>OW964175.2:9225590-11725590 GCA_943136025.2 Agrotis puta | reverse complement strand
TGTTGGGAATGCGCCTTTAGGATTTACTCGTACTTAAATACATAATTTGTTTAGAAAAATGACGAATAAAATGCACCATCCTCAAAAACAAAGAAAGTCTACATTATCTAAGCTGTTAAGTGGATAATTATATAAATAGCGCCTACTGTTAATTAAGAAATACCTGTTATTTAATAATCTATCACAACAAATTATTAAGATAACAATACTACAACGCATTATTATTTCAACAGGATGGGCTGTTCGAATGGAGTGAAGCCACACAGGGTTTAATCCTGGGATCTTTTTACTATGGATATGTTTTGACCCATATTCCTGGAGGAATGTTGGCTGAAAGATTTGGTGGCAAATGGGTGCTCGGCTGTGGACTTCTGTCTACCGCTATCTGCACTTTTATCACTCCGATTACGGTCAAGATGGGAGGAGCCACAGCCCTTTTCATTTTGAGAGTTATTGAAGGTTTTGGTGAGGTGAGTGGATTTTTAATTTAGTTTTATTTACATTTTTAAGGATGGCGCTTGCCAATGTGGATGTGTGTCCATCTATCATAGCATCAAGATTATCTAGATTAGATTATTATACCATAGAAGAGTATTAGTTAAAAGTCTGACGATCAGTCTTACCATGGGGTATCCTATTACCCAGTTATTGAGTTGTGGGGGTCCGATAGGCAGTCCCTCCATGTAAAATACTGATATTCAGCTACATTTGGTTCGACTGGAAGCCGACCCCAATATAGTTGGGAAAAGCCTAGGCAGATTATGATTTACATTTTAGTCATGATGTAACTGTGATATTTTTGAGTGAAACTAAGCTTGGTTCAATTTTAGGCAAACACAGGTTACAAAACGTAGTATTTAAATCTACCTTGAACATTGTGAAACTTTCAATGTACCTACTCTTTTTTTGCAAAATTCTGCTTTAATTTGTAGAAACAAAATTACCTTTTTTTCATATAAGTTAGAATATGGAAGGATATGTCATACAAGAAAAATCTGTGAATAACCGAATTTAAAAGAATTAAGTCCACATTACACAATATTTTCATAGCAATTAGGTTAGCATTAAAAATAAACCTCTTAACACAAGTGAACCACTTCAAATCAATCGATCGGCATACAAGGATGTGGTCGAGATCGAATATCAACACCGTGATAAGGAAATCCCGTAGACAAGTACTGTTCTTATATTGGAATGTATATCATAATACCAAAAACTGTAAAGATACTGATAAAGTTGAGCACTCACTTGTAAAATATACGCCGTATTCAATTTTGTCCAAGAAGTAGCCTACCATCATCTGCCTAGCCTTTTCCCAACTATATTGGGGTCGGCTTCCAGTCAAACCAGATGAAGCTGGATATCAGTATTTTAAATGTGGCGACTGCCTGTCGGAACTCCGCAACCCAGTAACTGGGTAATACGATACCCCATGATAAGACTGGTTGTCAGGCTTTAGAGCTTCCGACTAACAGTAAAGACTGTCAAAGATCAACAAATGACAGCCGGGACCAACGGCTTTACGTGCTTTCCGAGGCACGGAGGAAACTCGCTATGATAGATGGTCACCCATCCACAGACCAACCTCGGCAAGCGCGGTTTAACCCGCATGATCGGTCTGTGCGGCTGTATTTATTTAGCCACGAGCTCTCCAAGACCTACCATGAAGTCTTAAATCGAGCGTTGGCTTACCCGAACAATAGTGTTACAGTTTAATTAAACAAACTTTAAACTTTCCATGGAAAAGATATATCTTTTTTAAATAAGACTTCTTCGAGAATGTTCTCTGACAACTTTTTAGACCAGATCCTGCTCATACGTGTGTGAAGATTCATTAAAATCGGTTCAGTAAATAAATTTCTTTGAAATGCCGATGGGTGTACATGCCCAATTTTTTATAATAACAAAGTTATTTTCCTCCAGGGACCTACAATGCCAGCGCTGATGGCCATGCTGTCAAAATGGGCTCCAAAAGCGGAGCGAGCCCGCTTCGGGGCTATAGTCTTCGGAGGAGCACAGATAGGAAACATTGCTGGATCCTACTTCTCCGGCCTCATTATGCATAATGGAAGTTGGGAGAATGTCTTCTATATGTTTGGAGGATTTGGCTTGTTGTGGTTCGCGCTGTGGGTAAGTTTGGATATAACCTTCATTGTGCGGCTAATGCGGCATGTAATGGGTAGCTCACCGTCCGATCAAGGACCAGGTGTTCAAGGAACTGTGATCAAAGACTGGTCATAAAAAGTCCCGGCGGTGGCTTCCTTCTCTGGAACTTGATAAATGAAGTAATACGGACATGAAGTTGATGGCACGGTTGGCGCAGTGGAACGTGAACGATCGCTGTGCTGTGTGTCGCGGGTTCGATTCCCGCACGGAGCAAATATTTGTATGATATACAAGTAGTTATACCCTGTCTCGGCGTTTGTGTATGTGAGTTTCTATGTTTGTTAACGCACCCACGATACTGGAGAAATTCCTAGTGTGGGGCAGACACGTTTTAAAAAAAAAACTCACCGTCCGATCAATGACCAGGTCTTCAAGGAGCCGTGATCAAAGACCGGACAAAAAGATTCGCCGCCAGTTTCCTTCGCCGGAACTTGATACATAAAGTAATAAAGGTTCTGCATGTTTGAGAACGTGGCTACCTAATGGTGGAAAGTAATCCAGATAGGCAATCTAGATTGTCGCACTAATACGTAATAACTTTTATCTACTATCATGCTATTAATCCTCTATAAAAGGACCTATAACAATTAGCTTATTGCCAACATTAAAACACTCAATGCTATAATGATCATTATATCATCCAAACGCGTGTTATAATGAATTTCAAAAAAAGAACATGCTCATGCAATGACATTTTTACCACCAGATCGCTAACATTTTGAAAAAAGAACAATAAATTGTAGACTAATTCGTAATTTCGGATTCTCGTCTTATCGTGTTATTTCCCGCCATCTTGAATTCAGATAGTTCTGTACAACACCCTATGGTATGAAAATCTTTTATAGAGAATTCACATCATGATTGTAGATAAAGTCTTGTATGCAACTGTTATAATTAGGTATTAAAACACTCATGTGATACTATTATCACACTCGGCTACGCCTCGTGTGATAAACCCACATTCGTGTTTTAATACCCCTGATTATACAACAGTTGCATAAATAACTATTATGGCGTATTTTCCTTACATATCGTGTCATTAAAGCTTATAGTTGAAGTACCGCTTATCCAACCTACGTCTTACTTGTCTTCGGTAACTGTTTTATCTTAAGCTAGTCATCACGATAGCAGCTAAGCTCTGGAGCTTAGCAGCTAAGCTTTGTAGCTTAGCTGCTATCGTGATGACTATGAAGTTACTGTTAACTTCATTCAAAATTATATTTGAACAAAACCTTATTCGGCATTTCGAGTTTATACCAGCGATCCGACCCGGCTCACTACTATATTATGCATGTTATACACATAAAAATCTTCCTCTTGAATCACTCTATTAACAAAAACCGCATCAATCGCGTAGTTTAAAAGATATAAGCATGCATAGGTACAGATTGACAGACAGCGGGACGCGACTTTGTTTTATACTAACATTTTCGTTGCCACACAAAGAATTGCTCTTGTATCGCTGCCGCTGGTGCGTTTAGAAATTCACAAACATAAACACGCAGACCCGAAACAACTACTTGTAGATCATAAATAAATATTGATCAGTACGGAAATCGAAACAACAAGTCAGCATGTTCAATCACATGTAGAGGTCATAGACCTCAGTTTCTGATTTTCATCTATAATAATATTTTCTGCTGGTACATATCGGTTTTTGCTTGCATAAGAGTACTACTAATATTAACCATGTAATAAATAAATAAAATAAGTAGATGTTTGCATACAATATTACGACGATTTGCATACTATATTATGGACCTGTATGTATCTGTTTAAATATTGAAGCTTTATTTATTGTTCATAATAACAATCAGAATTCATGTTTATTTTTAATCTACTTAGTTAGATCACATCGCTGGTAGAACTTAATGACAACTGATAGGGTAGAAAAGTTCTTGAGTGACGACCAAGAACAATATTAAAAATGCATTCCTATTCATATTACACGCTATAAAAGGAACAGTTGGCAATTGGCTATTTGACTGAAAAATTATAATTAGTCCGTCACTTAGATTATCTAAAAATATTCGACCCGTATTTTTTCTTTTGTTTCGTAAACCAAAGTTGACGGACATACGATGCTTTCAAAATTGGCAATACGTCACAATTTAGTACAATTTCTATTGAATTCTGACGTCACGAGCCCCCACTCTCGAGTTTTGATGCATTGTATTTTGGTGAATATTCATTGATTTTACAAAAGAAAAAATACGTGTCCGTTATTTTTTTAAACTCTAAATGACGAACTAATTATATTTTTAATTTAAAGCTACTGTCAAATAGCCAATTGCAATGTTTTCCATCGTATTTGCTTTACGATCGAGTAACAAACATGAACCTGTCGAATAGCAGTGTCTCGCTCCGATCTTTTTTTCGATTCAGTTTCCAATTTGTTTCGTATCTAGTGGTTTTATTTTTACTGTATTGGACAGTTTTATTTAACATTCCAAGCGTTGTTGTTGCATGTTTAATTCCATTTTTAAATTACCAAAAAAGAAAAGGGTTATGCAATGTTCTCTTTATTTGTGGGGATGGCGAGCTGAAGGAACTTTTAGACTCTTGACTAAAAATCCATCCTGAGCCTTCGGTTGCTCTTTACGTTTCAAGGGCACGGTATCCCACTTAAAGAATCCAGCGAAACACCAACCCTAATCTCAAAGGGGTTTTGGTGAAATTATTAGATAACCTGCTTGATGAAAGCGAACGAGATGCGTCTAGAGATGCCTTTTATACTCGGAACCCCAAGCCTTGATACAGCGTGACGTGGTCATAATTTGAATAATAAAGTGATGTCACTCTAGTGTACCGTAACTAGTGTTGTGCGTGGTTAGTCGGTTTAGAGAAAATCGACTACAACGCTACAGGGGCATCGCTTGCGCGTTGCCCACCGTTGTAACCTTTTCACTACCATTTTGAGGGTGTGAAGAAAGGAAGGATCATTGTAGTACAAACTAGTGTTAAAAAAGCACAGTTAGTTTCCACCGTGATGGCTAGGTCTTCAGGCGAACATCCCTTTTCTTTAAACTCGAATGGTTTAGAAATGAGTTGGCAAAATTTACATAATTGGTTCTTGCTACGTATATTTCTCATTTGTACTCTGGTGTCTTGCTAAGGATATCAAAGTTTTTTCCACACTTTTCTTATAGTCAGTGCCTTTATGTCATATCTAGGCATGGATATTTTTTGTTGTCCAAGTGCCATTGCCTAACCATTAAATATCAATAATGTTCAAGTTTATAATTAACTGAAGCTAAATTTACTTTTTCTATTCTAGTCGGTTCTATGCTTCAGTACTCCGAACACACATCCCTACATATCAGACAGCGAGAAGAAGTTCTTGAACCAGAATGTTGACGCATTAATCCACACGTACTCGAAGAAGTTGGATCCTATCCCGTGGAAGGCGCTACTCAGATCTGTGCCTCTCTGGGCCTTGATCATCGCCGGTGTAAGTATTTTATAATTATTATTGACGCTCTTTGTAAGTTTAATTAATCAGTTTATTCATTTCTAAAATATATTTTGTCATGGTTTTGAGTAAGTATTTCTTATAGAACAAAAAACATTTAAAATATATATAAAAGTATGGGAGCGGGGTCCAAGCTACCGGTGGTTAGGGCTCCAGAGACAAGAACTTCCTCACAATGCGAGCCATATTGAGGAGTACTGTCTTCTGAATCAGGCCCTTGATCCAACCATCTAGGGAGAGCCTCGAAAGATGTTCGTCGAGGCTTTGGGCCATCAGGCTATTGGCCGTAACGAATATTGGCATAATGATAGCCGAGCTCAGATTCCACATGTCGACAACCTCGCGTGCTAAGTCGAGAGATATTTAGGTATGATTAGTTTAGGTAGTAAAGAATTTATAGGTACAGAAAAAAACCTTCAAACGATAATATTATTTTTGTCAGTTTTCTTCTTTGGTTATGTTTCTACTGCTCGTTTTCTTAATAAACGTCGCTCAGTTTAGTAAGGTAGTATTTATTTTAACTCTTTTTGGTATTTTTTAAGTCTTGTAGTGATTCCTATCGATAATAACGTAAGTAAAACATAAATCATGTATGAGTTTTACTATATTTCAAATAAAATAAATATAAAACCGAATCTTAGTTAAAAATCTACTGGTCGAGTAGGCAGTAGATTTAGTGACAATACAATGTGATTATTTTAAAACGATGGTTGAACAAAAAAAGAGAGTGTATAATAGTCATGTTTTCCTATATCTGCAACACCCAAGTACTTCGATGTTCTTTTGTTTTTTAACATATTGTGAGGTCAATGCTCATTTATTCATAGTTAAAGCCTGCCATGTGATGTAAACCACAAGCTATTTATAAATCACGTTTAAATAAGTGAAACAAAAAATGCTATCCATCAACAACTGTAATAAAAACTGACTGGATGTTTGATAAATTGCATCGGACGAACAAATCATTTAGCTAGGTGTTGTCAACTTTTTATACCACATTTATCTATTACTAACTATTAGTTTGATTTCCACATATTTTATTATTATCATTGATAGATTTAAAGTTATAAATAAAATATCGATTAAACATGACCCAAATCAAATGTTAGGAAACTTAAAAAAAATGGTAATTTGTATATTGTAAGAGCGATTTTCACGTTGCTAGTTAGTATAATAGCAGACTGTTCACCAAGGCAGCAAATAACTATCGTCGATTTTCGTCTCAAGGACCCACGGACAAATCGATCTAAAAAACGACTCGTGTAAATGTCCCATAAGCGATCTATGGCATTTTAAGTTCACAGTTGACATGTGATTCTTTTGACAGATTGGACACGATTGGGGCTATTTCACAATGATCACGGACCTTCCTAAGTACATGACAGACGTTCTGAAGTTCAACATCAAGTCTACTGGTCTTCTGTCTGCCTTGCCGTATGTGGCCATGTGGGTCGCTTCGTTCTTCTTTGGTCTCGTGTGCGATTTCTGCGTGAAGAGAGGAATTCACAGTATCACATTTGCAAGGAAGTTCTACACAACTATTGGTAAGTTATTAAGATAGTTCTTTATTTTTTTAATTCCTAACGTTACATATACATAACGCCAAAATGTGTCTCATTTTTAAGTAGTTAAACTAATTGATTGGTTCCTAAGGTTGAATATTTAGGACTAGTTGTTCCTATTGGTCATAGCGTGAAGACATATAGCTTATAGCCTTACTCGATGAATATACTATCAAACACAAAAATAATTTCATTTCATTTCAAACCAGTTGTACCTGAGATTAGCATGTTCAGGCAAATAAATAAACTCTTCAACTTTAAAATAATAGTTTAGATTTGAAGATAGTTTCGTATTGACACTATACTAGTCTTTACAGTGAATGGAAATTAAATTTTTTGCCCCTCCATAGTCCGGAGTGTAACGCTGCTCGCATGCAATTTCTTGCATCGTCTAAATAAGGCCTTAGAATAACACATAGAAACCTAACCTAAAAATTTAGGCAACTGAAACCTAGCTTTGACTGCATCGATGCGGCACTTTTTGGAAAATTTGAAGAGGTCTTTAATTGAACTTAATCCGTCTTACGGCAAAAACGTTAAACACCTGTTGAACACTTGTCTAAAAAACTGTTAACGTCAAAACGGCATTTCACTTTGATTTAAGGGTCATTTTGCAGTTACATTTTTTCTAGACAAGTGCTTAACAGATGTTTAAGTCCTTGTGGTACGACGGAATGTGTTTGGAGTTTTAAAAGCAGTCTTTAATATCACCTCCATTAATTCCTTCTGTCTGTCTGTCACAGCCGCCACTGGTCCCGGTATCTGCATCATCATGGCTTCCTATTCTGGATGCGACACAACCCTCGCAGTATTTTGGTTCATTTTCGCCATGACCCTCATGGGGGCCTACTACAGCGGTATGAAGATCAACCCGTTGGATATAACTCCAAATTATGCGGGAACTACCACAGCTATGGTCAATGGAATTGCAGCAGTTTCGGGCATTATCTCACCGTATCTTATAGGGCTATTGACGCCAGATGTAAGTTGTAACTTTAATTTTATTTTGCGAACCATTTAACAACGGTTTATTTATCAAATCGTCACTGCCTCGCCACTGCTCAACCTCTGCTGAGCGATTGACTGCTGTGGAGCTTGTCGCGAGTTCAATCCCCGCACGTAACAAATGTTTGTATGACCTACAAGTAGTTGTTCCGGGTCTGGGTGTTCTTTGTTTGTAAACGCACCCACGATACAGAAAACAACCTAGTGTGTTAAAAAATTAGGTTGCATAGACCCATAGATGACACCTTTATGGCATTTATAGATCCACCTAGACACCTTTATGGCCAGGTATACGCGGTCTTATTCCGCGACATTGAATATTAGAATCTATATCTTAGGGTGCCTTTTTACCAGAGATGTGCTATGCATCTATGCTGCGAGAATGGTAAAGCTAAGCTACGAAACTATGTGACAATTTCCACTGATGCTAAGCTATGAAGTGGTGCGAGTAAGATGTGCTATGAAGATCGCCGCCGCAAAGTAGCTGCGCGAGATAGATTCGCAGCTCGAGCTATGCGATGTATCGATAGTAGAGAAGCGACGACCCTTAATAGGCATCCACAGCACGCGCCCATAGCAGGCATCCATAGCAAGCATTCAAAGCAAGCATCCTTTCATATAAAAAAACATATTTTAGTTGATTCCGTTTCAACACAGAATATTAGGGTCAGTTCACATTGAGACGTGACGCGACGTGTAACGTGACGATAATGGAAATGTGTATATTTTCGTGTAGTAAATAAAGTTAGATTTTGAGTCGCTCTATTGAAATGTCGGCGCAGCGTCGCGTCTCGATGGGTATAGTAGTTGGTCCCGTTTCATGTCACTATAATTATAGGAATTGAGTTGATGAGGCTTAGATAGGATTAATTTTTATTAACTACTTAAATGTAGACCATATAAATGTTTTTTTTTCTACTTCCTACTTACTTCAGTATTGTTAGTCTATTGCAGTAACAGTTGTAATAAATAATGTTAAAGAGATTCTGATTACTTATTAGATCAAAGAAGATTAAAAAAATGCAATAGATAATACATTATGATAACAAACGTTTCGATAAAATAATTAGGTTACTGTGAAATATAAACAAACTAACACTTCATTTTAATCGACACATTACACGAGTAAGATTTCATACATCCGATAAGCTTACTATGCGTTTAAAGTTTTTTACAGTTCTCGTGGGGCGCACCTATGAACGGACGTGTGACCGCGCAAACGATCGCTAACCGCGCCATAAAATAATCTACCTCCGCGTTGACGTTAATAATGTCGAAAACTCCTACTAAAAGTGTTCAATACGCTTCGGATCCCTATTTATCAACAATAAAAGACAAAGAATGGATCAATGTGGCAAGATTCCAAAATCGAAAACGCAATGTTGATGAATCGGACAGTGATTCTTCGGTATCACAGGAAGCAAGGAGATTTAAGAAAACTTGTTGTACGACAGAAACTCTTAACGATACCATTAACCTATTTCGTGAAGAAATGAAGGCTATGCATTCATTATTGAGCACCATGAAAGAAGAGCAAGACACTAAATATGCCCAGATGCAAACCGACCTAAACGAAATAAAAAAAGAAGTTATCGAAATAAAAACAAAGAATTTTGATTATGACCGCACATTAAAAAATATAGAGAACAAGTGCCAAGAACTGGATGAATCACACAGAAAAATCACTGAATCTAACAATAAAAATGAAAAGAGAATTCAGGATTTTATACAGAAAAATATTTTTTTAGAAAAATATAACAAATCCCTGGAAGACCGTATCGGATGGCTGGAACAAAAGGAGCTTGCCTTCAATGTCGAATTAATTAACGTGCAACAGATAGAAGGAGAAAATACTGTGGAAGTCATTGAAAAAATTGCACAAGAGCTCAAACTAAATGAGAAGGACATAGAAAAGGTATGGAGAGTAAAAGGAGAGGGATCGTACCCCCGACCAGTTATAGTTAGATTACGTACAAAAGAAGCTCGCATTAAGTGGTTAAAAAGTCGAAAAGTACAACTGACCAATCAAGACGGTACTCGTATCTATATAAATGAGAATCTAACTCGTCAAATGCGGCAACTATTTTGGTCAACAAAACAACAATTAAAAGAAATGTATAAATTCATATGGATACAAAATGGTAAAATATTATTGAAGAAGAATGAAGAGGAGAAGAAAATTTTTACTATTCGCTGTGAGAGTGATCTAAACAAATATTTGTCTAATAATATTGAAGCAGAGAGAGAGTAGAATTAAAAGTCGTTACTTTGTTCCTGCCTACCTAATTACTGTATAATTACCAGTACTAATCATACATAAAAATGAATATCCAAAGTATAAGACAAGATAACAGTTACACTAAATATAATGATATAGACGAATGGAAAAAGTCCACTAAACAAACGGTACATAATAATTTAAACATAATACACATGAATATTCGCTCGTTAAGGATGCACTTTGAGGAATTCACTGTTTTAATAAAAGATTGCAAGTTGGATGTTATATGTCTAACGGAAATAAATATCCAGATCGAAGAAATGTGCAATTATGAAATAAACGGCTATTATTCCTATTGGGTAACCAGAGAGAAGCAAAGAGGGGGAGGGTTAGTTATTTACGTAAGAACTGACTTAAAATTTGACATAAAGCTGAAACTTATGGAGTTTTGCGAACTAATACACGGCCTAATCATTATAGAAAACACTTACATAAACATAATAGGCATGTATAGACCACCGCACTTAAGTAAAACATCTTTTATACACGGAATCAAGAAAATAATAAAATCTATACCTACTAGAACTGATATCGTTTTTATGGGCGACTGCAACATCAACATTCTGTCTAATGGAAGTGACGCCTGTGCTAATGAATATCTTAACATGCTGAGTGAATTGGGATTGCAATGCTGTATCCAAGATATTACTCGTGAAGCAATAGTATCGGGACGACGAGTTACATCCTGTATCGACCACATATTTGTGCGAAATGTACATCCGCGCGGTGAGCAGCACGCCTACGTACTAACCACTACGGTATCCGATCATTACTTGACTGGGCTTTCTATTCAGATAGGCAAACATCAGAATCGTCCTTGCGCTCGTACGGTCTTAAATAATAAGTTAGTGAAAGCAAAATTGGCTAATGTAGATTGGAGTAAGTTTATTTTAATACAGGACCCTCTGGAATTATATAGGCAGCTACGTGAAGTGTTTGACACAATTTACAGCTCATCAAAAATTGAGAAATTAAACAAAAAACGTGAATCACATCCATGGATTAGCAAAAAATTGCAAAATATGTTGCGTCATAAAGATATGTTATTCAGAAAATGGAAATCTTCGCCCAAAGATATGACCTTGCGCCTGGAGTACACGAAATACAGAAATAAATGTAATAAAGCTGTGAACTGTGCCAGAAACTCACATAGACGCCAACAGATAGAACAATGTAACGGAGATATGCGAAAAATTTGGGGACATACAAACGAGTGGTTAGGAAGGACAAAGTTAAGTGTGGATGAAGTTATTCAGAAGCATTTCTCAAACAAAAATATTGTAAACGTCTGTAATAAATTCTGTCATACATTCACCGAAGAAATTGACATAATAAAACAAAAACATAAATGTAATAGTTTATTCTATGATAGGCAATCGTACGTAAATGTAAGCAATGTCAGTTTCAGATTCACTAAGGTCACTCCTAAAGATGTTTATAAAGTTATAGATCGGCTGAATTGCAGCAAGTCCCCGGGATCGGATAATATTAGAGTTAAAGACTTAAAAGAGGTAATTGAACCTATTTGTAAGATACTATCATATTTCATAAATAAATGTATTGAAAAAAGTATGTACCCGGATGAATTAAAAGAAGCAATTATTAGACCAATATTTAAACAGGGTAATCACAACGAATTTTCTAACTATAGACCTATAGCAATATTAAATACTTTTAATAAAATAGTAGAAAAGACAATAATAGGACAAATAACACAATTTTTGGAACAAAATAAAATTCTCACAGATGTTCAGCACGGGTTTAGACCAAATAGGAGCACGTCCACAGCTTTAATGAAGTTTACAAATGATATTAACAACTCTTTAAATAATAAAAATGTGGTACTATTAGTATTTGTTGACTTTAAAAAAGCATTTGACACATTAGATCACGAGGGCTTGCTGCAGTCCATGGATGAATGTGGTATTCGAGGTCCAGTAAAAGCATGGTTCAAGCAATACCTTCACAAACGGTGTCTTAAAGTTCGAGTCAACGGTATAGATAGTGTATCTGGAACTGTAAAATACGGCGTGCCGACTGGATCCGTGTATGGGCCGACTGGGTATATCATGCATGTAAATAGTATGGTTAATGTTATACGTAACTGCAGTACTTACATGTATGCTGATGATACATGCTTGGTATACAGTGGTCGAGACTGTGCACGAGCTCAGTCGGCAGTGCAAGAAGACTTCGACAATATTACCAAATGGGCACACGACAATGGCATAATTATAAATATTAATAAGACTAAATATATGTTAGTGTCTTCTCCGTACAACCCTCTGGCAAAACAATATAATATTAACCTAAAAGGCCACTCGTACGAATGTCTTCACGAGGAGAAACGGAACTGCAAATGTGAAACACTGGAACGTGTACTTTGTTACAAATACCTTGGACTGACCATTGATAACAGGTTTTCTTTTGATATGCATGTCAACAGTATATGTAAAAAACTAAGGATCCTATTAGGAAAATTTCATAGTTTAAAATATTTTGTTAGTAAGAAGATAATGTTCATCTTATATCACGCTCTTGTTGATGCGACAATAAGTTATGGACTGGGTGGATATGGTCTCACTTTTCCGGTTCATGTGAACAAGATAAAATCGTTGCAAGTTAGATTTTTAAAAATGTTTATCAATAATAAAGAAAAGTTAAAGCTTAATAAGGATTACGAAAAATTATTTAAAATCTGTAAAATACTACCAGTAGATAAAAAAGTAAAATACATCGTCACATTGGAACAATACCAAAATACTGAGTATAGAACCGAACAAGTTTACCACCAGCCAGTGCGGAAAGCAGTTCAAAGAAGGAAATATCAACTTCCAAAAATAAACAATTTCTATGGGCAACGAACAAGACAGTGGTTAACGCCAACAATCTTTAACGAACTACCAAAAGAATTAACCTCAAAGAGAGTTTCAAGGAATACTTTAAAAATAATCCTAAGAAAACATTATCTATCATTGTGTCCTTAACTTATTGTACCTAACATAATGTCATAAGTGACTTATTTATTTTTCGACTATAATTCCTAATGAATTAAAGTCGAAAAATGAAAAGGTTGGAAAAGGCTGATACACCTTTATGCAAGTATAGCGTATTACATTGTAATGTTCGAGTGTTGGGGGTAGGCCGGCTCGCGCGAGACCACTTACTACATGTCAAATAGACTTAAATGCAATTGGTATAAGGTCGAAAGTAGACCGTTCTTAAAGTATGTAAAGTGTCGCTGGAGCCCGTATACCAATCAACATTTTGAGTATTTCTTTATATCTACCACGTTGGGAAGACTTGTAAGCCCATAACAGTGTGTATTACTTTTATCATAGTAGCGTTTCGTAAAGCGTCGTCACAAATAGTATCAACTACCTACAAGGTGGATAAAATACAAAAATTATCTACATTTAACCGACGATATTTGTACCTATTGTTTATTTTTATTCAAAGAGTGTATGTACGTATTCACGAGAACACTGCCGACAAACTGTATTGCAGTTTGGCAGAAAACATGTGTTTAAATATGTATGTTTCACGTTTCTGAATAAATAAATAAAAAAAAAAAAATAAATAAAAAAAAAAAAAAATCAAGAACTGATAATACTTGGGGCGCCATATTGTGACGACCTCTGTATTTAACAAAAAATAACACCATGTGTAAAATAATAACCTAGGCCCATAGTCACGTCACGTCGCGACTCGGGTCACGTCTTGGTGTGAACTGACCCTTATTTATGGTTGACGCCCAGCGAAATGGGCATGGTTCAACTAGTAAAAAAGAATAATTTATTTTTCTTTTTTACAGTCAACACTGAAACAATGGCGGGTAGCGTTCTGGGTCTGCTTAGGAGTTCTTGTATTCACAAATGTAATCTACATCCTCTTCGCGAGAGGAGAACAGCTATGGTGGGATGATGTCAAAGCCCATGGGTACCCTGAAGGTTGGGCCCACGGCGATCTTCCCGTCAGACCCGTGGACTCAGAAGGAGAGAAAAAAGAGAAAAGTGAAAAGGAGAAAAAGTAAATTCCGACGGTTAACGTAATGCTCTGTAAATATTTATTTAGGCTAATTTTGTTATTTATGAATAAGATTATTTAATTTGGTTTATTTTGGTGTTTTATTTCGAATTTGGTCAAGTTTTTTTTAGCGTCGTAAAATCATCAAATGAGTTCTTGGGAAAACTGCGTACAAGTCACAGTCCAAGTAAGCATACAAGTCTGACAGACCCTCCTGCCCTGCCTTGGGTGGGCCCAGAGCAGGGCAGAAGGGACTGTAGTGGGCGTTTGTGGATGTAAGTTTATATGTTTGTAAACATACCCACGACACAGGAGAAATTTCTAAATTGGGGCAACGTTTAAAAAAAAAAACTGACTAAAATCCACGGTGTCTTTCAACAACCCTTTACGTTCCGGGGTCACGGTAGCTCGTTAGTCCCGCGACCCCAGCAGGCTTTGGCCCTCTAAGGGGGGCCCCGTCATTGTGCTGACAGCTCTTTGAGGGCGTGGAACACAAGGAGCCGTCGACCCGGGCATGGTCCATGGTCGGACAGCAAGTCGCCCATTACTCGCCGCTTGCATGCCCGCGTGGTTAAGGTGGAAGCAATTTATTTTTTCTATACCTTTTGCATACCACTTACTACCTATTACGGTGTTTTTGAGGATGGAAGAATGCACAGATATTAGTTACATTATTTTTAGCTTGGTATAATCATCAAATGGGTCCTCCCACCCTGAGTGGACCGGGAAGGACTGTCAGACTCGTACTGACTGAAATCCGTTGGTTTTCTTCAATAGCTCTGTACGTTCCAAGTTCACGGATAACTTTTTAGACAATCTATGACCTAGGCTGTCCCGCGACCATATTACGTTTTATAAGAGCTGAATTAACACGACATATGATAAATTTATATCCCGGATCCAGTATGTCAATAATTTACTAAAATCAGCGGCGGGTGAAGCCACGTGCATAAACTAGTATTGCTAAAGGCGATACGACCATACCTACTCATACTCATGCGCGAGGACCAAGTTAGCCCGTGTTAGTTTTGACAGGCCTGTTGGTCTAGTGGTTAGTGACCCTGACTGCTATGCCGGAGGTCGTGGGTTCGATTCCCACCCAGGACAAATGTTTGAGTGATGAGCGCGATCATTTGTTTTGTGTCTGGGTGTAATTTATCTATAATATGTATGTATTTAGAAATATATAAGTATGTTTATCAGCTGTCTAGTACCCATAACACAAGCTCTGCTTAGTTTGGGACTAGATGGCGTTGTGTGACAGTTGTGGAATATTTATTTATTTATTTATTTAGCCCTTCACGTAGCTTGTGGCAAGTTGTGTTCGAAGGCACGGTTAGCGCAGTGGCTGAACGATTGGACTGTTGCGTTGCGTGTCGCGGGTTCGATTCCCGCATGGAGCAAATATTTGTTTGATCTACAAGTAGTTGTTTCGGGTTTGCGCGTTTGTGTATGTGAGTTTCTATGTTTGTAAATCCCACGACACAGAAGAAATTCCTAGTGTGCGGCAACGTTTTAAATAAAAAAAAGAAAGTTAGATCGCCAGCGAACAGTGATCAATTTTTATAAGTTAGCGGCACGTCGTTATTTTTGGTCAATGTGTCATGTATCTGCTTTTGATCAAAAACATTTAACTTGTGAAGTTAATGTTTAAGTATAACATAATCAACTTATCTTCAAGTCTAAATAAAATGATTTTTGGAACTATCGACACATTTATCAAAAATAATTATGTGGCCGTAACTTTTAAAAATTGATCACTGAGCAGCGGTCCTAAATGGAGAAACGGAGACTGTGCGATAGTACAGAAAATGAGGTCCTTGGTTCGAATCCCAAGACAGACGTTAAAGTGTTATCCGTCAGAAGTATTGACTGCCTACCTTCCCCCATTTTGTTTTTTTTTTCTTGCGGTAGAACTACTGCTAGACACAAACCTCACTCAATCCTTCAATGAACTCTTTTAGCACGCCTGCTTACCAGCCTCATTAGCGCCAATAGCAAATGTATAGTTTCCGAGATTACATTTGCAATACTGGTTAAATTCCAGAAATCGAACTAATTACATTTTTTTTATTATCATGAAAATAAATACTTTTCACTGTCGCGAATCATATTTTGATCAATTTACAACCTGAAAATTTCAAAACAAGTACACGAAAAAGTTTGAACTTCGCGAGCTACCTCTTACCTTAAAGTTGGAATTTAATAATTACCTCAAAGAAAGAAAGAAAAGTTTATTTATTAGAATCACACAGGACAGAACAACATAAAACTGAACAAAATAAAATAATATAAGAAAAACAAAAGAAAATAATAAACTAAATGCTAGATGAAAAATTATTCCACGAAGTGTATAACGTGCTGGTGACCGCAATTCCACGTCAAAAGCGCGTATTTCGCGTGTTGCTGAATCTATAAACCTGCAAATAATTTTGCCATTCGCTCAGGTGCCGTTTCAGCGGGTGGGTGCCCTTCGAGTCAACAAGCCCTCGTAACAAGTTTTGTCCTGTATGAGGCCTATCTCACCATACGCTGTGACATTTTAAGAAAACCTGTGCTATCAGTACTATTTTGATTTCAATGGTTACGTCATAAATTTAAACTATTTAGTATTCATCATCATATTAGCCAACTGCCGTTCACTGATTCATGACCCAAGTTTTAAGTATTGCAGAGTACGGCCAATGACTTTTAAGCCAAAAACAAAGCGCTTCTATTCGACACGATAGATTTTCATTTGATCTGATTATGTCAGTCAACAGGAGTTCAAAATGGTTAAAGTGGTAACGTAACTTCCTAAACACTACTGACGCACTAACTTATGACTACTGACGCAAGCAGTTGCGTCTTGCGTCATACACCTCAATGTAGCCAAACCTTTAGGTTTTTTTTTGAAGATAAAAGTAACAGAGAGATTTTTAACAGTACAGTAAATTTCAGTAGGTATTCTCATATCTTTACAGTAGGTATTGCCTACCAAGGTATATATCTAAAAGAGGTCACCCTGAATATATCCATCAAGATAAAATATGACAAGTGACATTCGACACGTGTCTATCTAAATATCTCCACTTAAAGGTGATGATAGTGAAGTCTATTAGCACTTTATATAAGACTAGCGACCGGCCCCGGCTTCGCACGGGTGGACATTTATTTTTTAAGCTCTCTGAAAAAAAAAAACCGGGATAAAATATAGCCTATACGGATTCGGAAGAATCCCTCTACGTAATGGTAAAAGAAATTTTGAAATCGGTCCAGTAGTTTTTGAGCCTATTCAATACAAACATACAAAAATACAAAGGTTTCCTCTTTATAATATTAGTATAGATAAATATGAATACAGACAAGCTTTTCTTGAAAAGTTTATTCCGTCATCATCAAAAAATACAAGATAAAATTCTTTAATATCTTTTGGAGAAATTTTTCCTTCATAGGTTTTTATGACAATTGACGTGTAACGTGACGCTAGTAGTGTTGCAAAAGAAGGCTTAAAGGTGCATACACACACATCAGTCACATCACGTCACCGGCAACGGATCGGTGACGGTTTGTTAACGTATCTACAAACACCAGTCACCGTCAATAATAACATCAGTCAAGTTACGGGTTGGTCACACGTGTAGCAGTGACGGTAGAGGAACACGACGCTGACTGAACTGAGACGTGACGATCCCGGGTGTGTGGAAATAAAAGTATGAAACTTGTGTGGAAGTATTATTTGACGTGCCTGACCGGTGACGTCACTGATAGATCACGTGCCGGTGACTGTCCGGTGACTGACGTGTGGGAACAAAGTCATACTAGGAGTATAGATTTTTTTTAAACCGGGCCGATGACGTGACGTGACGGTGACTGATGTGTATGAATGCACCTTAACTTGTTGCAAGCTACAAAGCTTGCAACAACACTTGAAACAAAACTCGTGCATCAGTAGGTATTGGAGGATAGACAATGCTGCAGAAAAAAAGTGTTTTCCAGCCATTCATTTAGGTATACAAAAATATTCCCGTTTTTTTTTGTCGTGGTAAGATGATATGAATCCTCCCAATGACCCAAGGCAGGACGGGAGGTACTGTCAGACTTGTACTGAATAAAATCCACAGTGTCCTTCAATGGCCCTTCCGTCGATACGAGCATGGTTCATGACGGACGACAATTTGCCCATTACTCGCCGTCCGCATGCCCGCGCCTACGGTGAATTGCCTCGCGACGTCCAATTTGGGCGTCTCCATCGGCGACTGGGTTGTGAGGTCGAGGCCGTCCTCTACCTCTTTCTTCACTAGCATGACTGCTTCGCAGAAGGAGGCGACGGCTTCCCATTCCGTCTCGCCCCGCAGAATGCCGCCTATATGCTATGTTATATCTTAGCGAAATATGTTGAGCTACTGTAATAATATTAACATCAATGTATACCATGTTTTACGCAAATAAATGATTTACTTACTTACTTACTTACTATCGGCTCCGTGAGGAAACGGCGGTGCTCTGCCCAAGCGAGGTAGACCTGCATCGTATGGTCCACCGTATCCTCCAGGCGATCCCCGCAGTGGTGACACTCAGGCGTTTCTTCCTTCCCTATCAGAAACAGGAATGGCTGCCGGGGTCGCGGGACCAAGGGATTACCGTGACCCCGGTACGTAAAGGGCTATTGAAGGACACCGTGGATTTTAGTCAGTACAAGTCTGACAGTCCCTCCCGCCCTGCTCTGGGTGGGAGGACTCATTTGATGATTTTACCACGATAAAAAAAAATAAAAAAAAAATAATCAGAAACAGGAATCTCCCGAAACTTCCGTGTCCGGTCAACAACTATGTTCCCGTGCCGTTCGAAATTGTTGATTGGCATATTACTACCAATATCCACATTCCAAATTACTTTGTGTCCCTGTTTTAAAAGGAGAGAACGAATATTATATTAAAACTAATTAATGTTATTTTGTACTTGGTTTTATTAATGGTTTCACTCACATTAATTTAAAATTACACGCTACCTATTATCATAATAACGTTACTGTTGTTTTTCACTGAAATATTACTTTTTTTTTGTGATGAAAGGTATGAACTGTTTCTGTAGGGTAACAATGTTTATGCATTTTAGGATCGGTTACTTTTGTATTTATTATATTGGTAAGCAAGAATTTGCACGCATGTTTGACTACATTGCGGACATTAAAGACAATTAATTCAGTTGATCAAAGAAATACCGTAATGCAAACGAAAAACATGCATGCAAGTTCATACATGTCATCATGTTAAATTCGATCGATCGTATTTACGTAACATTTTTCTGCTCGGGCTAGGCCTACAGCAGCTGGAGTTAGGATTGCAATCCGTCCGGGTTTCCCCGGATTTGTCCTAGTTTAGAAGGCATCCGGGGAGCGTTCGGGGGGGGGGGCTTCATTTGTAGTCCGTGTTTTAAAATTTAAAGACCTGGTCTGCTCGCGAAACACGCACACGTCACCGTCCCCCCACAACTCCTGACGCAGTTGCCACGGTGCGCACTTCGCCTCATGTCTGGGTTCTGGACTCTAAAATTAGAGGTTTTCAGGCATCTTGTCCTGCTTTCCAAATTTTTTAGATGGCAAACCTAGCTGAAATAAAATAATCTACAGAGTTACTATATAGATTTTTTATTTATCTTCAAGGCGTCTTGAGCTCTGCTCTTATCAGTTATCACAGATCTGTCAGATACTATTCATGTGAGGTTAACGTTGTCAATTCTGTCATCCGAATCATTGTTTCTTCGCGATGAAGTAGAATTTGAAGTGTACCTTTTATATTAGGAGTTTTTTGTATGTGTATGATAGTGAAAAAATGACTCTTACAGGATGGCGGCGTGTTTTAAACAAAGGTTGGTGTTTTTTTTTTTTTTTTTTTTTTATCCGATATTATTGCTTAGTGTCAATGCCATTGACCATTCAAGACTTGTTTTTATCATCATCACATCACCCCGGAATCACCCACTGCTGGGTATAGGCCTCCCCCTTTTTATGTCATATCTCTCGGTTCTGTGCGTCTCTTATCCATCTATTCCCCGCGATTTTGACGATATCGTGAACCCAACGGGATTTTGGGCGACCTTGGTTTCTTTGACCGAACCTTGGCCACCATTTGGTCCTTAAACCTTACTCCATCTGCCATCTCTGCGTTTAGCCAGATGACCTGCTCAACTCCACTTGAGGCGTATCGCCCTAACCCCGATGATATAGACTTTCGTCTTTGTCATTGACATTAATTCAGCTAACTGACGACCTTGTGCATGCGGGCAGCGAATAATGGGCAACTCGCTGACCGACCATGGACCATGCCCGGGTCGACAGCGCGTTGTGTTCCACGCGAGCCTCAAAGAGTGTCAGCAAAATGACGGGGGGGACATTGACGTGAGCCTGTGTACGAACCTCAATGGATGTGTAAAGTCGCTCGGATACCGAAATCGTAAGGTATCAAAGACTAGCGTCGCCTTGTGTACGAAGGGGCTTAGATTTAGAAACAGCTATAAAAAGTTAGAGCCTATTAAGTTTTAGTATTCACTCAGACCTACGCATATTCCTTACTACCGTGCTCAAACACACTGCGAGCCTAGCGGGGTGGCGGCAGCGAGTGCGGAAATATCAAACATTTATGAAACCGCTGTTCGAGGCCATACTGAAGTGACTTAGGAGGTCGTCTACGGGGGGCTATAAGTTGTGGCCGTGTGGTCATAACGGGAAGTGTTGCGGGCCTAGACAGCAAGCGATTCAATGGGCGGGTACCAGGGGTATCAAACTATTGGGTTCTTATAGTGAGCACCATCTAGTTAGACAAATAGAGATCTACCGAAGTAAGTATTTGTACAGTCAGCTTTTTTTATTTTGCGTGGTGAAATCATAAAATGAGTCCTCCCACCCAGGGCAGAGGGGGAGGGACGTCAGACTCGTACTGACTAAAATCCACGGTGTCCTTCAATAACCCTTTACGTTCCGGGGTCAAGGTAATTCGTGAGTCCCGCGACCCCAGCAGGCATTGGCCCTCTAACCCCCATAGGTGTTGAAATCACTACAAAAGGGGGTTAGTTTTCTTATAAGGATATCATAATTATTTGTGCCTAAGTAGAATAACATAGAATGATTAATAAGACATTTAAAAACCAGTTTCTTTAATAGATTTATAGAAACTACCGGGTTTTCCCGGTTTGCAACACCTGAAGACGCCGTAACAAAAACAAATGCTTGCTTGACAATGTAGTACACCGATCGCTCCCGTCACTGCACCCGCCACCGGTCCCTAGACCGGTGGCAGTGTCCCAACACTGCGACCATTAGTAATATAATTATGAGTCGTACATTAGGTACACATTTACAACATTGGTAGTAGGAAGGCGGATCTGTGTGTCACCATGGAAGATTTCCAATCTCAAAGTAGGACTATTACTAGTGGGATATTTGACCGCATTTATGCAAAAACCACACGATTTGTTTTTGTTATTGTGGAAAAGTACTATAAACATTATTCAAAATAGCAGTAAAGATAGAATTTGACGCCACAGTTGGCTCATTGGCAGAGCGATCGACTGCTATGCAGCATGTCGCGGGTTCGTTCCCGCACGGAACAAATATTTGTATGATCTGCAAGTAGTAGTCTGGGTGTTTGTGTATTTGAGTTTCTATTTGTAAACGCATACACAGGAATAAATTCCTAGCGTGGGGCAACGTGTAAAAACATCGAAAGATTCTATGTGATAATATTGAAATACCTTTTCTATCTTAACTCTGCAACGATTTATCAATTTCCAAACCAGCTGTAAAAGAAGATTGAGTGAAAATGATATTTCTCACAGAATTAAATTAGGTAGAGGTACCTTCTATTAAGAGGAAATGCGAGTGGAGAGATTTTCCTCTTCCACTATTGGAACAATTTAAAATAATATATTTTGTATATACAATATGTATCAAAAACCCTGTTGTTCCTTTTAGGGACGTATACATATACCTATAAGCATAACATTTATGAAATTAGAATATAAAAAAAATCAATATTTACTAGTCCGTTTCTCAAAATCAAACAACTATTAAAATCGACATATTCAAAAAAATGTTTACAGTATCTGACTTTACAAGTACATCTTTAATACTTACATATCCAACGAGCTCAGCGGCTTTCTTTGACTTTGACAAAAAATGCCGACAAACACTACCGCGAGCGGCGCACGTGCCTAACTAACCCTTTACCCTCCCGCCCTCCGCCCCGCGAACCACTTCCTAGTTCCTTCTTCCGTAGTCTCCCGCGCAACTTCCTATCGAACGGATGTGATTGTTGGCCCGCGTAGTGAGTACTTGTGTTTTGTTTACGTAAACATGTCTTTTTCTAACGCAGAATATTTTAATATGTTGATGTGTCTCGGGAAATGTGATTGCAATTATGCAGCAGCACGCAGACTCTACCAAGAACGTTTTGCGAGTTTACCATTACCGTCGGCGATGGCATTCCAACGTTTGCACATGCGTCAGTACAATACCGGTAGTGTCCACGGACAAGACCAACATCGAGCTGACGCAGGCAGACCGAGGACTCGAGACGATATTGAAGAGCAAGTCTTGGACTTGTTTGAGCACGATCCAACGCGAAGTACGCGATCAGTGGCACGTGAACTCGCAGTAAACCATATGCGCGTGTGGAGAGTCCTCAAAGAAGATGGCCAGCACCCATTCCACTATCGTCGCGTCCAATCATTACAATACAGTAGATGGGTACTAGACAAGTTTGCAGAAGATAATGATTTTCTGAACTCTGTACTGTTCACCGACGAGTGCTCATTTGTTCGAACAGGTGTGTTCAATTCACACAATGAACACGTATGGTCGATCACAAACCCGCATGCTATTAAACCCAGTCATTTTCAACATCGGTGGCGGATTAATGTTTGGGCTGGAATCATTGGTGACAAAATTATTGGACCTTGTTTTTTAAACTTGTATTGTATTAATTAATTATTATGTCAAGTTGACATAATAATTAATTAATACATTCGACACACATATTCGACGACATTTAGTGTAGTGAAGTGTTAAATGTAATTTTAAAAATTAATCAATTGTGCATAAAAATACCTCTTACTAAACCAACATTTTCAAAGACTCGTTCGTAAAAGTGATAAAAACAACTTGTGTAGAAAAATAGTTGGATATTTGCGCCGGCGCGGGCGGGCGGCGCGCGGCGGCGCGGCGTCTTGGCGGCATCGATCAAAGAGCGGCGGTAGCGTTTTATCTCTTTGTGGTTTCGCGACATCGCTTCATGCAGTATTGCAGCAGAGGTAACAAACCAGTTCAATATTACAAACATTAATAATTAAATATTTATTTTAATTAATTTTATTAATAGATTTTCATAAATGACTCACTTTATTATGTATGTATACCAATACTTAAAACGTAGGTAGAAGGAACAACAGTGTTTTTGGTACAGCCTGTATATATATAGGGTTATTGGAAAAAATACCGACAACCTCTTAAGAGGTCATTGTACTCAACATTATGAAAAAAATGAAGGTTGAACCACACTTGAAATCGCGAAAAAATATCGACTGTTCCAAACATTTATGTAACTCGTCAAAATGTATGGAAAAGATGTTTTATTTTCGCGAATGCCAATAACCACGTATACTGTGGCCCTATGTGCTTTCTTCAAAATCTTTCTGGATAAGGACTTTTTAAAGGGTTCGTATTTGCGGACTTACTAATCAGTTCAACCATGGAGAGTTGCTGACGCCACATTGTGACGTCATGAACTCCTTATTAACACTTGCACGCTTTCAAATAAACAATTATCAGATGAAAATAACTCAACAAGATAATAAAAATAATATCAAAAAATGAATTTTGCTCCAAGTATTTGATTTCTAAACGTTATTATCAAGACACAGTTGACAAATGAAGATCGTTGACACTCTTAGCTTAGCATAGCTTAGCATTAAATATAATATTGTAATGTTTAGCAAGTTAAATGTTTGAAAACTTTGTATTAGGAACTTTTAATTTATTTTAAGACCAATACTGCGCAAATAAATGATTATAGGAAATTAAGAACTTCAATAGATAAAGTAAGTTTTAGAATTTTTAAAAAGGATGTCGTAATTCGGTCGGTATTTTGTTTTAGGTGTGTTAGACAAGTTTCCTTTTTGTTCGATGCAGTATAACTGCCATTTTGGTACCATAATATTTTCATTCAATTTGGTTCAGTAGTTTTTATTTTATGAGCATTTTTTTCTGATTGTGTAGGTATTTAGTTATTATACCTGGTGTTCTACCATGACGTCCTTAAAGCGAGAGTAGTTCAACTGTGGGAAAGAGATAGAGCTATATAAGTCGTCTAGCGCCATCTCATTCCCACAGTGGAACTACTCTCGCTTTAAGACGTCATGGCAGACCACCTGTTCCTCCTATTGCCTCTTCCGTTCCAGTGTCACGGTTACATTTACGACCCGCGAAGAGACAACTCTTCACTGTGGGACACACTTTGTAGGTATAATAAAAAATAGGTAGATGTGTGTGCACCCACGTACTTCTTGTACGTGGGTGCACAAAACAAATGGTGGTTGCTTATAAAACGTTTTGTGCATTTTTCTTAAAGGAAACCTTTGAGGAAATTTCAAATGGAAAATTTATACACTTCAACAGGAAAGTACTTCACCTTTATAAAAGGTATTCATGGTTGTCCTGGTAATGCCCATTGAGTTTCTACGTCGTTGTGGTAGGTAAATTAAAAGTACAGGCCGAGGGAAAATTTCAACCGCAAACCGTTTCGGAAAAATCGCTTACAGTTCTAAATCACTACGACTAATTTCAAACATGCAAATCAAATCATTAATGAAATGGATAATCTCTTATCTGTGAAAGAATTGTAATCCATCACGTGGGCCCAGTTTTTTTTAGCGTTGTAATATCATCCCATGAGTCCACTCGCCCAGAGTGGAGTGGAAAAGACTACCAGGCCGGTGTTGCTTTAGTAGCCCTTTACAGGGTCACGGTTTGTTTAGACAGTCACACGACCCCGGAGACAGTTCACAATTCTATCTCTGTTTTATCAAGAATAGACAAAGTTATTTCATTCTTATTTCTATAAATTCGATAGTTTTTTTTCTATTATTGAAGAACAGATTTCTTTTTTCTATATTTATTTTTTTGCTTAAAACCGTAAAAATCATTCTATGTTCTGTCACCCTTTTTTTGATGGTGACATACTACGCGGATAAATTACTTTGTTGTTTTCTGTCATTTCAGTGATGATAATCCCCCAGCGGTATGTCCTGGGCATCATGGGGCTATTCGCTTTGGGCAACTCCTTCACCATGAGGGTCTGTCTCAGCATGACGATCACCCAGATGGTACTCCACCCGCCACCTGCAGAGCACATCGTTGGAGAAACATGTCCTGATCCTGCCAATGTAGTTGGGTCTAATGATACGTCTACTAGTAATGTTTCTGTCACCTTTGAGGTACGTGGAACGATTTTTTTAACATAATCTCAAGAGACCACCTCTAGAATAATCTAATCTAAATTTACGTACATATAAAAGAACAGGGTATGGTTTTAAGACTCGACTACAGCCAAAACCGCTGAACGCAGAAATTTGAATTTTGGACAGCAGTTGCAGCCTACCGGCGGGCAAAAATACGGGATTTTGCGTAAAACTCTAAGGGGTGAAAACTTTTCTATGAAAAATCTTATCTCTTGGGTTTATATATTTGAAACTTGCCATGAATAAGAACACAAGTAAATAAAAAAGATTGGCTCTTTTTTTTTTTAATTCTCTCCATAGGTAATCTAGACGGTATTAAAATTTGTATGGGAAAATCATAATCACGCGTGAGCGGATGCATTTGAAAATCAGTGTTTATACGAGTATACTTTTTTTTTTATCGTGGTAAAATCATCAAATGAGTCCTCCCACCCAGGGCAGGGCGGGAGGGACTGTCAGACTTGTACTGACTAAAATCCACGGTGTCCTTCAATAGCCCTTTACGTACCGGGGTCACGGTAATTCGTTAGTCCCGCGACCATCGAATACGATATACGATTATACGAGTATACTAGATCACAAATAATCAAACACGTGTTTTTGGATTTTTCGAAAATTACCCCTTAAGTTAGTGAAAAGGGGTATTTAACAAAACAAAACATACGTGTCCATTAGTTTTCTATATTGATTGTTATGTTTGTACTGACGGACTAAACAGATTTTCAATTTATTTGTGCAGTAGAAATCTCTATTCACTTCGTGAGCGCCTGCGATATTATGACGCGCTTGTCGAAATGCTACGTTTATGTTTGATGTTATTGGCGCTTGTATGATTTTGTGTATTGCATAGTTGGCATTTAATGAATGCGAAGAATTAAAGATGTTCATTTATCATCACCTCTCAAGATTTTCCCCTTTTCTGTTTTTTAGATTATAGTTAGACATTTTGTTAAAGAAAAATGTCATTTATTATGCATAAAGATTCACAAAAATACTATATATATCTCTAACAATAAAATGCTTATTTCAATACCATAACATTACTCATCATTTTTTCCACTATCGTCAACGCACTAATTACGTGGTGTGATAACTTTGGTAAATAAGAAAGAGTAGTAGCTTATTTTATAATAACAAAATAATTAACAGATTAAGAATTGTGTTATGTGTAATTTCATCAGGGTCGAGAACGATATGACTGGGACGAAGCAACGCAGGGATTTCTTCTCAGTGCTTTTTACTATGGTTATGTTATCACCCATTTACCCGGAGGTCTATTGGCGGAGAAGTTTGGAGGTAAATACACTGTTGGCTTCGGGCTTTTGCTGACGTCTGTGGCGACAACAATCACACCGTGGGCTGTGACAATTGGTGGAGCATATGGACTGTTCATCATTCGAGTCATAGAAGGCTTTGGAGAGGTGAGACTGTTTTGGTACTAAATAGAGTCACGATTTGTTGATTTAAAATCGATCTAAAGATATTTTATTACGACACCGCTCGTTAATGAGGTCGAGCTGGTGGTCTTTGGCATTCACGGATTCCGTACAAGCCACAAAGACATAATACTTCACCGCCGACTTTACGGACTAGCGTTGCCTAAATGGTTTATGGAAAACTATCTTATTATTGCAATGTTCTTAATTTATATATGAATCGGTAATTTAACTTTGAAATTTTATTCTTTATGACAGATATGATTCCGATTCTTGTGTAATTCTTGAGAATTCGAAATCTTTATAGTCTATTAATTCAGTTAAGATATTAATGAGTTGAAACGTACTTCCAGGGTCCAGTGACACCAGCATTTGTTCTGCTACTGGCAAGATGGGTACCCCCTGCAGAAAGGTCCATATTCGGCGCAATGATATTTGGAGGAGCTCAAATAGGAAATATTTTTGGACCTTACATTTCTGGAATCCTGTTATCAGATGGAGGAGACTGGGCAAACGTATTTTATTGTTTTGGCGGACTCGGAATTATATGGTTCATATTCTGGGTAACGTTTATTGAACATATCTTATATTTATGACAAAATTTATGGACGTTGTAAAATGTGACATGAATGTATGATCTGCTGATGTAGGTGGAATGTTTCGGGTAACATCTGCACTTTACATAATTCGTCGAGTTGGCTTTAGGAATGCGTAATAGGAGATGAGTCGTTTCATATTATTATACTTAACGACCTAAGATATTAGAATTCCTTTATTCCTATGCATGACGCCATTCCAACTAAGCGTTCACCATGGATGACACATATTTTGTTAGAGTACCTCGTTGGATAGATTTGGAGCGCACGGGAATAAGCCGGAACTAATTTGATACATCAAATTGACGACTGATTCCCCTATTAATTAACGTCACAGAAACGCCAAAACTCGTAATAATGCTAATAAATAAGTATCGTTTTCTTTACAGGTATTTCTATGCTACAGTACACCGAACTCCCACCCATACATATCAGATGAAGAGAAGGACTACTTAAACAAGAATATCATAGCTTCAGGTTTGCATAAGAAACTGGATCCAGTGCCATTCAAGGCTCTGTTACGATCAACTCCTCTGTGGGTCCTTGTGCTAGCAGCTGTAAGTATTTTATGAAGGCCCTTCGTACATAATTAAAAGTTTTTCACTGTCAAACTATTATTGACATTGTGCTTTTTGAAAAAAAAAACCCAAAATTCCCTACATCAAAACCTCTTTCCAACCAAGCCATGCTCTTCGTCATTCTTGTCAACTAATAATTTCATCTAAAGGTGTTGATAAACTTGAGCATTCACATGTAATGACCATTTCTGCGAATTTAACATAACAGAAAAACATAGGAGAGCGTTTTAGTGTGCATTTTAACGAGCATTCTGGCTAGCGTTCTGGCGAGCTTTTGCTCAGCCACTTGTCGAGTCTTACATGTACAAGAACAAAAAATTTTTTTTTCGGCCATCAAAAAGAGCGTTCGCTAGAAAGATCCTCAAAATGCTGGTAGTGTTGTTAGGCTCTATGCTTGGCTCCGTTCGTTGTTCAGTTTGACAAATTTTAAAAAGGCGAATGCTCCATACTCTTTTCCAAATAAATCAAGTCAATCATTACCTTATAATTAACAGGTCGGTCACGATTGGGGATACTTCACAATGATCACGGACCTTCCTAAATATTTCTCTGACGTCTTGAAGTTTAATATCAAAGAGACGGGACTTATGTCTGCATTGCCGTACATAGCCATGTACGCGTGCTCGTTCATTTTTGCTGGTTTATGTGACTTCTGCATAAAGAAGAAATGGCACAGCATTGGCACGGGAAGGAAAATCTATACCACTGTTTGTAAGTATTGTTGAAACAATAACTGCTTGGTTTAATGATCAGTAAATTTTGCAACAGAAAAACAATAGGGTCGGTTAGGTATTATATTTTTATCCCTTCATAGTTATTCCAACTCTTCCGAGATATTTACAATTGCAAGGCTGAGTTGTCATTTCAATTCATGGCTTTATTTATTTTTTATTTACTTCAGGCCTTTCAATATTATAGCCAGTTTGACTGTTACTAAAGGTTTATGTGCAATATTGCCTCAGTTGAGCATGAGGTCATTGATTGCGTCACGGAGAAAACAATGAACACGACTGCTCAATGTTTATAATGTTGAACATTTTAACTGTGATCGCAAAATAATCATCAACTTATGCTTTACAATTTATTTTTAATTTATTTTCATATAAACGACAAAAGCAACCGACTCACTATCACCGACTAAATCATTAATAAGGTCGTGTTTTCTTTCACAGCATCGTCCATACCGGCCCTCTTTATCATATTGGCGTCATACTCCGGCTGCAACCGAATTGAGGCCGTCGGCCTCTTCATAGCGTCGATGGCCTTCATGGGAGGTTTCTACAGCAGCGTCAAGATCAATGCCATGGACATAGCGCCCAACTACGCTGGCACTTGTTCCGCGTTTGTCAATGGAATTGCAGCTATATCTGGAATAATAACTCCGTACCTGATTGGATTGTTGACTCCGGATGTGAGTATAATACTTTTTTTTTAAACTACGATGAGTTTGTTCTTGACCTTAGTATAGGTGACAGAAGAAGCCTGTTCACTCTAACTTTGAAGAGATTAGGTTTGGTTACGTTTGAAAATTCAGACGCAGGCAAAGAGTTACATTTCTTTGCTAATCGCATTATACAAGACGGTTGGAATCGCTTATGCCTTTGTCAAACATACCGGCGAAAGCGAAGCGTTTCCGAAGCGAGACGTCAGTGCGATAGTTCTGTTACGCTATCGGATCGCGTTTCTATGTGACTGGATTCAAACAATTCCATACATTACAAATAAAAACGTCACGCTTCGCATTCGCCACGCCAGTCTGTTAGACAAAGGCCTTAGTGCGAATTGGTCGAATTGCAACAAGGTAAAGTGAATAAGATTTTTAAAATTTGCCATACAAACACGTGAGATGATGTCAGATACAAAAACAGTATGGTATGGATTCACAATGTCAATCTGACATTAGCTTATGATGACTATAGAACAGGAAATACACACATCAAAAAAAGTTTGTGATCAGTAGCGCAAGCTGATAAAAATTTAACTTGAAATTTATCATAAAAAAACTTTGGTGTGTTTTCTTTAGATAGAAAAACCTTCTTTGAAATTTGAAAAATAAATCAATTTTGTTTTATAATCTACCATAATAAAAAGATGTCGATTTTTGAAACTGATCGCATTTTTTTTTTGTGTGTATTTGTAAGGGTTCAAATTAAAATTATAGTTAAAAATCCCGTAAAAACACTAAAAGAAATCACGTCAAAAAAGATTACAGTTGCCAGTCATTCAGTGGTACGTACCATGGCAAAAAAAAAGAGTTAGGGAAGGGCATTATGCTTGACCGAACTTGTGAATGTCAGAATAAATGAACTGAGACAAAAATTACAGATTTTTTTAGGCATTATTTTCTTAGAGTGTCGTGTCTTCCTCAATAAAATTCGTGGTTAGCATAATCGAATAAGATCAGTGGGCGTTTTTATGTAAATGAAGAAAAGGGTTGTTTATATAATGCTTCGTGTTCCATAGTCGGTCTGTGAGTGTGTATTATTTTCAGGAGAGTTAGAAAAGTTCTTCTTTTTGCTACTTGTTGCATGTTTAGGTTTGGGACCTAATATGACTAGCTTCTCATATTTAATTACGGCTTCGTTACCTCGATTTTTAGTTGATCCTGTAAATCCTTTCTTTTTTCTAGTACTTTTTGTGGAAAGTCCTCTTTTATAGAACTGGGTTTCATATTATAGTTCTATATAAAAGCTTGAGGATATTAATTTTTATATCTAGAGTTATATATTTTATGACAATAATGTATGAGTATGAGTAATGTTGTTCATCTTCTTCTAATCCAAAGAATACCAGATTACGCTGTCTCGCTTCCTTTTCTTAGTAATATAGTCTTCTGTCTTGGTTTTCCTTGATGTGTTCAAATTCTTCATCCCATATTTGAAACTTTTCATCTATAATTCTACTTAAGTTTTCTGTAACGCTCTACGTTACCTTTTTTTGCACTATTAAAAATCATATCCCTATGCTCCTTCATCTTGTCTTGTATTTTACGAAGTGCTATCATAATTTCCTCCATTGCAAATAGGTTTTACTTGTGTTTTGTTTTATGTTAACCGCAAGGCTAGTTTGTCATACAAGTAACGCCGTCTCGTGGTATTTCTGTGAACTAATCGGTTCGTCAATTGTGTCTAGTATCTAAAGTGCAGTAAGTAGTTATTCTCATTCGCCAGTAGATGGAGCTTGTAAACCATTCTTGATCGATATCAAGCATTGTTTTGCATGCGGTTGTCACCCGATTTAGATAAATGGCGCTGCGCTGGCAAAGCTATGATGAACACAAATGAAGTGATTTCACCCGGAGAAATGTTTTAGGTTTCTCAAGTTATTCGAAAGCTTTTCCGTCATGTTTGTGCACTGCACATACTGTTCATCTTGCACCGATTTTATGTAAATATGTACGTATGTAAATGTTGAGTGGAATCGAAAAAATATAGTTAACATTGTTTTGTTTAGTTGGTAGTGAAATATGCAAGTGGTACTTACATAATATGAGACGAGGGTACGGCGCGATCCATCTCTCCGTACCGTATCCTTCGAGCACCGGAACAGTGTTATCATTGAGTTTCTAGCTTCTCATTTACCGACACTGGTCCTTCCCGCACCAGTGTCGCTCAAAAAGCCAGGGAGCAGTATTTCCTTTCAAGCCAGTCATCGAGTGCAGGTTGCATCGTCTTGAAAGTATCAAGGCCAGTGATGCTCAACCCTCTCCCGCCATTCCATCACCACGATCCGATTGAGCTGCATCAGTCCCTCTTCCCGTGCAGCTTAAGGCGTCTGTCTGTGTCATTTCTGTAGGAGCATTTATAAACTAAAACTTAACAACGTCCTGTAAGCTTTATCAGGCTTCTCTTCGTACGCTTGGGGTTGTTTTGTATGCAAGAACTAACGGCGTTAATAATTTCGAATATTCGATTATAATCCGAGCCCGAATCGAATAGTGAAATGAGGCGAATATTCGAAGTATTCGAATAATTGAATTGGAATCCCTACGTTGGAACTTTCCAACAAAATGAATACCTACCAATCCAGTTTTTTATCATTACCCAATAACCGTGGTTACATAGAACCAGTCGTAGATTAACTTACCGACTAACTATATTTTTTCAGCAAACAATTGGACAATGGCGTATAGCATTTTGGACAGTATTCATAGTACTAGTAGGAACCAATTTGGTATACGTCATCTGGGGTTCCGGTGAGCCACAATGGTGGGACGACGTGGACAAGTATGGCTATCCTCCTAACTGGAAACATGGACCATTGAAGAAACGAGAAGTCGATGGAGAGAAGAAAGTTGTCTACCCTAAACATGACCATTCGCCTGTGTCAAATGATTGATTTTTAATACATTATTTTTATTTTTTGTTATTTATTACTATAAATATATGATAAACCTAAAATTTTTGTTAATGGATTTTATTCTGCCAGGTTTACGTCGAAATAATGAAGTGTCTCAAATTAAAAATCACTCTAAAGGCGCGTTTCCGTAGACAACTTGTAAGTATGCAAATGTGAGCGTGTGCGTCATACTTCTATGCAAGATTTGCCCAATAAAACGCGCCTTTACTCCAAAATATGGATAAAAAAAAACTTTTTAACAAAAAAAAAAACCGACTACCAAAAATACAAACGCCCCACCTAAAACCACTAAAAAGAGAAAAATAAACTACTATTTATCTATTTCAGAAAACAAAAATGCACGTATTTTTCAAACGAATTCAATAAAAAACTTATTACCTACCAATTCTAAATCAACTTACAATATTATTTTATTTAACAAACAAGATATTATGTATTTACAAACAACCTATAATGATTTATTTACAAAATTACAATGTGACCATTCTTGTCTAAACCTAATTAGCTATAAATTTAATTATAATATTTTTATAATGTTGTGTGCTAGGCACCTACTGATCTGTTTGAAGTCGGTGCCAAGCCAAATAGGTATTCGATAGGATACGCACGTCTAGCCCCGTCACGCCATCGTGCTACATCTAAATCACACCAAATCACCCTGCGCTTGCGACCGAACGCGCGATCGTGGGTCGGCAAGTCTTGAGCGATTCAACCCAAACGGGCAGACACGAGCAAGCAGGCGTCTTTGACGGTCGTCTTGAATGCAATTAAGTTTTGATGCGTTATAGTGCTGTTGATAAATTTTGTATTTTTGATAGCCGCTTACGTGTTTGTAGGTTGCTATTTGTTTATTAATAAAAATATTAGATGTTATTAATTATAACCCTGTGTGTATTATATTACTAAGTATTATTGTTCTCTTTATTTTTGGCTTGGCACCGACTTCAAACAGATCAGTAGGTGCCTAGCACACAACATTATAAAAATATTATAATTAAATTTATAGCTAATTAGGTTTAGACAAGAATGGTCACATTGTAATTTTGTAAATAAATCATTATAGGTTGTTTGTAAATACATAATATCTTGTTTGTTAAATAAAATAATATTGTAAGTTGATTTAGAATTGGTAGGTAATAAGTTTTTTATTGAATTCGTTTGAAAAATACGTGCATTTTTGTTTTCTGAAATAGATAAATAGTAGTTTATTTTTCTCTTTTTAGTGGTTTTAGGTGGGGCGTTTGTATTTTTGGTAGTCGGTTTTTTTTTTGTTAAAAAGTTTTTTATTTTTCCATTTTTTGTATAAATTATCGTAGGTACGTATTTATTCGGGCACGCCGCAATCGCGGCGGTAAGACCCCTCTTTGAGGAGTGGCTAGATAGGCGTCACGGCGTCCTGACCTACCGCATGACGCAGGTCCTCACCGGATACGGAAGTTTCGGGAGGTTCCTGTGTCTGAAAGGGAGGGAAGAAACGCCTGGGTGTCACCACTGCGAGGATCGTCCGGAGGACACGGTGGAGCATACGGTGCAGAACTGCCCCGCTTGGGCAGAGCACCGCCGTGTCCTCACGACGGCGGTAGGCGGAGACCTCTCGCGCCCGGCATTGGTCGAGGCCATGCTGCGAGGCGAGACGGAGTGGGAAGCGGTCGCCTCCTTCTGCGAAGCAGTCATGCTTGCGAAGGAGGAGGCGGGCCGCGTGAGGGTGAGGACAGCGTCCTCCCTCCACCCCAGCCGCAGTGGTAGACGCCTACGGCGTCGGACGTCGCAAGACGATCTCCGACCACCGTAGGCGTGGGCATGCGGGCGGCGAGTAATGGGCGACTCGCAGCCCGACCATGGACCATGCCCGGGTCGACGGCGCGTTGTGTTCCACGCGCGCCTCAAGGAGTGTCAGCATAGTGACGGGGCCTGTAGAGGGCTATAGCCTGCCGGGGTCGCGGGACTTGCCCGTTACCGTGACCCCGGTACGTAAAGGGCTAGTGAAGGACACCGTGGATTTTAGTCAGTACAAGTCTGACAGTCCCTCCCGCCCTGCCCTGGGTGGGAGGACTCATTTGATGATTTTACCACGATAAAAAAAAGGTAATAATTTATAAAACCCTCTGTCTTGATACCCCATCTGATCAGTAGGTTGTTATTTTTTCTATTTTTATTAGTAAACTAGTGGGCGCCCGCGGCTCCGCCCGCGTGAATGTCGGTTACCGCTGCAAAAAGCCTACTCAGGAAAGACACGGTCAGCAACATGATTCCCAGGTCTATTCACAGACACCAACACTAACATCGACGACGCAGTCATCGCAAACACTCGACATAGATAGATATTGTGTGTCGCGGACTTTTTTGTAGATATTTATAAGATCAACAATTAATTATAACATTTTATGGTTCTATCTTTTATAGTTTAGGCAGCGTACGCAAAATAAGTAACTTTTCTGGTTGATTTTTTACACCCTGTGGCCGAAAAACCCAAATATCTTACGGAACCCTATTTTTCTCCAAAATAAAATATAGCCTATGTTACTCTTGGATAATGTAGCTTTCGAATGGTGAAAGAATTTTTAAAATCGGTCCAGTAGATTTTGAGCCTATTCATTACAAACAAACAAACAAAGTTTTCCTCTTTATAATATTAGTGTAGACTACCAAAATAACTAATTTCGTACCTACTATTGCTTCAACTGTAAAGAAATAAAATGTAAACTATTAATATAATTAAACACTACCAAAATAACTGATATTCGTACCTACTATTGCTTCAACTAAAAAGAAATAAAACGTTAACTAATAATTTATTTAAACACTACCAAAACCTCTTATACCTATTTCATAAATAACAACAAAACAAATCTAAAAATAAACTATTACTATTACTACTATTCAAAGACTAAAAGTAAAAAAGGGCCAGCCGCAATCGCGGCGATAAGACCCCTCTTTGAGGAGTGGCTGGATAGGCGTCACGGCGTCCTGAGCTACCGCATGACGCAGGTCTTCACCGGACACGGATGTTTCGGGAGGTACCTGTGTCTGATAGGGAGGGAAGATACTCCTGGATGTCACCACTGCGAGGATCGTCCGGAGGACACGGTGGAGCATACGGTGCAGGACTGCCCCGCTTGGGCAGAGCATCGCCGTGTCCTCACGACGGCGATAGGCGGAGACCTCTCGCGCCCGGCATTGGTTGAGGCCATGCTGCAGGGCGAGACGGAGTGGGAAGCGATTGCCTTCTTCTGCGAAGCAGTCATGCTCGCGAAGGAGGAGGCGGGCCGCGTGAGGGAGAGGACAGCGTCCTCCCTCCACCCCAGCCGCAGTGGTAAACGCCCACGGCGACCGACGTCGGCGGACTATCTACGGCCACCCTAGGCGCGGGCGGCATATGTGGGCGGCGAGTAATGGGCGATTCGCTGTCCGCCCATGGACCATGCCCGGATCGACGGCGCGTTGTGTTCCACGCGTGCCTCAAGGAGTTTCAGCATAATGACGGGGCCTGTAGAGGGCCAAAGCCTGCCGGGGTTCCGGGGCTCACAAATAACCGTGACCCCGGTACATAAAGGGCTATTGAAGGACACCGTGGATTTTAGTCTGGGTGGGAGGAATCATTTGATGATTTTACCACGCCAAAAAAAAAAAGACTAAAAGTCGCGCTGATAAGCACGATTTGTAAATAACAATTATTGTCTGTCAATAAGGTCGAATAGTCTGAACGTCTATTCGCATCAACAGCCAAATATTGTATGAAGCACGCGCGCTTTTTTTTCCAAAATAATCCTTATAGCATGATTCTGTATTCACGCGCGATGACTGAGTAGCGTATTTCATGTATAACTTTGGTGTTTCTACACCGATTTACATGATTCTTTTTTTATTGAATAGGTAATAATGTTATTTTTTTTAAATTAGGGATGAGTGAGAGTGTTGTAAACGTAACAGTAGACAAATATAATCAGAAAGCTCCGAATTGCTAAGCTATCGGGAGTTTCACGTGTTATTGTGAGTCAACCATAAAAGATAGACATATACTGTCAAGGAATATTTTTATATAATTTTAAGGAAAATATTTCCGTCATACATGATTTCTATGTAGCTTTAACCATTAAAGCTGCACACGCGACGGAAGCTTAAAAAATCGAGTAACTTCTCCCGTTTTCCCAATATTTCCCTTCACTGCTCTGCTCCTATTGATCGTAGCGTAATGAAAAGTATACTATAACCTGCCCAGGAGTATGAAGAATAATCGTGCCAAATTTCGTTAAAATCCGTCGAGTAGTTTTTGTTTCTATAACGAACATACAGACAGACAGACAGACAGACAAAAATTTTACTGATTGCATTTTTGGCATCAGTAGCGATCCCTTATCACCCCTTGATAGTTATTTTTTTTTAATATTTCATGTACAGAATTGGCCTCTCTACAGATTTATTATAAGTATAGATATCGTAGGTACGTACTTAGTAAGTTGAACTACGTCATATAACTTGAGTTATTATTCTGACTTTGATTTCGACTTTTAACCGTTAAGGAATTTTACCTTCCAGATTCCATCATCAGATCCTGACATGGTGACAATGGGTGCTCCCATTGTCACCATGTATACTCTTTCTAACCTCGGGAGTATACTCTTTCCAATGAAAGAATAATTTTCTTAACAATATTTTTCATGGTAATAGGCTTATCTCCAATAAAATGAAACCAAACTGTCGAAATATGGGTATACTGTAGACATCTGCGTACCCCCTCAGAGCATACAGGCGTGATGTTATGTAATGATGTTGTGTAAACAATAAACATCCAAGCGATTGCAGCAATAACGACAGATTTTCTGTCTATTATTGAAGAGTTCCGTTCCATATCTCCGAAGTTCGTGATCAGATCATGACAATATTTCTATGGGACCAACTTGGAAGTATACCCTTTCAAACAAAAAAAGAATTTTTCAAATCGGTTCAGGCGTCTTCGAATAATCGGTGAACATACATAAAAAAATAAATAAAAATAAATACAAACAGTCGAATAGAGAACCTCCTCCTTTTTGGAAGTCGGTTAAAAACAAGTAGCGGAAAAATTAGTCCCATGTCTATATATACAGAGTGAATTTTCCAATAGGGCGTGGATGGCTATATCCGAAACTGTGAGGAATATCGAAAAGCATTGAAAGGAGTCTCAAAACTGCATCATTAGATTTTGTAAAATTCAATAAATCTGGACAGGTATCGAACACGACGATTTAAAACTCACCTTATATTATTACGCCATTCGATAGTGTCGCTAACAATAATCAAATTCTGGGAAGTAGATTATTTATTTTACTTAATTAATATTTAATAGATTTAGATACCTACACCATTACGTAAAAAAATATCTGCCTGTATTATTACACCATTTGATAGTGTTGCTAATAAGGATCAAAATCTGGGAACAACAGACAGTATACCGCAAACTTAAGGAAAGGCATTTATCAACACCGTCAAGGTAAAAGGTAAATGGTATTATAGTTTTGTATTCCTTGTGGCCTTCCGGAAGGTGCATAAGTACATTGAACTCTTACCACTAAAATTATACATACTCGAGTTTAGTAACTTTAGGTGATATTAACTCTCCCGCCCTGGGTGGAAAGGATGTCAGACTTGACTGATGGCCTACCATGATGTCTTAAAGCGAGAGTAATTCCAGTATGGGAACGAGATGCCGCTAGACGACTTGTATAGCTCTGTCTCTTTCCCACAGTAGAATCACTCTCACTTTACGATCTCGTGTTTTTTGTCCAAATACCATTGCACTAAAGGTTACGAAGAAAAATTACGCTGCATCAAGATGAATAAAATGGGCGTGCGCCACATTTAACAGATTATAAGTATAAAAAGTCTTAGTCCACGTGGTAATTAGGATAATTTTCATAAAACAAATGCTATTAGGAATAAAAAAGATAGCGTCTTTAAATGTCCTCACAGTAAGGGATATATTTGTAGATCAAATGTTACCACTGCTATGATTGAACGTCCAAGTAACTCATGCCCTCAAATTTTAAGCTGTATTCAAGGAAAATTGGACTTTAATATCCTTCGCCCTTGTCTCACAAGGAAGTATAAAATCGAAAGTATCGTAAAATAACGCAAGTCACCTGGTTTTTGTGTTTAAATATGTAGCTGTTAAAAACGTACCGCATACTGCAAAACAGTAATTATAAGGTAATGGAGATTGATTGGTATTATGATGCAGATCTTTGGTCCCTATGCAAAATGGACTTGTTTTCTGCTTCAGCTTTGGACTTCAAAAGTGACGCTGCGCGCACATTTCAATAGAGCTACTCAAAATCTAACCCTATTTCCTACACGAAAAGATACACCTTTCGCAACCCAGTGCGACGCATTTTAATAGCGACTCAAAATCTAACTTTATTTACTACACGAAAAGATAAACATTTGCAGTACCGTTGTGTCACGTTGCGCTGCGTCGCGTCTCGGTGTGAACTGACCCTACCTTTCGATTGGGTGATCCGATTTTGATGATGCTTTTTTGTACTAACAGTAGTACAGTAACAGCTCTTTGAGGCGCGCGTGAAACATGACGCGCTGTCGACCCGGGCGAGGTTGATGATCGGACGGCAAGATACCCACTACTCGCTGTCCGTTTGCCTGCCCGCGCATACGATGGCTGGAAATCGCCTTGCGTCCGATGTCATGGGCGTCACCCGCGGCGCGGCGGCTGGATCGTTAGGTGGAGGCTGTTCTCTCCCTCAACGCACCGGCGGGTGCATTGAGTCCTCCTTCGCTAGCGATTTGACTTGACTTTTTCGCTGCAGAAGGAGGCCAGAGCTTCTCATTCCGTGTTGCCCCAACTTTAGCAAAATGACAATGGGAGCGTGTTGGAATGACGATTTCATAAAAATAGCAGACTGGATCCTGGCCTTTTCCTAACCACATTGGAGAGAGATTCTATTCTATACCTACTTTACTTCTAGGAACGTAACAATTAAAACAAATGAAATAGGTTTCATACCCTTTTTTAAATGAAAAATCTTGAATGGAGGTTTCCAAAGTTTTCGCTCGACTTCGCGAAGAAAAGTCAACGATGCGTCAAAATTGAGCGCATGTCAAGTGATCCGATTAGCTATCGACAATTCAGGCGAAGTGTCAAGCACATATTAGTTAGGATCAGTTCACATCAAGACGCGACGCGACGCGACATGACACGACGGTACTGGATATGTGTTTCATTTAGTGTAGTAAATAAAATTCAATTTTGAGTCGCTGTAATGGAATGAATTCTCCAATGCCTGTAACCTGACTTGCTCAATGTCAATTTCGGTTTCGTCGTAAATCACTAATAACCTCTGATAAGAGATCTAAAGGCCTCGCAATCATCCCAATGAGAAGTACCAATAGGCTAGCTTGCTTGATTAGATACGTCGTGCAGTTGAGAACCAGCTGCTCAGGCAGAGCATCTTGTCACGAACGACTATTTGTTTCTATTGCGGTGAGCATGTTTTTCAATGTGCTCATGACGCGCTCTACCTGGCCGTTGGCCCCCGGACTACCTTTCGCTATTAGATGGAGTTTAATTCTGACTTCAAACCCAAGGTGTATATTTTTTATGATTAAGGTAAAACCCTTTCTTAGAAAGAACCTGAAGTCGTTGAATTGCCTCGTTGACGTTTCCTGCGACGATAAGCACGTCATCCATTTACACTAGGACGTAAGTATACACCAAATCCCCAAGCGCGTGATTAAGAGCTGGCTGGAACACCGAAGGGGCATTTCGAAGTCCGAATGGCATGGTCAAATGTTCAAACTGCCCGTCGGGCGTCACAATGTCCGCTTATATACATATGTATATAAGCGGACATTGTGACGCCTAAGTATAAATATATACTAATATTATAAAGCTGAAAAATTTGTTTGGCTGAACGTGCTAATCTCAGGATCTTATGATACGAATTGATTTTTATTTGTATTCGATAGTCCAATTATCGAGGAAAGGTAATCATGCATATGCACACGAGCGGTTGTCGAGTAAACATCTCTTAAGGATGCCCCGTGTAGGGGCGAAACACGTGTCGAGTATATATTTATTTACATGGCATGTTTTACCAATTTTCTTGCACGTTTGCATATGCATGATACCTTTCCAGCATGTGCATATGCATGAGGCTGGGAAGTAGTGACTGCATCCTGCATCCAAACCTGGAATTTGTCGCAGAATTAAAAGTAGATATTTTTCATAACATTTAATGTCATGGATTTCCAAGTAAAGTAACGCTTGATTCTATCATTTAGAACTAAGTCATCTTTCCATCTACGAGTATAGGACATGTGTGCATGCAATCGTCACGATCTATGAGCAGACAGAGAGGCTGCGTTGCGTATGCGCCGATTCTTTCGTTAGTCGAGTGGCAAGCGCGCAGTCGCTTGCCTGTCAGTTACTGTACTTGAATTGCTTTACGTTCGTGTGTCAAATAAACACAACAATTGAATGGGAAACAAAATATTGGAAATTAAATTGGAACGTTGGATTTATTGGCCGATTTCTGTGAGTGTGTTTTTATAAATATTAATTAGATAATATAAAGCGGAGATTAGAAAGAGGCATAATATTTTACCTATAATTATATTGACGGAATAAAAAGAAAGAAAAAAATAACTTCAAGATAAATCAAGTAACAGTGGTTTTACGGAAACATTCTAAAATATTTTATTTGATTTTTCGTGGCTTAAGTATAATTATGCCAGAATTGAATTTATTTGACTTTTTTTATTTTTTTTTACTAAAAATGCGTTTCTATAATAACATCAATTATTATTTACTTAATTAACTTCCTAAAGGCATATTTCCGGACTTTGATTTGGAAATTTATTAAATAACATTAAAATTATAATTATTACAAATAAGATACGTCACATCATGAATGATTTTATTTAACTTTTTTATGTTGTTTTATATTAAATATGATTACGTATTTACAGGATGAAAGGTATTTTAACGAATAATTAGAATTAAGTTTTAACCTTGTTGCGAGAGCTGTTTGCAAATTATAGAGTCGAAATTATACATTGATGTTGATAAATAAGATATTTATTTTCGGCGAATGTTACTTAATTAGAATATTTTTAAATGCAACTTTGTGAAGAGAGAATAAATGTTTTTTAGATGCTGACATTGTCACTAAAATTATGGTAACAAAATAGTGTACGGCGCATTTATTCGCGCACTTCACTAGTGCGCTTACTAAACGTTTAGTCTTTGTGACCGCCGGCAAGACGGTGCGCGAACTTTTGTTCACGCGCAGCACATTTTTATGCGCGAACATTTTCATTGAACGAAATTCAGCAATGCGTGCGCACAAATAACAACTCCAATGCTCATGTGTGCGACCACAAACGTACTGCATTATGGGCGAACATTTTTAGAATGTTCGTGCACAAGTTTGCCAGAGCGATCATTGGCGCACAATGCAGCACACCGGTGGAATCGCGACTATGATAGAATTATGATAAGAACTTGAAAAATCCCTATTTACCATGTTTATTACTTGTTTTGTGTATCTGATATTTCATGATTCTTCATGGATCACGGCTGCCTTCGCTTTAATTTAGAATTGGGCAATCAAGACATGTGGCGCTTTCTACTATAATAAGAACTTAGAACTTATTAGTATTGTTTAGCTCGAGAAAAATACTTTTTTTGGGATAAAAGGTGCCTGGCCATTTCTGCACACGTAACAACGTATAAGCAAAAGTTCAGAATAATCATCGATTCTATGATTTAGGTGTGAAGATACATATAACTGTTTGTTATATCTTCACACTTAAACCATACTTACGTTTGCATTTATTATATTAATATTGTTTAGAGCAGTGGTGATGGTCGCGGGACTGTACGAATTACTGTCGCCCCGGAACGTAAAGGGCACCGTGGATTTTAGTCAGTACGAGTCTGACAGTCCCTCCCGCTCTGCCCTGGGTGGGAGGACTCATGTGATGATTTTACCAGCTAAAAAAAAGATCAGTGGTGATACAATCAATTACACAGAGTAATGCTCCTGGCAGGGTTCGAATCTACGACCTTTTAATTCATAAGTTGGGACCGCTGTGCCACCAGTACTCTTAGTGGTCTGCTGACCCGACGAGCTCTTGTTCAAGGTTAAGCCACGCTTTCCTAGGTCGGTCTGTAGATGGGTGACATTTCAGAAAAACTAAAATTACTGCCGTGCCTCAGGAGTCACGTAAAGCCGTGAAGAATTTCTCCACATGCATGACTGGATATAATAGAAAAAGAAAAACAATGTCAATGATGTTACTTATTTTTTATGACTATGTCATGTAAACCTCAGAAGGCTTTATAGCTCGAAAGATAGGAAGACGAGTGTTATATAAATAAATCCAAGAATGTAAAGATAAAGACAGAAACTGCTCGTATTTGTTTAATGATTATAGGATGAAGGCAAGATTAACAGTAATACTGTAAGTGGCGTTTTCATTTAAAAGTACGCAGTAAATATAACTTCACATTATTACAAACTAGCTTTTGCCCGCGACTTCGTTCGCGTGGAATAGTGAAAACTATCCTATGTCCTTTCTCAAGTTCCAAACTATGTCTGTACCAAATTTCACACAAATCGGTTCAGTAGTTTAGGCGTGAAGAAAAGACAGACAGACAGAGTTATTTTCGCATTTATAATATTAGTTTGGATTTCATATTATTATAATTAAAAGAAAGGTCTGAACGAGTTCTGAAACTCAAGTTCTATAGACGGCTGAGGACTTCCTAAAGCGTCATATCGTTGTTGTATTATAAACATTTTATCTCACTTAACACCTGTATCTTATCATTGTATTGTACCGTGCGGAAACCCTAAACACGTAGCACAGCAATCGCACAGACACTGCGCCAATCGTGCCGTCAAAGTTTTCGATTATTAGTCTTCGCGGGACCAAGGGATTACCGTGACCCTAGTACGTAAAGGGCTTTTGAAGGACACCGTGGATTTTAGTCAGTACAAGTCTGACAGTCCTTCCCGCCCTGCCCTGGGTGGGAGGACTCATTTGATGATTTTACCACGATAAAAAAAAAAGTCAGCTCAAACCAAGTCACGGCGCGGCGCGACATAACACAACGATACTGTCAATGTGTATCTTTTCGTGTAGTAAATATCTTAGATCTTGAGTAGCTCTATTAAAATGTGCGCGCAGCGTCGCGTCTCGGTGTGATTTGACCCTAAGGATCGAGTTTTTATCGTGGTTTTTAACCTATAGCAAATAAGGCATGCACTGGCATGCCATAGGTAACATGCAAGTAACGTTCCAAAATATCTTCAAATTGTAATTGGCATGCATCAACATGCAAACTGCCCACGACGTCGTCTGCGTGAATGCGTTGAAGAAATAAAGGTTCACTGCTCATTCCCCGTAGATGATAGCGTGATAATATGTAGCCTATATGTTGACCCGACTTCTTAATAATATTCGTGCTAAATTCGAAGTAAATCCATGCAGTACTTTTTGAGTTTTTCCTGGACATACATACAGACAAACAGATACTAATTCTAAAAACTATATTTTTGGTTTCCGTATCGATTGTAGATCACATCCCAAGTATTCTTAAAAAAAATATATTCTTTGTACAGTTTTGACTTTTCTACCATTTTATTATATGTATATACATAGATTATAATTAGTTTATAACGCAGAGGATCTGAGGTCAACGCTTTTGAAAGGTGAACAAAGGGTTAACCCCCAAGTTAAGACGGAGATTTTAGTGTTGTAAGGTCTAATTCAACCCAAAGTCGTTAATCTACTTGTAGGCCGAGGTTGCAGGGTTAAAGGCTTAACTCTCTAAGCTAGGGTTTAGGGCAATCTTTAATGAAAACTTAGAATAATGATTGTAATAGGACCTACCGTAATTCTTGAGATGAGAACAATAATAAAAGCTATTAAATCGTGGCCTATTACTTACAACCGCTTCTACATGGCATGTGGGACGAGTATTTTCGACAGATATGGTCAAATCATAGTATTAATATGAATTAACAATGATTTGATGAGTAACAAAACGTAGGATTATTGTTCACTGAGTTACCTCTCAAGGATTACAGGCATGATATTTTATTATAATGAAAAAAATGCTCCCCATCCGACAAATCTATAAACAAATCACAGCAAAAAAATACAAGATTCTCAAACCAATGGAGAATAAATAATTTGTAAATTGTACATAAACATTTCAGGGCTTATTTTTTTAAAACGTTGCCCCTCACTAGGAATTGTGTCCTGTGTCGTGGGTGCGTTTATAAACATAGAAACTCACATACACAAACACCCAGACCCGGGACATCTACTTGCAGATCATGCAAATATTTTATTTATTTTTAATTTTCTCGTCACTGTTTATGAACTGCAGACAGGAAATAACTACAGTCATGGCAAAATAAACCTTATTATTATCAGAGCATATCTCAGTGAGGAAAAACATTTTTCCGTAATGAAAATTCCTGCTAGCTTCATGGTCATAATGTAAGGTTACCACGAGTTTGGATCGGTCTGCACAATACGTCCTTTTGTCTTACAGTCTAGCCTGATATGGGATGAAACATGATGGAGTCAACGGTCCTGACTTCTGTGTTATTTATGGTTACCGTACCATAAAGCCTTTGTCAAACAGACAGGCTTGGCGAATGCGAAGCGTGACGTTTTTATTTCTAATGTATGAAATTGTTTGAATCCAGTCACATAGAAAAGCGAAAGCGACCCGATACCGTGACAGAACTATCGGACTGACGTCTCGCTTCGGTTCGGTATCATTTCGGACTCGCCTGTCTGTTTGACAAAGGCATAAAAGATGAAAAAATCGAAATCCGGATCACTTTGTTGTCCGTCTTTCACGACTCTTTTTCTCAAGAACGCGTGAAGGTATCACGATGAAATGAATATCAAGTAGATACTCAGAAACCGATTTTAATATAGCTAAAAAGCGCTAGGCATATGATGAATGAAGAAATAGTAGGTATCTCTAGTAACAAGCCATATTTTTTTACCTTGATAATGAAAATTCTGCTTACATTTTTATAGCATTAGTGTGAAATGTTGAAGTAGCATTCGAATAGATTGTTCAAATATTTTTCGTTTACTAATCGTGCGTGTGCCTTTAGTGTTTACTACACCGGTTAAGTAAGAAACTTACCACTTACCTTACTACAACAGTTAAACAGCAGCTGAACACTTTTTTTTTTTATCGTGGTAAAATCATCAAATGAGTCCTCACACCCAGTGCAGGGCGGGAGGGACTGTCAGACTCGTACTGACTAAAATCCACGGTGTCCTTCACTAGCCCTTTACGTACCGGGGTCACGGTAATGGGTAAGTCCCGCGACCCCGGCAGGCTTTGGCCCTCTACAGGCCCCGTCACAATGCTGACACTCCTTGAGGCGCGCGTGGAACACAACGCGCCGTCGACCCGGGCATGGTCCATGGTCGGACAGCGAGTCGCCCATTACTCGCCGCCCGCATGCCCGCGCCTACGGTGGCCAACACTAACCTTACTACAACAAAGTTAAACATCAATTGAACACTTGTTTAAAATAGTGTAATTGCAAAATGACCCTTAGGTCAATGTCAAATGCCGTTTTTTTATTGACAGTTTTTTAGACAAGTGTTCGACAGACGTTTAACTTTGGTAAGACGGTTAGAGTTTAGGCTTTGGTGATGATTAATCATTATTTTAAATAGCTTAAGAAATTCGCATTATGATACTACCAAAAGTGTTTTTAGACCCCTTTAGAAAATGGGAAAAAGAATATCGTCGCGGGACTTTTCCATTACCGTGACCCCGGTACGTAAAGGGCTAGCGAAAGACACCGTGGATTTTAGTCAGTACAAGTCTGACAGTCCCTCCCGCCCTGCCCAGGGTGGGAGGACTCATTTGATGATTTTACCACGATAAAAAAAAGGTCTTTCTTTTTATTAGTTCAGATGTGTATTTAGTGCAGCGTTAGTCATCACCGTAATACACAGTAATAAACTATTCTTTTTAATAAAAATGATGAATATACAGGCTTATTTGTAAAACAGTAACAACCTCTTATGGGCTGAAAGTACTTGTGGTTATAAATAATTATTAGACTTTTTAACAATTATTAGGTAAGTAGTAAACTTATAGTTATATAAATATTAAAGAGTTCCCTCGATTTCTCCAAGATCCTGTAATCAGATTCTGACCTGATTACCATGGGACCATCTGTGAAGTATTATACTTTTTAAAATAAATTAAGAATTATTCAAATCGGGCCAGGCGTTATCAAGAAATCGGGGAACATACAAAAAAAAAACCGACGATTTGAGGTCCTCTTTCTTTTGTCTAATTCGGTTAATAACTTTTATTATGAAACCAACCCTAAAACATCAAAAAAATATTCAGGTGTTTCATGCAAAAAAGAACATTTTTCCGTCGAAAATTTGTATAAAACACCTGTAAAAAAGTGCGTTTATTTATGGAATGTTACGCGAACCAAAACATTATCCCGTACAATTTAACTTACACAACGTTGACAACATTGGCAATATCGGATACAATTTGGATTGCACCTGATATTGCCAACATTAAAATAAATTGACACTGCTTCTGTTCTATTTTGCAAGTGAATGAGTGTTTAATACCCACTTTAAGAGTCGATTACTGGGTAATCACAGGCACTAAAGATACGAGGCTATCTGTACAAGGCCTAGTAGGTAGGTACTACCTACTTGCGAGTAACCGTAAAGCAGTTTTAATCATGGTAAAATTATCAAACGAGTCCTGCGCACCGTATGCTCCGCCGTATCCTCCGGAAGAAACGCCTGGGTGTCTTCCGTCCCTATCCGACACAGGAACCTCCCGAAACTTCCGTGTCCGGTGCGGACCTGCGTTAAGCGGAAGGTGAGGAGGCCGTGGCGCCTATCCAGCCACTCCTCAAAGAGAGATCTTACCACCGCAATTGCGGCGTGCGCGTCTATTAATACCTAGTCATTTACCTTGTTATAGCTTCCAGCCAGGTGTATTCCGATACGAAACTGTCTTCACCTATCGCGAAATTATAAGTAATTTGATAAAGCAATTAAAAATTGCAAGATGAATAATTAAGAACCAGTTTATTACCATCAAGAGACCATTACCGATTTATTCGGCGATGAAATTTAAATTGCCACCAGCTTTAGGTCAAGTTTAACCACTTCTTGCGTTGTGAGATGTTACAATGTGTACTGTTTGTGTGTCGCCTCCTTTTTGTTTTTTTTTTTGCAAGAATTTTATGTGCATTTACCGTTTTGTTTTGTAGTTGCATTGATAAGATACCTATCTACCTAAGTTCATAGATATCTGAAGTAAAGTTATACCAAAAATGTACTCTTTAGAGTGCACTTTTGATAAAGTTCCGCGATAATCCTACAAATAAACTTAGAATGATGGATGTGTGATTACACTGTAATGTGTTTTAAATAGCATAACATATTTAATTTAAGTTCATATAAACACTTAAAAAGGCAGAAACATAATTAGGTGAACAAAAAAACGCATTTAATGATGAAGATGCAACATTGATCTTGAACCGGCCAATAGTAGTGCGGAGTTTTAAACTCTACTTATCGTCAGGCATAATTTAATCTTTCCATCAGTGTAAAAGGAATAATTTACAAAATGCTACAACAACACACTTAAAAAAGAATGCAAGACATGTTGATATCCATATTATCTACAATGATGTCATTTATATCAAATTTTTCTTTGTAAGTTTACCATTATTTTGATTCGAGATCATCTATATCTTTATGACTGTCAATCAAAATCTATCGAATAAAGTATCTTATCGATTTGTCATCCGATTAAGAAATTGTTTCCTTTAAAACTATTGGATTCTTCATGTGTAGGTTATCTACACGTGTGTATTCAAAGATTATGTAACATGGCAACTGCAGGGATCTCTTTCATTGTGCCACTGATAGGACAATTTAAAAAAAATTGTAGGCCTAAAACATGGACAAATCGATTGTGTCTTCGATGACAGCGCAGATGCAGAAATCTCTACGAATTTGTTGCTGTAATATAATATGGTTCAGAAACAACCGAATACCTATTTCTTTTATGGTTCTATTAAGGGCATGGTCTGACTGCGTGTTTCCTTTTTTTTTCAATAGAATACGTTAACGGCATTGTTTACACGAAGCTGTGCGGGCGCGCGTTAGTAGCGAGGTGTACACGTCTTAAGAGCGCGTATTCCGAAAATTGGAAACGTCGCAAATAGTTGTCAAATAATAACAAGTTAGCGGGACGCGGGGAGACACTGCGCGCGCGGCGCGATGCGGTAGCGAACTGTGAACAAAGCCCTTTTTTTATGGCCCTACGTTCAGTGAACATTAAAAAGTTCTACTAAATTGCTTTAGAAAAAAAAATTTTTTGTCATTTATTTGTTTTTGATACCGAGTACGTACACAAAATTCTTGCAGTTAATTTTTTAACACCCTATATAGAAAGAAAGTGATCGGTGCCGACCAGCTGGTTCTTTCTTTTCTCAAAGAATTAGCTTTGCCATTCAATGTGACAAGTATAACAATGAAAAATTCTTGTTATTCTATAAAATGAATCACATTGTGGATAGATTCATATAATTATATTCGTATCAAATCGGATCTTTCGCAAAAAAATAATAATATGCAAAATAAAGAATATGAAATAAACTAGTTCACATTTTGAGCAAAGGTCACGTCATACATCAATTAAGAGTGGTTATTTAGGAGTTTATAACTATTTAATCAATCATGATACGATTAAGTGGTGTCGATCAAGAGATTTGGTCTTGAACTGTCAGACTGACATTATATACCTACATGCTACTTTTATTATAACTCAACATAGCCCAACAAGCTAAAGAGAGGTCTATGCTTGGAGTCTCTCTGCAAGATCGAATCAGAAATGAGGAGATCCGGAGACGAACCAAAATTACAGTGCATAGTACGGAGAACTGATGGGTCCGTAAAGTTTTTGAATGGTGATCACGCGCTTGCAAGCGCAGCGTAAAACCTCCACCTACAAGACAGACAAATGATCTGATTAAGTCCACGGGATCGTGCTGGATGCAAGCCTCTTCCAAACGGTCTATAGGGGAGGACTATATCCAGCAGTGACCGTTGTTCCTTTGGCCCGGGTGGGACATTAACTCCAATGTCAAATGTTTATGTCGTTGCAGATTTGAAGACAATTAAAAGGTATTCTGCCTGAGGGCTTTTTGTAATGTTGCTGATCGCATCTGGCTTAGCGAATCTGATAGTCGTAGAAGGGGAAACTTATAATTGTGGGGTGACTTACAATTGCGTGGAAGGCTTACATAGAATTAGAGCTCAAACTATAATACGTATAATAACAATAATTTGACGGCACGTTTGGCGCAGTGGCTGAGAAATTGGACTCCTGCGCTATGTGTCGCGGGTTTAATTCCCGCACGGAACAAATATTTGTATGATCTGCAAGTAGTTGTTCCGGGTCTGGGTGTTTGTGTTTGTGAGTTTCTATGTTTGTAAACGCACCCACGATACATGAGAAATTCCTAGTGTGGGGCAAAGTTTTAAAAAAAAATAGACCGCTTTATTCAAGTTTTTCTTTAATTTATAGAAGTAGTAAAAAGTCAAGAGATCTAGTGTTCTAATCATCATCAACCTTTAAATGTTTCCAATGCTGAAATACAGGCCTCCTCCTGTGAGAGGGAGTGGGCCCTAATCCACTACGCGGACCCAGTGCGGGTTGGTAGATGCCGTTGCCGTTGCCATGCCGTGCCGTTTTTTTTTCAACTCGATGTTTTCCTTAACCGTTTTGAGAGCAGTGTCTAACGTGTTACTGCAAGTTATAACCTAATGTGTACCAGATTTCGTCTGTTTATTCATTCAGTAGTTTTGTGTGAAAGAATATCAAACATCCTTCCATCATCAAATTAAATATGGGGGAATCATGAACATAAATATAGTAGACTACTATTATATGCAAACATCCGTCGCGTGCATGGAAAGATACAAACGATGTAATTATAAGGATGTAGGTACTTACTACCTATATTTTTAAGGCGTTGATAGGCGGCAAATTCTTTTCTTGTTTTTTTTTTGAAATTGGCTATTTGAATAATGAATTATTATTAGTCTGCCAGAGTATCAAAAAATAATCGACCCGTATTTTTTCTTTTGGTACGTAAACCAAAATTGATGGAGATACGACGCTTTTAACGTAACGAACAAATTTATTGAATTCTGACGTCACGAGCTGATATTATAAAAGAAAAAATTAGTTGTCCGTCATTTTTCAAAACTCTAAAAGACGAACTAATTAGATTTGTAATTCCTTGATCCTGTCAAATTTCCAATTTGCAGGTCTGGCTGCAAATTGGATCAATAATGATTCGCGACATGTTTTTACTCTATTTACATAATTATAATCAATACATCTCTCAAACTTCGATTTGATCAATAATAAATAGATATATTTTGGACTTGTTATTAACATTGTTCAATTCTATCAAATACATATTTGTTATCGTCGCTAATCATGATTATTTGGATCAAGTTACAACATGACCCTGAGCTGAAATAGAAAACAAAAGAAAATATGAATTTCGCGGGCTACCATAACGCAATCACCTTAACATAAGTATCCACTACTACGGCAAAAAAAAACACACCGACATGATGTCACGGTCGTATGCAGTAAGGTTTTTGGGTCGGTCAGTACTCTTGACCTTCACTGTATGGTTGTCATTTTGATTTGACATTCATAAATCAATATTTTAAGTATAATAACATTACAAACCTGAATAGTTTTTTATTTGTTTGTTTGGTTGAACGCGCTAATCTCAGGAACTTTTTTTTATAATTCTTAAATATTATACTTGTTCTCATATACGATCTGTAAATGACGTTAAATACGTAATATAAAAAAAAACGATGTGTTGCACTCTGGGAGTGCCGGCAGAAGTGAAAACTTCAATAGTAATAAACACACATGAACATTCGCGCAAGCGCCCTGCGCCGTATTACGAATTTTCGATCAGGTTACGTGTCCTGACGCGAGTTTAACATTTTTTACCCATTCCAAAAAAAGTGCACAACGCCGCTAAAGAAGTTTTCACTTCAAAAATCTTTTTATGTTGGATGGTAGGATGGTCCGTTTATCGAAGAAGGGTATAAGCTATCGGGCTCGCTGCGTTCGCGGCGGTAAGACCCCTCTTTGAGGAGTGGCAGAAGAAGCGTCACGGCGTCCTCACCTTCCGCTTGACACCTCACCGGACATGGAAGTTCCGGGAGGTTGCTGCGTCTGTCTAACTTTATATAATTTTCTAAATAATGCTACTATAAAACGTTATAATCTTTTACAGTTTTTTTTATTTAAAAAAATTTAAAGTATAGCTTCTGTAGTTTTTTACCACTAACAATACTGTAGTATTTTCACAGATATCAATCTCTAAGATTTTTTTTTTGTTTTCGACAAGTAATTGCAAAAGGTCATTTATTTAATCGTCTATTTGTAATAAATAGTTTGAGTATAAGGCCTTTCACCTGTAGAATGACCTTTGTTGCTTTATTCAGCGACGTTTTAACTGTTTTTTCCACTTTATGTACCTATGTTACTAAAGGCAGTACTTCTTATAAGTGTTACCACAGTGTAACGTATATTAATTTTGTAGCTCTTGCAGATACGTTTTTTTTTATCGTGGTAAAATCATCAATGAGTCCACCCACTCAGGGCAGAGCGGGAGGGACTGTCAGACTCGTACTGACTAAAATCCACGGTGTCCTTCAGTAGCCCTTTACGTACCGGGGTCACGGTAATTCGTGAGTCCCGCGACCGTTGAAGATACGATAAGAATACTTTATAAGTGATATCAGTGAATAAAAGTGTAACTACGAAATAGATGAAAAATCAAATCATTTTTGTTACAATAAATTATATTTTTTTCTTCTTTTTAGTTTCTTTATTTAAAAATAAAGATTTAGAATATAAAACAATAACACAGTTAAATGGTTTTTCCTTATTATACCAACTGACGAACATGTAGCACTTGTGCACACTGCAAATTAGTAAATATTGATTTTATCAATATTCAAGGACTTTGTAATAATGTGAAATATCGTAACTTTTCGAAGAAATTTGTCGTACCCACAACACAGGAAGAATTCCTAGTGTGGGGCAAGAAAAAAAAAATGCTTTGAATCTTTGATACCATTTAGGGTCTGTTCACACCGAGGCACGACGCGACGTAAGACGTGGATACTGGAAATGTGTATCTTTTCTTGTTGTTAATAAAGTTAGATTTTGAGTTGCACTACTGAAATGTGCGGGTAGCTCTAGGTCTTGGTGTGAATTGACCCTTAAAGAAGTCACAGCTCAAAAACAAAAAACAGATTCATTCAAGTCACAACACATTGGTTTTTTTTTCGTTGTTATTGATAATTATTAACATAAATAGAGGTCATTTGTTTAGAATTTTTGACATTGTTAGTTAAGAAATGGCAAATAGATAGTGAATAAGACATTTATTATTTTCAAGTTCCAAGTCTCTTTTGGATGAGCAATCGTGGAGCTGGGACCAACCGTGGCCCCGGAACGTAAAGAGCTATTGAAGGACCCCGAGGATTTTAGTCAGTACAAGTCTGACAGTCCCTCCCGCTCTGCCCTGGGCGGGAGGACTCATTTGATGATATTACCAGGCTAAATAGCAAAGTATCGTTAAATAACCAAGCACGAATTAAAACCACTGAAGTTAATCATAGACTAGACACGGCCAAATCTAAGATTTTGTCGGTACTTTCAAAATACTGCATTCAATTGATTTGGCTTATAAGGTCAGTGTCCTATACTATAAGTAATACTCGTTAGTCGATTATACTTTGAATTTCAAATATGCAAGACAGAAAGTTTTAAGTAATCTATAACGTAGTATATGAAACGATTTGTTTGTTGGGGTGGTTAAATCATGAAATGAATGAAATGAATTAATGGAGGAGCTCGTGGCTAAAGGGACTGTAACAATGAATGGTACTTCAGATTAAAAGACCTTAGGCATAAACAATTATCAACAATGTTTCTCGTAATTTACATAAAATATTGCTGCAAGTCGTTTCATCAGTTAAAATGCCGATCAATATCTTTGTATTATCTAAAGATTAACCAACATTAACAACAATGGATGCCACATTACTTTCACAATTTGCCCTTCGGTATAATCATCTATGCTAACAGATTGCTAAGCTAGATACAATGAACTGCACGCCACTGATAGGAGCTGGTCTAGTGCCATATGGACTTTCAATGAATTAAAAGGCCAATTTATAGTGGTTTTGTAAACACTGTCCTACATTCTAAAGGTGCTGATAGACTTGAGCATTCAATTGTAACAGGACGTTCAGCATATGCCGTTTTATTTATACCGAACTGAACAACAAACAGAACCGGGCATATAGCCAAACATCGCTAAGAACATTTTCAGTAGTCGAGCTATACGATAACTAACAAATGCTTGCACTGACTGGACAGGTCCACTCAAATCTGTGTGCTTCTTTCCTTAAAAGACCATTTCAGACACCTGCATGGTCCTCGTATGGCTTGAACAGTATAATGTCTGGACTTTAGTGGCCTCTTCGTTTTTTTCGGATGTTTCTTCTCAGAGTAGTCAGGTAAACCGGCCACATCTAGATTTAAATTTTATATTTGACGCCAACTTGCAAAATAAAAATAATTTATCATTTAAATATCATTTATGGATTTATGGACGGGGCCCCTTACGGGGCCAAATGCCTGCTGATTTTTTCTTAATCCTGGTTACTGCGGCCCCGGAACGTAAAGGGCATCCGAAGAAACACGGGTGGATTTTAGTCAGTAAGAGTCTGACAGTCCCTCCCGCCCTACCCAGGGCGGGAGGACTCATTTGATGATTTTGCCACCCTTAAAAAAAAGAAAAAAAAAGGTCTCCATGATTAAATAATTAAAATCATTGTTTGGAATTCATGCCTACATTTCTTGTAATTATTGTTATTATAAGTGCTGGACCATGAATGCTATGATTGAGCAACGTGAACATTCGACCTTGTGGTCTGCGACAAAATTGACCTTGGACTGATAAACTCTCTAACTTATTACACTGATTCATTCTTGTTATAAAAACTAACTAAACCTTGGTTATTGGTTTAAACCAAGACTATCAATGCTAAGCTTATCTGCAGAACTATGGTTTAAAATCAAAATCAAATCATTTATTTCAAGTTGGCCAGTAACAGTCACTTTTGATTTGTCAAATGACAAAAGTAAAATAAAACGTAGTTTAAAAAATAGTTGCGGTGCCACAGTCCCAGTCACAAGACACAAAAACTGTGAAAGTACTATAGATGCCCATTCCAAAGCGTAGATTTCTATGGAGAAGAACGGGCAAGAATTAAATTTCTCCGTATTACAAAACTTAGATAAAACCTAGAGTACCGTTATTTGAACCATTGCTTTACAATTAAATCCACCACGTGTAATATCATGTTTAAATCCATTTTGGGTGAAAATAATACAAAAATTACAACACAATGAAAAAGGTGCTATGAGAAACTTTGACAGCTAAGACTTTTAGACCATGGTTTATCGCACAACCACGATTTGTAATAACGTTTGTGTAAACCGTAGTTTCACGAGATTTAAGCCTGGGATTTTGCTGAAATCCCATTTTGTAACAATACGGATTACGTTTAGGCTCCACAACCCAGTAACTGGGTAATACGATACCCCATGGTAAGACTGGTTGTCAGACTTTAGAGCTTCTGACTAACAGTAACAACAGTATTCTTTCTTTCTTTCTTCTTTGGAAATAAATAATTCGAAACGATTTTTACTACTTCATTATTATTGTAAGCCATTTTAATTTAATTAGTAATTAACACATCGGTAATTAGAAACAAGGCTATTTGGTTAAAGTATTAGTATACAGGTTGTGTCTAAGTTGACGTTAAAAATAAATTAAGGTGCATTTAGGCCGCGACCTTCGATCGATGCAGTCACAACGTGGCAATTTTAATGCATAAATTAACAACACTCCGTAGAACGTGTGCTTCAAAACTTCAAATAGTCAAGTGGCTTAAAAAAAATTAGAGCGTGTTTTATGCGAGCTACTGTAGTATAATTTCTAGCATTAATTTAATTATAAATTCTTAAAAGATAACGAGGTCGTGTTTCAGTAAGAATTTCTTCTGTATTGTTTACAAGTAAACTCAATACGTAATAAGCCTTACCTGGACCATTTAACTACCGGTCATATAAATAATAAATAAATATTCCACAACTATCACACAACGCCATTTAGTCCCAAGCTAAGCAGAGCTTGTGTTATGGGTACTAAACAACTGATAAACATACTTATATATTTCTAAATACATACATATTATAGATAAATTACACCCAGACACAGAACAAATGATCGTGCTCATCACACAAACGTTTGTCCTGGGTGGGAATCGAACCCACGACCTCCGGCATAGCAGTCAGGATCACTAACCACCGAAGATAGATAGCGTAGTAGTCAATCGATTTCGTTTAGTCCGCTCTCGATCCCTCGACCCCTATTAAAAGATTTACTCATTGGTTTCCTTTCAATGTCCATGTCCAAACATAGTTGACGAAATCTATATATATAAAAGGAGAACTGACTGACTGACATATCAACGTACAGCCGAAACTACTGGGGCTAGGAATGTGAAATTTTGCACACGGCTTCCTATTATAATGTAGGGGAGCACTAAGAAGGGGTTTTTGGAAATAAAACCTTTAAGGGGGTGAAAAGGGGGAATTAGGAAAGTACGTAACCCACGCGGACGAAGTCGCGGGCAAAGTGCTAGTTTAGCTCATAGTATGACACAAAGGATACCATCAAAGGCTATATATACTATACAATACATGATTATACTGTATAGTATATATTATGGTCGTTGGATACCATTTATCCCAGTATACTGTTCCCGTGGGTTAATTTCCTTGATACGCGCGGGCGAAAAATATATACTACTATTAATTTATATAAAAATCACGTGTTATTATGTTAGTATACGTTTATCAACGAAACTGTTGAATGAGTATGGATAACCTTCGCCTTAAATTAATGAGAATCTCCCTTGGGCATTTTCTTTTCTAACATAACATTATTTGGCATGCATAATATTTTCGCATAATTTTTATTAGCATAATAATATTGTGGCACAATACTTTGGCATCTTGGTTATCATTAGTAAACCTCAATTAATAATGACGTTGTACGAAGCCAGGTGAGGTCGCTAGTATTCGATTATGTATGTAATGAAATTGAAAGTAACACAACAATAACTTTGATCCGGTTATATCCAGTTCTTGTTAGCTAAACTAAGTGAGGACAGTAACTTTATGCAGAAAATGAACATAACCGGTTTCATGAGAATCGCATTCGGTTTTTAAGGACAAAGAAGACCAGGAAAGGTCTTATTAAATGTTTTTAATTAACCTTTTTATGAGGAAATACTCGTACTAGTGCATTGACTTAAAAAATCAGTTTTGTGTATATAATTAATTTATAATATATTCCTACGTCTCTCAGGGGCAAAGCAGCTTTCAACAGGTGAAAGAATATTTGAAATCGGTCCAGCAGTTTCGGAGCTTGTTCAATACAAACAAACAATCAAATCTTTCCTCTTTAAAGTATTAATCCGTATCTATCTAGTTTTCTTCTCCAAAATAATAATTATCACCTTTTTTATAGAAGAGGCCTTGATTGGGCTATTTTTATTTACATTACTAATTTTTTTACCGTGTAAAAATTGAGTACTCAGCATTATTTGCGATTGCAATGCGACGTATAAACATCGCATCGTGCAAAAATACCGCAATATGCACTATGCATAGGCTCTCATGGCCCGTACCTAGTAGATGTTATTAGGACCAATTTATTACCAAGTTGCTCCTGTAATGGGGTGTAATGGGATCGCTCCTACTCCTCGGGCTACACTTGCAACCTGGCCAACTAATTATAGGAGCAGCACCATAATTTGATTGCGCTTTAATAAGGTCTAAAAGTCGTCTATTTTACATATTTTTCTAATCAAAATGTTAGTTTAAATTTAAGGAAGAAATATCGGTGACTGATGAATGAAGATCATCAGCCTTCTACCCAGGGCGGGACTGGAGGTGTTGTCAGACCCGTGCTGACTAAAGTCCACAGTGTCCCTTATTAGCCCTTTAGGGAAACAGTGTATAAGACGGGGACGCGGGGTATGATGGGAAATCACGCACTTAGGCAAACTTAACACAATACTAACGTAGCGCAAGCGCCAACAGCACGCCATTTGTAAATGGCTGCTTGCAAATGACGTTCTGATGGCGCTTGCGCTACGTTAGTGTTAAGTATGCCTAAAGAGTTTATGTATCCATTATACCTCGCGTCCCTGTCTTATACAGTGCTCCCCTACGTTTTGGGATCTGATAAGACAGTCCCGCGACTTCGGCAGGCTTTGACCGTCTAAATCTGATTCAGAGTGCTGAAGAGGTACTTTTAAATAAGTTCTTGTTCACGTTTTGTTGTGTCTCCGCGTAGGTACTATGTGCTGTGCATGCAATTTATCATGACGTCATCGTTTTGATGAATACCTCTACATTACTTCACGGTGTCAGCGGTATTAGGTACTTATTGTAATTATTTTGTACCTACTATTTTGCATGTACATAGGACAATACGTTGGTAAACGTTTTTATGTTCTTTTATTTGCTGTTTACTACGTGCATAGTCCACTTAACTAAATACCTATTGTATTTACATAGGAACATAAATGTAATGAGCTCATTTGATGATTTATAGACTACTGCATGTTAAAATTACAAAGGATTGATGGATGGATTGTGTGAGGAAGAATAGAAAATTCATATGAAAGAAAAAGGTGTGAAAAACGTGACGTCTGACAAGGGAGAATGGAAAAACAAAACGTGTTTTAACGACTTTTTTTTTATCGTGGTAAAATCATCAAATACTCATTTGATCTCCGGCCACCGTAGGCGCGGGCATGCTGGCAGCGAGTAATGGGCGACTCGCAGCCCGACCATGGACCATGCCCGGGTCGACGGCGCGTTATGTTGCACGCGCGCCTCAAGGAGTGTCAGCATATTGACGGGGCCTGTAGAGGGCCAAAGCCTGCCGGGGTCGCGGGACTTACCCATCACCGTAACCCCGGTACGTAAAGGGCTAGTGAAGGACACCGTGAATTTTAGTCAGTACAAGTCTGACAGTCCCTCCCGCCCTGCCCTGGGTGGGAGGACTCATTTGATGATTCTACCACACAAAGTTTATGCACAGTGTCTGAAATAAATTGAAACCACAACATCAAGCATAAGGACCGTTTTCCTTGAAATCTTCCTAATATATTTTTTTTTTTTTTTTTTTTATCGTGGTAAAATCATCAAATGAGTCCTCCCACCCAGGGCAGAGCGGGAGGGACTGTCAGACTTGTACTGACTAAAATCCACGGTGTCCTTCAACAGCCCTTTACGTACCGGGGTCACGGTAATCCCTAGGACCCGCGATCCCGGCAGGCTTTGGCCTTCTACAGGCCCCGTCACTATGCTGACACTCTTTGAGGCGCGCGTGGAACACAACGCGCCGTCGACCCGGGCATGGTCCATGGTCGGACAGCGAGTCGCCCATTACTCGCTGCCCGCATGCCCGCGCCTACGGTGGCCGGAGATCGTCTTGCGACGTCCGACGCCGTGGGCGTCTACCACTGCGGCTGGGGTGGAGGGAGGACGCTGTCCTCTCCCTCAGGCGGCCCGCCTCCTCCTTCACGAGCATGACTGCTTCGCAGAAGGAGGCGACCGCTTCCCACTCCGTCTCGCCCCGCAGCATGGCCTCGACCAATGCCGGGCGCGAGAGGTCTCCGCCTATCGCCGTCGTGAGGACACGGCGGTGCTCTGCCCAAGCGGGGCAGTCCTGCACCGTATGCTCCACCGTGTTCCTAATATAATAAATAAATTAATAACCGACTACGACAAGTATTTTTTCCGAATTATCGTAGCAAGGAAAAACCAATACTTAAGAACAAAAGGTTATTTCCCATACGTCATGAACAGGGATTTTAGAACAACTCGGGGCACACTGTCCATAATATTATAGTGGTTTCATTTGACGAATGTGACTGCGCGCGAGGTTCCTCCACGAGGTTTTTTTTACCTAAAACCTACAAACATTTATAACAATTGTAATTCAACACATTTGTTTCATATTTATATGATATACTAGCTTTTGCCCGCGACTTCGTTCGCGTGGAATAGTGACTTCCAGCAGATTTTTGGTTTTACCCACATAGTTCCCGATCTCGCGGGATATTCTAGGGAACTCTTCAAAAATCAACATAATGAGCTCTGCGTTTGAATTTAAGAGATGTATACTCATTTAGGGCATTAAAGCCGTTTTGCCGATCGAAAAAGGCGAAAATGTTATTTTTCCCTTATTTTCTCATCATTCTACTGATTTGACATTTCAGTCCAAAAGGAAAAAAGACTGTTTCTCCCTTGACAAATTTTCTATTATTTTAGGTTTTAGAGATTATGAAAGTTTCTTACACCAAGACATTTCTGTTTACCACGTTTTTAGTTTAGCCATCCTTTGCAAAAATATAAAGGTTTTGTGGTTTCGACACTCTTGAGCACGCAACGTAGAGTTGTCCATGGGAGAAACAGTCTTTTTCAAGATGTACCCCCGCAGCTTTTAGCGTTTGCCCTTGGGCTTTATTTATGGTCATTGCAAACGCAGTTTACAGCGGAAACTGAACTCTTTTGAATTGGAATGGCAAATCAGTTGGAATGATGGGAATACGGGGAATAATAAAAGTTTCGCCTTTTGCCATCCCAGTCATAATAACGGCTTTAATGACATTCCGTCCTAAATAGGTTATTTGTAACCGTATGCCGTTATATAGTCTTGGTGGATCTAGTTATATAGTTTCTCATAAGCATCACAGGAACACCAATTATACAACGGAACAATTTAAAATTTACGAAACACGACCAGTCCACATAAACTATCATACAACCGACAATAAGTACAATTTTGGTTCCAACGCCATCTATCAATCCATAGTGACAGCTCGTGTAACGATCGACACCATTGAACGATCACCGCCATCTATTGAGAGTTTAAGGAATTGTCTATACTCCGTTAGAGCATTTCATAAATTTTATTTTTTATTTTTATTTTTTTGTAATAAAAACTATCCTATGTCCTTTCTCAAGTTCCAAACTATGTCTGTACCAAATTTCACACAAATCGGTTCAGTAGTTTAGGCGTGAAGAAAAGACAGACAGACAGACAGACAGACAGACAGACAGACAGAAAGACAGACAGACAGACAGACAGAGTTACTTTCGCATTTATAATATTAGTTAGGATTGAGATAATAAATATTAAACTATGTGTTAATTAACACCAATTAATCATAGATTACGGAATTACGTCGTCATAATTCAATATGCATACCTGCAGGGAGAACAATGAAAAAAAAAATTTTTTCTTCAAGGTTCAGTTTTCGACGTTTGTTTCTTTTATATTTTAGCGATTATCTCTGAAATGTGATGCTTTAGGACATTAATTTGAATATTTGAATTAAGTTTTTTGTCTGTCCAAGTGCCCTCTATCGAAATATATAACTTTTAATGTGCACTGCGGTTCTGTAAAAAATAAACAAAATGGCGGGTGACCGTTAGGGCCAACCTCCGTCCGTATAAAAATCTTCAAACCCATTTAACTTTATTTGTTTACCAAATGACATAACAAAGAGTAATCAATTAATGTAAATTATTTCGCCATTCATCACCAGTCATTGTATAGTGATTGTTTTTTTTTTTAATCTATCATTCATTGAACTAGTTTAATAGGTAATAAATCCGCAAACATTGTTCTTAGCTCATATTAAAATACACTAACAATGCAACATTGCCCGATAAATATTAAGATAAAATCCTTTGCACAAGCAGAATATTATACAACTTTGTGAATAAAATAAACGAAGCTCGAAATTGACAGGCACCGAATCAAATAAATAAATCACTGGTACAAATCACGTAGCCCAATTTATGAGAAAATGTATGTTTGTTTGCACAATCATATCTAACTGTTAAATTAAGTAAGTGAACCGATATTTTATAATAAGTTTATTTTTCTGCAGTAGTTATGCAGTAAGCTAATTCATCGATGTGCGATTTAACACCTTTAATAGTAGGCATATTATATAGTAGGCAATTCGCACCTTTCGTGCGAATCATCAAATATTCATTGTGTCAAATACAAGGGATAAGAATACGGATTTGGATGAGGTTTTCTTTGGTATTTAGATAATTAATTCCTAAAATTTATGTGCCCCTGGAGGTTTACTGAATTTTCCTCTATACTCTGTTTTTCTTTGAAATAAAAGTGTCGCAACACACGTTTTCTTTTGCTACAAATTATGCACTTTAAAATAAAAGTAGTTTTACACAGATGACATTTGGTCAAAGTCAAAAGTAATTATCTATAAATTTTAAAAAAATGCTTGAGGAAGGAAAAATTTTATGAAAAATAATGTAAGTGCTCATCATATTTTTTTATTTGCAAAAAAGGATACCTACCAAGTTATGTTCACCTTTATAAAATTAACATAAAAACGTACCTACGACAGATAGTAAATAAATAATTTATCTTTAAACTGGAAAACACAATTTGTGGTAAAATAAGATACCTAACAGACTGCAACGTAAGTTACTTTGTTATAGATAGGTATCAGCTATTTAATTTACCAGAAATTATTTATTATTTACTCAGATGTTTCGGTAAGTAAAGTCAATGTCAAAAGAATTTTCCGAAATTTTAATGTTAAGTATTCATATTATAAATAAGCATTAAAATGGAGGTATGTACGAGTGTACAAATAAGCTGAACTAATGCTTTCTTATTGTGATTGCATGACAACACGTTATAGATAATATGTAATTGTATTCTCCATGTTTGTGTCAATAATATTCATCGACAGTTCTTGAAACTTGTACTCATCCATCTTTACCTTATCAATAATATATATACTCAAACCGAACCTCGTGGTGCTGACGTCGGCCGTCTTGGAACGGTTCAAAAGCACAAAAGCAATGATTTTTGTCAGGTGTAAGCAATGTGGTCACGGGACTCACGAATTACCGTGACCCCGGAACGTTAAGGGCTATTGAAGGACACCGTGGATTTTAGTCAGTACGAGTCTGACAGTCCCCGCTCTGCCCTGAGTGGGAGGACTAATTTGATGATTTTACCACATAAAAAAAAGCTGTAAGTACATATCTACGTTACGAACTATATACGAGTAGTACGCAAAATTTGTGTATAGATTGTAATCGCGGATTTAACAATAGCATTACAAAGTATACGCGAGCGGTTTCCTTTGGCTGGTTTCTGGCATTGTATAGATTGAAAATACGCAACGCGCTAATCTCAGCAACTACTGGGTCAAATTGATAAAAGCTTTTTGTGTTGGACATCCCATTTATCGAGGAAGGCTAGTTAGTTATAACCTATACAACATGACACTACGCTACGACCAAAAGGAGCCGAGCAGCGAGTGAAATCGCTGGTAACAGCTAGTTTAAAGTACATAGGTCAAACTTTAATGGCAGTGTGTAGGTACAGTCACTAAAAAAAATCTTGACCTATTTAAAATACTGTAAAATAACTTGTCGACATTGCAAATCAATTGATTCGATGATGATATTATGCAGATGTGAAAAATAAAATTTAGTATCTGGCAAAGTTTTCATTACCTTTTTCTAACCCTTCCGAGAAAACAGACGCCGCATTCCTTTAATTTTCTTTTTTTATTTAAAAGCGTTGACACAGGGAATTTCTCCTGTGTCGTCATTGTGTTACGTCATTATGAAGAATGTTTAAAAAAACCTGTGGTTTCAAATATCAAAAGAATGGAGCCCGAAGACAGCTGGGAAGTTTTTTTAAAAGAGGTTGAGGTGAAGAATGGGAATAGGCCTATAACTAGCAGTGAGATGAAAAAAATGAATTTGAATTTGGATAGTATAAGCCAACAAAAAAATGTTAAATCAACTTTTGTCAGTAACCGTACCTAAATTGATTTGGTTGCACAGTATCGGAAACTAGCAAGATTTGATTACATGTTGGCTGCACATGTTGATTTTGATATTGAGACATTAATTATCAGGTTGCTAACTTTGAAGTGAAGTTTAAATTGCGTGTTATGAGAGAATAAAGAGCGACGAAAAAATTTACTGTGTGACGTGTTATTGAGAAATTAGTTTTGGAGAATGTCACCTTTTTTCAGAGTGGTAAAATCATCGAATGAGTCCTCCCACCCAGGGCAAGGCGGCAGGGACTGTCAGACTTGTACTGACTAAAATTCATGTTGTCCTTCAATAGCCCTTTACGTTCCGGGGTCACGGTAATTCGTACAGTCCCACGACCATTAAATTACCACTTGATAAAATTGAAGAATTTTTAGATGACTTGTAATAGTTTAGTTCTATTATAACTCGTAATTATTAGTGGATTCATTTCTGTCTTACAACTTTATTATTAATGTAGTGTATGAAGATTAAAGTTACGTTTTTGATGCAACATTGTCCGGGATTCCAAACATCCGCGAACATTCTCCTTTTGGGTATTCCAAATTAAGTATTATAGAGGAGGAGAATTTTCACTTTTATGTTCGTCTGTTCTTTTTACCCGACTGCGACAGAAAGGGGGTTATTTGTTAAATACTTAGATACTCATAGTTTACTTCACATGGTCTAGTTTGTCTTTTGACAAAAACAAATAGTTTTAATTTTATATCAGTCTTGTGTTCCAGCTGATTATGAGCTGATGATAAAATGAAATGAAATAATGTCAGTAAGTAATTAAAACAATATTGTTTAATTTTATTACTTCTTTAATAAGCATGTAAATAATTTACTGAGGAGAGTATTTCACAAGTTTAATACCCGACTTATCCTTGGCATACTATGCAGACCAGTATTAGCACATTTCTTGACCAAAATTGTGCATTTCGAATAACAGGTTTGTAACTTAGTATTTGCCATAGAAGGAATTTAGTCTCACAAATTCTTTCTAAATTGACTGAAATGTATCTTCTAACCTTAATATTTATAATTTTAACACGTTTTAAATATTCCAATATGACACTTAAAAATTCCATTCATTTTATCATACCGCCTATAGCCGTACTACCATATTACACATATTATTAATATTTTGTTACGACAAATACGGCCATAGACGTTGACGCCTATGGGCGGGACGTCATATCAGTAGTAACAATAAACAATGAAATGAGACAGTGTGCAACAAAGTCCACCGCCCTTAGCCGGACTGACACGTAAAGGTATATCGAGTTAACGACGAGAGGCGGTCTGTGTCCCGGAAAGTGTTAAGTTAAGCGAAAGTAAATTTTGGTACCTTTTCCCGTCTAAGGGTACAGGGGCACTCCGATCGCGGCAGTAAGACCCCTCTTTGAGGAGTGACTGGAGAGGCGGCACAGCGTCCTCACCTGCTGCTTAATACAAGTCCTCACCGGACACTGAAGTTTCAGGAGGTTCTTGTGTCTGATGGGGAAAGAAGAAACCCCTGGGTGTCACCACTGCGAGGATCGCTCGGAGGACACGGTGGAGCATACGGTGCAGGATTGCCCCGCTTGAGCAGAGCACTGCCGTGTCCTCACGGAGGCAATAAGCGGCGACCTCTCGCGCCCGGCATTGGTCGAGACAATTATGCGGGGCGAGACTGAATGGGAAGTAGTCGCTTTCTTCTGCGAAGCAGTCATGCTAGCGAAAGAGAAGGCGCCAACGGCATCGGACGTCGCCAGGCGATTTCCGGCCACCGTAGGCGAGGGCGTGCGGACGTTGAGAAATGGGTGACTTGCCGTCCGATCATGGACTAAGTCCGGGTCGACGGCGCTTGTTCCACGCACGTCTCAAAGTGCTGTCAGCAATCTGACGGGGCCCCCATTAGAGGGCCAAAGCCTGCCGGGGTCGTGAGACTGTATCATCAAGTAACCGAGACCCTTGTACGTAAAGGGCTATTAAAGGGTCACCGTGGATTTTAATCAGTACAAGTCTGGCAGTCTCTCCCGCCCCGCCCTGGGTAGGAGGCATCATTTGATGATTTTACCAAGATAAAAAAGGGGTCAATAGCAATATATACCAAGAGGAGACACAAGCGAAACGACGCAACTCAAACTGGAAATGTGTATCTATTCCTGATATAAATAAAGTTACATTTTGAATCGCTCTCTCTATTACAATGAAAGAAATGAGCGCGTCGCGTCGCGTCTTGGCGTGATCTGACCTTAACCTTAACCTATGGATCATCTGATCCGATCATCTTGTTGCAAAAACAATGACGAAAATCAAACAATAACGTTCGTATGATAATAATAAATGACGCCCCGTGTCATCGAATTGTTTGTCAAATTTTGAATGAATATGAGCGAATCTGCAGACAGAATCTAATACTATTATAATAGGTATTACACAATAGAATATGAATCAAAATAAGTATATTGCGTAACCAACAGACGTACGATTCAATAGATATTCAGGTCGTTTTTTTACATTTAGCGACTTTGCTATTGAATGGTACAGTAGGCAATAATCGAGTTTGTCATTTTTTTTCGCTTTACTAAAAATTCAAATCAATTTCATAGTATTTATACTTTAGTTACCTAGGAGGAGGAGCAGCTCGTGGCTAAATAAATACAGCCGCACAGCCCGATCTTCCGGGTTAAGCCGCGGTTGCCGAGGTTGGTCTGTGGATGGGTGACCATCTGTCATAGCGAGTTTCCTCCGTGCCTCGGAAAGCATGCAAAGGCGTTGGTCCCGACTGTCATTTGTAGATATTTGACAGTCGTTACTGTTAGTCTGAAGCTCTAAAGTCTGACAACCAGTCTTACCATGAGGTATCGTATTACCCAGTTACTGGGTTGAGGAGGTCCGACAGGCAGTCGCTCCATGTAAAATACTGATGGAAGCCGACCCCAATATAGTTGGGAAAAGTCTACGCAGATGGCAGATGATATACTTTAGTTACCTACTAGCGGGCGCCCGCGGCTCCGCACGCGTGAATATCGGTTACCGTTTGCAAAAAGCCTACTCAGGAAAGACATGGTCAGCAACATGATTCCCAGGTCTATTCACAGATACCGACACTAACATCGACGACGCAGTCATCACAAACACTCGACATAGATAGATATAGTGTGTCGCGGACTTTTTTGTAGATTTATAAGATCAACAATTGATTGGAACATTTTATGGTTCCATCTTTTATAGTTTAGGCAGCGTACTCAAAATAAGTAACGTTGTTTTTTTATCGTGGTAAAATCATCAAATGAGTCCTCCTACCCTGGGCAGGGCGGGAGGGACTGTCAGACTTGACTGACTAAAATCCGTATCGGGGTCACGGTAATTCGTTAGTCCCGCGACCCCGGCAGGCTTTGGCCCCCTACACTATGCTGACACTCCTTGAGGCGCGCGTGGAACACAACGCGCCGTCGACCCGGGCATGGTCCATGGTCGGACAGCGAGTCGCCCATTACTCGCTGCCCGCATGCCCGCGCCTACGTTGGCCGGAGATCGTCTGGCGACGTCTGTCACCGTGGGCGCCTACCACTGCGGCTGGGGTGGAGAGAGGACGCTGTCCTCTCCCTCACGCGGCCCGCCTCCTCCTTCGTGAGCATGACTGCTTCGCAGAAGGAGGCGACGGCTTCCCACTCCGTCTCGCCCCGCAGCATGGCCTCGACCAATGCCGGGCGGGCGCGAGAGGTCTCCGCCTATCGCCGTCGTGAGGACACGGCGGTGCTCTGCCCAAGCGGGGCAGTCCTGCACCGTATGCTCTACCGTGTCCTCCGGACGATCCTCGCAGTGGTGACACCCAGGCGATTCTTCGCTCCTTATCAGACACAGGTATCTCCCGAAACTTCCGTGTCCGGTGAGGACCTCCGTCATGCGGTAGTTAAGGACGCCGTGACGTCTATCCAGCCACTCCTCAAAGAGGGGTCTTACCGCCGCTATTGCGGCGTGCCCGGACCTCGGTTGCGACAGTCGCTCCCTCCATACTGCCCTGAGTTCGCGCCGGAGCTCTTCCGCTAAATAAGTTTTCACTTCAAAAAAAAAAGACGGGTTGCACTCTTGGAGTGCCGGCAGAAGTGGAAACTTCAATAGTAATAAACACACACGAACATTCGCGCAAGCGCCCTGCGCCGTCTTACGAATTTTCGATCAAGTCACGTGTCCTGACGCGAGTTTAACATTTTTTACCCATTCCAAAAAAAGTGCACAACGCCGCTAAAGAAGTTTTCACTTCAATTATCCTTATAGCATGATTCAGTATTCACGCACGATGACTTATTCGTACGTATTTCATGTATAACTTTGGTGTTTCTACACCGATTTACATAATTCTTTTTTATTGAATAGGTAATAATGTTAACTTTTTAAAATTAGGGATGAGTGAGAGTGTTGTAAACGTAAGAGTAGACAAATATAATCAGAAAGCTCCGAATTGCTAAGTTATCGGGAGTTTCACTTGTCATTGTGAGTCAACCATAAAAGATAGACATATGCTGTCAAGGAATATTTTTATATAATTTTAAGGAGAATATTTCCGTCATACATAATTTCTATGTAGCTTTAACCATTAAGGCTGCACACGCGACGGAAGCTTAAAAAATGGAGTAAGTTCTCCCGTTTTCCCAATATTTCCCTTCACTGCTCTGCTCCTATTGATCGTAGCGTCATGAAAAGTATACTATAACCTGCCCAGGAGTATGAAGAACAATTGTACCAAATTCTGTTAAAATCCGTCGAGTAGTTTTTGTTTCTATAACGAACATACAGACAGACAGACAGACAGACAGACAGACAGACAAAAATTTTACTGATGGCATTTTTGGCATCAGTAGCGATCCCTTATCACCCCTTGATAGTTATTTTTTAAATATATTTCATGTACAGAATTGGCCTCTCTACAGATTTATTATAAGTATAGATGAAGCATAAATTAATACAGTTTAGTTACGAAGTTGGATAGGATTTTATTCATGAAATACTACTATTACCTACGTGTGCACGGCTCGGCGCCGCGCTACGTCGCATTGTCGATGAAATGTGTATCTTTTAGTGTAATAAATAAAGTTCAATTTTGAAACGTGCGCCCAGTGTCGCATCTCGGTATGAATTGACCCTAATACGTAACTACGTCGGTAGTAAACATAATTGTTGTAAAATGTGCAACCCTTGCATAAGTGTGTGCATTAACAAAAAATGGTGGCACTTGCATAATTCGTTTTTTTCCCATCTGCTACCACAGTTGCAACTGAAATAGTCTAACTTATACTCCAGCATTGGTTTCACATTTTTCGTGGCAGATTTGCACGGGCTGGAGCAAATAGGAATGAACGCCAGCGAACTGCCATGCCATTGCTATGTGCAGTTTAGAAAAGCGGAGTGAGAGCACTTTGTAACTTTCGTGCCCCTTCAAGAATCCTAGGCAGCTTCATCACTCCACTCTGTCCTCCACTTAGACGAACTGTTTTAGGCTCTAACCCTACGCCCGATTCTATAAGGTCACACAAACCGTTGTAGTGATTTGGTTGACTTACATCATGACTCACTATCAAAGCTAAAGTCAAAGTAAGAGAGATCTTTGCCCGATATATTATCATCATCTTCCAGCCCTTGTCCCATTTTACTTGGGGTCGGCGCAACACGTATTTTTCCTCCATTCTCCTCTATATACGTAACAGTATCCTTTACTCCTTTTTCTTCCATATCATTCCTTAGACAATCCATCCATCTTTTCTTTGGCCTTCCTCTTCCACTCCATCCATCAACATTCATACTCATCACTCTCTTAGTCACGATAACTAGAATAAGATTAATGTGGCGCTTGTGGTGTTAACCTTTAAGTGTTACACTGTAAATTTAGTATCAAAATAGTTTTAAATACCCATGTTATTAGTGTAAACAGTCGTTGATGAACCAAATAAATATACAGAAAACTGTATAAAAACTACTCTGCTCCTTCAGTTGTCTTTTGCCTTCTGGGGCCGCACTGATCGCGACCCCGACAGGTGTTTTACCTAGGTTCTTGTCAGTTTTTGCTGTGAGCAACGTGCCGTCGACGCGAGCCTAGTCCACGAATGGACGGCGACCTTTCAAATACTTGCCGTCTGCAAGCCCGCGCCTATAGTGGCCGGAAATCACCCCTGGGTTCTCAAAGCTCTAGGCGTCTCCAGCAGCAGGTAGCGCATGAGATAATATGCAATAGAGATTGCCATTATTTACCATGGTAAATTATCTCATGCCATGGCATTTCTTAGCAACAAGGCAATCTTCTTATAATGATATATTCATCTCGACCCCCACGTGCACGACGTCTAGTTACTAAGAATTATATTTCTCATAAAATGCTATCTACAGATAAGAAGGCAGTTTATGAGATATCTACACCTAAAGATAAATACCTAGTCATCAAAATTTATTTTATCTTCTACATACTCTTAGAAAGATAAAAAATATATATCTAACTACCTACTTAGAAATAAATGCTCTATCTTTGTGGAGTTTGCCCTTTTCTATCTTTTATTTTTATTTTCAGGTAGTAAAATAGTTTTGGAGAGCAAGGAACTACGTCAGAATGAAACCAAGATGGCGCCAAGCGATTTCAAGACGTAAGTTAGAAGATTAGATTTTATAAAATTTAAGACGACGAAGATGGCCGCTTCGTCCTGTTTATTATCAAAGTCGAAGCGAATTTCAATTGCAGAAATGTTTCGCTTTCGCACGTACAGTCACGAGCAATTTAATAGTACTAATCAGTATTCAAAAACGATTTTCTGCTACCATATTGATTAAACTTTTGACTTTCCATTAGACGAAATAGGTATTATTTCAAAGTGGGAACCAGTATTTCACGAGTAATTTGCGTTTGAATTTTGTTGAGTGTATACAAGTTATTGCTCGTGACTGTACCTTATAAATAATCTTAAATGCGATAATTTGATGCTTATTAGTGAGTTAACGACAGTATCGAGCAGTGTATAAAAATTACAGTGTGATTCACTTTTTCTCCAACATCAATAAGTAAATAAATAGTTATAGCTTAGCGTCTGTTTAGGGATGATAATTATGCATATTTCAATAGCCCTATAAAATCCTCTGAACGGATTTGGATGAAATTTGGTACACACATAGTTTATAACCTGGATTAATACACAGGATAGTTTTATCTCGATTTTATGTTCCCGTGGGATAATTTTCGATTTCTAGCGGGTAAAGCCGCTGGCAACAGCTAGTCATACATTAGACAGCAATTTCATATTTTTTACAAATTAAATGTCACCAACGTATTTTCCTTTTATTACATTTCCAAGTTGCTAATTGACCAATATAATAATTATGTTTTTTTTTGGCTAAATAATGATATTTCTTGTGTTAGAAGCCTGAACCTCTAGGTGCAAAATACCTATTAGCGAAGTGTAGGAAAGGGAAATGAAGGAGTAGATCGCTCCGAGCATGTGTAATTTATTGGGTCCACGGACAATGTGTAATTTTCCTTTATAGCGTACTGTAAATTCCATAGTTAGCGCTTTTTCTGCAGAAAGTTAAAGTGTAATATGTACTTATGCACCGTGTTGAATAAGGATCTTTTGCCTTCTCACAACACTAATCAAATTTTTCTTTCACTTTTTTTGTTTTAATTTGTTTTTAATTTAAATAATTTGTTATGAACTGGTGAGGGTAATAAGTACTTTTTCTTTCTATGCAACAGAGTAATAATTTTGTAAAAAATTAATAGATAGGTACTGAGATATACTAGCCAATGTACGCGCTTCGTAAATCGTAATCTATTCGTAATTTTGGGAATGCAAATGCTCGATAATCAGTTGTAGTATAGAGCTGTTCTAAGATAGTAGTGCCTTTGTCAAACAGACAGGCGAAAGCGAAGCGATACCGAACCGAAGCGAGACGTAAATCTGACAGTTCTGTCACGCTATCGGATCGCTTTCGCTTTTCTATGTGACTGGATTCAAACAATTCCATACATTACAAATAAAAACGTCACGCTTCGCATTCGTCACGCCTGTCTGTTTGACAAAGGCTAAGGTTAACTCTACAATAGAAAAAAATATCTCTCCTAAAGAAACGAAAATAACCTGTCTATTTTAATATAATGCTCATCTTGTACCATCATAACATACCAAAACACCACCACCATTCGTCATTTTCACTACCACCGAGTATACCACAGCAAATATTAACTACATAAGATCGTTTTGTCCGCTCAGTGTTCCTAATTCCTCAGCGGTATGTCCTGGGCATCATGGGTCTACTGGCGGTTTGCAACGCGTATACTATGCGTGTATGCCTCAACCTGGCTGTCACACAGATGGTCAACAATACGAAGAACGAGGAACAACATTTTGACCCATACGCGTGTCCGGATGACGATGAGGTCTTTATAAATGGGACTGTTAGTTCGAGACCGGTGAGTGTTATTTCTTTAGTTATAAAATATGTTTTACAAAAAAGAACTTAAATAAAACGGTCGCCTCCTTCTGCGAAACAGCTATGCCAGCGAAAGAGGTGGCTCGCCACGTGAAGGAGAGGACAGCGTCCTCCCTCCAACCCAACCGCAGTGGTAGGCGCCCACGGTGACGGACCATAGGCGCACCGTATCTCCGGCCACCGTAGGCGCGGGCATCCGAGCGGCGAGTAATGGGCGACTCGCTGTCCGACCACGGACCATGCCCGGGTCGAGGGCGCGTTGGGTTCCACGTACGCCTTTTTTTTTTTTTTTTTTTTATCGTGGTAAAATCATCAAATGAGTCCTCCCACCCAGGGCAGAGCGGGAGGGACTGTCAGACTTGTACTGGCTAAAATCCACGGTGTCCTTCAATAGCCCTTTACGTACCGGGGTCACGGTAATCCCTAGGTCCCGCGATCCCGGCAGGCTTTGGCCTCTACAGGCCCCGTCAATATGCTGACACTCTTTGAGGTGCGCGTGGAACACAACGCGCCGTCGACCCGGGCATGGTCCATGGTCGGGCAGCGAGTCGCCCATTACTCGCTGCCCGCATGCCCGCGCCTACGGTGGCCGGAGATCGTCTTGCGACGTCCGACGCCGTAGGCGTCTACCACTGCGGCTGGGGTGGAGGGAGGACGCTGTCCTCTCCCTCAGGCGGCCCGCCTCCTCCTTCACGAGCATGACTGCTTCGCAGAAGGAGGCGACCGCTTCCCACTCCGTCTCGCCCCGCAGCATGGCCTCGACCAATGCCGGGCGCGAGAGGTCTCCGCCTATCGCCGTCGTGAGGACACGGCGGTGCTCTGCCCAAGCGGGGCAGTCCTGCACCGTATGCTCCACCGTGTCCTCCGGACGATCCTCGCAGTGGTGACACCCAGGCGTTTCTTCCCTCCCTATCAGACACAGGAACCTCCCGAAACTTCCGTGTCCGGTGAGGACCTGCGTCATGCGGTAGGTCAGGACGCCGTGACGCCTATCCAGCCACTCCTCAAAGAGGGGTCTTACCGCCGCGATTGCGGCGTGCCCGTCCACGTACGCCTTAAGGAGTGTTAGCATGGTGACGGGGCCCCCCTGTAGAGGGCCAAAGCCTGCCGGGGTCGCGGGACTCACGAGTAACCGTGGCCCCGTAACGTAAAGGGCTACAGAAGGACACCGTGAATTTTAGTCAGTACAAGTCTGACAGTCCCTCCCGCCCTGCCCTGGGTGGGAAGACTCATTCGATGATTTTACTACGTTAAAAAAGGTCTCTACCACATTTATTTCATACTCCTGCGTCGGTAAAGTTTCGTAAAATCCCAGTAAAAAGTTTTCCCACACGTTTTAATATAAATAGGTATGACATTAGAACACAGCAATTTCAGACGTAAATCACAGAGAACTAAAATAGTTTCAGTTTTAAAGTCCCATGATTTAGTAGCAAAACAAACTTTCCTCTTTATTACTGTTGTCTGTCCGTTGTTCAGAACTGTTGCGTAATCATGAATCCTGAAGGGTTTGTGAGAACTGTAGGTTTTATTTTGCACTGGGTAGGAGGACTCATTGGATTATTTTTATGAAAAAAAAACAGCCCTGAAATGTCAAACTGAAGAAACATGTCGATGTTTAGTCAGTAAAGAGGTTAGAAAAAAAACTGAAAAGCCTTATTTAGACGATGCAAGTACTCGCACGCGAGTTACGTTAGATTGCGGATTTTATACGTACAACGAATTCAGTTGATCAAACAAATACCGCAATGTAGTGAAACTCGCATGCGAGTTCTTGCTCCGTCTAAATGAGGCTTTAGTCATATTATGACGGCAACATAATATATGGTGTCGCGGGACCGTCTTATCGGGTAATCGTGACCCCGGGACGTAAAGGGCTATTAAAGGATCACCGTGTATTTAGTCAGAACAAATCTGACAATGGCTCCTGTCCCGCCCCGGGTGGGAGGACTCTGTTGATGATTTTACCACGATAAATAAAAGAAAGCAGCCACAAAATCCAAAACTTTCGTTTTTGAACGAATGCCATCATCATCTTCATCGCTGGCATTGGGACCACAGCTGCCGGAAACGACGACAAGAAGTCCCGCTTCTTGTCGGACTGGATTCTCGCGATACCTTTTTCACTACCAACAGTGACCCGATCTCAGCCCAGCAGTGGGACAGCACAAGCTAGACGTAATAATAACTAGCACTTTTCCCGCGACTTCGTCCGCGTGGGTTACGTACTTTCATAATTCCCCCTTTTCACCCCCTTAAAGGTTAAATTTCCAAAAACCCCTTCTTAGTGCTCCCCTACATTATAATAGGAAGCCGTGTGCAAAATTTCACATTCCTAGCCCCAGTAGTTTCGGCTGTACGTTGATATGTCAGTCAGTCAGTTCTCCTTTTATATATATAGATAAAACCAGCAATCCCCTTTCTTGAAAACATGTTTCCTACATTAACGAAAATAAGTGACTGGCCGACTGGTGTTTGAGCGCGATTACGAAATTAAAAACGATTCAATCATTTGAAAAATAAAGACTTGAAATTTTGTATGAAATGCTCATCGTACACGCTCTTAATAGGTTGTGAACATTGACGTCATCGGCCGTAAACTATTCTGAAAAATATTTAAATAAACAAATTATAACTAGGCACATACAAATTGTTACTGTTTACACTATCGTTGGTCGCAGTCGTGATGTTTTTCTAACAATTTGAACATATTTAACTATATACAAACACATTAATATGACATGAAATCGTTTTTGTGATCCGGGTCTGACGGGGGCCATAGATCGTTGGTTTCTAGTATATTATTGCCAGTCAGACAACTATAAAGAAGCTATTAATACGTAAAAAACACAATGTTTTTATAGTTATATTTCTTTTTTTTTATAATAAACATTGTATTACTTTAGGATATTTTTATTGTTCTTTTTAAGCTATTGCATAGCTTTTACCGCGGGCTTTGAGCGCGGCGCCCGAATCAAGAAATTCCGTAACGAAAATAAACATCTGCCAAGTCAACGCGAAAGAATGATTTTTTCTAAACGTTTTACTTGATTGACGTGGCTGACCATAGCCTAATTAGTACAGTAGCTTCCCATAGATCAACGATGGGATGATATTTTCGTTAAATATTCGTTATATACAATATCGTTAAAATAAATGAATAATTGCATACCTTGATAAAAAAAAAATGCTATGCAATAGCTTTAACGCGGCAGTCCCCGACTGCCACACGTATTTTTTTTTATAATAAAACATTCTATTCAAATGAAACGATGATTATTAATAATCTAATTATCTTTATTTTCAGCATGCTATATTCGACTGGTCAGAATCCACTCAAGGGTTGATCCTCAGTGGGTTTTATTATGGGTACGCCATTACCCACGTCCCTGGGGGTTACTTAGCGGAAAGGTACGGCGGTAAATGGACTCTGGGCATTGGCCTGTTGAGTACCGCCTTATTTACTTTGCTGACACCTGTGGTAGTGAAGGCAGGGGGCGCCACATGGCTGTTTATTCTGCGAGTGCTTCAAGGTATGGGCGAGGTAAGTGAATTATTATGTGTTTTATTTATGATCTTGTAAGTGGGTAAAAGGGAATGAAAGTAACTCTATTTTGCTACATTTATTTTTGAGAAGTCGGTTTGTGTCTACTTAGTTCAGGGGGATTAGGGGAACAGTGTATAAAACGGAGACGCGAGGTATAATGGGGACATACCTACACTCTTTAGGCATACTTAACACAACACTAACGTAGCGCAAGCGACAAAAGGACGGTCGCGGGACTTACGAATTACCGTGACCCCGGTACGTTAAGGGCTAGTGAAGGACACCGTGGATTTTAGTCAGTACGAGTCTGACAGTCCCTCCCGCTCTGCCCTGGGTGGGAGGACTCATTTGATGATAAAAAAAAAGCGACGAAAGGATGTCATTTGCAAGCGGCCATTAACAAATGGCGTCGTGTTGGCGTTTGCGCTACGTTAGTATTGTGTTATGTTTACCTTAATTGTGTCATTTCACATCATACCTCACGTCCCCATCTTAAACACTGTTCCCCTATAAGGCCACTTTAGTAAAATCATAATAGCTGGAGAGCTGCGTGAATTTTTTACATTCTGATATACAATTTTAAAGTTAAATTTTACGTAACAAAATACGGGTCCTTTTTTGATAATCTAATTAACGAACTAATTCGATTTTTTTCTGTCATTTAGTTGTCTCAATAAAAACAAGTCAACGTAATTTTAAGATTTTAAATGACGTTCCTCGCATTCCTGTGTCTGGGAATAATCATGTAATTTGCCAGACAATACATTTGACTGCCGTTAACTCTTATGGCCTCAGAAATAAGGTAGAATGATGGTCAGCATCCATTGTTTACGAAGACACCTATAATTATATTCTTTTAATTCAAAACCAACCATGCGCAGATTACCGTAGTAATTTTATCGTTTGCAAATCGACAACCTTACTAAAAAACATTGTGGATACTGTCCACAATGTTGTCAAAACATCTTTTATGAGAATATTTTTACTGTAAACGTAAATAAAGAGTAGTAGTTGGGATGTCATTGTTTTGAAGAGCAATATTAAAATGAGATACATTTACTATGTTTCATTCGTTAAAATACATTGAAAAATGGAATTGAACTGATGACGGGTCAAAATTATCTCACAGTAAGGAACACGCCTGCCGGGGTCGCGGGACTTTCCCATTACCGTGACCCCGGTACGTAAAGGGCTAGTGAAGTACACCGTGGATTTTAGTCAGTACAAGTCTGACAGTCCCTCCCGCCCTGCCCTGGGTGGGAGGACTCATCTGATGATTTTACAACGATAAAACAAAAAAAAAAAGAAACAGTACTAGCAAATATTTACCTAATATTAATCCTTACTTCATTTATTTCAGGGTCCTACTATGCCAGCCTTGATGATCGTGCTAGCCCGCTGGGTTCCACCTCACGAGCGTTCAAGACAAGGTGCTCTGGTCTTTGGAGGAGCTCAGATTGGAAACATATTTGGTTCCTTCATGTCAGGGTTCCTTATGGCTGGTGATGGCGACTGGGCTAATGTATTCTACTTCTTCGGATGTTTCGGAATATTGTGGTTTTTGGCTTGGGTGAGTAGAAAAAATATGCTATATGGTTGCTTCATGGTTGATTCACCCTATACCTCTTAGCCTCTTCGTACACAAGGCGACGAAAATCTTCGATACCTTACGACTTTGGTATCACAAATCCATAGAGGTTCGTACACAGGCACGCGTCAATAGATACTAAAACTCCAACTAAACTAACAAAATCGTAAATAATCGAAGACTAGTGTACGCATCGCGTCAAGCGTGTCCCCAGCGTCGAAACGAGTTGGTCTAAAATAGATTTGCTACTGGATACGAACGTATAAAGTTGAAAATCGATTAAAAACAAACTGCAGCCGACTAGCTCGTCGTTGTCCACTTAGATAATTACTTAGCTGTGTGAGTTCATTCAGAATATGCACATAGAAAAAAAAAGTAATGAATTGTTACTATCGACCATTTTTTTTTCAGTTCAGGAACTTGAGAGTGACATTTAGGAAAGTAGGTTGAGCTTTCAACACGTAATCAGTGTATAATAATGTTGATGTCATAGATTTATCAATTAGGTCAGTTCACACCGTGACGCGACGCCACGCGACGTTACGAAAATGGACATGTGTATCTTTTAGTGTAGTAATAAAAATTATATTTTGAGTCGGTCTATTGAGATGTGTGAGTAGCGTCGTGTCCCGGTTTGAATTGACCCTTAAGCTTTGCAATGAAATGAGTTATAAAACATCAATTAAGTTTAATGTGTCTGCTAACTAGTATGATATTTAGCAATTGCAGTTTATTGATTACGACCGATTTAAAGTACTAGATTGTCGAAAGGCACTGAAGGTGATCGACTGTCCTTTTGATTAAAATTCTAGGTAGTAAGCTGAGTTCGAAATTTAGTTTCCAGTGATGAAAATTATCTATCTATTTATTTATACCTCTAAACATAAATCATTTATGTAATACTATTACATGCAAAATAGTGTATGTAGTTGAATATTGTGTGTGAGAAACGCATAATATTCAACTAAAAACACTATTTTGATTATTTAAATTGCAGTTTTAACCCATTATTAGATCAAATACTAGTAATTCCATATAATGTTCCCTAGTGATATTATTAGGGTTAAACTAAAGAGCTCTCCTATCCTAAATCGTAGAAACAACTGTTCTAAACTGTTCCATTTTATAAAATAATAAATATTATTAATAGATAAAAAATATTTAGGCTTACCGTATAATTTTTTCTTTACAAACGTTGTTCCACACCAGGAACTTCTTCTGTGTCGTGGGTGCTTTTACAAACATAGAAATTCACATACACAAACACCCAGACCCCGGAACAACTACTTGCAGTCCACACAAATATATGTTATGTGCGCGAATCGAACCCCCATCACGCTGCTCTTAAAATTTTGAAACCATTAAAAATATCAAATTTCTTTTTCAGAGTCTTCTCTGCTACAGCACCCCGAACACGCATCCGTACATTTCTGAAGAAGAGCTGAATTATCTGAACGAGACGGTAACCAGTGCTGATAAACAGAGTGTGAGGGATCCGGTACCTTGGAAGGCAATCGTCCGTTGCGTGCCAGTTTGGGCACTGCTATTTGCTGCTGTAAGTATAAATTCAAATGAAATTTTCGGAAAACATTACGGGCGTTCTCGAGCACGGTAACTTAGCGCGGGCGGACAGCAGTAAGATTAAATCTATAGAAATTGTTTTTAGTTGGTAGAAATTGCAAATCGCACGAATGGCGTCACAAGCAAGTACGCTGTCACCTGGCGTGGTGACTGAAAAATATAGACCCAATAATATGTCTTCAATATTTTTATTAGATACTAATACTGAGTGTCAGCATAGTGACGGGGCCTGTAGAGGGGCAAAGCCTGCCGGGGTCGCGGGACTCAGAATTTACCGTAACCCCGGTACATAAAGGGCTAAGGACATCGTGGATTTTAGTCAGTCAAGTCTGACAGTCCCTCCCGCCCTGCCCTGGATGGGATGATTTTATCATTTGATGATTTTACCACGCTAAAAAAAAAAGATACTAATACTGAGAAATTATGATAATACTAATCCTAGACTACTTGAATATCAAAAATAGCGGCATAAGTTTTACTCCGTAGATATCTTTGGAACCGACAACAAGCTTTAGTATTAGTAATATGAATAAACAAAAATACCCTTTTGATTTAAAACAAAGAATTGAATACTGAAATTGTCTCCAAATGTCCAATTATCTTCACGTCAACCTATACACGTTTTGTAGTAGCAAATGTTTGTTAAGAACCAGTTATACCACCCCACAGTCTCGTGCACGAGGATTTTCGAACAAAGCACTTTATTCCCGCAAATTGGATGGTTATGAATGTTTACGCAGTAAAAAGGTTCCTTTGCTTAGCAATTCTCGTAGAGTAAATTAATTGGGGCAGCCATTGTTTATAGGTAAGATAGCGGTTGAATGAATTTCTGTCTAAAACAATACGTATTTCTGTCTGGTGTTAATTATACACGTATAATTTGTTGTTCATGGGAATTTTCTCGATTGTGCTAAAAGTTTTTATTTTCCCAAATACTCGTTTATTTAGATCATAGGAAGTTACAATTTTTTTGTGTAAACTCCGTGAAAAGCAACAACTTCATGCGTACCAGTTGCATTTGTTTTTTTTTGCAAAAATCTTAAGAGGTTACCGTGGCTCTGGGACGTAAAAGGCAACTGAAGGAAATAGGTTGGGTTTTAGTCGAATAAAATTAAAAAAAAAAAACTTTACAAGCATTACTGTCGGAAATAACAACTGCGTGAACGTTTTAAACATAGCCTCATATATTATATACTTGGAAACAATATTATAGATTTTATTAGTAAGGGAATTTTAGAAATCGGATATTAATAAAACGTAATCTTCGAAAGCAGATATGAGCTAGAGATATTATGCTAGCATAGAGATAATAATTAGAGGTTAGGTTAGTTTGTTAGTCACTATTTTGTTTTGCTACACGAATCAACTTTTCCATGCCAAAATGACAGAATTGGCATGGATCAAAATACATTGTAACGAAATACCTTTTATTTTCAGGTTGGCCACGATTGGGGTTACTACACAATGGTGACAGACCTACCTAAATACATGACAGATGTCCTCAAATTTAACATAGCAGCCACGGGTACTTTAACAGCAATCCCGTACCTTGCCATGTGGATAAGCTCCTTTATATTTGGCTGGGTATGTGACGTTTGTGTGAAAAGAAAATGGCACACGATTAAAACAGGAAGAATTATCCATACGACAATAGGTAATATTTATTTTCCATTATAATAATATTAGTTATTTTTTAGATGCTGATGTTTCTGAGGATAGATTAATGGAGTGGAGTATCTTTCATACAGCAACAATAACATCTAGTAATAAATTAATATCTTATTTTAAACTTCAAAGTAATTTTCAACCCTCTCAACGGTTACCGGCTCGATCGAAGTGTTTTCAAAGCTACCACTTTGTTCCTAAAGGTCAAGTTCCTTTAACAACGAATCGGTCTGCAATGGCAATCAGAGGAGAACATAATTTTCTAAACTATTGAGTTGGAACCGAGGCTCCGTAATTGGTTGTTGTAGCTACAATTAGTTTTGTATTTTTGGTTTTGATTTGATTTGTGGTTTATACGACATGAACTGTTGGAGCCTTAAATTGCGGCCACGATTGTAAAAGTCTATTTATTATATTGTAAGTTTTTAAACTGTCACTAAAATCCAAAACCATCAATACACCAAATTTTCGCATTTATACATTATTCTGATTATTTTAGAAAGGACTAGTAATGACAGGATAGGAGGAGAGTATAAGTAGCTGTTAGAACATAACTAACTTCGAAACAACAAAACAGTAACACATATGACTTCAACGTGTTTCTTCCACATTGTTCTTTATTATATTATGGCAGCACGTTTCATAAATTCCCCGACATTTCTTCCAGCTGCGACCGGGCCCGCAATATGTATCATATTGGCATCATACTCTGGCTGTGATCGGTTTGCAGCTGTCGCTTACTTCATAGCCTCGATGGCGCTCATGGGAGGTTTCTACAGCGGAATGAAGGTAATAAAGTAATTTTTCAACAAGTTCGCGGAATATTGTACCCTTAGAGCGGATGAAGGGTTGTTTGTGGTTTACCTGGGAGCCATTTATAAGTTTATGTGCTTGTAAAGGTTAAGAGGGTGTAGAGGTCTTGGTCATTACGGAAGAAATGATTTATTACTGTTAGGGGAAATTTCTGGGAATGTAAAAAAAAACTTTAGTGATTACCGAAAAAAAAATGACATTACATAATTTAAACAGTGGTCGAAAATTCGTCTGCTGCGCTGCGTGTCGCCGGTTTTGTTCCAGGAAAGAACAAAATATTTGTATGATCTATAGGCAGTTGTTCTGGTTCGACCTGTATATGTTTGTAGGCCTTTACGTACCGGGGTCACGGTAATTTGTGAGTCCCGCCACCATGTTTGTAAATGCTGGAAACTCATTGTAAAACCCTGGAAGACAAAATTTTTTTACCTTTCGTCACTACAATTACAATATATAAAAATATTACAATTTAATAAAAAAGTTAGTGTTACAAGGCTGGTGGTTGACGGGCAAGTGGCGATGACAATACATTTTGTTAGAACCAGAAGTTTGATCCTGCCAATATTATTGTTAAAGTTAATTATTGGACGCGTCGCTTGATTGCTAACACCTTTTGGCAAGGCGTTAAAGCCTGAACATATTCCCGGCCATTGAAAGCTCTCTTTCAATCCTTAAGTTCTTCTGCTGTGGGAAGTCTGCAAAGCCGTACTAGCGAGCGCCGCACGCAGCCCTTGTTAGTGTGGATGTCTGCTACTCTGGATATTCCATCAGATCCAGATATAAGGCGAGAGACGCGTCCCATTTTCCATGCAAGAGGGGGCGTGTTGTCATCTGCTAGGAGCACCATATCTCCTACTTCCAGCTTGGATGTATCGGCTCGCCATTTGGTCCTCTGTTGCAATTCACAGAGATATTCTTTTTGCCATCTTCTCCAAAAATGATGCTGTGTTTTCTCCAATCGTTGATACCGCCGCAACTGAGTTTCCTTGACTTCTTCAAGGTTAGGTGCTGGCAGAGCGGTCAACGGCCTCCCAATGATGAAATGCCCTGGAGAGAGAGGAAGGAGGTCGTTAGGATTGGATGAGAGGGGACACAAGGGACGGCTATTGAGTATCGCCTCCACTTGTGTAAATAAAGTTGAAATTTCTTCAAAGGTGAAGTGGCTATCGCCAATAACACGTTTTAAAAAGTATTTTGCCGACTTAACCCCGGCTTCCCATATGCCACCAAAATGAGGACTGTAAGCCGGAATAAATTTAAACGTAATTGATTGCTGAACTGCAAAATCAGACAGAGGCTCGTGGTGATTTCTTAGGAACGCCCCTATTTCTTTAGCGGCAGCCACAAAGTTGCCTCCGTTGTCGCTGAATATTTCCGTTGGCTTACCTCTACGAGCGATAAACCGCCTGAGCGTCATTATAAATGCGTCCTTTGTTAAGTCACTGACAGCTTCTAGATGGATGCACTTATAACGCAAGCAAACAAAAGACATAAGTAACATTTAACTACACGACTCCCACGGCCTTTACGGTTGATAATATAAAATGGGCCAGCAAAGTCCAAGCCAACAGATATAAAGGGATAGTCAGGTGCTATGCGCTGCGCCGGTAGATTGCCCATTTTAGGTTGTAGCGTTATGCCTCGCAGTCGTCTACATCTTACGCAATTGTTGACCGTGCGCCTCGCAAGACACCTACCATTTATTGGCCACACAGCTTCTCGCACAGACGCCAACAACAGCTGCGGACCCGCATGCATATTATATAAATGTTCCCTTTTGAAATATAATTTAGTTATCCTGTGTGAAGCGTGAAGCAAAATAGGATGTTTCTTTTCAAAAGAATAAGCTGACGCGTCTAGTCGTCCACCCACTCTAATTAATTTATATTCGTCTAAGAACGGCGATAGCGATAACAACTTACTTTTGTTATTTAAAGGTTTATTTTTCACTAATGACTCGTATTCAATAGGGAACATCTGGCCTTGAGAGATAACGCATAACGAGTAGAATGACTCACGTAGCTCATTAACCGACAATATACCTACGCGCTTATTATGTTTGTTTTTAAGGTTAAAAATAAATCTACGAACGTAAGCAAATACTCTTTGCAACTTAGTTAAAGATGAATATTTCTCAAAGTCAATAATGGATTGATCAACTATTTCCGAATGATGTATTTTGAATTCTGGTATATCTTCAGACTCATTGATGCTTAATTGAGGCCATTCTAGTTCATGTTTTAATAAAAAGTTAGGTCCTGTCCACCACAGCGCCATTGATATAAGGCGTTTAGCATCTACTCCCCTTGATATTAAATCAGCAGGGTTAGAATCGGTCGGAACATAACGCCACGCTGAAGTGGAAGTTAGTTCTTTAATTTCACTAATACGATTAGCTACAAACACTTTCAATTTACTGATATCGCTACGAATCCAACACAATACTACTGTTGAATCGCACCAGTGTACTAGTTTATCAGGTTTATACCGGATTGAGTTAATTACCGATCTTGTTAGTTTAGCAGCAAGTAAGGCCGCACACAGTTCTAGGCGCGGTATGGTGCTAGGTTTCAATGGAGCCACTTTGGACTTCGCACACAGTAATCTAACAGTGACGTTATCATTAAAGCTAACCGTTTTCATGTAAATACATGCACCATATGCATTTTGCGAAGCATCACTAAACGAATGCAACTCGATGTATTTATATGAGTCACCTAGAACTAATCTTGGCACTTGTAAGGAGGACAAGTATCTAATATTTTCAGAAAACTTAAACCAATTATCTCTTATCTCCGGAGGGACTGGTTGATCCCAGTCCAGTTTTTGTTGCCAAAGTCTTTGCAACATTATCTTCGGTACTATTACAACTGGACTAAGTAAACCTAAAGGATCAAATATTTTGAAAGCGTTTGACATGATAAATCTTTTTGTTATTATTTGATTGTTTTCATGTGAAAATCCCTTTATTGGAAAGTGTAAGGTATCGCTAGAAGGCGTCCAGCCCAAACCTAGCGTACTTGAAGATTCACTAAAAATTAACTTATCTTGTTCATTCACGATAACATTATCAAAAATGGAAGGATGATTCGTTTTAAACTTTCTTAATTTAAAACAACCTGACTTTAGTGCGTCAGATACAGCCTTATGTATATGTATTAATTGCTGTGAATCATTCGTTCCTGTTATAAGATCATCAACGTAGTGATCCTTTTGAATAATTTCTTTGATGAGGTCATCATTCTGTTCCTGCCCTACTTGCCACAGACAGCGTGTACTTAAGTAACTTGCGCTCGCTGTTCCGTAGGTCAATGTATTGAGCATCAGGGTTTGAATTGGTTCAGATTCCTCTCCCCTCCATAATATGAGCTGTAGATGCCTATCATCTTCGTGTACTAATATTTGGCGATACATTTTTTCTATATCGCCGGTGAGTAAGTACTTGTACTGCCTAGACCGTATCAGAATAGAAAACAAGGTATCTTGTACATTTGGACCCACCATTAATATATCATTCAGTGAACAACCCGAAGTGGAGGGAGCGGAGCCATCGAATACTACGCGGAGTTTAGTAGATTCGCTTTCCTGTTTCAGAACTGCATGATGACACAAATAATAACTTGGACTTAAGTTACCATTTACATATTTACCATCTAACACCGTTAGATGGCCTAATTCTTCATATTCTTTAATGAATTTAGCGTATTCTACTTTTAGGTTATGGTTTCGTTTTAACCGTTTTTCCATATTAATAAAGCGTCTCCTAGCTAACTTGTAAGTATCGCCTAAACAGTCAGCTGTGTCTTTAAGCGGTAATCTTACACAAAACCTACCTGTATCAGTTCTTGTTGTGTGAGCGAGAAAGTGCTTTTCACATTCGCTTTCATTATCACTCACAACCGATTTTCCAGGAATTTCTTCCAAATCCCAGAATTTAGACAACATTTTATCAAGACCCTGGTCTTTGTCATTGTCTCTGAAAACTATGCCATGATTGCAGTGTACCCTTTTTTGCGGCATCACTGACTGAATTGGACCGGATACTATCCATCCTAATTGCGAACTTCTTAACTTTGGATTATTGACTCCTAAAGAAAGTTGTTCATTGCCTAAAATATCCCAGAATAGGTCAGCACCTATCAAGACATCTATGTCGGCTGGCTGATAAAACATCGGATCAGCCAACTGGATATTTTCAGGTAATTTCAATAAACTAACATCGACGGGGATCTTTGGCAATCGGCCCGTTAGTTCTGTTAATACAAGACATGAGCAATTTATGCTAAATTGACTATTTATTGACTGTAATTTAATATTACAGGTTTCAATAATATTTGTTATTGATGTATTGCCTATGCCAATGACCTTTATAGTGTCAATTGGATGAGACTTTAACGATAATCTGATCTTTAGGGACTCAGTTATAAAAGATGATTGACTGCCACAATCCAATAAAGCACGAACTTTGACCTTTTGCTGATCAAATGGATTCAATACCTCGATCATGGCAGTTGACAGTATAATTTGACTTTCATTTTTATTGCAATAGCTTGATACTATCTCACCTGGTGCCTCGACCATGGTGAGCTGGTTTACTAATGTTGGTGGACGGTGTAGCAAGCTGTTATGTCTTTCATTGCAGTCGGGCTCTTGACAGGATCTGAAGCGACAGTCCTTTACAAAGTGACCTTGCCTTAAACAGTTCGTACATAACTTATATTTTTTAACATCCGTCATTCTTTCATCAATACTTTTCGACTTGAATGTTGGGCAATCATAGATTCTATGACCTTCGTCACAAATAATACAGAAAAAACTTTTATTTTTATTGCTATTGCTAGTACTTGCAAATGATTTAACCACATTATCTTGACCCCTTCTTTGACCGTGGTTATTATGATTGAATTGTTTATTATTAGGAGCAGAACGCTGAGGATTTGCAGGACTTTTCGAAGCCATAATATTGTCAGAATGATTGTTATTACGGTTTGCAGACTCGAGTACGTCCGCGCGATTTGTAATAAATTTAAAGAATTGCTCTAAATTCGGTTTCGCATTTGGTATTTCATTGCGATACTCCTCCCATTTCTGCAATGTTTGACTATCCAGCTTAGATGACAGTATGAAGATAATCGAAACATCCCAATTATCTGTTGATTGTCCTAGGCTGACCAAAGCGCGTAGATTTTTTCTAATGTGATCAACTAAATATCTCAAGGATCGCTCTGACTCACGAGGAAGCTGCTTTATGTTTAATAATGAATTGAGATGATGATCGATTAATATTCTGCTATTATTATAACGGTCACAAAGCAACTTCCAGGCTTCGGTGTAATTTTTTGCGGACACTTCGAGATTAGTAATAATTCTGGCTGCGTCGCCTTGTAAATATGAATTTAAATAATAAAATTTATTAATTTCGGATATTTGATCATTATTATGAATTAAACTCTCAAACGTATCTCTGAATTCTAGCCAACGGAAATAATCACCGCTAAACTTTGTGATTTGTATCTGAGGGAGTTTCAACCCTACATTGCGATGATCATCTACACAACATGAAGCATTATGGACAGAATTGCGTCTTTGCTCACATTCACTTTTTCGAGAAAACATGGCGATCAGATTTTTAGCAGTAGCTATATTAATAATTATATCTCTTTCAATATTATCGCGCTCGTCAATTTCTGCCGCAATGTTTTCAGGACTCAGAACCTCTATCTCACTCTGCAGGTCATCGACCCTAACGGATAATGCCTCAAACTTTGCAAGTTTTAAATTAAGTTCCGTTAATTGAATATCATTTAACTCATTTTCCTGCGAAATATTACTCAAATAATTTTTAAATTTAGTAATTTGTCCTTTAGCGGACGCTCTTTTTGTGAACAATTCCTTACAACGCTGCTTACTTTCAGCCATCGTGAATTAACACTGTTAATAATATTCAAATAACCAGTTTAGGCAATACCCACAACCAAAATAATAAAATGAATGGGCTCACGTTCCTCGTTTCGGTGTCACCTACTGATTAGGAAGCCGGGCGGGCACGATCAGCTGTTCGCCAACAGGAAGGTTTTCATTTGACCGGGGTGCCAGTAAAGCTCGAAGGGACGTGTCCTGGAATAGTCGGCAAACTACGCTAAACGTAACTGTAAAACAATAGACGAGGTCATTGACCGTCCCTAAGACGACCCACTGACCTAAAATTGTGTTTAAAATAACAAAAATAATAGAATTCAACTCATAATTTGAATTCGTTATGATTTAAAAGGTATTCTAAAGGTTTTTTAAGCCTTTGATTATTTTATTTTTATTGAAGGTATATGAAAATAACGGAAAAAATATCTGATGAAATTTTGCAATTCTCAGGGAATTTCGGCAATAATATGCACGAAAATTCTTTAATTTACACAAGTAGATGCTATTCTCAATATTGGAATAGGTACTTAGGCATATTTTGGATAAATGATGGATATTAAACAAAGGATGGCACTCAACTTTGAGACGGCACGTCGACGTTCTGTTCGATGTGATGCTTTAGCTGCACCACTGCTCGAATCCTGGCTCCTCGTGTTGACCAGGCGGCAGTTCTCCATACGCTGGACCTCGTGGCGTTTTGTCCCTCCACTGCAAGGCTCCAACTCTTGAAGTTCGTTGCCGCTGCGCGCGTGTCGTACTCGTACCAATTTTATTGTGGTGAAATATTCTTATTTTCGCGGATTTTGATTTAATTATTTGTAGTTCCCCTCATGGGCCACCATGTTATATCTTTGGAGGATATAATGGTGCCAAATTAAAGTCCCGAGAATCGCTTATACAATTTAATAAAAAAGTTAGTGTTACAAGGCTGGTGGTTGACGGGCAAGTGGCGATGACAATACATTTTGTTAGAACCAGAAGTTTGATCCTGCCAATATTATTGTTAAAGTTAATTATTGGACGCGTCGCTTGATTGCTAACACCTTTTGGCAAGGCGTTAAAGCCTGAACACAAACCAACATCTTTTTTTCCTTTCGTTCCCATACACACCACAGTATTCTAATTCCATTATTCTGGTTAAATAAATAAATAATTAATAATCATAAATAAATATTCCACAACTATCACACAACGCCATCTAGTCCCAAGCTAAGCAGAGCTTGTGTTATGGGTACTGGACAACTGATAAACATACTTATATATTTCTAAATACATATTATAGATAAATTACACCCAGACACAGAACAAATGATCGTGCTCATCACACAAACATTTGTCCTGGGTGGGAATCGAACCCACGACCTCCGGCATAGCAGTCAGGGTCACTAATCACTAGACCAACAGGCCTGTCAAAATTGTTAAAATAAAGTTGAAATAAAGCTTCAGCAATTCAGAAGCTTTTCAAGATAACTCTATATAAGACGGTACTACTTTATTGCTTCAGAAACAGGAATGTGTCCCGAATTTTGATGACTTTCCGCCTCATGGGTCACGTAGAAAATTGTGTACCTTTGATATTTTCTGTTGTAGCTTCGGTATGAAGATATCACAAACTACTGATGGAATCGTATTTCAGTCGACATTTGATACCATACGGCGACGGAGTGTGTTCGTACAGTTTAGTCATATTCGAGAGCGTGTTAAAGATTTATTTATTTAAAATAAGAACACCAATAGTACATACATTTTCAATTGGCATAATAAAAGTACATGCATTATAGGATTTTATGTAAATGCCAGTTACAGTGTACAGACGCCAGCAGGTCAACTTACGCCAATCTGTGAAATTTTACCAATAGGAAATTAACATTCCAGTATATTGTGATAAAATTGAGACTCTATTAAAGAAATTTAACAGATTAAGGAAGGTTGATGATCTGGCGTCTGTACACAATATAGTGATGAATGCAATCAAGCATCGTTTTAGAAAATTAAAATAAAACGCATCAAAAATTAAAAAAAAAACGACGGGTTGCACTCTGGGAGTGCCGGCGGAAGTGAAAACTTCAATAATAATAAACACACACGAACATTCGTGCAAGCGCCCTGCGCCGTCTTACGAATTTTCGATCGGGTCACGTGTCCTGACGCGAGTTTAACATTTTTTACCCATTCCAAAAAAATTGCAAAAGAAGTTTTCACTTCAATAACCAAATTGTATTGATATATGATATACATATGTATTATTATAATGTCATTGATTATTATTTAAATGTCTTTTCAAATGGGAATGCAACAGGCTGTTGAACTTCGGTTGAGAACTAAAGAACACATCCAATTCAGGCAGCTTCGAGTTTAATTCGTTGTATTGAATGTAAATCTCTTCCACTGTACCGTGTCACGAGGACACATTTACTGATTTGCCAAAAAATATTTATTTCAAAGGAATTAAAGCATTTTTTTCTATGGTTGTTGTTGTGGTTGTTTTGTTTTATGATTTCTGTTACTTTTTTTTTTATGTGGTAAAATCATCTTATAAGTCCTCCCACCCAGGGCAGAGCGGGAGAGACTGTCAGACTCGTACTGACTAAAAACCACGGTGTCCTTCAATAGCCCTTTACGTACCGGGGTCACGGTAATTCGTGAGTCTCGCAACCTCTGCAGGCTTTGGCCCTCTACAGGAGGACCCCGTCACTATGCTGACACTCCTTGAGGCGCGCGTGGAACTCAACGCGCCGTCGACCCGGGCATGGTCCATGGTCGGACAGCGAGTCGCCCATTACTCGCCGCCCGCATGTCCGTGCCTACGGTGGCCGGAGATCGTCTGCCGGATGGTTTCTGTTACTTCGAACAAAAAAAGAAAAAGTCACACTGTATACCAAAAAAAAACCCTGTATAGCCATGACTGGTTTTGCATAGCTACATGTAGCCGTGTGCACCACGGCCAACAAACGATAGAATGATAAAAACTCGAACACATTTTACAATGAACTGAATTGTTCATTGTTAATAACGTGGCTATGATTGTTCGTTACCCAGTCAAGCAGGGGATTGGTATCAGTTGAATTTCACGCTTGACTGAGTCATAGGTCGATGCCAATGCACAAGATTGTAACAGAAGGTCTACCTTAATTAAAATGGAACGCGAGATTCAAAATAAATTTGAATATCAGTGACAAGTTTTAACTTGATCAAAATATGATTCGCGAATAAGGAATATGTATTTACAGAATTATAAATATGACAATCAAAACATCGCTTTCACATAGATTTTTTGCAAAATTGCTAAAATTTCCGAAATCTAACTTATTTTGCACAAATCTAAATAAGAGTGAATGTTGTGATCACTCTTATATTTAAAATTGTACTTGTTAATGTCGCGAAACATATTTTGATCAAGTTGTTACCTGACATCGACCTGAAAATAAGAAAAAAAGTCAAGAGAAATTGATTTTCGCGGGCTACCACTACGCAATCACCACCGTTGTAAACCCGAGGCACAAAAACGCACTGTTGTGAGTACACTTGCTATACGTAAAGCGTGCCTATGTGTGCGTACGTCATAGTTATTATAGGGTGCCGTAACTCAAAAGAAAAATCGGACACTTTGGTGTCCTTGGTCTGTCTGTCCGTATTTTTGAGATTAATTGTCTTTTATTCATTTCCTTGACTTATTAAGTACATTTTTAAATATTTTTACAAAAACAAAACAAAAAAAAAACATTTAAAAATATAAATAATAGTGGCCCACCGGTATCGGGAACAGGGTCCAAGCTACCGGCGGTCAGGGCTCTAGAGAAAGGAACCTCCTAACAATGCGCGCCGTGTCCAGAACAACTGCTTTCTGAATCAGGCCCTTGATCCAGCTGCCTAACGAGAGCCTCCTTAGATGTTGGTCGAGGCTCTTGGCAATTAAGCCATGGGCCGACACGACTATGGTCACAATGATCGCTGAATCCACATCCCACATATCGACAACCTCGTGAGCCAAATCAAGATACTTGAGTTGCTTATCTTTCTCAGCTTTCACGAGGTTCCCGTCATGTGGGACGGTTATGTCAACAATCATTGCGCGCCGCTCAGATCGATCCACCACCACTATATCAGGTCTATTGGCTACAATAGTTCTGTCAGTGATGATGGATTGATCCCAGTACAGTGTGATATTGCCAGTTTCAAGAACTGGGTCGGGCACATACCTGTAGTACGGCACTTTCGATTCCACAAGATTGTATTTCAGAGCAAGTTGCTGATGGATAATCCTGGCTACAAGGTTATGTCTATGCAAGTATTCTCCGTTAGCGAGATGAGAACACCCGGAAATAATGTGACGGATTGATTCACCAGGACGGTGGCATGCCCGACATATGTCAACCGTGCCATCCTTCACAATAAATGAGATTAATTATTATTATTTTCAACAATGGAACCCGTCAATGTACGTCGTGGTTTTTTTTATTTGCCCTACACCAGAACTCGTATAAAGTGGGAGCGTTTACGAACAGTTGGTCATACAAACACCGAGACTCGGAATAACTACACTACAACTACTTGTAGATCAGCAGATCAGCCTTGCAGCAGTCGTTCGTATATATATATCTTCTGTACACCAATATCTTGTGGCTCGGGTGTAACTCTTAGATTCCTGGAAATACCTATCGATTTAAACTTGGGAAACCCAAGTAAAGAACAATAGAAAGTAAAATGTGTCTTATTTTCCTACTATTTTATTAATTGAGTAATAGCATATAAATATGTACACATATATTAAATTTTCCGGCTCTCGAAAACGGCTCTAATGATTTCGATGAAATTTGGAACATAGGGGTTTAAAGGGGCGAGAAACTAATCTAGATAGGTCCCATGACTGGGAAAATTCGTTTTTTCCGTATTTTCATGCATAAAGATTAAGGAAGGAAAGAAAGAGGAAGAATATTACATAATTTCGTCGCGCGAGCCGGCGTTTAGATAGCCCGATATGTTTAAGCGTTGACTTCCGTGGTGGTGACCAGAGGTTCAAACCCCAGCTAAACATAGGATTTTTATTTTTTGTTTTCGTTTTTTCAGTTGGTTTTTCGGGGTTATATAGGTGTATTCAAACACTTTTTAACTATTTGCACAGGTTTTTTTTTATGTTTTGGTTCAGTTAGTTAGCCTTGACTATTACTAGTTTAACTACATTCGTAAACAATTAAAAAGTTCCCAGTGACATTTTTAAAACTGTAGATTTTTAGACTAACCAGTTTATTCATTGGTGAACTATCAAAAGAGTGCCAATAGCATCCCGAAACGCTAACGAGACTTTTAACACCTACGTGAAAACATTTTTCTGTGTACAAAGGCAATTTGGCAAGTCTTGGGATTCACATTAATTCTAATGTCCATAGGTAAACGCGCTGGATTTGGCGCCGAACTACGCAGGCTCCTTAACTGCCATGATCAACGGGACTTCGACTATCTCAGGGATTATAACGCCATATTTGATTGGGTTGTTGACGCCTGATGTAAGTATTTTTTTTATAGCGTGGTAAAATCATCTAATGAGTTCTTTCATCCAAGCCAAGGCAGGAGGGACTGTCAGACTTGTACTGACTAAAATCCACAATGTGTCCTTCAATAGCCTTTTACGTTCCGGGGTGACGGTAATTCGTTAGTACCACGACCTTATCATGAATTTCCATGTTTTTGTGACGTAAACTGGAACTTTGACATTAATTTTAGTAAAAAGTTGTTCCTTCTTCGTACACCAGAGTCGCTGTTCCATTTGTCCACACAATAAACGCAGTAAATACTTCAAGTACACTGTAAATCAAAATTTTGACAAATAATTTATCCGTAGTTTATGTATACTTGGACGAAGCACACAATAAGCGGAAAAATGATCATATAATTAAAATTACTGAACTAAACTGAAAGCATTTTTATGGGACCTAATGACAGATAAATTGCATCGAACAAAATATTATCATCAAAATCGGTACACCCAGTGATAAGTTATGAAGTAACAAACATAAAAAAAATACAGTCGAAATGAGAACCTCCCTTCTTTTTTGAGATCGATTAAAAACAATCTCGATTCCATTCGAGTTCTAATCGACAACTTCTTTGATTTACCAACTCTGAAAACATAAACCAAACAAATCAAGTAGAATCATCTCCAAAGAAACTTCGTCCCAGAAAACTTTATCTCGAACAAGATATGAAGCTTCACTACATAATATAAAACAAAGTCGCTTCCTGCCGTCTGTCTGTCTGTCCCTATGTATTCTTATAACTTTAAAACTACGCAACGGATTATGATGCGGTTTTTTTAATAGATAGAATGATTCAAGAGGAAGGAGCCGGGACGAGTCGCTAGTGATTAATATAACATATTCGATTCGACTCACTGTCAAGTTTCAGCAAGATGTCGACTTTGTGGCTTTAATGCGAACTTGATGACTTTGAAGAGTCCTCTATCTTGTTGATGGTACCTTTAGCCCCTCTCAACCTCTTTAGAGGTTCTTATCAGCTATCGAACTTCTAATTTGTTTTTTTTTTTTTGGGTGGTAAAATCATCAAATGAGTCCTCCCACACAGGGCGGGGCGGGAGGGACTGTCAGACTTGTACTGACTAAAATCCACGGTGTCCTTCACGAGCCCTTTACGTACCGGGGTTACGGTGATGGGTAAGTCCCGCGACCCCGGCAGGCTCTGGCCCTCTACAGGCCCCGTCAATTTGCTGACACTCCTTGAGGCGCGCGTGGAACACAACGCGCCGTCGACCCGGGCATGGTCCATGGTCGGGCAGCGAGTCGCCCATTACTCGCTGCCCGCATGCCCGCGCCTACGGTGGCCGGAGATCGTCTGGCGACGTCCGTCGCCGTGGGCGTCTACCACTGCGGGTGGGTCGGAGGGAGGACACTGTTCTCTCCCTCACGCGGATCGAACTTCTATTTAGCATTACTTTGCCAATATATATATTAACCGATGTATATTGGCAAAGTGATGCAATTACATGCTGCGAAGGACTCGCTTCTTTATAATTTTAGGAATTGAGTTCATATTCACGTATTAACAACATCTGGTAATTTTCGGGTTTTGTCGTTTGTTAAGACTTTTCATAATTTAGGTACTTATGTTAAAAATAATGAAATTAATTTTAAGATAAGAATATTTTTTTAAATGTTTGTCATTTTTTCTAAAAATCGAAATGATAACCTCTCGGTACACTGTAGTTGTTAGGATACTTTTGTACTATTTATGTGCATCTTCATCTTTCCATAAAAAATATTATTTATTTTTTAACATAAATGTTCAAAATCATTTCTTGTTTTTTTCTAAAACATAATCTTTTTCTTTTCCAGTCAACACTGGTTCAATGGCGGGTGGCATTCTGGGTTTGCTTCGCCGTCCTTGTAGGCACGAATGTAATCTACATCTTCTGGGCGGATGGTAAGCAGCAATGGTGGGACGACGTACGACAGTACGGGTACCCTGAAGATTGGAAGCATGGGCAACTTAAGATGGCCAATCAGGACAAAGAGAAAAACAAAGCAATCGAAGCAAGGAACTCTTCGAAATAAGTTCAAGTGTTGTGATTTAGACATTTCAATACCGCAATTGATTTTATATGAATGACCGTTGATATTTGCTATATGAAAGCTTAGCCTGATTTGAGACATAATGTAGACTAGATAGAGTGTACTTTCAAGTGTATCAGGTCAAAACGCATTGGTGGCGGACAGATAGATACTTCAGTTCATTAGAACCTAAAACTGAATAATATCGATGATTAAAATTAGTTTTTTGAATTTTCGATAAAATGTAAATGAAATATCCAGTTTCAAGTTCTAATGAGACCATATTAGTTTGATTATTGATGAGTACATAGTTTTCGTCAAACTCCTGAAAATTGCGTTGTAAATTAGAAAAAACGTTTCGTTATTTCACTGCCGCCATGAAATGTAATATCAGTACGCTTTTTCAGATAATTCGTTCATAGTCCTATCTGCGATTTATGTTATCAACAGAGGTCGGAATTAGGTAGAGTTATTTTAGTAGTTGCGTCGAAATGTTGATATTAATATAGATCTTCCAGGGATTTCTAATAGACAACCCCTTGTGGCCAACAGTATTACAAATAAATAATAATAAAAACCTCAGAGATAGATTAGACAAATAAAACAAAGATAATTAACATGCAGTTTTTGTATTTAATTCACAATACAAATTTTATTCGAACATCCGATGTCGTTGATAAAAGTAAAAAGTAAATAACCTTTTTATTTAGTAAATCGCGGGATTTTTCTGCTCCTTAAAAGTAATCCCGGGATTTGGGGTATATCCACTTAATTCTTTCGCTGTATGTATATATATGAAATTAGTGTAAGTACATGAATAACTTTACCTAATTCAGATCATGGTAATAAAAAAAAGTATTCAAGTTAACTTAAGTATTTATAAGTAACTAATGTGATTAGCTAAGTATTATAAAAATGTAGGTGATATTAATTGCGACGAAGAGTGGATGTTTTTCATTTGAGGCCACGGTTTAATCAAGCCCGAAGGCTGAGACCGTTCCAGGCCGTAACTGAATGGGTACTGCCGTTCTTAAGAGGATTTGGCCTAGAATTTTAATTGCGGTTCGTCTTGTTAATTTGAAATGAGAATTAATTTGAATTGAGTAACGGTATGGTTTGGAACGGTTTTCGAATTGTTTTTTAAATATAAATTGTAATTACCTCTGTATACAACAGAGTAGTTTACTACTTCAAAAAAAAAATTAAATCTGTTACGTAAAATGTACACGTATTTTTTTTAAATCAATGATTATTGACAAAGATAAAACGCTTCGAAATTAGGGGTGGGGTTTTGGACATCAATACGCTTGTAAAATTATACCGACCAAGTGACGTTTTGTGATTTTTAGAAGTGTTGTTTCTTTGTCAATTTTGGTTTATAATGTAACAAAATAAAAAAACGGGTTAAATATTTATTTTAGGCTATCTTTCGGACTAATTACTTTTTTTGTGTAAAATAGCCTTTTTATAATGCTATCTTTAAACAGGACAAGCTTGTTAAGAAATTATATCAGTAATCGATTTCCTGCAGTTTTTCTTGTATGTGCAACTGAGATAAAATTTTGGATATAATTTAATAATTTGTTTTTACGTATCTATACCTATTTATTCACAGAATTTAATTTCGAATCAATAAATTTATTTATGTGCCATCTTATCAGTGTGTAACATTACTTTAAAAAATATAATTATTTGTACATCATATTGTTTATTTATTTTCATTTTATTGAAAATAATTTCTTATTTAACTTTCTTCTAGATATAAGTATGATTGATTTTAAAGTTTACCCTTGTTTCACATTTTCGGTTTTAACTCGAAATAAAACCTATTTAAGATGAGAGACCCGTCCTGTTTTTGCACAGGTACAATATGTACTTAACTTCTAAAGTAGCTGTATAATTGAAAGACTTTTGAAAATCGGCCTTGTAGTTTTTGAGTTTAGAAATTACGAACAAATATATATCTCTTCTCAATTTAAATGCATGAACACACTTTTGAATACATAAAGTGCTACATAGAGATAAACCTGGGGGCCTACCATGAAGTCTTAAAGCGAGAGTATTTCCACTGTGGGAACGAGATAGCGCTAGACGACTTGTATAGCTCTGTCTCTTTCCCACAGTGGAACTACTCTCGTTTTAAGACGTCATGCTAGGCCGCTTTTATTTCTGGTACTCAATAAGAGTATATTTTTAACCGACTTCAAAAAAGGAGGTGGTTCTCAATTTGTCGGTTTTTTTATTACTATTTATTTATGGTATGGAAAGTTCCCTAGGGGAACTTTCAATAAATGATAGCAAATCGGCGATTGCTGCTATCGCATATCTGTGCATTGCTTAAGCGATCGTTTAACAAAATATTACACCTGTATCTAAAAAAGGGTAAAAATATTGTTATTAACATTAATTTTTTATAATGCCTCCCATGTTAACATTTTGATGTAACGCAATTTTTGATCGTCATTGTCAACTACGTTTACTGAATGCATAATAAAACATACAACAGAGTTATTAAATAGCCATGTAATATAATTTAAACTTAGTTTTAGAAAACACATAGGTTACCTATTTTAATTTTAATTTGCAGCGAATGTGATATTTTAATAATTTAGCGTACATTGAATAGTCAAAGAAAAAGAGTAAATCATGAAAGAAAAAGTGTTATTTTTTAAAGTAATATTTAAATGAATAAATATGTATTGTTAAAACTAAGCTTTGTTATTTTGTTACCCTTTTTAAGAAGTTAAGTGAAGAGTCTTGTTTAGAGTAAAGCGCCTGATTGAATTATTATAGCTATAAACTTGCGAGAGAGCTTTGACTAAGAGTTATGACTCCTGACAGACTGCTAAATTATTTCGCTTATAATTTCTATTCTTGGAGCACGTTATGGCGTAAATATTTAAATATGAAGCTGAACAAAAGGATTTATTGTTCATTCAAAAAAAAAAAATTAGACCGGACAGTTATTTTGATGCTGAAACAGCGCTGTACACAGGGCTGTATCCTTAAGCATTCACAACATTTTCATGATCTTTTTAGCGAACGCTTTAGTCGATTGATGTCAAATTTTTCTTCATGAAGAAATCAGACGTGACAGAAGGCTCGGCGAAAAGTTCGCTAGAACGCTCATTAGAATACTCGCTAATAAAACGCTCTCGTTCGTTATTCTGTAGTGAAAATTTTTGAAGAATGCTCATTAAAATTGAATGCTCATGTTTATCAGCATTTTTAAAGGACAACTGCTCGTGAGCGCGATTAGTCGAAATCAGTCGTTATTAAGTTTCTGGTAGTCATTACCTTCTGTCACTAGACATTACTGACGAATGCACCTCTCACGAGTCGCTCGCGAACTGCGTGCGTATTGCTGGCGTGCGGTTACAGCTTAAGCTGGGTACTCACTTAGCATTGTTGCATGCAACGTATCAGATACTGTACCAACCTGCAAGTGGGTAAGGCTCGTCCGAGTACACTACGAGCCACCTTTGTGTTCAGCAGTGTTGCAGTGATACCGCGACTCGCTCCACACGCGAGCGGGCTCGTGCCTACGTACTTACTTGATATCGTATCTGATAAGTTACATGGAACACTGCTAAGTGAGTATTCAGCTTTACATTTTGTGCACACCGCTCTAGTGCACCCCTAGCAAGGCTCGAGTGGGGCTCGCGTAAGTCTCAATTATTTATTATCTCCCCTGGTTTACAGGTTTGCTGTCATAAAATGAAATGATAGACTTTTCAAGTTATTTCATTTGAAATATAGATGGTGTTACAAGGAAAGGACGTTTTGCCCATTTTTCTTTCAACACTGTCTAACTATCACGGTTCTTGAGATACAGCCCGGTGACAGACGTACAGCGGAGTCTTAGTAATAGGGTCCGGAATTTTGGATACGGAACATTAAAAAACGGTACCTAATTCTGCTTCACGTATTTATAATTAATATATAGATGGTAACAAATGAATTATATATAATATGCCTTTAGTTACAAATTATCTAATCGCGTATTTATATTAAATATCACGTATTCTGTACGGAGTGCCGAGTCTAGTCGAACACTGTGTGTTGAATAGTAAATAATCACTTAGCCTTGTCAATAGCAAATTATGTAAATATACTTTGACGTTGTAGTAAGGGTTGACAAGACATAACAAGAAAAAAAAAGTTATTAAAATATAAATGTAACCGACATCAAAAACAACCACAAAAACGGGTAAAATAACCTACATTTTTTCTTTCGATGGCTTCTTTTTTATATTCCATTGACTTTTTCGCCGTTTTGCTCTACTCGTATGATATAAATGTGTACCGTAACAAACTTAGTATAAAAGATCGAAATTTAACTTTTCCCGTCTCACCACAAGAAAGATTAACATCTGTAGAACACTTGTCTAAAAAAACTGTCAAGTTCAAAACGACTTCTAACGATGATACGAGTATAAGGGTCGTTTTTCAGTGACACTTTTTTTAGACAAGCGTTATAAACATAAAGGATAAATGAATTGACTGATTGTCGGACGGGACTGTCTTAGCAAGTGCATTTTGATGCACATGAGTCCTCCCACCCAGGGCAGAGCGGGAGGGACTGTCAAACTCGTACCTACTGACTATAATTCACAGTATCCTTTAATAGCCCTTTACGTACCGGGGTCACGGTAATTCGAGAGCCCCTCGGCCAAAGTGCTTAGACAGTCTCGCAACACTGGGTGATAACCCTTGTAATAACATGTACACACGGCTACATATCAAGCCATAAAAAAACCAGTATATTTTGACCTCGCTTTACATAATCTTTTCGCACAACGAATGGTCACCTTTTACTGGTTTTGCATTGCTTGATCTGTCAGTAGCCATGTGTACTATACGAGCAGTTTCGTGCATGAAATAATTATTATGTTTCTGATATGTTTCTAATACTAAGCTCATTGTATCCACTCTTGAAGTATAGTTGAATATTTGCTAAATCTATACAGTGTCATCTACTGTCAATTGTATGCAATTGCTTTTAATAATTTAGTACAGTACAACATGTTCTGTCGTACACTGGGTATTCCAAAGGTTGTTTCAGTGGTTGACCGACTTAGGGTCAGTCCACACCAAGACGCGACGTGACGCGATTCGCGCCACGATACTGGAAATATGTTTCATTTAGTGGTGTAAAATTAAGTATGGTTTTGAGTCACTCTATTGAAATGTGCGCGCAGCGCCACGACTTGGTGTGAACAGATCCTAGAAACCAAACAAACATACATACCGGTCAAAATCATAACCCTCCTTTTGGTTTTGCCGTAGTCGGGTAAATAATGTTGCATCCCACGACAGATTGTACATAAAAGGTTATAAAGTCGTCCAAGTACTGGAGTGTAGGATATGCGGGGAAAAGTATGCCAAGTTAGATCTGCAATTCATTTGTTTGCCAACCACAGATTCGTACATAGTGTGATCGTAGGGCACAGAAGGTAATGCCGCCATTTTTTATGTTGAGGTAAATTAAGGTAATGTCAACTAAAGGAACACTAGAATAAAATAAAAATTTAAAAGTCAATTGTTAAAGGGTGGTATTTAATACTTTAACTGTAAATTCCCTTTTTTCAATCAAAATATTCGAAATTACCACCAAAAATACTGAATCGCACACTAAATTTGCTCATCAAATGAATAAATTATACTTTACTGTTAGATCTTTAAAGCTTAACTGTTTTACTGAATGACTATCTGTTAACTAAAAGTAAATCTAATAATTCTTCGAGTGCAACAAAATATTGAATCATTTTTTTTGGAATCCATCACCTATTAAACTTTTAAGAACATGCATGTCGACGGAGCCCCGCTTCGCGGGGCTCCTACTTCTGGGTGGTTTAAAAAAAAAATAACCACGAAGAGGATGGCGGGGTTATTCAGACCCCGCCATCCTCTTCTAACCTAAATTGTCCGAGTCGGAGTGCCAGCGATACGTGAAATGTAATTTGATAATGTAAACATACATTATTTGTTATGCAGTTTTAGAAAATAATTTTGGAAATTCCGTTGTAATATTGAATAATTTGTGTGCAAATCAGTATTTTTGTTTTACGGTGAGTAATATTGTTTCAAAATGCGTATATCTGTGGTTTCAGCTAGATTTTTGCTGTAAATTAGATAAAAAAGCCATCAGATTTCGATGAATTTTAAACATTTTTTAGTACAACATGTTTAGGTAATCAAGTAGTTAATTTGTAGTACAGTAATTTATTTGATATGCAGTAGGTTATTAGTGGAGATATTTTGTTTGCTTAAATTTCTAAATAGAGGTGCAGTTAAAAATTCCCCATTGTTAAATCACGATAACATACTTTTAAAAATTTATGACAATATGATTTGATAGTTTTACCGAGTACCGATGTGCTGTCAGAACTTATGAGTTCAAAACTAATAGGGAGTAAGATTCCTTTAAAAGTTTTGAGTTACTTTCGTACGGGCCGGTATCATCGCTGATGGGCTAAGTGAATAGATCCCCGAGGCTTACCAAGAGCTCTTTACGCGGTCAAGTTTAGGACCTAAACTGAACTTTTTCTTCTAATTCGTACCATGCCGTCACTAGCGATTCAATTTAGGCCATGCCATCTGACAGTGATTGTGCCAAACTCGTATTAGTACAACAGTAGATCGAGCGGCAAGTTAGTAGGAGCTCTCTGTAGGTTGTCGTTTACCTTGCCTTTTCCCGAACATCTTTAGAGTCGGCTTCCAGTATAACCGAATACAGCTAAATACCAAAATTTTACATGAAACGATTGCCCATCAGACGTACTCAACCCAGTAACTGAGTAATTACTAGGTCAGTCATGTTTTAATATTCCTGTGTACAGCGACCGTTTAGTTGCGCAATCTAATCATTTTAAATCATTTAGTGTTTACTGCATGATGATGTCAGCTGGCTTGTGTTTATAATTGATGCCTTACAAGACCATTCATATCTACTCGTATTGTGTCGCAAAAGGTCAAAGTGGATTTCGTCACGGATAATAATTATGTGATAAATACAATACGTACGGTTTAAGTATTGTTTCAGTTCGTAGAATAATGTACTGTTGTTAAGCAAAGATTTGAATTGTGGCAATGAACTTGACAGGCCTGTTGGTCTAGTGGTTAGTGACCCTGACTGCTATGCCGGAGGTCGTGGGTTCGATTCCCACCCAGGACAAATGTTTGTGTGATGAGCACGATCATTTGTTCTGTGTCTGGGTGTAATTTATCTATAATATGTATGCATTTAGAAATATATAAGTATGTTTATCAGTTGTCTAGTACCCATAACACAAGCTCTGCTTAGCTTGGGACTAGATGGCGTTGGGTGATAGTTGTGGAATATTTATTATTATTATTTATTATTAACTTGATTAAGGTTATGAAATTGGCAATACATTAGTCAGAAGTAACAGTAAGTGGAATTATTAGTAAAATGTGGTTCAACTTGCTGGCAGAGGCGGATCTACAGGGCTAATTGGGCTGCAGCCCAGGGCCCCGTGAAAGTAAAGGGCCCCCAACCGTGTGTGTATACGTAATTATCATCGTGGTCTAGAAATTAAAATTTTTCGAGCTCTCTCTAAAATGAAGACTGCTAACTAGGCACCATCGAGCTTTTCTCAATTTCCCAATAATTATTTTTTCTAATATCACTTTGCTTTCAACATTGCATATGTTTTAGTTTAAACCAGAGGTTCTAAACTTTTATGGCGGGCGACCCTAAATAGAAATTTGAAGTGCGGGATCCTTTTTTTTGGGTGGGATAACGTCAAATGAGTTATTTTGCTCAGGGTCTAGCGGAAGGGGCTTCCAAACTCGTACTGACCAAAAACCACTATGTTCCTTCAATATGCGGGGCGAGGGATGCCTCGCACCATAACCTAGATCAGGAGCCGGACGACTTGAGTCGCCACCGCTGATCACCTCACGAGAACAAGGCGAAGCAAGAACCACCCGAAACAACTGTGTTCGGTGAGGACCTATATCATGCAGAAAGTGAGGATGATGTGGCGCCTCTCCAATTACTTTTTAAAGAGTTTTCGTTATGAGTTAAAATAACAGCTATTACGCTGCTGACGACATCTTTTCAAAAATCCGGTGATCTGAACTTGGTGTGGAACCCGACGTCCGAAAGGCTGGTTTAACTAATAAAAGTCAGGTCCCAAAATAGCATTTAGTTAATTAAGTATAGGTATAGGCAGGGCCCCAAGTAGTATTAGCCCAGGGCCCCTCAAACTCTCGGTCCGCCCCTGCTTGCTGGTATTACTTGTAGTACCTGGTCGACCGAGCTTAGCTCGGGTAAAATAAATATACTGAAAATTAACAGTGATAGATTATTACTGATAATTAATAAATAATTTTTGTTTTGACATCCCATTTCTTTTTAACATTTTAAACAACACAGATAGAACAAATGAAGGAATTAAAGAATTCGATAGATGTGTATAATAAAGATGTAACATCAATAAATTACAATGACTTAATACTTGATAATTATTATGATTTTAAATTTTATTTTAAGAATAGGTATTTTTATTGTAACCCAATATAACCAAGGACGTGTTCGCGCCAATTTTTTGAATGTCAATATCTTGGTAGGCAGAAGATGATTAAAGAAACTTTTGACAAAGTCAAATCATTTATTTCAATTAGGCCATCGAAGAGGCACTTTTGAACGTCGAACATTTACAAATTATTGAATAGAATTTAAACGCATACCGTGATTATACGGAATGTATGAAACTTCAATCGAACATGAACCTTACAGAAAAAGAGTAAAACAATAATATGACCCGTATAATCTCTTTAGGTTATGTAAGGATGATGACTTTTTCTTGTGACTTCTGCACAGAACTCTGCATTTCTATGTTGATAAAACGTCGTTAAGCAACCTAGAAGGGTCATTAAACGTAGATACCTACACTATGTTGAGCTTACGTTGGAATACACTAAAATGATTACATTTTCATGGGTGGGGCTGATTGCGTGTACGTGTTGTTTACTTAGGGTATCACCCTTTTCACCCCTAAATAAACACCCCGCATTAATAATCCAAGGATTGGCCTACACAACGTTCATTGAGTTAATCTATTTAATTGTGATAATAGAAAAAAGTGTACCTATGTGAATGTTTAGCTCTATATTGATATTATTGTTCTATCACATAAATGTTATGGTTTTGATTTTGATCACGAGATGATGGCAAATCAGAAACATATATCGGGCACCTCAACTCGAATAGGTTAGGCTCTCCCTTATTGTTAGGTTAACCACACAACCTCGGCAAAATAAAATAAAATACAGTGTTTATGCATGTTACTTATTGAAAATGTGTCTTTTCGTCCACTAAGTAGCCACCGGCTATGGTTTTGGATTGTTTTCGACTTATTCGGTAAATTTTCCGAAAAGTTTCGTACCTACAAACAAACGTTGTACTGACAATAATGAACACTCTTTCGAAAGTTATACGGTTACAGAGTTACAGACAGGCTTAGCCCCTTAGTACACAACGCGTCGCAAGTTTCCAGGACCTTAATATGTCGTATCCAGGAGACTATCGCAGTATAAATCGACAATGGATACCAAAGTCGTAAGGTATGGAGACTTTTTTTTAATCGTGGTAAAATCATCAAATGAGTCCTCCCATCCAGGGCGAGACAGAAGGGACGGTCAGACTTGTACTGACTGAAATTCACTATGATCCTTAAAAAGCCTCAGATATTACGTTCAAAGGAAAAAAGTAACTTTAAATTTTTCAATAATCACTGATTAGTTTTATGTTGTTGATAGAAAAGAAACATTCTATTTTGCAAGGATGATTTGAATCTGCCACTATCCGATTCAAAAAATCTAAAGATTTTAATAACCGAGCTTATCACAGTCACGCTCAGAAGTTCGAATTATATATACTCTAGGTTCTTCATCGAATTACACTATTAATTTCAAATTCAACTTAATTTTTTAATGATGTTTAAATAACTTGGAAACAGCAATTTGAATCGACGTAAAGACTACAGGAGTTGCCGAATTTAATTTTTGTTTCAGCAAATGGTTGAACATTACAATGAAATTGGTAAACATTTCGAACAAAATACATTTATCAACATCATGTCAGACATTTCGCACAAGAACGGATAATAAACATTGTTACCCAGAGTCAGTAAACTACAAACTAGTAACAAGCCTTATGTTTGCTAATAAATTATTCATAGGTGAGTATTCGTAGGTACTCCGGAAACCATTTTTTTTTTGTTTGTTTGGTACGTGTGTCGGTATGCGAACTTATAATTAGGATATAGCTAACGCAAAAGTTTTTTCGAAGACGCATGTCGTACACAACACACTGGTCTAGTTTAAAACATGCCTACCTACCTTAAAAACAGGTACATGAACAATCGACAAAGTTGAATCATGACCCACTTTGGCGATAAATCGTTTGAAACCGTCAACATAACACGATGAAGGTTACCATGGATATATATTTACGCGAATGTCGACCTAATTGTATTAATATGTCGGTAAGAAAATAAGCTTATAGTGAGTCATAATTCAAGTTTGTCTTTTGTGCCATTGGGCAGAAGTTTTACGTAACCCTTCGGGGATCAGAGGCATGATGTTAAACATTAGAATGTGTCCTTTTTTCCCATGGATGATGATAGACAAAAACCTCAGAACGCCACCTGTTATCATCATCAGCCTATTAATGTTCACACTGCTGAGATACAGGTCTCCAATCTGTCAGAGGGAGTGGGCCATAATCCACCACGCCACCTGTTATGATTCGTAAAAACTCATGGATCGGGTCATACAAGCATCCCGATTTCGAGTACTACGCACCTCACCTACGTTCTAACTAGGTGTAGTTCTGAAGAACCACACCCAGTCTCGGCATCCCACCTAGCCTCAGGCGTCCCCTTTAGGCGTTGCCACTAACATTACTATTGGAGACTCATTTCATTCTAAATGCTTAATGGGCCTCTGCAAGATGGCTTCGGCTCTTGGCACGCCCAAAAGTCCGGGATCCCTTGATCCCGGGTCTTAAAAGATACATAATACATATAATACCAATTTTAGTCCAGATGCTGTGTTCCAGAGGGTTTCATAAAAAAATATGAAGTCTTCCGAATAATGTGACTTAAAAATATCGATAGGAGCATCGAATATTTTGCGTCACTATAATAGGACCCTACCGACATAAGCAGCTATAACGATTTAATAAATTATAAGAAAGAATTTGCACCAATATAGACTAACGTTAATCTGCTACAGCCAAAAATGTGCCTTAAGTACAAAACGATTGGAGTCAAATTCGTCGTTTCCGATTTGCCTCAAAGCAGAATCAATTTGGTGAGTAACAACATCTAAAAATAGCGCCACGTGTCGTTATAATAGTATGCTAGTAGGTCTTCAAGTTTTTTTGTTTAACTTAAACTGACATAACTTGAATGTTAGCCAAGAATAACTAGCTTGGTGTAATATCCTCATTGCTTGTTTCAAGGTTAAGGGGCTTCATTAAGGTGGCCCTTTCCATGCTTCACACTTCGGTTCATACTGCTAGCATTTTCAGAATTAACGGGTATTCGGAATTCTGGAAGTCTGAATGATAACAACCAGCTTGCCTATGACGTCCTGTTGGCGCTTGCGCTACGTTAGTGTTGTATTAAGTTTGCCTTAAGTGTGTATGTCCTCGCGTCCCCGTCTCATACATTGTTCCCCTAAAACTTACTGTCTGGACTACATACGAGTATCTCTTTTGTTAATTGTACCAGACGATCTTCGCCAGCATGTGCTGGTGGTATGGCTCTGTCTTCAGATAGAATTCTTATCACAATCAGTAAACAAGTCCAGGGTTTGTTATTTCTTTAATGTGGTAAAATCATCAAATAAGTTCTCCCACCCAGGGCAGAGAGGGAGGGACTGTCAGACTCGTACTGACTAAAATCCACGGTGTCCTTCAATAGCCCTTTACGTACCGAGGTCACGGTAATTCGTGAGTCCCGCGACCCAGGCAGGCTTTGGCCCTCTACAGGGGGCCCCGTCACTATGCTGACACTACTTGAGGCGCGCGTGGAACACAACGCGCCGTCGTCCCGGGCATGGTTAATGGTCGGAAGGGAGTCGCCCATTAATTGTTCTATGTACTAGCAAAAATAAACGCAAACATCAAACTAGGCCACACTTTTCCAAATCGGAATACAAATATACTCGAAGCCAGACATGAGACAGATAATAACGTCTATACGTCGACCGATAAATCCGACAAGGAATATTGTGTATCAATCATTTTTATACAAGCAGCGATAAAGTTGATTGATTAGGTTGTACGATACGAGTATTGCCGCTATCAGTTGGAGTAACAACAAGGTTAATGTACGAATGAGCTGAAAGCAATGGTTACTATGAAAGCATTCATTAAGTTTGAGAATATGATTTGGTCTGGTCTCGGTATAATAAGATTAGCCGGTCTGCATACTTTAGCAATAAGCAGGTAACTGTCTGCACCTATGGATAGATTTAAGTGCGCGACCACACAATGCGGTAACGGTGCGGTGCGTTACGTCATCAAATTCATTTATAGTTACTACGTGAGCCATAATCACACGACGCCTTGGGCCGGCCGGTGCGGCGTCGCACCGCAGCCTCCACCTCACAACCCAGTCGGTATCGGTGCGATTTCCGGTCACCGTAGACGCGGGCATGCGGACGGCGAGTAATGCGTGACTCGCCGTCCGATCATGGACCATGTCCTGGTCGACGGCGCGTTCAGGCGCGACTCAAAGAAGTGTTAGCAGTCCGACGGAGCCCCCTTAGTAGACCAAAGCCTGCCGGGGTCGCAGGGCTATCTTATCAGGTAACCGTGGCCCCGGAACGTAAAGGGCTATTGAAGCACACTGTGGATTTTAGTCAGTACAAGTCTGATAGGCCATCCCGTCTCGCCCTGGGTGACTAATTTAATATTTTCACCGCGTAAATAAAAGTGTGCCACGAGATGAAACGAGGAGGGGCGAATTCGATGCGACACCAGACAGATATCGTTCTGGGGTGCTATCGCGTGACCTAACCAATCGTGCGGCATAAACGGTGAGCGCTCGCGTTTCAGGATTGGGCGATCGAAAAGTCGAAGCACATCGTAGAGTCCAGCGATGTGATTTCTTATAGAGAATAGCATATCAGGTCTTTATGTTGTTACTGCGGTGCCGCACCCCTCATGTGGTACCCTCTAGCTCGAAATAATTTTGATGGGAGGAGCCATCTCATCAGCCGTGAGTAGAACAAGGCTGCTACTTAATAAAATACATAATATTATTTGAGATAAAACGAAAAAAAGAACAATGATTCCTAAAAATAACACAATGTTATCAACATCTTTCTTAGAATGTTCAAACCTACTACGGGTATTTTGCAACAACATGTTTGTTCCAGTCAACAACTCCTCGTGTCGAAAATTAGATTTATGTTATGCTGATAATAAATTATTTATTAGGTAGGTAGATACTAGTTATGTTACGATTGTTTGATTTTTGACACACAGCGAGCAGCCTCGCGCGGCATTACAATTCGAATATTCGCGAATGCGAATGCGAAGGCAAATATTCAGTTTTATATACTTCGCAAAATATAGAGTTAGGATTATAAATGTTGACCATCACAATACATCGGTCACATCATCATTACATAAGTATCACATTACTTACGACCAGCTAATGAGACGGCGATGCTGGTCACATTTTACACAAAAAATAATAACCATTTCTCAATCTGTGCTGTTTTAACGCATGCGGTTTTTGATCACAATACTATTCCATATATTTCGATCGAAGCATGTAAGTTATAACTCCGTAATATTATGTAAAGGTGCTGATAAACTTGAGAATTCACTTTTAATGAGCATTCCTGAGAATGTTACATTACAGAAATACAAACGGGGGCTTTTTAGGAAGCATTCTAACGACCATTTTGGTGAGCTTTTGTCGAGCCGACTGTCAAGTCTGACATCTTCATGAAGAAAAATTTAAAGCCACCGAAGTTCATGCCTACTGTGTCGAATTCTTCAATCCATTTCCAGTGTCTCACTGGGTCATCGTCAAATCCTGCACGCGATTCGAATTTTTCTTTCCATAGAAAATCTTTGATATTCGCGACAGATGCGTTAATGCGTATAATGTTTATAAAATATCAAGTTGAATGTTGAAAACTCTGTGATAGCGTTTGATTAATTGAATCAATTCCATTCATCAGCTTTTGATACGATAAAAATGTATGAAATGAGGTTAATGTCACTGCATGTTAACCTATATTGTAATCTGTATCGGTTTTAACTGCATTGGGCGATAGTGTTTAATAAAAGTATTCTCGCGTATTTTTTTTTATGTTGGTTACAGAAATGTGCCGAAATTTGTCATTTTAAGTGCTGAAACTCTTAAAAAAATTACATTCGCGCCCTTTTTATTTTATTTTTTAGCGTGATAGAATCATAAAATGAGTTCTCCTACGGGGCAGGGCGGGAGGGACTGTGAGACTTGACTGACTTAAATCCACGGTATCCTTCAATAGTCCTTTACGTACCGGGGTCACGGTAATTCGTGAGTCCCGCGACCACTCTACCTAAAAAAAGTGATTAGGAAATTCATAAAATGATGTATTATTTAAAACGGTGCGTCAATACGAGTTCATTTTACCCATGTCATACAACTGCCAAAGTATGACGGTTATATGTATGGTTTGAATAAGCATTTTTCTTGGCTTTGCCTTCAACCTTGAGGTACGTCATGCTTCGATTTAATTTAAACAATGAAGATAATAACTTTAAATATTCATGAGGTTTTGTTCAAGTTTGGTAGACGAGTTGAGTTAAATTTAGTCAAACCAGTTTTGAAAGCCAAAGAATGACGTCAATACTACCAATATTCTTAGGAGGACAGGCACGCCAAGTGTGGTGGGAAAGTTATATAAAAGAATCCCAGCACACGATTTAATAATTAATTTTAATTTTGGTGTACAAAAATATTTTTAACATTATGTGTGTCAATTATTTTATTTTATTTATGTGATATATATGTCCAGTTGTCCATCTGTGCTAAAATCTGATAGTAAAATTGTTCCGCTTGAGTCGGAAACCAACCCCTGCAGAATGGTATCCATTTTTATTTTTGATCACTTATTATGTGTGATTTAAGGCCCAACAATCGTAAAAATGTTGTACAAACCGAAACCGGACACATTGTATACAAAGTATTTTTTTTTATAAACTAACGAACTGTCGCTGCTTATGAACGCACGTTTTAAATAAATAAAAAAATCGCTTGTAAATCATCGAGATTATAATAAGTCAAAATGTCGATACCATAAAAATTTGCGGGCACACGAATATACACTAAAGCCTTTGTCAAACAGACGGGCGAGTCTGAAGCGATAACGAACCGATACGAGACGTCAGTCCGATAGTTCTGTCACGCTATCGGATCGCTTTCGCTTTTCTATATGACTGGATTCAAACAATTCCATACATTACAAATAAAAACGCCTCGCTTCGCATTCGTCACGCCTGTCTGTTTGACAAAGGCTTAAAAGCCAATTTATTCTATAATTTCTATGTTTAGTAATACTTATATAAATATACAATCGAATGAAACTGAAGAATAGAATAGAATTTACCGCTACAAAAAAAAATTGTTCCTTTAAATTTCACGATGCATTCTTTTATTGATCGAAGGATGCATTTGAGAATTTTTGTTATGGCATGAGCTGAAAAGATGTCGGTGAATTTATGCACACATATAATTTATAACCTGGATCGACATAATAACATATGGTTTACCTTTAATTACGTGACACATAGGTTATCCCTCATACTTTGCGACTTCCATTCTTGCAAAGTCACAGGAAAACTCTAGTATATTTAACATGTTTTCAAATTCTTAACTAGTAACTGCTAAGAATTAAAAAAAAAACAGCATTAAAAGTAATTTCAATAAAAGCCTGACTCCATTTAAGAAAAATGTATTTACTTTAAGTTAAAGAATTATTTATTAGTAGGGCTCTATCAAGAAATCAGACGAGTTTGGTAACTGCCTACCTACTTATCTCATGTAGATGTCAAGTACACGACATACATTTTTATCTGCTGTGTTAACTTATTTTTTTTATAATTATAACAAACAAAAAGTTATACTTAACTTACTGATAACTTATTTGCTGGTTTTTCTAGGAATTTGCGAACCGAATGAAAAGGAAACAATATAAAATAAAACCCGGAACCTTTGTACTGTGCTTCACAGAGTTGACTACTAAGTGCGATTAGGTATAAATATTAATAAACGCAGCGACATTGTTTATATTTACCTATCTGTACCGGAAAACTTCTAAGGGGCAGTTGAATGATCAATAGAATTAAACTAACTATTGTTTAAATCTCACACATTTTTTAACAAATGGTTACAAAAATAAATATAAGATTTAACAAATAGTTAAACTATTGATCAAACTTGCCCTAACTCGTTGAAAAATAATTCTGTTACCATAAACTTTCGAAGTATGAGCTACGTAATAGTGTGAATGTAATCGGAACGGATATGTGATTTAAACTGGACGGATCGCATGAATGTAAAGTTATACTTTACACAGTTTCAATATGGCTGAGCCCGCAACAGGTATCGTGCATAAATTGTTTATACCATTCAAGGCCGACAACCTCGTGTTGGTTGCTCGGCCGTACAGTTGGCGATGGTTGACAATATTCGCTATGCGCCGGCGTCGACCACGCGGCTTCATTCTTGCGCACAAACACAATTGATAAATAAATACTCGTACAACATATTAAACGATAAAGATCGCTAATTTGTGTCACTGTACTCGCGTTTCTTGTACAGGCCGCGTGCGCTTTGTGTTTTTTTTTGTTACAATATTTTTTATAATGTAATGTGCAATTTTTTTCGCATGTGTGTTTAGTGTGTGTTTTCTGGATTTTTCCTTGAAAACATTTTGTGTAAGTGCATTAATTTATTACTTTGTGATACAGCATGCCTAATCCATTTTAGTTTCGAAACCTTCTGGCGATTTTATGTGCAATTTTTATCAATTCAACGAATTAATATAAGTTTTTGTTTACTTAGCTTGTTAATTTTATTGAAATGTGTTTTTTTTATCGCATGTTGGTTATCAAGTTCGGTTTGAATCAAAATTGATTAGAGTGTGCAAGATCGCGTGGGCTTTTGACATGTCGTTAACGATTTCGCAATAACAGCTATAAAATATCTCGTTTTAATAAAAAAATGGGTCAATTTTGCTGAGCTGAATAAGTAGTTAAACAATCATATTGATTAAATAGATAGGCTACCCATTCATTATTTATTTATTAAACTACCTAACATATAATTTAACATTTTTTGCTCTAACTCTGCTACTCTACTACTACTCTCTCTCTAAAATTTATATTAAAACTAAGTTAATTTTAGATTAAAAAAAAACAGAATTTGTAATCCATTTTAAGTTATAACAATGCCTCTTAGTTACGACAAACATTATAATAATCGTCTTTACCTACATTGATATCGGACGCAACCTCGGCTCTTGAACTTTGGCAAAGGTCTAGGTTAGCCGCGATTTCAATCACACTGTCATGTACTTATGGTTCAGATTTGAATGAAACTGCACAACTTATATAAAACTTACTCCTTTCTCCAATGGTGTAGGTATACAGGTCTTTACTCCTTTCAGTACATACATCATATTCATACAATTATTTAATTTATTGCCAAGTTTTTTCTCATGATAAAAATCTCATGAAATGAATAGAAAATTATTTTCGAAAGAAGGTTTTTTCAAACAGTTTTAGGATTGGTTCACACCGAGACGCGATGTGACGTGACGATATCGGATTTTTTTATCTTGTTATGTAGTAAATAAAGTTTGATTTTCGCCATTGAAATGTGCGTCGTGTCTTTACGAATTTATCCTTCTACGTATTTTTTGCAAACTATGTAGATGACCCCTTTGAGGGCCAAAGACTGCCGGGTCGCGGGACTGTCTCATCAGATAACCGTGACCCTGGAACGTAAAAACGTAAAGAGCTGTTGTAGAATCACCGTGGGTTTTAGTCAGTACAAGTCTGACAGTCCCTCCCGTCCCGCCCTGGGTGGGGAGGACTCATTTGATGATTTTACCACGACGAAAAAAGGTCTCAGCACTAACACGGTTTTTATTTTTTACTTTCCTTCTTATATATATCTGGGCTAAAGATCTAACAGAACAAAATAAGGTCCCCTATCAGTTTTGCGGTGCAAAAGAAGAAAATTCAAATATTATGAGCGCAAATTTTTCATAGCTCTAAGATTCTAATAGTACCAAACAAATCAAAATCTATTCAGATGTTCAGTTGTTTCAGTGGAAGAAAGAGACAAATAAATATACACATACACACATACTTAATGAGCCAAACAAAATGTAACAGTTCTGTTTTGGGAAGTTGCGTAAAAATTACAAGTTTATGATTTTTTGTATTTACCCAACTACCTATCAGGATGTTAAAGAACTTTCCAGGTCATCTGAAACTAGGTGAGAATTATGATCTATAGTACAGTCAGTGAAGAAAATGAGGATTTTAAGATGTTAATATCTAAACAACCGTTTAAGGTGTGTTTTTAAAAATTAATGTATTTGAAGTACGTATTTACCTCGCAAGTCTCAATATATGAGTCAAAGACATGTATATTGGATATAAATGATAGCAAACTATGTGCACATACATCAAATCAGTTACAAGTAGAAGTGTTTTCTACATGGAACTAATTCTCTGTATTAATTTGCCCCAAAGTATACTCTTTCCATACAATATATCTCAACTTTAAAATTTTAAGATTTTTTTATTTCATTTTTTATTATTAACTCCTTTTGATTATTATAAATAAATAAAAAATAACTAACATTGATGTAGTTAAGAGTATAATTTTGTAATTGTGTATTCTGTAAATATTAGACAAGGAAAATTAAATAATTTTAAGGGGATATTTAATGTAAATTATTGAAGCAATAAATATTTAATTTTGATAAGTTCTAAAAAAAAAAATAGAAAGCATTTGATTAAAAATAATTGTACCTAACATATTTACAAGCCTTGAGATAGGCAGACATATTGTGACACACGATCTTGCATGCATATATTATTTTACTAGCTTTTGCCCGCGACTTCGTTCGCGTGGAATAGTGACTTCCGGCAGATCATTGGTTTTACCCACATAGCTCCCGATATCGCGGGATCTCTTCAAAAATTAATAATTTTTATTTTTGTAATAAAAACTATCCTATGTCCTTTCTCAAGTTCCAAACTATGTCTGTACCAAATTTCACACAAATCGGTTCAGTAGTTTAGGCGTGAAGAAAAGACAGACAGAAAGACAGACAGAGTTACTTTCGCATTTATAACATTAGTTTGGATATCTGTATGTTTAGTTTACACATGCATATAATTTTTAAGCAAATAAAAATAATATTCTATTCGATTTATTTGGTGTTTCTTGACATAAAAGGCGGATGTCTAAAATGAAAACTTTTCAACTGCTTTGAATAATGCACATACTTTCATTGACGAGGGCTTCTGAAATTAACTGGAACCAGTAACCCCGATCTTCTTTGCTTTATCATTTCCGAAAAACAATGTTAAAGTTCCAATCATCTTTTTTTCACGAGCTCTCATTATATCTCATTCTATTTCAGGATACAGAAAAAACTTTCTTAGTTTAAATCTTCAAGATGACTAATTTAGAGGATACAGAAGCACAGGTGCAAGCCCATAAGCTTCTCGGCCAGAAGACCCGGGCTCCAAGACCACCCGACACCGCTCTTACAAGAGCTCTACGGTCATGTAAGTACAGATTTATTGTCCAAATAATAATTGATAGTGTCGATTCATTTATTAATGATTTCTCTATGACATTACATTGGTTACGTTTCACAACTATCACACAACGCCATCTAGTCCCAAGCTAAGCAGAGCTTGTGTTATGGGTTTACCGATACCATTCACCGATACCGGAACTATAGGTCTGGGACTGTATAAGCTGCCTAGGGAACCTATCGGGTTTGTGATGTATAAGCAGGGAATTCCAAATTTTTCAGCGCTTTATCACCTATTTAAATAAATAAATATTCCACAACTATCACACAACGCCATCTAGTCCCAAGCTAAGCAGAGCTTGTGTTATGGGTACTAGACAACTGATAAACATACTTATATATTTCTAAATACATACATATTATAGATAAATTACACCCAGACACAGAACAAATGATCGTGCTCATCACACAAACATTTGTCCTGCGTGGGAATCGAACCCACGACCTCCGGCATAGCAGTCAGGGTCACTAACCACTAGACCAACAGGCCTGTCGACAGTCATTTTAACTACGGCAAAAGACCGACCGGTTAATCTAACTAATGGTCGTTTCACATAAGTTTGTAATAACTAATGTACGAAATACTTAATGGATAATTCACTCATTCAATCATTACCAGAGCCAAATATGTATCAAACTGATTTTGTTTTTTCGCAACCTGAGGCCTTTTCATAAGATTTCTATATTTTATTTTAAGGGTACTTGAAGTATTTAATGCGATTACTGTATGGGAAATTGAAAAAGCGCCTCTGTTGTACAACCGAAGAACAATTTTTTTCCATCAAATTAACGCCAAAGTTCCTGTTTACTTTACATCACAAAAACAAGAACCAAGGCCAAAGCCTGCCAGGGTCACGGAACTAACGAGCTACCGTGACCCCGGAACGTAAAGGGCTATTGAACGACACTGTGGACTTTAGTCATTACAAGTTTGACAGTCTCTTTTGCTCTGCTCTGGGTGGGAGGACTCATTTGATGAAAAAAAAATCCAACACCGTCAACAAGCATCAATATCACTAGATGCGATGCCGCAGTAATTAAATTTCCCCTACATCAAAGGTAAACCGTAATTTACAGGGTTTATGAGTCAATATATTAATGAATAAGGAAAACACACAGTAGTGAAGTTCCAAGGGCGTTAAAAACGTAAAATCCTCGGAGTGAATAAAATTGCATGATTCAAAATGGAATCAATGTTAGGATATTTTTTTATTGTATGGGAGAAATAAAACCGGGGCGGCAGAAGTTAAAAAGCAGTTAATAACAAACTACTATTTGCTAAATTTAACCAATTTCCGCCAACCCGGTTTTTTATGATCTTTACATCGTCGAACAGCATTACAAAAAAAGTTTGGTATTTTTCATTCATTTTCATAGACAAATCACGCTCCTGACCAAAATCGTGGTCAAAACCCCGTTTTTTTATTAGCGTGGTAAAATCATCAAATGAGTCCTCCCACCCAGGGCAGAGCGGGAAGGACTGTCAGACTCCTACTGACTATATTCCACGGTGTCCTTCAGTAGCCTTTTACGTTTCAGGGTCACGGAAATTCGTGAGTCCCGCGACCATGGCAGGAGGTCAAAACCCTTAGGAAATCCACTGCAAAAGTAATGACGAATAAATAGTTTTGTGGAGAACATTACTATACAAAGGGGTATTTATATCTTCTGTCTCAAATAGAGCTGGTGTAGACATGGCGTCAGGTTTTGATCGAAGGGCGGTCAAAGTTGAGCGAAGGAAACCGGGGCCAGGGCTGGGGTCCTTTGCGCGGGCATGCGGCGAGCGAGTAATGGGGAACTCGCTCTCCGACTATGGACCATGCCCGGGTCGACGCCGCGTTGTGTTCCACGCGCGCCTCAAAGAGTGTCAGCAAAATGACGGGGGCCAAAGCCTGCTGGGGTCGCGGGACTTACGAATTACCGTGACCCCAGAATGTAAAGGGCTATTGAAGGACACCGTGGATTTTAGTCAGTACGAGTCTGACAGTCCCTCCCGCTCTGCCCTGGGTGGGAGGACTCATTTGATGATTAAACCACGCTAAAAAAAAGGGTTGGTGTCCAAAGACGCAGAAAAAAGAAAGAAAAGAAAACAGTAAGAAACGACACGGTTGAGTGGAGACCCCCCACAGTCATCCCACAAGGGCTGGTCTAAAGCGGCTCGGAAAAAGAGTTCATTGAAGGAATTTGGGAAGGCCTTCGCCCAGAAGTGGGGTAGCATAGGGTAATAAAAAACAAAAATTAATCGTTCTCTCTTACCCTATTTACTGGTAAATTTGGGTTCTGCAGTAAGGGTCGGTCGTACGTATTTCAAACCTATCACCTAACCAAACCTCACCAAACTTACCAAATCTGTTTTACTTACGTATAAGAATTTCCCTTCATAAATACATACAAACAGTTTTATAATTAACATTCCTACTGGATCAATTGTCCTCTAATGCTCTAATGTATCTTCGAAGCCGCACAGCGGAGCCTATAAGGTAATAAGTAGATCAAAATAATGCAATTAAAGCGGTAGGTTTACTGACCGTTATCTGCAAATAAATAATATGGCCACATTCTTTCGTTTAGTATGGCTTTATTGAACCGTGAAGATAATTTGATTTTCTGTTATTAATAAATAATTTTCATTCAGAGGAGCTCGTGGCTGTACGAGTCTGTCAGACCCTCCCGCTCTGCCCTGGGTGGGAGGACTCATTTGATGATTTCACCACGATAAAAAAAGTTCTCTATTCCAATACTCAAGGAATAGCTGGCAGTGAGATTATAATTAATAACTAGCTTTATGAATGGACTAGCTGATCCCAGCGGTTTCACCCCCGCTGCTCGGTTCCTATTGATCATAGCGTGATGGTATATAGCCTATAGCCTTCCTCGATAGATGGGCTATCCAACATAAACATATGTTTTGAATTCGATCCAGTAGTTCCTGAACTTAGAACATTCAAACAAACAAACAAACTCTTAAATTTTATAATATTATAAGTATAGATAGCATAAAATTAATAATACAGCAAACATGAGAAACCTTTCCTTGTTTATCCTGAATTGCAATGGAAGGTGCACTTTGAAATTCCTCACCAACATTGTATGCAAAATGTTGTGACAGCAGAAAATTAACGCGACTGCAATACAAATCGAGCTTTCATACGATACCACGGTATCTGCATTTTGGACAGCAGCCAAGAGATAGTGGCTAGCCGATTACATAATTAAACCTACGCTACATATAGTAGTTTAACTAGGAATCATTATGAGAACGTGTAAAATAGTTGCAACAGGTCACAGTTAGAAGCCAAAACTAACGTGGTTGGGAAAATGCTAGGCAGATGACCCTCATCCTGTCCGCATTACTGACGAGGCTTGTTTACTCCTGAAGGGTTGCGAAAATGTTGGAAACGCAATGGTCAATTGAAGGAAAAGAGTGGGTTTTAGTCAGTACAAATCTGACAGTACCTTTCGTTCCACTCAGGGCGGGAGGAGAAAAGAAGAAAAAGACGGGAAGAGAAAAAGAATGTATCCAGAATGTAACGAACACTTTTCTGAAAACCGCATCAAAATCGTTTCAGCCAAAAACGAGATAATCGCGGTCAAACAAATTTATGGTATATATGTAACATACAAACATACAGGTCGAACTGAGAACCTACTTTTTTTTTGAAGTCGGTTAATAATAATTAATCTTAGTTTAGATAATAAGAATAGGTCTTAGTTACCTATATTTTTGCCGGTTGATTTTGTTGTGAAGCATGATTTGAGGATGGTGGTTCACATGGACGTTATCGTATCCGCCGTTAGTGACAGTCGATGTGAATAAAACTTCTAATGGATACGCCATGTGTGGCCTACGGCACTTTAGATAACACTCCATCGGTAAAACCACTCGAATCAATTAATTATGTAGTAGCTCATGTTACCGGCACTACGACTTTATCTTCTATACTTACTTTGCTTATATTACTGAATTAGACTAGACCAAAATAATGGTATATAATGGTCCAATGGTATTTTTTGAAATAATGTATCGCAAACAAACCGATCTTATTGTTTATAATTATAGCATTTATGATTACAAAGTAGAACGACTGTCGTTCTATTTTGTAATCAATAAATGCTATGTATTGTGTTAGATAGAAAATGTTATCAGTATTCATTGTTAATGTTTCAGAACATTCTAAGGTGATAATTATTACATATTTTTCATAAATGTTGTAAAAATACCTTTAACAAAACTCTGTACTGATTTCACATTATTTTGGGACATAAGAAATGCCAATTCATGTCAACTATGTAGATATTTTGATTAATATTTTCGAAAAGCCTTCAAAAAGTATTTGAAAAGGTTATGGTGCATATTAAACTTGACATGTTCTTCACCTCTGAGAGTCCCGAGAGAGAGACGGGTGTCCCCAGTTAGTGCACATCTCTGTCACATGGCGCGCTGCGATCAATTTGAAAGTTTACCACCACCAAATTAAAGTAAAGCGTAAAGATTGACAAGTAATCACAACAACGATGTATTTACGCAACTAACGTTTTTTTTTTGTTTTTTTTTTTTTTTTATCGTTGTAAAATCATCAAATGAATCCGCCGTCTCCTCCTTTGGCCCTCTAGAGGTGGCCGTCGTTTTGCGTCATTTTGCTGACACTCTTTGAGGTGCGCGTGGAACACAACGCGCCGGCGACCCGAGCATGGTCCATGATCAGATAACGAGTCGCCCATTACTCGTCACCCGCATGCCCTACGTCACTAACTTTCATTAATTATTTACTAATGAACATATTTCTTCAAACCTGTGTAAAAGACCTCGAGAAAAACTATAGCAACCTTATTCATACACCTTTTCTATTCACCCAGTCTTCATTGTACGTACTTTGTACTCCACAGGTCATTTTACTAACTTTCTCATACATTGCAAAGTAACATGGTAGTAATCCAGTATTATGAGGACGCATTAGTAGGTATAATAGACTTTTCCCAACGAACATTACTCGCGTAATTTGAAAGTTGGAACTTTAGTTCCTAAGTCGTGGTTATGGTTTCATTATTATAATATCTTATTTTGTTCTTGTCCTTAATTAACCAATTAAGGAAGTTTGACTCAAAAATTCTAATCAGTCCGTCAAAAAGATTATCAAAAAGTAAGGCTTTGGCCCTTAGAGGGTGGGCCGTCGTTTTGCTAAACCTTTGAGGCGCGCGTGGAACACAACGCGCCGTCGACCCGGGCATGGTCCATGGTCGGACAGCGAGTCGCCTATTACTCGCCACCCGCATGCCCGCGCTTACGGTGTCCGGAGATCGTCTGCCGACGTCGGTCGCCGTGGGCATCCAGCACTGTGGCTGAAGTGGAGGGAGGACGCTGTCCTCTCCCTCGCGAGCCATAGCAATATAAACAAAAATAGAGTACCTACTAAAATACATAATTTTATTATCAACTAAAATAGAACGCTGATAAAATTTGATACACCTTCCTACGAGTAATGTTATCTAACACCACCGAATCATGTGAAAATACCGTGCAGATAAGTGCACATAACATGTTAAGTTAATTAAATATTTAAAACATTTATCACGCTCGGTTACAAAAATATTTAAATAATTTTTATTTCACTTTTTGAATTATTTGCAAATTCTTTAACACTGGAGGCACTATTCGACTTTGATTAAGAGTTTCTTCGGTTCTTTAAGCATTGTGAGGCAGTGCCGTGATTCCGGGAGACTTGGCCGAGTACTAGAAATCCAAAAACATCATTCTTACTTTATATTTACATATCAATTGCTAAAGAATCCATTGTAAAGTTTGGGCCACAAACGGTCACGTTAATATTTATAACTAGCTTCCGCCCGCGACTCCGTCCGCGCGGATGTCGGTCTTCGCGAGGATGGTTTATTTCTCCATTTTGAGTAACTCTGACAATGACATCTTATAAATATCTATTGGACCCAAATACGGCTAAGTCTATAATAATTAAGGAGATTCGTGGTTCTACAGAACAACGTCTATGAATAAAACTGAAAAATAAGATTTTTTTTTCTACTTATTTTTCAACGATAAAAAGTATCCAGACAGACAGACAGACAGACAGACAAAACATTTTTAATCACATATTTGGGTTGGGTATCGATCCAGCAACACCCCCCGCTATTTATTTTTTCACTATTTTCAATGTACAGAATTGACCCTTCTACAGATTTATTATATGTATAGATATGTAACCAGGTTTACAGGCCTGGCTCCACGCCAGCTCTTGTTTTCCTTATTACTGATCAACTGTACAACCTGTTCTTTACTAAGTATTGCAAGTTTCTGATTTTAAAGGGCTTTACTTACCTACCTCGTTCATAATTACGCAGAGGTTCTGTATTGTAACGAGGATTGGAGGCAGTCGAGTCTATGTAGCGTACGGTTAACATTTTTTTTTACGTGGTAAAATCATCACATGAGTCCTCCCACCCAGGGCAGAGCGGGAGGGACTGTCAGACTCGTACTGACTAAAATCCACGGTGTCCTTCAATAGCCATTTACGTACCGGGGTCACGGTAATTCGTGAGCCCCGTGACCCCGGCAGGCTTTGGCCCTCTACAGGGGGCCCCGTCACTACGCTGACACTCCTTGAGGCGCGCGTGGAACTAAACGCGCCGTCGACCCAGGCATGGTCCATGGTCGGACAGCGAGTCGCCCAACGATTAACATATAACAGAAAATCTAACTGAACGGATGGATGAAATACCCGCTGCTTCGACAAGTCTAGGTGTTGCGGGAAGAGTTCCAGCGCGACCTCATGGCGGGGTGGAGGTTGCGACTGTCGAAACCAAAATATCTCGAAGGATACAACTTAACATGCAATATTTGTGTACCTGTGTATTGGGTATCAGCTTCTGTGTTTAGTAATACTTAGCAACTGCCCTTTTCGGTAAACCGATCTAATGATAAGTTATATTAAGAATTTGTTTCTCAACTTGTGCAGGTTTTGAGTATGGTTAGAGTGTTTTGCAATTAAAATTTGATATACTCGTAGCATCAGAGCATTGAAGTAACTGCAGTAGGCGCAGTGTATATGTTACAGTCAAAGTAATAAAACCAGTTATTATGCATAATAACTAGTTACTATTTAGTACTAGGTTTAATCACTTTGACTGTAACATAATACATTTTGTGTACACGTGGTGAGGGCGGTGGTGGATAATCACAGGAACCTAAAATGAACTTAATACTTTTCATAATCATAATAAAAAATCCTAATATCGTTCATTATTGTTTTACTTAAAACGCCTCCGCCATGTTTCTTCGGTACGAACCGCGCCATAGAAACAACTCTGTGTCGAAAGTAAAGGGCTTTAATTTATTAACCGTGTGTGGGTGTTTTGTTGTGAAACTAGACGTCATTAAACCGCTGTCCTCGGTTTTGCGGGTTATAACTTACTTAAATTTCGTAATATACGTTCCTTATATGGATAATGCTGTTAAGACGTCGTAATCTTTTGTCAAAGAACGATTTCATTATTTAGTTACCTATTGGCCATTTTCTTTCACAATAGACAATAATGAAATACATTATTTTATACTGATTTAAATTATTAAAAATTAAAGCAGTGGTGGCCCAGCAATAACGGCTTCGCAATATGAGTTGTAGGTTGTGGGTTCGAACCCTGCTACTGCTCACAAAATCATCAAATGAGTCACCGAGGGCAGAGCGGGAGGGACTGTCAGACTCGTACTGACTAAAATCTACGGTGTCCTTCAATAGCCCTTTACGTTTCGGGGTCACGGTAATCCGTGAGTCCCGCGACCCCGGCCGACCTGTAAAGTGGGGGGTGGGCAATCTCGCTCATAGCCACTGCTCTAAGCGGGACAGTATGCTAACATAACATCTTTATTAAATTCACGTAGTAAAGCCTGCATGAATTTAACAAAGATGTTATGTTAGCTGCCTTTTTCAAATCGAATTCTTCGATAATTGTCCACTTCAGATGAATAAAAAAATAAGAAAGCAGCATTCTAACATACTCGTACTAAAATAATTTTTGAGAAGTTACAACCCGCAGGCGCAGTAGCTGAGCGATTGGTCTGCTGTGTAGCGTATCGCGGTTCCGATATGTGTACGTGAGTTTCTGTGTTTATAAACGCACCGACGACACAGGAGAAATTCCTAGTGTGGGGCAACGTTTTAATAAAAAAAAAGAAACACAAGAATAGAATTATCACTTCAAACGCAGTATATAAACTAAAAAGTTTCCATTGATAAGTATTAGTTTATTTACGCTCATTTTCGTTTGTGCTCCTTATCAAAAGATTCAGTGAATATCTTAAAGAAAAATATACACATTATCTTACCCCACTTTGTGACTATTCTTACTATCAGAGACTTGGTATAGAGATAACATATCGGGTGACACAGCTAGAGTAGGTACAGTCACTCAGCTAAGTGAATCGATCAGTGAGCACCAGATTAACCCATTTCCCATCATCCAGTATCGCGGCCAGGAAATTGAGAACGAAGGCTGCGTTGCGTTTACTTTTAACGGACTTTTTTGTAAAAGGAAGTTCTCGTATTTAACTGTTGTTTAGGGGTCCGTACCTTGAAATAAATAACGGAACCCTTATTGAGAACCCCGTTGAAGGGACACGGGCAGAAGGGGGATGCGACCAAGTCAAATTTATCCTGTGCCATATGCCCTGTTAACTGCCTGCACCGACTCTAGCGGGGTTGATGTAACTATTTTTCCTATTTACCCCGCTGACGAGGCAGGGGCAGCGGATGAAACCGACCGCCAATAAAACTTTACATGTATTGTGCAAAAAATATCTTGGCTTAACTAAATGCAATTTATGGAATAATGTAGCTAAGTAATAGGTACTACATATAAATAATGAAAGATAGTCACCATAATATTAAGAAACAGATCCAAGAGACGGAGGAAACTCGATGATCGATCTATGCAGTTGTTATTTTTCAGCAACCAGCTCCTCCTCCGTATTTCACATTAAGGTGAAAATAATACTAACATGTCGTGGCGTGTCGTGACGCGACAGAAACATTCAGTTTCATACATTTAGCGTCGCACATCACGACACGGTAATAACTAAACATCTCGAATCTTTAACTAAACTCACTGTATGAAACTGATATGCTTCTGACGGGCGACGACACGACACGTAATTGTGTTTTGATCTTTATATTGTTACTAAAATGACGTTTGTTTTGTTTTGCCTAGGTTGCGTGATCCCCCAACGATACATTCTTGGCGTGATGGGCCTGCTAGGAGTGTGCAATGCGTATACGATGAGGGTCTGTCTCAACCTCGCTATCACACAGATGGTCAACCGCACTCGAGGTGACGGCTCGGATTTCATTGACCCTGATGCCTGTCCAAGTGATGATTCAATTAATAACATCACTACTATTATTGCTCCTAAACCTGTGAGTATCTTTATTTTTTCAAATTAATTTATTTTGGAAACTTGGAATTTCTCTCGTAACGTGGGTGCCAGAGCAGTATCAAACAACCTTTAGGCTTCACAAGCGTTTGTTCTGTAAGCCATTCGTTCAGCGACTACGTCAACCTTGCAATTATTGTGTAACTTTTAGGCATACGGCATATAGATGGCGGTGATTAATACGAAATGTTAACCTATGCCTTTGTCAAACAGACTGGCGAAAGCGAAGCGTTTCCGAAGCGATACCGAACCGAAGCGAGACGTCAGTCCGATAGTTCTGTCACGCTATCGGATCGCTTTCGCTGTTCTGTGTGACTGGATTCAAACAATTCCATACATTACAAATAAAAACGTCACGCTTCGCTTCGGAAACGCTCCGCTTTCGCCTGTCTGTTTGACAAAGGCATTGTGTATATGCATAAGCCGCTTTACTGATGTATAATAATACTAGCTTCTACCCACGGTTTCACTCGCGTCATATTAAGCCTTTGGCACTATGGAGACCCTGTCAATTTCCTTGGAGAGCCCGTGGAACACAAAGCGCCGTCAACTCGAGACTAGTCCTTGGTCGAATGGCGAGCTTTTCATAACTCGCCGTCAGCAAGGCAGTGCCTAGGCCAGAATTTTACCCCGCGACGTCCAATGCCATCCTCCGTCGCAGGGCGTCTTCGGCGGTGGCTGGGGCGTGTACATCAGTACAGGTTGTCCTTTTCCGCACGCGTTCCGACTGCTCCCCATTCCCCTCGCCTGCCGCTGAATCCCTGAGGTACCTCCCGAAACAACCGTGTCCGGTCAGGACTTGCATCAGACGGAATGTGAACACGCCGTGGCGTTTCTGATTTATTCCTTTGTATTTCCCTAATTACCAATCTGCATGCCATCTAGGTTAGAGTTTTGATCTATAGGTCAGTGATAAAAATGTCGATTTTTGAACGTTAATATCTACTACTATTTTGAGCACATATTATTATGTATCTCGCAAGTCTCAATATATGAGCCACATGTGACAATTCTATGTGAAACAGATTTTGAGTTATGAGGGGTCCAAAGTGGCTCCAAATGGTTCGTGTAATATTACACACGGTGCTGCTCGCCAGTTCTTGAGAAGTTGGCTTGACATGCTACCGCATATCTAGATTTTTGCGTAAAAGCTTTACCCAGCGCGCGCATTGGAAGCTTTTGAGAAAGAATATTTTTTCTCGCTTTTTTGGTCATAGCGTGATGTTATATAGCCTTCCTCGATAAATGGACTATTCAACACATTTTTTTTTATCCAGTAGATCCCAAGATTCGCGTTCAACTAAAACAAAGAAACAAATTCTTCTACTTTATAATACTAAATAGATATCGGTATTTTCCTTTGGAAAGTACACAATAATTTTATTTTATTAAAGACTAGTGTATTTTTAAAAGTTTAATAGACAAATGACAATGAATTTCCTTGACCGCATTGCCCCTCCATAGCCGAGTCGACGCGCTCCAGTGCGCTTTATAATGACTATTATGCAATATGAGCGATTCAGCTGTTCATGAAACACCATTAACATTTCCCATAGCCCTTGGAACCATCCGACGCGAATTATTTGACTTTGCCGACTACGCTAATCTTCAACGCAGAAGAATCTTTGTACTTTTTTTATTTATAAGCGCTGTAGTCCATCGCTCAACCACTCCGCCAAAAGTCTTTAATAGTGGTAAAAAGAACTGTCAGACTCATACTGGCTAAAATCCATGGCGATCGCTCAATAGCCCTTTACGTTCCAGGAGCAAGGTTACCTGATAAGACAGTCCCATGACCCTGGCAGGCTTTGGCCCTCTAAGAGGGCCCCATCAGATAGCTGACAGCTCTTTGAGGCGTGCGTGGAGGGCATGTTGATCGGACGGCAAGCCATCCATTACTCACCGTCAGCATGCCCGCGCTTACGGCGGCCGGAAATCGCTTCGTGACGTCCTTGACTGCTTAATAGAAGGAGGTGACTGCTTCCCATTCCATCTCGACACATTGTGATGTACAGTACCTTTCCAAAGTACTACTGCTTCTAATCTAATGTTTCAGCAATTCCCATGAGACATACAACTAGGTCTCTTGGGAACTCCGGAAGGGTCAATGAAGATGTCAATCATCGTTGGCATTTTAATTTTTCAACCATTGTTTGCGCAACAGTGGAGGTTGTTTGTTGTTGTTAATTATGGCTTAATGGTAGCCACGATACACTAATGGACGATGGCCATTTGATCTTTGCCATTCCACTTCCTTTTCTAAGAATAAAAAAAATGTGATGAATTAGCATCACGGTCCCTTGGGCCTTGGCACACATCTGCATGATTAATCTACATAAGTAATAAAAATCAATTGCTGAATGAATAAGCTTGTCACTTCAGAACAACTGCAGCATGTATTAGCTAGCTCTTATCGCACTACGATTGGGTTCAACATGCGATGTATTAGACACCGGTTTTTTTTCTCATTTATCAGCACGTGTGCAGAAATAACATGTAAATTTTCACAAATAACATGTAGGTACACTGCTACAAAACAAACTATGCAAAACCAGTATTAGCTGACCGTTGAACGTGTGAACAGATCATAAACAGCGAAACCTTGATAAACTGGTTTTGTATAGCTTGATGTATGGTCGTGTGTACATAGTATACTTAGTACAAATTCGTTCAGTGTCTTTAGTCGGCTTTAATTGCTTGAAATAAAAAAGGTTAACTTACTTAAACCTTTTTATGGAAATCAAATCGGTTTTAAAATAATGCATTAATTTGCGAAGGTGTTTTTACAAACATGATATTAATCCTTATTCAAATAAATACGTTAATCATCACAACCATTTATTTTTGAGCCAAATTGCCGTTGAAATACTTTGATTTCAATGAATATCTTAGAAGATGAAGACCATGGTTTCAAAGTAATGCCGCAACAGAATAAATACGGGCTGTGCAATTGTGCATATATCACAATTGCAGCGGTACGATCTCTTTTTGAGGAGTGGCTGTGGAGGCGCCACGGCGTCCTCACCTTCCGCCTGACTCAAGTCCTTACTGGACACGGGTGTTTCGAGAGGTACTTTAGGGATTCAGCTGCAGGCGAGGTCATCTCCGAAGACGCCCAGGGCGTCTGGACATCGCGAAGCCAATTCCGGCCACCGTAGGCTCTGATTTGCAGATGGCGAGTAACGGGTAGCTCGCTGTCAAACTAAGATCAAGGCCCGAATTGGCGGTGCGTCGTGTTCCACAAACTCCCCAAGAAAACTGACGGTATCTCGCCTCCCTAGGACCAAAGCGGCAGAAGCTAGTAATAAATATAGATAATTTACATGTCATCCTACACCTAAGTAATCACCTTGAGTAACTTTAATTATACCGTATAACATGTAAATTATGCTAAAATTGCGGAACAGATTACTAGGCACGTATTAGAAATAAATTGGATTAGCTTAACGCTTGTGCGCTGATGAATGACATTGTGGGCTTAGTTGGGTACCAATACTCGTCATAAAATGTTGGTTTGAACGATCTGGTGAAGAAGTCTTTTTAAATGAGAAAAGACCATAAAAATGAATTGACCCAGACTAACTACCAAATTATTGGTGGCGTGGGGTTTTGAAGACGCCAGCGTTTCTTTTTTTTACATATATCACACAATGCCATCTAGTCCCAAGTTAAGCAGAGCTTGTGTTATGGGTACTAGATAAACATACTTATATATTTCTAAATACATTCATATTATAGATAAATTACACCCAGACACAGAACAAATGATCGTGCTCATCACACAAACATTTCTCCTGGGTGGGAATCGAACCCACGACCTCCGGCATAACAGTCAGGGTCACTAACCACTAGACCAACAGGCCTGTCATTCTTCGAAGGTTAACTTATCAAATGCTGACTTTTAAGCGTAGTATAGTTTTGTAAGCATCAACATTCAGACTCCACTAGCACACTATAGTTTAAATATCGATTTATCTTGCCGTCGTGCCGACGCCAATTTTATAGGAAACTAACTTTTCCCACCCAGATACAATATTCAGAGTCATTATTAGATACAAACTTTTTACATAACTGTTGTCTTTACCACATCTTATTTTTTTCCAGTATGCCATTTTCGACTGGGACGAAAAGACACAAGGACTAATTCTCAGTGGCTTCTACTACGGGTATGCAGCGACTCAAGTACCAGGAGGGTACTTAGCAGAAAAGTTTGGAGGAAAATGGACCCTAGGCGTTGGACTGCTCAGTACCGCGTTATTCACCTTCCTCACGCCGGTCGTGATCAAAGCTGGAGGGGCAACTTGGCTGTTCATATTACGAATTCTGCAAGGAATGGGAGAAGTAGGTAATTTTTTATGACATTGCTCTACTTTAGTTCTTTAGATCATCATATAAACACCTACGTACACGCAGTGCAGCAGTCCGTAGTGCAATATACACAGCGGTATCATGTTTTGACAGTAAGAATAAATAGATATACATATTCTGGGCACGGATATTATCTTGAAAGGGTAGACGGCTTTTAAGAATAGAGAACAACCTATGTATGAATGTTTTTTTGTAAAAATAAACGTAGAATATACAGAAAATTGTTTATCAACGAGTTGTCGGTAACTAAAGTTAAATAAGAAAAACCAAGTGCGAGACGGACTCGCCCACGAAGAGTTCCGTACCATAATTATATAAAAACGTTAAAAAATATTTATTCTATTATGTTTATTAGTATTGGTTAATATAGCGGCAACAGAAATACATGTGGAACAACTGTCTAACTATCACGGCTCATGCGACAGACGGACAGACAGATAGACAGACTAAAAAGTCTCAATAATAGGGTTCCGTTTTACCCTTTTTTTATCGTGGTAAAATCATCAAGTGAGTCCTTCCACCCAGGGCAGGGCGGGAGGGACTGTCAGACTTGTACTGACTGAAATCCACGGTGTCCTTCAATAGCCCTTTACGTACCGGGGTCACGGTAATCCGTTAGTCCCGCGACCCAGCCGTTTTACCCTTTGGGTACGTTACGAGTACAAGAATCTTCAACAGACATCATTAATATTTTTATACATTTAAGGACACATTTATTCCTGTGTTTATTTTTTTTTGCCTCAAAGCGAAAATGGGTCAGATTCATATATTTCTTTTATTATTCCCGGCGACAACTTATCAGTTTAAAGGAGGAATGGCGCGAGCGGAATATGCTAATTATTTATTTAAGACGAAGCACAAACGCAATTTGTTCCCAACCGTTAAGAAATCCCTTGACCTACTTTCACGTCGTTATTGTTTTCACTGTAATGAAGCTTTTAACGTTTATTTTTGTCTGAAACACTGACGGTCTAGTGAGTCTTGTCCAAAAATCTTTGTATTTGGCGCTTGGCGCTCTATGGGAGCCTCCTCATATTGCTGACGAGGCCCCCATACAGCTGCTTTTGCTGACAGCTCTTCGACCAGCTTCGAGCATGGACCATGATCGGACGGTGAGTCACCAATTACTCATCGTCTAGTATGGTGATACTAGACCTTATTGTATTTGGTAATTGGAAGTATTTCTAGGAATGCATCCAATTACAAATCACCCTATACACAGGTGTTTTCTCTTGTAAGTATTAGAGATTTTGTATTTGTATCATATATTACTAACTCGGTGTTGCCCCTTCATAAGAAAACACCCGTAACTACAAACATATTATGACTCTTTTCTTGATCTCAGTCAGTAATAGGAGTAGCAAATGGAAATACTAAGTTTTCTAATGCAACGGTGCATGAACAAAATCGACTCAGAAGCGTCATGGGTGTAGAGTTTCATTCAACCTTGTATGCACTGACCTTAGGCATGTGCATTTATGTAAAGGCTGCTCCCTTTTCAGTTTTACAACATTTTTAAAAGAGAACGACCTATATCTGTGTGGACATCGCGAGTAATAATAAACCGTGCAAGTCTATACTCTTAAATTATGAAATAGTAGCTTTAAACAGTTAAAGGAACTTACTTAAACAAATAAAATATAGGTGTCTCACAATAGTATTTCACTCAGAAATGAATAAATGCACTAAAATGAATCTAACTAGTCTACATTTATAGCGCCTGTCGCATAAACATTAGCAATGAATAAGGAAATACCAATTTTTAAATAATATATACCGATTCTAATCTACGTATTACGCACGTATAGAATTCCTCAAGTGTCCGTCCGAAGTCGTTAAATTTTTACCAGTCCCAAGTGTGCTTCCATTGCTTGCAAACTTCTTCATTCTTTAAGTCATGAAATATTAACTCTTTAAAGAACTAGGAGTTCTATAGAGATTAAAACGTTTTTAATAAACACTGAATAAAATTAAAGCTCACTGCAGGAGAACAGAGGTCTGTGTATTTTAGCACTAGTCGACTTTTCTAGCTTTAATTAAAGATTCACCTGCTCTCGTTCCTTTGTCTTTCATAGAATGAATACAATTTCAAAGGAAAAACACGAGCATGTCGATCGTGAGCTGTACACCCCAAAGGCGGATTCTTAAAGTTTTTAGAAGGCAGCATTAGCGAAGCTGGACCTGGAGAGGCCTTGTGTAAAATATTTTTAGGGGCTTCTCTTAATATCCTGACTCCTATTATTGATGCCACTATGAAAATGTAGAAGCGACCTACAAATTGAGAAACTCTTAGAGAGTACATTATTTTTAATTTTAATTTTAATTTATTTATTTATTTTAGGACAACTGTGATCCATAGGTTAGTATGCAAAAACTTAAAACTATTGTTAGTTAATACATTTACAAGAGACAATCACCTAATCCTAAAAATACACAAAAAATACATAAAATACCCCTGCGCTGAGACATCCCGCCCCGTCAAGACAACCAATAGGGAGATACCTCCCTAGAGACCACCAGACGAACGAAATGCCTCAACACAGGTGCACGCACATCCTCAGCTATAGTTTTCAAGATGCTGTTGTGACTCCCCCGTACCCTCCTCATAAGTGAGACGACCTTTTTCCGAATGACTGCATGAAAACCATCCGTCTGAGTCTGCGTGAACATCCCGGAGGCGCTGCAGAAACGAGGAAGTCCCAACATCATCCTGAAAATGTTATTGTACTGGACGCGTAGAGTGTCCAGGGATTTTTTTGTATAACTAACCCATAGACCACCCGTGTACATGCCCTGACAATATGCTTTAAATAGCGCGATCTTGACTTGTTCTGTACAGCGGGCGAATCTACGGGCTAACATGTTGCCACGGACTGACAGGGCCCTGCGCTCCCTCTCTATGTCGACATCATCTTTAAGGTCGTCGGCAAGGTAATGTCCAAGGTACTTGAACTGTGCCACTCTTTCTAAACTGTTACCATTCAAAGTAATGGGTGGAACGGTTTCAGGACACTTACCGGCGGCCTTAAAGACCATGTACTGACTTTTCTTCACATTGTAAATAAGTCCATGTGACTCGGCATAGGCTTCACAAACTTTCAGCATCTCTCCGAGCGCCCCAGCAGTGGGACTCAGCAGCACCATGTCATCCGCGTAGCTGATATTATTGACACTAATACCACCCACCCGGCATCCAACACGCATGCTGCTGAGTTCCACTATGAGGTCGTTTACATACAGGCTGAAAAGTTTTGGGGATGTTAACCCCCCCTGCCTCACGCCGCACTCCAGCCTGTACGAATCGGACAGAGCGCCTGACCATTTGACACAGTTTGTCTGGTTATTGTACCAATATTTAAAAATATTTAACATCGCCGTCGGCATATCACTGTCCTCCAGCTTCCTCCAAAGCACCTCGTAAGACACGAGGTCAAAGGCCTTGGAGAGATCCAGAAAACAGGCATACACCGGCGTCTTGCGATCAGTGTAGTACTGGACAGTGTGCTTAAGACTTAAGATTGCGCTCTCAGTAGATAGTTTGGGCCGAAACCCAAACTGCGCATCATGTAATTTTAAATACTTTTGCAAGCAAGAATCAAACAGACTGTCCAGCACCTTTGCTATCACGGTCGCGAGGGAGATCGGGCGGTAGTTATCCTTATCCGCGATGTCACCTGTCCCGTTCTTCACTATGGGCACCACGGTGGTTTTCATTAGGTCAGCTGGAAGGTACGCATGACTGATGCACATAGAAAACAACAGAGACAGGACCCTCGGGAGGTGCACTCCGGCATATTTTAGATGTTCTACGCTGAGCCCGTCATGCCCAGGAGATTTGCCCCTCGTCATTCCTTTAATAAGAGCACTAATTTGGCTTGCTGGGAAACGCAGCAGAGGCTCCTCTCCCTGGCTGCAGGGCGCAGCGTCAACATTCGCAGTAGGAGGACCAATCGGCGACTGAACTCTAAAATGGTTGCTAAACAAATTAGCGATCTCGTTCGGATCACTTAAGCCGCTCACACTCGCCGGGAGGCCAGGCCTAACATCCAATTTTTTGGTAGCTTTCCAAAACTGGGAAAAATTTTTAGTAGCTCGACACTTTGCTATCACATCCATTTTTAGCTGATCTTGATTCTTTTGACACCACTTTAGCCTGCCTTTAAAAATGTTCCGAGACTCGCGCATCTGCTCGTATACCATGCCCACCGATGGTCGATTATGCGAGACCCACGCCTTATACTTAAGCCTAGCATCCCAATGAGCTTCCCTTACATGTTTGTTCCAGCCACACAGCACCCTTTTCCGACATTTAACATTATTTTTACCCTTGGTTAGGATAGCCCCCCTTTTTAAGACCTGCACAATTCGGTCATATAATGAGTCTAGTAATAATTTATGGGCAGTAAGGTTACATGTCCCGTGGCTACATTTAGTGAACTCGGAAGGAAAATCGATGGATCGCAAACCCTCCTGACATAAGTCATGATACTCACTGATCTGCGATTCATCTCTCTCCCCCCAGAGCACTGCATTTCTAGGCATATCAGAGCTACATAGCTTTGGCATAATCGTATCGAGATCGCATTCAATATATATAGGAAGATGGTCAGACACATATACGTCTTCCAATATACCAACACTTACAATGGTTTTCCAAGCTGACAAGGAGACCACACAGTGATCTAGCCACCTCCTACTATCGTGATACTGGTCCACATAAGTGTAACTACCCGAATCGGCGCTTAGTCTCCTTACATCTGCACACACCCACGACCTATCCAAGCAATACCTCTCAAGCTCATCATAAAACAGTTCCTTGGGGTGGGCATTAAAATCACCCAACAAAATTACTGTTTCGATGTCACTACTCTCTTCAATGGCACTAATCTCACCTAACACCTCCGAGAAAATAGGCAAATTATCAGTGGATTTCACAGGCATGTACACGGAAAAGACCAAGATCGTACGCCCCCCTATTGTCGCCTTAATTGCAGTTAGTCTGGTACTATTACATTCTACAACAGAAACCATCTCAAAAACACCCTTTCTCCAGAGAATAGCCACCCCACCGTATGGTCTCCCTCTCAGTATACCAGCCGATGTGTCCACAGCAGACTTTCCTGTATATTCAAAATCCCCACTAACAGTTCCCAGTAATGGAATGTCATGATTAAGAAGCCAAGTCTCCTGTAAGCACACTAGCACAGACGTTTTACATAAACTTCTAACATCGTCAATTGAGTTCTTAAAAGAATGACAGTTATAGCTAGTGAATCTGCAGATATTTTTACAAGTATCCATAATTATTTATTTAAAAACTAACTATCACTCAAATTCCGTCCCTCCTGACTAGGGGTGTACTTAAAATGCATAAAACGCCTAAACATAATGCCGTCAGGCCAAAATTCGTTGTTTAGGAAAACATCAAGTTTTGATTTTGACACAAACAGTTTGTACGCGTTGTATTTCCTATCGGTCTTCATTTTAATTTTCTTTAACGACACAACAACCTTCACTTTGTTCTCAATATAACTAATTATGTCCCGTTCACTAGTCTCTTTACTCACGTTAGAAATAAATAACGGGACTTTAACGTCCGCCGCTTTAAATTTGCCATTAGGTGATGATGCACAACCTTTTTGACCTAATAGTTTGTATCTCTTAGCAGATTTAGATTTAACAACCTGCCATTCCATATCTTCTTCTGGTATTCCCGCACAATTACTCACTAATGCACTGCTATATGAGTCCTTTGAAAGATTTCGTTGGGTTTCATTCGCAGAGATTACAGAAACAGTTGTTTTATTAGAAGTCGGTAGCTTCGAACTACGAAACGAATCATCCAAAACCGCTGCCGCCAGTGCGCCTGCACTCGATAGATCACTGATCGCTTGATCTTTTATCCCTGTTACACTCGCGCCGCAAACCGGTTGTTGAATGGCATCGCTGTCTCCGTCGCCCACGCACGACGTCACCGCGCAAGAGACCTCAGTAGGTGCCTCCACGCACCGACTGATTGCTGTCCCGCTCACACTCTGCGCCGCTGCCGTTCCGCATCGCCCATCGACGTGTATTGTGTGCCGACTATTCTCTGTCTCACCATGTTGTGCTTGTGAAACAGAGACGTAGCTATAGTCGCACTGATCAGCTGTTGTTGACGTGTTTTTTGCCGATCGGCCGTTGAACTTTGAATCAGCTGTTAATTCAGAGTATTTTATGGGCACATATTCTAAGCCTATAGGGCCACTGTCCAGAGTTATACTGCTTTTCAGACATGCTCCTCTCCTTTTGTTAATGTTTCGATCCATCGTAAAGGTGTCAGCTAACGATGAGTGTTTCAAATTTTCAACTTCTAGCTTGAAGTGTTCAAATTGTTCCGTTGTGACAACTTTTTCTTCTAACACACTAACCTTGTGCTGTAGATTCACTATGTCCTTTAGGAGTCGGGTGACATCCACATGATCGAAGGAGACTGGAGGGAGCCTGTGTAGATCTCTCGCCACAAATATTGGAAAAAGCTCTGCATTAGATCCTTTTAACAGACAAATCATATCATCGAGGTCCCGTGACATTTTCTTTTTGCCATCCTTTCTTCGAAGAGGCATCTTCTTTCCAGTAGGCATCGACTCAAACAACAAAGTCTTAGCCTTCACTATCTCTTCCGCAGAGAAAGACGAGGTACACAACTGATGCACACTCTCTTCGTCCATAAAGTCCAACACGTTGCGTAGAAACGCTAACAACTCGTTAATAACAACATTGCAGCTGTTACACTTCACAGTAATGAGCGACATAGCGCACAACAGTTTTGTATTGGCAGAGCACAACACAACACAGACCGCTATCAAGACGACAACTTCGCGAGAATTTAACGAAATCGCGACATCGCGTGCGCACCGTGTGACGACTAGATACGGACTGTGATTATAGAGCGTCCGAAATCACCTAGAAAATTTGACTATCTTGCGATCTTGAAATTCGGAGCGTTCTATACCGCGACAGATATCTTTGAATTTGAAGAGCAACATTGTATGTTTCTCTTTTTACTCCACATTTGAAGGGCCTCCTGTCACTATTTCAGCAGCAGATACCCCCTTGGAAGGTAAGTATACATATACGGTGCTGTTTGGATGTCAAAGAGCTATTTTTTAAACAAATAGATATAAACACGCAGAAGCAAGTGGCTAAATAATTATAACCGCACAGGCCGATCTTCTGGGTAAGCGCTGGAGAGCCGCGCTTGCCGACGTTAGTCTGTAGATGGGAGACCATCTGTCATAGCGAGTTTCCTCTGTGCCTTGGATAGCGCGTAAAGCCGTTGATCCCGGCTGTCATTGGTAGATCTTTGACAGTCGTCACAAGCTCTAAAAGTCTGACAGCCAGTCTTACCATGGGGTATAGTATTACCCAGTTACTGGGTTGTAGAGGTCCGATCGGTAGTCGTTTCATGTAAAATAATGTTTGACTGGAAGCCGACCCCAATATAATTGGGAAAAGGCTAGGCAGATGATGAAAGAGATGTAAACAGGAAAACATTAAATGTAATGAAACGGAATATTCTCTTTTGTTTTTGACTGGAGCTTTAGTTTAGTACGTTTTTGTGATCTCTGAAAAAGGAACACTGGGGCTAATGAATTACAAATTATTCACATGCATTGTTGGATATTACACATACATCACACATATTTTTTTAAATTTGAGAATCAAGACAGGTAGGGCTAACTATTTTCAGCCCTTTTTTCGGTATGAAAGGTACTTTGTCTGTTTCTGTACACTGCACAGGTATAAGTAGAATTTCAAGATGATCGGTTCTGTGGTTCAGAACTTAATTAATTTTTCATGCGATATCTAATTATCAATAAAAAATAATAATAATTGGTAAACCCTCGCAATTGGTACCCAAGATACAGGCTTGCCTACTCGTAGTTTGGGGTCAATGTTATAACTTTTTTGACAATTAAATTAAATAAAGTACTATTTTAAATCTATTCTAAAAGGTTCTGACTAAATTTTATAAACAGAGCAAACACAATATCATACAAAAGAAAGAAAGATAACCAATCGATTAAAAAAAAAGAAAACTTAAAGCTATTTGTACATAATTGTTTGCCCCACGGCTGCGCCAAACAGGCCCAGTTCAGCATAACATTTAAAACATTATTTTTCTTCCACAGGGCCCCACAATGCCTGCTCTCATGATAATGTTGGCGAGATGGGTGCCTCCTCATGAGCGGTCGTTCCAAGGAGCACTCGTGTTTGGAGGAGCGCAGATCGGCAATATCTTTGGCTCTTTCATGTCAGGTGTGTTGCTGGCTGATGGCAGAGACTGGTCATATGTTTTCTACTTCTTCGGAGGTTTTGGAATTCTTTGGTTCTTGCTATGGGTAAGTACATTTTCTTCTAACAAATGATATGCATCCAGCGTGATCGGCTATCATAGCGTCTGCCGGTGATTCTTCGCACCCCCTGCTCCGCCGTTACTGTGGCCGCAACCGTAACCAGGAATAGCAGAGCTGCCGGGGACTGGGGGCCTGGTCTTTATGGGGTTAGTCATTTTGGGTTTGCCCATAATAGCCACGCTTGGCAGGCGTGGTGGCTATCGCAGAGACGTAGTTTCGCGACGAAGATGCTGCTACCCATCCTCGCCCTGTGTACCCTGTTACTCAGTTCTGGTACTTCCGTCGGCTCTTACGACACCTGGTACGAAGGGGGATATTCTATTCTACTCTGCCGGTCCCATTGGAAGTCTATGGAGTATAGGGGAGGCCTATGTTCAGCAGTGGACAGCTTAGGCTAAGGAAATGACAAATATGATTTAGGAAAATCGACTGCAGTGAAAAAATCCAAGTGATAAATGCGAAATATAATATTAGCCCAGTCAATGAATGCTCAAAACAAGTTATAGAAGGAAATTCTTGGAACACAATTTTTGACTACGTAATTCTGTTTGTACTAGTTAGGAACTTAACGCACGTTTAATACTACATTTTGTGGATTTTCTACTGTATCAGAAATACATTTCACTACTAAAAAGTTTCGAATTAAAATAACGCAGCATACATATCTATTACAACAAAGGGTTATCATAATAGCAGCTCATTATGTGGTTGTTTACCGAAATCAGCCTAAGCAAACTCCATCAAATATCATAATATTAACCACCGCTTCCAAATTACCAAACCCCAAAAATGATATAAAAGAGTCTTTTACAAAAAACTCGGCACAAAAGCCGTGAATAAAATTACTGGGCACGTAATCGGTACCGATAAAGGCAGATTGCCGCGAACTGTCTAAAGTCTGTTCGAAAAGTATTCGATGAAAATATAAACAATGAAAGAAAATAAAACTCCTTGAATTGTTAACAATTCAAAAAGCTTTATTGCATTGTTTTATTACTTTCTTAAATGCCTTTGTATAATCAAAAGCAATGGAAAATAAACTCTTAAAGTAGTTTCAAGTTCCTTTAAAAATGTTTTTCCGTTGATTGAGTTTACTTTAAACGACGAAAAAATGAAGCTCATTTGATGATTTTACCATGCTAAAAAAAGTACTGCTAAGTTGCCCCTCCGTTAGAAGGGCTTGAGTGCTGGTTTATACTTTTATCAAACACTTTTTGTACTGACTGTAGTTACAGTGTACGTGCGTAAATTGATGGCCGGCTTTATGGCTATTTTACGACCACTTGTTCTATAATAACATGGATTAGTGTTGAGTGATTGGTATTGACTGATACTGGGCTAAAATCAATGTTTACTGTTTGTTCTGATATCTAGATAGTGTTTTTATTCTTTCGCGAGGCATTTATTGATAAGTACCCTATGATTAAGAGCGCGTATTCTGAAAGTTGGCAACGTCGCAAATATTAACAAGTTTTAATTCATTTAGCAATTTTGCTGTATGGAAATACGAAATATGGCTATAATATTTTTTTGTGAACTACAGAGCCATATTTCTTATTTTCTAACAGTAAATTTGTGTAATTAATTAAAACTTGTAAATATTTCACAGCTATTTGCGACATTGCCAACGTTTAAAATATGCGATCTTTACGCATAGGATACTATTAACCACTTAACTACCGGGTTATAAACTACCTGTGTACCAAACACCCAAATCTGTTCAGTTGATTGCGTAAGAGTACCAAAAATTCATCCATACAAAAATTCACATAATTATTTTTTGTAAGGTACATTTTATTGTCATAAAATTGGTTTTCCCCACTTTGAGTGTAGCAGAAGGAACTTGGGCACGCCGTGATTTCCTCGGTAGGACCTCTCTTTGAAAAGTGGCCAGAGAGGCGTCACGGCGTCAGCGACCTTCACCTTGACGCAGTATACACCTGTGCCTAAACCATTAGGGATTGCAGGCATGATTTAATGTAGGTTTGTTTTTTATTTCCGTTTTCAGAGTATGCTGTGCTACAGCACGCCAAACAGTCACCCGTACATATCTAAGAAGGAGCTGACTTACTTGAACAACAACGTAACAACTGCTGACAACATTAGCAGCAAAGACCCGGTGCCCTGGAAGGCGCTACTGCGGTCAGCACCCGTGTGGGCGCTTGTTTGGGCTGCGGTAAGTCATAATCATCATTGCTAGTTCTGCAGCTTGTTGTCCAAGGGAAAGTGGAAGGCACAAGAATATGCGGCAGGTCACCCATGCGATGGACTAACCAGATCAAGTCTGCAGTAGGTGGTCCGCTGCATGAGTGCACACGAGTTACAGCCGACAGGGAGGGATGGCGTCGCATTGTGAGGAGGAATTATGGTAGCACGATGTCTCGTTGCAATATGCTGACCACGACCACTCTGTCAAGAGTGAACCGACGAAGAAGAAGAAGTTCTGCAGCCCTGTTCCACCCGCTACTCTAAAATGATCTCGCTTCCCGAGTCTCGACCAGCAACTGCTTATTTTCTAATCACCCTAGTTGCTGATAATTGGTGTTCTTGGGATAAATTAACTTATTACATTGTGGTTGTAAAATAATCTAGTAGGTACATTAAATTATTGAGTGCTTTATCAAGTTATAGGCTTCATAGATGGAGGGCTCATTTTAAGCTTTTATGGGCAAATATCTGCGGCCCTCAGTTCAGATGCACACAAAAAGTGACATAGCAGGAGAGGCCCTTGCTCAGAATGAGAGAATACAAGCTCATTAATTTTAGAAACAGTTGAATTTTGCTGTATGTTTTCCAGGTCGGCCACGACTGGGGTTATTATACAATGGTGACAGATCTTCCTAAGTATTCCCACGATGTTTTGAAGTTCAATATAGCTAAAACTGGCACGCTCACTGCATTGCCTTACATTGCTATGTGGGTGTCCTCCTTCATCTTCGGATTTGTCTGCGACATTTGTATAAAGAAAGGATGGCATACAATCAAGACTGGAAGAATTATTCACACTACAATTGGTATGTAGCTTTAATTTATTTAGTATAATCATCACATCAACGTACCCATATCCGTCAAATCTCGTCAGTTATTTATTTGGGGTGCCTCCCATTTCATGTAAAGCTTTTTTCTGTTTTTAAAAACCTTGCCCCACACTAGGAATTTCTCCTGTATCGTGGGTGCGTTCACAAACATAGAAACTCACATACACAAACACCCAGACCCGGAACAACTAAACGAAATATTTGTTCCGTGCGGGAACGAACCCGCGACACGCTGCGCAACAGTCGATCAGTCAGCCACTGCGCAACCCTGCCGTCGAAGCTATTTGATGTATTAGCTAGCTATTTGATATATTTCGTTTCAATAACGTTCACATGATGTAAACAACGTGAGATACACCAACGGTTGATAATAATAATATCTTTACACATAACATATTTGTGTGACTATAAAACTCATTTCGTATTACGTATTTGATATAACGTTTATTTAATCTAAATTGTGTCTAACGTTTGAAACATATAATTTAACGTTTAAACTACTTTCTTTCTGACTTTGGCTTATCCTCTGGATTTTGATTGTTTGCCTTCACGATTGCTATTCGAATGTGTTCGGAACCTTCGCCTACGTGTTTTTTTTTTTATCGTTGTAAAATCATCAAATGAGTCCCTCCACCCAAGGCAGGGCGGGAGGGACTGTCAGACTTGTACTGACTAAAATCCACGGTGTCCTTCAGTAGCCCTTTACGTACTAGGGTCACGGTAATCCCTTGGTCCCGCGACCCCAGCAGGCTTTGGCCCTCTACAGGCCCCGTCACTATGCTGACACTCTTTGAGGCGCGCGTGGAACACAACGCGCCGTCCACCCGGGCATGGTCCATGGTCGGACAGCGAGTCGCCCATTACTCGCTGCCCGCAAGCCCGCGCCTACGGTGGCCGAAGATCGTCCTGCGACGTCCGACGCAGTGGGCGTCTACCACTGCGGAGGTTACTTTAAACTTGCCCATAGAAAAAGGAGACCCGCGAAGCGGGGCTCCATCGCCTCAACTTGAAGGGTAGTAATCAGTTAGTTGGCAGGTGGTACTTAATTGCTAGGTATATCACAGTCAGGTTACGTACTATAAATAAAATAAAAATCGTTTAAGTTATTTATTTCCCCCACCAACTGTGTCCCCACGTTGTCGTCGTGGTGGGGCTTGCGTGTTTCAATGATCTCTGGGCCCCTGCCGGTAGAGGCATTCGTGCACTCATGTCGGACAGGCTCAGAGGGAGAAACCAGACCAAGAGGGACACACCGGGGAAAGGCGCGCCGCCTGGAGGATCGAGCAGTGTTCGAGCTTCTAGGCGGCGCGCGGCCCAGTCTCAGAGATTGGGTCAAGGGGGGGAAAGGTTCACTTCCGGTATGCGTCTGATCATCAGACGTAACCGTGAAGTGAACCAGGGGAGGGGAAACGGGGAGGTAGGGACAGAGGAACTCACCTCTCTAAAAAAGTGAAAAAAAACAAAATGAAAAAGTGCTTAGCCAACAAATTACCCCAGGCGGGTACCAGCTGCTCCGCAGCTGGAGAATCCCGCACCGGACACGTCCGGTCAGTCCCTTCGTATTCTGGGGGGGACACTAATCACTTTGACCCGGCAGTCGCCGCAGAGAGCCAGGGAGGCTCACGTGCCCGTGAGGTGGAGTCGCTGGACTTGTCCAGCACGTCCGCCTCACCGGCACCGACGGAGCGGGCACAGAGTGCCGCTCAAACGGAGAAAAGGATGGTGCTGACGCCGTCTTCGACGTCGGAGTCCGACTCAGCGTCAGACGCCATCAGCGCCCAGAGCCCTGGCTCTGGGCGCGGAGGGAAGGGGGCCGCCGAGAGGAGGAAACGCTTCCTCAAGCGGCCCCATTCGTTGTCCGAGGACGACGAGCCTGCCTCGGGCCGGAAGATCCCGACAAGTGTTCGGGGTAAAGGCCGAGGCAGGACCGGCGGTAGAGGGTGCGTCGAGGAGCCCACCCTGGAGGAGACGGTGAGGGCAGCCGTCCGCAGCCTGGCCTCTACCAATCCGGGAAAGCGGGCGACCAAGGACCGGGCCGCAGGCGCAGCCACTGCCAAAATTATGGCGGCAGTGGCGGCGGCTAGCCTCGGCCAGGCTCCGCCCGCATCACCGACGGAAGCGGACGAAATGTCCAAAATGCGGGCGGACGTCGCCCGCTTGACGGCCGCGATGGAGGTTCTCCAGAAGGAGAACCTCCATCTAAAGACGGAGCTGGCCGGACTGCGGAAGGCAGGCCGCCGGGAGGAGGTCCCGCAGAGGCGGGGTAAGGAGCCGCAGGCCCTGCCCGCGCCAGCGGAGGACAGCAGCGCTGTCCTGAATCTGGTGCGGCAGGAATTGGCGGCCTTCAACCAGCGCTTCGCGGTGCTAGAAGGCCGCATCCTGCGCCCCCCGCTCGCGGCGACCTCATATGCGGCTGCTGCGGCCTCCACGCCGCCTAAGCCGGCCCCGGAGAAGCGGGCCGCGGCGAAGCCTCCGGCGCCGCCCAAACAGCCCCCGGGTAGAGCCGCGGCGGCAAAAAAGGCGCCGACAAGGGCGGCCCCGGTGAGGGAGGTCCCGGCGGCAGCGGCAGCTCCAAAGCCCACGACGGCGGAAAAGAAGAGTGCCCCGGCGGCGGCGGCGAACCGGCTGTCTCCACAGCCCTCGCAGCCTCCTCCAGCCGACGCCGAATGGCAGGTGGCTGGAGAGAAGGCTGCCAAGAAGAAGCGGAGACGGCGGCAGCGACAGCGCGGGAGGCGAACCGTCGCGGCTAGACTCCGCGCCCCCAAGACCGCGGCTGTAGTAATCACTCTACAGCCGGAAGCGGTCAAGAGGGGCGTGACGTACCGCGACGTGTTCGCAAAGGCGAGGGAGGCGGTGGACCTCCGGGAGCTGGGAGTCGACGGGGGCCTCCGGGTGCACGTCACCGCGACGGGGGCCAGACTCCTGTCGATCCCCGGCGCGGACAGCGGCCCTACCGCTGACGCTCTGGCCGAAAGGCTCAGAGCGTCCCTAGACGCGGAGGACGCCCGAGTGTCCAGGCCCATTAAGCGCGCTGACTTGCGCGTTATGGGTCTGGACGACTCGGTCTCGGAGGGGGACGTCGTGGCCGCCGTTGCCAGGGCTGGGGAATGCCCTGCCGACCAGGTCAAGGCAGGCATCCTTCGCCCTGGCTTCGGGGGGCTGCTGACCATCACAGTCAGCTGCCCCGTACCGGCGGCCAAAAAGATAGAGGAGAGCCGAAGGCTCCTGATTGGCTGGGTGTCCGCGCAGGTGAAACTGCTGGAGCCCAGGCCTCTGAGGTGCTTCCGCTGCCAAGTGGGTAACCACGCGGCATGCGTGTGCACCTCGGAGGTCGACCGCAGCGACAATTGCTTCCGCTGCGGTCAGCCCGGTCACAAGGCCGGCTCGTGTTCCGCCCCGCCACACTGCTTCGCATGTGCGGCGGCTGGCAAGCCGGCCGATCACCGGGCAGGGGGCAAGGCCTGCGCGCCCCCCGCCAAAGCCAGGAGCAGAGGTAGGCCCTCTGCCACCGCCGTCCCCGCCGCCGCCGCAGCTCCTGCTGCCGCCGCCGCCGCCGCTGCCGCCGCCGCCGCTTCTGCCGCTGCCGCCGTGGCTGCGCCCTCGCCGAGGGCCCTGGAGGAGGCCGCAATGGACTCAAATTAATGGCTCCATTGCGCTTCCTCCAGGCGAATATCAACCACTGCGCCGCTGCTCAGGATCTCCTGCTCCAGAGCATGGCGCAGTGGTTGATCAACGTCGCCGTGGTCGCCGAGCCGTACTTTGTCCCGCCCAGGAATGACTGGGTGGCGGACCTGAACGGCTCGGTGACCCTCATCTCGTCGGCCGCCGCCGGTACCCCGCCCCTCGATCGCGTCGAGAGAGGGCGTGGGATCGTAGCAGCACGGTTCGGGGAGATCGCCGTGATAGGCGTTTATTTCTCCCCGAACCGAACCATCACCGAGTTCCAGGACTCCCTATCGGAGCTGGGAGACGTCGTCGTCGCCTTCGGTTCCCTCCCCGCGCTCGTCCTCGGGGACTTCAATGCCAAGAATGTGGCTTGGGGTTCCCGGGTTACGGACTACACGCGGGGCAGGATGCTCGAGCACTGGGCCCTGGCGCATGGCCTAGTCATCGAGAACCGGGGTTCCGTCCCCACGTGCGTGCGGTGGACGGGCGATTCGGTGGTGGACATCACGTTCGCCACCTCCGGTCTGTCGCCGCGCGTCACAGACTGGCGCGTTGTAGAGGAGGTGGAGACCTATTCCGACCACCGGTATATCCGGTTCGACGTCTCCGCCCAGACCTCAGACGCGCCGGTCCGACGGAACCCAAGTGGTCCGCGATGGGCGCTGAAGCAGCTGGACCGGGAGCTATTCCTGGAAGCCTCGATCGTGCAGGCCTGGGTGTCACCACCGGACAGGCCTGCCGACATTAACGACGAGGCGGGGTGGTTCCAGGAGGCCATGTCGGAAATCTGCGACATGGCCATGCCCCGGGTCCGGCAAGGACGCGCCCGGCGTCAGCTGTACTGGTGGTCGCGCGAGCTTACATCGCTGCGCGAGGCGTGCGTTGCCGCGCGACGCCGGTACACCAGGTTCCGCAGGCGCCGCACCCGACCTCCGGATGCGGTGGCTGTAGAGACGGAGCTGCAGGATGGCTACAGGGCAGCGAAGACCGCCCTCCGCGACGAAATCTGGCGGGCCAAGGAATTGGCCCGCAAGGAGATGCTGGAGGCTCTGGACGGGGACCCATGGGGCCGGCCCTACAAGTGGGTGAGAGAAAAGCTCCGCCCCTGGGCTCCCCCGTTGACGCAGAGTCTCCAGCCTCAGTTCGTGGAGGACGTGGTGAGCGCCCTGTTCCCCTCGCGGGAGGAGCACACTCCCCCGCCCATGGCTCCGTCTCCGGCGGTGCCTGACGCTGACGCAAACGCGGACCACAGCGACGACGACGTCTACGACGCTCCGGAGGTGACCGAGGTAGACCTGAGAGTGGCGGTACAACGGCTCAAAGCCAAAAATACCGCCCCAGGACCCGACGGCCTGCCAGGAAAAGCCTGGGTCCTGGCCTCGGGGACTCTCGGGCCTCGACTGGGTGGGCTCTTTAGCGCGTGCCTGGAGAGGGGCCAGTTCCCGCTTCGTTGGAAGACGGGGAAACTGGTCCTGATCCAGAAGCCCGGGCGCCCTGCGGACTCTCCGTCCGCATTCCGGCCCATCGTGCTGCTCGACGAGGTGGGCAAGCTCTTTGAAAGAGTAATTGCAAACCGCCTCGTCGGGCACCTGAATCGGGTGGGCCCGGACCTTGCGGAGAGCCAGTTTGGCTTCCGCAGGGGGCGCTCGACGGTGGATGCTATCACGCGCGTGAGAGCCCTCACGACGGGGGATGCGGTTTCCCGGGGCAGGGTCATCTTGGGGGTGTCTTTAGACATCTCCAATGCCTTTAACACCCTGCCCTGGAGTTGCATCAGGGAGGCACTCCGGTATCACCGGGTGCCGACCTACCTCCGTCGTATAGTCGAGGACTACCTGACGGACAGAGCCGTCATCTACCCCGGTCACCGGGGAGAGTGGAACCGGCGAGAGATGTCGTGCGGTGTTCCACAGGGATCGGTCTTGGGGCCGCTCCTGTGGAACATCGGTTACGACTGGGTGCTGCGCGGCGACCTCCCTGACGGCGTCGGCGTAATTTGTTACGCCGACGACACGCTCGTCCTGGCGAAGGGAGAGTCGCACCAGGCGGCGGCCGACGTGGCGACGCAGGCGGTAGCGACAGTCGCTAATAGGATCCGGCAGTTGGGACTCGACGTGGCGCTGCACAAAACAGAGGCCATGTGTTTTCATGGCCGTCTGAACGCGCCACGTTCAGAGTCCCACATTACGGTGGAGGGGGTTCGCATCGGCGTCGGGAGGACGATGAAGTACCTGGGACTCGTCCTCGACAGCCGGTGGAACTTCAGGGAGCATTTCCTGCATTTGGCCCCAAGGCTGAACCGGGCAGCAGCCGCTCTCAAGCGGCTCCTGCCCAATCTCGGCGGGCCAAATGCCTCCTGCCGGAGGCTGTACGCCGGTGTCGTGCGGTCCATGGCCCTCTACGGGGCCCCCGTGTGGGCCCTAAGCATCCGGACGCGACCAGTCAAGCTGGTCGCATGCCAGAGGGTCATGGCTATCCGGATGATCCGGGGATACCGCACGATCGCCGGCGAATCAGCCAACCTCCTAGCGGGATTGCTGCCCTGGGATCTGGAGGCGACTGCCCTCCAGCGCGTCTATGAATGGCGCGTGGAGGCGCAGCGTCGGGGCGAATCCCCGCTGCCTCGACAAGTCGAGGCGCGGCGGGAAGAGCTCCGGCGTGATCTCAGGGCAGTATGGAGGGAGCGACTGTCGCAACCGAGGTCCGGGCACGCCGCAATCGCGGCGGTAAGACCCCTCTTTGAGGAGTGGCTGGATAGGCGTCACGGCGTCCTAACCTACCGCATGACGCAGGTCCTCACCGGACACGGAAGTTTCGGGAGGTTCCTGTGTCTGATAGGGAGGGAAGAAACGCCTGGGTGTCACCACTGCGAGGATCGTCCGGAGGACACGGTGGAGCATACGGTGCAGGACTGCCCCGCTTGGGCAGAGCACCGCCGTGTCCTCACGACGGCGATAGGCGGAGACCTCTCGCGCCCGGCATTGGTCGAGGCCATGCTGCGGGGCGAGACGGAGTGGGAAGCGGTCGCCTCCTTCTGCGAAGCAGTCATGCTCGTGAAGGAGGAGGCGGGCCGCCTGAGGGAGAGGACAGCGTCCTCCCTCCACCCCAGCCGCAGTGGTAGACGCCCACGGCGTCGGACGTCGCAGGACGATCTCCGGCCACCGTAGGCGCGGGCATGCGGGCAGCGAGTAATGGGCGACTCGCTGCCCGACCATGGACCATGCCCGGGTCGACGGCGCGTTGTGTTCCACGCGCGCCTCAAAGAGTGTCAGCATAGTGACGGGGCCTGTAGAGGGCCAAAGCCTGCTGGGGTCGCGGGACCAAGGGATTACCGTGACCCCAGTACGTAAAGGGCTAGTGAAGGACACCGTGGATTTTAGTCAGTACAAGTCTGACAGTCCCTCCCGCCCTGCCCTGGGTGGGAGGACTCATTTGATGATTTTACCACGATAAAAAAAAAAAAAAAAAAAAAAAAAGTTATTTATTTCACAAACATCTTGTTTATTATATTAGACTAAATCAGTATTATGTGGCATATCATACAATTTTATATTTATTCATTGATTGTTATGCTCATACATCACTTTTAGTATATGCGAAACCTGAATATAGTTTGTTCAGAATCAGTATCTGATTCTAATCCTATAATTTTTACACCATGGTATATTTTTTTCCGATATTTTAATTATTTTTTTTTCACCATTTAATTACAATACAATCACCGTACGGTTAGGTACCTATTGCCAAACTATTACCAATGAGTGTACGACATGGGAGGCGCGGGTTGAGAGGGGTTTACGCGAAATAAGCATGTTTTTGAACAGACAACCCAGTATCAATAAGCACATGACTTTGTGATTTTTCATGATACAGCATTGAATTTTGTATATAGATTCTATGCCAGTATACAAAAATACTAGAAAGGTGTATCGGGTTTCGCATATACTAAAATTAATGTTGTAGAAATTAGTTATATCAATCGTTTATTATATTAAATAAAATATATAGAAATATAATAACATATATCAAGTAAGTAAGTAGTAAAGGAAGTAAGTATTAGAGATTTTGTATTTATATCATATTTTTATATTACCCATTAATTTATCATTTTTAAATTACAGCTGCCACGGGTCCTGCTATTTGTATAATCCTAGCGTCCTACGCTGGTTGCGACAGAACTGCTGCCATGGTGTACTTCATCCTCTCTATGGCGCTCATGGGAGGATTCTATAGTGGAATGAAGGTACTAGCTTTGTAACACCGTCTAAATTATGGCGATGCGTTTAGAATTTATAATCCTCTTTTAGGAGTAACGGAAAACTTGTCAACGCATTTTATTTGAGCTTTAACGTGTGTGATGTAAAATTGAATAATAGAAAGTCATAATAATAAATAGGTTCAGAGATATCAACGAAAAACGTCAAAATCCAGATAAAGTTGCAGTGTTTTACGGTATCTACTGAATTATTCCCAAAGGTATACTTTCTTATCTGGGGGCCTACCAACTCTAAAGCGATATCCAAATTTGTGATTCCCGAACATTAATCTGCATATTATATTCGGGTTTAAGCCTTTGTCAAACTGACAGGCATGGCGAATGCGAAACGAGGCGATTTTATTTGTAATGAATGGAATTGTTTGAATCCAGTCACATGGAAAAGCGAAAGCGATCCGATAGCGTGACCTAACTATCGGACTGACGTCTCGTATCGGTTCGTTATCGCTTCGGACTCGCCTGTCTGTTTGACAAAGGCTTTACCGCCCGGCTATGCCGATTATGTGTGCAGCAACCGCTAGTAATATATATGTCTATGGCAGCAACCTTAATTATCCATTATTTGCTCAGTATTGTGTACAAATAGTGGCCCCGTCATTCAGGGTCGTCCCAGGATAGTATTATTTACGAGAGTAAATATTTATTAACGTTGGTTACTCACTCAATGATCCTTCCAACAACGGGTAAAAGAAGAATATATTTTTAGTCGCTAACAAAACTGAAGAGATAAATAAGCGTTGTTAATGATGGAATGCAAGTATTAGCGCCAAAATAGAAGTCGGAAGAAGGAGTCAACCCCAATAAAAATTAAACTATCCTATCAGTATTGTAATTGCCTAAGTGTGTGTGTTTGTTCGTTTGTGTACCGGTTGTTGATGGATGTTCCGTTTTTACGTCAAAATGCTTGCAAAGATTATGACTAATCCTGGTGCAGAGATAGAGACTTCCGTCTCCGGGAGGGGCAACAGCTAGTACCTATATTATCTGAAAATATTCTTATTTCATAAGGATTATCAAATTACCTGTTCTTAACCTTCGGAATATTTTTCGTGGCGAAGTCGCTGACAAAAACTGTTATTAACAACCTACTTTTTCAGGTTAACGCGTTGGACTTGGCCCCGAACTACGCCGGTACGCTGACGTCACTGGTGAATACGACATCGACCTTCGCCGGTATCATCACTCCGTACCTAATCGGCCTGCTGACGCCCGATGTAAGTCTATACAACTTCATCTGGGTTAAGTGCTCCCTACCTCGTAAAAAGTCACGAGTGAATAGATTTAACTTCACTTAGTCCGGTTTACGATAGGATTTCGCATAAGTAACATTTAAAGGCGTTTACATAGAGGAATGTTTACGTTAGCTTGAAGGTCTTGTGTACCAACCTTTGTAGTACTTAAAACGAGTTATTTAATGAGTTATTTATATGTTCTTTGATTCATTTACTTGTTGAAGCCTTTGTCAAACAGACAGGCGTGGCGAATGCCAAGCGAGGCATTTTTATTTGTAATGTATGGAATTTTTGAATCCAGTCACATAGAAAAGCGAAAGCGATCCGATAGCGTGACCGAACTGATGCGAAGACGTGGCGAAGGCGTATTTGCTCTGTTTGACGTCGATCATTAAAAACCAATTAATACAACTGCCACGAATCTGTTCGCTGCACCCAGTTTGACGTCTCGTATCGTTTCGGACTCGGTCCGGTTCGCTATCATCTGTCTGTTTGACAAAGGCTTAAGAGTTTTTGGTTTTTAAACGATAGCCAATTTGTATTTTTTGTCTCAAATTGTTCCATAGAACAAACTAAGTACATAAACTTCTTGAAGTTTGTATGTAAACTGGCCACTCGAGAATGATTTGTTACCACTTGTCTTAGTGACATCGATGATTAGATGGTTACTCACCGACAGAAATTTTAACATATTTTGCTTTTATTTTTCAAAATAAACATATTATGTAACGAGTAGTTTCAATTTTTTGATAATGAACTGTTCCTGGTATTAAAGACAGTGATTAATGTCATTCACGTCTCTAATCATCGAAGAATTTGGGAAAAGCGACATTCCCATTTAGTTCTGTGCATTCACTGAATAAAAACAGGAGCAAAAGCTAGTATGTAGTTCTATAGTACAAATAGGGACAATATTTTCTCAATTTGTTCTATTACGTCATGTTCCGTAGAACAAATGGGACCTACCGATAAATATCTCTTCATGACGCGACGTTTCGAATGACATCTGTTTCAAATCTGTTGGAAGAATCGGGACACGTTCACCCAATGTCCTTTTAGAAGCAAAACCTTTGCATCCGCTTTTCGAAAATTATTTGGACGAAAGTGTTATAATACTTGAATTTCGTAAAAAGGGGTACAAAGACAATTATATTTTAATGCATTACTTGGGTTACATGTCTGTATTTTTTGTGTTACAGTCGACTTTGGCGCAATGGCGAGTGGCCTTCTGGGTATGCTTTGCTGTGTTAGTAGGCACAAACGTCATCTACTGCATCTGGGCTGACGGCAAACAGCAATGGTGGGACGACGTCCGTCAGTTTGGGTACCCTGAAGGATGGAAACATGGCCCATTGACCAGAGATACGGTCGAGCAACCAGAATCAGTCAGACTCTCAGACCACAAAACAGGATCATCATGATTTTAACTAAGACAATGTAACTTACCAGTCAGTAAAGAATAAACATAAAATAGTACAATAACAGTGCCTTATACTCTAAGTTTTAATGGACATAATAATAGATTTAGACGACATTATATAGATTTTTTAAATAATAAACTTATTATGAATTTACTGTTTTATTTAATTTAATGATAAATTTGTTTTTTGCACTGTATTGGAATTTAAAACGGTTCCTACTATAGGTTTATTCATACCATATTATTGAAGTAAAAATTAATTAAACAAAACATGATGAAAATTAAATAAAATTACTGTTTATTAAACGATTTTGAATAACAATAGTAACTGTAATAATTATAATTTATTGTTTAATGTTATTTTTTTTTTGTAAAACTATTTAAAAATTTAGGGTTACAAATAAGTGAAAAAAAAATAACAAAGGTATAATAATAAAATACTAGCTTTTGCCAGTGTTCATTTATAATTAACTAGCGACCGGCCCCGGCTTCGCACGGGTGGACATTTATTTTTTAAGCTCTCTGAAAAAAAAAAATCCGGGATAAAATATAGCCTATACGGATTCGGAAGAATCCCTCTAAGTAATGGTAAAAGAAATTTTGAAATCGGTCCAGTAGTTTTTGAGCCTATTCAATACAAACATACAAAAATACAAAGGTTTCCTCTTTATAATATTATAGTAAATAGTATAGTATAGATGAAAAAACGCATGTGAATAAACGTGCAACAGCTAGTAATAAATATAGTATTTTTATTACACTCAAAGCACACAATTTAATATGCAAAAAATATAATTCTCTAATAGCAATAGCTGAGGTACTAAAAGGCCTGAAACTGCGTTAAGCAGACACTTTTATTTTTGCCAACGATGCGACTCGTGAATAGCTGCAGGCGAATCAACCGAAAAATCGACCCCTTTAAATACCCCTTTATGGTCTTAGATCTGGTTAAGAATATACTCTCATCTGTTATTTGATAATGGTTCAAAACATACGCTAGAGCAACAAATTAGTTGCCACGTCCACGATAGATATTATATATCTTGACCGGATCACGTAAGTACCATAAGGAAACCATCTGCGTAAGCATGCGACGGGTACCCACAGCGGGCCGCTTTGCACAATTTCAGGCCTTCGGAAAACATTCTAATGTTCATCATAAATATCGGATCGGTCATCGAGTACTTGGTTAATCTTGTCTATGTTTCAGAAGTCGTCGTTACGGTAAGGTAAGTTACCCTGATTTTGTACGTTTTTGCGTGCGTTCCTTAGTTGTTGAGATGCTTTCAAGACTTGCGCTTCAAGGCTCTTCTTTCTCTGCTCCAAAATCACCACCTAATGAAAGAGAAACTGTTAAATATTGTCCTCTTTATGTAGCGTTCGGAACACGAATGTTGAGCATAAGATCTTGGGTTCTATTTCCAATTTGGATTTAAATGCTTGCGTTTTTTTGTCAGATAGCTTTAGCTCTGCAGTCGTAGTCACGGGTCCTAAATCTGTGCGCAATTGGTACCAATAGGCTTGGCCCCAATTATATAATGGGACTAAAAGGTAACTGGCTAGATGCATCCCTGCCAACCCATCTGGAGATAATAGGCATAATAGTACGTAAACCTTAATTGATTGAAAAGAAAGACCGAAGAGCACCTGTAAAAGTGCATCTGCGTTTAGGTACATACAAATGAGCACTCTAAAATTCTTATGCTAAATTCTTATGCTAAAGGTCTATACTGCATATTACATTAAACAAGTACTACACCTACCATATAAAATATGTCCGGTTTCGATCTGTACAAGCCAAAAGGAGTGGTAGGTTGCTTAATTCTGTCAATGAAATTATCAACATATGGGGTCGGAAACCAATCCCTTCTGAATGGTAGCCATTTTTGATCTCCTGTCATAAAGCGTCCAAAAAGTACTGTCACTCTGGAATTTAAACCCTAATCAAGCGGGGGTCCTGCGTTGTGGGCATGATGGGCTACTCTTTTAGGTACTAACCACTATAGACCGAAATCGGACACATTGTTTACTAACTGAAAAACTTATCGTAAAAATGATATTATAATCTCAACACTTTTGGCACTTTAGTAGACTGACTACGAAACAGTCGTCGTAGTCGAAAGCGGTATGGAAAGATTATTATTTTGAAACAAAATAACTTTAAAGCTAGACGAAATATTCATTTGTTCCGACTTATAACTTGAATATTTTATCAAGTTATAAGTCGGAACAAATGAATGTTTCGTCTTCGTTTACCTCATCTAAAGAAGCTTGGAAGTCCCGTAATAAATCTCTTCGTGTTAGGAGGCCGGCTTTCAGTCTCTCATCTTCAACGGACCAACGCAGTTTATTACGACGAGTCTGCGTGTTATAAGGAATTCATCAAATTATCATAATACTTACTTCAGAAACAGGAAATTACTTTCAAACCGTTGAATAGAAATGCTTACAGATTTGACCAAGTTACTGTCAATCAATCACTACTACGGACGGCGAGTAACAAATTTTGTTGCAAATAAGGGAAGTGTCATCAGCAAATGGCACCATATTCTGTAGTTGGTTTTTAAGTAAACAGGGTAGATCATTTATTGTGTATACAAGAAAGAGGAAAAGACCCAAAAATTGAGCCTCCTGAGTGGATATCCCATTTTTACTATTAAACCCTGTGAATAAACTTACAGCATTTATTTGAACTTGCTGTTGCCTATCACACAAATAAGATTTTAACAAATTAAGCGCAAAGGAGATCATTCAGACTCTATGCCTATGGATAATACTCATGTAATTTGGATAAATAAGTACTTTAAAGGTACTCACTTTGGCACAAAAGTTTAGTAGGATTGCTTTCGGCCAAATTATACTAATCTCAAAAGAGTAAAATAGGCCTGTTATCGAATAAGTATTACCTTTAATAGTTTTCAAAAGCTAGTTATTACCTTGACCTGGCCTAAATCTTCTCTAGCTCTATAAAATTCCATTTCAGCGTCCCCAAGATCACATTCGGCGAATTCAATAACCTCATCAGTGTGATGCATCTTCTCTCTAATGTGAGCCAAGATTTGATTGTGCTCTGTACATTTTGCGCGGTTTTTTATAAGCTCGTCTTCACGTTCTGCCAGAAAATTAATTAATTTTGATAAGCGCCATTGAAAATGTTGTCAGCATCTTAAAAAGATCTTTAGAACATTATTGTTTGGCATGAGTTACTCGTTTTGTCTTTTTAGTTGTGCTGTGCAATAATTAAATAAATAAAATAAATAAATATTCCACAACTATCACACAACGCCATCTAGTCCCAAGCTAAGCAGAGCTTGTGTTATGGGTACTAGACAACTGATAAACATACTTATATATTACTAAATACATACATATTGTAGATAAATTATACCCAGACACAGAACAAATGATCGTGCTCATCACACAAACATTTGTCCTGGGTGGGAATCAAACCCACGACCTCCGGCATAGCAGTCAGGGTCACTAACCACTAGACCAACAGGCCTGATAAGCTGACAATTTTAACTCTTTCAAAAGTCAGGTTGCAGTTTTAATGACATTTACAATTATCATTATCATTTTAGCCTGGAATCAGCCACTGCCTTGACGCCGCCTGTTCTTCTATGCCTAATTCTAGGTATTGCAAATCCAAGTATTTCCCGTGACGTAAAGAATAATCATTAACCTTCGCGCTTTTGGCATGACCTGGTTTTATTAGCCACTATTCAGTGAAGATTAATAACAACAATATAATAAAAGATTCAAGCGATAGAATTTATGACGAACTATTTCAAAATTACCTTCAATTTTAGTATTATAGTTCTGATTATCAATATTAAGTTGTTCGTATTGCCATACATAGAGTCCAGGCCCCAGGGTTTCCAACTTCTTAACTATGGCCTCAAGTTCAGCAACTGCGTTTCTCGCTCGTATGTATCGCAAGCAAAGTGTAGATGATTGTTCACTCTTGCGTCTTTGAAGAAGCAAGAATCGCTCCACAGTCTGAAAATGGGCAAATAATAAATGTTATCATTCAATCAGAATGTAATTACAGAACTCAGGGGCGAGATGGGCAGTTGACATTGATGCTATCGGAGTAAAATGTGGAGTGGCGAGCCCAGGAGAACAGACGCTCGAAGAAGAAAAATAAGAGGCCCGTTACCAGCAACCTACTGCTGAGTATGCCAACAAGACGAAGACAATGACACTATGCAGTTTCAGTTTTCATCAAAATTCGCCTCGAGACTCCTTTCAATGTTTTTCGATATTTCTCCACGCTCAGATAAAAATTCACCCTGTATATATTTTTATAAGAAGAACTTATCAATGAATTTCAGTGACATAAAGGAGTGATGTTCCTGTGTGTGACGAACTGACTCACCTTTTCAGCAATAGGTTTTCCTTTTCTTGAGTAAATTAATCCTGAACCTGTTGTCCGCTCAAGGTGTTGCAATCCATCAAATTTCGTGTTAGCATGATCCAACCGTCTACCATATATCTCTTCAACTTCGGAAACTTTCTTTTTGATCTGTTTAAATATTTTTACGCAAAATTAGTTAACGTATATCAATAAAATAGTTATCTACTGCTTAGTGTTTTTTAGCTGTTGGGATCATCAGGTTACATTTGCCAGTCGGCCGTTGTTAGCTGAATTAAAATATATTAAGTATTATTTGTGTCATGACTATCTAGTTTCTATCCGGCCACTTTAAGAAGATCGTCTGTCCACCTAGTCGATTGTCTAGTCATTCCTCTTTCCCGTTTTTCCGTGGTCTCCACGAACGGTAAACAGGAATGCAGGGAAGAAGTGGAAGGATTTGGAAAAGACCTACACTCAGCATCCTATAAATTAAATGTTATCTTTAAAAAAAAGTTATGGGATTCTAAGTTAGTAAATAATAAGAAAAACGAACTGAAACTATGCGTTTCGTGCTTACACAACAGACTCCAGTTCTCGCGGGTCATCCGATAAAACGAAAGTAGGTGGTACATTTTAGAAGGAACAAGCCCTTCTTAGTACAGACGCCAGCACATCAACCTACCACAATCTGTTAAATTTCTTTAATAAAGTTTCAACCTTATCACAATAGTAGAAGTTATTACAGTAGATCGGTAAAATTCGACAGATTTGGGTAGGTTGACCTGCTGGCGTCTACCTAACCCAACTGTGCCATGTTCAGTATGCGTCAAGCATTTTTCACTATACTACACTAAAATAAATGCTCACATCAGCGATTTCACTTTCTGCCTTCTTCTTCAATTCTTCGTAAGCGAACAATTTTTGTTGGTATTTTTCTTCCATGTCTACAGCTCCCTCGAGGGGTTTTAAAACATGTTCACATTTACGTTTTCTGAAAAAGTAAAGTGTTTTCATGTAGATTCTGGCCATCGACACGAAATGGGAAAAAAACTCGAAGGGTATTTGTAAAAACGTAAAAATGCTTCGGATAAGTATTCAACAAAAATACTACCATATTAAATGTGTCTAACATCAACAAGTGAGAAGCGCGCTTAAAATACTCAATTTCACAATCCCGACAAAACGAATTCGTAAAGTAATACGTTAGTTCGTTGAAATAGTAAATAAGTAGTAAATTAAACACGACATGAGTGGGTAGTTATCTATTACATTATTAAACTCATACGTTCCGTAAGTAAAATATTTTAGAAACGAAAAATTCACATAGAATAGATCATCAAAAAGATGTATGATGACGGTTTTGTCTTCTGTAGGTACTAAAATGTTGTAAGTGAGTTATGTGGAATTGACACAACGTAAAAGTCAAAGTAAAACAGTAGAAACTTTCTTCTTTTTTTATTGAAACTCCGTTCACGAACATACCCACTGCTCGTAAGCCAAGGTCAGTGCTACCACAGTAATTCTATCTACTGTATCTAATTCTCCTTTTATCACATTATTGTTTAATTTTTTAGGAATGTGTTCACTATTACAATAAATAACATAACATTTCGGCATTTTGCCACAAATATTACTAGACGTGCGCTTTGCATGCCAAATAATTGTACAACTTCTTGTTTTTCTCACACAGTTAAATCACTGGGATTGTATTTTCTTTCAAACAAATGATCGACTCAGATGTTTGCGCCAAACTCGTGACGACGACAAGGTAAATAAATTCAGTTTTATTTTACAGTGGAAGTTTTATTCTTGCATGTCATATTTTGTCTTGTTACTTATTTTGTCATAAACAATTTCACACATAATTGCAAGTACTGTTGGCCCGAGAGCTGGTTGATGTTTTGAATAGGATTTTGAGGTACGCTGGAAACTTGTCAAAATCTTCTTCAATATGCAAATACAAAATTGTAGATCTGGGAGAAGCGGGAAATATTCAACCGAACCAAAGATGTTGGAGATAAGATTTTTCGCAAATTACAGCTGCGTAACGCGGTGGTGGTCCGCGGGCGAATGTAGAGGCGTCTGTAGCTTATGTGCGAAAAAATAACAAACGAGCCCTCCTAAAGTTAGATTTCATGACATGAACATGAATCGATATTATGCAGTTAGGATCATGTCTCACTGATATTATATTAGTACTTACTTGTAATATTCTGCAAGACGTCTATGCAGTATGTTGTTGAGCACCTGTTGGTGGTTGCGCTCATTAATGAGGTCTCTGTGAGCTTGCAGATATTCGTCCCGGTCAATGTGAATAGTAGCCGATGTAGCTATATTCCCTCCAAATTGTTCACTATGTTCTCTTTCCTCATCTTCTACTTCCTGGTCACTTACTGTAATAGTAATTGAAGTAACAAAGAACAATCGGACAGACTTTATCTCAGACTATATAACCAAAGAAAAGATAATTTTATTACAGTTACACGAAATATATAATTAAATAAGCATTTTAATGAAAAAAAAAATGTCTTTTCGATAGACACTTTTATCTCAAGCGATTAAATTCTCTTTTTGGTAAACCAAATAAAACCCTGATTCCATAAATAACATGAAGAAAGAAAAACAAACTGTCTACACAGTCTTGTCAATGTCAAGTGGAAAGCTTGTCATTGTAAAATTTTTTACTGTTTCCTCTTTTTTTTAAGTTTGCAACAGAATTTATTGTTGAAGACCAATCGTAGCATAAAACGAGTTTTCGTTGCACCACCCCAGATGGAGATGCAATATAACAAGACTGATTTTACCAAGGGCATATACTCGTAGTACGAGATCCGGTAGAAGAAATAATTATGTACATAAATATTACATGAAAATGACATATAATGTATGCTAGATACTTTTAGTGACGATTTGGTAATAGGTTGTCTATCGAAATTGCCTACCGTCAATGTTGATTTATAAAAATAAAATTGTCCTCAATTATTTTCGATCAACTTTTCTCATCTGTTATTTATAAAAATCAAACATTAGCTGATAGATAAAATGAAAAATATAGTTGTCGGTGTCTACCCCTACCTAACATTTTTTCTTTTTTTTTTGTCTTAACTACGTATTACACGTTGAAATACGTAGTCTGGTGGTTTTGAGAAGTTTTGCCCACCACGCTGACATGGTCGCTGGACTCACGAATTACCTTGATCCCGGTACGTAAAGGACTATTGAAGGACACCGTGGATTTAAGTCAGTCAAGTCTGAAATGGCAATGCATAAAATGCGGCCAGGTAAAGTTTGGTGTTATTTAAGGAGTTTGCGAGCCGCGCAAATGACGGGGTGTAATTTCACTAATTACTTAGTCATGATTCACCTTAGCGCGTGTGTAATTGTCATGCGGTCCATGGCTCTTTAGGTGGCCCCTGTGTGCGCCATGTTCAATTTTGCATGCGGAGGCAACCGGCAAAAATGGTCGCGTGCCAGACGGTCATGGCCATCCGGATAATCCGAGGTTACCGCACGATGGCCGCCGAATCGGCCAACCTCCTTGTCGGGTGGCCACCTTGGAATCTGGAGGCGAGAGCCCTCCAGCGCGTTTATGAGTGACGCGTGAAGGCACAACGCAGGGGCGAATATCCTCGACAACTTGAGGCGCTGCAAAAAAGCTCCGTCACGATATCAGGGCAGATCCAATACAGCTCTGAGTGAGGGAATGATTGTCGCAACCTAGGTTCGGGATCGCAATTGCGGCGGTAAGACCCCTCTTTGAGGAGTAGCTGGAGAGGCGTCACGGTGTCCTCATTTTCCGCTTGACGCAGGTACTCCGGATACGGAAGTTTCGGGAGATTCCTGTGTCTGATAGGGAGGGAAGAAATCCCTGGGTGTCACCACTGCGAGGATCGCCCGGAGGACACGGTGGAACATAATTGGCGCAGAATTGCCCCGTTTGGGCAGAGCACCACCGTGTCCTCATAGGGTCGATAGGCGGTCACCTCGCGCGCCCGGCATTGGTCGAGGGTGGCCTATGGTCACCTGTCTGTCGCCACACTCGCATCTCTTCGTCCACCCTTGCCCCTCTAACCTGTCCCGACACCAACTAACAGGCAAGCCGTAAGCGCGTGAACGCGGCGTCCGTCGCCTAGTATCGTTTAGTATCAGAGCTACTGATCGACTTTAGTTTCGTGATTACGTTAGATTACCGCCTGTTTGACTATTAAAATGAAATAGTGTCTTAAATTAGTCCGTTAGGAATTTAAAAAAAAAACGCTCCAAAACGTAACGGGGGGCTTGTCATGGCAGAACTATGACTAGCTTGAAAAAAATCACGCCTTTATTACGTTAACTTTAGGATTCTTTTGTCGTCAAGCAGAGGCACACGCCCTCGATACGTCCCTTCTGTATAAACGGCACCCTACACGTGCCGACTGAAAATGATACGGTATATGTCGCAAAAGATGTCAGTACAAATCAGTAGAAAGAGTTCATTGACTTACCGGAAGATACACTAGAAACTGAGCTTGTATCTCCGTCGCCCTCCCCTTGGCCGTCAGTCGCAGTTCTTACTTTCTTTTTCACTTTTTTCTTCATCGGTGTACCCTAAATAATAATAATGATTACATGATTTACACTGAGAACAGAAGAAGAATCATCTACTAATAAAAAAAACTTAAATTAAACTTTCAGAAAAGACCCAGAAAAAATGAGCTCTTTAATTTAAAAAAAAAAGGGATTTTCTTGAAAAAACACTCAAACGGCAATCAATTTTGAGTAAATCAATTATGGGCTCTGTCGCATAATGTTTTTTTTACTGCAAATAGCCTCAACTATCGCTCTGTTTCATTTGATCTACGATTTTTTACCCATCCTCTAGAGGGCTAAAGCCTGCCGGGGTCGCGGGACTCACGAATTACCGTGACTCCGGAACGTAAAGGGCTATTGAAGGACACCGTGGATATTAGTCAGTACGAGTCTGACAGTCCCTCCCGCTCTGCCCTGGGTGGGTACTGTATGAATATCCTATTATGTTAAGTGGAAGCAACTGGACACAAAAAAACGTTTTCGAATGCGCAGAGAGTGGATGTTTTCATGCTGGTTATTTAGAAAGCAGCATGATTAAAGAATGAAAAGTGATGACATTCGGTATTTGGCGCGGAATAGTTTGAAAACCAAAAACATGTTATTGTGGATTTGTTATTGCAGGGATATGAAAAGCATTGTAACTGGAGTTTGACTGTCAAATAAATAATTGTAAAGTATTGAAACTGATCTTTTACTACAATCTGCATTGTAAAATTAATTACTTAAAAAGGGTCATGGGCAAGGGCCATTATTGAAAATGTCGGGGTTTGGCCCGAGGAACGGCCAAACCCCGACATTTTAAATAATGGACACACTGGGGACGAGGTTCGTGCATAGTTCTATAAAAGTCGGCGACGTCAGGCCTCGTCCACACAGAGCTTCCATACTTCCAGGATTGTTTACAGTACCGTTTTTAACGAACTCGTCGGAAAAGCGTTTTGAAAATCTGAACACAATTACATATGCCATACCGAATTAAAACGTATGCGATAAACCGAACCTATACAGCGTAATGCCGTATTGTTTTAATAAAAACGTTTACGAAGCGTACCATGAAAAGGAACTCTTTATGAACGAGCACTAACAACTCGATTGCATGCAAGTTCTATCATGTTAATTATATTGAAAGGGACAATAACGAAACAGCATACCTCAGGTCCCGGCATATCGCGTGATCCGTTTGATTACTCGACTTTTATTGATCTGCTGAGCCCGAAATTATTTCACTTCATTATCTTCCCAGCGCAACATGCGAAGAATGTTGAATGGTTGCCATGGTAACTAAAAGACGAGTATCGAACGGTTTTCAGACGTAAAAAAGAGGTTTTTCAAGTTTATTCAACTATGTGGGGTGGTTTCACACTTGTTCGAGTAAAATAAAACCAACGATGGAGATTCAAAATGGAAATATTTATTGTCAAATCCTAGCAGCTATATTTACAAATGGATTGTGGATGTAGTTGTTTTTGGGAAACATACTCAAATTTGATCTGCCAACCAGATGCAAAGGCCTCCGATAAAGTCTGGCACAATGACTTATCATTTAAGCTCTACAAAATGGGTGTACTAGACCGTCTCGTGCTCATCATAACGAGACAAGCATAGCAAGAAACAAATTGTCACTCGAATGCAAATTGCGTCTTTATACCGCTGTAATTCGTCCCACCATGACATGCGCATGTGTAATCTTCTCCCACTTCCACCCCCGCCATCTCTATAATAGGCTGGTTCTACAAAACCGGTTTCTCAGGAAAATCACGGGAATTCCGTTCAACGTAACGAGAGTCTCCATTTAGACCTCAGAATCCCCACCAATCTTCAGTTCATGAAAAGCGTTTCCAAGCGATCATTTGACTCTGCCGTTTTGCATGCCAACCCCCTCATCGCTTCGGCCGCCCAATTTCAAACCTCCCGTATTAGCATGATTCGCCGCCCAAGGCATGCCCTCATCACTCCGGATGACTCCATTACCCCATCCTCCTCCAGGAGAGCAGTAGGGAAACCAGCAAGATTAAGAAATACAGACATAAATCGGTTCCGTCATTCCGTCCTCGCCGCCGAGGCCCGTCGCGAAGTCCTGGTCAGTGCTGCGGTTAAGCAACTCATAATCTCCCTTAGGTTGACCTGCGAGACGGCAACCAAAATAAAAAGCGTGCGGTGAGCAGTTTTTGATCAGCTGGCGCGCGCGCCTGCTGGCCAGCCGCATTCCATTGTCCGACGCATCGCGCGGTACCTTACTCAGTGTGTGGCGCTTGTCGCGCGCGGTCGTTTGATACTTGTTCTTGCAAGTTGGCTATGTCCAACCACTATTTTTTTCGACATAACTAAGATCGTTTCACACATTTTTGTAAAACCTAATTAGTGAACAAATACATTATGGATAATTGACCTACAGTTAATTCAGAGAGCTACAATTAATAGACCTAGACGTTGATTGAACTAACGGACATTTCAACTTTGTAGGTTTTTGATCAAAAACCATTTTTCTCTTTTGAGAAGGAGATGAAAACGGCCGACATCAGGGTTCAGTTTAACGACGCCATGCATCCTGCGGTGAAAATCGACCGCATAATACAAATTTTCAAAAATAGTATGGTAGACGTCACCTTTTGCAACATTAATTCGACTGTTATGTGAAAATGTTGGTTGTAGAAGTTTTACACATAGATGGCGCCGAACATATCCGGTGTACTGAATCTGAAGTCTTTCGCAGGTTCAACTCCTAATCCGGATCCGCCTTTTTTCATTTTGAAGTTTACGATTTGCGACGCAGGCGTTAATGGATATTAAAAAAAATGTTTTTTCTACTAGATAATATTTGCAGGCGATGTGACTGGTGACTAGTCGCACGGCTAGTCGTTTTTTAAGATAGATAAGTCGACAAGCCCCCGCTTGTGACTTCAGAAGCAAGTAAAAACCGTACTTGCTTGTGACGTATTATCAATTTTTAAAATGTCGTTTCTTTGTAAATTTTTGTTTACGTAGCAAAGTTAAAAAATGCGTGTAAAATATTTTTCGATAATCTAACTGACGGCGTCATTGAATTTTTTCAGTCAAATATTGCGTAAACAATTCATAGATATGCGATGGCAGTAATCGCCGATGATTTGCTATCATTTATCGAAGTGTTCCTTCGATTTCCTCCAAGATCCTGCCATCAAATCTTGCCGTGATTACCATGAGGACATCTGTGAGATATACTTCGACCACGACTTCCAAATAAAAGAAGAATTTTACAAATTGCTCCAGGCATCATCGAGAATTTTTGAAAAGAAAAAAATAATTGAAAAACAGAATCGGGAACCTCCTCCGTTTTTTGAAGTCTGGTCAGAAAGTACTGGACCGTTGGTCGAAATAACTAATTAAAGTTGCACTGTGTGATGTTTTTTGCAACAACTTTTTCATTTGACGCTTACAAAACAACTAAATTCAAATACCCGACGTATCGAGTTTTATTTCTACAAAAACACTCAATTTTACTGCATAATATTAATTAACAGCTAATTGCAAATTTTTTGATCAGCAACTGTAAGTTTAAAATTTATTTTCACATTAACATTCGACGCACCGGAAGCTGACAAGCGGTAGATAAGTATTTCATAATTTAACACTAAATAATTTTACTAAAAATGAACCTAAAATCTAGGTAATTCCTTTCAAATTAAAAAGAAGTAATAAAAGAAGTTAATCAAATCAGAATTATTGACGTTCATTAAACATATCATCGATATTACAATTACTTCGAGTTGGTACAAGTACCGGAAGTTTGTAACAGTATATTTATATTCATTTGTTTGAAAACTCTGTGACTCAGACTCAAAGCGTATCAGGAGGAATTCGAAAATGTGTACACGTGGGGCGACAAAACATATTTTTCGACACTTGCTATATGCGAGAAAGAGACACAGTTATCCGTAGCAAGTAACAACGTGAGCCACCCTCCCGCCGTGATACTAAAAATATATGTGTATCTATTATCACACGTGTTTAGATATTTACGGAACAAAAAGTTTTCGTGGAAAAATACTTAATTATATTCCACGCCATGACGACGAAGTCCTTTTGACGCGGTGCTAGTGTTAATGTCATAATGTAACGTAGTACCTTGAATTTTCCGCAGGTCAAAACTGTCCAGCTGAGTATCTGCCTAGTTTCGTATCTGTCCTGTTGCTCCAGAGGGTCAATTAAGAAATACCTAGCTCACATGTCAAGTCAGGCCAAATAATTCAAACCCTTTTCGGTAATAATTCTAACAAATCGAGTTAAGGCGCAAACAACTAAAGTCCATAGAGATAATGGATATTATAGAAAGATGTAACAAAAATTTTGCCTGTTTCCGTTTTTTTATTTGGGTTTTACTCCTGTGTCGTGAAATGTATAGGTAATTGTGATAGCATGACTGCGATAGATCGGATTGTAAAAGCTTCTAACGATGATGTTCTGAATCAGACGATCGCAGGTTCCAACTTAAAGATTAAGCTAGCAATCGTTTTTTATGTGACGTAAGGATAAATAGAAAGTATTGGGTACCTACTTCAAAATGCTACAAGGGCGATAGCCCAACTAATAAATAATTATTGCAATCATTGTCGTTACAATATTGTTTACGAGTATGATTTCGGCGTTTTTATGACTTTGTCAGGCTTTTAGTAATTTTTAGTAAGCTTTTATTTTACAGCTTTGGCGACATGACAAATTGATATTTTCTAGAAAAATTACAGCTTTCTTGTGCCAATTGTCTCTGACTTAAGCAGCTGACAGACTGACGGTCAGCCGGAAATTACGGAATAAGGGTTTCTTGTAGACTACGAAACCAAAAAATCAAAATGGCGGCGTTTCTATAAACTATGGCCACGGGCCAAAAAAACCATGCAGTAATTGTAACTGACTCACCGGAGATTTATTTTAGAAATGTTATATGTTGGCAATGGGTGGATAACAATAGAATTGTATGTTTTTCTTAACCAGGGTGGTGTTTGATTTTTCTTTTTATTATTACACTAATTTATCAAAACGAATCAACCAAACATGTCGGGGCCCCTATACTGGGCTAAATGCCTGCCGGGATCACCCAAAGGCGTAGCCGTGATCCTGAAGCGTAAAGGGCAATTGGAGGAACACGGTGAATTTTAATCACAAAGAGTCTGACAATCCCTACCGTTCCATCCAGGGCGAGTGGACTCATTTGCTGATCTTACCAACTTTAAAAAAAAGGGGGTAGAAGCTGTCGGAATTCAGCAGCAGTCCATCACAACTACTGGTTTTTTTTTCACCGTTTTTTTTAGGCTAGTGACCTCTGTTGACGTTGGCAGTGTCACAGCTCAACTCTGGGCGGCTGCCAGACTTTCGACAATGCTCATCCCAAAATAACTACCGTCGAAAAGTTTATACGACATTTTTGTTGTAAAATGTTAAAGACTTGGATCGCAGTATATTGCTCAGTGCAGAACTATGGGACATTTGGGTGGTGGGTTGGTGGGCAATGAAAGCCTTGTTATGTTAAAAAATAAATGTTATAATAAATATCTTATTTATATAGTATAGTAGCGTGAACCGAAGCCTGTCCGAGCTCCCGAGCGGTTGTCGAGTCAACATCTCCTGCGGATGCCCGTGGAGGGGCAAAACACGTTTCGAGTATAGGTTTGGTTGCATGGCATGTTCCCATTTTTTCTCGCTTTTTATTGCATGTATACATATGAGGGCGGGAGAATGGGACTGCATCTTGCATCCAAGCCTGGATTTTTGTCGCAGAATTAAAACTGCATATTTGTCATGACATTATAAGCAAAGTAACGCCTGATTCTACATTCTTCTTTATTTTTCCTAGTGTTTTTCCTATTTTCTTCTTATTGTAGCTGCCTGCTGACTGGTCCTTTGGTCAACCAAGAGGAGGTTGTGCACTGCTTTACCGGACAATTCTGTTGAATGGCTTGAATGGAAGGTCTCCAGCCAGAGGTTTACAAAATAAATGAAAAATTAAGCAACCACACGCTAGGGTCCACTTGGGTACGAACCTCGGTTAAGGTTGTCGCTGGGGTAGGACAGCAAGGGACAGACTGGGTCTTAATTTAAAGCTACAGGCTCAGCATTGAATGGGACGTCGCGTAGGGCTTCAATGTTGAGGACGGAATAATGGAGTTGTTCTGTGTCCACGAACTGTACTGGTTTCCCTACTGCTCGGGGTCATCGGGGGTAAGTGTGCCTTGGGACGTGAGTTCGGGAAGGATCGTAGCGAGCGTCCGATGAGATGAGGGGCTGCCTATCAGCATAGTCAAATATAAACTCGGAACGGCGTTTCATGAACTGAAGAATGGTGAGAATTTGGAGGTCGAAACCACAAGAGCGACGAATTCCCTATCTATTACGGTGTACTACAGGAAAACATATTGGGACCAAAACTTTTCTTCGTCTTCATAAATGATTGATGTAAACTTAAAATGGCGAATGCTAAAATCACTTTATGTGCGGATGACACTGCTATAACATTTTGTCGGCAGTTTGTATTTAGATGTGGAACAAAATGACTCAGCTTGATTTTAACGTAGCATTAGATCAGCTTAAGGCTAATATTATCATAAATCTTCGTCTATTTTGCTCGATGTTTGTCAATCATTAGCGTATGTAACCACTTTAATATCGTTAGACATACAATAGGGTCATATTAAACTACTCAAAATACAAGAAAATTATAAAATGCAAGAAAATAAGAAGATTACACCTCTCCTTTCGCGGGTTCGCAGAACACTAAAAATATAAGCACTCGCTGATGCACGCGGGCGAAGCCACGACCAACAACGAGTGCTTAAATGTCTTCATTCTATATGTCCCTAACAATTTTAAAATTTCCGGAAAAATCTCTTTAAAATCACAGAATCCCGGAGACATGTCCATATTAATACATACGTTTCAGGTTATTGATCCAAAAATTAATCCACCTACTCCGGGCTTTGATAACAAGTTATTTAAAAAGTAATTATAAATAGTGTTTAGTTTAATTAAGTATCGTGTTCATGTCATTGGTAACATTTTTGGTGATCCTTTTTATTTTGTATTTGCAAAAACTGTTGTACTGTTTCAACAAACATAGATCGAACTTTCTAAGTATCAATTCAAATAGTGTCAAATAACAACATATATAATAGTAACATAAATGATATGAGAAACAAACATAAAAATTATATAACAAATCTGATAAAATTCTACTAAGAATCTAGTAATATTGTATCATCTAGAGTCTATTACCTATTGTGTTAATGTTCAATCGTTAGAGTTCACACTATAATGTTGTCCATATAAGTTCATTTTTCACTTTAAATGACTGGTGGTATTCTTGTCCCGTACACTTTACGATCGTAAAGACGTGACAAATATGTTTTTATTTATTCATAACACTTTGTCACTTTATTACAAACACATCTCAATTAAAACCGAGTGTCGTTCCACCATAATTTATAATAATTTATGTTACCAGACATATTTATGAAAGTAGGTAATTTAACGAACATTTTATAAGTTTAGATTTAGAGATCATTAAAAAACAACAATAAAGTTTGAAAAGTTTATTCAATAAAAAAAGAATTATAATTATATAAGAAGAACGTACATAACATCAATACACGCGATAATGCAAATATAATGGAATAAACAATACCACTCTCCAGAACGCATTCCGTAACTGTTTAAACTCAAGCTTACTCTACATTTATTCTTAAGATAGCGTTTCCTGCGCTCCCTGCTCAGTAAGTTCTAAAAATAAGTCCCCGATGTTTAGACAATAGTTAATTTTATCTCCCGTTGGTCCCAACACGATTTTTTCTTATATGGATGAGGAATTCCATAACTATAAATATAAACATACAAGAACACGCGAGTTTATTCATGAAATATTCAAACTAATTACGGAAGTAATCAAACATAATTATATGCTTTATAATATACAAATAGATATGACTAGAATCGAGTTACACGTAGTGTCATGGCAGCATAGTAATAGTATAACATTATTTACACAATAACACAAAGCATTTGCATTATTTTAATTGAAGAAACGCTATTTCATATCCGTGATTGGCATGAAGAACTTAATAACTCGGTTTACACGGTTTTATTAATCATTGTTGTGGCTTTCTACGGCATTGGGTTTGTAGTAAAAAATCACGAGATACGGCCCGTGACACCAGTGGCCAGTGTATGAATATTTCGATTAAATAATGATGCTTTATTATGCTTTATTTATTTAACAAATAAAACTTTCTAAAATAATCTGTACACTTACTGGTATTCTATAATTTTGCTACCAGTAAGCTAAAAAAACATTTGAAAAACATAGTGTTTCGACTTTTGTAAAAAAATTGAGATAGTTTTTTTATTTATTGAATTAATTAATTTCTTTTTTAAATTAATATCAATTGGAATTTGTACACTTACTAGATAAAATGGTGATTAATAACTGTGCATCAAACATAAAATGAATATTAAGGTTATTGAGTTAGTCTGCTTTTACACCGTGAAACTGATAGGGACCCTTAAATCAATTTATACAGTATAGATATGCAGAAAAACTGATTTTTAAGAATTAAATTAAACAACGATTTCACTGATTGAGGTAGTAATGCTGTAAGGGTCAAAAAAAAGTTGATAAGACTTTGGTGAATAAGTTAATAAGTCTAATATCATACAAAATAAAATTATCCTGACATCAAGCTTTAAATACGAGTTCAAGGTGAAAAGGTATTTTGAAATTTTCACGCCAAGCACGGACATTACACGATGCACGTTAACTTCGTTAATCCTATAAGTCCGAGGCGAATACATAATCATCTTACTACAAAAATGTTAAACATCTGTTGAATACTCGTCTAAAAAAACTGTCAACTTGAAAATGGCATTTGGCGTCGGTCGCAGTTACCTACACTTTTTCAGACACGTGTTTAACAGATGTTTAACTTTTTGTAGTACGACGGATAAAGTTTAAATATGTTTTATATCAAAATATTGCAAGCCGGTAATAAAAAAAATGTCGCAATAAAGATATTTTTTCCGTCGGTTATAAGATTGCCAAGGCGTACAAATATAACGGTCACGATTCATATTCAGGGTTTAATTAAATTCAAGGTAACAAAATCAGTTAAAATCGTCTAAGCTGAAACTGATGGCATAATGTTATATGCTAGTGATGCGACTCAAACAACTCACCGTCTTATCAATCGGCGGAATTAATTGCAGCTTGTAAACGAAAACGATTTCTTCGACGAATTCCATCGTTTTCGACACCAGTCGTATGCAACAACGGACTTCAATGAGTATGAGGAACTTCAGAAACCAGTGCACGTAGAATTTCATATCGTTGACTAACTTATCTGAAATTCCGTCTATTCGAGCAAAGTTTTTAAAGTCCAAAGCATGACTCAGTCAATAATAATAACTAAATTAAATGAACATAAAATTCATTTTTTTTTTTTAATATTCTGAACAAGATTTCAGTCGGACGAAACGTACAATTTCGTGAGCAACATCGCCATGCAAAACGTCCGGGCCGCATCACATAGTCCTATTTTCGTAGAATACATTAAATGGAAGACTTGAACATAGTTACAGCTATTGGTCATTTGAGCACTGTTCAGTAATGTTTTAAGGAAGCTTTCCCACGGCTGAAGAAGTCGCGTGACAATGATCCGCTTCATGCGTCATCGGCCTATGATGGTGGGTTCATCAGCCATGGCCAGTTCGTCAGTTGCTGCTTTGTCTCCTTTCCTCTTTCGGGAGTACCACAGGAAAGCGGCAGCAGCACAGAAGTTCACGAGGACCACGAACCAGGCCAAGTAGAAACTAATGTTATAGCTGTGGAAGAAGAGGAAATTAGTTTAAAAAATAATTATAATTATCATTTTTACATTATTTGTTTTATCTCGAACCACTAGACAATTCGTGTTAAAATGGTAGATAGCTAGATAGCTACTAGTATTAATGACATTGATAACCCTAAGAATGAAGAGTCCGAAACAATTTACCAACACTCGTTTGGTCCATGAACTGTTGGTCAACATTATTTTTCACCCATGAACTTTTCATCTAAAGAACTTTTGACCCACGAATGTTTCACCAACGTAACATTACGTCAGTGAATGCTTAATTAAGGGGCCTCTTACAGTCCACTAGCGCCGCCAATCGAAAAAATGTCATAACTCGTAAATAGAATCAAAAATACAAAATGTGGTCTGTAATTACTGTAGAAAAGGCAATAACGTAATTTTATCTACTATCATGCTATTAATCCTCTATAAAAGAACCTATAACAATTAGCTTATTGCCAACATTAAAACACTCAATGATATAATGATCATTATATCATCCAAACGCGTGTTATAATGAATTTCAAAAAAAGAACATTCTCATGCAATGACATTTTCACCACCAGATCGCTAAAATTTTGAAAAAAGAACAACTCGTCTTATCGTGTTATATCCCGCCATTTTTTCACTCGAATATGGTATGCGAATATGGTATGTTATGAGAATCTTTTATAGAGGATTCACAGCATGATTGTAGATAAAGTCTTGTATGCAACCGTTATAATTAGGTATTAAAACACTCATGTGATACTATTATCACACTCGGCTACGCCTCGTGTGATAAACCCACATTCGTGTTTTAATACCCCTGATTATACAACAGTTGCATAAATAACTATTATAACACATTGTCAACACTTGAAATATAGCTGTTTAGCTAATTTTTTTTATTTGTTACAAAAACGGCCGTTTATGTTTAGAATGCACGATTTAGCTAAACAGCTATATTTCAAGTGTTGACAATGTGTTATAAAATTACGTTATTGCCTTTTCTACAGTAATTACAGACCACATTTTGTATTTTTGATTCTATTTACGAGTTATGACATTTTTTCGATTGGCGGCGCTAGTGGACTGTAAGAGGCCTCTTAACAGAATGTTTTGTCCAATAACTTTTCACCCAAAGAACAATTGACCAACAGATAATATTAGTATGGAATTATGGATGGTATGGTTTTGTTAACTTTATAGATAAAATTATTTAAAACCACCATATTAGTTGGTTTTCATATAGGTTTTATTAACTTTCAGCAGTCCCGGTGTCTGTTGTTCAATTGTTCTTTGGGTGAAAAGTTATTTGACAAAACATTCTGTTGGTTAAGCATTTACTGACGTAAAGTTATGTTGGCGAAACGTTCGTGGGTCAAAAGTTCTTTGAAAAGTTCATGGGTTAAAAATAATGTTGACCAACAGTTGATGGACCAAACGAATGTTGGTCAAAAGTTACAGACTCAAGAATGTATGTTTGGAAATTCATCCCCCTGACGAACTTTGCATGATAATCCATCACGGCACGTCGAAGCACGTGCAAGTCAGCTAAATGTGTGTACAAAATATTACAATGGAATGCTTTCAACGCGAAATTATAATAGTCGCATAAACAATGGTCGATGTTATCCGCACTTAACATGCATCGGTCCGATCGTATACAAACGTCCATCAAAAGTAGTTAGTAATACGTCAAAAACACATGATTATAAACGGGAGTCAATACGATGAATTATGAAGCCTGTACATATCGAGTTTTGAACTCATTCGATGATTGACTATCCAAAACAAATAAACTGACAATTATCATATACCTAATATGATAAAGCATGTGTCAAAGCCACAAATGTAATATTTAAAGTTTTGTTATAGACCATCAACTGAACGACTTTCCTTATGAAATAATCACATTAACAAGTTCAAATTTGATGTCAAATAAATCGAGTTTTGATTTTGATTTATAGTATGATATTACTGAATTAAATTACGATAAATTAGGTATATGTTGCTAGCGGCTGTGCCTGCGTGTAACACAATTCCTAAGTGTAGCGAAGGATTTGGTGCCCTCACTACGTTACGGGCGCCAAACTCCGTCTCGGGAGTAAATAAGTAACTTTCAGCCCTTGGATAACAATGCGCTGTTATTATTATTAGACCATAGTAAGTAATTTAACGATATTTATGAAACGGACTGGAATAAGAAGCGAATTTTAAAAAAACAAACAGATTTTTATACTTACTAATGGTAGGCCTTTTCCGGATAGACAAATTTTACATTTCTCTTCATATGATCTACGGCAGACATCATTACTTGCACTACCACGAATGAACATGAGGCTGCAACAAACACTATCTTAAAGTATACGCTATAAAATGTCAATAAATATTAAAACGTGAAGAGAAATTAAAATGATTTCTTTGCATCTACGTAAGAATTTTAATTACAAAACAGGTAATAAATAAATGACACAAAGTAATGTGCTAGATTCGAATCCATGACCTACAACTATTAAAATCGGGACCGCTGCCACAGGACCAACACTGCATTCACTTTAATTAACATAAATAAAATATAATGATAAATGAATTATTAACACCGTTTTTTTGGCTTCTGTTTCTCTAATAAAGACTCCTCGCGTTCATTTCTCTACTACATTGGCTTGTTACAGTGTTATAATATGTATATGTATTAAATATGTACTTACTACTAATGAAGTGAATACCCGCTGCAAGGCGCTTGAACATATACCGGGGATTGTGGAAAGTGTACACGGAGAATCCACAACCCATCGCCATGACAAACAGGCTGATGATACCGAACGATATCATGGTCCTTACGTAATCTAAACAAAGAAGAAGAAAAAAAATTAAAATTCTGGTGTGCTTTTTTTTTCTCGGGCGCGAGAGAAAAAAATAACACTATTTTATACTTTATTTATTATTTTTGCAGACAATACAAACTTGACCAAACAAATAAATATGCCAATATTATATATCTATATATATAAAAGGAGAACTGACTGACTGACATATCAACGTACAGCCGAAACTACTAGGGCTAGGAATGTGAAATTTTGCACACGGCTTCCTATTATAATGTAGGGGAGCACTAAGAAGGGGTTTTTGGAAATTTTACCTTTAAGGGGGTGAAAAGGGGGAATTAGGAAAGTACGTAACCCACGCGGACGAAGTCGCGGGCGAAGTGCTAGTCTATATATATAAAAGGAGAACTGACTGACTGACATATCAACGTACAGCCGAAACTACTGGGGCTAGGAATGTGAAATTTTGCACACGGCTTCCTATTATAATGTAGGGGAGCACTAAGAAGGGGTTTTTGGAAATTTAGCCTTTAAGGGGGTGAAAAGGGGGAATTAGGAAAGTACGTAACCCAAGTGGACGAAGTCGCGGGAAAAGTGCTAGTTATATATATACCTTTTGGCTAATGTAAAAGAAAGACCTTTTATATGTATGATGCATATGTTACGGTAAGTGTGATTAATTGAAAATTATTACTAATTATCCACAGTTATTAATAATTATCAAAATTGATTATTTACTTTTTTTATTAATAATTACATTTTACTTTTGTTAAATGTAATAAATAGCGGGGTTCCGTCGAGCTTACTTGATAGGTGGAAATCAGTAATTTGACTTAGGGTACAAGAGTGAGCGAAGCGAGCTCCGTTTAGCTATCTTACTAGATGGTATGGAAGAGGTTTATTCAGAGCCAGAATTGACCAACACAGATTGGTTCTTGGTTCGTTTGTTTTATTACTTTTACCACACCACTAGTAAATTATGAATAAAAACCAGTAAGTGATAAATTACACAGTTTTCATTATAATTATATACCAAACCATAATCGTAAGTATTAATAATTATTGGTTATTATTAATAATAACCATAGTAATCACATTTACCGTAACGTATACATAATTACTATAAAAACGGCATGTGTTAATAATGTTTCTGGCGATTCTGGGTTTTATTTTTAGCCAACTCATTTAGTAAACAGTTAGTTCATAATCTGCATTAGCACAAAATAGTTTTTATCTTTTTTATGTTCCCGAGGGATCATTTTAGATATGTAGTGGGCGAAACCGCGGGCAATAGCTAGTATTTTTATATATTACATACTTACTTGCTATATTTAAATCATAGGCTAAATCACGTGGACGCGTCGCAGGCTGAGCTAAATAATTGGTGCATCCTGAAAAGAAAGGAACAATTAAATAAATGAGTACTTATTTGAACTCTGAAAATGAAAATACCTGCTATTGAAATATCAATGTTTAAATATTGAAAATTTAAATATCGATCGAAAATAGGCTATTTTACCGTAAAAATGTAATTAGTCCGAAAGTTAGATTATCAAAAAAATTTAGACCTGTATTATTTTTTTTGTTACGTAAACCAAAATTGACGAAGACAGAACGCTTCTAAAAATTACAAAACGTCACGCGATTAGTACAATTTTACAGGCTTTATGACGTCACACGCCCCTACTTTTAAATTTGGAGGAGTTATATCTTTGTCAATATAATAGAGTAAAAAAAATATAAAATACGTGTCCATTATTTTTCTGTACTATACCTGATAGACTAAAAGATTTTCAATGCAGTAAAATACCTATTAATATGGGCATTTTTTGTAAGAGTGTAATATTTTGTTGGATATAAAAAACAAGGTCAACAGTTACATACACATCCCAGAATATTTAAGCGTACGTCCCAATTTATGTTCTTGCTGGAGAGCATACCATCAATTCCGGTTTATTTTTTCATTGTCCTTGAAAAGAAAAATTGACGTAGCTGCAGTGATTTTAGAACTGCCCAGGTTTTAATGCAGTCAAAAGCCTTTTTACAAGCTTTTTTATAATCCACAAATGCTAATCACAGAGGCTGATTATACTCTTCTAACTTTTGAATTACCTGGCTCACTGTGTGGATGACGTAAATAGTTCTACTTGAAAAAAAAATTGTCAAGGTTAAACTAAGATTCGGAGTGTCCCTAAAATTGCTACATTTGTGCGACTTTGCCGTTTTGCATGCGATCGTACTATGTACGGATACTACCGAGTAAGTAATAATATATCCTATTAAAAGTGATTAATTCTGTGTCATTTATCATTAAGAATTAATATTGCGTGTTATGTATAACTACATTTTTACTACGTCTGTGACATATTTACACATTTATAGAATTTTATTGTTATTAATAAATAATAAATTGAAGAATTTTTCATGTCAAACATTATAGTGAACAAGGTAAAGATTTACGAGAGACTGGTGCCTACAGAAGGCATTTGTGTTTTTACTATAACGCAGGTTAACCTATTTCAATCACCAGTCATCAGGTCTCCCGAGACTTTATTATGAAAATTAATTTAGACAAGGTACTACGTGTTGTGAACTTAAATACTATTTACAAAATAATTGGGTCACGTTGAATCTCTCTGCTATAGCGCATGCATATCTTGGCATCAACACCGTTGATTAGAGATAAATGCATTGTTTACAACTATAGGCTATTTCAAAAAGCAATTTGTTTTAACAAAGTATTTAAAGGAAAATGTATAATTTTTTATTGTATTATATAGAGAAAAGTTTGGAGAATTATGATAGAAAAATGATATCTGGCAAATGACCACCACGACCACGCTGACCGATGTTGATTTTTTCATCAAAAATTTTAATCACTTTTTGGCAAATTGGAGGGTCAATTTCGTTAACGACATTACGGATTTTCGAACACGTGTAGTTGTTGGCACATTTTTATACCAAGCATGTTGACTCACATTTCTCTTTCTTAACAGCGGTTTCAGAAGTACGATTACGTTGTCCGAAAATATCACGAATTTTATGAAATGTAACCTTTAACAAAACTACCACTTTCATAGTGGAATTTAATTATTTTAATGCGATTTTCGAGCGAAATCAGAGCACCAATTGAAAAACAAAGTTCTTGTTGAAAAACCCTGTACTATACCTATAAGTATACAAGAGGTTAGTTTGAAGAAACGAATGTATGTGTAGATAGAAAATATGTGGTTCGTTGCCAATTTCATTCGGATCTCACTTTATAATATTGTTTACAACATGCTGTTAAATATTATGCCGGTGCAAAAAATTTAAGAAGATTTCTTCTCCTAAACGATAAACTATAATTGTCTGTCTAAGGTCTGTACTCTAGTCTAAGACCTAGGCCCTCAGGGCTCGGCCACGCCGCGATCGCGGAGGTAATACCCCTCTTTGAGGAGAGGCTGGAGGGGCGTCACGGCGTCCTCACCTTCCACTTGACACAGGTCTTTACTGGACACAGAAGTTTCAGGAGGTTGCCGTGTCTAATTTAGAAGAAAGAAACGCCTGGGTGTCACCACTGCGAGAATCGTCGAAAAGTTACTCGAATGTTATCGATGCCACGGGCTTAAACTAGTATTAAATGAATAGATGATATAAATGAGATCATTAAATAAAGAAGCAACTCGTAAAATTTTAATTAACACAACTGAAGATTGATACATTATGCGACCAACTCATCTCATCACAAAATACATAAATCACAAGAGCCTTAGCCAGAACATTTAACTCGGTGCTCTAATCTTTTGATATTGAAATTTATTACTTGTCTCGTGGCGAAGCAAACTCAAACGAATATATAAATAGCGATCATTTGTTACACTTAATACCTATCAATAAAATTGATGCCAAATGTGAGTTGGAAATACAAATTATATCGAATCTATTTTGGTTTCATAATTATCCAGAATTAGGTGGCTGCTGTTGTGGTGCACATCTGGGATTCATACTATTAACGTGCACTATAACTTCGACTGAAATTACGGTTACATTGGTTTTGATTAACCAATGACCAACAAATTACTAATTAGCCTTCACGATTGTTATTGTTATTAAGATATCTTGGCATCAAAGAGCGAGCGAAACGAGCTCGGGAGCTGGGACACCCCGACTCGGACAGGTTAGGTTTGAAGGGAATGGCGTGTTAGATTACTTTGAACCTTGCTCGCAAAAATAGGAACTGAACAATGTAACAAATAAAATTATAGATGCAGTTGTTCAAGTAAGACGTCCACTGCTGAACATAGACCTCTCCTATAGACTTCCAATAGGACCGGTTGGAAGCGGCTTGCATCCAGAGTGATCCTGTGGTCTTCATAAGATCATCTGCCCACCTTGTGGGTGGATTCGAGAACCTTACGGCCCCATCGGCCATCAGTTCTGCGTGCTATATGGCCTGCCCGTAGACGAACCAAAGTTGCCAACATAACTCAACGAATTAGCAAGTTGAAATGGCAGTTTGTATGTAATGATACTTCGGAGTTGTGATATAAGGATTTATGAACCAATCGGTATTTCGACATTCGATTAGTTTTTGTGAATTTCAGAATGTAAAATAAAAAAGTAAAATATATTTTGATATTATTGTAGTTTACCCACGCTCCGCCGACTCTAGTTGGACGTGAACACACACAAACATCTCATGCGTTTGGTATAGCCGCGAGCGCGCCGTACGCGCCAGTCGCTGGGTTGCCAGCTACTAAGACCGCACGTGCGTTTCGTACGTGAATATTTGGATATTATGCCGTAATTATGTTTGATATTTCGTGACAGCGCCCGCGAGTCTGTTTGAGCATTTTAAGTACTAGCAGTCACTCCCGTCCCGCCTTGGGTGTGACGACTTATGTGGTAATTTTAACACGTTAAAAAAATCGAGTAATTAAACATTGAAAGACCTTGCCAACGAGAAATATGAAATTAAGCAGGTAGCACAATCATTGTTTTGAGCCAGCGCGTTACGTTCAGACCCAATCGAGGCAGACCACAGTTACAAACAGTCTGTGTTTTTCAACTGAAAAATAATAAAGATACAATAATTTTAGTAAACGACGCACACATCACAGAACATCTTTTAACGACCAGTGGAAGTCGGGAAACTCGTAAAGAAAGATAATTATTATGATCCACGCTACGCAACTGCACTCGTGTTATATTTGTATAACACAATCATGCAACATCGATAATTTTGCTGTTTCTCCTGCCGCCTAACATTCTAGTTTTGTTTTGCAAAATTTACTACTGGCAGTGCCCGTGACTTTGTTCGCGTTGATGACAAAATCTAACAATCTTTTTTATTGTGCGAGGCGTGGTTACAGCCATTTTTATTTTCTTTATGCAAGTGCTTCTTCTCCACTGTAGCATATATCTGCTTCATCGGCCGTCTGTCCGTCTGCAGACATGGCCGGCCCACTTCCACTTCAGCATGCTGATTCTATGCGTAATGTCGATTAATTTGGTCTATGACGAATGACTTAATTTCGATTCTGTCCACCAGAGAAACCCCGACCGCATTGCTCTCTCTCACTGCGCAACCTTATATTTTTGGAACAGGCCTTTCGTAAGTCATTACGGGTAGGACACACTGGTTTTAAATCCAGCCCAAACATATCCTTTTAGTCGCTTTCTTCTAAAGTTGTGCCGACCGGCCCAGTTGTATCGTATGGCCTAAGTATATGTATGTATTTTTGCACAAACTCGAGAGCAGCGATATGGATGTCTGTGCGATTATGGATGAAGTTATCTTGACTAATAATTCGATTTTTTCACCTGTCAGGTGAATAAGAAAATTGCTTTCGCATGTGAATGAAAAGTATTGAGAGAGTACGTTTACTGGTAGTCCGAGGATGCAAGATATATGAGTAAAACATGAAAAAGACAGATCATTTAGTTGTGACTGAAACTTTGCCAGGTCTTTTCAAAGTAATTTTCAATCTATTTAGTTGTTGTCGGCTGTTAGCGTTAACTAATTTATTTATAAAACAGATACCCGTCAGCCACAAGAATAAACAGTTTGAACTAAACAATGTTGGAAGCTGCAGATTATTTCGAGGAGCTAAGAAACTATGCTCTAAATAACACGTAAACAAAGAAAACGGATAATGAGTTCGTGACGTCACTTTATAAAAGTATTATTAAACTCCATTCATCATAATATACACGAGACAACAACTTCATATTTTGACATTGAAGAGCGAACATTGTTATCTTTTCACTTGAGTATTTTCTAAGCTTTATTACGTGATAATAGATCATCTTCAGACGGGTTTAGTAGAACGGTAATGATTATTACAATCTAGACGCGACACGAGGTCACTACCCGCGGCGCGATTACACGAGAGCTTTTAACAAAACATGTCGACATAACGAAACATTATTATTTAGTAGTATTTAGATGGTTTTTCTTGAACTAAGAGCTTCAGTGTTGTTCTTGTGTAAAATACGAAAGCACGCCACAGCCATGTCAAAAAACAAAAACACAACTAAATTTTTTTTTAAGATTTTTATAATAGTGAAAACAAAACTAATATTTTTATTGCTGTCGGGGGACAGTTCCGTGGAAGACTTTTTGTAACCAGTTTTTTCACATTTTAGTTCACTTTACGACATAGCAGGCGTGTTTTTTTTATTTTTAAATTATTTTCTTTTCAATTATATCCTTTAGTGACATAACGGTACTACCTTCTTCCCGTGGCTTAGTCCACGTGGAGGTCGGTAATATCCCACGGGATAGCCTTAGGTCATAAACATTAATAATGACTGATTATTATTAAAAATAACCATAGAAATCACATTAACCGTAACATATAAATGTATTTAACTAAATTAACCAAGCCACATATTGCCTATAGCGTAAGTTTCCTTACACACTGGAAACATTTGAAACGACTTTAAAAATATTTAAATAAAACTAAACATTTTGATTAAGTATACAGGTGAAGCCGGGACGGGCCGTTAGTTTCAAATAAACAGGTAAAGATTGAAAATGTTTCAACTTCTGAAATGCCCTCGGACATGAGTTAGAGACTATGAGTTTGAGTGCAACTAACTAACATTATCTGGTCATCACAAAAATTGAATTTTACTATTCTAGATTTATTCATATATTGAGTTGTTACAGAACAGTACAGCATTATTTTATTAAGTCAGGGTGTTGAAATATTTTCATAGAGTGACAAAGATATATCGTTTAATTTTAGAAGCTAATGTCAAATTGTAATAAATGACTCTCACTTGAAAGCAACCCAGTATTTAAATTAATATTCTGCAGCCCTGAGCTGCAGCCGCCATATGTTCGCAATCCTGCGTCATGCTATCACCGTTGAATGGTGTGCAAAACTGTACATTGTTGTAAAATGACGAGCGCTGTAGTGTTACTCGTAAATTCAACGTATTAGCCCAGACGCAAGCAGTTAATCGCTCGCAATGTGTTTACCTATTATTAACACCTACAAATCTGTCGTTATTACTACAGTTTTCTACTAACAGTTTGTGTAAGAAAACTTCGTTCGTACGGATAACTAAACTAACTAAAAATAAAAATAAAACCGGGAGGGGTCGTATAGGCGGGCGCCTGATGCGATGATGTGGTTCCTGACGAAGATTGTGTTGTCTGACGATGGATAGTAGAGATTTTATTATCTTAATGGAGATTGTGTCATTGCTGACATAAAAGGGACTCTTTTTTTTTCTTTTTTACGTGGTAAAATGATCACATGAGTCCTCCCACCCAGGGCAGAGCGGGAGGGACTGTCAGACTCGTACTAACTAAAATCCACGGTGTCCTTCAATAGCCCTTTACGTACGTAATTCGTGAGTCCTGCGACTGTAAAAGGGACTCTAGTTACTTTCCTAAGAAACCGATTTTAGGTGGCCTGCTTCTGACAAATTATGTTCTGTTTCGCATGCTAAAAAATTAAAGAGAGACGTTGTTAGTTCATGACGAGTTGATTTTTCTGTAGATATCAATAGCGATCATCAATGATAAAGAATTTGGGGGCTCTGACGCGACCCCGCGGTAGTTAGCTGGGGGTTCCACTTGACTTTACATTTATTTCAGTTGCTATGTAGAAAATACATGAAAGTATGAAATAATAATCTAGTCACAAATATTCATTACCCATTTATTGCTTCTGTCATAGCATATCATGGGGGACAACGGGAATGTAATACGAAAGATATGAAAGAGAAGTAATGCTCGCATCATAGTGAAGCTATGAATATTATGATGTGTTATGACCTCGTTGGTTGGCATCCTTGGTTTTATTCCCAGGTCGTGCAAATAATAATTAGGACTTCGAAAGTCAAGGGTAGACAGGAAATAGACTTCAACATAGTTAGGAAGAGGTTAGGTACACGATAATACCAATAGTATACTATAGTTTAAATATTTTATGCGCATACAATTTTTATTATCTTCCATTGTAATGCTTGTTGACCAATCAAAAAATCAATTGATCCACCACCCCTATACCGCGTATGCTGAGGATGCTCAACGCGTTCGTGGAGACCAACCCTGGATTAGACTTGTTTTCTGATGAATGGAAGACGATAATGTTAGAATGTCTGCGATTTTGTGAGGAGACAGAATGAAAGGATAATTTAATTAAGTGGTAATGACTTTTTAAGCTGTACTAAATGTATTAAATAAATATATTGTTTTAGAGTTATCATGTATTGGCTCTATGTCTACAACATCTCTGGCCACACCACAACTTCATGTTGTCAGGATCATGTAAACGATAGCTCATTGTATTCTTTATAATATTAAAAGTTATTTGTATTTCATATAATATTTAAATGTTTCATCCTCTGATCCTAAAAAAAAAACTGTGCATATTTTGCTGAAATCATCCACAAATAAAAGACAATACCTGGCTCTACCAAGAGTAAAATTTTTGATTGGTCCAACAAATAAAAAACAATATCTGGCTCTACAAAGAGTAAAATTTTTGATTGGTCCACAGACATTTGCATGAAGAAGTTCTAAGACCTTCTAACTTCTGGTTGTACTTTGAGGGAATGGTGGTCTCGTCTGTTTACCTTCACAACAGACTGTGTGCCTTGCTAGTATTACACTTTTCACTGAAATTGACACCATCAGCTGCTCCATTTCTAAGTTTATTAATATCACTTGAATTGTTGTTTCACGTTTAGTTTGTTTACTCTATTCTCTAACATTGCAATGCATTCATTCTGTGAGTCATATGTATATTCAATATCCTTGCTGATTAATACGTTACCGTCGAGCTCATTGGTCTAGTCATATAGCCCTCCCCCCAACAGCTTTTTTTAAATACAAAAACGTCAACAATGTATTAGCACAAGAACTGCATTCAGTGTGAATAAATATAAATTCAGTTAAAAGAGATACATGCGTACCGTTTGTATTTTGACTTTCAAGTCTCAATAACTTTTTTCTCCAGTGGTTACAGCCCAGCTATCTCAGTCGGTAGAGCATGAGACTCTTAATCTCAGGGTCGTGGGTTCGATCCCCACGTTGGGCGAAATCTCTTGGTAGCGGGACTCACGAATTACCGTGACCCCGGTACATAAAGGGCTATTGAAGGACACCGTGGACTTAAGTCAGTACGAGTCTGACAGTCCCTCCCGCTCTGCCCTGGGTGGGAGGACTCATTTGATGATTTTACAACGTAAAAAAAAAGTGGTTTACAGGTTTGCTGCCATACAATTAAATGATACACTTTTGAAGTACCTACCAACTTTGATATATAGATGGATGTGTTACAAAAAAAGGGACGTTTTGCCTATTTTTCTTTACACACTTTTGCCGAAGCGTTCGGGAAATACGGGTGTTACTATTTAAGATGAACAAGGAGTTACTCCTGGAGGACAATTATAATAGGAGGCTGCATCGAGCCCGGTTGACCCCGCTCATAACTGTGCCCATGTAGTTATAACCGGAGCGGAATCATTTATCAGGAAATCGTGTTTCCTGTTTATACTTTAGTAATTTCAACCATGGGGTCTCAACTCGAACAGATTATAATTATTAATAGTCGTGAAAAAAATCTAAAATGCCAGTATAAGTAACTGTTACGTATTACTGAACGTCCACTAAAATGCTTAGAACGGCCGATTCTGACCGAAGTAAGATTACAAAAAATGTAAGCTTCCTTTTTATAGCTTATTTATCTATTTACAGTCATAAATCACGTATTTTCGATTAAAAATAGGGTCATCTAGTATATCAATTAGTTGTGAAAATACTGCTTCTGGTAATTAGTGAGGTGCTGCCATCTCATCATCATCATATTCGTGAGCTGCTGGTGGTCATCAAAGAAAATAGCCAGTCAAATAGCCAGCATTAGGAGGTATTATTTTTGAAGTGAAAACTTCTTTAGCGGCGTTGTGCACTTTTTTTGGAATGGGTAAAAAATGTTAAACTCGCGTCAGGACACGTGACCTGATCGAAAATTCGTAAGACAGCGCAGGGCGCTTGCGCGAATGTTCGTGTGTGTTTATTACTATTCAAGTTTTCACTTCTGCCGGCACTCCCAGAGTGCAACCCGTCGTTTTTTTTTGTATGGGATTGGATATCTGTACGTAGTATGTATTATTATTATCTGTGGTTTCATCTTTCCGTCTGCCAGACCGAGAGAATTAGTTAAAAATGAAATGTGTGGTACCTAACTAAGAAAAGAAAACAACGTTACAGTAAAGTAAACCAGCGGGAACTAATGGACACACTGAGTGAGTAAAACCAGAAGGTGTCAGGGAAAAAATAAACAAACACGTTTGTTTTTGCACGGTGAAGAATTCACGTGAAATTTTCAAACATTTCAACTTCTTTTTCGAGTGTACTAAGCTATTTTACCGCCGGTCGCTGCTTATAATTTTTTTCTGTTTTTTTTTTCTGATATTTTTTTAACATACCGGTAGCATTGTTTAGAAATGAATTGCTATTTTTGCCTCGGCATCAGTGTGATAAAAGGTTTGAGTCTTCAGAGGAATTTAATCCATTTTTCCTCTCATGAAACGATTTGTTTGACTTACTAATGCAGATTGAATTTAATTATTCCTAACAGTTTTTACAGAACATCCAGCGGTATATGGTATTTTATATAAAAAAAATATGTACATGTTACCGGAAACGATGTATGAATGATGAATGAATACGAAAATATCTAGGAGTTGTATGTCGCAGGGATATCATAAAAACAGGGATTTGATTTGAAGAACTTTTTTTATCAGAGTAAAAGCTCTTAAGATTCAGTTTGTGTGTAATGTACATAATTTGTATATGTGCGTTGTTTACAGTTATTTAGTGAAAAAAAAAAACGATTTTATAAAAAACGAGTTGTTGTTGCCACAAAGTTAATTCGCCACGAAAAAAAGTATCTATGTGTGAATTAGTCACAGTTTTTGTTTGTTCAATTTTGATAACTGTAAATTGGCCCCATTTCTTTTTCCCGCACGGATAGCTGAAAAATTCAATAGAAAATTCCAGCACAAAACTACAGAAAAAGAGGACACAATGTGGAATTTGAACAGAAAGCAATAGGAGAACAGGTTCATGGAGGTGTTGGTAACGCCGTCTTCATTAAAAATTATGTAGAATGAAAATATGTGGCAAATTAACAGTAACAACATCTAGCATAGCATCTAGCTGTGGCGAATTAACTTTCCTAGTATGAGGTTGTAAAAAATAGGGCAAATTAACTTTATGGCAAATTTACAACAACCATAAAAAACAACTTACTTGTATTAAACACTCCCGGCAATCCGGTTATATTCATTGGTGCCTCCTTCGCTATCATAGTCTTATTAGTCGGATCAAAGACGTATCGGCACATCTGCCATACTCCGGTATCGCTAGACATAAAGTACCGACCCGTCGGCAAGAAAATACCTGAAACCAAAGCACATAATATTAAGAAGGGAACAATCGGTACTGGTGTTAATGACTCTACGTGCGAACGCTTGGCGCTACTCCAAGCAGTTAATATAGATCAAAAACAAAATTCACTGTTCATAGGTGCCAAGTTGTTTTACGGTAGTTAGTGAATTGGTTAGACGTGTTCTAACGTGTAATTCAATGAGACTTTTTTCTAATAGCTTCTTTGAATGTTTTGTACTTATGTTTAAGTGGTAAATTAAAAATCCTGCACTATTAAACGAGCAATATCTGCATATTTTATATGTATTATTCTGCAGCAGTTCTCAAAAATTTCTCTAACAATTTTATGTGTGTCGTTGTTGGAGAATGTTTATAATGAGGAACGAAACCGTCAAACATGATTTTTGCGTAACTTAAACCGTTAACGCAACGATCTCAACAGAAGCTCTCAGTAAGGAATATTTTTCCCTGCTTTTGCAAAATTTTTAATTGTTGCTCCGCTCCTATTAGATATAGCGTATGTTATATAGCCTTTCTTGATAAATGGACTATCCAACACAAAAATGTGTTTTCAGTACGTACCAGTCGTTCCTGAGGTTAGCGCTTTCAACTAACCAAACAAACAAACCCATCACCTATATAATATTACTATAGATATGATGATAATTTAATCATTGTACTCGTAAGATAAGAAATCAAGTTTAGTTTTTAAATTTGAGAAAAAAAAATGTCGGGTAAATAATAAAATACTATTAGAAAACCGTAATTCGACTCATCTGTAGAGAACGAAGCCTTGGGTGAAATTCTATCTAATGGGGTTGGTAACTCACATATTGTAGATGACCCTGCGTACGTTTGTTCTAATGACAGATTAATGTTTATCCTGTAGCGCGATAAAACCTATGCAAGCTTTGAGCGCGGTGACCGAATCAAGAAATTCCGTAACTAAAATAAACCTGACACTGTCATACCTGTCATGTCAACGTGAATGAATAAAATTTGAATTAATGAATTTTTTTTCTTGACGTTTCACTGGATTGTCGTGGCTGACCATAGCCTAATTAGTAGAGTAACTTCCCATAGAGCAACGATGGGATGATATTCTCGTTAAATATTAGCGGTAGGCGAATTTTTTTCTTTTTATTAATAAATAAAATAAATTAATAATTGTAATTGCAAAAGTTGATAAAAAATGCTATGCAATAGCTTTACCGCGGCAGTCCTCGAGTGCCACACGTATTTTTTGTTTGTTGTGAGTTTTGATACAAAATGGAAATGAAAGATTATTCTTTAGCTATGCAAAACCAAAAATAAGCTGACCATTTATTCCGTGGAAAGGGCCATATACAGTGAGACAACGATTAACTGATTTTGTATAGATTGATGTCAATTTTTGGTTCCTGCAAAGAATACAGTATTGCTTCCGACTTTCTATTGTAGGAGAAATATCATAAAGCTTTATGTCAGTAATTTTACCCTTTTTTCTATTTAAATTGGAGCAGTACAATAAGAATTTAATGATTTAAACTCTTTCTCTCACAACAATTATAACAAAACCGGTGATAAATCTTCCACCAGTCAACTGATTTCATGATACAAAGAGCGATGCAATACTTCCTTCAATAGAAAAGGAACATATTAGATATTAATTTGAAAGGTATGTTGGATTGTTTGATTATGGTTTAGTAATATCATTTGAATAAATCCAACTAGCAGCCTGCCCCCGGGCATGCGGGCGGCGAGTAATGGGCGACTCGCTATCCGACCATGCATCAGGCCGGGACTCCACTAAAGCGGAGACGAGCGGAGATGTGCTTGAATAACCAATCAGAAATCCACATCTCCTCTCCGCTTAGCTTCGGTCGAAATCTGATTGGTTATTCGGACAAATCTCCGCTTTGGTGGAGTCCCGGCCTCATGCCCGGGTCGATGGCGCGTTGTATTATACGCGCGCCTCAAAGAGTGTCAGCATAAAGACGGAGCACCCCTTTAGAGGGCCAAAGCCTGCCGGGGTCGCGGGACTCAAGAATTACCGTGACCCCTGAAAGTAAAGGGCTATTGAAGGACACCGTAGGTTTTAGTCAGTTCGAGTCTGACAGTCCTCCCGCTCTGCCCTGGGTGGGAGGACTCATTTGATAAATGTTAACTCAGTGATAATATTATTTTTAATTTTGAAAAATTCTACCCATTTTTTCGTGATAGGGGAAATAATTTACTGTCGGAATGTTCCAACACTTTTGCAGCCTATTACACAAAGTTTAGTTATTATAAATCGATAAAACATTATTTTCTTAGTAGAAAAGTCCCTTGTTATGATCCCTTTAGAACAAACGTAGGCAGCGCTACTTCGACTGTTACCTTCCTCATTATAAATTGACCGATGCATGTTATACGACTTCCCCGAATTTAAAATAGCAGTTACGGACGTTATTGGCTATGAAATATATCGTCTCATCACTTCCTACGGATGTCCGTAATTAAGGAATGACGTTAATAAAAATCATAATGTTGGTAGATGAATAAGTTTCTAAATTGAGCTAGTACATAATTTACTCATTTTATACTTTTTATTGGTTGTTGAATTTCATTGATAATTAAAGGGGTTTAAAGGTTTTGGCACTATCGGTCGCCCGCCATTTTTTTTTTCAGAATCGCGTTGCACAACGAAAGTGGGCATGGATGGTTATATCCGAAACTATGAGGAATATCGAAAAACTTACGAAATAAGTCTTGAAGCCGATTTTACGAAAACTAAAACTGCATCATTTGATTTTAGAAAAATTACTAATCGCCGCAATCGCGGCGGTAAGACCTCTCTTTGAGGAGTGGCTGGATAGGCGTCACGGCGTTCTGACACGGAAGTATCGGGAGGTTCCTGTGTCTGATGGGGAAGGAAGAAACGCCTGGGTGTCACCACTGCGAGGATCGTCCGGAGGACACGGTGGAGCATACGGTGCAGGACTGCCCCGCTTGGGCAGATCACCGCCGTGTCCTCACGACGGCGATAGGCGGAGACCTCTCGCGCCCGGCATTGGTCGAGGCCATGCTGCGGGGCGAGACGGAGTGGGAAGCGGTCGCCTCCTTCTGCGAAGCAGTCGTGCTCGTGAAGGAGGAGGCGGGCCACGTGAGGCAGAGGACAGCGTCCTCCCTCCACCCCAGCCGCAGTAGTAGACGCCCACGGCGTCAGACGTCGCCAGACGATCTCCGGCCACCGTAGGCGCGGGCATGCGGGCAGCGAATAATGGGCGACTCGCTGTCCGACCATGGACCATGCCCGGGTCATTGGCGCGTTGTGTTACACGCGCGCCTCAAAGAGTGTCAGCATAGTGACGGGGCCTGTAGAGGGCCAAAGCCTGCAGGGGTCGCGGACTAACGAATTACCGCGACCCCGTTACGTAAAGGGCTAGTGAAGGACACCGTGGATTTTAGTCAGTACAAGTCTGACAGTCCCTCCCGCCCTGCCCTGGGTGGACTCAGGTCTCATTTGATGATTTTACCACGGAAAAAAAATCCTGGCCAGGAACCGAACCCGCTGATTTTGGAAAAAAAACTCACACCCTGTATTATTGCACCATTCGATAGTGTTGCTAATATGGATCAAATTCTGAGCATTAATAATATACGGCACACACTACGCTGTTATATGCACACACACTTTAAGTTTAATACATAATTCAGGGGTACTTTTCGAGTTATACGAATGGTAAAAAACATGAAAAAATGCAGTATCTTTTGTGACAAATTTTATGTTTTCTCATGTATTTTGGTTCTTTTACCTTTTTTTGCCTCAACGTTTACTTTCGTAATAAAGTCATTTGCATGTATGTAGGTCTATTGGTGTAAAAGATTTTTACTCTTGCTTGATTTTTAGCTCTGGAACCTAACGCTTTAGCACATTATGTCCAGTATATTTTTTGTTTGTCTAAGTTTTCTCTATCTAAGTTACTTTAGATGGAGAAAACTTGAGCAAATAATGCGTTAGCGCACGGCGATTCGAAAAAAAAACTATCGAAATGGCGGGCGACAGATAGAGTCAAAACCCCTCCATCAGAAATAAACAGCAGAGTAATAGGAAAAATGCAATAGTATGTAGTTATGGAATTGAGAACACTTAATTCAAATAATCAACTCACCATTTCCACCCTCTATGTGGACCCACTTCTCAGTGCATACAGCTGCAATCCAGAGGAAAGTGCACAGTCCAATAAAACATGTGCAGCCGAACAAGATACGCCTCTCAATAACCAACGCCTGCAGCAATGGCCGACGTTCCGCAGCGCCCACAGATGATGCCGTTGACATTTTGTCAGTCTCCATGGCTGGTTTTCTGTAACAAGTAAAAATGTTTGACAAATTTGATCAAAAAGAAGAATAGTGCTATTCTTCTTTGGGGTCAAATTCATCAAACAAACGTCGGTCCCAGAATAAAAGAAAGAAACTATGATTATTGTTCAATGTAGTTTCCTTTAATATCAATAAAGTTTTGATATCTGTGATTTAGCATTTCTTTGCCTTTTAAAATACGACAAATCTATATATTTAAATTGGCCGAAACGGCTCCCTCCAACTCTTTATCTCTGGATTTTTCTTCCCTCATAATTTTCGCTTAAACAGGATTTAAAATTAATCACTTAGGGTCATCGAGACTATACGGTGGATTGTCATCTTCGCTGAATCCGCATTCATGAACGGCAGCCTTTGAATCGTGGCGCAATGTATTCTCCTCTCTTTGCACAGCTAGGTACATATAGTTGTACTGAAGGACACCATGGAATTTAGTCAATACAAGTCTGACAATCCTTCCCGTCCTTGCCTAGGTGGCAAGACTCATTTGATTATTTGACCAAGTATAAAAAAGCCTGCTAGTATGCAACGTAAACTACCTGGGATAACTTTGTAATAATAATTAATTAGTGATTTAGGTAACCACTCCATCATCTATCCGCAAAGCCATGATTTAGAATGAAATACAATTTGGAAAAAAGTCGGCCAAGTGTAAGTCGGACTCGTGCACGAAGGGTTCCGTGCCATTATATAAAACTAGAAAAAAAATGTAGCTAGGATCATGGATGTGTCTGTTTAATGTTTCTGAAATCTATAGGCAAAGGGCTATTATCTGTATTTTACCCGATTTGTAAACTCAGTAGTTTCGGAGATAAGAGGGAATGTTCATTATTGTCGTGTATTTTCTCGAACAACTCTGAAATTATAATGAAATTACAAAAAAAGAAAAAATAAACCACAATCCTCATAAACTCTGAAATCCTCTTGTTTGTGATCGTTTCTATAATAAAAGGTTTTTGGTTCAGAATCATGTGGCAACGTTTTTAACTTAAACGCCATTGCAAAGGATTCCTTTCTTGCGTTTAAAGCTTTAACTGACCAGCTGCATAAAAATCTATGTGCCTTATCATTGTGTTAGCCAGAGAAGTTTTGGGATACACTTATTGTTTACCTAGTAACTCGGAAACGAGGTCAACAAATTATAGTTTTCGTGAGTGGTAAGAGTACAGTTTCGCATAGATTCATCATTATAATTTTCAGCTCACTAGTGCTGCTGAACATAGGCCTCTTCCAGATATCCAATAGGACCGGTTGGAAGCGGCATGCATCCAGCGTAAACCTGTGATTTTCATCAGATCGTCTGTCCACCTGTTTGACGCTGCGCTTGCCGCTTCATGGTCTCCATTCGAGAATCTTATGGCCCCATCGGTCATCACTTCTGCGTGCTACCTGGCCTGCCCACTGTCACTTCAACTTACTAATTCGCTGGGCTATGTTCAACTTTGGTTCGTCTCCTCATTTCTGACTCGACCACGCAGAGGGACTCCAAGCATAGCCCTCTCCATAGCTCGTTGGGCTATCTTGCGCTTACGTATGAGGCCCATACAGAGATCACGTTTCGGAGCCATAAGTCATCACTGTAACACACATTGGCCGAAAACTTTCGACTTGAGGCACTGAGGAATTCTGCACAGGAAAACGTTACGCAGTTTCCTGAACACTGCGCAATCGAGTTGGATTCGGCGGTTAACCTCTTTCTTGAACTTGGACCTACCTAGTGCGACGGTTTCTCCCACAGGTAGACATACGCATCGCATAGATTAAGAAAGCAAAATCTATACTAATATTATAAAGCTAAAGAGTTTGTTTGATCGAACACGCTAGTCTCAGGAACTACTGGTTCGAAATGAAAAAATATTTTTGTGTTCGTTAGTTCATTTATAAAGGAAGGCTGTAGGCTATTTTACGTCACGCTATGATCAATAGAAGAGCAGCAGCAATTAAAAATGTTGCTAAAGCGGGAAAGTATATTTCTTTTGGAGAGCTTCCGTTGCGTGCGCTGTGAAGTGTGTAAGTTACGCAAACATAATCCATAATTACGGAAGTACAATTTTTCCTCATCAAAAGTTTAAAAAAGAAGTCAGCAACAGAACGTTTACGAGTATGTCTATCATGTAAGGTTGGATCTGGAGGCGACTGCCCTCCAGCGCGTCTATGAATGGCGCGTGGAGGCGCAGCGTCGGGGCGAATCCCCGCTGCCTCGACAAGTCGAGGCGCGGCGGGAAGAGCTCCGGCGCGATCTCAGGGCAGTATGGAGGGAGCGACTGTCGCAACCGAGGTCCGGGCACGCCGCAATCGCGGCGGTAAGACCCCTCTTTGAGGAGTGGCTGGATAGGCGTCACGGTGTCCTGACCTACCGCATGACGCAGGTCCTCACCGGACACGGAAGTTTCGGGAGATTCCTGTGTCTGATAGGGAGGGAAGAAACGCCTGGGTGTCACCACTGCGAGGATCGTCCGGAGGACACGGTGCAGGACTGCCCCGCTTGGGCAGAGCACCGCCGTGTCCTCACGACGGCGATAGGCGGAGACCTCTCGCGCCCGGCATTGGTCGAGGCCATGCTGCGGGGCGAGACGGAGTGGGAAGCGGTCGCCTCCTTCTGCGAAGCAGTCATGCTCGTGAAGGAGGAGGCGGGCCGCCTGAGGGAGAGGACAGCGTCCTCCCTCCACCCCAGCCGCAGTGGTAGACGCCCACGGCGTCGGACGTCGCGAGACGATCTCCGGCCACCGTAGGCGCGGGCATGCGGGCGGCGAGTAATGGGCGACTCGCTGTCCGACCATGGACCATGCCCGGGTCGACGGCGCGTTGTGTTCCACGCGCGCCTCAAAGAGTGTCAGCATAGTGACGGGGCCTGTAGAGGGCCAAAGCCTGCTGGGGTCGCGGGACCAAGGGATTACCGTGACCCCGGTACGTAAAGGGCTAGTGAAGGACACCGTGGATTTTAGTCAGTACAAGTCTGACAGTCCCTCCCGCCCTGCCCTGGGTGGGAGGACTCATTTGATGATTTTACCACGATAAAAAAAAAAAAAAAAAAAACATGTAAGGTTGACTCAATATAACCTGTTTTATGGAACTCAGTTTTGTTTTACACTAATGGATTATTTGCGAGGGTATTTTCATAAACAATGCTATTAATCCTTATCCAAAGAAATACATTACTCATCACAAGGATTTAATTTTGAACAAAATTGCCCAGTGACATCATTTGATTTCAATATCTTAGGAAATATCGTAGCAAATTAGCCTTTTCTGTCCCACTGCCCTGCGTGGCAAAGGCCTACCCATATCCTTCCAGTCGTTTTTGAGTTTTGCCTTTTCTAAACTAAAACCACCACAAAATACTGATGGGCTTGGCGGGCATGTCCCAATCCATCTCTAAGAACCTTGGAACTTAAGGAGTGGTTGGAGAGGCGCCACGGCTTTCTCACATTCCGGCTGACGCAAGTCTTCACCGTACACAGTTGTTTCGGGAGATATTTCCAGGGTTCAGTTGCAGGTGACGGAAATGGGGAGCAGTCGAAACGCGTGAGGGAAACAACTTCCTCTAGCTCTCGCCCCAGCCATCACCGAAGACGTCTAGGGTGTCAGACATCGCTTCGTAAAATTCCACCTACCGTACTCACGAGCTTGCGGACGGGGAGTAATGGATGGCACGCCGTCCGACTAAGGACAAGGCCCGGGTCGACGGCGCGTTGTGCTCCACATACTCCCAAAGGAAACTGACGGGTCCTCCATAGGGCCAAAGGCCTGACATGACGCGGATGAAACCGCGGGCAGAAGGTAGTAACATAATATGGCGACTTCATACATTTACACGGAAGGAAATAGCGTGACTCACGCCGGGAAATTTCCACTCGTCTACTGTCTCGGACGCTATCATTTCTTAAGGAAAATTCACGAGAGCTATAGTGTGGATAGTAGATACTGTAATTTTTAGGTAATCAGAAGAGTTTTCAAACGAAATTCGGAATACAATTTTTGGGTGTTCTCCATATTGTGTGTATCCGATAAAAATATTATGTGAAGAGCACAAGCTTTGTTATCGTTATCAGTAATCAATTTGTCAATTGTGTACGGCTTTAGTGTCACTTGCCTGTTTTAGTTTGGATTGTAATATATTATGTATTTGTAGGATGTTCAGTAAGAGAAAAACATCGGAATCGCAATAGTCACATACTAATGAACCGAAAGGTTGCCGAACATTCTTTATCCTCTCTTTTTTAAATTTTAATTAAAATATTTATGTATGCTATTCTAGCTTAATAGCTTAATAGCAGGCAGGTAACACAATTTACACATTTAAAAAAATACGCATTAAACACTTTACTCTTTGCTGATCTTAAAAAAAAGTTTTTAGTTGCGTAACATTTGTCACACGTCATGCATTTCTTTTTATCTTGGTATTGTCATCTTATTGGGTCCTCCCGACCGGAACGGGACGGGAGGGATAGTCAGACTCTGGCTAAAATCCACGGTGTTCCTGCGATAGCCCTTTACGTTCCAGGGTCACGGTTACCTGTTAAAGAAGTCCCTCGACTCCGGCAGGCTTTGGCCCTCTATTGGGGCCCCGTCAGGTTGTCAACAGTTCTTGCACACCCAGGCATAGCCCATGTTCGGACGACTATAGTCACCGATTACCTACTCGCTGTCCTCATGCCCGCGCATGAACAAAATAATTATTTAAATCGGACTTGTAGTTCCAGAGATATGCGAAAACAAATATATAAACATACATACATACATACTCATACTCATATGAATACATCCACTTTTGAAATTTGGCACATTTGTTCAGACGCTGATATATACGAGTAGACTATACGAAAACTGGGCATTTCTGGAAATATTACATACATACGGGTCGAATTGATAACCTCCTTTTTTATAATAGGTTAAAAATAGCAGCCCGCCAGCATCGGGATGGATCGGCACATGGTCCAGGCTACCGGTGGTCAAGGCTCCTGAGAGAGGAACCTCTTAATAATACGCGCTGTGTCCAGAAGTACTGCCTTCTGAACCAGGCGCTTGATCCAGCTGCCAAGCGAGAGCTTCCTCAAATGTTGTTCGAGGCTCTTGGCAATTAAGCAGACACGACTATCGGCGAAATGACTGTATTCACATTCCACATGTCAACAACCTCGCGAGCCAGATCAAGATACCTGAATTGTTTAACTTTTTTTGCCTTCACAAGATTCTCGTCATGCGGCAGCGTAAAGATACAATTACAATACAATCATGTATTGTAATTACTCACCAGTAATTACAATACAATCACTTTACGCTGCCGATGCCGATAAAATGAATTAAAATATTTTTAGTAAAAAATATAACATGGTGTAAAAAACATTGGAATCGATTCAGTTACTGATTCTGAACAAACTATATTCAGGTTTCGCATATACAAAAAATAATGTTGTAGAACGGCACTTCCGATTCCATAAGACTGTACTTCAAAGAAAGTTGCTGGTGGATAATCCCGGCGAGGTTGTGTCTATGCAAATATTCACCGTTAGCCAGACGAGAACAGCCAGAAATAATGTGTTGATTCTCCCGGACGGTGGCATGCCCGACATATGTCAACCGTGCCATCCTTCACAATGTATTTCCGGTAGTTATTCGTCATCATAACTTTGTCCATTATTGCATAGACAAAACCTTCGGTTTCCCCAAACAGGTCACCGAAATGTAACCAGGATATGGACGCTAAACAGGCATAACAGAGACCCTGGAACGAAAAAGGCAATTGAAGGAACACGGCAGATTTTAGACAGTACAAGTCGGATGCATTCTAATCCACCCAGGGTCTCATTTTATGATTTTAAAAACGAACTATTTTTTTTTAAGTCGGTAAAAAGCAAAACGAGTAATAAAAAGATAGTACACGTAAGCTCATACAGAGAAGTTTGTATAATTAATTTGTAATCACCATAGATGAAAAGATTCATAACATGGGTAAAATTAAAATCCCGTGGTACTACTAGATTGCTTGGCTGTACCAGTTACCACCCTCTAACTTCATTATTTTCCCATTGTATAAATGTATTTTGGTTTAATTTTAGTGTTTTTTTTTGTATGATATCAACAAATTTTTTGTTTATGCGAAACCCGATACACCTGTTTAGTATTTTTGTGTAAAGAATCTATGTACAAAATTTCAAGTGTATCATGAAAACTCACGAAGTTAAGCTTGTCGTCCGGTTGTCCGTTCCAAAACATGCTAATTTCCCGGTACCCCGGCACAACCCGCGCCTCCTGTGTCGTACATTAACTGATAAATTATTTGGTAATAGGTACCAAACCGCACAGTGATTGTATTGTAATTAACTGGTGATAAAATTGAATTTAAATATTTTTAGAACAAAATATAACACGGTGATTATTAAAATTATTGAAATCGATATCGGATATGTAAAACCTGAATCGGATATCGGATATTCAGGTTTTGCTTAAACTACAAATTATGTTGTGTATTGCGAAAAATCAAAATGTTGGTTATGGGTATCTAAATAAAATTGTTTATTTTTTATTCTGAAATGAGTTCGTAGCTGTATGATATTGTTTCGGTTTCAGTTGGTAACTGTCTAATAACCTTGTTTTCAAATAACAAGATAGTTTTTATTCATGAACCAATAAATCAAAAGTTTCACACATTAAAACTAACCTGTTGATACGGACGAGTAAGTTTGCCAGATTCGCACTAGGTACTGACGTGATATCATGAATATTTAATAACTCCGGTCATCTTTCAAATCAATTATAATTTTCTAAAACTTTACAATAAGTAGCACACCAATAAATTTCATTTCCATTGTTATTGTCACACGTGAACACATAAAATGTTATCGTACGTTTCGTAATACGTTTGTAGACAACACCGATTTATCCGGAACCGAGTTCGTAAAAAGTGTGAACGCGCGAACGGTTACTCGGTTACTGGTCAACTGAAGGAACTGAAGTGAGCTGCGCCAATCCGCCTGTTGCCGGGCTATCGTACCTCGATCCTCCAATAACGGCACACCACACTGTGTTTCAAAATGCCGGTTTAGCTAGACAAAATAGTTTGCTGAAATTCTTCAGTATACCATCGAAAACGATAAAAACACTCCCGAGATCACGATTCCAATGATATTTTTCAGCAAAAATCTTGATTAATAAATTTTCAAGTGGATTTACGTGTGTTTGAATTTTTTTTTTTTGACATGGCGAAATCATAAAATGAGTCCAAGATGGGTTAACCCAAAGCGGGAAGGGAGGGACTGTCAGACTTGTACTGACTAAAATCCACGGTTATCCTTCAATAACTCTTTACGTTTCAGGGTCACGGTTACTTGATAGACAGACATGGCAGGCTCTCGCCCTCTAATGGGACCCCGTCCGGCTGTATGTGATTGGAGAGGCGCCACGCAGACCTCACATTCCACCTTCCTCACCGGATACGGTTGTTTCGGGGGATAGGTACCTCAGGAATTCAGCGGCGTGGGGAATGAGGAGCACTAAACGCGTGGGGGAAAGGACAACCTCAACCTCACTGTCAATAAATCTATTTTCTTTCTTTCTTTCTTTCACTGTCAAAAACACAACTTGCGGCTAGCGCAGGCACTGACATGCGGAATGCAAGAAAAGGGTAGCTCGCCGTCCGATAAAGGACAAGGCCCAAGTGGTCAGCATGTGTTCCACGCACTTCCAAGGAAGCTGACGGGATTTCTATAGGACCAAACGCCTTACTGATGCGGGTAAATCGGCGAGATAGAAATTCATAAGCCAATTGATTATTTTGTATGCTCTCATTCATACCTCCGACTCGTAGCTTTACTGCGTGCACAAATGTTATAAGTATCTAACTATTGCGACGCGTTGTGTTGTCGTAACTTTTTCATGATAGCGGTTAAAGTCTAAATAACGCTGCTTATTGATTTAACGGACATTTATTTATGATTACAAATTTTTTATGCCAGCAGATTTGCGATTATTACGAAGGTGGCTCAAAATAATAATAACCCTCACTACAACGTAAAGAAGAGCTCGATGCTAAGCGAGACGAGCTTAAGGCCCGACCACCCGCGGCCATCCAATATAATTATATCGGAGGGGTGCTGACTTGCAGTGAATGTGGACGCACCTTCACTGCAAAAATTGGCTATATCAGTCACCTGAGAGCACACCAGCGTTGTTCTCAATAGGAAGATCGAAGTCGCTGTGGCCGAAATCGGTCAGGATCATATATATAACCCTCACTAAGTTTAAAAATTAAAATTCATTTAATCTTTAGTCATAAGTAACACATTTAAACTTTAGTAATAAAGTGATTTTTTCATCAATAACGAGGTGGCGCTTTCTCTTCACTAACTACTCTTACAATACTGTGAAGAACGGTAATATCGTAAAAATAATGATTTTTACGTATATTTACTTATATAATGTAACCCTAGAATTAATTACGGTATATCAAAAAAAAAACACGTTGTAGAAATACAAACCTTAGAATTAATTAATAGTGTCAAATAATATTGTCCACCTAGATCAGCCGTTTGTACCATAGTGCGCCGCCGCGATGCCCGCGCCGCCCGCCTCCGCCGCGCCTCCCGCTGTCCGCCCTCTCGCGCTCCCATCGCCTTACTTTTCATGTTTGGGTAACTTTTACAAAACAAGGCAAGAGGTATGAAATTAACATTTTATAAATTATTTCAATAAAGAAATCTGCATTTTATTGATCGTGTATAATAAGTTCAAGCCGGATCAGTTTACGTAAAGCTGCGTTTCCACTTTTTCGCAAACTTTTGATCACAGCAAAATGTTTGCTCTTTTGCCAGTGTGTTCTTTGAAATCAACTAGTACTTCGTCTGTCCCTAGTGTACCTATTAACAATGTCGGAACTGCAAATCACACATTTTACAGGAAACGGCGTCAAAGTTTACATTGCTAACATTTTTTAGATATAAATTAGGTTTAAAACAAAAAAAAAAACTATAAATTGGTTTGAAACCTCATTTACATAATAATTCGATATTATTTTTCCTTTTTTAAATAATTATCAGAAATTACTTTCTATCGGTTTATATGGTATAGACGCACGCATATCAATCAACACCAATCTGTCAAATTTTATCAATCGAACACTAACCTTCTTCTTTGCTTGAAAATCTATTAACGAAAAACAGTTTTAGCTAGATTTATCTAGATCCTCTCTCTCGTCTCGTTAATGATAGCAAATAAGAAAAAACCTAAGTAGTGGCGATTACGGTGCATTTTTGTATAACTTTCGAGTGCTCACTCCAGATTTTATGAAAACTCCATGTTTTGATGTAAGTATTTCAGCGTCAATTACGTTTCGTTACACCCAATCATCAGTCATAATTATCACATTATTCTATTAAAAAAACATTATTTTCATTACGCACACTTAATGGAAATAATGATTTGTTAAAACTGTATATTACTTACATATTTAAATCCATACATAACACATTAAAAGGTGTCATTTTGTCAGCGTTATGCGTACTGAGTAACGCACATGGCCGCGATGAAAGCAGAAAACGGGATTTGGGTTTATGAAATTCTTTTATCACTAACTTTTTAAATGCAGATCTAGCAGAATAACAGTTAAGTAAGCAAGGGTTCTATTTTCATTTGATTATTGTCATTAATTTATTACATTACGAAAGGCGGGTCAGGATCAGGCATTGTCATTTGGACGGTGACTAAAAATCATCGTGTATAATAGTAATTTTATTAACATCAAAAGTTTTAACGAAAACGCCGCGGGTCCATTGAGACGGAGCGGAGCGGGGCGGTGACGAGCTATACCCCGATTTGCCAATCACATGGAGGAGTGGACAAGAAATGTGGATTTCAAGCCGTGTGCTTGGTGAATAGCAGCTCGCTCTGCTCCGCTCCGCCTCAGTGGAACCGCGGCCTTATAAAGTGCAACACGAGTTTTCGAGTCAAATATCTTATTGTCTAGCTAGACCGTACATATAATTGTTTCTTATAGAAATCAATAATAATGCATTGTAGCGTTAACATAGTATATTGCTTCAAATTGGACGTACATTGCTCGTTTATTGCTATGGTAGACATTTCACACATCAAAAATTAGTTACCTTTTCAGGTAAAACTACGGTTGTGGTTCAATTTTTTCAAAATGAGCCGGGTACCCTTTTATGTCGGGCCATATTAATGGTGCCCAGAACAGCATACATAACCATGTAATAAGAATTGTGGTTAAAGTTGGCCCTGCTCCGCAATAAATCTGAAAATAAAGTAACATTATATAAGAAGGATAAGATCCAGCATGGAATAGAACAGATGAGGACAAATTATCCGCGACACTTGACGCGACGACTCAGCAATTGTGCTTGAAAAAAAAGCAGCGCTTACACGTTCACTGACCATGACCCTACCCGAGGATCATTTTGGGCTGGAATAAAAGGTCCGTGCCACACATTTGGATCCCTGCTCTTTTCGGATTGCACGCTGCTGGTCGAGACTAAGGTCGTTCATCGTTCGTCAACAAAGATTGAGGTCGTTACCATGAATATGTTAACGCGAATGTGGACTTAATTGTATTTGAATGTCTGTAAGAAAATAAGCTTATGACGTGTCATAATTCAGCTTTGTCGATTGTACTATCCGAAGTTGAAAAAGAGTGTTCACGGAGTTTCTTGCCTGTTCTTCTCCATAGAAATCAACACTATGGAATGGAAACCTACAGTACTTTCACAGTTTTGTGAAATTTTTTATTGTAGTACCTATAACTATTTTTTACCTACCTATTTTATTTTCTTTTTGTCTTTTGACAATTCAAAAGTGCCTGTAACTGGCCTACTTGAAATAAATGATAATTACTTCAGCTTTCAAACTAGCACGCTCATTAGGAACGCCGTTCCTTAAATTTATTCTTTTTTCCTAGTAAAACATTCTGTATCTCTGTCCACCACCATCACGTATCCTTATCTATTGTTTCGCTTCGTTTTGTCCCTCCCACAATATTTTTGCTAAATGTTACATTTATTTTTTTAAGGCTCATTATAACACAAGCATATATTATTAAGTTTTGTTTCATCCAAAAAAGAATATTAGAATTTCACTACTTCCAATATTAGTAGAAATTCATCGTAGTAAAAAAAAAACCGGCCAAGTGCGAGTCGGACTCGCGCACCGAGGGTTCCGTACAAACCTGCAAGGTTTACAAAGTTCGTTCATTACGACAATCGAGTCATAACTATGGTATTTCCCTTGCGTGTAGTTGCGAGTTTCAAAATATGTGGTATCAATGGTTGTACTTTTGCGTTGACTTAGAATTATTTTTTTCACGGGTTAAAGGCAATTAGATCTAAGTATTTTATATGAATTTCAACTTGATAGCTCTACGCGTTCATGAGGAAAAAAGTAATAAGTTTATATATTTTGTAATGTAACTAAAAATTTAAGGTTTTCGGAATTTTTCCTTTATGTGTGCTATAAAACGTTGCTTCATGCCAAATTTCAAGATTCTAGGTCGACTGGAAGTACCCTTTAGGTTTTGATTCCCTTGCGAGTACTTGCGAGTTTCAAAATATGCAGCTTAAATTGCTGTTTCTTTTGATTGCGTTGACATAGAAGTTTAATTTTGTTACAGCTTAAAGGTATTATAGACCTGAGTATTTGGTATGAATTTCAATTTAATACCTCTACGCGTTTATGAGGAAATGGGTAGTAAGTTTAAAATTATTAAAAAATATATATTATGTGATGTAACTAAAAATTTATGGTTTTCGTAATTTTTTCTTTATCTATGCTATAAGACGTTGCTTCGTACCAAATTTCAAGATTCTGAGTTCACGGGAAGCACCCTGTAGGTTTTGATTCCCTTGCAAGTGTCGAAAATTTGCGGCATAAACGGCTGTATCTTTTGATTGCGTTGGCTTAGAAGTTTGATTTTTTCACAGCTTCAAGGGACAGTAGACCTGAGTAATTGATATAAATTTCAGCTTCATACCTCCACGCGTTCCTGAGAAAAAGGGTCTTGACAGACGGACGGACAGACAGACGGACAGACGGACAACAAAGTGATCCTATAAGGGTTCCGTTTTTTTCCTTTTGAGGTACGGAACCCTAAAAAACTAAATCTAAATCTTCCAGACGCTGTAAATGACACCTGTTTCAATTCCGTTGGATGTCTTCACCCAGGTTAGGTAAGGTTAGGTTGGCAAACCCTACTCTTCAAAACGCGAATAGCAAATATTTGTGTTTAAAACACGAAAGCAATAACTCTCTATTTTCATTAGGTATAGGCGCCAGGCGCCAGCACACCAACCTACCACAATCTGTCAAATTTCTTTAATAGATTTTCAACTTTTTTTTTATCGTGGTAAAATCATCAAATGAGTCCGCCCACCCAGGGGGCAGAGCGGGAGGGAATGTGGACTGTCGGACTCGTAGTGAGTAAAATCCACGGTGTCCTTCAATAGCCCTTTACGTTCCCGGGTCACGGTAATTCGTAAGTCCCGCTATCCCGGCAGGCTTTGGCCCCCGTCATTTTGCTGACACTCTTTGCGGCGCGCGTGGAACACAACAGATATTCTCCACCGTGTTGCTCCGGAGGATCCACGCAAGATTTTCAACCTTAGTGTGATTTTTATAGTGGAAGGTAAATATTCTATTGGTATAGTTTGACAGATTCGGATACGTTGACCTGCTGTCTAGAAAGAAAAAAAGAAAAAAATAATGAGTTACCATTTTAGATGTAGACACTTTTGCGGCGCTTTGTACGATCAGATTTCCGGGAGTTCCGACAGGTATCATAAAGCAGAAGGAGGCCGCAAATCCGGAAGTAATGTTAAACCACAATGGATTTACTCTCATATTTTCTGCCTAAAACAAGAATAATCGAAACGTCTGAAAATGTCATTGGTAGTCAAAATAATGAGAAAACTTGATTGACCGGTAGTACACCTTCGCTGCGAAACTGTTGCAGCGAAACCAGTATGACCCCCCACGCTCTAAGCAGCCAGAATATTTGCGCAGTCAGTTATAGCAGCCAATCGACGACTATAGTCGTCGACGACTATACTAAAAAATATTATTATATTCAATATTTTTTGCAAAAAATCGGAACCCAAAATACTTCTGGCTGCTACAACTGGTGCACAGACACTGACGGCAGCTATAGACATATTACGCTTACACACACTCTGGCTGCGCGCAGCCAGCTGGCTGACGAGCAATCAGGAGGGTTGTATTGGCTGCCGCAGCCAGGAAATCGTGGCTGCCGAGTGCGCGGGCTCCCATACAACGTCATATGTTTCACTGACTGCTGCAGCCTGGCTATCAAAATTTATTTTTACAATTCATACGATGGAAATATAGACTTTTAAGAGAGTTTAATTATTCCTTTGTGGACTGTGGACATGCGGACGGTGGGTGATGAGTGATTCGCCATGTTCCACACGCATTTCAAAGAGCTTTCAGCAATAACAAAAAAAACCCTCCTTTGAAGGTCAAAGTCTGCCGGGGTCGCGGGACTGGCTTATCAGGTAACCGTGGCCCCGGAACGTAAAGGGCTATTAAAGGACACCGTGGATTTTAGTCAGTACTAATCTGACAGTCCCTTCCGTCTCGCCCTGGGTGGACCCATTGCATGTTTAATTACTTATTACTAAGTAAAAAAAATGTTTGACGGGGCCTGTAGAGGGCCAAAGCCTGCCGGGGTCGCGGGACTTACCCATTACCGTGACCCCGGTACGTAAAGGGCTTGTGAAGGACACCGTGGATTTTAGTCAGTACAAGTCTGACGTGAGTCTGACAGTCCCTCCCGCCCTGCCCTGGGTGGGAGGACTCATTTGAGGACTCATGATTTTACCAAGCAAAAAAAAAAAAAAAGTAAAAAAAATGTCGGGTTAAAATTATTACAAATTAGGTCTAGTGTCAGTTATCACCCATTTCAAGGAATGCATCCAATTACCAATCACCCTGTATGAAATGCGTTGTCCACCGTGATGACTGAGACGGGCGACCGTTACGGCCTCTACATACGAAAGTCTTCGAACCCCCTTATCAAACTTTAATGACTCTCTAAAGAAGTGTATGACGATTTTGAATTGCAAATGCACTTGTTGCCTGATCTATAGAGAATCCGACCGCATGAAGCGAAGCGATGCGAGTCGGTAGCTGTAATGAGCGATAAACAGCTTATTACTTAAAATGTGTTTATTACAGAAGTTACTTACCAGTTGCATTGCTATTGGTGTAAATACAGTACACACAGCGACGTTAGAAGCGAAGTTGGTAATAAAAACCACAACGATGATGATGACTAGAATAATCACGTAATTGGGTAACCCTGTTACGGTAGTTTGCATGAAGTCGCCAAGGATTGCATTCAAGCCCGATCTTTTAGCTCCTTCCGATAATGTAAAACCACCACCTGAAATGTATGTTTTTGATAAATCGTCAATATTTATGAGTAGCTAATAAAACTATGGCGTCCAATGGAAGCACCGGAATCAGTAGTGGTAAGTAGTATTAAAACAGTTCAGAATCTTTTTAAAACACGATATTTAACGATGCAGCCCGAACGCTTCGCTTCAGTATCCAGAATGGCTTGTCCGAGGTACGACTTGTGTCGCTTTTGCTGGCTCACTACGTCCCCTTCTAATTGAACGATTTGTACAGTGGACTTTCAAAAGTGAATAGGTAAGGGCGTGGACACATGTCTACGGTACGGCGCCGGTCACCTTATAACGGCACGGCGCCGCTACCGGGAGAAGGCACGGCGTCGTGCCATGTCATGGCGCCTTGTGTGGTGGGGGCGCACAAAACATGATATAGACGTTCTAAAATATTCGTAAAATTTCTCGTAATCACATTTTTTCAGCGCTTCATTTCTTTTTCTCTCAAAATAACTTCTATCGTGGTTAATGAACTGATTCTGTTTTTTCTTCATTCGTCATCATACTAACGGGAGCAAAATAATACGTCTTTCGTGGTCCATATCAAGATATAAACTGAACGATGGTTGCTGCTTTGTGACCGCGGTGCCCCGCGCAAGGCGTCGGGTCGCGGCATGACGTCTGTGCCGCCTCCCGGTAGCGGCGCCGTGCCGTTACACGGTAGCCGGTGCCGCACCGTAGACATGTGTCCATGCCCTAAGTACACTCACAAACAAATAGCCTAAGAGCTACTGAATCCTCTGGGTAACGGTTGTCCTGTAGGGCTAGAAAAACCCTTGACCAAAAATGTATGAAAACTGGAACATATTTTTTTATCAATCTATTATCGACTAAACGATGTAGTTTAATATTCTGAACGAATTATTGTAAAGGCTTTCATATCATAAACTCAGTCCGTGAAAGCTGAGAAAGATATTTAAGCAACTCAAGTATCTTGATTTGGCTCAAGAGGTTGTCGATATGTGGGATGTGGATTCAGCGATCATTGTGCTGATAGTCGTGTCAGCCCATCGATTAATTGCCAAGAGCCTCGACCAACATCTATGGAGGCTCTCGTTAGGCAGCTGGATCATGATCATTCTGGACAGGGCGCGCATTGTTAGCAGGTTACCTTCTCTGGAGCCCTGACCGCCGGTAGCTTGGACCCTGTTCCCGATACCGGTGGGCTGATGATTAAAAGTTATTATGTCACTTTCGATTCGAATTATAATGAATGAAAAGGTAGGTAACAAAGTTAGAGAACCAGTGAAAACAAACCTAATAGAAAACTGAACGCATAAGGACATTTGGAATTTAAAATATCCCAGTTCAGAACACTTTCTGATCTTCCCTTTGGCAAATCTTCTTGGCCTGAAAAAAAAAAAGTTATACTCAGAAACGGTAAGGATCAGGATGGATTGGGATTAGGAACTCCCAAAGGAAAGTTAGTGTGGATGGCTATATACGAAACTATGACGAATATCGAATAACGTTTAAAGGAATCTCGAGGCCGATTTGATCGAAAACTAAAACTGCATCATTGGATTTTAGAAAAATCAATAATCCTGGCCAGGAATCGAACACTCTGATTTTGAAAAAAAAAACACATTCTGTATTATTTCATCATTCGATAGTGTTGCTAATAAGGATTAAAACATGTGAAGTAATCATATACGGCAAACCTAAGGACCCTATTTTGTCGGGGTTAAAATTGTTGCAAATAAGGTCTATTACCACCCATTTTAAGGAACGCACATAATTACAAATCCCCCTGTATATTATTATACGGTTATATTTTATTTTTATTTTTAAGAAAACGTTACCTCACATTTCTTCCTGCATCGTGGGTGCGTTTACAAACATAGAAACTCACATACACAAACACCCAGACTCAGAACAACTACTTGCAGATCATATAAATATTTGTTCCGTGCGGGGATCGAACCCGCGACACGCTGCGTAGCAGTCGATCGCTCGACCATTACGCCAACCGTGTCGTCCAATCACTTATACTTCAATATATCCAGCTTCACTAATGTGTGCTAATAATGCTTGTAATTAAAGGTTTAAATATAAATCAGCGTCAAATACTGACTTTCATTGATGAATTATTAAAAAGCAAAAATAGTAGCGTTGCGCTGGATATTAGACGTTGTAGTGGATTGAAATTAGGTTTACTTTAGATGTTCCCCGCGGTTATTTGTAATTCGAACCAGTAGTTCTTGAGATTAGCACGTTCAACCAAACAAAGTCTCACCTTATAGCATTTTTTTTTTATCGCGGTAAAATCATCAAATGAGTCCTCCCACCCAGGGCAGGGCGGGAGGGACTGTCAGACTTGTACTGAATAAAGTCCATGGTGTCCTTCACTAGCCCTTTACGTACCGGGGTCACGGTAATGGGAAAAACCGCGACCCACCTTATAGCATTAGAGTAGATTATTCTAACGCTGGTATGCTCTTACGCAGCGTCACAAGATCCACCTACTTACTGTATTCATGTAAATTAGCCTTCTATTCCAGTGCCAATCACATTGATCAATCAAATTCCATTGGTACTATTTTTCAATCTAGTGTTCTGAACCCCACGCCCAGTGGCCGTGGCACTGGATACGTTTACACGCACTGCTCCCCTTTTTAACCTCTCGGGCGATTTATAATTGAAAATGATAAAAATCAACGTCCAATGAGCGGTTGTCTGTTATGTACACCCGGGTGTACGTAACGCGCCCGAGAGGTTAAAAGGCTTATATTAGTAGCAAAAGCCTAAACGATAATAGTAGACGAAAAATACGGAGTATGTTACTTACATTTAGCGGAACAGTTTTTGAAAAACTTTGTATCCCGAGGGAAGATAAACATTAAGGTGACAATGAAGGTAGCTGCGACAGAGTCTGTTATGTATCTGTAAAAGCAAAATATTGCTATGTAAGCACCTACCTATACAACATTATTTTTCGTTTTTGGGAAACTCGATATACCTGTCTTATATTTTGGTGTAAAGAATCTATGTACAAAATTTCAAAACTGTATCATAAAACATCAAAAAGTTATAAGCATGTTATGTCATTTGGTGCATTCAAAAATATGCTAATATCGCGGCGGTTCATGGTACTCCCGCTCAACCCGCGCCTTCTGTGTCGTACACTCATTGATAATAGTTTGCCAATAGGTCACCCAACAGTACAGTGATTGTATTGTAATTAACTGATAACTGATGGTGATAAAATTTAATTACAATATTTTTGGAACAAAATATAACATGCTGTAAAAATTATTGGAATCGATTCAGTTACTGATTCTGAACAAACTAAATTCAGGTTTCGCATACACTAAAAATAAAGTTGTATACTGCACAAAACTATAGCGTTCAAGTTCATTTTTTTAAAAGCCGTGTAATAGTAGTGTTACTATTTATTGCTCATCTATCAGCTGGGTTAATGTAAATTATTAAAAAATACCAATGCAATTCATCAATTTGTGGTCGTGGTGTGCAAGAATGTAAATAAGGTACCAATCATTATCCATATTCAAAAGTGACATAGGTATCTTAGGTACGAGTACTACTCGGTATTTTTTTTTGTCATGCATGACTGCTTCGCAGAAGGAGGCGACCGCTTCGCGATTCCGTCTCGCCCCGCAGCATGACCTCGACCAATGCCGGGCGCGAGAGGTCCTTGGTCTGCCCAAGCGGGGCCATCCTGCACCATATGCTCCACCGTGGCATACACACACACACACAAAAAAAAAAAAACAAATAACAAAGCTACCACAGTCACCGACATCGCAACACAGTATGAAATAAGTTCGCGGGCTTAAAACCGCAGATATTAAGATCCTACGTCTATCACCCACTGCCGAGCTTCCCATGCACTGAAACCGGAGGTGACAGGTTCAAATCTTGCTTGCGGTCCAATTTTTCTTTCAACAGAAAATCTTTGAAATACGTGACGCATGTGTTAATGCGTATACACGAGTAACATTTAAAAAAACTTTACTTAGGCTCTTAACTTACTTTTTCTCCCTCCGTAGAAATACTTTTAATTTGTCTGGGTTGAGTTCATTTTCTAGCCCTGATTTAATATATTTTTTCATTGCGTCTCCCCAGCCCACGAACATTTGTGGAGAGCGGGTGAAGAATAAAACCATGGCTCCGCCGAATAATATGGTAACCATCTGAAAATGCAACACATTTTAAGCTGCTTAATAGAGGTCCATCGACCTCCTCCTCCACCTCAAAAGAAAAAAACGGAAGCTTATAAAGATCACTTTGTTGTCCTTTTTCTCAAAAAAGTTAACAAAAAAGTATAGAGCCGGTATGAACAGGTATGAAGCTGAAATCAACTCTAATATAGTCTAATAAGATTTCAGGAAGAATTTCCTAAGGGCAAAGGTAGTCCCGGGGTCGCGGGACTTTTCCATTACCGTGATCCCGGTACGTAAAGGGCTAGTGAAGGACACAGTGGATTTTAGTCAGTACAAGTCTGGGTGGGAGGACTCATTTGATGATTTTACCACGATAAAAAAAAAAAAAACACCACCCTAACCAGTGCAGGGCGGGAGGGACTGTCAGACTTGTACTGACTAAAAGTCACCGTGTCCTTCAATATCCCTTTACGTACAGGGGTCACGGTAATTCGTTAGTCTCGCGACCCCGGCAGGCTACCAGATTCCGACTTGACATAACAACAAATTATTGGGACAATCTGTATCTATAGATTTCGGAGTATTTGGGCGTTCTAATTGATGAAACATCTCCCCTTGTTTATTTAACGTTAGGCTTGATGGCTAAGAAATGAAATTGCACTACAGACAAATTAACGCTGAACTTAAAAAGAAGATTCAATGGATTATTGCTACTGAAGAGAATGAGTTTGTAGGTTCGGTTTCTAGGTCGGGCTATATTACTGGGTTTTTAAATATCAATGATGATGTATGCAGCAGCAGTTACTTACCACCTCCCAATATGACATTCTTCCTTTTTTCTTGACATCTGCAGCAATAGCTGCTGCCGCTGCCTTCTGCACGGGTAGTGGCATTACTGCTTTTTTCGCTGCCTGACTACGGGGTCTGGAAATTTGATAAAACTATTAATACCTAAACACAAACACTACTGTAGTTAGTTAAGCCGTCAACCTTCAGAGGACATCGTTCACGCTCCATACATTTTTGGGCTTATGGGTAGTACTAGTCATTTGGATCAAATGTTACTATGGGACAAAAATTGTAGGATTGCTCTCGACCAAGTTATACAAGTTCGAAAATTTGTCATTTTCATATATTTGTTGATTTTTGCACTTTTAGAAAAGGCCCAAAAAATTTCTTCTGAAAAATCCTTTGAGTTTTTGATTTCGGTAGGCAGAACAAAACGCATTATTGGTTATATAATCAATAAAATCGGGTTAGGATTTCGGGTCACGTTAGGAATAATCCAACTGACCGGCTTATTTCAGTGTTTTTGTAGTTTTCTCCCTCTCTTTTACCGATTAAATATCACCGTGTCGAGCAAATATCGATCTATCGGAATATTTTTTAGGTTCACCAGATGTGGTTTATATATTAAATTCATACTCAACTTAATTCAAGGATTTTGTCTGTCACCTCCGACCTAGATAGGGTCAAAGGCAAATCACATAAAAAAAAAAACAAAATTTACCTTAAAAATCCAAAAAATACAACCGATAAGTACAAGTACACAAAGATCTCCAACACTATCATGTACGGCACCGCAAAACCAGAAAACATTGGAAAGGATAAATATTCAGGAGCGTTAGGATAAGCCCTGAAATAATAACGGATAATATAGTACTATTAATATAGTGCTCTGGGAGAACAAGGTTTCAAATGCTACTCAATCAAATCTTTCTATACTTTTATAAATGGTAATTAGAGTAAAATTATTACCTGTTTTAAAACAATAAATAAATAAATAAATATTCCACAACTATCACACAACGCCATCTAGTCCCAAGCTAAGCAGAGCTTGTGTTATGGGTACTAGACAACTGATAAACATACTTATATATTTCTAAATACATACATATTATAGATAAATAACACCCAGACACAGAACAAATGATCGTGCTCATCATACAAACATTTGTCCTGGGTGGGAATCGAACCCACGACCTCCGGCATAGCAGTCAGGGTCATTAACCACTAGACCAACAGGCCAGTCAAAACGATGTTTAGTTACTAGTCATGAAATATAAATGAAATTAATGATGAAATTAATCATGATGGATCTAATGAGAATAACAATCTCACTAGATCCATCATGGATCTAGCTAATGGATCTACTGAGATTGAACGTAATTTATGAAAACTGGCACTCTCTAAAATAACTTTTATGTTTCACGAAACTTGGTTAGTTACGTACTACCAAAAAGTACACCAGTATTATAAAAAAAAGACGACGGGTTGCACCGGCAGAAGTGAAAGTTCAATAGTAATAAACACACACGAACATTCGCGCAAGCGCCCTGCGTCGTCTTACGAATTTTCGATCCGGTCACGTGTCCTGACGCGAGTTTAACATTTTTTAACCCATTCCAAAAAAAGTGCACAACGCCACTAAAGAAGTTTTCAGTTCAAAAAAAAATGCCTGTTTAATGACGATTAAATGAGGTATAACACAAATCTGTTTTTTGCTAAACATTTCTTGTGTGCTGATGTTTTTCATAGCATAGTCCTTATTAAATAAATCGAGGGGGGGGGGGGTAGCCAAAATTCCACTCACTTGACTGAAGTGTTTTATTTTATAAGTCCTTTATTTCACCAAATAGTTGTGTGTGTCTGTGTGTTATGTGCTGAGACCCAAGGCAACAGTCTGCTATTTACATTTAAAAATCCCGACTGCATTGCTAGGTTTTTAACAATACTTTCTGAATAAACCGACGACATTCCAATAAAGACGATCGAGTCTCTTAAATCGAAGGGTTAAATAAAAAAATGTTAACCAATAAACAGCTATGTGTTATACCGCCTTACAATTGTCATTAAACATGGGCACTTTTTGGTAGTAGGTACATTATTTTTGTACAGAAAGATAACCACATCTCGACCATATCTTACCACTGCAATGTGGTGTGGTTGTGAGTGCATAAACGCAAAGGCTTATTGTGTATCAGTTATTAAATTTTGAACTACTACTTACTCCCCCATGAATCCTTTAAATACTAAATTTGTACCGGTACCAACAAGTGTGCCAATTCCACCTGCAATATATTAGACCAAGTTAAATGTGTAGTTTCCGACTCTTTTCTCATATAAAGTAAAGCTCTCTTACTTTCCATCAGCACGCGTGTAGCATGACCGTTTCTAATAAATAAAATAATATTTACGCAAAAAATTTACGCCGGTCAGATGTCCGGTGCATGTACGCACTTTGATTATAAACCATACACCAGCGTAAATCCAGTGCAAAAACGGTCCGTTTTCCGATGAAAGAAACGGCCGTTTACAAACGCCTTTGGTTTAGTCGGCTCTCAAACTAAAACGTAGTCTAGTCATCGAAGTCATCTTAATAGTTCTAGCTCAACAAGAAAGCTTAAGAGAAAAAACAAAATAAAAATATGAAATGTAAATACCGCAAGTTGCTGAAAACGTAGCAGCGCAAAAGTAACACGAAGTCACATCACTAGCACTCAATTCGCCATCTACTCCCTTGTTATATACAACAATGGCACCTTGCTATAAATAAATTAAGTAAAATCAATTTGAAAATTGCAAAGTACACACATAAAAAAATTCTAAGCAACACGCATCATTTATAAAAATTGCATGTTTTATTAATGAAAACTTTATTGTTTCTTAACAAAGTAATAACTGCAAAAAAATCTTAGCAACATGTAGGTATGGTGATGGACGGCGATGGACGTCGCAGGACGATCTCCGGCCACGGTCGGTGAGTAATGGGCGACTCGCTGTCCGACCATGGACCATGCCCGGGTCGACGGCGCGTTGTGTTCCACGCGCGCCTCAAAGAGTGTCAGCACAATGACGGCCCCCTTTAGAGATCCAAAGCCTCTCGGGATCGCGGGACGAATTACCGTGACCCCGGAACGTAAAGAGCTATTGAAGGACGCCGTGGATTTTAGTCAGTACAAGTCTAATACTCCTTCCCGCCCTGTCCTGAGTGGGAGGACACATTTAATGATGTTACCACGAAAAAAAAAGCAAGATGTATGGTTTTGAACTTTTGGGCTTTTTGTACTATTTTAAAACTAAGCAACGGATTTTTATGAAGTTTTTTTAATAGATAGAGTAATTCTCAAGAGGATTTTTTAAACGAATTCAGTGTTTCTCAACTATAATAATAATAGTCCTCCTGGCCGATTTCGGCCACAGTCGCCAATCTCAACGGAGATAAGCCAACAGCGCGGGACATATTATAGTGCACAAGTGTGTGCGTGCAGGCAAAGGTGCACTCTCTGTTCCTTTACTCTTATAGTTCCGATGGGACGGCAATCCGATACGACCGGAGAGAGATCAGGCGCAGAACCAACGTGCTTAACGTGCTTTCCGAGGTTCGGGGTTATTATAATGCCTACTTCCAAACTCCAGGCAGCTACTAAGAAATTCTTCTTCTGTGACAGGCAGAAGGTGAGGACGTCGGCGCCTCTCCAGCCACTCCTTAAAAAGGGGTCTAACCGCCGCGATTGCGGCGACGTGCCCAATTATTTAGTGGTTGGATTACTTTATGTCGATTTTCTAGCAGTGTGGGAGTTTAAAAAATCGTCAGTCCTGACGCATTTGTTTTCCCTATGAATTCGTTTTTTGAATTACTAGAAACTGGACATATTTATTGTTAAATTACGACCTGCATGCATATACGCAATACATGTTAAGCAGACTTAAAGAACCACTCACGTCTTCAAATACTTTCAGTAGAGCGAAATTGATTGGAACCATCATGGTTGTAGCTGCCGTGTTAGTTATCCACATGGAGGCAAAGCAGGTAACGATGCACATTGCCAAGAGTAATCTGAAGAAAACAAGTATTGACTATAAATGATAATTAATAACACGGCTTGAGATCTAAAAAGATGAGAGAATAGAAATAAACAAAAAATAAAACATAGAAATACTGTGTTGTGGACTTTTTTGTAGAACTGTTCAAGGCAGGCATTCTTTTTAATTATAATTATGTATTCAACTGTTTAAGCAGCGCATGCAAAATAACTCTGTGTGTTTGCGCAGGTTCCTAGGTCTGTAGCAGGTGCGGTGGCGGGTGCGATGGTGAGCGCGATCGGTGTCCGTAGTGCCGAGCAAGCATTTGTTTTTGTTGTGGCGTCTTCAGGTGTTGCAAACCCTCCGATACACAGTGGAAGCGTAGCGCTTAGGCCTTTGGTGGGCGCGGTGGCGGGCGCATTGGAGGGCGCGTTGGCGCGCGGGGTGGCGGATGCGGTGGCGAGTGCGGTGGCGGGCGCGGTGCCGAACGCGATGGCGGACGCGATCGGTGTCCACAGAGCCGATCAAGCATTAGTTTTTGTTGTGGTGACTTTTGTGTTGTTAACAGAAAGTACCCAGTGTTTCTATAATACTTGTTCCTTTTCTTAGCAACGTATCTTGCAAGACACATCATTAAAAAAAAACATAAGTATATCTCTTTTACAATGCATGTTAAACGGAATGTTTACTTATTTATCTTTAAACTATAAATGCACATTAGTGACACAATATCACGTTACGTTAACTACTTTTTCGAATGATTGATTCATTGCGTTAGAACAGCATTGGACCCACCATTCTTTCCTTAGTCTGCAAGTGATGAAAGCGTAACAAACAAACAAAGACATTTTCGCTTTAAACTATTATAAATAGTGAGGAATATGTTACCTTAAGTGAGAATAACCAATCGATTGTATAGCGAAATATGCCAATCGCTTATGAAGATTCGACTGTTCCACTGAATATGATATGATCAAACTGCACAAAAACATCATGATAGTATCCTGTAAAAAATATTACAAGACAAATTAATAAACAAGACAGGCCTGTTGGTCTAGTGGTTAGTGACTCTGACTGCTATGCCGGAGGTCGTGGGTTCGATTCCCACCCAGGACAAATGTTTGTGTGATGAGCACGATCATTTGTTCTGTGTCTGGGTGTAATTTATCTATAATATGTATGTATTTAGAAATATATAAGTATGTTTATCAGTTGTCTAGTACCCATAACACAAGCTCTGCTTAGCTTGGGACTAGATGGCGTTGTGTGATAGTTGTGGAATATTTATTTATTTTTTATTTATTTATAAAAAAAAATTACCTACTACCATTGTTATTGGTTTAACTTAAAGCAGATCATTCACTTTAGAATAAGTGTACGGATTGTTTTTATTCCGCCACTATTGTAGAGGAAGTCATTACAAGTATTTTTCATGATACAACTTTAGTTGATTTAGGTTTAACATGGCTTCACTGGAGACGTTTTGCTCAGAGGTGGAACTTTTTGTGTCCCAGTCTCAACCACGATGCGTTCCTTAAAAACATTTTATTTTTCGGTAACTGTCATTGATGCCAGATCGGGGAAGACCCCCAAATCATGGCATTTTTAAATTGATGGGGATAACATCAGGTGTAATATCTTGCTGAACTATCTTTTAATGCAGTTGTGGAACGTCTTATCTCATAAGCAGACAATTTTAGAACACCTACCTCTCGAACTAAATAAAATAGTTATTTAAGTAACTAACATAATTTTATTTTTCCGATTCTGTACACCGGATGCTTTTACCAACTAAGCCACCTTCTTTCTATATAAACCTTTACGATTCGCGACGCTGGCATTAATGCATATAAAAATAAATAAATAACATAAATTAAAACAACTACTAACTTATAATACAGGGTAACTGGTAAAGTCGACATGGATCCTTTGGGGGGTTAGTAGACATTATTACTGACTGATTTTACTATTCCAAATCCTTACCGTTTTTGAATAATTGTACTTTTAATATTTACTTTTACTGCTTTATATGAATCGGCCAACCTCCTTGCTGGATTGCTACCCTGGGATCTGGAGGCGACTGCCCTCCAGCGCGTCTATGAGTGGCGCGTGGAGGCGCATCGCCGGGGCGATGGACGTCGGCAGACGATCTCCGGCCACCGTAGGCGTGCGCACGAGCATGCAGGCGGCAAGTAATGGGCGACTCGCTGTCCGACTATGGACTATGCCCGGATCGACGGCGACGGCGCATTGTGTTCCACGCGCGCCTCAATGAGTGTCTGCATAATGACGGGGCCCCCCTTTAGAGGGCCAAACCCTGCCGGGTTCGGGGAACTCACGAATTACCGTGACCCCGGAACGTAACAGGCTAGTGAAGGACACCATGGATTTTAGTCAGTACGAGTCTGACAATACCTACTGCTCTGCCCTGAGAGGACTTAAAAAAAAAGAAACTACTGCCATATATATAACCTGCTTATTGTTATTGTTCTTTATAAAAGCCTCAAGGTGACCAACCCCTATCATAACGCGGGGCATAAATGATGTTTATTATAATAATTAATTATAATTATTCTTACATTCATATATCTCACGCAGCATGATCTGGCATCCATAACTCCTACGAGCGGGAATATTGCCACTGGTATGAATGCTGTTATTGCCAAGGGGATACATTCAGTTACCCAATAAACGGCCATTAGAATAAGCGTGTACCCTACCCACTGGGATTCCTGGAAATACAATAATATAATTTAAAGTTTATGTAAATACTTAACCCATAAAAAATCCGAAATAAAACATTCCGCTAATCTATAAAACATCTAATTCAAAAGAAATCAAGATAATGGTAGGGGCGGCCAGGATACTAAATTTGCAGTTACTCGAGCGTCATGGCGACCTATTGAATTTGAAAGATTATGTTTTAAAAAGGAAAATGTTGTATAAAAGTACTGGAGCGCGTCAGCCATTTACAGTGTAAACGCGCTTTATATCTGATAACCATTACATATTATTATTACACAAGTGGTTGAAAAACCAAAAACGAAACGACCTTAACCTTTAACTATGGACGTTTTTTTTGTCACACTACCATGGACGCGCGGTCTCACAGACCGCTATATTTCATGGTAAAATTAATGATTAGATGCTTGTATTTTTATTAGTTTTTTATTATTATTATCAACTAGAGGTTTCAAACTTAAAGACTTTACATGTATTTAACCAAAACTTATTTTATTTTTTATGAATTTTAACAAATTATCATTTAAAGGCACTTTCAGTCTAAAATTTATCCGAGATCACTTAAAGGAAGAAAAAAAAATAAACTTTAAAGTATTTTGAACAATCACCTAAAATATCTTTAAATCTAAGGTTTAACGAATATAAAAAACAAAAAATGTACTTCTCAAAATAAAACAAAAAAAATCTGACAATGGTCCAACATTGGTAACATTATTGGCAGTCTTTGCATAAGGGCTTGGAACACTGCAGCCAAATCGCTTGTCTACAACTTACACAATCGTAGTTAGTCTTTCGTTTTAATTTTGACGGACACAGCCTGCACGTCTTTCGCTTAGAATCATTCATTTCCGGTGTAGAGGACTCTCCAACAGGCATATCTGCATTCTGGTCCCTTGAATTGGTCTCGTCAAACGAATAACGCATTGAGCAGGAACGAGAAACTTCTTTTCATCTCAAATCTAGGAGAAATAGCCGCCAGCTTATCATTATTTTGTCTTTCTGCACGATTAGCTTGGTCATCAAAACGTAGACATCGTAAAATGACTAAAAATCTAGTTTCAGACATGCAACATCTAAATATTTCGCAACCCGAACCATCTGTGGCGAAAATATAACTTAAATAATAACTTCTCCTTGGTCACTTTCATGATTTTGTATGTTAATCGGATTGGTCCGACTCCAAAAGTAGTTCGTTTACTTCATTTTAGAGATTAGGATCATCAACTCGCAATATTTTGCTTGGCCTCTGTTGCAGTGGCGATTTTTGTGTTTGTTTTGATCTATTAGTATTTGATGGATTATTTTCTGACATTTTGAACCAACCTAACCTAAAACAAACACAGTATTGATAAAAAATAAAATGTATTGCAAATATGGACCCGAGGTCTCACAGACCGCGATCAAAGTTTAAAGTCAAATTACTCACCCGATTCGCAGCCAACGACGCAACCTCTCGCTTCAACAGTCGTTTCGTTACTAAAACCGAAGCTACTGAGCGTGTCAGTAGTGAGGGGGGCGGGGAAGTGCGTGAACACGAAAATTAAAAACTGCGAGCGGTCTATCAGACCGCGCGTCTATAGTTGAAGGTTAAGAGTAATTAAAATTAATTAGACGGAACGTTGATTGCTAATAGGGAACGAGCAGACTTTACGTTTTATTTTTACAACTTCAGGACTCGCTCATTTTCTAATGTCACGCTCAAATTGTCAGATTATTGAGATAAACAGTCTTCTGAACGTAATTAATCTACCTTTTCTTAATCTGACGCGCTCGAGTTTTTCTGAGGATCGATTTTTTGTAATTAATCTGACGGGTTCCCCCCAACATAATATATGAAGGGTTCATACTTAGAGGCACATTAAAGCAGGATTAAGGATTCTCCCTATATAATTATCTGATACGCTCGTGTCACTTCAAATTCTTGGGCTCCCCCACTATAAGTACGATTAGCATGAACTAATATGTCATCGCAATGACGCGTGACGTCGAGCTTGCCGGGAGCGATGATTGCGTAAGTGAATCCGCACCCCCGACGTCATCCTTAATTGAATAAAAACACCTGGATTTACCTTTTTTGTCGCGCAAGTTCCATCTGTTTGCTTTCTCTAATCTCGAGGATCTCCTTTAATATTAGTTTTATTTTACCCTTTTTCCATGGGTAAAGCAGTAGAAATAAAAAACGAAAAAAAAACTATAACAGCTTTTGTAGGGCAGAATCACCTGCATACTGCTAATAAGAGGATTGAACGCGAAATAAAGGTTTAAAACTAGATACATTCGATAAGTGGAAATAAAATACCTTAGGAGGAAATGGCGTCAGTATAAATATTAAAATCAATGGCGTTTCTAATACTACTATGCCTCGCCAATGACACGCTAAAAATATTTTCACTCTTGCACATATGTTTAGATCCGGCTCCGGCTTTTTTTTAGGACCAAATAAGGAATAGCTCCGTGGCGCGGTTTTTTCTCTGCAAAAAATAATAGGTATTTATCATAGTGACATCCAATCGCATTGGATCATTATGGTGCATTAAGACAAATCGCCATTCGTATAGGTGCTAGTAAACATTTCAAGAGTTGTTGATATGTTTCTTAAATACCTACTTTGTATTTTATTGAAACTTACCCAGCTTGCTCGGCCTAAAACATTATAATCAAAAAGGGGTTGGGGAGTAGGAAGATGAAACCATATTTGATTACCTATTATAATTTTTAAAGACGCGTACAGACATCGCAAGGTGTGCTACAATGGTTCGTCTCGCAAGTCTCGGGTTTTGTGGACGTGTATGCTCACAGTGAGCATTCACGTCATACTATAATTGCGCAAGAGTAAATTGCTAAGAGTCTTCGCTCCATATGGACGGACAGGTGTTGTACCGAACCGAACATCGTGCGTGGTTGTTTGCGTGCTCAGCTTGAGCATGTGTCGTTCGGGACGCTCGCATAAATGTACCGACGTATACCTTAGGTTGAGGCATGCGTGACGAACCATGTCTGTACGCAGCTTAAGATGCGATTCCACTGGTGTGCGGCACTGTGTGTCACAGTGTGCTGCATATTAATGTTCTTTCTGGTGAACTCACTCAGGTAACACAACAATTATTTTACAAAATTAACTATTTGGTAAACTTATTTGTTGCTTAATGATGAAATGATCAATGATGTATTCGCCAAACGTTACTTGTCAAATAAAAATTTGTTAATTGTTTTTTGTAAATTGACCGGATGCCTTCACTTCGACAAACAAAGTACCCTAATCCCGTAGCAAACTAATGGTACTGTTTTTCAACAATAGAGGGCGTATAAAAATTTGGAAAATATTCTTGAAAAATCTAAGAAAATTCAAACTGGTTAAATATAAAAAAATCCTGACGACAATTAAGTAAAATTATGTCCATTCGTTTCAGAATTATGATATTTTTAATATAAAAAGCACAACTAGGTATATTTTCTTCAAAATCTTTTTCTTTTATTAATAAACTAGCACTCCGCCCGCGACTTCGTCCGTACGATTTTCGAACTTGTGAATTTCTATGCCCAGTCACCCTCTTTATGGGATAATTTTGGAAAATCGAAATATATATAGAACAAAAATTTTAAAAACCCGTAAGGGGTCGAATTTCAGAAAATCCTGTGTGTGGAAGCACTTACGTCATAAAAAGAACCCTTATGCAAAAAATTAAGACTCCTAACTATCAATAACCCTTTAAAGGAGGTGAACTTTCGTAAAATCCCGTCTCAGTAAGCATCTACGTCCTAAAATAAACCTCAATGAAAAATTTGAGACTACCTAGCACTTGTATTAACAAAGTCTTATACAAAGTATCAGTCCCAAAAATAATCCTTTAGGGGTGAAATTTCACAAAATCCCGTTTTACTGAGCATCTACGTCCTAAAAATAATCCCTATGTAAAATTTTAAATTCTTAGCTTCAGAGATTTCGTATCCTAGGAGTGAGTAACATTTCGCTTTAATAATTACACAGGGTTACTGGTTAAGATTCTTTGGAGGGTTATAGTAGACATCATTTGTGACTGATTTGAGTATGGGAACCCCTATCATAATCCTTACTGTTTTTGAGTAATTATACTTTTGATTTTTTTCAAAAATGTTCTTGGGTGGAAGGACTCATTTGATGATTTTACCACGCTAAAACAAACTCCGCGTCATAAACTAGTTATTTTATGAATTTTACAATATTTACGACGCTAAAGTGATAGTTTTTTGATAGCTTATGCACGACTCGTTTTTATTGAAACCGAAAATTTATTATAAAATATTTCCGAAAGTATATATGAACAATTTCCGGCACGCAGCAATCGCGGCGGTAAGACCCCTCTTTGAGGAGTGGCTAGATAGGCGTCACGGCGTCCTTACCTACCGCATGACGCAGGTCCTCACCGGACACGGAAGTTTCGGGAGGTACCTGTGTCTGATAAAGAGGGAAGAAACGCCTGGGTGTCACCACTGCGAGGATCGTCCGGAGGACCCGGTGGAGCATACGTTGCAGGACTGCCCCGCTTGGGCAGAGCACCGCCGTGTCCTCACGACGGCGATAGGCGGAGACCTCTCGCGCCCGTCATTGGTCGAGGCCATGCTGCGGGGCGAGACGGAGTGGGAAGCGGTCGCCTCCTTCTGCGAAACAGTCATGCTCGCGAAGGAGGAGGCGGGCTGCGTGAGGGAGAGGACAGCGTCCTCCCTCCACCCCAGCCACAGTGGTGGACGCCCACGGCGACGGATGTCGCAAGACGATCTCCGGCCACCGTCGGCGCGGGCATGTGGGCGGCGAGTAATGGGCGACTCACCGTCCGACCATTGACCATGCCCGGGTCGACGGCGCGTTGTGTTTCACGTGCGCCTCAAGGAGTCTCAGCATAGTGACGGGGCTTGTAGAGGGCCAAAGCCTGCCGGGGTCGCGGGACTCACAAATTACCGTAACCCCGTTACGTAAAGGGCTATTGAAGGACACCGTGGATTTTAGTCAGTACAAGTCTGACAGTCCCTCCCGCTCTGCCCTGGGTGGGAGGACTCATTTGAAGATTTTACCACGAACAAAAAAGCGCCTTCTCGTTCCCTGACCGGAACCACTCACGCTTTAAGACGTTATGGTAGACCACCTGAGGCGGAAGTCTCAAATTAGACGAACTTGTTTCGTATTAGTGATTTTCTCCGTGCTGTCCCGTCTATTGCGTGTATATACTTTGACATGTTTGTTTAAATCTCTGTGTTCCTAATAAAACGTAATATTTAAATCATTAATTTTAGCAATGGAAAAGAAGTAAGCAATTTTTACTCACTTTTTCGCGCCCATTTCGAAAGGAGCTCTTTAAGATTCGTATAGTGATTAATATTTTTCTTTGATCTTCAATATTCAATAAGTTGATAAGTACACCACAAGCTGAAATCAAGTACTCTTTTTGACTTCTGCGTTTTGGACAAAAGAAGAATACAATGAATACGAAACTTCACTTTTGAAATTCAAATACTGCCAGTACTTTATCTATGAATTATTTTTCAGTTTTATAATGCCTTACCTACATGGACCTGCAAGCAGGAGGTACGGACGCAGATAGTACAGGTGCCAACACGTCAACCTATCTAAATCTGTCAAATCTCTTTAATAGATTTTCAACCATCTCACAATGCTTGAAGGTTAATTTTCGATTGCTAAAATTTGACAGATTCAGGGAAGTTGACCTGCAGGTGTCTGTACATTATTGACAAAATATTAGGACCAAGAGTGAATTAAGAAGCTTCAGAGGTTATTTACTTTCTAACAAGACAAACACATCCGTCTTGTTTTAACATAATAACTAGGTTTTTTTTTTATCGTGGTAAAATCATCCAATGTGTCCTCCCACCCTAGGCGGGACGGGAAGAACTGTCAGACTTGTACTGACTATAATCTACTGTAATTCTTCAATAGGCCTTTACGTTCCAGGGTCACGGTTACCTGATGAGACAGTCCCTCGACCTCCAACAGCCCCGCGACACCCTTGAGCGAGGCCTAAGTTTTAATATTTTTTTAAGCCAACGCTTCATCCAAATTGTTTTAAATAAATGACAAGAAGTGCTGATGCCGCACCCACTTTTTGAAATTAATTTATGAAATGAGCATATTGCATACTTGATCCTTCCGTCCTCGCAACCGACGACGTCCGCTACTACGCTCTCCCCGACCCTTGCACGGGCCAGTCCGCGATGATAAGCCTGTAGTTTTAAATGGGCCGGCACTCCCAGAGTGCAACCCATCGTTATTGAAGTGAAAACTTCTTTAGCGGCGTTGAGCACTTTTCTGTAATGGGTATAAAATCTTAAACTCGCGTCAGGACACGTGACCCTGACCGAAAAAGCGTAGGACGGCGCAGGGCGCTTGCGTGAATGTTCGTGTGACTTTATTACTTTTAAAGAAGTTTGTATGCTGGATACATTCGTTACTAGGTAACATTGTTTATAAAAGATGTACGTCACATTGGAAAATTATTGAAATAAAAAGTCAACCATTTTTGCGAGTTTTACTAAAATCTGTTCACAAGATATTTCCAACAATTACTATTCAAGTTTTCACTTCTGCCGGCACTCCCAGAGTGCAACCCGTCGTTTTTTTTTATTTTATCGATTCTATTACACTTGAAGTTCAATCCCATCTCTATGAATAACAAACGTCAGATGTCAGAAGTCATTTGAACGTTCGCTCAGCCGTTAGTTTGTTCCATGTTTCATCATTTTATTTAGGACGAGCGGCATGTCCCGACTTGGCTTGACATGGTATAATAATATAGCCTATGTTACTCAGGGTGAATGTAGCTTTCTAACGGTGAAAAGCTATTTAAAATCGGCACAGTAGTTCTTGAGTTCATTCATTACAAACATATACTCACAAAAATACAAATCTATGCTCTTCACACGCGCCTGTTTATTGGACTTTAGTTCCTGGTCACTAAGACTTTTGTGGTCGAGGGTTTACTCTTATTTCCTTACTGACTTTTGTGACAGTCGACGAAGATTCTAGGTTAGCATTAAAGCGAACTAATATATTATGTATTAACTATAAATACATGGCCGCAACTAATATATACTATTTGAAGTGTACTATTTCATTTCTTACAAAAGGAGAACCGACAGACCGAGTCTCCAAAGACTCATCATGCATAGCATTTCAGATAGGTACATACGAACGTCCAGGTTGATTGCCGTTTATAAACCACGTTAATGTAGGAGCTTTTCTTGTTGTAACGATAATCAGATGTTCTTCGTTACATATTGCTAGCTGGTGCCATGTTTATAGATTGCGGAGGACTCGTTCATACTTCTATTTAGCCATCGCCTTTACAAAACTATATTTTGAAAAATCACAAAGTTATAAGCTTGTTATGTCGTACACTCATTGATAATAGTTGAGCAATTGGTTACCTTACGTTAGGTGAGGAATATCTCCGTGTCGTGGGTACGTTTACAAACATAGAAACTCGAATATACAAACATCCCCACCTAGGACGACTACTTTTAGGTCTTACAAATATTTGTTCTGTGCGGGGATCGAAGCCGCGACACGCTGCGCAGCAGTCGATTGCTCAGTCACTGCGCCAAACATCGTTGTGTCGTGTGGTATTGGACCAATTTGAAAGATATTTTTCATTACTCAGAAAGTAGCTCATTACATGCCCGAGGAGCGAGTTGAAAGTTATACTTTTAAGCCCTTGGGGGAATTTAAAAAATTATAGTAGAACACTTGAACATAAATACTCATTTCGGATAAATTCATAACACTCCTATTTGCTTAGCCAAATTCGGGTAATAAACTATAAATAGACAAATGGCAGTGTTTATTTAAAGAATTATAACAATTAAAAATTTCATAACACAATTTACGTATTCACCTATTATACGTTCATAAATTCGAAAGACACTTTTTAACTGTATTCGGCTAGGTACGAACATTAACTGTTCTATTTAGTACGAAGCACGTAAATAAAATCGTCACTTATCACTTTTCGATATGCTTAATATTCGGGGTGGGAAACCCAAGTTTTTGGATCAGACGGGCGTCGTTCTGCGATAAGGGTCGGTGCCCACGGCACGGTCTTGGCGTGGCGGTGTCTGTTCATCACCACCTCTTGTGCCAGCACCAAAAGTCACCATTTCTTCTTCCCGTGATGGCGGAGGCTCCACCGCCGAAGTATCTAGAAAACGACCGCTGGCCACTGATGCCTGCGACTGGAATATCGATGCACTTCTTAACCCACTCAAGGTATTCGCGCTTTGAGGCACCTCTTTGAATTCTTCAAAGTAATTTTCGCAAGCCGTCGGTCGCGGCGCTGCTGGGAACCCATAAAGGGTTGATGACGACAAATCTTTTAATGATGCTAAACTTAAATTTATTCTTCTATTTTTATTGTGTATTGAACAGTGTGGGATTTCATCGCCGTCGAACACGAAGCGCCTTCGCTCTCGTGGCGTCGCGGCTGAAGACCCTGAAGGGGGGTATGTGTCCCTTTTCACCATTCGCCTTTCTAGTATTGTGGAATCTCGCTCTCTGAATTCCGTAAAGGCATACTCACGATCCCACGCGCGACAATCAGCTTTGGCTTTTTCTGTTAACTCTGTTATCCAATCTTTTTGATACCACTGAAGAAATAGGAATATAGCCGAGGTGCCTGCTAGTTCGGCAGCAACAAAGCCACTGATGTATAACCCGAATGAATAGCCGTAACTATATGACATTCTGGGAGTTTCAAAATAAGTCATGTAGCGCAACTTGTGGCCTACTTGTGATTTGAAGACGGATATGTACATGACGATTCCGGTTAGCATTATTAAACCTGTAACAAAATAAATTACTTTTAGTAAGAAGACAGGTATAGAAGCTTTTTATTTTATTTAAAAAAAAAAAAATTTCTTCGTGTATTGGGGACACCCAATACTGGCAAGTATGGTCCCCGATTATAAAGTTTGGATCATGGTTAGTTTGGTAGGTCTCAGGTTACCAAGGTGTACTAAATAGCTGCTTGGAAATTGTATAAATGCTACTATGCAATGTCTCCGGTTTCGTTTTGTAATTTGAAGGGAAGTTAGCTTGCTGATTATCCACCAGCAACTTGCTTTGAAGTACAAACTTGTGAAATCAGAAGTGCCGAACTGTAAGTATGCGCCTGACCTCTCCTGATATATCGTTGTATTGGAATCGACCTATCATCACTGATAGGACTATTGTTGCGTTGCGCAATGTTCTGTTGTTGATATGTACAACGGTCCCTCATGACTCGAAATTCAAGTATAAAGATCTAGCTCGCGAGGTTATTGACATGTGGAACATGAATACAGCAGTCATTGTGCCGATAGTCGTGTCGGCCAATGGCTTAATTGCCAAGAACCTCCTTAGATGTCAGTCAATGGCTTAATTGCCAAGAGCCTCCTCAAATGTTGGTCGAGGCTCTTGCAGCACGGTAGGCAAACTGTTAGCTGCTGACTGAGTGAGCCGCAAACTTGTAATTAGACGTATATCCGACGACAGGGGGACAAAATTGCAACAAATTGAACCCCCATATATATCCAGTGGCCGAAATTCAAATTCCGATATATTTGAGTTTAAAAGGTTTTTTGAAACACACCCAAAATCATTATTTAATTACAATTAATAATTAACCTTTTCTGGGCACCATTTGCGCGTGATATTGTAGCTATTACTTTAATTAAGCAATGGAAATCGTTAAAGGTACTTAATTCATAAAAAAATATTAAAATAATGAGCTATTTAAGAATATTTTCTTCTCAATACTCTCATGTTACGCTTTAAAAAAAGGTGTCTCCTTAAAATTGTTAATGTTTCACGGATCTTCAAAATAACTTAGATAACTTGCCTATTCTATGGGCTTTTTAAAAAGGTACAAAAGTCCATTTAAAGCTAAGGCATTCGTGGGAGAGAGAAATCATCTATGTTTTTAGTTTGAATCTCTTGCTAAAAGAATCGAATTTATTGACGAAATTCATCGTGATGGCGCGGTGTGTGCAAGCGGCGGAGTACGCGGCGTCTGCAAAACTTGCGTCCCTTTTCTTAGAAAGCTTGTATTCTAACACTCCACCTCTATCTCAGAGAATTTCGGCCATATATATAGTAGGCTGGTTCACTCAAATATGGCGAAAAAAATGGCTGTTTTTCTTCGGGCACAGTGATAAAAAGGTGCCAAATTATGAGTTTAAACACACTGTGAAGTTTGCTAGTAATCCGATTTAATCTTCTGCCTCCGGATTCGAGTTAAAAGTTAAAAAAATGTTCTTAGAAAAATCTCAACAGTATGGCGGAAAAAGTTACACAGATCTACGGTATTTATGAATAAAATGTCTTATATCAATAGTAATTGGATCGACGGTGCGTTGTGTTCCACGCGTGCCTTAAGGAGTATCAGCATAATGACGGGGCCAAAGCCTGCCGGGATCATGGGACTCACGAATTACCGTGACCCCTGAACGTAAAGAGCAATTGAAGGACACCGGGGATTCTAGTCAGTACGAGTCTGAAAGTCCCTCCCGCTCTGCCCTGGGTGGGAGGACTCATGTGATGATTTTACCACGTTCAAAGAAAAGATATTTGGCCTTGCAAGTGTAGAGATTTACTATGAATGTTTTATAACACAAAACATGACTGCACTATATGACGCAACGCGGATGAATTGTCGCACCAAAACCTCCGCCTTCATGCCTTTCCTTACTGCTATACTTGAACTCAAGCAAACAAATATTATTATTCATAGTTACTAAGAACTATTAAAAATGAAATAGAATTTTAATAACTTGAAAAAAATATAGTATGGACGATATCGATGATTAAATTTTTCAGAAAATTCTTTTTTTTTTACAATCCGGAAGAAATTAAACTTATAATAATGGAATGAAACATTAAGTATGAATAAAGTAAACCACTTAGAACCTTTTCATCACTGAGCCTTTTTAAAATTTGAGAAAATAAAATAGGCCCACCCTAACAATGGTTCAATTTGTTACACTTTGGCCTCCCGTCAGCTCCTGACGGATATACTTCGAATTACCAGTAACCCTGTATATTAATTTAATCAAAGTTAACTACTTAAAAGTTTGTTGTCATTGTACGTAACTGCTACTTATTTCGACTAAAAGTTTAATTTATGTTTCCTCACCAGATATTATAAAGAGAACGCCTGCAATAAAAGTGCAGAGCCGTCGTCCTTTCACGCAATGCCCTAGGACGCAGCACAGCGCCCCAACTGCTTGCGTGAACACAGCCAGGAGAAGGGGAGCTGCCGAACGGGTCACCACGTCTGAAAATCGTCCAACACCAATTTTGAACTATTCATTTTTAAACATACTTCATACATTAAAAAAACTGGCCAAGTACGTCCGATACGCAGTTAGCCGGTTTTTTGTGGGTACCACGCAATCTACGTGATACATATGAGAAAACATTAAAAAGAGGTTTTAATAATAAGCTATCCAAAAAAACTTGACTGAAAAACAAAAAATCTAAAAAAGCATTTTTCTGCAACTAAATTAGGATTCATTTTCGCACTTTTCAGTTCAATCCACGAGGCTTATGTGACCCGAAAAATTCTCCCGGCACTGAATTAAAAAGAAAGTATTTGGAATTTTTCATATAGAGTTATAAGAAATGTTCATGTCTTGGTAAAAATACGTAACTTCTCGAAAAAAATATTTGGATTATTTTGCATCTAGCATCTATAATCTGTATCACCTACTTTCATAATAAGCCAAAGAAGAATGCTTACGCTTCATAGAAAGAAAACCCAGCTCCGGCAGAAACGAGTTGTATCTCATAATAACAATAGTATAGTGTTACAAAATAATAACCGGGTATGACCGAAATCCTTACTGGCAAACATCTAAAAATCCCAATTTTGTTATTTAGTCGTCCATATAAAAGTAATTCGAAATAGTAGTATCTTACCCTTTTTCTCAATGAAGCCTTTAGCAATTTGGAAAATTCTTATTTTGTCTGAAAATGCACCCTGCATTTTCCAGGTGATCTCATAATCAAAAAGTCAGACAGACAAGTGTTTTTTAGAAATTGTTTCTCAAAGACGCTTCCTGGACCGATATTAAAATTCTTTTTGTTTCTGACTTGTTGATTATGAAAAGTGTAGATACCCTTTCAGACAAAAAAGAATTTTCCATGTTTGTAAAGGCGTCTTTAAGAATTATGGGAACATACTACTTTGGGGAAATAAGGAACAGAGCAGAAATTTCCTCACTACCACGGTGAAAAGGAAGGTACCTTCCGACCAGACGGGTGTTGTGTCTGGTGGTCTTTCTGCCCGACATTAATTGTCGGAATGTTCTATGTCTTCTAAACTCGCGGATAACTTGGATTGCGCGATGTAGACATTTTAGTTCTTCCGTCGTTGCATAGATGGCACTAGTGTAGTTTTTGTTGACGGTACGTACGCTACACTACTATTACGAAGTACTTTTTCTATGGACGACTGAATAACAACACTGGCAATTTTTATATGTTTGCCTACCGGCCAAAATGGATCACGATAATACCTGGTTATTGTTTTATTACACTATACTATTGTTAATTTGGCATAACACTTGTTTCTGCTGGAGCTAGGATTTTTTGAGCACCCTCGTTTCAGTGCCGAAGGAATTTTTCGGAAGTCTTCATACAACAAACATCCTCGTTGGTCGGACTATATCCCTTTACTTGTACTACAAGACCTTGCTTCATGCCTTTCGTGATTCTAAGTCACATTTTGATTTACTGGCAAGACAGTATCAAAATGATGTCGTATAAATGGCCGAATTTTGATTACGTTTACTTACGTTTGATTTTTTTATAACTCTGAGGGACCATTCACGCATTCCTGAGAAAATGTTTTTTTGTCAGACTGACAGGCAAATAGACAGACTGACGAACGAAAGAAGTGATCCTGTAAGGGTTCCTTTTACCCGTTTAGTATTCCAAACAAATACATAAAAAAATGTGTTCTGCTGGTTTTGCGGGCAGGGCCAAACTAACTGTGGATATGACTCCAGAGACAGAAACACCCTCTCAATGAGTGCTAAATCGAGGTAATGACTTCTTAATTAGGCCCTTAACTACCTAAAGAGAGTCCCAAACGTCGAGACTCTTATCCATCAGGCCAAGTGTACAACAATTATTGACTCAATGGTAGCCAAGCTGACAGTTTACATGTCGATGTCAACATGTAACTGTTGGGTACCTCATGCGCAAAGTCCATATTATTATATGTATATAACTGTGAATTGGAAAACGGGAATCTCATGATGCGGGATGATAACGTCGATTATTATCAGTATGTTGTATGCTGATCATACTTATTGATGATGATAGTCCTATCAGTAACAATAATTTGATCTCAGTTTAGCGTGGCATTGTCTTTCCCAAGAACAACTGTGGAAACATACTTGTAAGACGTTACCTCAGAATCTAAAAGATTCACTTCAAAAAAAAAGGTTGCTGCAGGTGCAAAACGTTGCTCTGATCTAGGCCGTTTTACAAACATTTAAACTACAAACAGCCAGACCCGGACTCACACTTTTCTGCACCTACCTCCGATCTACAATTCGAAAGTCGGGGCTAGCGGCCGTATTATCCTAAAACCAGGCTTGTTCCAGTGAGTGAAAGAGACAGAGCTATACAACTCGTCTAGCGCCACCTCGTTCACTCACTGGAACAAGCATGGTTTTAAGACGTCATAGTAATGTGACGGCGGCCGTACGACCGCAGTACTACTACTGGACCATTACTGCTCTCTAAAGTCCGGACACGAAGCAGTAGGAATTTCGTACTTTAACCTGTCGTTACCCGTCTCTGTCACTTCCGCGTAAATATAACGAGTCTCACTAGCGCAGAACTGCGTGTGCGAAATTCCTGCTGCTTCGCGTCCGGACTTTAGTCACGATAGTGTATTACACTTGAATGAACACCGCTCCCTCTAGAACACGGGAGGCTTGTGTTCAAGCAATGTTCATATTATAGAATTATGCTTATGCATCGCACACATTAGAAGCGGGGATGGTTTGCTCATTGAAAACTGACTCAAAAGGAAACGAAACTCACATGGTATCGCGTTCGTCGAGTCACTCGGGTCGGGCTGCCATTGAGATAGTGGGAAATAAGGGATGTCAAGACACCGGAATACCGTGCTGCCAGCTGAAAACACAATGTTCGTGAAATTAATAATAATTACAAAAAATACTAAAAATAACTTAAAACCTAAAAAGAGTACATATATAAGTTTTTTGAAGTGAAAACTTCTTTAGCGGCGTTGTGCACTTTTTTTGGAATGGCTAAAAAATGTTAAACTCGCGTCAGGACACATGACCTGATCGAAAATTCGTAAGACGGCGCAGGGCGCTTGCGCGAATGTTCGTATGTGTTTATTACTATTGAAGTTTTCACTTCTGCCGGCACGCCCAGAGTGCAACCCATCGTTTTTTTTATACAAAATATGTTTTGCCGCTCTGAACGCGACGCAACAGACTGATGCTGATTATTATATTAATAACCTAAATTCTTGTCAAATAACGCAATAACAACAGAGGCCTTATTGTAAATGGAGTTGGCAACTCAAAGATGGCGCTGGGTACGTTTGTCCTAATGTCAGGTTAATGTTTATCTTATGCAAAAAAATGTGATATTTATTAAGTTTTGATACAAAGTGGATATTAAAGATTATTCTTCAATGCAAGTGCATGAATTATAAGCTCAATTATAAAAAATCGGTACAGTGACTAAAATGAAGAGTAATTTTCTTATTATTACTATAAGCAAGGAGGTTGTATAGCGTTGCGGCGAAGGTCGAATATATTGATGTGTTCTAAATTCAAACGAGTGATTAAAAGAAAAAAAAAACGACGGGCTGCACTCTGGGAGTGCCGGCAGAAGTGAAAACTTGAATAGTAATAAACACACACGAACATTCGTGCAAGCGCACTGCTCCGTCTTACGAACTTTCGATCAGGTCACGTGTCCTGACGCGAGAAACATTTTTTACCCATTCCAAAAAAAGTGCACAACGCCGCTAAAAAAGTTTTCACTTCAAAAATATGAATAGCCCTCGCTTTAAATCCCTCCTCCAATCACTTTTTTGTTTATAGTATTGTATTTTATGTAACCACAGTTACATGCAAATTCCCTATTTAAAAGTCCCACGCTTTTCTCATGAACTGATTGATGAAAAACACATACTCTTGAACGTATCGACGTGGAATATAGAGCGTAGCGAGTATTCTATTGTACATTAGGGTAGGAAACTTGCGCGCGTGACGCGATCCTACAATGCGTTCCGGTTCCGTCGCGGGTGGTAGGAAATGCATTGTCCCACCGTCCGAGCCGGCCCACTTTCGTTCCTTTACAAAGTCCACATGATGCGTCCATGAATGTGGGACTTCTATTTTAGTCTGGTTTGTTCCCTTCATTAAATAAGTAACGGGTCTTTGGATTATTTTAATGATAAGAGAACAAACAAAAATAGTAATTAACCTGCAGTCCTGGTTTGATTCCGAAATCAGGTTGCAGTTGAATGTAATTTCGTTTTTCATTAGGATTCTGTCAGTAGCAGCTGGATTTGTGTAGTTGACTGCAATAGGTTCATATTCATTCATTCTTTACTGTTTGATGTAGATTAATTGCACAAGGAGTGTCTATGTCGAGTATTATTTGCACGAGGAGTTAGTATCGAATATTTTTTTCTTAAGGAGATTGTATATTAAAGAGATAGAGGTCGAATATTTTGGTGTGTTCTAAATTCAAACACCAAAATCGTGATTAAAAGTGCTTTTTAGGGTAGGGTTCCGTACGTCCGAATAAATAAACGGAACCTTTATAAGATCACTCGTGAGACCGTCTGTTTGCCCTTCACAGTTAATTTTCTCTGAACCTATTTGACCGATTTAGTTGAAAGGTTATTTATATTACGTTGAAGGATATTAATTTCATTGGCCTATTATAGCAGTTGTGCATTTCCTATAATTTTCAAATAATTCGTTTTAGAATTATTTACGGAAACAAACGAAAAACTACCATTCATCCTCTTTACGAGTGCGTATTCTGAAAGTTGGAAACGTTGCAAATAGCTGTCAAATATTTACAAGTTTTAGGGCCAGTTTCACCGGTTACGGATAAAGTCTCTGATAGCCTATTAGGAACATATCTGCCTGATAAACTACAACTTTTGGTTTCACAGGTGTCGGATAGCGATATCTGGTAGATAAAGTATTGGTTAAGTTATCAGCTGGATCAAGTGGCTGTTTAGGAAGTTATCATCTACATTATAGTACATACATTTCATCATAGTACATTTCACATTTCAAAAATGTCGAGAAACTTTGTTATTGCATTTTAGGCGGTCATCTACCTGATAACCGTAACCCCAGAACGTAAAGGGCTATTGAAGGACACCGTAGATTTTAGTCAGTACTTACGAGTCTGTATGGGGAACCCAGATTTTTTTTAATGAATGTACACAAAAAATAAAACAATTAAAACCAAAAACACATTCAAAATCATAGTAGATACAAAATCATAATCAAAATGGCACACAAGCAAATTCACAATAGAAATAAGAGAAGACTTATATAAAATAAAATTTTACTCACTAAAAAAGGTAAAATTATAAAAACGAAACTTTAATTATAAACTTTCACAGTTCGAAAAAAACAAAAGCGCCCAAAACAAACTCTGTCAAAGACAAAACGTTTCGTTTCTATAAGCACTTTTCGAATTAAAACATGTCGTTAATCATAGGCATCTTACTAATTTTGGTCTATAATGATAATATTATACCACAAAATGTAAAAAAGGTTGACTTAGATTATTTTGAACAAAAATTTCATTAATTAAGTTTTCAAAATTGTTTTCAAATGAAAATATTTTACGTAGTAGTATCGAAACGCAAAAAAGCGACGTTGCCGTTCTGCTTGTTATTAAGTGATGATTAAGTGGCCAGCAAGTGGCCGGTAACTATCTACCAGATAAATTATCAGGAAGTTTGACGGTGAAACAGAAAAAAGTTACAACCAGCCTTTAAGTGGTAGATAGTATTAACTATCAGATAACTAACCGACACTTTATCAATAACTGGTGAAACTGGCCCTTAATTAATTTGGCTAATTTTCTGTATGAAAATAAAAAATGTGGCTCTGTAGTGCACTAAAACATTGATATAGGTATGCAATTAAAACACAGAATTTGATGTTGTAACCGTTCCAGGTATATAAAAGGCATTTGATTCCCAAATGCTTTTTTTACATCTGAAACTATATATTCGGTGTTACGATATTAATTATTATTATATTCAATATTCAATAATTATTATATTCCGTTATCAATTTTTAGTGCATTAAAGAGCCATTTTTTTTTGGAATATTTGGTTAAAAAGTTTTTAAAAATCAAATTCAAGAACGAACATGCTTTGTGCGGACGTTTTATCCTTTTACCGATAGATATAGACGTTGTGCAAATGCGTTATTATTCTGAATCGCGGTGCATATGATTTTCCGCGAATTAACGACCCTCTCTTGTTATGTTCTTTCTATAGAACCTATATCCGACTCGCCTGTTGCCTGTTTTTTTTTCTGTTAGGTACACGCTGTATACTAAGAACGAGGTATTAAAAAGTATATAAACAATAGAACACTTACGATCTGTGTGGCATATCCTCCATAACCCAGACACGGTTTGCTTTGCGACTAGGTCATGTCTTCCCGTACCGTTGTACGATGGGTTCAGCATATTTTCCTGCGTGTGAAGCCAGTTATTGGTCGATACTGCAACCAGAACTGCTACCACAGCGGTCCCAGCAGACAAAGGCGTCAGTAACCAGAGGCAAGCTACTGAAGAGTCGATTTGAGCCACTAAAGTTGGTGACGGAGGAGTGGGCCTGAAAATAATCGGATTATAATGTGAACTATCATTAAGATTTAAAATGGGAAAATGGTTTACAAAATACACCAGACTTTCAGGTAATTTTAAAAAGAATAAATGTTATTGTTAGTCTACCCTAAGGAGATAGAGATATTTCATCACGAACTTTTCTCTTGCTTTTTTAAGAACTCCATTCATAATTTTTTTTTCAACCCTTCTTTGTAACATTTTTCTTCTATATCTCTTATGATTAAGACATCGTATCCCGTAAAAACTCCCGAAAATCAACATTTATTATGACTAGAATATGAAATACTGAATTTACATCTATTCTAGATCGCAGCGACAACGGGAAGCGACTTTGTTTCATAGTTTGTACTAGCACTTTGCCCGCGACTTCGTCCGCGTGGTTTACATACTTTCCTAATTCCCCCTTTTCACCCCCTTAAAGGTTAAATTTCCAAAAACCCCTTCTTAGTGCTCCCCTACATTATAATAGGAAGCCGTGTGCAAAATTTCACATTCCTAGCCCCAGTGGTTTCGGCTGTACGTTGATATGTCAGTCAGTCAGTTCTCCTTTTATATATATAGACAAATAATATTACTCTTTGGCATAAGTGGACAACGACCAAAGGAAAGAGCAATGCTCGAAGTCTCTTTGCGGGATAAAATCCGGAACAAGGATATTCGGCGAAAAACCAGATTCACCGACATAGCTCGTAAAATTTGCAAGTTGAAGTGGGAATGGATAGGCCACATCGCTCGTAGAACTGAAAACCGATGGGGAAGAAAAGTTTTCGAGTGATGACCACGGACCGGAAGACGCAGCGTGGGCTGGCCTCCCACTAGGTGGACCGACGACATCGTGAGAGTCGCGGGCAACCAATGGATGCAAGTGGCGTTCTAAATGATGATCATATGTGGACATGCCATACTAATCAAATATTCACAAATCACATCCTTACTGCTACAAAACTATCACAATGCGGTGCAATCGCAATTATTACACAGAGCTCGAAGCACGAAGGTATAATTTGTGTTCAGACTGTTTTTATGAACATAAAATACTGTACAATATTAGTACCGTGATAGTGACTGTGCACAAACTGTTTTCATTATAGAATGTACTTATAACAATGACTTACGTTTCTGTGAAAAATCTAATCAGATTGTCAAATTACAAAAGTATGATCCGGTGAAGAAACGCCAGGTTAAATTCAGAATGTTTTTCATTTCATGTTAAGGAAGCAGGAAGTCTCATGGCTAACGATCCGAAATATAGAAAACCTCAATGTTTGTTTCCTAAAAACAAATCTTCAATATTTCGTTGTCTTATCTTACGACACGCCAGCACATCAACCTACCTCAATCTGTCAATTTCTTTAATATAGATTTTCAACCTTATCACAATAATGGAAGGTTAATTTGACAGTTTCGGGTAGGTTGACCTGCTGGCGTCTGTACCTACGGCTCCAGTAATGTTCCCCTCTCTCTTCTTTGCTGTATTCAACTTGTAATGTTTATATTTTTTTATGAATTTCAAATGAAGATATAGATCAAAACGTTGCTAGGATGTTAGAAATATTGACTTAAGAGGTAGCCAAGAGGAGGTAAAAGCATTAATGTTGGTGCTCTGTGAAAATGCAGTTATTGAGGCTACGAGTATTACAGTTTGACATAAATTATAATATATCAATCTGTAATCCACAGATGTAGTGTATTGAAATAAGTAGATAGGTACTAGAGATTGGAAATACGCGCCGCCACTTATGACTTTTAGACGCGGCGCTAGTGCCTATGTCATTACATCAAATTGCAATCAAAAATACTATACCTCGATTTTTCAAGTGATGAGTAGTGTCGCGGACTCTATGTTTCTATTATAAGTATGTCTGTTATTATAAGTTGCTAATTACCTGGGCGGGCGGCGGCTGGCGATTGTGCCACTCAGCGTAGGCGCAGGCTGCGCACGTGCATCGCGAGGCAACGTGGCATGCACGCACTGCGCACCGCCTGCCCACATTCCTCCCTTCTGCTTCACTGGAATAGCATAAACATAAACATGATCATCTTGTAATGACTGTCTCAAATGATCGGACACTAAACTCTTAAGCCTTTGTCAAACAGAAAGGCGAGTCCGAAGCGATAACAAACCGATACGAGACGTTAGTCCGATAGTTCGGTCACGCTATCGGATCGCTTTCGCTTTTCTATGTGTCTGGATTCAAACAATTCCATACATTACAAATAAAAACGACACGCTTCGCATTCGCCACGCCTGTCTGTTTGATAAAGGCTTTACTCGGGAATTACTTTTGTGGTGAACTTACAACAACCCAAAATAACCGAGTGTTATTTGAGAACAAAAATAACCTAGTTATATTTATGCTGTCAAATTAATCACGTATTGATTATCAGCATCTATCGTGTAAATAGAACTGAAACTAAAAAAAGACGCAATATTATAATAGAAATACCCGTGGAGACACAACGCCCGTATCGACGGCTACAAAATATAAAATAGTTATCTACAATATATATAATATTTCAGGTGAGCGTATAGTAGTAAAAAAATTTCCCATTTTGTTAAATTTATACCAAAATCGTTGAAATGTTTATCACTGCTTTATTAGCATCCACATGTGTATTTAATTCCTTATGATTATGATAAATTTAACACTTTTATTTCTTATTGAACTGCGATTTACATATTAACCTACGGCCATAATATACAAAACTGATAGGGACTCTTAAGTTTGATCAACATATTAATTATATTATTATACGCTTCCCTATGTGTACCATATCCTTTAGGATATTATAGTTACTATTATTGCCTTTTTTATTTTGCTGGTTAATAACGTTGTTCGTATAATACACACTTTACCGTAATCGTCGATTGGACATGGTCGGTCCTATATGATATTTTCGCTATACCAATTTTGTTATACAATAAAAATTTATTAGTTACGGTATTTTAGATACCCAACACACATTTATTACCTTATATGTATACTTATTTAATGCCTTTTTATTGAATGTTTAGACGCCACTTTAATTCGTAAACGACTATTATTATAGGAATTGGTCTAAATCCCAAAACATTGAAATATGAAATCATCTTGTTATGGCAATATCAAAATATTCAAGAGCAATATATTCCAACTCTATCTGTGAATTGAAGAAAGTATTTAACAACTAAAATGACTGCTTTAAGAATAGGCTTTATCTCGGTCCGCGCATCGGGTCATTAAAACAGACTATTAAAGTAGAAAACAAAGACGTATTACGTTTTACTATACCTTTTCAATTTTGTTAAGTGGTCTCGAAAGTCTACAGTTTTGTAAGAAAAATAAAACGGGATTATAAAAAGACAGGGTCGAAGCTTTAGCTGCCATCTTGGTGAGAGATTAACGGACATAATCAAGCAATTGGGTGAAGATTACAGCGATTTTTATGTCATCAATCGATTAAGGAGTCGATAATCAATTCTGGGGGTCTACTTTCTGGGTCCAATGGAGCTATCTGTCAAATCGTAATATCATTCATTCTTGTTTCGGGATGTCAAAGGGCGTAGAAAACGCCCGTAACTATGGCTGAATCCACAGGTTCCGTGCTTAGAGATTAGACCCCTGTTTGGAAGTCACGGGATTTTCAGGATTGTGGCAGAACGTTACCCGCATTATTTTTTAATAAATAATTAAAATGTTACTCGTCACCGTACTTACAACATGATTTGCTTCATTCATTTAACTTTTGAAATAAATGCAGTATTTATGAAATAATACTAAAATATGCAATGTCTACCGCTATAAACTTTCGTTACGTGGAAAAGCTACGAGTATTTAAAGGCTCAGCGTCCACCAAAGCGGTGAGGAGAGGAGACGAGAGGAGATGTGTTTTAAATAACCAATCATATTTCGTTATTTCCACATCTCTCTGCGTTTAGCTTCAGCGGAAATGCATTAAGTGGAGAGGAAAGCAGATGTCTCATTTTTCTCTACAATTTTGTCCCGCAAGCGGCCCGTCAGGCGGCGTCGGGCTAAACAGCACTTGACTGATTTCGATCTCGCACATCTCACAGCTCCTTTCGACTACGCATCTCCTCTCCACTTTGGTGGAAATTACCTGCCAGCTTTGCAGCACATCTCCTTTCGTCTCCTCTCCTCTCCTCTTTGGTGGACGCTGGGCCACAGTCAAACAAAACTATTTGCCAGATAAAGCAATTCAAACTGAAAGTTCTTGTTTGCACGATTAATGAAATAAACTGTTTTCTGTTTAGTATTCATGGGGATCCCCTCATTGTGTATTCGAGTAGCGGAGTAAAATGAAATATGAACTATTCTCCGTGAATTTTGAGCACAAGGTGTGTTGGCAATAGGTACCAGGATAAGTCAGACTAAACGTCAGATTAAGTCGGATTCAGAATCAGTCTGGGTAAGCCTTGGTCCGACTCGGTCAGAATCAGAATCTTATTTTAGGGTAGGTGCACTAAAACATTAGTAACTTTAATTCCGAATTTACAAAAAAAAAAACAATTTTTCACAATTCCGATTGGTTCAAAATTCTTATTATCACATCTCCGAATTATGATTAACCCTATTTTATAATTCCGACATTTTAATATTATTCTAATTCCAAACGTTTTTGGATGTCCGAATTAATGCTTATTCGAAACATCAAAAATACTAATTCCGATTATTATAAACATTTGACATGTATTTCATTTGGCAGCGGTATAATAACCACACAAGGTCAAACACGGACTAGTATTTTTTCCTTCTCCTGTAAAGTTGCGTTTCCAGACTTAGATCCCTTTTCACTATTGTAGGGCGAGAGAATTACAATGGTACAGAACAATTCCATAGTCAGTCACTTACTTTTTAAAAATATAAACTTCGACTGCGATCAATATTTTAACAACTACTTTTTGATGAGTGCTTATAGGGAAAGCTATAAAATCTCCTTCCAACGACTCAAATTCAGAACGAAAAAAAAACCTTCATAAAACCGTAATACCATAAAACTGGGCACACAAAGTATAACAGTGCCCTTGAACAAAATCCGATAACAAAATAATATCACACTTTCCGTGACATGAACAAGAAATGGTAGCCCTCTAACTCGATTCGCGAACTACTCTCAGAATGTTCTTAATGCAAAATGTTCAAAATGGATACCATTGTTTTTTTCCACAAAAGCATCGAATAAGTAGGAGAGCGAATACAAAACGAAGTATAGAGAGCACTCAGTATCGTAACAGTGAAGCGAGAATACGATATGTCTCCATCACATTACCATACATTCTTGAAATTGACGTGAGAATGGATACCTATTCTGCAGTGATGCGTAACTTAGGAAACACCTCTTTGCCGAGCCCGTTTTATTTTTGTTGAATTCATTTTTGGGGTAATATATTATGCGATAAGTAAGTAGGGGTTTAGAATTCTAAAAGAGGCATTTTATTCCATTACTATTTGCTTTGCCTTCAATTGTATGAACTGTGTGAGATTTCTTTGCAAGTCACTTGAAAAATTCAACTCATTTCTACCTTAAACAGAAAACTTTAAAGAAAATGTTCTCTAGTCTATCACGGCGTACAAGAGTTAGGAACCTTGTCGCAATTTCAAGAATATTTTCTCGAATATTACTGGCACAAAATTAATTGAGATACTACATTTCGAGTTTCTGGGCGCCTGCAGTTAGTTCATAGCATCCCACAAGTGGTAATTTGGTCGGCGACGCAGCGGAAAGTTATAGTCCTTACGTCTTCTTTTTTTTTTTTTTTTTGCGTGGTAAAATCATCAAATGATTCCTCCCACCCAGGGCAGGGCGGGAGGGACTGTCAGACTTGTACTGACTAAAATCCACGGTGTCCTTCACAAGCCCTTTACGTACCGGGGTCACGGTAATGGGTAAGTCCCGCGACCCCGGCAGGCTTTGGCCCTCTACAGGCCCCGTCAATATGCTGACACTCTTTGAGGCGCGCGTGGAACACAACGCGCCGTCGACCCGGGCATGGTCCATGGTCGGACAGCAAGTCGCCCATTACTCGCTGCCCGCATGCCCACGCCTACGGTGGCCGGAGATCGTCCTGTGACGTCCGACGCCGTGGGCGTCTACCACTGCGGCTGGGATGGAGGGAGGACGCTGTCCTCTCCCTCAGGCGGCCCGCCTCCTCCTTCACGAGCATGACTGCTTCGCAGAAGGAGGCGACCGCTTCCCACTCCGTCTCGCCCCGCAGCATGGCCTCGACCAATGCCGGGCGCGAGAGGTCTCCGCCTATCGCCGTCGTGAGGACACGGCGGTGCTCTGCCCAAGCGGGGCAGTCCTGCACCGTATGCTCCACCGTGTCCTCCGGACGATCCTCGCAGTGGTGACACCCAGGCGTTTCTTCCCTCCCTATCAGACACAGGAACCTCCCGAAACTTCCGTGTCCGGTGAGGACCTGCGTCATGCGGAAGGTAAGGACGCCGTGACGCCTATCCAGCCACGCCTCAAAGAGGGGTCTTACCGCCGCGATTGCGGCGTGCCCGGACCTCGGTTGCGACAGTCGCTCCCTCCATACTGCCCTGAGATCGCGCCGGAGCTATTCCCGCCGCGCCTCGACCTGTCGAGGCACCGGGGATTCGCCCCGGCGCAGTCCTTACGTCTAACAGAAAACCAAAATGAGAAAACAAAACATTGCTGCGCTTGCACTACTTACTAAATAAGGCACGTACACACAGCTTTTGTTAGTACTACTATGTGTAGGGTTGGGGGATCTAATCTCTGAGCCCGAAAGCCGTGGTTTCATCCTTAGTGACAGACGTTTTGACAACAAGCCCCTACTAAGAACGAATGATATTACGATTTGACATAATTATAGCTCCTTAGATTCCGCGCCACCTGCGGATATTTGTGGTACTACATTTTTTAATGCAATTTGGTGTTTTGACATACGTATAGACACTAGCGCCGCGTCAAAATGACTTCAATCTTGGCGGTATTATCGCAATTTGATTTTGACGTTTGTTACGTTCGTACATTGTATCTGTATCATTTTCCTTGTTTTCGTTGACGGACTTAGAAAGTAGACACCCTGTTGCAAGAAAAATTGTTTTTATAACCTGTGTCTTGATCCACCTCGTGGAGCCAGAGTAGTTCCAATGTGGGAAAGAGGCAGAGCTATACAAGTCACCTAGCGCTATCTCGTTCGCTCACTTGAACTACTCTGGCTTTAAGACTTCATGGTACGCCACCGAGTCACTGATCCAGTAAACACTGAGATGGCTGGAAAAAACTCTATAACCTATTAGTAACTGTTTCCCAGATAGTCGATCTACTACAACGCCCTGCTTATCAAGAAATCATTACTTGAACGATGAAAACTGATTGATTTAACAAGAAGTGCCCTTATAAGCCTTCCCAAAACATCATGAATTTTTATTTAAATGCTCGAAGAGTTTTTACATAAACAGGAACTAACCTTGAACTTTGCAATGTATTTTTAGTCGATTTCATTTTTGTTTTCTCAAGTGTTTTTTAACAGCAGGGCGTCCAATATTGGGCTAATATTGGTTCTGTTCATAATGGCAATGGGAATCCAATTTATAAAATGCGACTACGATTACGGGGAAGCTGTGAAAGCGCCATATTCTGTCGTCATGCACACTTTTCTAACACTTACACGCTCTTAAAAAAGAAACACTCAGATCAAAATAACATTGACAAGATAGGTAAAAAAAAAAACTAAATAAAAATTAATATCGTTAAAATGAATTAGTAATAAGTGTTAAACGTAATTTTTAAGAGACCGATGACAAATTGAGGTCACTAACGTGTTCACCCTTATCGTGGTTGCATTTTTTTACGGCTGGGGTGGAGGGAGGACGCTGTTCTCTCCCTCACGCGGCCCGCCTCCTCCTTCACGAGCATGACTGCATCGCAGATGGAGACGACCGCTTCCCACTTCGTCTCGCCCCGCAGCATGGCCTCGACAAATGCCGGGCGCGAGAGGTCTCCGCCTATCGCCGTCGTGAGGACACGGCGATGCTCTGCCCAAGCGGGGCAGTCCTGCACTGTATGCCGTGTCCTCCGGAGGATCCTCGCAGTGGTGACACCCAGGCGATTCTTCCCTCCCTATCAGACACAGGAACCTCCCGAAACTTCCGTGACCGGTGAGAACCTGCGTCATGCGGTAGGTCAGGACGCCGTGACGCCTATCCAGCCAAAGAGGGGCCTTACCGCCGCGATTGTGGCGTGCCCGATCGTGGTCGCATAGTGATAATTATCTAAATTACACCCTATAATATCCATCTTCAGCCAAAAAAAAACCAACCCCTAAAAATAGAACAAAATCGAACTAACCTCTAAACAAATAATAATACTTTTAGTTATGGGTGACTCGCCGTCCGATTCATGGCCGCGTTGACGACGCGACGTGTTTCACGCATGCCTCAGAGAGCTGTCAGCAATCTGACGGGGCTCCCTTAGAGGGCCAAAGCCTGCCGGGGTCGCGGGACTGTCTCATCAGGTAACCGTGACCCTGGAACGTAAAGGGCTTCTGAAGGATCACCGTGCAGTAAGTAATAGTCGGAACAAGTCTGACAGTTTGGGTGGGAGGACTCATTAATTTGATGATTATGGCAAAATAAAAAAACGCTTGTAAGATTAGGTAAAGATACCAGCAAATCAACCTACCTCAATCTGACAAATTTCTTTAATAGATTTTCAACCTTATCACAATAGAGGAAGGCTTATGTTCGATTGGTAAAATTTGACAGTTTCGGGTAGGTTGACCTGCTGGCGTCTGTTTTGTGGCTTGAAGGTTTAGATTATATATATGTATAGCAGTAAGAATTGAATTTTTTGTTTAAAGTGATTTATCTGGTAATCCGTGATACGGGCGCCACCAATTGCCATGGGAATAATTGTAGGAAATTGAATTTTTCAGCCTATTTTTGCGCCTGGCGAGGTGTAATGCCTGTGTCGAACAGACTGGCGAAAGCGAAGCTTTTCCGAAGCATAACGTCAATCCGATAGTTCTGTCACGCTATCGGATCGCTTTCGCAGTTCTACGTGACTGGATTAAAACAATTCCATACATTACAAATAAAAACGTCACACTTCGCATTCGCGACGCCTGTCTGTTTGACAAAGGCTTAAATCCCAACTAAATGATCTGGCTTATTAATTATTTCAGCTTTCGAAATGCCTCAAAAAGGTATGATTTTTGGGGCCAAAAAAACGTATATTTAAATATGTCTGGTTTCATTGAATACCAGTTTCTCTCAGCCAGATCTGCATTTCTGTGTTTAAGAATAATTGGAGAAGTATTGAGGAAGTTTTCAGCATGCTTCAAGTATTTTTTCCAAAATTTCAAGTAGCTCTTAGGCCACAGTCGCGGGACTTACGAATTACCGTGTCCCCGGAACGAAAAGGGCCATTGAAGGACACGGTAGATTTTAGTCATTACGAGTCTGACAGTCCCTCCCGCTCTGCCCTGGCAAGACTCATTTGATGATTTTACCACGATAAAAAAAAAACTCTTAGGCCACGCAAAATGTGTGTAAAAACGAAAGCTTTGTTCCCTCGGTTTTTATATTCCGAATTTACATACAACTATAAAACCGAGGATATTTTAATTTATTTAACAATAGAGGTTGTGCTAGCATTTAGTCTCCGCAAGTTGTAAAGAAACTTGACACATTGCAAGAGGAAAAATGTTACCCTCCCATATAGTCTATTAATTGTTATTTTATTCATAGCTCCGTGGTTGTAAATCATGGTGTTAAAATATCTCATTTTTATTGTTTACATTTTACTGTGAGCTTTTAATGAATTAATTTTATGGCGCAAGCATTATATCGAAAACCCTGGAATGTAAAGGGTAACTGAAGAATAAGAGTGGATTTTTAGTCAGTCACCGGAGAGTCCTTTTCAATCTACCTATGGTAGGATATTTCATTTGATGATTTCTCCACCCCCAACAAAATTATATATTATATTAAATAGTATTATATTATTTAGAAAAAGTAATAACCGACTTGTAAAACAACATTTTCTTGCGTTGTAAAATCATCAAACCATAGTAGACGTTATCTAAAGCTTACAATGCCCAACGTTGTCCGGAGTATCTTTTATCTAGAAAAGTCTGTTAGTGATTTGACCTCTTTCTTACAGGTCATTGAACACAGGCTTCGGGACGACTTAAGTATAGATACGTACCGTAAATTAAGACAGCCATCATGGAAGAACAATTATAACCTTTTTGATTTTAAGTAACTTAATCGATGTCTTTTTTGTTCCAAAATCAGTGAGGCAATTTGCCTATTCGTCAACGTAATTTTCCTTTTTGAAATTTTCAATTATTATTCTGAATAAAATAGTATACTATTAACCTAGGGATGAAAGTTACTTATTAAGTCCCGAGACCGGGTTTGGCGGTCGAACGAAGCAAAAGGTCTAATAGTTCAGCTAATTAGTATCGACTATAATTATAAGTGTTTTATCCGAGGTAAACCATGCCTTGTGTGTCTTCCGCGGCAGCTGGGTTGTAAGGTGGAGGGTGTCCTCTAACTCACGGCCCGCCTCCTCCTTCGCTAACATGACTGCTTCGCAGAAGGAGGCGACCGCTTCCCATTTCGCCCCGCAGCATGGCTTCGACCAATGACGGGCGCGAGACGTCGCGCGTCGCCGCCTATCGCCAATATTACATTGGCGATAGGCGGCGATCGTAATAGCCTTAAGCCGTGAGTGACGTTAACTGATTACACACGCAAATCTCGTCGCACAAACACTAAGTAAGCAGATTTAACCCTGTTTACCTCTTGTTGTTTAACTTGAATCGTCAATAGATACTAAGTCAGGTAAACAAAACTCTGTAAATGCAACTAGGAGTCAGATCGTGGGTCCAACCCAAACTCGGTTAACGTTTCACTTATAGTTACTTATATTTTCTTTCTTTGTTAATATTGTGTGTACTTATGACATGTGTCAATAAACGTTTTTTCTTTCTTTCTTTTCATCACCACGGATGGGTTTAGGTGCAAATTCCTAATTCTCAACATGGCAAACGAGTCACAAAATGGCAAATTCTCCTACAGCCTAATTCTGATAATGACAAATTCTCAAAAAGCCTGATTATCGAAATTGCAAAATCTTGACAGGCCTACTTCGCAAAATGGCAAATGATCGTACGACTGTAAGTCGTATACGCAATCGTGAAAACATGTATTACGTGTCACAAGCGGACGATAAATAAAACCTGTTTCAAAAGAAATGTCTTTAATAAATTATAACTTTAATGTTTATTGATAAAATGTTTATTAATTTTCGCTAAGCAATAACTTACTAAAACTGTAAAGTATATACTGTAATGCTTAAAATTTATTAAAAACTAAAACACGTTGTCGTTTTTGTTTGCCACCCGTTGTATGTTTCCCGATTTCTCAAAGAAATTTCTTCTAATTCGATTTTTATAATAATCATAACTATGATTTTATTATTCATCTAATTATACTTCAAAATAAAAATTAAGAAATGTCTAAGCGTGTTTACCGTTATCAGCTTACCAACATGAAAGTTTAACCCTCAACTGGAAGAGATTAGCAAACTGTCACCACTTAACACTATCAAAGTTTAAACACGACACTTTGGGTGACACGGAGCGGGACAAGAGGTACACCCCGTTCGGTACCATTTGCAGTAAACGAGGTGTCGCTAGTTAAAACGATTCATAAATCTTACAACGGTCCAAAAAGTCCCTTAATAATGACGAAAGAGAGACATGCGACCTTCCCGTTTTCGCGATATTTGCTTTGAATGAATGAAAAAAATACTAAAAACAGAAGGAGATAAATATTTAAGGGGGCTCTCATACAAAAAACGTGATTTTTCGCTCATTTTTGCTTTGAGATATTGATAATGGCAGATAGATGTTTGAAATATTCACAGAATGTTTAGTTATGTGTTTATTCACTTTTAAACTTTCAGCTTCGTCATATTAATTATACGAGTATTATTATGATCCACGCAGAATATGCAAAACTTTAAATGTATTCCGTCTTACTACAAAAAAATAAACATTTTTTTGAACACTTGTCTAAAAAAACTTTAACAGATGTTTCACTGTTTGTGGTAAGACTGTGAATCTTTAAAGTTAGGTATTTAAAAATAAATAAAATTTTATAAAAATAACAACAGGAAAGTACACGTCAAAAATAATGACAAATATACGAAACAGCTTTTATTGTTTGTCCAACAGAAGCATCCATCAAAGCTGATGAAACTGCCCCCGAAAAACCTAACGATTTCAACGTTGAAAAATGTCACTAACGATGCGCAGATTGCAATAAAATACGTGCACCAAAACGTGTTCGAAATTTCAAGTTAAAAAGAGGTTATGTCTTTTTCATCTCGCATTTGAACCAAAATGCAAGATATGGTACTTTTTTTTCTGAAAAGCATTTGTTTTATAAACCTTTAATTATGTATACAATGTTTCTTAAAATGTGTTAAAAATATTCGAAAATGTATTGTTAACTTTTTTATTCACTTTGTCATCAAATTTCTAGCAAGTTTTCTAAAGTCTTCAACTACTATTATACTCACATATTATAATGACAATATACATATGAATGCATTATATGTTTATAAGAATGAGTTGATGTATGTAATTCTTTCACGCAAGTGTTTGGCACGCATCGCAGATAGTTTATAACATGGATTCAAATATAGGAAACTTTTTTTTTTCAAAAACGTTGCCCTACTTGTGTGGAATTTCTCCTGTGTCGTGGGTGCCTTAACAAACATTTAAACACACATATACGAACAGCCAGACCCGGAACAAGTACTTGTTTGTCATAGAAATATTTTATCCTATTATTATGTTACCGTGGAATTATTTTCAACTACCAAAGACAACACAGTCGCAAAAGTTTCGAGGGAATAAATTAAAAACCGAATAACCAGTTTGGTATCCCAGAAAATTAATTATGTAATAACAGATGTAATATAAACCTGTGAAGCATCGCTATATTACCTACTACTCCAGCTTTTCTTTTAATTTAAAAGACGAAAATTGAGTTTCATTCAAGCTTTTTATTATTTTGACGAAGCAAAACCGGGGTTTCGCTTCTCGGAAATAATGAAAACGTGTATGTAGTGCTTGATGACAGATTGTCTATATAAATCTACGATCATCGTTACTTCATTCATTTTTTTACTTATTACCATGGCCTAAAGTTTTGAAGTACGGCGGCGGTGTGCTTTTCATTACGAATACGACGAAAGTAAAGTTGAAAATAAATTATTGTCATTAGCTGAAAAAAAAAACTGTGTAGAACGGATTGCCGCTTTCCCGCTTATTTAATTCAAATAAAAAAGAAAACACTTTTATCAAAAAATGCAGTTACAGTAATACTGGAAACATATATTCACTAACCGTACGAGTAGTACAACATACAAAAACAGCTCGGTAATTGGACTTGCAGCCTCAAACACTGAAATCGGACACTTGCATTTTGAAAACAAATATCCGCTCGCGGCTGTCTGTCTATCATGTTTGTAACATGGGAAATCGAATACCACATTAAAAGCATTACGGTTCGGTTTTATAATAGAACACTGCTGTTGATTTTTTTTTTATGTGGTAAAATCATCAAATGAGTCCTCCCACCCAGGACAGAGCGGGAGGGACTGTCAGACTCGTACTGACTAAAATCCACGGTCCTTCAACAGCCCTTTACGTACCGGGTTCACAGTAATTCGTACAGTCCCGCGACCGTTCTACCACGATAGAGCGGTCAGCATGTTGTAGAGTAGAGTGCAGCTGTACTTTCGGGTGTGTAGTGTTACACAAAATATTTTCTCCCTCTCGGTTGGGGAAACAACTATAAGGAAACAACAAATTATATAAAAACTGGTTTATTATTATACATAATAAATTTGATGTGACATTTATTGTTTAGTAGTTATGACAAGTAGGTCGAGAAAATTAAATTAAGATCTTAGTTTTAACTAAAGGTGGCTAGCCAGTTTATACTTTAACGGAAAGAGCTATGGGCGTGGGGAGTTGGAGATAAACCTGCCGAGTACTGTTCCGAGAAAAAGTTAAAAGTTAAATTATATCCAAACTAGAACGTTCCATTTAAATTCAAATTAAAATTAACAAATGGGCGCCAGGGACTGGGAGAGTCCCGGATCCTGAAGCTGAAGATGTTCACCCTACATCCGGGTGAATGAAGAACTAGCCCAAGATCCTCAATTTGAAAATCGGTGGAACACCGACATCCAGACCCGGTATAATATAGACCGGTTTACAGGCTCCGGTTTACAACGGGAGCCGGATTAAAATATAAAAAAAATAAGGAGTAAAAAAAAAGGAGTTAAAAAAAAAAAAACCGTCTCGCACGGCGCGACCGCCTGCGGGCTTCGCAACCGTGCCGCTCGCTGTGCCGCTGGCTCCGCAGGTGGCTTCAGGCGAGCCCGAGCAACGGGTCCCGCGTCCAGGCCCCAACGGCCTGCTGGATCCTGGCGGCGGGACGAGCTTCTCAAGCTGCCTTCCTGTAATTTGCCATACGGAGACCCAATAATATACGTGGAACCAAATTGCTTTCCTTAACGGGACCGAGCGGGGAAATCAAGTAGCCTGAGCATGTAATGGACATCAGGTTCTCCATTCAAATACCGCTCCAGCGTGGCATCCGCCACGTCACCACGGGGTCCACGAATAACCTATAAATTAACACTGTGGTAGACACCGAGAAAACACCTACGGCCTATCTTCAGTAAATAGCGATGTTTAATACTCACAGTTCACTCTGAAGGAAGACACATCAACGGCGGCTGAAGCGGAACGCTCCGATCCTGGTCGCTGGTCAGAACAGGAATCCCGAACAACAAATCCGTTAATTGCGCATTCCTGGCGCAATTAAGAATCCTGCAATAAGTTTTCACGAGTTACGACTATATTCTCTCAACAACCGGGGAAGAGCTCACCGAACAACCTCAGACACCGTTACAATAAAAGAACTCACCTTCGCCAAAAAGTAAATAAGTTTGATGGTGACTGGAAGCCGGCTCGGGCAGAATGTGACGACTAACCATCACTGGCGCGTCGGCCGGAAATCAAGGCAGAATTCGGGTGCCCAAGAAATTCACTTTACCCAAGTCCAGGGAGAATCTCTCTTGGTTACCAATTACAAACACTCCAAGGAAAACACTCAATTCCTCAAAAATACACCAAACTCACAAAAAACTGTCCAACGTCACGTGTTTAAGCCTAAAGCCATTTCACTAAATTAAATCCATACGATTTCGTGGTCCAATTTATAATTCCTCGTAATTAACAATAACAATTACCCCTGAATATTAATTAGGCAAAATTGACATTTTTCTGTGACAACATTCTGTCACAGACAATTCACGCAAAAACTTCACAGATAATAAATGTTTCGCTGCTTTAGAATGTTCGAGAAAAAAGTCCATATTGAAAAAACTAAATCACTTCCGTTCACGGGTATTTCATTTTATTAATATTTTTTTATTTCCGTGATCTTATAATTATTTAGGTTTGCTAAATCAGGTATTTTATATTTTCTATGATTTGCAAACTATTAGTTAAAAATATCGATTATTTTATAATCGTTAATCGGCGAATCGCCAGATGGCGCCTTGAACTGTCATAATTGACGTCTGATGTAATGTCAAGTGAAAAGTAAACAAGTAAACTTTTGTTTTGATTTAATTAATATTGTAAAACTGTTTAAAAAGTTAATTAGAAAAGTGAATCGTTGTGAAAAAGTGATAACCTAAGAAACTCCGTAATGGACTCGCTATATGTTGTCAGGTAAACAGCCAGGTACAAAAAAACAACGTAACAGTACCTCCCCAACCACCAGAGATTTGACCCACTAGGGCAAATCTCGACGCTGGCCCCCCAGCGTTGAAGCAGACTCCAAAGGACCTAACACGCCTACAAAAATCCACAACGTCCAAGCCTGAAACGAGGAATGGAGAACGAACCGAAGAGAAAAAGATGTTATGGAAGCTGGTGTACGATTGTTTACAAAAATTTCTCCTGGAGCGAGTCTAATCCATTTACGAACATGTAAAAGACAAGCTCCAAAGGGATTAAACAAAATTTTGAAAATAACTCCCGACGAACTATCCCAGTCTGACTTACTACATCTATGTAAGACAGACCTACCTATTCTATCGTACACCACCATTCACATCTTAAACCAATAGACTACCAACAGTAATGCTGGCTGGTACCCAAATAAAACTGGAAAAAATTAAATTCTACAAACGAATGAAAATTGGCTAACCGTCTTCCCAAAATGGAAAGTAACGGTTTTCGCCCCTAATTAAAAAAATACCATCTTAAACGTATTCCATCAATGCAGCCTACACGCCCGCCATTATGGCCTCCAATCTCAGGACTATCATTTTGCTGCCTTACCAGCAATCCGGAGTTTTAGACTCCCAACAGGGTTGTTAAACATGCAACAACCACTCCCAAATATGGTTAACAAACGTGGACACAGTAGAAACCTGTGTACCACTACAAACCGTAAAAACAGTGGAAAATACTTAAATCCAACTGTAATATAGCGCCGTGGAAATAAAATCCCACAAAGCTAAAATAAAAACCAGCAACCTCAAGGCATATACAGCCCTCAATGGTTACTGCGACCAACTACGACATGCAAAAAGTAAAATATTTATTTTAAATAGGAATTAAATTTAAAAAAAAAGAATTAATCATGGCCACATGGTGGTTTCATATCCTTAATATGCCATGTGCCCAGATTTTTGCCGGAACTACAGCCTTCCAATTCATACACTAAGGGTGAAAGTTTTTTCCTAATAATACATTTTTCGTACTTAGGTGCTAATTTGGCCATAAAGAATTTGGAAGCGTCACTCTGGGGATAAGTTTTCTTCCACACAGTGTCGCCTACCTCAAACTCCGCCTGCCTCCTACTTTTATTATAATAACGAGCACTACGAGTATGTGATTGTATGAGCGCTTCCTTTACTTTATCGCAGATACCACGTAACGTTCCTAGCTGGTCTGCATATGAACTGCGCGGAGAGCAAGCTAGAGTGAGCTGTCCAACGGTATCATTGCCGAAGACATCACCACTACTAACTGCTTCTCTGCCATGTACTAGAAAGAACGGGGTGAAACGAGTAACTTCATTCGTGGAGGTGTTCATAGCAAATTGGATCTTGGAAATGTTTACGTCCCAAGATCGATGATCATCCTCCACGAGTATTGATACCGCGGTCATTATGGTACGGTTATAGCGTTCAACGGTGTTCACGCTTGGGCAATAACGAGGTGTGAAGTGAACTTGAGGTATTTTGTACCTCTGTAGTAGTGATCGAATCTCGTTGCCCGTGAATTGCGTCCCGTTGTCTGCTATCACCGTACGGGGTATACCGTGTACCAGGAAAACGCCGTCTTCTAGTTTCTGTGCTATAGCCTTACCAACAGCTCTACGTAAAGGAAACAGCAGACAATACTTCGTGAAACAGCACACGACAACAAACAGATACGTGAATCCCGCTCTTGACCGTGGTAACGGACCTACTAAGTCGATGCTTATAGTTTCGAAAGGTTTGGAACAGTCTTTCGCATCGCCTAAGAGACCGGAAGGAGGCTGTTGTGAGTGTTTGTATGCTGCGCATTTATCACATTTACCGACGTAGCTAACCACATCTTTGTACATGTTTGGCCAGTAGTATCGGAGAGCGAGTCTTTTATAAGTTTTAAACACTCCAAAGTGTGGTGCTAATTCGCCACTGTGGTGACTCCTAAGCAGTTCTTCACGATTGCTCTCCGGTACTACCTGCTTCCAATCATTGTCGCTAGCTACACCGAATTTATTTTTAGAATAGCGGTAAAGTTTATCCCCTTTAATAATATAGTTAGGGCACGACCTAGGTGTACTGACGCATTTATCCCACACCCCCTTAAACCAAGTGTCAGTGTCGGACGCTTTAATTTCCAGCACCGGAACGCCACGCGATAAGGCATCTGGAACCACATTGTCCTTACCTTTGCGGTGCTCAATGGTAAAATTGTAAGGTGATAACCGACAACCCCAACGGGCCAACCGCCCAGATGGATTGGTTAAATTAAAGAACCATTTTAAACTTGAGTGGTCGGTTACCACTTTAAATTCAGGACCGCCTTCAACGTAAGGACGAAAGTGTTCTACGGCGAAGACCACCGCTAGTGCCTCACGCTCCGTCGCTGAATAATTGCGTTCCGCCGGATTAAGCGAACGACTGCAGTAGGCGATTGGGTGCTCCTCCCCATTAACAACCTGAGTCAGAGTGCCCGCTATCCCAAAACTGGATGCGTCACAATGAATCTCAAAAGGTTGAGAGAAATCTGGGCAAGCTAATACTGGAGCTGACACCAATGCCTCTTTCAAGGTTGAGAACGCGGATTCGGTCTCAGCCGTCCACTTGAAAGGAGGCGCCTTTTTGCTAGTACTTGTTAGCGCATTCAAAGGGGCCGCTATGGAGCTAAAGTTTTTAATAAAACGTCTATAATATGAGGCCGTTCCAAGAAACATTTTCACTTGCTTACGTGTTGTAGGAGTTGGAAAATCGACAATTGACTGAATTTTCGACGGATCAGTGTGTAAGCCTCGCTCGTCTACTATGTAGCCTAGATATTTAAGTTCGCGTCGAAAGAAACAGCACTTAGGTAAATTAATTGTCAAATTAGCCTGCGTTAACTTGTCTAAAACCCGTTTTAGAAGCGAAGTGTGCTCCTCGAAGGTTGATGAGCAAATAATTAAGTCATCTAAATATACAAAGACCTTGTTATGGAACTCAGGACCGAAAAGTCTGTCCATTAATCGCTGTTGGGTGGCTGGGGCTCCAGTCAACCCAAAGCACATAACTTTAAACTGGAACAAACCTCGACCGGGGACTGTGAACGCGGTTTTTTCTTTGGACGAAACAGAGTCCAGTTCTATTTGCCAAAAGGCCGATTTTAGGTCAATGGACGAAAGATAACGCGCGTCACGCAACTGGTCTAAGATGCGAGAGATGTAGGGTAGTGGATACGCGTCATGCTTACTGACCGCATTCAGTTTTCGGCTGTCCAAGCAAAATCTCCATTCTCCGTTTTGTTTTGGAGCCAACAGAACCGGATTATTCCACGCGCTGTTGCTAGGTTCCACCACTCCCATCTCCAACATCTCATCCAGCTGACGGTTGAGTTCCTTGAGGCGTTCAGGCGACAAAGGGTAATAACGCTGTTTAATAGGAGGAACATCTCCCGTGTCTATTTTATGGCGCAGCAGATGGGTACGACCTAATCCTTTTACCTCAAAGGAGACCTTTTCAAAATCTTTAATTATTAACTCCGCTTCAATCTTTTGATCCGGTGTTAACTCATCAAACGGCTGTAGATGCCTAACCTCCGAGACGCAAGTATGACCTCTTTTACGTTTAAAATATTGAAATGGTAAAGTATTAAAAATTTTTGGTGCCAAATTAAAGGCCTTCCAAAAATCAACACCTAAAATTAACGGTGTGGTAATATCTGGAATAATATAAAATTTAATCACCTTAGTTACTCCCATGAGAGATACTGGTAAAAATAAATAACCCTCCACGGATGCTCGCGAATCATTGGCAGTTACTATGCTGCCCAACTGTTTATCGGCGTGCACAGTTGCACCAGCCCTTATAAAGTGCTGACCAACATCGGAACCCAATACCGAAATGCAAGAACCCGAGTCGAGTAATCCGTAATACTGCTCATCGTATATAGATATAGTTAAATGTGGACGACTATCGTCCGAAGTCTTATAATGTACTGTATTCACCCTTAATGTACTAAAAAATAATTTTAAAAATTTTAAATGGTTGTCCCAATCGGACTTATCAAAATTTTGACTGTAGTTCCGGACATTTAGTTTTTTGAAATGCAGGTTGGACAGGACTGAACTTCCTTCTGCTTTTTATTGCACGTAGGGCACGATGGTGCACGTACGCCCTTCTTGCCGCAACGGTAACAAACGATTTCCTTTGAAGTACAATTCGATAACGAGTGCCCCTTAACCCTACAACGAACACAAAACAACGAACCCGAATCTGTTTGCACGGCTTCAACCCTTGAACCCTTCGGGGATTGGTAAGCTAAGTCAGCTGCGACGAAGGAAGACGTTGGTTTGGGCGGCTCATGGAACTGAGCCTTGCTGTGAAAGCCCGACTCCAGTTGCCTGCACTTCTCCTTCAACTCGCGGAGCGTATTGATGGTGAATAAACACAACCCCGAAGTGTATTCTGGTCTCATGTTGTACTTAATCCGTGCCAACCGATCGTGCTCTGGAACCCTAAAAGAAAGCCTATTGAACATGTTCTCCATAACCGCTATAAAAATACAAGACTGCTCCGTCGACCCCTGTGTTCTGTTTGAGATTTCCGACATGAGACGCATGTCGTAATCAGGTGGAGCGAAATCTGCAAGTAACTGCTTTTTCAGTTCCGGCCAATCACTAACCACCGCTTTAATGCCACGGTACCATAATAAAGCTCCGTCAGAGAAAATGTCCAGAGCTGACTGATGCAAGGAAGACTCGTCGATACCTCTGGCCTCGCAGAGCTCCTCGAGACGCTCAATGAACGCTTTCACGCAACCTGTCCCATTAAATTTTACACCTAGGCTTTTGACTGTGTCTTTTTTGCAGGAAATGATGACGTCTTTCGTCTGCAAATTAGACAGCACCTCCGGTGCCTCCTCGGCGGAAGTAAAGGATTGGTGGAAGCTCGTGTTGACCGAATCAATTCTTGCTAAGAAACTGCTAAGTTGCTTATCAACGGCTGCGTAATCGGCTTCAAGCTCGGTTGGATAAGATATCCTACCCAAACGATGAAATAGATGGAAAGCCAAAGCCCTGGCGCGGTTAAATTTTTTAAAACTGCTGGGATACTTATCCAGAACTTCATTAATTTCTGGCAATTTGGACTTAATTATCTTTAATTCTGACTCTGGATCTCTATCTGTTTCCACGATTTCATCGGAACTAACCAATTTACTAAGTTCTCTAATTTGCACACGTAGTTCCTCTACGGTTGTGGCAGGTTTAGCGTCCCGGATCAGTACTTCATACATGAGCTCATCTTTCCGAAGCAAATTAAATTTAATAGGGCGTTCCATATTTGAAATTTTAAAAAATCTGAATCTAAGATAAACTGGCCGTCACAATTTACAAATTCCAACAAAGTGTAAACATTAACTATAATAAAATAAATAGTTACATTAATAGCAATCTTATAGATAACACGATATTAGGGTTCTTATTTATTTTTTTTTTTTAAAAGACAAAAGTCTTGGTACAATATATTGGGGCACGTGTAAAAAAATAGAATTGTATAACGCAGCAAGAAGTAAAAAAAATAAAAAGTAAATAATTGTAAAATGTAAAAGGTAAAATTGTATAAGACAGCACAAACATAAACAGGCAAAGGATTCTGCAAGACGGTTTTTCCTTAAAATTAAAATAAATGGAAGGTTCCAGAAACAGTACTCCGGTTTATAAGGTACAGCCAGAGACGTAACCTCTATCTCCAACTAATACACACGTTGGTCGCCACTGTTACACAAAATATTTTCTCCCTCTCGGTTGGGGAAACAACTATAAGGAAACAACAAATTATATAAAAACTGGTTTATTATTATACATAATAAATTTGATGTGACATTTATTGTTTAGTAGTTATGACAAGTAGGTCGAGAAAATTAAATTAAGATCTTAGTTTTAACTAAAGGTGGCTAGCCAGTTTATACTTTAACGGAAAGAGCTATGGGCGTGGGGAGTTGGAGATAAACCTGCCGAGTACTGTTCCGAGAAAAAGTTAAAAGTTAAATTATATCCAAACTAGAACGTTCCATTTAAATTCAAATTAAAATTAACAAATGGGCGCCAGGGACTGGGAGAGTCCCGGATCCTGAAGCTGAAGATGTTCACCCTACATCCGGGTGAATGAAGAACTAGCCCAAGATCCTCAATTTGAAAATCGGTGGAACACCGACATCCAGACCCGGTATAATATAGACCGGTTTACAGGCTCCGGTTTACAACGGGAGCCGGATTAAAATATAAAAAAAATAAGGAGTAAAAAAAAAGGAGTTAAAAAAAAAAAAACCGTCTCGCACGGCGCGACCGCCTGCGGGCTTCGCAACCGTGCCGCTCGCTGTGCCGCTGGCTCCGCAGGTGGCTTCAGGCGAGCCCGAGCAACGGGTCCCGCGTCCAGGCCCCAACGGCCTGCTGGATCCTGGCGGCGGGACGAGCTTCTCAAGCTGCCTTCCTGTAATTTGCCATACGGAGACCCAATAATATACGTGGAACCAAATTGCTTTCCTTAACGGGACCGAGCGGGGAAATCAAGTAGCCTGAGCATGTAATGGACATCAGGTTCTCCATTCAAATACCGCTCCAGCGTGGCATCCGCCACGTCACCACGGGGTCCACGAATAACCTATAAATTAACACTGTGGTAGACACCGAGAAAACACCTACGGCCTATCTTCAGTAAATAGCGATGTTTAATACTCACAGTTCACTCTGAAGGAAGACACATCAACGGCGGCTGAAGCGGAACGCTCCGATCCTGGTCGCTGGTCAGAACAGGAATCCCGAACAACAAATCCGTTAATTGCGCATTCCTGGCGCAATTAAGAATCCTGCAATAAGTTTTCACGAGTTACGACTATATTCTCTCAACAACCGGGGAAGAGCTCACCGAACAACCTCAGACACCGTTACAATAAAAGAACTCACCTTCGCCAAAAAGTAAATAAGTTTGATGGTGACTGGAAGCCGGCTCGGGCAGAATGTGACGACTAACCATCACTGGCGCGTCGGCCGGAAATCAAGGCAGAATTCGGGTGCCCAAGAAATTCACTTTACCCAAGTCCAGGGAGAATCTCTCTTGGTTACCAATTACAAACACTCCAAGGAAAACACTCAATTCCTCAAAAATACACCAAACTCACAAAAAACTGTCCAACGTCACGTGTTTAAGCCTAAAGCCATTTCACTAAATTAAATCCATACGATTTCGTGGTCCAATTTATAATTCCTCGTAATTAACAATAACAATTACCCCTGAATATTAATTAGGCAAAATTGACATTTTTCTGTGACAACATTCTGTCACAGACAATTCACGCAAAAACTTCACAGATAATAAATGTTTCGCTGCTTTAGAATGTTCGAGAAAAAAGTCCATATTGAAAAAACTAAATCACTTCCGTTCACGGGTATTTCATTTTATTAATATTTTTTTATTTCCGTGATCTTATAATTATTTAGGTTTGCTAAATCAGGTATTTTATATTTTCTATGATTTGCAAACTATTAGTTAAAAATATCGATTATTTTATAATCGTTAATCGGCGAATCGCCAGATGGCGCCTTGAACTGTCATAATTGACGTCTGATGTAATGTCAAGTGAAAAGTAAACAAGTAAACTTTTGTTTTGATTTAATTAATATTGTAAAACTGTTTAAAAAGTTAATTAGAAAAGTGAATCGTTGTGAAAAAGTGATAACCTAAGAAACTCCGTAATGGACTCGCTATATGTTGTCAGGTAAACAGCCAGGTACAAAAAAACAACGTAACAGTAGGTACTTTGAAGTACAGCGACGTGCTGCAATGTACTATTCCGCACGGGAGACCACTGACGCTGATTTTTTACCGTATCGTGATCGTAATAAAATATCTAAATTATTCAAGCCGTCTGGGAAGACCTTTTATCTGAATGGCAACGTGAGTGAGATAATTCCGTTAAGGGGCGGCACCTCCAATTCTATATATCCATCCGTTCCTGAGCGGCTGGCCAGGACGTGGCTGGAGGTGGATCACTGTGTTACCCAATTTCTCACGTTACATGGTTACTTTAAAAGTCATTTGTTTTCCTTCAAGCTTGTTCCTTTGCCTTTTTGTCAATGTTCCACATCTGACTGTGAACATGAACAATCAGCACATCATATTCTATGGGATTGTATTCTTTGGCAGAACGAACGCAATAATTATGTTGGATAGTGTGCAGACTACATCTGGAGTCATTTACTATACGGAATATACAATACTGTTATTGGAATCAATAATAGCAGTTCACTATGTAGGACACATAAATATTAGTAATAATTTTACCCGTGGTGCTAGGCAACTGGGCTTCTCCCAGTTGTAATGTCCCTTTGTGTCCATTGGCCTTTTCTGTTCTGTCTCCTGCTTGACACAGAGGGAAGTGGAAACTACATGTTTTTCCTACTCCTCCACTATTCTTTTCTTATTAATTTCGTAGCAGGATCCAAGACAGATAAATTTATTCTCCGAAACACGTTGAACTTCATTGTCTCGGCGCTTTTCTGGTGGTTACCACTGTTGATTCTAATTTTCAGGAGTTGCATTGGCTTGGGAATAATTTCTTTTTTTTTTGATTTGGGGTTAGATTCAATAGAAAAAAAAATACAAAACAAAGAAGGTTGTAGATACATAGGTAATAGCTACACTTATGTATTACAAAACAAAATTCACACGTACCTACGTTTAGATATAACATCAAAAACAAAATGTTTGTCCCATGCGTCAGGTGTTAACGGTTTCATGAGAATAAATTGAGGGGAACGGATTACTAAATGGCGCTGAAATTGTCGTTGTTTCTGCAGTTATATTTTTTAAATAATAGAGAATCGTAAAAGAAAACACCCAAATAATAAATAACAAACTGTTGAGTTCACACATTTTACCCATTTACTGATAATATCTTCTTCTGCAGACGCATAAACTGACCGCGTATGGACAAACGTATCGATGATTTGATAAAGAAGACTGACAGTGGATGGATGCGTACTGCCCAGGACTGGGATGGCCGTTGGCGTTCTTTGGTGATGCTTACGTCCAGCGGTAGACGGCAATTGGCTAAGGATAGAGAATTTCTTCTGAAACTCTATAGTTGATTTATTTTATTCGATAAACTATTCGTTATTTTTCAAGTTGTTTGTTGTTGTGGAATGAAAATTCATTTGCGTTTGAACCTGCATACATCGGAATTTTTACATCAGACGCTCTTACTGATCGAGCTATCGCAGTCATGCTCACGGGGTCATATTCTTCAATCCATTCTTGACATCTTATGGTGACTTTGGCGCCACTTAGTATAGAATTATCAGACTAATAATAATAAGAGCTGGCGTTAGTGTGTATAAAAATATTAATACTGCTTTTATTAGTTTGATATTTAGAAGAACGTTTACAAAATTCCAACTCCAGGTAGCATTTCAGCACCTGTATTAATCCTAAAAGCAGACCCTGAAAGTTTTTGCCAATAATGAAACACAACATGTCTAGTTTCGATTGAATTCTGCTAACACTATAACAAAAGTTATTGATCGTAAATATTCGGCAACGTTTGACACATTACTTATATTACTCTGTCACGTAACTGAGACTCAAGGACGGTTTTGAAAGGCTCAGACAGTACAAGGAATAGGTAGAAAATAGAGATGTGTGGCTCGGTTCTGAATCCGAATAGTCGGGTCAACTTTCGATTAATTTTACACCTCCAACTCCGACTTGAGTTCCGACTATTAAATCGGAGATGAGATCATTATCGGTGATCGATCAGCAAGAACGAAAGAGCGGTTCGAAATATATGGAATTTAACTCAACACACGTCTTTTCTTAAGGCAATGGGCAGGCCAAATCGCTCGTAGAACTGATAACCGATGGGGAAGAAAAGTTCCCAAGTGGCGACCACGAACCCAAAGATGCGGCGTAGGCAGGCCTCCCACTAGGTAGACCGACGACATTGTGAGAGTCACGGGCATCCGATGGATGCAAGTTGTGAATGGTCGTTCGACGTGGCGGTCTACCGGGGAGGCCTAAGTTCAGCAGTGGACGTCTTCCAGCTGATAATAATGATGATGACGTCCTATCCTTGGTTTTAATATAACTCTACCTTTTTCTCAACTATGTTGATGTCAGGTGTCAGTTTAACCGTGCTGAATACTAGTTTTTTCACTGGACTGACTATCTGATCTCCACGAGCCACTCACAAAATATCTAGCGACTAAGACTTTCATAATTGTAATTACCCATATGAATGTTACTCGGCTGTTATATGAGATATGCAAGTCTCACTATTTTTTTTTTAATTTTTAATCGTGGTAAAATCATCAAATGAGTCCTCCCACTCAGGGCAGAGGGGGAGGGACTGTCAGACTCGTACTGATTAAATTCGACGGTATCCTTCAATAGCCCTTTACGTTCCGGGGTCACGGTATTTCGTACAGTCCCGCTACCAAGAGTCTCACTATACAGCAAAAATTGATCACCTTTCAACGGAACGTTCATGCAAAACCCAGCTTAACCTTCGCACGATCTTATTAAACTTTTCAATTCATCTTAAATGTTGTGACATCAAAATCATAAGACAAGCATCTTGAACCCAGAAATCGATCACAGACGTCCTTCAAAAGTTCTGCCGAGACGTATCATCGCTGCGATTGTCAAGCGCTCTCAGAATAAACAACTGGTAACATTGCTGAAATGGGGTTTTAAATGGCCCATTGTAACTTGAAACTTTCTTCTCCATTGTGCTTATGTAAAACTTCTGAAAGCTTCCTAATAATTGCAGTTTATGAGATACGTATTATTTCAAACAACTTTTAAAAGTGAAAAAGGAATAGGTATTTTATAGTGATGGATGGTAGACTACTAAAGGATGGAGTCCCATACTTGTGTTACTCGTATAATATAACAAAATGTGAGACTGCATAACAAGTAAGATCACACTACAGAAGTAAAAAATCATCACGGCGGTGGCGGCGTGGTTAAAAACAAGTTTTTCTTTAGTCATGAAGTTCGGGGAGTCATTAATATTGAAAATTAAAGTTAATGTTAAGGATTCACTGAATAAGAGTTCTTGGAAGGTATTGGGGGAGGCCTTTGCTAATAAAAAAAAGTTAATGTTACTTATAGATATTGTTCAAGAAAGTAACGAAATATTTTATGGCAAAATAACTTTCTTTGTAAGTATAACTATCCGGGCCTGTAGAGGGCCAAAGCCTGCCGGGGTCGCCGGACTTACCCATTACCGTGACCCCGGTACGTAAAGGGCTAGTGGAGGACACCGTGGATTTTAGTCAGTACAAGTCTGACAGTCCCTCACGCCCTGCCCTGGGTGGGAGGACTCATTTGATGATTTTACCAAGAAAAAAAAAATCCCTAGATGAATTTTCATAGCAATTTTTTATATGTTAGAATGTAAGGATGGACTTTTGATGTGTGCCATCCTATTATACGAATTGTTTAAAAAAATTGAGATGCTTTTCATTGCTGAAGAACGTGGGTAAATTTTAATCCTTGTTCCTTCAAACGTTACCTACTCTGGCCGCGGAATTGTAGTGTGTTAACAGGACACCGGGGCTTTGCAACTCGTTGCAGTCACAATCATCGGCTCAAATTTTCATTTCATTCAGAAACGATCCAACGAACAAGCAGTTTCTTAACTACAACATGCACAATTACAATAATAGGGTGTCTAAACTTAGACAGGTAAACTTTACACATTATAGTAGACAGTCTACTTGACAAAGGAATTTACTGTGTTACGTACCCAGTTCTGCCTCATAGCTACGTTGAAGACAACTTATTATAATGGCTTCTCGAGTCGACAGGAGCTAAGAAACTTCTTTTAAAGTTAAGTAAAGTTATTTACTGTAAGTTAAACCTACATGGTGGAACTGCATCCTACTTTAAAACATAACTTAAAAGATGGACGCATTTTTTTTCTGACAGTGAGCGCGGGTTATGGCGAGAGTACGCTTTGAAGTCAAGACAAAAGGCCACATTTTTTTTTAAAGTGTGAATGAGTTTTTTCGCAAATGTAAATTTGACACTCTGTAAGTACATATGTATCCTCTTGAAATACAGTAATGAAATATAAATGTATGTAGTTACTACATTCTGGGTCAATTTCTTCAAGGTGAATTTAACCATATTAATAGAAATATAGAATGAATTTATCTGATCGTGGAGAATTTATGAACAATAATTTAAGAGGCTCCAAGTTGTTATATCGCTCAGATTCGCACCCATTATAGTCTACGTACTGTTGTCTATCTTTCATATATCTAGCAAAAAACTGCAATAGAAAGATTATTGTTTTACAGATATTAAACGCGTTATAGACATTTTTCACCAATTAAAAAAGCACCATATAAATTAAAAACACTGCAAACCGCAATCCACAAATAGTAACAGTCTGTATAAAACCTATATACAGAACAATTTTTGGATCACGAACTGAATATTGTATTGGAGTTACTAACGAAATACTGCAAATTGTTTTATTTTTAGTTTTTAGTGTGGAACTAAAACTTTCATGTTGTTTTTTTTTTACAATACAGTCCTCCACGGCCCAAATAGGCAATTGCTTTAACTACATTAAAAATGATACTAAATAGTAATGGTACAAAACATTTCTTCATTATAATTTTTAACTCAGTTCTCACGCCATATGTTATAAGTTGAATGATCTGTTTTCATTTGTAAAATATGTATGTGCATTAAACCTTCGTTCTGTTTTAATAAAAATTACTTGCATGTTATTGGAATATTTGAAATTTCGCTTTGAATACAACCACGCCAGCAGCCCTGTTGCTTTGTGCTCGGACAAACGCATATTTCATGGATATTACACGCCCAGGGGGGCTATTCTATAGACCGGCAGCAAGCGAACACACTACTGATATTTTTCACATACTTTCGCAAAATCAAACCCTGCTTTCAAATGAAATGACTGTTTTATCATTTAATTTGTGACTGTTTTATCGTTTTTTAATGTAATTAAAGTTATTCTATGGCTACGATGGCGGTTTTATTGCCAATAGTGATATTTTCATGTTAATAACGATATTATTATATAAGACAACCTTTAGATAGACTGTTAGAACTTAAATACAAAGGGGAGAAGGTAGTCATTGGTGTACCGTCAATACTATGTTATATACAGGCTGAAACTTCCAAACGTGCGCGGACGGCTACATCCGAAAACATGAGGCACACCGGAAAATTTAAAGGAAGTCCCAAGGCCGATCCGACGTCGAAACAGGATTTTTTTGGCTTGAGGCTTTTTGCATTGTATAACAATTTCAATACCTGACGAACAATAAACCCAATGATTCCGCTTAAGAGCGGGTATTCTGAAAGTTGGCAACGTTGCAAATAAATGTCAAATATTAACAAGTTTTAATTAACATGGCAATGTTAATGTATAGAAATACGGCTATATAGTGCACTACAAAAAATGATTAGGGAATGCAATAATTAATATCGTAATACCGAATAAACAGTTTTAGAAGTAAAAAAAGTATTTGGAAACTTTCCAAATGCTTTTTTTACGCCTGAAACGGTTACATCATCAAATTGAGTGTTTTAATTACATTCAAAATTTTTTTGGTGCACTACAGAACTATGTCTGTTATAGTCATACAGTAAAATTACCAAATTATTTAAAACTTGTCAATATTTGACAGCTATTTGCGACGTTGCCAACTTTCTGATTACGCGCCCTAAACTACAGTACTAACCCTATACATTTATAAACATTGCGAAACATAATGATTGTTATTGTAGGTGTAGGCTTGACGTCCAAGCGAACCAACTAGTTGCATATCTCCCGGGAAAGTTACAAATGTTGAGAAAATACCTACTGTAGCGCAGTTCTAGCGGTGACCTAATGACCTAGTCATCATGCAGCTCAGTATTTTTTTTTGTATTCACCGTTTATTTTCAATCGGTTTCATAGTAATATATGACAACGAATTTATCAGAGTTCATAATTGGATTATAGTACGTTTCCAGAAAAAAAATTATGCTAAAATACAGACTTGCAGTCTTCCAAAAGTTGCCTGGTCGTTTCTTAGTAACCCAATTACATTTTATCTACCTCGAAAACACACGTAAGACATTAAGATAGAGGAAGCAAAAGATTTATGTAGAACGCAGTGGGGTCTGTTAATTATCTCTGATTACTTTGTAAGTAGCTCCTGGACTCCGGGTACAAAAGCCGGACTAACGCTCTGTTCAATATCGACATTGCTATTTCGTTATTTAAGACTACAACCCGATCCCGGCTTCACACCGAAGCAGCTTGAAAGTAAAAAGTAACTCACTTTGCTCACCAAAGTGGCATTTCCACTTATCCCTCAGAACAGTACTCAGCGAGCAGCGATGTTTGGTTAAACTTGGTGAACGAATGCTCGCTCAATGTAGCCGCGTTTCCACTTCGCCGCCGAGCAAACATTTTGTTCAGAGCAATGTTTGCTGTTTTTTTCGTTAGCGTGCGAGCGAGCGTTCGTTCACTTAGTTCAGCAGCATATCGACGAACGAACTCGTTCACTCACTCTGATATTTCCATTTACCGAATAAACACACGATTGCTCGCTCAGAAGCGTTGCGAGCGCTAAGTGGAAAAGTGTCTTAATAATGTAGCTATTTATAGGTGAAAGAAATTTGAAAACCGGTGAAGTAGTTTTTTTTTATTTAGCTTTATCACAAAATAAAATCTTCACACACTAATATACATTAGTCTAGATTAATTCATCGTTGGTCCAGGCGAACTGGATGCAACTGAATATTTGATGCTGCTTACCTAGGCAAGAGGAAAATCACTAATGAATGATCTCCCATCCATGGACCGTCCTTGCCCAGTGATATTTTACCTTGAAGATCAAACTTAGCAGATGTTTTATGTAGCTACCGATCCTTTAAGTTTCATAAGAAAAAGTAGCCTTTAATAATTTTACCGAATAGCCGCATATTTAGGTGTTTGTTGTTAAAGATCATCCTTTACATAAAATTCATCTAACCTCTTCAATTTTTAGGGTTCTGAACGTCTGAATAAAAACGGAATCCTTATAGAATCACTCAAGTGTCCATCTGTCCATCCGTCACAGTCAATTTTATAATAGACCGATTAAGTTCAAATTCGTACACATATTAAATTTAAAAAAACTTTTTTAATTCTATATTTTTATTTTAAAAACGACCAAATCCCTTTTATCTACTTGTGACTAACTTCTGAAAATTACGAATTAAGTTAAGTGCTTACAAGTTAAGGGAAAAATTTAATATTTTAAAAATATTATACGCATTCACGCATGCGTCGCGAATTTCAAAGCTTTCATTTAGAAAGAAAAATTCGAACCACTAGCAGAATTTGAACCTGCGAACTCTGGGTTCAGTACATCCGACGTACTTTCGAACCAAGTTATCGAGGTTTACGTCTACCGTGTGTCTTCATCCATTTCCAATGTCTTAAGGTGATGTTTCGCGCCATCCTTTGCAAAGCATTTCAACTACTACGCAAACATGTTGACATTACAGTCAAATCAATGTTGCTAGTAGTTGAAATGCTCTGCAATAGATGGCGCGAAACGTCACCTTAAGAGTTCGCGATTCGAATTACATGTTTAGTTAAAAGTTACATAATTATGACAGTAATGAGATTTGTTTAAAACTGTATAGTTTTTAGACAAAGTAAGTTGTTAAAACGAAACATATTTAATTATTAATGTTAGATTAACCCAGTTCAAAAGAAGGTTATATAATATTAATGATTGCGGTAAAGAAATAATTAATACTTAACGAACCAGAATTGAGATCATGTCATGAATATAATAGTAATGATTTCCATAAAAATCACAGTAACTTAGATAATCTAAATAAGTGATTGCGATTTAGAATCGAATAATATTTATTTGATTTTGGACATACACAGCAACAACAATAATAAAAAATACATGAAAAAAAAATTAATTCATAATATTTTATCGTAATAACCGCAAACTTTTATCGAAATAAATGAGAGATACGCAATAAAAAATGCATGAGAAAATAATTGGCTACTTTGGGTAATCCAAATTCACCGCTTAGCGAGCGATCCCACAAGCGGTGGTGGGGCCGTGATCACGCTCCTGTGTGAATCGCCCGCCAAACAGTTTTTACATTGTTCCTTCGGTACGCAGGAAGTCTAGTTTCTTCTGGGTGAGCACGCTACTTCTTAGGTCTCATTTTTGCTTCGGGGTTATATTGAGAACAAGAGAAAACTCATTATTAATAAAATAAAAACACGCTTCTGTCCCAAATATAATTTTAACTTAAATCTTTTGTAATAGTAATTGTTGACCGTATTTCGTCTAATTTCAAATCATATTGGATTTTCAGCTGATTGGTGTTTAATTGAAATTGATTTGTTTCTGCGAACCGTGAAGGTGATTTATTTACTTAGATGAGTATAATAACAACTGCTTTTATCTTTTGTTTTATACAAACTTATGCAAGAGCGTGGGTCAGGGGTTGCCCCACCCTGACTCTGACCTGTAAGGTACCCAAACAAAAAGAATGAGTAAGTATTCAATTTTAATTCATTACCTTGGGGGATCGTTTTAAGTAATATTTTAATGCTTAAATGTGGGGAAAATCACACAGATATTCCATGTTCTGAAGAAATGAAACATTCCTTTCCTTTGTAACCTGCCATAGACACAAAAGGGCTTACATAAACGATAAAAGCCAGTAAAATCAGCTTAGAAACGAATCGAAAATCACACAAGAATTACAAATTGCTGTCAAATCCATACACGATTAAAAAGCGGAGAGGTTCTTTCAAACTTGAACTCTTTATCTTAGAAGCATTCGATAAGAGAAGAAAAGAAATAAGTACCTTGTCAAATGTCTCGGCGAAGTTAACAAACATTGACGTCACGAACAAATTACTTATCGCAAAGGGGAAATAAGATAGAAGAGGCTCCGAAGCCAACGAACAATAGGTCCTGTGAAGGAGACTGAAAATTGTAACGTTACACGAAACAGTATATTATATAGGAAAATTTTGAAAGCGTAAACTTCAAAAGAGTTTGTTTATTCTCAAGCACGTGTAGAATGACCAATTCTATCTCTGATACTGATACTGTTAGCCTAGATCATCCCACTGCTGCACAAAATCCTGTCTAAATAATTCAACAAAGTTACTTCTATGCAAAACTATATATAACAATAATAAACGTGAACCAAAGTACAGCCAGGATAATCTTCAGACTAACTATACATTTTTAAAGAATAACTTAGGCGTAACTTTAGTTCGTGTTTATTAATAAGCGTGTTAGTGTATTTCAGATGCGTGTTTTTTTATCAAAACGTGTGAGGAAACAAAAAACTCCACAAAAAAACGAGGTCCAATGCCTATGGTCGGCTATGAATGTTTTTTTTTTTAATATCGGTAATGAATTAGGCATTTTATTATTTTTTGAATATTTACATTGTGTTAATAACATGATTATTTAAAGAAAAATTTACGTTTATGAAGGAATTAACATTCATTGCTGTTCTCGGCTCCTTATCACTGAGTATTCTGCTTCCAATGCAATAACAAACTTCTCTCACTTATATCAAAATGTACTATTTCTACATTTCAAACATAGTCAAGCTCAGGACTTTTTAAAATCACGTCTACATTATGTTATTATGTCTATTTTTCCGACAGCATAACTGTTTCTACAGTGTCATGCTACATGTGCAAACTCCTTTGTGTAAAGTGATACAGTCTGGAGTCTAGAATTATTATTCTCAATCCGCCCACCGAAAAAACAGTGCTACTATGATCTTGTTTGCAGAATATGCCCTAACTCCTTTCTAGCCGATCTTTCTCAGAATTTAAAGCCAATCTTAAAAATGTACAAAAATGTGTTACTAATTAACACTTAAAACAAGGAAAAGGTTCTCCTGGACACTGGATTTCATTTTATCTACATTAAAACATCTTCTCTAAAAGAAAAAAATATTTCTATACGTCAGTCTAGCCAAAACACAATAATAGTTCGACCGATTTGAAAAAAAAAGGTTTTGTTCGTAATTGCCCAAGCAAGATGAAAAAGCAAACTACGATAGCATAGCAATTGCATCCATGTAAAATGAATCAACGGAAAGTGTGACAACTACAAACCTTACTTGGTCTCACCAAGGGGTGTTGCAAGTTACCCAGTTATTTATTGGATTTTGAAAAATGGACATAAAACCACTCCATTCTTTTTTCAGATCATATAAATATTTGTACCGTGCGGAAATCGAACCCGCGACAGGCTGTACAGTAGTCGATCTGCTCAGCCACTGCGCCAACCGTGCCGTCGAACACATACAGGTTAACTGTTAAACCATATAATACTGGAACTCGACTCTGATATAGGGAGGAAAAATCTTGGCAAATGTAGACAAAAGCTATTGCGCATAGAAATTTCTATAATTTAAGGAGAAAGACAATTTTACTTTTGAATACTCTCATTTATTGCTCATCTCGGTTGTATTAGGCAAAAAACATAAGTATGTCGAAGATTAACTGAGAATAAAAAATCGGTTCCTGAACGCTGTCTGCTAGTTATGTGTCCAAGAGACTAGTTGCCTCTCGCCAAGGCAAGAACCAGTTCTTGTGTCACGGGAAGCGGCACTAGGCGTTTTAATTTTTTTTTTTTCATAATAATAATCATCATCATTATGTTGAGTTCGCGTGACTTATAGGTTTTACTATTATCATTCATGAACATTGAACCCAATTTTATATTAAAAAATAATGTAATTTAAGAAATCATCGTGATCTAAGCTAAGGTACCCCTTGCTGCATCAGTGTCACTGAAAATAAAAAGTCTAAAACTATGCTGATTAACATAATAAGCTAACAAGAAGTCTGTTGACACCATCATTTGCCTAGCTTTTTTCCAACTATGTTGGGATCTACTTCCAGTCGCACCGGGTGCAGTTGAATAACAATATTTTACGAAGAACGGACTATATATCTGCCCTTCACAATCCAGTAAAGGAACACTGTATAAGACGGAAACGAGGGGTATGGTGGGAAAACACACACTTAAGGCAAACTTAACACAATACTAACGTAGCGCAAGCGCCAATAGAACGCCATTTGTTAATGGTCGCTTGCAAATGACGTCCTGTTGGCGCTTGCGCTACGTTAGTGTTGTGTTAAGTTGGGACTTCCTCTAACCGTGTAATACCTCTTGGTAAAACTGGTTGTCAGACTTTCGAGTTTCTGACAGTGAACAGTAAAGACTGTCAAGTACCTACAAATGTCAGCCGAGACCAACGGTTTTACGAGGATGCATTCGAGGCACTGAGAAAACTCTCTATGTTAGCTGGTTACCCATCCATAAACCAACCTAGGCAAGCACGGCTTAACCTAGAAGATTGCTCTGTGTGTCTGTTATTATTTGACCACGTAATCCAGAATATGATTCTGTTGTCAATCATTGAAACTCCTTTATAAGGTATTGCTTCTAGTCTTGACTTGAAACTGCCAAAGCAGGTTGTAAAATGTATGTGATTATACTTTCCCTTCAAGTAGGCGTGAGGCATTTAGTAAAACGTGTACTCATAGTTATATTATTACTAGCTGCTGCTCGCGGCATCGCTCGTCTTATAACAGTCTAGGGTTTCATCAATTTCCGTACCAAAATTCGTTCATACAAAAAGAGACATCAAGAGTTAACGATTACTTAGTAAATTATATGTTTATACGGGTATATTATTATATCATAATTATATAATAACAAGTAAGTTTTTGAATTTGGTTGTAGATATTATTATCTGGAACTACTGAAACCAATTTGATAATTTTTTTACCAGTAAAAAGCTACATCATTCTTGAGTGCATCCTTCCTACTAATATTATAAATGTGAAAGTTTGTTTGGATGGATGAACCACTGAACGGATTTGGATGAAATTTAGTACACAGATATTTGATAACCTGGATTAATACATAGGACAGTTTTTATCCTGATTTTATGTTCCCAATGGGATAATTCTCGAGTTGTATTGTGTGAAACCACCGTAAATGATACTTGTGCGAAGCCAGCCTGAGTCGCGAGTATATTATATGAAACAGTAAGGAAATAAGGACATATTTACGATTATGAAATTGTTACTTATACGCACTTTTTTTTAAACTTGGTAAAATTATTAGAAAAGCATATGCTAAAAGCTTGACAATGTTATTTTCTCTTTAATAAACATAATTACTACTGATTTTTTATTTTAACGTGGTAAAATCATCAAATGAGTCCTCTCACCCAGGGCAGAGCGGGAGGGACTGCCAAACTAGTACTGACTAAAATCCACAGTGCCCTTCAATAGCCCTTTTCGTACCGGGGTCACGGTAAATCATAGGTTACGCGACCTACTAACACACACTTAAGCCTTTGTCAAACAAACTGGCGTGGTGAATGCGAAGCGTGACGTTTTTATTTGTAATGTGTGAAATTGTTTGAATCCAGTCACATAGAAACGCGAAAGCGATCGGATATCGTGACAGAACTATCGGACTGACGTCTCGCTTCGGTTCGGTATCGTCTCGGAAACGCTTCGGTTTCGTCGGTCTTTTTGACAAAGGCATTAGCGAATCACGGTAGATGCTAATCAGACCAAAGTGTTTTCATAATGTTATCGATGATAAGTAGTTCCAAGCGAAGTGGCCTAAGATCATATTTAATTTATTTAAATATTACTTTAAACGAATTAATTTATTAGACTATTGCTCCAAGCAAAATAACTAAATTTTTTACGGTTGATTAATTATTTGTAACACGAGTTATAAAAAAATATATTATATAATAATTCACATATTTTGTGGAAAGCTAATGTTTATCATTTCAATAAATAATTATTTCTTGAGAACCTATTTTAAAAAAATGCTGCATAAAACTACAATTAAGAATAAGTATTAATGCATTTCAAAAACATAATTCATTTTTTACCACAAATTATATTCCTTCACTTAAACCCGTTTTTTGGTAAGCTCAGGAGGGAAACGGGTATAACATTCAGAGACCCTTTCATATTTTAATCTGAATGTAAAAGACTCTTGCCATATAAGTTTAAAATGTGACACCTATTTATAATTATATATATATATATATATATATATATATATGTATATATATAAATGCTATTGTTAACACAAGATCACAACTCAACACAAGAGTACAATTAGCACGCTTTCCGTCAAAATTATGATTTTAGATTTCGGCGAAGTGGTAAATATCAAGTTATTCTAAAAACTACGTATTTCGACTTTAATTTTCTCATTTTTGAACTATTATTTATTATTATGGTTACTCAATCACACCGTCAATGGTCAAAAACTCATTTAACAGAAACATTTAAATGTAAGCACAGTTAAAATCCTCCTCAACAACCTACACTAAATTTCCTCCGTGATCTTAAGTATAAAATTGTTAAAAAGCAGTAACCATTAATTTTAATTAACGACCGTAAGCGCGTAAACGGTATACAACACACAAACACTTACCATGTAACAATCACAGATGTGAACCAAAACAACTCAGTGTTAATCCTTCAATTAACTCACAATTTCACGAACATACTCGTAATTTTCACTTGAAGCGTTCACCACAAAAGTTAAAGTCACTTCACAACGTAACCTCGATACTCGTAAGCCGTAGTATGCTGAAACCTCCCGCTACGCTGCTACGCCGAGCTCTACGCCGGCACGTGCGACCCCCGTAGCTGAGTAGATAAACTGGAGTACAGCCGCTACGAACTAAAGTTCCGAAGTTTACCGAGCGCTGCCGAGCGCCACCGAGACTTTGTAAGCCGTGATTGATATCAAATGAAATGTGAAGAATGAGTAGTTCTAGAGAGCTCTTTGTTTTAAGGATTATGTTTTTTACCGTTGCCACGCGGTGTCGCTAGGATCGTATATCTTTTGAATAAATGCCTTTTTCGGCAAAGCTCTGGCGTGTTGGAAACGTCAGTTTTAGGTATTTTGATAATTATAATGTGGCAAAGATTTTATCTTACATGTTACTTGTCATTATTATAGAGTGTCTAGTTTAGCTGGAGTTACAGTTAGAGTACAGCTCAAGCCACGTTTCTAGTTAATTGGCTCGGTAACATGTTAAGTAATTTTATCCGCGCGTTATATTGGATTACCTAAATGATATGCTCTCACCTGCTAGCGGCTTTATTGTATTATGAATTTTATATTGTTCAAGCTTTATACATTACAGTCGTTTCTATAGACCCTTTGCAGTGAGTAAAGGGAAAATTTTCAATCAAATGACGACGCGGTTGGCACAGTGACTGACCGATTCACTTCGCAGAGTGTCGCGGGTTCGATCTCCACACGGAACAAATATTTGTATGATCTGCAAGTAGTTGTTTCGGGTCTAAGTGTTAGTGTATGTGAGTTTCTATGTTTGTAAACGCACCCTCGACACAAATAGCAACGTGCTTTACTTCGATCCAGTGCTGGATACTGGTGGTCTTAAAGCGAGAGTAGTTCCACAGTGGGAACGAGATGGCGCTAGACGACTTGTATAGCTCTGTCTCTTTCCCACAGTGGAACCTCTATCGCTTTGAGACGTCAGGGTGAGCCTCAGTAGTGATCCGCCAGTCACATGAAAAGCAGGGTCGCGTTTATTTAGCAAAGGAATATTGTGAAAAAAAGGATAAGTGAATGTAGATTATAGGTCCAGAGATTTACCGTCTTTGTGGTATTAAAAAATAAACTTGATTATGAACGGGACGAGAAAAATACGGCTTACAATCTATTGTTAGCTAAGTATAATGAGATGTTTCCAGAAGCAACAAAGGAATATTTAAACAGAAAACCGGCCAAGTGCGAGTCACACTCGTACACGAACGAAAAAAAGGAACCGACTTCAAAAACAAACACAAATAAGTTTAAAATAACTTTTCTTTCGAAAGTCGGTGGCAATAGTCAATGAAATAAGAAACACAGCCACCGGCTTCCGAAAAAAAAGTTATTTATAATATTTTTGTGTTTGTTTTCGAAGTCAGTTCTTTTTTTTTAAGTTTTTATTGTGTTTAGTTTTGCAGTTGGTTTCTTTTGTTTTTCAAAAAGGTTTTTTAGGGTTCCGTACCTCAAAAGGAAAAAAACGGAACCCTTATAGGATCACTTTGTTGTCCGTCTGTCTGTCCGTCCGTCTGTCAAGACCCTTTTTCTCAGGAACGCGTGGAGGTATAAAGCTGAAATTTATATCAATTACTCAGGTCTACTGTCCCTTGAACCTGTGAAAAAATCAAACTTCTAAGCTAACGCAATCAAAAGATACAGCCGTTTATGCCGCAAATTTTCGACACTTGCAAGGGAATCAAAACCTACAGGGTGCTTCCCGTGAACTCAGAATCTTGAAATTTGGTACGAAGCAACGTCTTATAGCATAGATAAAGAAAAAATTACGAAAACCATAAATTTTTAGTTACATCACATAATATATATTTTTTAATAATTTTAAACTTACTACCCATTTCCTCATAAACGCGTAGAGGTATTAAATTGAAATTCATACCAAATACTCAGGTCTATAATACCTTTAAGCTGTAACAAAATCAAACTTCTATGTCAACGCAATCAAAAGAAACAGCAATTTAAGCTGCATATTTCGAAACTCGCAAGTACTCGCAAGGGAATCAAAACCTAAAGGGTACTTCCAGTCGACCTAGAATCTTGAAATTTGGCATGAAGCAACGTTTTATAGCACACATAAAGGAAAAATTCCGAAAACCTTAAATTTTTAGTTACATTACAAAATATATAAACTTATTACTTTTTTCCTCATGAACGCGTAGAGCTATCAAGTTGAAATTCATATCAAATACTTAGATCTAATTGCCTTTAACCCGTGAAAAAAATAATTCTAAGTCAACGCAAAAGTACAACCATTGATACCACATATTTTGAAACTCGCGCGATTGTCGTAATGAACGAACTTTGTAAACCTTGCAGGTTTGTACGGAACCCTCGGTGCGCGAGTCCGACTCGCACTTGGCCGGTTTTTTTATTTTTTGTTAATTTACCCTTTTTAGTTTAGATATTCAATAAAATCTGCATATAATCGGCGTCTTAAAATATTCAATACAAGTATGCAACAAAAACGGATCTATGCCGACAACGTCACAAGATATCCATTATTGTTATGTATTAAAATTTCCCCAAAATGTAACAAACACTTTTCTTACAACCGCATCAAAATCGGTTCAACCAGATGCGAGATAATCGCGGACAAACATGCATTCGTCTTTGAAAATCTACAATCCAAGTAAGTGAAAAATTTCTTATCTCATAAACTATTGAACCGATTTTGATGAACTTGCAGCATTCCTTTTTTTTTAACGGGAAGGGCAGACTCGTACTGACTTAAATCCACGGTTTCCTTCAAAAGCCCTTTACGTTCCGGGGTCACGGTAATTCGTACAGTCCCGCGACCCCGGCAGACTTTGGCCCTCTAGAGGGGGGCCCCGTCTAACTGTTGACACTCTTTGAGGCGCGCGTGGAAAGCAACGCGCCGTCGACCCGGACATGGTCCATGGTCGGACAGCGAGTTGCCCATTACTCGCTGCCCGCATGCCCGCGCCTACGGTGGCCGAAGATCGTCTGGCAACGACCGTCACCGTGGACGTCTACCACTGCGGCTGGAGTGGAGGGAGGACGCTGTCCTCTCCCTCATGCGGCCCGTCTCCTCCTTCGCGAGCATGACTGCTTCGCAGAAGGAGGCGACTGCTTCCCACTCCGTCTCGCCCCGCAGCATGGCCTCGACCAATGTGCAGCATTCCCTAAGTTGAATAATACCTAGTTCTACAAAAAAGGAATGACTTAAATTGGACTTGTAGTTCCGGAAATATGCAAACACAAACAATAAAACATTCATACACTTTTGAAATTTGGCACATTTGTTCAGACGCTGATATAGACTAACAAATACGAAAACTGAGCAGTTCTGGAAATATTACATACTGGTACATACGGTTTGAATTGATAACCTCCTTTTTTTTGAAGTAGGTTAAAAATAAAAATAAAAAATTGAACAACGAAAACAAAAATAAAAAATTGCAGCAATATTATGATGACAATGAAATATAATCAAAACAGAACGAAAATGAAATCATAGTTATGTCACCATCAACCGAATGATTACAAGAAGTCGGACAAAACAGCTACAGGCACACCCACCATCTCCGGACTCGTCGCTGAGCTCCGCCTCGCAGCAGCCGGCGCGCCTCATCTGAGTACGTCGTGTCTCCGGTCGCTGCAGTTGCGTCGAGCTCCAGCGACGAGTTTTTCTCCCCGCCGTCTACACCATCACCACCGCGACGACGAGGCAGAGGACGGCCACCAGCGGGCTTGGGACCTCGAGGCCAACAGGCCCCGAACAGGGTCCCCGCTGCCGGTGGAAATGTGTCGCGCATTCGTTGGACTCAGTCCATTAATGAAAATGTGATGCGCGCATATTATGGGGCTACAGAGGGAGGAATTAACCTTACAGCGTACCGAGTCCGGATGCTCTCTCTGTTTCAGTTGCTTGAACCCGCTGTCAACGTCTCGGCCCAACGATTGTCGGATCAGGTGCGCGTGATTCAACGTAGTCATAGGTTGGATGATGCTACACTTGATCGGCTGCGCTCGGAAATGCAGAGTAGCCCCGTCAGTAACCCTCTGGCAGCACAGATAAACACCCATGTGCCTGCCACTGCTCGAGTAAACCAGGATGCTGAAGAGGAGACTGACAGGGCTATATCTGCAAATGACCAATGCAATACGGAAATAAGGAGTGCTTTGGAGGATGCGATTCGTGAGTATCGGTTTACATCGCCTGACCTTAGGCCGCGGCTACCACGTTTGCCCATGAATAAAAAAAAAACCGGCCAAGTGCGAGTCGGACTCGCGCACCGAGGGTTCCGTACAAACCTGCAAGGTTTACAAAGTTCGTTCATTACGACAATCGAGTCATAACTATGGTATTTTTATTGCAAAATGAAATTCATAACATTACAATGGGGAAAGATGGAGGAGCATAAATTTAAGACAAAGATCTCTTTATCGTTAACTGTCATTCTAGTCCAGGTAATTACTGCGCCGACAATTAGATCTAAGTATTTGATATGAATTTCAACTTGATAGATTTAAGGTTTTCGGAATTTTTCCTTTATGTGTGCTATAAAACGTTGCTTCATGCCAAATTTCAAGATTCTAGGTCGACTGGAAGTACCCTTTAGGTTTTGATTCCCTTGCGAGTACTTGCGAGTTTCAAAATATGCAGCTTAAATTGCTGTTTCTTTTGATTGCGTTGACATAGAAGTTTGATTTTGTTACAGCTTAAAGGTATTATAGACCTGAGTATTTGGTATGAATTTCAATTTAATACCTCTACGCGTTTATGAGGAAATGGGTAGTAAGTTTAAAATTATTAAAAAATATATATTATGTGATGTAACTAAAAATTTATGGTTTTCGTAATTTTTTCTTTATCTATGCTATAAGACGTTGCTTCGTACCAAATTTCAAGATTCTGAGTTCACGGGAAGCACCCTGTAGGTTTTGATTCCCTTGCAAGTGTCGAAAATTTGCGGCATAAACGGCTGTATCTTTTGATTGCGTTGGCTTAGAAGTTTGATTTTTTCACAGCTTCAAGGGACAGTAGACCTGAGTAATTGATATAAATTTCAGCTTCATACCTCCACGCGTTCCTGAGAAAAAGGGTCTTGACAGACGGACGGACAGACAGACGGACAACAAAGTGATCCTATAAGGGTTCCGTTTTTTTCCTTTTGAGGTACGGAACCCTAAAAACAGAGCACTAGTGTGTGCCCTGGATGCGTTGCTACCAGATTTTATTGATAGCAGCGCAGACCTTTGCGATACACACTCAATCTTGTATTGTACGGCTATCGCGGCATGTCGTGTAGCTCATGTTAAATTTCCAAACACTGACAGAGCTGCACGACCGAAACCTGCCGTACCAGCCTGGCAATGCAGGATTGAGCGTCGTATCAATGAGGCCAGGGTGCTCATTGGGAAGCTCATCTGCTTCAGGGAGGGAAATACACGCCCAAGGGTGATGCGCTTTGTGAAGCGGGCATTCTCGGGAACTGGAATCACTTCTCGAGATTATTTGTCCCGCGTCACAGAGCGCATTGACTTCCTGAAGCAGAAAGTTTATGCATGGGCAAACCGTATCCGCCGGTATAAGTGAAGAGTGGATCGGTACACTCAGAACCGCATGTTCCAAAGTGATGAAAGGTGGGTATACAGAACATGGGAGCGACCCATTCTTAATCAGAGTGTGACTGACGAGCGCCTGCCAGATAATGAAGCTATTAGTGCTTTTTGGCGAAGTATTTGGTCGGTGCCCGTTGGTCATACTGAGGGTGACTGGATGCATGTGGTTGAGCGAGCGTGTGTCTCAATCCCAGAAATGGGAGCCATTTCTATAACTTCACTTGACGTGGCCCATGCAGTCCGTCCGTTACCCAACTGGAAATCTCCAGGGCCGGATGGACTGCATAATTTTTGGATAATGCTTAGCTTCACAATTTCAGTCATCTTTAGAGACAGGGTCGCTACCATTGTTTTTTACCACAGGAGTTACCCACCTGCTATATAAATCAGGTAGTACCGCGGAACCAAAGAACTATAGACCAATTACATGTTTACCGACGGTCTATAAAGTTCTGACATCCATTCTGAGAGCAAAAATTTCTTATCATATTGAGAGCAATTCAGTTATGTCTGCCTCTCAGAATGGATGTAGGAATTGGTCCCGCGGTACTAAAGAGCTGCTCCTTATTGACATGGCCGTAAGCCAACAGGTTCGTCGATCCCGGAGGGACTTGTCGACGTGTTGGATAGATTATAAGAAGGCCTATGACTCTGTACCGCATACGTGGCTCATGAGGGTGTTGGAGTTGTATAAAATAAATGCAACACTTCGCACCTTCTTGTTGTCATGTATGCGGCAATGGAGGACGGTCCTTCTCTATCCAGGACGTCGGCAGATTCTTGGGAACGATGAACCGATTAGGATTGAGCGAGGAATATTCCAGGGTGACAGTTTGAGTCCGCTTTGGTTTTGCTTAGCCCTGAATCCTCTTAGCACACTGCTGGAGGATTCAGGTCTAGGCTATCGGTTGAGGAGAGGCGGTCAGGTTATATCTCACCTCCTTTATATGGATGACCTGAAACTCTTTGCGCCCACTCATTCGCAGCTGATGGGGCTACTGAAGATTACTGAAACCTTCAGTAGCGCCATTATGATGGAATTTGGTGTGGACAAATATGCGGTCATGCATCTAAAACGAGGGGAGATTGTGGAATCTGTGCGCACCCAACTCTCAGATTCCATAAACCTTAGATCCCTATCAGCAACCGAAACCTATAAGTATTTGGGTATGTCGGAATCATTGGGCATCAATGTAGCTGGCATGAAGCAATCGTTGAAGGAGCGCTTCTTTGGCCGCCTGAATAAAGTGTTAAATAGTCTTTTATCAGGCGGAAATAAGGTGCGCGCCTTCAATAGTTGGGTCATGCCGGTTTTGATGTGTTCTTTCGGCATACTCAAATGGACTCAGACGGAACTTGACGCCCTAGATAGAAAGGTCCGAATACTGCTGACTGCAAATCGGATGCATCATCCACGGTCATCGGTAATGAGACTGTATATCCCGCGGAAATGTGGAGGTCGTGGCTTCCTCAATGCTAAGACCTTGCACAACCGTGAGGTATGCAGTCTCAGGGAATACTTCCTTGAAGCCGACGTGGGGATGCATCGAGATGTAGTCTCAGTGGATAAAGGCCTTACCCCGCTCTCCTTGGCTAACGAGAACTGGCGCAAACCTGTGGTAGGTAATGGATACTAATGATCGCAAGGAGGTATGGCAGAGCAAGGAGCTACACGGACGGTTTTACCGGGCCCTTCACGGACCTGACGTAGACCTTTTGGCGTCTGTGGCCTGGCTACGTTTCGGTGACCTCTTCGGGGAAACCGAAGGTTTTGTCTGTGCAATTATGGATGAAGTTATCATGACGAACAATTACCGGAAATATATTGTCAAGGACGGTACGGTTGACATCTGTCGGGCATGCCACCGTCCCGGTGAGTCGATCAGACACATTGTTTCCGGTTGTTCTCGTCTTGCTAACGGCGAATACTTGCACAGACACAATCTAGTAGCTAGGATTATCCACCAGCAACTTGCCCTGCAGTACAACCTTGTGGATTCTGAAGTACCATACTACAGGTATGTGCCCGACCCAGTTCTTGAAAACGGTCATGCCATATTGTATTGGGATCAATCCATCATCACTGACAGGACTATGGTAGCCAATAAGCCTGATATTGTGGTGGTAGATCGCCGAGAGCGCCGTGCAAAGATTGTTGATATCACCGTCCCTCATGACGAAAATCTCGTGAAAGCTGAAAATGATAAAAAAATCAAGTATCTTGATTTAGCTCACGAGATCGTCGACATGTGGAACGTGGACTCAGCAGTCATTGTACCGATAGTCGTTTCGGTCAATGGACTCATTGCGAAGAGCCTCGACCAACACCTCAAGAGGCTCTCGTTGTGCAGCTGGCTCAAGGGCTTGATGCAGAAAGCAGTTCTTTTGGACACGGCGCGCATTGTGAGGAGGTTCCTCTCTCTAGAGCCCTAACCACCGGCACCTTGGACCCTGTTCCCGATGTTGGTGGACCACTATTTTTTTATATTTTTTAATGTTTTTTTTTAATTTCTTTTTTGTAAAAATATTTAAAAATGTAAACAGATAGGAAAAAAAAATGAATAAAGGAAATAATAATATAAGATTAAGTAAAATGAATCTGGTACAGGTGTAGTTGTCTACAACAGATTTAAACTCAATCGCCAGCGGGGGGAGGGGCGGGGGATTGCAGGCTCTGTATCAGACTCATTTTACTTAATGCTTACACGTTTAGTCTAGCATGAACAAAAGTGGAGTGCTAGAGAGGAAACCTCCATGTGCGCCCGTGGACTGGAGTTCCCCCTCGGATACGTCCGGGGGGAAGACCAGTTTTTCGGGCCGGTGCACCCTGGGATGCGGGCAAAAACTCTTCCTTAGGCACTGTGTGCCTAAGGGGTCTCTTTGCCCGTATGCGAATAGCCTGTCGGGTGGATGCTGCAACGCGTGTCCCTCTGAATAGCAGAGGGTACAGCGGCGGAGCGGGCTTGCGGACGGTGAGTAATGAATAAGCTCGCCGTCCGACCAAGGACCAAGCCCGGGTCGGTGGCGCTTCGTGTTTCACGCGTCACCGACGGGGAGGCCAAATGCCTGCTGGGGTCGCGGATTTTTTCTTAATCCAGGATACTGCGGCCCCGGAACGTAAAGGGCATCCGAAGAAACACGGGTGGATTTTAGTCAGTAAGAGTCTGACAGTCCCATCCGCCCCACCCAGGGCGGGAGGAATCATTTGATGATTTTGCCACCCTAAAAAAAAAAGCATCAACAAAAGTAAAACCATATAGGTCATACAGGAATACTCGTAAGTGTAGTTAATAGCCCAGTTTTTGTTTTATACTCGTAGTCAAAAACTCGGTGATTACGAGAATAACCGTTTTAGGTGAACATTCTAGTCTGACAGTTTGACGTTTATATACCTATAGTAATAGTGTTTATGTATAGGTATTGATCACTGTCCACCGACTGGTTTATATAGGGATATTATAAATTGCATATCAAATAAATAATCGCCTATCAATACATACTCATCATTTATATTCTTTTTTACATCAAATAACTTACTTCACCACAAATAAACTAAATGTTTTACAAAACTCAAACTGCAGATAATTAGAAATTATACATCAATATGACATTACTTTTTTTCTCATAATGCAATACAGTTAAATTTATTTTTGTACAAAAATACTACATACATAGCATAAATACTGACTGCACAGCAAATTTTCCATATTTCATACCAAAATAACTATCCCAGTCGCATATTAACCAGTAAGTACACGCTGGCACTTTTTTTAAACCACCCAGAAGTAGGAGCCCCGCGAAGCGGGGCTCCGTCGACATGCTGGGAAGCGTGGACGCCCCGCGAAAGCAAGACCCGCTTTAATAGTTCAATAAATTACAATATTGTATCTAATTTTTTTTTTTTTTTGCTGATCTCATTATGTGGTAATTAATAAATAATAAGACGACTGTGACTAATAAAATGCTGTTTTATTTAGAAAAACTGCTGTAAATAATATAAAAATAGAAGCTATATTTAAAAGAAAAAGAGTTAACATGTATAATGTACATTAAGATTATTAGAGCTGTGCATTGATGAAAAAGCTTTTGCTTTAGGAAAAATCGCTGTACGCTGCAAAAATAAATTGTAGTGTGTTTAGTGATATTTTGAGTTGAATATTTTGCTGTGCAATCAGTAATTTTGATGGGAATTTGGAATCTTATTGCATAGAAAAAGGATATTTTTTGATTTGCGTTTAAATACTACCCGTTTATATATTGATTTATCACTTAAATCAGCAAACGTCTCTTTACTAAAAGTAGAAGTTGTAGCAACAACATTATTAAATGTTGCCTGCCAGTTCTCTATTAGGAATTTGACAAAACAAATGTCCAAAAAGCGAATACGCAAGGTAAATCGAAACGAGCAAGGCCACGAAATCGGGAATCTGTTGAGGAAGCAGTAACAGAAACAGTATCTGTAAACCCAGCCAAGATCATCATCAAATACGATGAGTAAACATTAGAATTCATTAAAGAATGGACAGAGCAAGTCCAATGACTAAAATTGTCAAAACATTTTAACATCGCATTGTCATAGTAACCGATAACATTCAATGTATAGCTCACTTTCCTACATATAACAGTTCAGTAATACAATAAGTAGATGTATAGAAAATCACAACTTTTGCCTTTAATGTATTCATCCTCTTAGATACCGGTTTATGATTCAAAAATATAAGAAACATGTAAAAAAGTGAATAAAAACATACTTACCATCTTATTATAAACTAAAACGACTTCGAGATTTACACCTGGGTTTAACTAAATCGTGGTTTTGCGATAAACCATGATCTAACAGCTGTCAAAGATGTGTCAAAGTTTCTCATAGCAACTTTTTCATTGTGTAGATTTTGTGCTATTTTTACCCAAAATTGATAAAAACATGGTCGATTTAATTATTATTACATAGGTGGATTTATTATTATATTGTTTAAACAATGGTTCAAATGACAGTACTAAGGTCCACGTTTTATCTAAGTTTTGTAACATAGAGAAAAACCATGGTTCTGCGGATAAGCTCACACCAAAATCATAAATTGTTTTAGTGAGAGTAAATTCTACGGTGCATAGAAAAAGTACGCTTTGGTTTAAAGAATAAGGTTTATATTTAAATCACTGATTTATCGATGAAGGTGGAAGGGGAATTGTGGTTTCACCGGATTTCTATATATTTCGAAATCCACACTATATCTCCTTATTTATTATATCTATGTATCTATCCAATACACTAAACATTTTAACACACACTCCTCACAACAAGTGCTTGTAAATATAACAGTAAATTGCGTTAACCCAAGCTCATGATTTGCGGATATTGAATTTATTATCATTATGGAACCCACTCTGAAGGGTTAGGTGATTAAACCTTCTACCTACCTACCGAAGACAATCGCTTCCCACTTAGGCAATTTGAGAAATTTCAGGAATATCTTCATTGGGGCCCGGGGCGGTGTGGAATTACGGTGACAACATAAGTAAACTTTCTGTCACCACTACTGAGGGTATTTGTTAATGTTCTCGATATTCTCACAATTATTTAGGTTATGATAAGATATTTTAGAAGTGAAACTTCTTTAGCGGCGTTGTTCACTTTTTTTGGAATGGGTAAAAAATGTTAAATTCGAGTCAGGACACGTGACCTGATCGAAAATTCGTAAGAGCGCGCAGGGCGCTTGCGTGAGTGTTCGTGTGTGTTTATTACTATTGAAGTTTCATTTCTGCCGGACTCCCAGAGTGCAAACCGTCTTTTTTTTTTTCTATAGCTGCTGGTATTTCGTAAAGTTTAATTCCACAGTTCCATTCCATTCCGTTCTACTGCAGGTCTAACGCATTCATGCATCCTGTCTGTTTGTCATAGACTCGTATATTATACTCGTAGATTTATTGCCAACATAAACATTAAAATCCATTAGTAGTCCATTAGTATAACGCATTAATTATATTAAACTTATCCAAGCACAGACCTCTATCGTGATCATAATAATTATCTAGCGATGTTATCAAAATTACTAGTTTATACGTTTTCTTCGCGACAAGAATCGGCTAATGTAAAATGTTTCGTGTTTAACTTACTAAATAATCTTTTGATCGGCTACTCGATAATTGAAATAGAAGTAAATAACATTATTACAGACAAGCTATTGGCTCTAGTTGATTAGTTACACTCGGCACGCTGTAGGATGGTGCCTGTGACATATGGTAACATTAGACGAACCGTTTCTTTGCACTCGTGACTACAAAAGGGTAGTTTGAGCAACAAGAAGAAAGTATTCTTTCTTTTCTGTTTTTGAGCAGATGGGACTGTCATACTTTTACTCACTAAAATCCTTTATGTTCCTTTTCAAAGTCAAAGTCAAATCATTTATTTCAATTAGGCCATCAACGAGGCACTTTCAAACGTCGAATATTAACATTAAGGAAATGGGATGGGATGGGATTGATTCTACACCCTTCAATTGCCTTTTACGTTCCAGGGTGACGGTAACTTGGTTAGACAATGCCGCAACCCATCTATAATGTGTCTCATAGTTCCTTTTCTTTTCGTGGTAAAATCATCACATGAGTCCTGAACCCAGGGCAGAACGGGAGGGACTGTCAGACTCGTACTGACTAAAATCTACGCTGTCCTTCAATAGCCCTTTACGTTTTGCTGTCACGGTAATTTGTACAGTCCCGCGACCGTATCATAGTTCTAGTCAAACATTATTTTACAATATTTGACGAACGAAATAACAGATTCATTCTTGTCACTTACGAACTCTGAAAAATACCGCTTTTTGTATCTCAGCTCAACTTAAATCCTGCACCAGTTTATTGAAATATCACACTAATATCAATGATCAGGCTCTCGTATAGTGTATTTAGATATCACCGCCATCTTTAACGGCATATTCGGATCGTTTGTGTTCATTAGTTAGTGTCCATTAATGGAAATGGCGATGGCCAAGCGGAATGGTCGCCGAAATGGTCGTGCGCGGCATTTAACCTCTCGCCCCATATACTCGTACGTACGTTTTAGACCATATTTTCATGTCGGATTATTATATGCAATTATATTTTAGGATTTCTTGTAATCACAGTTGTATTTTGTATAATAGCTCAAATCTAGACCAGATTTACGCTAGTATACAAAATAAATAAAAATAGCTTTATTGATTCCTTACATAACATTTATTACACAATATTTATTATATTAATTCACATTTTATCTGTTTATACAATTATATCGATAGTATATCGAATTGACTATTAATAAATTAAATATTACCTTGATACCTACATATTTTAATACGTCATGCAAAAAAGTAAACTATACACAATACACGTTGCGTACCATTGCGGTTTACGCTTTGCGGTGCCCATTGAAGACAGTCTAGCAACCGCTGGTTGTGGGTGAAAGTATCCTAACTAAAGTAATCTTCGTAACTATTGATCCTGTTCTAAAAAAAACATTCATTAATGAACACAATATCACTTTCTTGTTTAAATTAATTGTAAATGCACCGCAGACGTATTGTGGTATCGCGGTGGTTAGGCTGGAGAAGCGCCACCTTCCACTTGACGCAGGTCCTCACCAGACACGGATGCTTCTGGAGCTTCCTGTATCTGATTGGGAAGGAAGAAACGCCTGGATGTCATCACTGCGAGGATCGCCCGGATAATATGGTGGAGGAGGTGCAGGTCAGTGTCCTCACGGAGGTGATAGGCGATGACCTCTCGCGCCCGGCATTGGTCGAGGCCATGCTGCGGGGTAAGATGGTGGGTCATGTCCCTCTGAACTAACCCGAATAATATAGAGAGACATTAAATAAAGAGACCACTACAGGTTTTGTATTCCGTTTATTTGCAAGGTAATATTCAATGGATTACAACAATATTTTAAAATTTCATTCCAGTTGTAGGAAGCACATAACACAACACATAACTTTACAAGTACTTAAAAATGCAGCCTTTAAAATAATATTGCAGAACAGCTGTAGCTGCTAGCCGCGGTAAAATTGTACTGACCAAAAAAGGAGTTGACGATGATGCAATGACAGAATGAAATTCGAAATATGAATATTCAAAAATTTAAATATCTAGATAGATCCAAAAGGAAAGAGGTTGAAGCGTCAGAGGAGGTGGAATATCCACTCTGTTACAATGGTAAGGTAACCGAGACCCTGGAACGTAAGGGATATTAAAGGGTCACCGTGGATATAAGTCAGTACAAGTCTGAGAATCTCTATTGTCCCACCCTAGGTGGGAGGACTCATTTGATGATATACCTGTGGGGTAACCAGAGGCGGCCAAATTAACTCTGGCACTAGAGGATGGCAACATTCACACAGGGATAAAAAAAAACATAAATATTACATATCGAGTATACAAGACCGCACCTTTATACCTTTATATACTTCTTAGTTCTCATGTTCGAACAATAACCAAAGTCCTTCAATCAAGTCTATGGATCATCCTTGGAGATATTGAACGCAATAAACATTATTATATTTCTCATGTACTCATATCTCCAAAAGATCGTTTCGAGTGTCCGGAATTTGGTAGCGAATTCATAACAATAAAACTGTATTTCCTATTCAATGTGAGTTCAACTATTGTTCGGTATTTCTTTTTTAAACAGCGGCCTTGACAAACGGGTAGTCGAGTATTGAAAGGAAAATATGTCACAGATTCCATAGTTACAATACGGTATTTTAAAAGTCCATCATAAATAATAGCATTAATCGAAGAGAAAAAATCTTAATTCTTTTTTAATCATTTATTATGATCAATTTAAAAGTGATAAAATTTGAACAGAACGAGTTATTTTTTTACCTTTCACAATTTTGAAAGCAGTAAACCAAAATACCTATCCGTTTTACAAAATATTTTTAGTTTTTGTACCGAGAGATGTAGAATTTTATAAAGTACGGAAACTATCCCAGTTTTACTCTACCCGTAATTGATCAAACAGTCCCTAAATCAGAGCTCATTGATCCTTCACAAGACAAATTGTTTCGTACCATCATTGTACAATGTACAACATTAAACATGATTACTTGCCCACGTTTTAAGGGCATCCCATGAACCCTGTAATAAAGTTCATGAGTTTAATTCCCAGCACCCATAATGTAAGGTAATCTAATTTATAACTTCATTGCTTTCAGGTGAAATTTTACGGAGACAGTGTTATAGGTGTGCTGTTTATTTTACCTTGTATCAGAAAATAATATTGCGTCATTGACATTCTACTTACATTATTTTTCCTTATCCTTTATATTTTTAAATATTAAAAAAAAAACTTTAAAAATATAAACAATAGTGGCTCACCGTCATTGTGAACAGGGTCTAAGCTACCGGAGGGCTCCAGAGAAAGGAACCTCCTAACAATGCGCACCGTATCCAGAAGAAATGCTTTCTGAAGCAAGCATTTATGAAAAAAAGATTAATATGCATCCTATTATTGGTTGGAAGATTATGCCATTTTTGTCTTTTATCGAAACACGCAATAACAAAACTTCCTTTCTTCCTTTAAAACTTGATTACCCCTTCTTACCACCTTGGTCGTGATTTTCGTTGGGCATGGGTTATTGGACTTAAATTTGAAAATTTTGATATAAAAACATATCATCAAATGAGGTGACACGGTATGCATTTAGATTTAACCAGAAGCATCCCTTATTGAGGGTGGTCGGGAGTTGAAATTCACAAAGGAAAAGTCCAAAATACGCGCGATTGAAGTCGCGGGCGGAGTGCTAGTAAATTCATAAGTTATTCCACAATAAAAAAAAACCGGCCAAGAGCGTGTCAGGCCACGCTCAGTGTAGGGTTCCGTAGTTTCCCGTCTTAAATAATGAAATACGTAAACGAAGTTAAAAAAAATGCTTGTATATATGATTAAATAATTGATTATACTACAAACTTAGTCCAGGAATTTTGTACCACCTTCTTGTTTTTTTTGCACAAAAACTGTTCTTTCCATCAAGTTCAAAATAATTTTCCTAGAAAGTCCTTATAAAGTTCTACTTTCCAGATTTTTTTCATATTTTCTAAACTTATGGTTCAAAAGTTAGAGGGGGGGGACACATTGTTTTTGACTTTAGGAGCGATTATTTCCGAAACTATTGATATCATCAAAAAATGATCTTAGTAAACCCCTATTCATTTTTAAATACCTATCCAACGATATATCACACGTTAGGGTTGAAATTAAAAAAAAAATCACTTTCTATTTTACATATAGGGGGGCTACCCTAAAAAAACATTTTTTTCCAATTTTTATTTTTGCACTTTGTCGGCGTGATTGATATACATATTGGTACAAAATTTCAGCTTTCTAGTGCTAACGGTCACAGAGATTAAGCGAGGACGGACAGACAGACAGACAGACATGGCGAAACTATAAGGGTTCCTAGTTAACTACGGAACCCTAAAAAACGATGTGTCGCTTTGGGAATGAAGAAGATTAAAAGTTCATTATTTACATTTTTTGTAATAATAAACATCAAAACAAAAACCAAATGCTTCTCCAGAAATACAGTAAAAATAGGTATGTAAGGTAACATAAGGTTTTTTTACTTCATTTTTACCCATTACATGGCTCTTTCGTATATTCTAAGATCAGTCAGAAAAAAAGGCAGGCATACAATAAAACGATTCGTTTGGATTGGTCATGACACTCTGGAGCGCACCTAACGGTATAAACCTGGGAGCTGGGACCATGGATATTGTCGATGTCGTTTCTGCACATCTAACTGTCGGTATACGGCCAGAAAATTAGCGGAGACAAAATATTTTCATCCTTTTTTATCGTGGTAAAATCCAGGGGGGACGGTATTTTTTTTATCCCAATGTGAATATTGCCATCCTCTAGTGCCAGAGTTAATTTAGCCGCCTCTGGTTACCCCACAGGTATATCATCAAATGAGTCCTCCCACATATCTGTCAAACTTGTACTGACTAAAATCTACGGTCTCCTTCAATAGCCTCTTACGTTCCGGAGCCACGGTTTCCCGTTAGTCCCGCGACTTCGGAAGGGACTACGCCTTTTTTTACTTTGTAAAATGATCCAATGAGTCCTCCCACCCAGCGCACCTAAAACTACATGTAGAACATTTTCTAATATATAAAATCCTCGTATCACGGTGTTCGTGGTTGCAGTTCTCCATAATGGCGCCACAGATTTTAGTGAATTTCATATGGACATTAGGAAGGTATGGCAATAAGTTTTCTCACCCCACTACCCGCAGACTGGGCAATTAGTTGATCATAATATTCTTTGTAAAATCGAAAAGCTGAACATGAAGCATATTTTTTCTGAATATGTTTTACAAACGACTGACATCAATGAGGATGATGAAAAAATATTTCCGGAAAGGAAAACTTCTTTCTAAGTAATGGAAGAGGGCAGGGTCGCGAGATAAGAGGCAAAAACTCATCTTAAAAGGGGCTTCTATTATTCCATTGATAAGTAACAATTGGAATTGGCTACTTAACAGCTTTTAAAAGGCTATTGCGGACATTATTTCTCTTAACGGATACTTGTGAAAAGGGAAAATTAAAAGTAAGCTTCTATTTATTTTATAATCATTGCATAATCGTGGCAGTATCATTGTTTTCACTTAATAAATTACCATGGTAACTGTGCGAGCAAGGAGGTCGTTGCAACTTTTTTTACATTGGTCGCGGCTGTCATTTGTGAATCTTTGGCAGTCGGTAAAAGTAGTCAGAAATCCGAAAATGTCTCAATCAGTCTAACTGTAGCCTATGTTCCCACAGCTGAGACACGGGTTGTCATCCAACATGTGGGCGAACGATGAAGTAAACCCACAGTAGCGGGATTAGCTCACCATTTTAAGAGCAGTGGCGATGTTGCAAATTAAAATTACACGAAATAATGCAACTGGCTTGCTTCTTTTTTTATAAAAAAACACACTCCGCCCGCGACTTCGTTTTAAGGATTACGTATTTTCCCCCGTTTTCCCCTTTGGGGCAGGAGTTTTCCAAAAACCGTGTTTGATCATTTCGGACTTAATTTTAAGTTACGAATAAATCGGGCTACATTTAACTATATAATTTTCATCCCAATTTTAACAAAGATACGTTCTTAGTGCAAACTCACGTCATATTACTTGAAAAGCTTGTGCAAAATTTCATATTTCTAGACCCAGCGGTTTTGGGTTGGTTTCGTCAGTACCACGGCCGCAGGGTCATGGGCAGGGGCCCGTCAAAAATTTATCTTAAATATGTATGTATTTTGAAATATATAAGTATGTTTATCAGTTGTCTAGTACCCATAACACAAGCTCTTAACACAAGCTTTAGCTTAGGACTAGATGGCGTTGTGTGAGTTTTTTTTTTAATAGGTTGGATGGGAAAAAAATTGTCATCGACCTCCCTATTGTCGACATCAACATGTAACAGGGTGGATGACACAGAAAAAAAAGACTTGCTGCCATCCGCCCTGCTGCACTTTTCTTGTCAACGGAACAGATCTAAAAAAACACAACCCACGGTTTGGGTTCAGCTGTGCATTGATAGATCAGTCAGTCAGTCTCTTTTTCTTTTAAAGATAGATTTATGAAAAGAATTTACTCCAAAATGCCGGTTCTTAGCCAGACCAAATAATTCAAATCCGTTTAACGTCCATAATTCGCAAATATCATCCTCCAAGTATCTTGTAGGACCTCCGAGTGAGATTTGGGCATTTAGTTTCCCTCGTCTTTGATTGAGATCGGGGTGTGAGAGTAAGCGATGCCAAATCAAGATGGAGTGTCTAGTAGGACATTTTGAAGTTTTAAAAAACCTTTTGTTACTTCTTAATCTTGTATTCATATTACATTTTCGGTTTTGTTGTAGCAGACAAAAGCAGAGACACAGTGAAGTGGATCTTTCGTTTCGGCGCGGCAAACTGATAAACAAAAAAAGAATATATTTTGAAATGTCAAAAGTGACAGATCATAGATGTCTGACGCAGAAATGGAGAAACGCCCCGATTCTAATCAATTATAAGTGCTCTAACTTAGTCAATGAAAATGTTTGGCCGGAATTGGCTTGAAATATCTCACCAATCTGGAAGTAATTAACACCATAACGACGTAGCTGTGAGGCTATAATATTTTCGTTAATTATGCTTAGTAAGAAGATTATGAAGACTAATTTTTCTTGCAGATGGTTATATAGAAAGTAAAAATTAAATGAGACGTTCTTCTTTTTTACCGTCAATGGCCTGTCTCACCGAATTTTTTTTTTTAGGGTGGCAAAATCATCAAATGAGTCCTCCCGCCCTGGGTGGGGCGGAAGGGACTGTCAGACTCTTACTGACTAAAATCCACCCGTGTTTCTTCGGATGCCCTTTATGTTCCGGGGCCGCGGTATCCTGGATTACGAAAAAATCCGCGACCCCAGCAAGCATTTGGCCCCGTAAGGTGCCCCGTCCGTGAAACACGACGCGCCACCGACCCGGGCTTGGTCCTTGGTCGGACGGCAAGCTTACCCATTACTCACCGTCCGCAAGCCCGCTCCGCCGCTGTGCCCTCTGCTATTCAGAGGGACACGCGTTGGAGCGTCCACCCGACAGGCTATTCGCATACGGGCAAAGAGACCCCTTAGGTACACAGTGCCTAAGTGTGTGCCTAAGGAAGAGTTTTTGCCCGCATCCCAGGGTGCACCGGCCCGAAAAACTGGTCTTCCCCCCGGACGTATCCGAGAGGGAACTCCAGTCCATAGGCGCACGTGGAGGTTTCCTGTCTTAGCACCCCAGCTACATTGTCACTTAGAAGAAAATTAATTTGTTTAATTAAGATTTCAAAACTTTCACTAGTCCTCTTAAAAAGAAAAACTTTCTTTTTTAATCCTAAAATATAATAATGACCTCTCAGTTATCGATACGACAAAAATAAAAGAACATCCAAAATACTATTCGTTATTGTCTTGGTTGAACAATTTTTTTCAGTGACACCTGAAACTAGATTCCACGGTTTTCAAGTACCTAATACCGAATTTATTTCTACTTCATAATAATGTTTGATGCCTTTCCACAAACTGTTTCGTCCTCCATTTTGCTAGCCACACTCTTATAGCAAGGAATACGATATGCCGCGGCTGTGCCACCAGGTATAACCCGTTTTATTACATCCAATTTTATTTTATGCCCCTCTCATACCCATATCGTTCGATAGATCTTTATGCATCTAAATCTTTATTTGAAGTCCCAAACGACGTTTTAATGTTCTGCCCGATATGTATGGACAGTGGGACAATCCTCTATTCAAGTTTGTTCAATATGATGAAGAATATGGGCCGTAATATTTTCATATTATAACATTTCAGACTATTTTCTTCTGCTTAATAATTCCTTTCTGCCACCACGGTCATTGAAAGAAAGAAAATCGTTTATTGACGAGATACAATGCTTGTGAATATTTAATTAAATAATTAGGTATAGAACCAGACATTCGGATTAAACAAAAGGGTTTTCTTTGTACTTTGTTGTTATCTAAGGTTTTTATTTCGGCAGCAAACGTATAAACAGTAGCTTACCTTTGTTGCTGAATGTTAGTTTCAAAAACATTTCACCACAGTCGTAATTCTTTGTATTTCTGTCGCAGAATATTTCATTGAGAAACTCCCAGACTGTATAATAAAATCAGACCTTTATTTTTGAAGGATTTACGAGTCTTCGCTCGGAAATATAAAGATGCGAGCAAAGTCGTAGGTTTAAGTAGAGAATACCTGAGAAGTAAGAATGACGTGGGTCCTTTTACAGCTACTGGCTCTGAACATTAATATATCCTTCCCATATTCATCTTATTATGATTTCCACACCCGTTTCATATGATGTTACATATTAAAATTATACATTAGGTGCCACGATTTATGAAACTGAGACTGACACGTTTTGATTTTGAGTAGGGATTTCATATGACATCAGTAATAGGTTTATACAGAATCAAGACATGCTTGAAAGTGATGATGCTTTGAATTTAAACAAGCAAATACTGCCCATCCCTAAAATATTAAAGCTCACGTAAATAAATGTGCCTATTATATAAATCCTCTCATTGTTTTTAGAATATGCGAAACCTGAATAACCTGAACCAACTATGTTCAGAATGAGTCAATGAGGAATCGTTTCAGTTACAAACCATTCCAGTAATTTTTACACCATGATATAAATATAAATATTTTAATTAAATTTTATCACCAGTTTATTACAATATAATCACTGTACGATTATGTACCTATTGCCAAACTATTATCCATTAGTGTACGACACAGGAGGCGCGGGTTGAGCGGGGGTACCGCGCCTCGTCGTGAAATTAGGATATTTTTGAACGGGCAACCAGGTAACATAACAAGCTTATAACTTTATGATTTTTCATGATACAGTTTTGAAATTTTGTACATGGATTCTTAACACAAAACACTAGACAGGTGTATAGGGTTTCGCATAAACAAAAAGTAATGTTGAATACAGTGTTTATTTTTCATCTGGGCGTCGATGGCTATATCCGAAAGTATGAGGAATGTCGAACGCAAAAACGACTTATCTCATTGCGTTCCTTCCTATCACAAGTCTGTTACAGATTTCCAATTTAAGACCAAAAAGATATAAAAAAATTCCAAAAAACATGAACGGATAATAAATAAAAAAAAGAAATTCAAACACTTGTATGCTTCTAGCACATTGAATCTGGTACCGTTATTTTGTGCCTTAGCTCAAGTGTGAACCTTAATTTATCTTAGTAAATATACGAGTAGCTTCATCTTCAGCAGAATTTTTCGCATAGTTTCATCCTTCTGCCCTGGGATCTGGAGGCGACTGCCCTCCAGCGCGTCTATGAATGGCGCGTGGAGGCGCAGCGTCGGGGCGAATCCCCGCTGCCTCGACAAGTCGAGGCGCGGCGGGAAGAGCTCCGGCGTGATGTCAGGGCAGTATGGAGGGAGCGACTGTCGCAACCGAGGTCCGGGCACGCCGCAATCGCGGCGGTAAGACCCCTCTTTGAGGAGTGGCTGGATAGGCGTCACGGCGTCCTGACCTACCGCATGACGCAGGTCCTCACCGGACACGGAAGTTTCGGGAGGTTCCTGTGTCTGATAGGGAGGGAAGAAACGCCTGGGTGTCACCATTGCGAGGATCGTCCGGAGGACACGGTGGAGCATACGGTGCAGGACTGCCCCGCTTGGGCAGAGCACCGCCGTGTCCTCACGACGGCGATAGGCGGAGACCTCTCGCGCCCGGCATTGGTCGAGACCATGCTGCGGGGCGAGACGGAGTGGGAGGCGGTCGCCTCCTTCTGCGAAGCAGTCATGCTCGTGAAGGAGGAGGCGGGCCGCCTGAGGGAGAGGACAGCGTCCTCCCTCCACCCCAGCCGCAGTGGTAGACGCCCACGGCGTCGGACGTCGCAAGACGATCTCCGGCCACCGTAGGCGCGGGCATGCGGGCAGCGAGTAATGGGCGACTTGCTGTCCGACCATGGACCATGCCCGGGTCGACGGCACGTTGTGTTCCACGCGCGCCTCAAAGAGTGTCAGCATAGTGACGGGGCCTGTAGAAGGCCAAAGCCTGCCGGGGTCGCGGGACCAAGGGATTACCGTGACCCCGGTACGTAAAGGGATATTGAAGGACACCGTGGATTTTAGTCAGTACAAGTCTGACAGTCCCTCCCGCCCTGCCCTGGGTGGGAGGACTCATTTGATGATTTTACCATGATAAAAAAAAAAAAAAAAAAAAAATAGTTTCATCCTTGAGATGCTTGTTCCGAAATACCTTTTTACAATACTGATATATAACAATATACAAGTACTGGCATATTATTCAACGTCCCGCCCGAATAACTCGACTTACTGTGGAATGTCTAATTAGGAAACAGGTGCTACACTACTCAAGTTCAAAACGTACAGAACTTTCGGACACTTTGCAATCCATTGCGGCACTCCCACACAATTTATAGATTAAAATTATCACGAAACTAGCAATGAAGTAGCAAGTTGTAAAACAGAAATATCGCTGTTTAAATGATTCACGATCATTGGTCTCTAAAGTATGTAAGAAACCTATAGGTTCTGTAGAGCGCCACTCCAGATATGAAAAATCGATAGGTATAAAACACATCTACGTTTCGGTATTTAGGTAGAAGTGGTTGCACATTGCTACAAATACCGAAAAAGTACAAGACCACTTGTTTTGATTCACGTTATCGCTTTTTCCGAACTATAGTAAATCCTTTAATATAAAAGTTCTCTTTCCTATTACCTAAAACAATAGTTACAGACCAAATATAAACTGAAGCGTTACACATAATGATTAAGTCTCTAACAAACTTATCTACCTTCTACGAAACCATCCATAATAAACTTGATGTTTTTCGGAAAACCTAAGCTTAGATAAGACGAAAAGTACGCATGTTAACTTTTAAAATATAGGCCTTAAAGGACTATGTTTTCAAAGAAAACATGCTTACTTTTCAACAAATGAATTTATTTTTTTGTGAAATATTTTAACATTACGTTATCAAACTATGAAATCTACATATACAAAAATCAATGCCACTTTTCGTCGTAATTTTATAACTCAAGAACGGGCTCACCTATCCAAACCAAATGTTTAGGCTTTGTTCGGACTATTCAATAGATGGTTTATGTGAAGTTTTCACAAAATCGGTCGAGCAGTTCTTCATTTATCACATTTTTTGAAGTAGCAAAACACGTACCGGGGCGCTAGTAATTTATAATTAAAAACTTTAGATAATTATTTGTGATCACTTTCAAAACTTCAACGTATGTAACATGGCTGCTAGAATGCTATATTTTGTGGTAATCATTTACTGTAAAGGGAAAGATAATTTATTCCGTAGTACTAAAATTAAATACGGACTATAAATTAAAACTTAATATGTACGAAAATATTCAAAGGGCGTCAAAGAATACGTCCACATCGCTGTCATCGGGAACAGAAAAAAAAGCAAATAACTAAAAGGATAACAAACCAAGAACATCAATCTATAAGTACATCAATCAATGTTTTGATCCTTGATTACCATATTCAAATGACACCACATTGATATGCTCAAGTTACCAAGAACTCTGAATCAATTAAAATGGTGGTCGGAGTCGAAAATGATCCTAAGAGAATATAATACCGAATTAAGGAGTATAATAGGTCGCGGGACTGTACGAATTACCGTGACGCCGGAACGTAAAGGGCTATTGAAGGACACCGTGGATTTTAGTCAGTACGAAGACTCGTACTGACTAAAATCCACGGTGTCCTTCAGACGACAGTCCCTCTCACTCTGCCCTGGGTGGGAGAACTCATCTGATGATTTTACCACGTAAAAAAAGCCTGTGTATAATTAAGTTATCCAACTATGCATTTCATCAGCCATTCAGGCGTGATTATGAAGAATCATCCTTAAGTAAAAAAAAAATGCAGCGCCAGCATGATGTGCTGGCGCTGCAATTTTTTTTTCATCAACCTACCACAATCTGTCAAAGTTCTTTAATACGTTTTCAACCTTATCACGATAGTGGAAGGTTAATGTTTATATTTATATTATTTAATGAAATATGAGTGATTTGACATGTCTGACGTTTAGTCCCAATGGTATGGAGGGTATATTTGCCCGTCATTTAGATGTAATTAATCATTTTCAACAATAAAATAACAGTTCTTATTATATTTTATTATTTTCTGGGAATTTACAGTCAAGCAGACACAATAGTTTTGACATTAGCAATAATATCGACCATATTTACAAAGAATATACAAAGTTATTTAAAAAATGTCTATAAAGATTAGATAAAGTTATTTCTATACAAATCAAAACATTTTTTTCTGGATTGTGGCATGACCTATAGACTCAGGTACGCCACAATCGCGGCGGTAAGATCCTTTTTTGAGGTGTGGCTGGGCAAGCGTCACGGCGTCTTGACCTTCCGCATGACGCAGGTCCTCACCAGACACGAATGTTTCGGGATGTACCTGTGTCTGATGAGGAAGGAAGTAACGTCTGGGTGTCACCACTGCGAGGATCGCCCAGAGGACACGGTGGAGCATACGGTGCAAAACTACCCCGCTTATACAGAGCACTGCCGTGTCCTCACGACGGCAATAGGCGGAGACTTCTCGCGCCCGGCATTGGTCGAGGCCGTACTGCGGGGCAAGACGGAGTGAGAGGCGGTCGCCTCCTTCTGCGAGGCAGTTAGGCTAGCGAAGGAGGTGGCGCGCCACGTGAGGGAGTGTACAGCGTCCTCCCTCCAACCCAGCCGCAGTGGTAGGCGCCCACGGCGACGAACGTCGGCAGACGATCTCCGGCCACTGTAGGCGTGGGCATGCGGGCGGCGAGTAATGGGCGACTCGCTGTCCGACCATGGACCATGCCCGGCGTTGTGTTCCACGCGCGCCTCAAGGATTGTCAGCATAGTGACGGGGATCCCTGGAGAGGGTGAAAGCCTACCGGGGTCGCGGGACTCGTGAATTACCGTGACCCTGGTACGTAAAGGGCTATTGAAGGACACCGTGGATTTAAGTCAGTCAAGTCTGACAGTCCCTCCCGCCCTGCCCTGGGTGGGAGGACTCATTTGATAATTATACCATGATAAAAAAGTGTTATTAATTAAAAATTATTAATAATTATCAACATTGTTTCTCGTGTTGGGTTACTTTAAAACTTTCACGCAGAAATAGGAGACCCACAAAGCGGGGCTCCGTCTTGCTATCTTGGTATGTGGCATGGAAAAGGTAAATTTACTCAGAGCCAGGATTGACCAAACCAACCGATTGTTTGTTTTATTACTTTTACCACACCGCATATTCAATTAAGTAGTAATGAAAACCAAAAAAAACGTGCAGCATGAATACGGTAAAAGTGATAAATTTCACAGTTTTCATCACATTTACCAAATCATGAAGTAAGTATTAAAAATTATTGGTTATTATTTATTATAACCATAGTAATCACATTTACCGTATCTTATACATAAAATATAGACAGTCTAGTAAAACTGCCTCGTATAAGCCCATTACCTACATTTTCCAACAAGGTAACATTCAAAGTCAATTTATTTTTCTATCTCCGTATGAAAAGAAGCTAACTGATTGATACATGCATTAATTTCTTTCTTTCTCAGTTTTTTCAAGGAGTATTTTCAGAACATTTACACACATTATTCAATTATTACCATATTGAACGCTGGGTTGTGCAAAAAATAAAGAACCGACGATGGTTTTCAAAACACGAGGGAATGTAACTTAAGATTGTATTATGCTTTAGGTACTTAAACTGTTTTTTAAACGCAAAAAGAGATGTGAATAATGTCAACAATAAACAATCGTTTATCGTTTGGCAGCTGGATCAGGCGCCTGATTCAGAAGGCAGTACTTCTGGACACGGCGCGTATTGTTTGGAGGTTCCTCTCTCAGCAGCCCTGACCCCCGGCAGCCCGGACCCTGTTCCCGATGCTGGTGGACTGCTATTTTTTTATATTTTGAAATGTTTTTTATTGCTTTTTTGTAGAAATATTTAAATGTAATTTATAAGTGTATAAATGAATAAAGGAAATAACAATCGTTAAATTAGTCGGTATGGTCTGTTTCCACTAAACCCAGAATACAGATATGCCTCGCAGCGGGGCTTTGTCAACATTGCTTCATTTATACAATACTTATTTGGTATTCTATTAAAATTGAAATATCTATTATTATAATGCAATATTGAAATATAATTGTTATTGAAACATAATTTACCTATAGTGAAATATAATTATTATTCAAATCAAGCTAAATTGGCATGATTAAAATAAGTTGTTTTAAGACACATGTTCGAAACAGTTTGAATTTAAACAGTGTTTTTATTACATGTTTTAACAACTTTTGCTTGGCACTTGAATGGATATAAAATGAAAATAAATTAATATTTAGTAGTCTAAATAGCTTGATATAAAGCCATTTGAGTCTTTAAAAATGTTATGTTAAATTTTGAACTTTTATAGGCAATGTAATAATACTTTTTTTTTAGTTTGGTAAAATCATCATCATTCAATCATTGCCGTGGGGCGCCGGCTTAGAATTGCGCTCCCCCAAATCATCCCGTGGGTGTCGTAAGAGGCGACTAAGGGACAAACCGGCGGTCGGGCAGCAGCGTCCTCCGTGTACTGCACATCCTCACTGCGATCGCCAACCCGCCTGCCAAGCGTGGCGATTAAAGGCATTATACCCCCTAATGATAAGCACAGAAACCAGGCCCCCAGTCCCCGGCAGCTCCGCTATCCCTGGCGCGGGTAGCAGTCAAGGTAACGGCGGAGCAGGGGGTGCGAAGAATCTCCGGAAGAGATCCGGCTACCCACCCCGACGACGACTGGCCCTGGTAACACACAACATACGCACAATGAGGACTGACGAAAAGATCTGCGAGCTGGAAGAGGAGCTGAGCAAATTACACTGGGACATTATAGGGTTATGCGAAGTCCGTAGAGAGGGGGAGGACACCGTAACCCTGAAGTCTGGTAATTTGCTCTACTACCGGGAGGGCGACCAACAGTCCCAAGGTGGTGTCGGGTTTCTCGTTCACAAGTCCCTCGTAAACAACATAACAACCATCGACAGTGTGTCGAGCAGGGTGGTATACCTAATACTCAGAATATCCAAAAGATATTCGCTGAAGGTCATTCAGGTATACGCACCGACCTCGTCACACTCCGATGATGAAGTGGAGACTATGTATGAGGACGTAAGTAGGGCCATACATAGTTCCAAAACCCACTTTACTGTTGTTATGGGGGACTTTAACGCAAAGTTGGGCAAGAAAAGCGGTGATGAGTTGAGAGTGGGGCAATTTGGATATGGGCAACGGAACCCTAGGGGGCAGAGGCTGGCCGACTTTCTGGAGAAAGAGGAACTCTTCATGATGAACTCTTTCTTCCAGAAGCCGCCTCACAGGAAATGGACCTGGTTGAGCCCCGATGGTTTCACGAGAAACGAGATAGACTTCTTCATGACCGACAAGAAACGGATATTCAGTGATGTCTCTGTGATCAACAGGGTAAAAACCGGTAGCGATCACCGAATCGTAAGAGGCTCACTGAATATCAATGTTAAACTTGAAAGGTCCAGCTTGATGAAGTCTACGCTCCGACCTACTCGGTCCCACATTCAAAACCCCGAAAGCTTTCAACTCGAGCTCTCAAATCGCTTTGCTTGCCTTGAGAACTTAGTTTCAGTAGACGAGATCAGCGACGGGCTAGTGGAAACTGTCCGCACGGTAGGGTCTAAGTTTTTTAGACCCTGCCGTAAAGATAGACCTCAGAAATTGACCGAGCAAACCTTAAACCTCATGGCTGAACGACGTTTGCTACAGTTGCAGTCTTCCGATGACGCGAAGTCATATAGGCAGCTCAATAGACGTATATCTAAGTCCTTGCGACACGATCTGCGTCTCTTTAATACGAATCGTGTTAAAGAGACCATACAGCGAAACCAAGGCTCTAAAGTGTTCGCAAAGGACAAGTCTATTGGGCAAAGCCAGATGACAAAGCTGAAACGGGAGGATGGCAGCATAGCGTCGACCAAAGCAGAGGTTTTAGGCGAGATCGAGAGGTTCTTCGGTCGCAAAGCCCGTTGACAGCTTGGTAGGAGATCCAAGAGCCAAGCTGTCCCGACATTATACCGAAGATATCCCGGACATCAGTCTGTATGAGATTAGGATGGCCCTGAAGCAGCTTAAGAACAACAAGGCGCCGGGCGAGGACGGAATCACGTCAGAGCTTCTGAGAGCGGGTGGAAGACCGGTACTTAAAGTCCTCCAGAAACTCTTTAATTCCGTCCTGTCCGAGGGCAAAACGCCTGAAACGTGGAGCAGGGGTGAGGTGGTGCTGTTCTTCAAAAAAGGTGATAACAGCCTATTGAAGAACTACAGACCCATCACGCTTCTGAGTCATGTTTATAAGCTGTTTTCAAGGGTTATCACGAACCGTCTCGAACACAGACTTGATGACTTCCAGCCTCCCGAACAAGCCGGTTTCCGAAAAGGCTATAGTACCATAGACCACATCCATACGCTGCGGCAAGTTATTCAGAAGACCGAAGAGTATAACTTGCCATTATGCTTAGCGTTTGTGGACTATGAGAAAGCCTTCGATTCGGTGGAAACATGGGCTGTGCTTGAGTCACTCCAGCGATGCCGTATTGACTATCGGTACATCGAGGTATTGAAGTGTTTGTATAATAACGCCACCATGTCGGTCCGAGTACAGGAGCATAGCACGAAGGCGATTCCATTGAGAAGAGGCGTAAGACAGGGGGACGTTATCTCCCCGAAACTGTTTACTGCCGCAATGGAAGACGCCTTCAAGCTCCTGGAATGGCAAGGACTTGGCATCAACATCAACGGCGAATACATCACTCACCTTCGGTTTGCCGACGACATCGTAGTCATGGCAAAGTCGATGGAGGAACTCAGCATGATGCTCGATGGCCTCGACCGAGTTTCACAACGGGTGGGCTTGAAAATGAACATGGACAAGACGAAAATTATGTCAAATGCCAATGTTGTGCCCACCCCAGTCTCTGTTGGAAACTCGGTACTCGAAGTTGTTGACTCATATATCTACTTAGGACAAGTAGTCCAATTAGGTAGGTCCAACTTCGAGAAAGAGGTCAACCGCCGAATCCAACTCAGTTGGGCAGCGTTCGGGAAACTACGCAATGTCTTTTCGTCCGACATACCTCAGTGCCTCAAGACGAAAGTCTTCGACCAATGTGTGTTACCAGTGATGACGTACGGCACCGAAACGTGGTCTTTCACTATCGGCCTCATCTCAAAGCTCAAAGTCGCTCAACGAGCTATGGAGAGAGCTATGCTCGGTGTTTCTCTACGTGATCGAATCCGAAATGAGGAGATCCGTAGACGAACTAAAGTCACCGACATAGCCCACCGGATTAGCAAGCTGAAGTGGCAATGGGCAGGCCATATTGCTCGCAGAGCAGATGGCCGATGGGGTCGAAAAGTACTAGAGTGGAGACCAAGGACTAGCAAGCGCAGCATAGGACGTCCACCAACAAGGTGGACAGACGACCTTATAAAGGTCGCCGGAAGACGCTGGATGCAGGTCGCTTCCAACCGGTATATGTGGAGATCTAAAGGGGAGGCCTATGTTCAGCAGTGGACGTCCTATGGCTGAGATGATGATGATGATGAAAATCATCAAATGAGTCCTCCCACCCAAGGCAGGGCGGGAGGGACTGTCAGACTTGTACTGACTAAAATCCACGGTGTCCTTCAATAGCCCTTTATGTACCGGGGTCACGGTAATTCGTTAGTCCCGCGACCCCGGCAGGACTTAAAACACCTTAACCTGAAGGAAAAACGTGCAGCCCCAATAATGATGTCAAAAAAGTTTCAGATACCCCCGAGCGAAACAAAATGTCATTTGTAATGAGCGAACAAAAGCTTTATGTACGAAAAATGTGGATGAAGGGTGTTTCATTATGTTGAGGGGTACAATACATTATTTGTATGTAATATAAGATGCTCTGAAACCGCGTTATATATAATGTTATTAAGTGTTGGAGACGTGCTGATTTTTTTTTTCTTTTTATTTAGTAATCTCAGATGATTTCTTAATCTAGTTCTCTCGGCTACGTTTTGTACTACAATTGAATTGAAAAAGTACAAAATTAAATAACATTCGTATGTTTCAAGAACGTTGTATTGACGAAAAAATTATAGGTACGAGTAGGTATTTATTTTAATTATAAAAAAATTGACATCGGGCTAAATTACTAAAATAATAATTATTTATTTTAATTGTAAAAAAATGAGATCGGCAATTTTTTTCGTTTTTCTATATGATGTTAAAAACACATTTAAAAAAATTATTTAAAGATTCACTGACTTGCCCTGGATTCCCAGATTTGACAATTTTTATGCCTTACGGCACTCCACTATTAGAACTAAGAGGTAAATTAAAATGAAGTTATGAATGGATGTTGCATGACCATGCCAGATTGGAAATATGTCATCCGACCTGCATTACGAATGATAAATGCAGTTCATTCAACCAACTGAATTTCATTCCCAGCGGGACTGCTGGTTCCAGCTCATTCAACGACTTCGACGAGTTAATAGAGGAAACAGTTTGGAAATAGAAGATACGATTATTTGTTTGTGTTTCTGAGTTTTTATGTTTGTGAACGCACCCACGGTACAGGAGAAATTTTTAGTATAAAAAATCAATTAAAGGTAAAAACAGTATCCTATTGATGTGTACGTGACGTAAGTTTGTATTAACATAGCTGCAGTAATTGTGATAATCAAGATGATATATATTTTCATTCATAATTGTCATTATACTTGTACAAATTTTCTTTTTTTTTACGGAGCCCTTCTTGACACGTATGGCAGTTTTTAGGGTTCCGTAGTTAACTAGGAACCCTTATAGTTTCGCCATGTCTGTCTGTCTGTCTGTCTGTCCGTCCTCGCTTAATCTCTGTGACCGTTAGCACTAGAAAGCTGAAATTTGGTACCAATATGTATATCAATCACGCCGACAAAGTGCAAAAATAAAATTTGGAAAAAAATGTTTTTTTAGGGTAGCCCCCCTATATGTAAAATAGAAAGTGATTTTTTTTTTAATTTCAACCCTAACGTGTGATATATCGTTGGATAGGTATTTAAAAATGAATAGGGGTTTACTAAGATCATTTTTTGATGATGTCAATAGTTTCGGAAATAATCGCTCCTAAAGTCAAAAACAATGTGTCCCCCCCCCCTCTAACTTTTGAACCATAAGTTTAGAAAATATGAAAAAAATCTGGAAAGTAGAACTTTATAAGGACTTTCTAGGAAAATTATTTTGAACTTGATGGAAAGAACAGTTTTTGTGCAAAAAAAACAAGAAGGTGGTACAAAATTCCTGGACTAAGTTTTTTTAGTTATCACCGTCCTTTGTGGGCCCGTTTTTAGGGTTCCCTTTTTATCAAAGTTCAAAATGTCAACGTAACAAATAACCTTTTTTTAACACACAAGTTTAAAAAAAGGCTATTTGTTAACACTTATTGTAACGGACGGGAAACTACGGAACCCTACACTGAGCGTGGCCTGACACGCTCTTGGCCGGTTTTTTTTTATAAGATAAGTATGAACACTTATCTTTCTCTTATCTGTACCTTTATTTTTTTTGCGTTAGTATAGTTTATATTCCCATTGCATCATTAAATGTCAAAAAATAAAAATGTAATATACCTGCTAAGCATTGTTTTTTTTTCTCGGGCACGCCGCGATCGCGGCGTTAAGACCCCTCTTTGAGGAGTGGCTGGATAGGCGTCACGGCGTCCTGACCTACCGCATGACGCAGGTCGTCACCGGACACGGAAGTTTCGGGAGGTTCCTGTGTCTGATAGGGAGGGAAGAAACGCCTGGGTGTCACCACTGCGAGGATCGTCCGGAGGACACGGTGGAGTATACGGTGCAGGACTGTCCCGCTTGGGCAGAGCACCGCCGTGTCCTCACGACGGCGATAGGTGGAGACCTCTCGCGCCCGGCATTGGTCGAGGTCATGCTGCGGGGCGAGACGGAGTGGGAAGCGGAAGAAAGCCTCGAAGAGTGTCAGCAAAATGACGGGGCCTCTGAGGCCAAAGCCTGCCGGGGTCGCGGGACTGTACGAATTAACGTGACCCCGGAACGTAAAGAGCTATTGAAGGACACCGTGGATTTTAGTCAGTACAAGTCTGACAGTCCCTCCCGCCCTGCCCTGGGTGGGAGGACTCATTTGAGGATTATACCACTATAAAAAAGCATTGTTTTCTAAGCCTTTGCTGTAGAACCAATCGGCGCCAGGCCAGCAGACTGCATTTTTTCTTGTGTCTACTCTGTTGTTTTTTTATCACAGTGAACATAATGGTTTTTGGCACACGGTTATGCTCAGTCCGATTTGAACTTACTAGCTTTATCTTACATTTTGACGGCTTTGTATGAGGATCTTGTTTCAATTCCCTTGTCAGACAAAGTTTTGACAGGCCTGTTGGTCTAGTGGTTAGTGACCCTGACTGCTATGCCGGAGGTCGTGGGTTCGATTCCCACCCAGGACAAATGTTTGTGTGATGAGCACGATCATTTGTTCTGTGTCTGGGTGTAATTTATCTATAATTATGTATGTATTTAGAAATATATAAGTATGTTTATCAGTTGTCTAGTACCCATAACACAAGCTCTGCTTAGCTTGGGACTAGATGGCGTTGAGTGATAGTTGTGGAATATTTATTTATTATTTATTTATTTATTTTACTAAGTTTACCCATTAGTAATTTCCTAGTAGGAGTCACTGATTCTTGATTTGGGTCTGGTTGACGGAGATCAGGTGGTAGCCCAATTATAGTGGCCCCGAATCACAAGTTGTGCACTGCTCTCAATACGGCGAATAAAATCATCGTGTGGAATTCAACGGAACGTATTATAAGTTACACTTCTAACCTAACCTTTGGGAGATTACAAAAAGTTGTGTTTTGTTAAGTGTCTTGTTATCTCCTGCCGAGGTTGCGGGGCTCACAAATTACCGTGACCCCGGTTCATTGAAGGACACCGTGGATTTTAGTCAGTCGAGTCTGACAGTAATGGGTGGGAGGACTCATTTGATGATTTTACCATGATAAAAAAAAGTGTCTCTAGTATCTCGGTTTTTAACAAACATAACTCTCAATTATTTTAGTCGTAACCAGCTAGGCCGCAAGCTTTACAGTCTTTCCAATAAAAGTTTTGAAAAGCCAACATTTTATTGTCACAGCGAGTTAAAAAGGGTACAATAAAGTATTGTGGATAAAACGGCTTTGAAGAATCTCTTCGTGCCCCCAAGTAACGATTGCAGTCCTATCTACCAAACAAACTGTAATAACAAGCACACCTTAGCACGTCTGTGATAAATCCTTAGTGTGTGGTGTAAGGAATAAGCTTTCTTGAAAGACTAGCTTCTGCCCGCGGTTTAACCCACCCTGGGTTACCCACGTCATGTTAGGCGTTTGGCCCTATGCAGGCCCCGTCAGTTCCCTTGGGGAGCGTGTGGAATGGGAACACCCAAGAACTCCGAAATATTATTTTTCTAATGGAATTTCGGAAAATAAAATCACTGATTTTCAAAACTCCGAACTTCATAATACCTAAGAATAACAATATCTGTTATTAAGAATCACGAAATTTATTTAGCGAAAGTCACATATCCGATTTGTTCGTTTTCCGATTTTCACATGTTCGAAAAATGAAATACAAGATGTGTTCTCGTTCCGAAGAACGACTTTTAGCCCAGTCAATGAATGCTCAAAACAAGATACAGAGGGAAATTCTCGGAACACAATTTTTGTCTTCGTAACTTTGTTTGGACTAGTTAAGAGGTGAACGATCATATAAGGTACCCACCCCTAGCCCTAGCTATGTGAGAGGCGTATAATTTTGGGAAAATTGTTCAAAATTAAATGCTTGTAATGATTAACATAATTATTTGGATAAGGATTAATAGCATGTTTGTAAAAATACCTTAGAGATAATGCATTTTAAAACCAATTGGATTTCCATAAAAAAAGGTTACAGTACGTTAACGATTAATTAAAGATAGACATTATGCTACCATGGAGTTTTTTTAAGAACACTTTAAGAAAAATAATTCCGTTATTCATGATTTTACGTTTACGCAGCGCACGCAACGAAAGCTCTCGAATAGGTTTCCTTTTTCCCGATTTTGCAACATTTTTCATTGCTATTCTGCTCCTATTGGTCGTACCGTGATGTTCTCGATTGATGGACTATCCAACACAAAAAGATTTTTTAAATTCGAACCAATAGTTCCTGAGATTAGCGCGTTCAACCAAACAAACAAACTCTTCTGCTTTATAATATTATATGTAGTATACATTTTTGTACGACTTCGCTCTAAATACTTTCACTCTAAATAAAAACACATTCAACAGCCAAGCGCGGCGCTTAGGTAAGCGGGAAGGTTCAGTACCCTTCATTCGTAGCTAAGTTTACAGTTAAATATTGTACCTGGCCAAAAGCAAGATCTCTAATTTACTTTAAGCCTACATTAAAACTAAACAATAGATAATTTAAACGGTAAACAGTGAAAGATCCTAAACCAACACAACTACTCCGTTTTAGGACTACAAAATTCAGGTAACCTTATCTAATCACACCGTTGATGAGGCAAACAACAGCTGTTAACTTATATTTAAATTCTCTGGAATCGTCCTAAATAAACTTGTTATATAGTTAATTTATTATTGTAACTTTGTTGACACGAAAGATGTAAACATTTGAATGTAGGTTACATTCGAATGTTTATATTTTTTGTTTTTACGATCAGATTTTTCCTTCCAAATAAATAATTTTAATGACAGACGCATCAATCGTGTTAATAGTTCACCTGAGTCGTTCTGTGTTTATTAGGACACCAACTAAATTAAGTAAGAATTATTGAATACTTTAGAATTTTAATATGATAAATTAATAATCCAGAAATAATTGATTAATGACTCCCTAGGAATCTTCAGAGAGCGCTCGTTATTACATACACTTTTCCCGCGAAATCGTCCGCGTGGTTTACGTACTTTCCTAAATCCCCCTTTTCACCCCCTTAAAGGTTAAATTTCCAAAAACCCCTTCTTAGTGCTCCCCTACATTATAATAGGAAGCCGTGTGCAAAATTTCACATTCCTAGTCCCAGTAGTTTCGGCTGTACGTTGATATGTCAGTCAGTCAGTTCTCCTTTTATATATTACATATGAATCCGTACCTATAGGTAATAACTTCGAAAAGTGCTACAGACCAAGAACCAACCCAATGAGGGCATTCATAGTGTGGTCGCAGGACTTACGAATTACGGTGACCCCGGTAAAGGGCTAGTGAAGGACACCGTGGATTTTAGTCAGCACGAGTCTGACAGTCCCTCCCGCCCTGCCCTGGGTGGGACTCATTTGAGGATTTTACCACCATAAAAAAAGAGGCGTTAGTGTAGCTTCAGGTCTATGAAAGTTCGGGAGCGCGCGAAGCCGCTGGCAAAGGCTAGTTTTTAAAATATAAACAATCTACAAACATAGCAAAAATCATTTAAACTTCGTCAACACTGTCTACTTGTCCGCTTAATTTGAAGCATCATTTATATATTTGTCATTTGAATCTATATATATAAAAGGAGAACTGACTGACTGACATATCAACGTACAGCCGAAACTACTGGGGCTAGGAATGTGAAATTTTGCACACGGCTTCCTATTATAATGTAGGGGAGCACTAAGAAGGGGTTTTTGGAAATTTAACCTTTAAGGGGGTGAAAAGGGGGAATTATGAAAGTACGTAACCCACACGGGCGAAGTCGCGGGAAAAGTGCTAGTTGAATTAATGAGTCTACTGAGAGACATTGTAAGACTAGTTGTAATAAAAAATGACATGTGATAGAATATTTTTGTCAACAGTTACAAGTCTGTGGAAGATGAAGAAAGAAGGAAAAAAAAAGTAAAAATTTGTAAACTATTGCAATATTCCCATAACTTGCACCCTGTGAACTTCAGGTTAGAAGATATTTGCAATCTTATACAAAGTATACCGAGTTCGTAGCAATAAGAAGCATTTAGTGGAAGGGTGGGTACACGATAAGATTTCGTTCTGCCACGACGACTGTTTTAAGACAACCGCTTTCAGCCGACAACAATATTGCCTGAATGAACCACGTCATCAAACGACTCGAGATAAAACGCCAGAATAAAAAAAAGACAATAGGACCAGGTATCTCAAACGAGTTCTAAGGAACTTTCACGGTTTAAGAGTTTGTTCGAGAATAAGATATTTTTACTTCTTTTTTTCCAACGTCTCCTTTCTTTAATATTAGATACGCTTAATTGCCGCACGGGGTAGTGTTGATTAACTCAAATTACTTGAACATATCCAGTTAAAGCTAATCTGGTTTTAAAATGAAACTTCATTCTACGCTAAGCCAATTTACACGAGCTAAATATAAATTATTCTATTTTGGGTTTTAATGTTATGAGACTAATATGGATTATATAGAATTAAAATAAAACCGGCCAAGTGCGAGGCGGACCCGCGCACGCAGGGTTCCGTACCATTATCTATCTATATCACTAATTATTTAAAAATACACAACTATTCAGAAATTAACCCTAAAAATCAGGGGTTTGATAAGTTCCTTAATTTCCATCAAAATAACGTAAATGCTTGACTGTAGTCTAAAAACGAAACGAAAAAGACACATCAAACAGTCAACGACCTTCTCACCAAGGAAAGTAAACCTCACCAAGTCAGATTGGCGTTGCTTAAAAATGCCCTCTATTATAACAACAACCCGCAGTTTATCATACGTGAAGTTTTAGTTCAGTATGCACGGCCATATCTCAGTGTCTTCGTAAGTAAGGGATGCAGGAAAACAACGGCTATAGAATATAATAATGTAAGTTGGCAAGCCAGAGAATTTTGCTCCTCTAGCCAAAGCTTATATAGAACCGCCGTATATTGTTGTGGCTTGTTGTTTCGTAGTTTACTGGACGTCAGTTAAAAATAAACCGGCAGTAACCTTCGGGGCTTTCATTGTAAAGTTTTGAACGCTTTCTTATAGAATGGAGAGACTAGCACAAATGCGCGTTGTAAATATAAAGTAAATCCATCGACTAAAAAAAAAACAACGTTGCCCCACCCTAGAAATTTCTCCAGTATCGTGGGTGCGTTTACAAACATAGAAACTACCATACACAAACACCCAGACCCGAAACAACTATGTACTTGTATAGGTCATAGAAATATTTATTCCGTGCGTGAATCGAAACCGCGACACGCAGCGCAACAGTCCAATCACTGAATCACTGCGCCAAACGTGCAATCTGATGGCATTTATTTTGCTTATCTTCTTCTTATTTGTCGTGTCGATGATTCCTTTAAATTAAAAGAACTTTGATCAAAACTCTGCCACATTGACGGCGTTGGTAGTGGCTTCCGGACCTCCCTTGGACTACAGGTGGAATTCCACAAAGGACAAGACGTAAAAAGGTGGGCCATCGTTAGTAATGAGGCTCCGCAGTCGCATTTTTCCCCCCGCCGAACCATGTTGTACTTTTAGCGCCAAACCTGGCTTCGAAAACGGTTTAAGGTCTTACAAGTAGGCTTTTGCTTATAATATTGACTTTATAGTGATACTGCTAGAACACAATCATCATCCCACTGCTGCTGGGCTGGGCAAATGCCTTTACTTCCTGTCCTGTCCCAGTCCTTCCAGTTCCAATATAATTATCCCAATGGCACGGTAAACCAATATCCTATTTTTTAATCTTGGTTGAAAAATATCTGTTTACTAAATTTTATCTAAATCCGCTCATTAGTTGTTTTGAGAAAGAGTAACAAACATCCATCAAGCAATTTCGTTTTTTTTTTTCAGCGTGGTTAAATCATCAAAGCTTTGAAATTCTGCATTATGATGACAATAAAATATACAGACTTATACATGCTGTTTTCTTTAATTTGATCACTAGTATAATTATTTCATATGACAACGATGCCTTCGATTGAACATTTGACGTAAAACGTTTATTTTTCAAATTTTAGATTGTAGTGTAAGTTGATAATATTTCAATGTATTCCATCTATCTAACGGATATACCTAGCTATGTTTCCTCTTATTTCTATTTCCATGTAAAGCAATGGAAGTTTACGAGCTGATAACTATGATATACGATCAATTTCAGTTTGATTTCAAACGCCGGAACGATGTTTCGCATATAGATTTGAATTGGTTTGTGTAAGCAATCGGTAATGCTCTTGGCGTGCGGGATTGCCAAATGTAGTGTTAGTGCGTTGTGTTGTTGTGGTGCAGTATACAAATACATGTTTGTTTTGTTATGCAAATATTGTATCTAGGTACCATCACTAGGTCGCGGGACTGTACGAATTACCGTGACCCCGGTACATAAAGGGCTATTGAAGGACACCGTGGATTTTAGTCAGTCAAGTCTGACAGTCCCTCCCGCTCTGCCCTGGGTGGGAGAACTCATTTGATGATTTTACCACGTAAAAAAACCGGCCAAGAGCGTGTCAGGCCACGCTCAGTGTAGGGTTCCGTAGTTTCCCGCCCGTTACAATAAGTGTTAACAAATACCTTTTTTTTAAACTTGTGTGTTAAAAAAAGGTTATTTGTTACGTTGAAATTTTGAACTTTGATAAAAAGGGAACCCTAAAAACGGGCCCACAAAGGACGGTGATGCGCGAACCGATTTCATTAATTCTTTTTTTGTTTGAAAGAAGATACGTTCAGAATAATGAAATACGTAAACGAAGTTAAAAAAAATGCTTGTATATGTAATGATTAAATAATTGATTATACTACAAACTTAGTCCAGGAATTTTGTACCACCTTCTTGTTTTTTTTGCACAAAAACTGTTCTTTCCATCAAGTTCAAAATAATTTTCCTAGAAAGTCCTTATAAAGTTCTACTTTCCAGATTTTTTTCATATTTTCTAAACTTATGGTTCAAAAGTTAGAGGGGGGGGGACACATTGTTTTTGACTTTAGGAGCGATTATTTCCGAAACTATTGACATCATCAAAAAATGATCTCAGTAAACCCCTATTCATTTTTAAATACCTATCCAACGATATATCACACGTTAGGGTTGAAATTAAAAAAAAAATCACTTTCTATTTTACATATAGGGGGGCTACCCTAAAAAAACATTTTTTTCCAATTTTTATTTTTGCACTTTGTCGGCGTGATTGATATACATATTGGTACCAAATTTCAGCTTTCTAGTGCTAACGGTCACAGAGATTAAGCGAGGACGGACAGACAGACAGACAGACAGACATGGCGAAACTATAAGGGTTCCTAGTTAACTACGGAACCCTAAAAAAAGATACCATCACTGGGCTTAAGGGTAACTGCTTACATCGAAATAACTTTCGGGTGTCGGGGAACGGGACCCGTGACTGCGCAAGCGGCGGTAATGGCCTACTTGCTTGGCTTCCACGCACAGACCTTACCGGACATTTATAAATTACTACCTATGTTAATTGTAGTATTCCAAGAGTCGTACCATTATTTTATTGCAAAATCCTAGTCGAGCTTAATAGTTAATCCGGCTCGAATGACAAGTTTTTAAAACAAAACCAATCACACAAACTGGAGGCCATGTTTTTATTGTGATACTATTTTAACACAAGCGAGTATGGCAGTCAGCAATGAAAATTGGGATGACAACTACATGATATTAGTCGTCGTTATACGTCAATAAGTGAGAGTGTGGCACTTCCTATCAGTTCTCATCCATATTTTCTTTCTCACTCTTATCCGATGGCGAGAATATCGTTTACCTTGCCTCCAGGATAGAATTATCAGGGTGAAAAGTAAAATAAAATAATAGTTTCAATCAGTCAGTTTCCAACGTTTAATAAAACACTAGTTTGTAAGCGGGTTATTTTTGAAGGAAATGAGACATTAAAATAGTCCCCAGAGTATGGGGAAACGTTACATATAAGAACTGTTGGTGTTTATTTAAAATTTTGTTGAGGTTACTAACTTTGAACAACACCGAATAATCCTCATCAGAATAAATACTTCAGTAACCTCTCGTGTATCCTACGCTAAGTAAATCAATATTGTTTCACCGTATTTTTGGATGAGCAACGTGCCTACAAGTTGTGAGTGTTTTTGATTACGACCAGTGGCGTCGGATCCGGATTAAGCGTCGATTTTTACGCTAAAATTTCGTTTCCGCAGCTGTTTAAATTTTGCTGTCCAAATATTTTTTCTTCGGATATCTCCGTTTTACTTATTTTAAGCCTACAAGTCATAATTTAGGTTTTTATAAATAAACATTGGTTTATTTACGTTTAGTTATAAATATACATAAATACAAAAATTAAGCCATAAATTCATTGCGAATGATTAATAGAAAATGCGTCTGTTCGTCACAAATTAAGGCACACAATGTTTTCACAAAAAAGACGAATGAAATAGGAACCGTGTCCCTCACTGGTTGATATGATGCCTCCTCCCTATCAAAATCGTTTCTATAACAAATTAATTTTACTTTGCAAACTGTGTCATGCTTTGAGGACCGGTTGTTTACACACTGATTGCTTATATTTTTTTCAATAGTAATATATTTCAATTAACTATTGCCACCATTTCAATCTGAAAAACAAATACTTCTTACAAACATTCAGTGGGCTGCAAAACCAAAGTTGATAGGACAAATGGCATGTCTACCCGTTCCGCCCACGTACCTATGCCAATCTGCTGGTAACCCGGTCTTGCCGTCACGTCACACGACCGAAAACACAAGTTTTTTTACCGGCCTACCCGCTTAGCCAACAAGGATTACATACCCAGACAAGTTTCGGGATGTTTCGGGAGGTTCTATGCACACGCACATTAAAAGAATATAAACATAATCATTCGGGCCCAACCAATACTTTATAGACGGTGATTAAGGTAGATAATAACTAGAGGCCGGATTAAATGCAGTTTAAAATTGACGAAATATGCATGCAAATATGCAACAACATAACTGCCTAAAATATGCAACAAAATTGCTTAAATAATGCAATATAAAATTGTTATGAGTGCTATACAATTTAACTTTACATTATTTATTTATTTATTTCCCTGAGTGCGAGGCCGGTCTTAGGGGCCTAGCTACGCCACTGTATTCAGCTGCATCTGCTTAAACTGGAAGCTGACCATAATATACATAGTTGGGAAAAGGTGAGTGAAATGATAATACCCAACCAAGATCCATACGGGACGCAAACAACGTTATGAATGTTTTGTAAAGGAACACGTCTCGTAAAATACTATTCGATAAACTTTGCAGCAGTGGGGAAGTTCTGTGAGGAATTTCAATAAGGTCGTGTTAACTGATAGTTGGGATATTCGATTAGAAATAAGATCTATGTGCGCTTGGCGAAACAGATTTGAAAAGCGAGTGTGCTGCTTTTATATACGGAACCCTTATAGTATAGGATCACTTTATTGTCCGTCTCTCGAGACACTTTTTTCACGGAATGAATGGAAGTATCGAACTGAAATGAGTATTAAATAAAAGTCTAGGTATTTAATACTCATTTCAGTTCGATACTTAGACCACAGAAAAACCAAACTAATAAGTCAACGCAATCAAAAGGTACTGCTGTTGCGTAAATGCCTACTTCGCACTATGACCGCTTTCAAGTAATCGGTAGCACAATGCCAACATTTTGAAATCACCCTGCTTTAGGTCGCATCATGCCTACTTTTATTTTTCTCCCAATTTTATCGTAGTTTGCCAACTTCCGGGCATGCGGGCAGCGAGTAATGGGCAACTCGCTGTCCGATCATGGACCATGCCCGAGTCGACGACGCGTTGTGTTCCACGCGCGCCTCAAAGAGTATCAGCATAGTGACGGGGCCTGTAGAGGGCCAAAGCCTACCGGGGTCGCGGGACTAACGAATTACCGTGACCCCGGTACGTAAAGGGCTATTGACACCGTGGATTTTAATCAGTACAAGTCTGACAGTCCCTCCCGCCCTGCCCTAGGTCTCATTTGATGCTTCTACCACAATAAAAAAAAATAAAAAAAAGTTTGCCAACTTTACAAAATTCCCAATCTGTCGTCCGTGTAGCCTGTACCCAAAATAGACCGCTAGGAGATGGATCCCAAACACCACCACCCTCAGTTAGTGCTTGTATGATTATTGGAATGAAAATAAATGTTTTTATTAAATCTCAAAATAATAACTTTCAACAACCACATAAACAATCAATATACTTTTCTCCGTTCACAACAATGTTACCTAAGTGTTAAATTAATATAAAGTTTTTGATTTAATTAAGTGTTTAAATCCGAGTGCATGAACGGAATGGCAGCGAGTCAGTAAATGTGGGAGGAAATCCGACGCCACCTTAAGACCTTAACAGTAGCAACTTGGAGTAATGAGGAGAGTATTAATAAGACAAGCGTATGCAAGTCTAATGAGAAGTACAGGAAGTAGTGGCAGTTTCACTTCATCAATAATCGTAAATACAACATTTTAGATGCGAGGGGTGAGTGGGATCCACTTCTTGGCGGTCTCAGCGACGACACCACAGGTTTCTCTGATTTGCGGTGGTGACGTCTGAGTGGACCCACCCACTGGCGATGTTATTACTAAGGCTGTTTATCTCGCGAAAAGTACAACACCAACCAGTTTTTATTGTGTATCGTCGCGTCGCGGTGTGCAGGAGTTCTAGGTCCTTCTTCTCTAGTTTCTTCTTACTTCTTAAGTCTGATCACTGCTTTTGGGCTGGATTGAGATCAACTAAATTAAAATAAAAAAGCTTATTGAATAATTACGTGAGACGTCTTTTTTTTTATCGTGGTAATATCATCAAATGAGTCCTCCCACCCAGGGCAGGGTGGGAGAGACTGTCAGACTTGTACTGAAAAACTGACTAAAATCCACGGTGTCCTTCACTAGCCCTTTACGTACCGGGGTCACGGTAATGGAAAAGTCCCGCGACCCCGGCAGGCTTTGGCCCTCTACAGGCCCCATCACTATGCTGACACAACGCGCCGTCGACCCGGGCATGGTCCATGGTCGGACAGCGAGTCGCCCATTACTCGCCGCCCGCATGCCCGCGCCTACGGTGGCCGGAGATCGTCTTGCGACGTCCGACGCCGTGGGCGTCCACCACAGCGGCTGGGGTGGAGGGAGTACGCTGTCCTCTCCCTCACGCGGCCCGCCTCCTCCTTCGCGAGCATGACTGCTTCGCAGTAGGAGGCGACCGCTTCCCACTCCGTCTCGCCCCGCAGCATGGCCTCGACCAATGCCGGGCGCGAGAGGTCTCCGCCTATCACCGTCGTGAGGACACGGCGGTGCTCTGCCCAAGCGGGGCAGTCCTGCACGGTATGCTCCACCGTGTCCTCCGGACGAACCTCGCAGTGGTGACACCCAGGCGTTTCTTCCCTCCTTATCAGACACAGGTATCTCCCGAAACTTTCGTGTCCGGTGAGGACCTGCGTCATGCGGTAGGTAAGGACGCCGTGACGTCTATCCAGCCACTCCTCAAGGAGGGGTCTTACCGCCGCGATTGCGGCGTGTCCGAACCTCGGTTGACGTAAGACGTCTACATTTATTTAAAGTGAACATACATCTTCTATGTAAGTTAACTCCATCGTTGACTTCATCTCTGTCTCTTCTGATGGAGACTATACATAATTATAGTCAAGATTTCAAGATCAAACTCATCTCAATAAATAATAATAAAAAAAAATTACATTGACGTAAATGAAAATGAAAATAGCCAAAACCTCTCAAAAATTACCAAGTTGTGTTGCTGCTGTTAAAACTTTGACCAAACATTGCAATATTCTTAAAGAACTCTATAAATATCTTCAATACTCCAAGAACCGAGGACTTAGTTAATTTTATGCTGTTCACAGCTACTTTAATTTCTCGCTTCACTGATAATTCTGGCGTCGGCAACCATGGAGAAAATCTGGGCAAAAGTTCAGTCCACGATATTATTTAAATGCAGACGATGTACACGGTGCGCCTTCATATTTTATAGCGTCTGCTTTTCTGGAGAACTGAAAGGCTATTCGAATAAACAAAAAGTACTTTTAAAGTTTGTGTACGCTTAATTTTGTATTAATTCGTCTTGTTTGTTGTTCTTTAAATTTTATTGGCATAATGTTATTTTTACTGTGTACCAGCATTGCCCGTGGCTTCGCTTGCGTTATGGTTGGAAATTGTACTATGGGAAATCTTTTTTTTTATAGTGGTAAAATCGTCAAATGAGTCCTCCCACCCAGGGCAGGACGGGAGGGACTGTCAGACTTGACTGACTAAAATCCACGGTGTCCTTCACGAGCCCTTTACGTGCCGGGGTCACGGTAATTTGTGAGTCCCGCAACCCCGGCAGGCTTTGGCCCTCTACAGGCCCCGTCACTATGCTGACACTCCCTGAGGCGCGCGTGGAACACAACGCGCCGTCAACCCAGGCATGGTGCATGGTCGGACAGCGAGTCGCCCATTACTCACCGCCCGCATGCCCACTATGGGAACTCTTAGAATATATTTTAAAATGTATAGTATTGTTGGTATTTTTGGTAAAACGTCGGAATCGTCTGTGTAATTCCGAAGAACACCCCTCACTACATTTTTAACTTTTGGCTTAGAGTTAGATAGTAATAAAGAAAACCAAATAGGATACCGTTTACCACGGTATTACGTTCCTGTGGAATAATTTTTCGAGTTACACGTGGATGAAGCCGCTGGCAACATATAACATATTTTTATAGATAACACTTTATATGGTTAACGTTCTCACAAAAATGGAAGTAATTCAATTTCGGGTTAATTTCGACACTGAAAAGTAAAGGTCCAGAAAAAACAGTGGGAAGGAAAATTTGGAAGCCATTTCTGAGATTTTACTCGCACCCTTCTTCCACATGATTTAACTTCATTAAATATGCCTGCTTAAAAAAGGTCACCATCTTTTGTTCCTTATATACCAAAACCGACAATGTTTTTTTTGGAGTATTTGACGACTTTTTGTTTCAGAAAATTTGTCTTTAAGAATTGAGAATGGTTTTTGAATACATTGAAATAATCATCTGCAGCCCGTTTTCACAATAACCTTATTTCACTTTTCATAAATAAAATGCGTTATTTTAGAACCGATTTCATAACCATAAAAAGGTTAATCCATTTTTGCAGCGCACGAAACAGAGGCTCAAAAATTTTGCAACATATTTCATTGCAGCTAGCGTGATGTTATATAACCTTATAGCCTTAATCAGGATAATACCTCTCCGTTTTGAGAGCAATGAAAGGTATCTGATCATGCTAACAAAATATACCTAACTAAAAAATTCCATACACACCGGCGGACTTTACTTTGAAGTATTTTAAGACTTCCTAAAAAATTTGGCGAGCACGTTATGTTGAAGTGTACGCACACCATTAATCTCCTTCAAAATAAAACGTCCGCTTTGATCTTCCAGCTGAAAAGATACATTATCCTATAATTGGCATGATCATCCTTATGTAAGTACAGCTAACAGATGTAGATTTTCCGTGGACCGATCACTTTTCCGAATATTTTTTGAAGTGAAAACTTCTTTAGCGGCGTTGTGCACTTTTTTGGAATGGGTAAAAAATGTTAAACTCGCGTCAGGACACGTGACCTGATCGAAAATTCGTAAGACGGCGCAGGGCGCTTGCGCGAATGATCGTGTGTGTTTATTACTACTGAAGTTTTCACTTCTGCCGGCACTCCCAGAGTGCAACCCGTCGTTTTTTTAACCGAATTTCATTTCACCGAAAACTATTGACCGACGTCTCTTTTGCCACATTGAGTATTTGACTTAATCTTAGGTCATCGAAGAATCAAGTGTGATAGGTATTACCGAATTATGTTTCGCCTATTTACACAATAGCTTTAATACCATTCTCCCTCTAAAAGCTACTTTTACTAATGAGTATCAAATACCATTCGTTGTGGAATTTCATTGTTTTTAAACTTTTCTGAGGCATTTGTGTGATTTTGATTGATTTTCGGTTGAAGCATTATATCATAAAAAATCATAACCCTCATTTTGGCTTTGCCGTAGTCGTATAAAAAGAACATTTTTGGGCCTCTTCTCACCAAGATAGCGGCTAACGCAGACACTCCTCGAGGTTGAAAACTCATGAGGGGCATATACTCGTACTTAAGCAATACAAATTAAAAAAAAACTACACCACCTAATGCAAGGCAAAGCCACTTTTTTGTCCCTATCGACTGGACTGATTGACATTTACGCTGTTACAGACGTCATCCCGATAAATAAACTATGACGCTTTTATTTTATGATGCTATAAAACTTTTAAATCAAACACCTCAACGGTCTACCAAACACTCGTGTTTCTTTAAATAAAGCTCAAAATAGATAGATGTTTGAATGTATCACAGTTACAACAGATCTGTATTATTGATATTTTTTAAATATTGCATTCAACCTAGTCGGCACCTTTCGGCTTTAAGCGTTATAACTATCATCTGTCTCAGTAGTGTGTGACACAGACGTCACGTTTCATACACCTACGTTGTGTCTTTTTCTTTTTATCGTGGTAAAATCATCAAATGAGTCCTCACACCGAGGGCAGAGCGGGAGGGACTGTCAGACTCGTACTGACTAAAATCCACGGTGTCCTTCAATAGCCCTTTACGTTCCGGGGTCACGGTAATTCGTGAGTCCCGCGACCACCTACGTTGTGCCTAGTTAGTGTTACGTGTGATAGAGATAATGTCTGACCAAACCGAAATTTGCCGATTATAGTTTTCCAAAAGTCGATGTGCAATATTTGTCTCTGGTACTTGTACATTCATTCCACAATTATTCATTTGGTTCTGACTTAGCGTCACTGTTCAAATCACAAAGATCTTAACTGTCACGGATATTGGCGAACAGTGTATAAGACGGGGACGCGGGATATAATGGTATGTTAATTTAAAAGAAAACAGAAGATTTTAGGATATAAACCCCCTTTAAGATACAATTATCTACTGGACCAAATATATTATAGTATAAAATTAAATTAAATATCAAGCAACATCCCTGGCGCATTCCCCAGTTTAGGTATGAAACTGCAAGTACACGCGAGCACCACTTTGTACCTAGTGGTTAATCAGTCGGTTGCGACCCTACTGAGCGCGCCGTTTGTGACCGTCAATAGTCGTAAGCATCAGATAACCTCTCGCGCGTGGTCATTCTATTAAAGAAGGTGCAATGCAATGCGGACGCGAGACAAAATGTAATTTATTCTCCGAGTAAATAATTTCATTTTTGTTTGATTGTCATTGCGAAGTGTTTTTTTCTGTACTACTATTACGTATATATTCTGTGACAAAAAAAAAACTCAAGAGTTCCGTACAATATGCTAAATCAGAGTGGTTCAGTTGTTATAAAGATGGGATCGGTGTAATAACAGTAAAGGACGGGTAATCGCAAAGTTAATGCGCGCCCATATACGAAACAGTGTCTTAATGGTACCATTCGTTTGTGGTCGAATCCTAAATATTGGCCGTACTTAGTAAGGGGAATTCGGAAAACCCTATTTTGCTGATTTCGGAATGATAGTTTATGGATAGAGTGCCGCGATTCGAGCATTCCTCTTGTTATTTTTTTGTCAATGGTTCATATTTTTTAACCTACGTAAGTTACCTTGAGGATATCAACTACATCAAATTATTTTGCATTGTGACGAGTTTTTGTATATTATTTACGCTGATGTTCTTATTTCGACAGATTTTTTTTTACATTTTCCTTTATAATGTGTTTGTGTAGTATACATAAGTACTCGGTTTAGGCCTGTGGCTCCGATTGTGTTATTAAATGTTATTAAAAATAAATGACAGCGTCATGATGTGATTATCCAAGGCTCTGCACAAGGCGATCAAGGCGGGTAACTTTATCTTAACGCTGTATGTACAAAAATTGACCGCAATCGGTTTAGCAATTCAGGTGTAAAAACGTAACAAACCGTGGCTACACCATAACATTGACACAAGGGTACGCTAGTCGGCCATTCTTCCATACAAACTCAAGTTGTATGGTGATTACTTCACTGTTTGACATTCAAAATAAAAACGATCTACATTCATCTCATTGTTATCTAGCCCAAATGAGTGTCAAAACAAATTTCATAAAAAATTATTAAAATTTTATTTTAACAATTTTTTATGAAATTTGTTTAAATTTGTTTTTATGTATTTATTTTTCAAATTTATTTCAACACAAATATATTACACATATTTGGGGGGAAATAAATAACAAAAAAAGATAGAAAATTGCAAAAAAGTTACCAAACAGGCATAGATTATTTGTTCAAAAAACAAATCATTTCATTTAGAACAGATACATTCAGCAGTTTTTTTTCATAATATCCAAATTCCCGAAGGTCTGCTTGAAAAGTTGTAGTTGGTCATTCTTGAATGAAATTACGCTTATATGAGTTAGTCGTTGATTGTAGTATGTGTGCGTAAGCGCTCTAGCTTTCTACTGCTCATCACAGCGTCTATCTCATTCGCACTTGATGTTGGATGAAATAACATGCATTTTAATCCCGGTACCCTTAAGACTTGGCACTTACCAGGCTGTTACTAGAATAGATATAATTTAAATTGAGAGTCATGTGCTTACATCTACTTTTCCAAATAAAATAAACAAAACAGACTGTTCGTGAAACTTCGACACAAAGATGACTCATCAGTTTATCCCAAATTACATTTCCTACTAGCTGCTCCTCGCGGTTTCACCCATTGCTTGGCTCGTTCGTATTAGTAGCAGCGTGATATTATATAGTCTATAATAGGTATATAGTATATACCTTCCTCAATATAGACTATCTGGCACAAAAATATTTTTTCAATTTGAACCTGTAGTTCATGAGATTGGCGCGTTCAACCAACCAACTCTTCAGCGTTTTAATTATTGAGAACAACATTTTGACGTCATTACTGACCACGTGGGTGATACTGACCACATCTTAGCGGCAAAAAAAATAAAAACAACCGCACTCTGCCGATACCACAACGCAACTGCAAAAAGCTATAGGGATGCTATTCACACGTTACCACTACTTGAACACCTTTTAACGCTGCGATGTGGTGTATGTAGTTTGTCTTGTCGCATAAGCACATTCGAACTATAGTGTGTCGCAGTAGAGTTTTGTCGCACAAGCATGAAACGCACATTCGTTTGTCGAGCTACCGTAGTAAACAACGGCGCATAAATATGACTGACACACAAAAAACATGTGACTCTTCTTTTAAGGCCCACCCCTTGTGAAATATTTATTTTACCTCTATTTTTGAAATCCAACTATCTGTTTATACGTACCTACTTATACATATTAAGTATAACTAGCAAACAATGAAATAATTTGCTGCATTGTTTGAGCCTCTCACCAAAGATCTTTTGTTAAGCTCCACTTCGAAGCCTTCGATATCTCGCATAGCGAAGTGAGGGTATTTAGAACAAAACGTTTGAATCGGTGCGTTCTAGAAATTTCTGTTCAATTGAAAACTAAAAAACAAAATTATGTCAATAGAAATTTTAGTTTTTTTTGTGGTTGCGGTAGCTGTCACACAGAGTTATTATTTTTGGGGTAGTATTTAAACGCAAATCAAAAAATATCCTTTTTCTATGCAATAAGATTCCGAATTCCCATCAAAATTACTGATTGCACAGCAAAATATTCAACTCAAAATATCACTAAACACAGTACAATTTATTTTCGCAGCGTATAGCGATTTTTCCTAAAGCAAAAGCTTTTTCATCAATGCACAACTAATAATCTTAATGCACATTATACATGTTAACTCTTTTTCTTTTAAATATAGCTTCTATTTTTATATTATTTACAGCAGTTTTTCTAAATAAAACAGCATTTTATTAGTCACAGTTGTCTTATTATTTATTAATTACCACATAATGAGGTCAGCAAAAAAAATATAAAATTAGATACAAAATTGTAGTTTTTTTGAAGGTTGGCAATAAAACGAGTGACTGTAAATTACAATTTTAAGTGTAAAAATTAATTAATTTGGGTTTTATAATTACTAAGTGAGCGACTGACTGTTGGTGACGAGAAATCAACAGAACAGTATCTTACAAACATTAATTTGAGTTACTTAAAATACAAAATGAACAGCTTCATAATTCATATACCTATATATCTAATCTTAATCTAAATAAATCACAGTATAATCATCACTATTGTTGCAAATGTTAAACAGCATGTCGACGGAGCCCCGCTTCGCGGGGCTCCTACTTCTGGGTGGTTTAAAAAAAAAAATAACCACGAAGAGGATGGCGGGGTCTTTCAGACCCCGCCATCCTCTTCTAACCTAAATTGTCCGAGTCGGGGTGCCAGCAAGTCCCGAGCTGTATTTCCAGTCGCTCACTTAGTAATATAGTCGCTCGGATAAAATATTAATATATGAAATGGATTAATCACAATCCACTTTTTGTAAGGTGGTTCTGGATTTTATTATTAATCGATCTCTCAAATTTATACTGCTCAAGTTATTAATACAGTATGTCATCATCAGTCGAACCTTTTTCAGTTAATTTGTTCTGCTTTTAGAAATAATGCAATGTGACAGGTTTTTTTTTGTTAAAATAATCATTAAATTTGACGAGCATGGATTCTTGAAAATTAAGACAAATATGATGAACATGTTTTGTTGTACTTACTGGCTAATATGCGATTGGGATAGTTATTTTGCTATGAAATATGGAAAATTTGCTCTGCAGTCAGTATTTATGCTATGTGTGTAGTATTTTTCTACGAAAATAAATTTAACTGAATTGCATTATGAGGAAAAAAGTAGTGTCATATTGATGTATAATTTCGAATTATCTGCAGTTTGAGTTTTGTTAAAAATTTATTTTATTTGTAGTGAAGTAAGCTATTTGATGTAAAAAAGAATATAAATGATGAGTATGTATTGATAGGCGATTATTTATTTGATATGCAATTTATAATATCCCTTATTTTTGTCTGCAGCACATCCTTTAATATGAGGACATGTTTCTACAATACACAAATTCGGGTTTGAGGTATAGAACGCTATCTATCTGCTACGATTCTTACATAGATACGCATTTTCCCGTTCATACGAGTACATCTGGTCATACAAGCTCACCGGTTGCGAATACCACGCAACCTACCTTTCTGAAAAACAACATTAATAAGGTTAGTGTCCTAAGGCGTCAACATACTCGTACTTTCATTGTTGTATTGTTCTCGTGCAATGCAACAAAACAAGTAATTTTACTTTAAAATGTAAAATTTCAAAATATTGTAGAACGTAATTTAATTGTGTTTTTATTTTCCCCACACTTTGAATGTTCTGCATGCCTGTAAGTGATGTATTTACACAGCACTGAACACCTATAATTTAAGCATTTGTCATTGATTTTGTAAATATATCGTTGGTGTGCCTTGCTAAATAAATAAACAATTAATAGCTACTCACATTCTCCTTGTGATGTCGACTTTCACTTATCACATTTCTAATATACGCTGTAAACTTTGCCACTTGTCAGAAGGTATTAATATAAAGTTATAGATTTAATTTAATAATATTAATTAAACGTTAAAAACAATATCAGTGCTAGGGAAGGGCGTCAGAAAGTTCGGTCGACAAGTAACAACCCTCATTAGGGAATGCCTATCTGACGTTTATAATCGTCTTGCGCCAAATATAATTGTCACTGAAGCCGAATTACTAATCCGGATTTAATTAAACGCGCATAGTTCTGCGTCCTCCAGTAGAAATGACCGGACAAATTAGATGCTTATTATTAAGAGGTGTTTCTTAAACCGATGTCTTACTTTAACGATCGTCTGAGTGTAGGTTATCGACAAATTTGTGCATTGTAAAAAAAAACGAAAGTAAAGACATAAAACAGTTTCAGCGATACTTTCTTGTTATTGCTGAACTTTTAATCATCTCTATTTATTGGAATCCCCCCAATATAGATTTGTTATGAATTTTGCGAAAACAAACAAATAACGTTATACTACTTTCGGTAAATTATTCTCCTTCATGTGCCACAGTGCCCCTAGACGCTTGTCTATGAATTTAAAGTAGATTCTGCTTCATAATAGTATTTATATTATATTCAAGTCTACGCTTTGTAGTGTAATGGTATTTAAAGTAATAATTAAAGTTTATTTATTTATTCGAATACGATAGTTATTGTTTTTATAAAGGACATATATTATGTCATAGCTTTAGTTGAAATCTATGATATAAAACTCCAATAAAAATAACGTATTAAAATAAAATAATTAAATATCGTAAAGATCAAGTTAAAAATAAATCCCAACAAATTATTTGCTCCCGAAAATTCCAGACCAACAAATTGATTGTAAAAGTAGTCAATTGGATTGTGGTTACCGCGGGTTCACGTTCACTGAATCGTGAAATTTTGCACAGAAATTCAACTCCAATTCGAATATTAAGAAAACAAAAATTTCCAATACCTTTTGGTACAGTTTTTGTTTCCGATTTGTTCCTATAAGTTCTTCCAGCACTCGATTTGTAACTCGTTGTGTTGTTAAACATTTTTGGCGCAAAAATGTAGCACAGATAAAAAAATATTCACACAGTATTTTGGGCGTGAAAAATCCTTTTAAACGCGTAAACCGGAACTCGTTTGATTTTTTTTTTGTCCGCGAATAGATTTAATATGATGACAGCGTTCGCGTGAAACGCATGTGTTGGAACTGAAATTGGCGGGCGCTGTGCTAGAAGCTGTGTTATTTTTGTTACTCTGTTCCCGCACTATTTATTTAATTTTAATAATAATGTTTTCTTACATGATTACTAAATTCGTAACAGGTGGGCGGGTTCCAACGAGTAGGTATTATTACCGTAAAGACCTAAGATAGAAAAAGATATATTTCTATCTTAGGTCGTAAGGTTATGATGTTTATCTTCCAGCTTACATTGTGAAAGACGGCGATGAGAAAATATGCACTTGTGTCAGTAAATAATATATTAAGAAGTCTGTCGACACTTCTCGAGATAATTCTATCCGTGGAAAATAAATATTTCGTTTTCGTTTAATAAATCTATCGGGATTGATAAATAACAAGTGGTTTACTTCAAAACGTGAAATCAAATATAAGAAAGCTTGGAGTTAGTCGTGAGTAGTCAACAGCAAAATAATGTTTTCTGATACGCGAGAAACGTAGACCTAGCCAACAGTCGTATGAAAAGTCTCATAAAAATATGACTCAATAATTGTCTAGTAACATGTTCACGAGTTATGTTCATTTTACAAAATTTGTTTTTATTCATTCTGCCGCCGCTTTCTCACGTGAATTTCAAAAGTATAATATTTTGGTTCGTATTTTCACCTCTTCATAACCGCTGGAGTTTTTCTGGCTCGCCTCGCGTAATGATGTTTATCTGATGTTTAAAATGTAACAGAAATTATTTACATCGATGTTGTGGGTTTTGCGTTGTTTGTTTAGGGAAATTACAATGCCCAATGACCTTGAGGATTTGCCCGCTGCAGCAGTATTTGTTTCTTTGGCACGTTTGACGCAGTAGCTGGGCAATTGGACAGCTGCGTTGCGTGTCGCGGGTTCGATTCCCACACGGAACAAATATATGCATGATCTACAAGTAGTTGTTTCGGGTCTGGGCGTTTGTGTATATGAATTTACATGTTTGTAAACGCACCCACGACACAGGAAAAATTACTAGTGTGGGGCAACGTTTTATAAACAAGAAAAAAAAAACATATAACACTGAAGTTTAAGCAAGTACGCAGATGTGTCGCAATGTCATCATCGTTTCTGCTTATTTTGTTTTTTCTCTGAGATTTTTTCTTTTACAAATCTTGTACGAGTAAAACCTGGGTACATGTTTGAACTCCGAAGTCTTAAAGGTAAAATGTTAAAAACAAAAGTTTTGGAGAGCCACTCTTCACTTTAGATTTCCTTTCATATTAAGGCACAATCAAGCATAATACTATTTGACGAAGTCAAAACAAAAAACTAAAATAATGACAATATTCTATAATTATATTTACAAACTTGAATACTAATTATATATTAGGTAATGTATGTTTGTGCTACTTAAAATACTTTTTTTTCAATAACTGTTTAAAGCTTTTCAGTTTTGAATTGTGTAAGCAAAAATAACGTTTACACGTACTTACGTCGTACAGTCCACCCGCCATATGTGTCGTCATGACACTAATATTGACATTTCCCCAAGCGTATCTAGGATGCCGCGAAGTTTTCATTTATTATTATTTCAAAGGAGTTGCAAAATGTAAGAAAAGAAGATAGATCCAATTGGAGTAAAAGTTATATATTTTTTGTATAAAATTCATGCGTAACTATTGAGCCGTTATTAAGAATATTCCAAAAAAATTAAGAAACGGCCTATTTTCGTTGAAATGATCGGAAACCATGGCAGTAAAAAACAACTTGTTGAAATACATTTATTTGTGACAAAACGAAGTACAACATACGAGTAATTATATTAATTTATAGGAAATGCACAAAAGGATTACCTAGTCAACAAACTAGTGACGGGGCCTGTAGAGGGCCAAAGCCTGCTGGGGTCGCGGGACCAAGGGATTACCGTGACCCCGGTACGTAAAGGGCTAGTGAAGGACACCGTGGATTTTAGTCAGTACAAGTCTGACAGTCCCTCCCGCCCTGCCCTGGGTGGGAGGACTCATTTGATGATTTTACCACGATAAAAAAAAAAAAAAAAGTCAACAAACTAGGGTAACAGTGTAACGGAGACGCGAGGTACAATGGGGACATAAGTCTTTAGGCATGCTTAACACTAGCATAGCGCAACATAACATTAACAAATGGCGTCCTGTTGGCGCTTGCGCTACGTTAGTATTGTGTTAAGTGTGTGATTTCCCATCATATCTCTCGTCCCCGTCTAATACAGAGCGGAGTAATTGCCTTAACTATTTATGTTATTTGAATGCAAATTGTGTTAAAATTATTAATAAGTATGTAAAGTTATCCCTTAAAAATGTATAGTTAATCCAAAGGTTATCCTGGTTGTCACTTTAGTTCACGTTTATTAATAAGGGTGTAAATGTTTAACTTTGGTAAGACGGTAGGTATCTCCCAAACGCTTGTCCTTAACTGAGCCACTATTAATTAGAAGACTGACACGAACTAATAAATAATTAATTCTGAACTAATTCCTACCGACTATAGTTGAGAATATCATCAATCACAATGGAATAAAATTGTCCTATCTAATATTTGAATATCAATAGTAACCTTTGATCAAGTACCATTACTCTAATAGCATTCAATTGGATTTAATTATTGTTTATTATATTGGGCGCAAACATTAATGCCTTTGTCAAACATACAGGCGAAAGCGAAGCGAGTTCAAGGTGATACCGAACCTAAGCGAGACGCTATCGGATCGCTTTCGGTTTTCTGTGTGACTGGATTCAAACAATACCATACATTAAAAATAAAAACGTCACGCTTCGCATTCGCCACGCCAGTCTGTTTGACAAAGAATTAATGCCTTTGCCAAACAGACAGGCGAGAGCGAGGCGTTTCCGAAGCGATACCGAACCGAAGCGAGACGTCAGTCCGATAGTTCTGTCACGCTATCGGATCGCTTTCGCTTTTCTATGTGACTGGATTCAAACAAATCCATACATTACAAATAAAAACGTCACGCTTCGCATTCGCAACGCCTGTCTGTTTGACAAAGGCTTAACTGAATGATCCAATTTACTTAAGTAGGCACGTATTATTGGTACGAATTTAATGTATTTATTTACCGACATAAATCATTTGTGAGGCGTACAATAATTATGTATACAATATGCAAACGAACGGATTACCCCAAAAAATATGGCTACGTTTTGTTAAACATCTTGGAGAGAGCTTCCCGAGATTACCTTTATTTATGAAGCTTTTTGTAAGTTTTCTTACTGTCTAGTAAAAAAATATTTTCTTGTTTTGTTTTACTGGTTCTTTGTGCTGAAGAAATCCTCTAATGTTATTCTAATGAGTTCTTAGGTAGTATAACAAAGAGGTTTCTTTATTTTTTATTAGGTACTGACACTTTCATGAGAACTTGTTACTTTTTCACTAAAATTTTAATAACTGTCTTTAAAATTGTATTAATCATTTAATTATGCTGTTAGCCGCGGCTTCGGTCGCAGTTTTATATGCTACCCAGTAGGTAGGTTCTGAGTCATGGTGGTCAGAAAAGCAGACGAAAAGATAAGGGATATGCATGATCAATAGTGTATATGTACACTTTATGTAATGTATAAAGAAACACCGGCCAAGTGCAACTCGGACTCGCGCACTAATGGTCTCTCACTTTTCAATCCCCACTAAAATATTAGTTATATTTTATTTAATTATTTATTTTTAAAGTAAAAACATAACTTAATATTCTGTGAATATTTCAAACTCGTCTAGATGTTCCAGTTATAAAAAATATCGATACAAAATGAACAAACAAATGAAGATTATAATTACAGGAGCCCCCTTAAATATTTATTTTATTATATTATTTTTTTAATTTTGCGGCAATATAAATACATCATCAGAATCTGTAAAAATTTCAAGTGTCTAAATATCATAAGATACAGCCTAGTGACAGACAGACAGAGAGATGGACAGCGAAGTCTTAGTAATAGGGTCCCATTTTACCCTTTTTTTTACTTGGTAAAATCATCACATGTGTCCTCCCACCCAGGGCAGAGCGGGAGGGACTGTCAGATTCGTACTGACTATAATCCACGGTGTCCTTCAATAGCCCTTCACGTACCGGGGTCACGGTAATTCGTGAGTCTCGCGACCGTCCCGTTTTAACCTTTAGGTAAGTACGAAACCCGGTTGCGGAATGCGGTTTTCAAAAAAGTGTTCGTTACATTCTGGGGAGATTTTAGTAAAAAGCAATAATGGATATCCCGTGAAGTTGTCCGCATGGATTCGTTATTGCTTACTTGGATAGAGCATTTCCTAATTTTCTTTGAAGATTTTTGCTGAATATCTCAAAGGGTAGGTAAGATCAAAAACTTTTAATAAAAAAAATAACTTAACTTATCAGCTAAGCATCCGGACGCGACCACTCAAGCTGGTCGCATGCCAGAGGGTCATGGCTATCCGGATGATCCGGGGATACCGCACGATCGCCGGCGAATCAGCAAACCTCCTAGCAGGATTGCTGCCCTGGGATCTGGAGGCGACTGCCCTTCAGCGCGTCTATGAATGGCGCGTGGAGGCGCAGCGTCGGGGTGAATCCCCGCTGCCTCGACAAGTCGAGGCGCGGCGGGAAGAGCTCCGGCGTGATCTCAGGGCAGTATGGAGGGAGCGACTGTCGCAACCGAGGTCCGGGCACGCCGCAATCGCGGCGGTAAGACCCCTCTTTGAGGAGTGGCTGGATAGGCGTCACGGCGTCCTTACCTACCGCATGACGCAGGTCCTCACCGGACACGGAAGTTTCGGGAGGTTCCTGTGTCTGATAGGGAGGGAAGAAACGCCTGGGTGTCACCACTGCGAGGATCGTCCGGAGGACACGGTGGAGCATACGGTGCAGGACTGCCCCGCTTGGGCAGAGCACCGCCGTGTCCTCACGACGGCGATAGGCGGAGACCTCTCGCGCCCGGCATTGGTCGAGGCCATGCTGCGGGGCGAGACGGAGTGGGAAGCGGTCGCCTCCTTCTGCGAAGCAGTAATGCTCGTGAAGGAGGAGGCGGGCCGCCTGAGGGAGAGGACAGCGTCCTCCCTCCACCCCAGCCGCAGTGGTAGACGCCCACGGCGTCGGACGTCGCAGGACGATCTCCGGCCACCGTAGGCGCGGGCATGCGGGCAGCGAGTAATGGGCGACTTGCTGTCCGACCATGGACCATGCCCGGGTCGACGGCGCGTTGTGTTCCACGCGCGCCTCAAAGAGTGTCAGCATATTGACGGGGCCTGTAGAGGGCCAAAGCCTGCCGGGGTCGCGGGACCAAGGGATTACCGTGACCCCGGTACGTAAAGGGCTAGTGAAGGACACCGTGGATTTTAGTCAGTACAAGTCTGACAGTCCCTCCCGCCCTGCCCTGGGTGGGAGGACTCATTTGATGATTTTACCACGCAAAAAAAAAAAAAAAAAAAAAACTTATCAGCTAAAACTTTTATTAAAAAAGTGTAAAATAATTTTTCTTTCCATAGTCGGTGGCATAAAAGTCAATGAAATAAAAACAAAGCCAACGAATTTGGTTTTTTTTTTGTGTTTGTTTTTGAAGTCGATTCCTTTTATTACAAAAAGTTTATTATGCAAGTTTTTTTTTTATTATTATGTTATTTCATAACTTTGTCTGCTCATAAACATCCACCCGCAATAACTTCACGTCACCTATGATCATGGCACTTGCAACAATGCCGAAATAAAATAAACAAATAAAAAAGGTGGTACATACGTTTCAAGTTCTATAATAGTCATTAGCGACGACACGGTTGGCGCAGTGGCTGAGCGGTCAACTGCTGCGCGGTTCGATTCCCGTACGGAACAAATATTTCGTATGATCTGCAAGTAGTTGTTCCGGGTCTGGCTGTTTGTGTATGTTAGTTTCTATGTATGTAAACGCACCCACGATACAGAAAGAAATTCCTAGTGTAGGCCCACGCTTTTTTTTAAATAAAATATAAATTTTAATTTAACCTTACTTGATAAATATAATAATGTTATGGATACGAGAGAATATAAACAAGTATTTTACATGCAAGGAGTGCTTCTCCTAGCCTTTGCCTACAATATGGAATTTTAATAAATGCTTTATTGCTCTCGTGGGTTCAAGCGCGGTTGACAATAGGAATTTTGCTATAAAGACAATGAATTCGATTGTATTGTTACTCATCCATTAATTTTGACGCAATGTGTAGTTTAAATACCTACATTTTTTATTATTTGTTCTCAAATCGGGCAATACAATTTCCATTACAAATACAAAATAACTTTCAGAACATTCTAAACTTAAAATAGGCATGTCTTTAAATAGGAAACACAATTATTGGTCCTTTGAATGATTTTTTTGTGTCTTTAATGGAAAGATCATTATAATATATTTGTTTCTTAAGAAACTATTTTTAGTTTTTTTTTTTCTTTTGCTCTAATTAAGAAGTTATGTGAAATTCAAAATTATCATTTGAACGCCGAACCGAAAACACGCCGACAGTGCCCGACGGGGCGGTTTGACGTCACTTAGACAATTTCTACACATCGATAAATAATACGTGTTCCAACTTTGAAATTGATATTATAGAAGCCAGTTGACACAGTACTAAAGAAATTCTTTGTTAAGATGATGTCACAACCGAGGCGAGCAATCGTGGTGCGTTTGTATTCACGTCAATTTAATCACATTTAAATTGGTCATAATCAATTGTTAAAAAAAGCATTGAGTTTTTTCTCTTCGATTAATGTTCTTATTTGTGGTGGACTTATTAATTAGGTACATTTAAAAAATAATCTAAGTTCAAATACCTAATTATGAATTATTTTATTAGTTTACAATTTTACTTTTTTTTGTAAATACGCTGAACAGATCTAACTATCTATAGTAATCAAAGAACAGGGCATGGTCTTAAGACTCTCCTACAGCCGAAGCCGCTAAGTGCAGAAATCTGAATTTTGGACAGAAGTTACAGTTTACTATGTAGGTGGGGGCAATGGGATTTGGCAAAAGTGAAAGCCTTTTCACTTTAAAAAAAAATCTGATGAGAAATAAATAACCAAACAAAAAATATTACGGGGCTTCCATAATTTATATTAAACGTTATTTTTATGCTGTTTTTATAGTTTTTTATTGATCGTGAATAATTCCTTTTAGTTTTTGTTCGTTTTTTTTTTATTTGCAGATGTTGCAATGCTTTCAAAGGCTTGAACACTGCGCTAATCAATGTAAAGCCAGGTTGGTTGTTAGTGTAGGTACTTATATAAAAAAATACAAACAGAATTCACTTAATTATCTTTCAGGAAACTACAATACAGTTTGTACGTAAAAACAAACTGTTATCCAATATCCACTTAATGAAATATCTACGTTGATCCCGTAATGAAAGAAAAACACGGATCGCATTGGATGCTTATCTACTCAACTTGTTAGAGTTAAGTGGTAAAAGTATTACTACTACGCCATTATTGTTGGGTGCGGAATTGAAAGTACGAAAACAACGGATTAAAAAGAAAACTATCAAAGAGAATAGAGACAAATTGAATTCGAGTTTACTATGCCACCTCAATAAGGGAGGCTATTGGACCTCCATCTATCAACTGTCACTTGAAAAGTACGTATCAAAACAATTCTCTGTGAAAATGAATTTTAAATAATATGTTTTATAGTTTATTATCTTGTTAATGTTATTTCCATATGATATACTAGCACTTTGCCCGCGACTTCGCCCGCGTGGGTTACGTACTTTCCTAATTCCCCCTTTTCACCCCCTTAAAGGTTAAATTTCCAAAAACCCCTTCTTAGTGCTCCCCTACATTATAATAGGAAGCCATGTGCAAAATTTCACATTCCTAGCCCTAGTAGTTTCGGCTGTACGTTGATATGTCAGTCAGTCAGTTCTCCTTTTATATATATAGACTAGCACTTTTCCCGCGACTTCGTCCGCGTGGGTTACGTATTTTCCTAATTCCCCCTTTTCACCCCCTTAAAGGTTAAATTTCCAAAAACCCCTTCTTAGTGCTCCCCTACATTAAAATAGGAAGCCGTGTGCAAAATTTCACATTCCTAGCCCCAGTAGTTTCGGCTGTACGTTGATATGTCAGTCAGTCAGTTCTCCTTTTATATATATAGATTTCAGAGCGTATAAGTTTAAGAAAAACGTACATAACGATACAGTTTATGGTGCCATCACAGTTCATTCATATCGCGGTGCATTGTATTATTCTTTAGGGTTCTCTGGCTAAGAGTGTCAGCAAAATGACGGGGTCCCCCTCTAGAGGGCCAAAGACTGCCGGGGTCGCGGGACTTTACGAATTACCCCGGAACGTAAAGGGCTATTGAAGGACACCGTGGATTTTAGTCAGTACGAGTCTGACAGTCCCTCCCGCTCTGCCCTGGGTGTAACTCATTTCATGGCACGTTTTGATTTGCGAGAAAGATTCACTCAAATAAAGGTGCATTCACACACATCAGTCACCGTCACGTCACCGACAACGGATCGGTGACGGTTTGTGTACATATCCACAAACACCAGTCACCGTCACGTCGTTCGTCAGTCACGTCGTCGTTTGACTGAATCATTGAACAATAACATCAGTTAAATTACGGGTTGGTCACACGTATAGCAATGACGATAGCACGACGCTGATTGAACGGAGACTTGACGATCCCGGGTGTGTGGGGATAAAAAAATGAAACTTGTATGGAAATATTATTTGACTTGCCTGACCGGTGACGTCACTGGTAAATCAGGTACCGGTGACTGACCGTCAAAGTTGTTTTTTTTTTTAACCGGGTCGGTGACGTGACGTGACGTGACGGTGACTGATATGTGTGAATGCACCTTAATTAATCAAAAATGTCATTATTCATAGTTTCATATCAAATGAAAATTGCACAACTACTTCCAGTAAAACACATGTAACTTACGTAGGTACCTACGTTCGATGCACTCTATATTCGATACAGCGTTCTTGGCACCAATTTTAATTTTATAGTCTACTAGAATTGGGTAATGGTATTATAGAAGTACCGAACTACGATTCACTACAGCATATGAGTAAATACTTATGTATATATTCACGTAAACCTAATGATATCTATATTCACAAGGTGTTTGGTTTCCGATTATAAAAGAAAAGGGTATGTTTGTAAGACTCTCCTACAGCCTAAACCCGTAATCGTAGAAATCTGAACTTTGGACAATATTAGTTTCAGTTAATTATGTAGGTCGGCAATAAGAAGGGATTTTGCCATAATCCACCTCTAAGGGGGTGAAAAGGGAAAAAACCCCTTTTTCACATTAAGGCTGCTTAATATTGCGGACCTCTTTAGTATGAACTGCTATCCCTTTTTTTTTCGTGGTAAAATCATCAAATGAGTCCTCCCACCCAGGGCAGGGCGGGGGGTAGGCGGCTTTTTTTTTTATGGGACAACAAACCCACCACACTATTCCCTAACCACTGCAACTCCTGTGCGCCAGAATCAACAGTGGCAACCAACCAGAAAAGGGCCGAGACAATGAAGCTCGACGTGTCCCGGAGAATGAATTTACCTGTCTTGGATCCTGCAACGAAATTAATCAGAAAAGAATAGTGGAGGAGTAGGAAAAAAATATATGTTTCCACTTCCCTCCCTGCAAGCAGGAGACAGAACAAAACAAGGCCAATAGGCACAACGGGACATTACAACTGGGAGAAGCCCAGTTGCCTAGCACCACGGGTAAAATGACTACTAATATTAATGGGTCCTAAATTGTGAGCTGCTAAATTTGATTCCAATAATAGGTATGGCAAAAACGCTTGAACGCACGGAAGTTTGTTCGAGTTTCAACAACGTCCGAGTAGTAAATGACTCCAGATGTAGTCTGAACAGTGTTCAACATAATATTACGTTCGTTCTGCCAAAGAATACACTCCCATAGAATATGATGTGCTGATTGTTCATATTCACAGTCAGATGTCGAACATTGACAAAAAGGCGAGGGAACAAGCTTGAAGGAAAATAATTGGGGGGGCGGCTGTTAGACTTGTTCTGACTAAAATCCACGGTGTCCTACACTAGCCCTTTACGTACCGGGGTCACGGTAATTCGTAAGTCCCGCGACCCCGAACTGCTATCCCTGGCACAACGAGGTACAGTAGGGGGTTGCTTTAGAAAAAAACTCGTATCTTTTTAGGATAATAAACGCTCAAAAGGAGTATGAATTTCTTAGAAAACACGACGGTGAAATTAATTTTCTAATAAACGTAATAAAGGTAAAGTTAATTATAAGTAGGTACTTCAGCAAATACATTTAACATATTAAGTTTATGTAAATAACAAATACGCGAGGAGTAAATTAACTGTATACAAAGCGCTGTCCCTAAACGATTCTTGTTCAATGCGATATAATATGTATAAACAATCATATTTGCTTATAAAATTAGTTTTGTTTTTATGTGAAGTATTTTCCATTATATTTACAAAATAACTAGTAATATCTCGTCCGATTCCCATTTCCACTACGTCGTTGGCTTAGTGGTCGCAAGTGCGACAGTAGAACACAAAGCCTTGGGTTCGTTTCACAGGTCGATCAAAGATTAATTTCCTAGAAGCAAACATTTTTGTCTGTTTTATGTTACTGTCAGCATGTGCCATCCCACAGCTAGGCTCTCCCATGACTTCCAACTAGCGCCAAAGCCTGCCGGGGTCGCGGGACTGTACGAATTACCGTGACCCCGGAACGTAAAGGGCTATTGAAGGACACCGTGGATTTTAGTCAGTACGAGTCTGACAGTCCCTCCCGCTTTGCTCTGGGTGGGAGGACTCATTTGATGATTATACCACGATAAATGATGAAAAAATAATGATTTCAACTATTCCGATTCAGAGTCATTGGCTTTATTTTTCTTCTACGAGGTACGCCGCGACGCCTTCTGTCAGTGCTCCACATAGTTTCATGTTGCTTTTATATAGCGATAGGCTTTTTTTTTTTTTTTTTTTTTTTTTTTTTATCGTGGTAAAATCATCAAATGAGTCCTCCCACCCAGGGCAGGGCGGGAGGGACTGTCAGACTTGTACTGACTAAAATCCACGGTGTCCTTCAATAGCCCTTTACGTACCGGGGTCACGGTAATCCCTTGGTCCCGCGACCCCGGCAGGCTTTGGCCCTCTACATGCCCCGTCACTATGCTGACACTCTTTGAGGCGCGCGTGAAACACAACGCGCCGTCGACCCGGGCATGGTCCATGGTCGGACAGCGAGTCGCCCATTACTCGTTGCCCGCATGCCCGCGCCTACGGTGGCCGGAGGTCCTCTTGCGACGTCCGACGCCGTGGGCGTCTACCGCTGCGGCTGGGATGGAGGGAGGACGCTGTCCTCTCCCTCAGGCGGCCCGCCTCCTCCTTCACGAGCATGACTGCTTCGCAGAAGGAGGCGACCGCCTCCCACTCCGTCTCGCCCCGCAGCATGGCCTCGACCAATGCCGGGCGCGAGAGGTCTCCGCCTATCGCCGTCGTAAGGACACGGCGGTGCTCTGCCCAAGCGGGGCAGTCCTGCACCGTATGCTCCACCGTGTCCTCCGGACGATCCTCGCAGTGGTGACACCCAGGCGTTTCTTCCCTCCCTATCAGACACAGGAACCTCCCGAAACTTCCGTGTCCGGTGAGGACCTGCGTCATGCGGTAGGTCAGGACGCCGTGACGCCTATCCAGCCACTCCTCAAAGAGGGGTCTTACCGCCGCGATTGCGGCGTGCCCGATAGCGATAGGCTAGCGTTTGACCACTATCTCGCTGATGATAAGCAAAGACGTGGTCGCAAGTGCGCTAGCCTAATAGTACTCACTGTTGCGCCCAAAAAGAGAACCTTACTGAAAACAGTTCCATTACTTGTTCCACGAAACGCAAACGTTAGTATGCCAAATGTCAACAACAGAACACATCTTACTAAATACGAATGCTCATTAAATTCCCGGTCTCTTTAACCAAAACTAAACACCAAATTACACACTACTCACGGAACTGTTATTACTTTTAAACTACACATAAGTAGCAACTAATAAAATTACTTGCGCCAATTCTTGTATGCGAAGGGAGAACTTTGCAAAATTGCTGATAGTTTGGTTACACCGGTGAAGTTGTAAATTTACTCTGGCACAATCGAGACAGTAATGAACTCTACATGTGGCGAAGTTCTTGTCTTAGTGGTAGTTCCTACATATTGATTATTAGCTACTTGTATATTGAATGGTTAATGTAATGTTGTTGTGATTGTCGGCGATCAGGGGCCGTCGCGCTAGACGACTTGTATAGCTCTGTCTCTTTCACTCACTGGAACAAGCCTGGTTTTAAGACGTCATAATACGGCCGCAGGTGCGCAACACAAAATGTAGGGATCAACATTTTTAGATCGTCATCATCAGCCTATGATGTTCCCACTGCTGGGAAACAGATCTCTTCTCTGTGAGAGGAGCGAGTTATAATCCACCACGCGGGCTCAGCGCCGGTTGGTAGATTTCACATGTCTTCGAATTTTTGGTTCCTCGCGATATTGTTCTTCATTGTTTTGACCAACCGTTCATAATTCAGGGCTGATCACTTGGCCACCACTTTTCTCACTTTTAGATGCTGTGTAAAGCCCATAAGAGTTTCTTCGAAGTGCTCTTAGCAGGCACCTACTTGAATTATAATTCGTTATTTACGTTACTCATAATAATTATTATATCAACAATTCTACATAATATGGTAGTTTATCTACTGCATAAATAAATTGAAAATCTGTTTTGTTTTTTAATTAGGTACAAAAGAAAACAAAACACTTCGAAATTCGGGAGTCATAACGCATGTAAAATTAGTTCGTCCGAGTGACGTTTTGCAATTTTTAGAAGCGTTGTATCTTTGTCAATTTTGGTTTACGTAACAAATGAAAAACTACGGGTCAAATATTTTTTTAAACCATAATCTTTCCATCTATTTAAATTGCTATCCAGCTTAAGTGTTTATTACTTTTTTTAGCTAACCTGCTCATATGCAACGAGATTCTTTGTAAAAAATATTTTGGAAAAAAAGTTGCCCCTCACTACGAATTTCTACTGTTGGGTGCGTTTACAAACATAGAAACTCACAAACACGCAGACCCAGAATAACTACTTGAAGGCCAACCGTGCCGTCATACTCAAGTCAAGCATTTAATTTCATCAGTTCTGCGATATAATTAGAATGTTATTAATTTCATCCAGAGCATTGTTTTAATTATTTAAATATATTAAATAAAATTAGTTTAGATTCATAAAAAATAAACTGTTTCAAAAAGCAACCTTAAAATTATTAACTAAAACAAAAATCGCAATGTCATGTGTACCCTCTAGTGTATTAACACATTTTCGCCGCTTCCTTGGCTTATTCCCAGAGCTTTGCCCCTTCGCCGTAAACGCCATGTGTGGCCAACAGCGCTGTTCATTTGGTAAACCAGCGCTTAATATTAATCTAGACTTCAATTTATTAACCCGAACTTCGCTGGTCTAGTTACTTCTTTTTATTAAAAAAATATATTTATTTAGGATTTTAAATTACTAGGACGTACATAATTTCACGCCAGTCAGTGGTTACTGCTAATTTTTTATAATAAGTGCTATTTTATTTAGACTCAAGTGTCTCCAGCTGAACAAAAAAGCATGAGTCAAAAGCACAATTAACTCGTTAGATGTGAATAGAAAACATATTTATTAAATGTGAAATGACAGTTTTATCAACTAAAGTGATGGACTGCACTTTTAAGAGCGAGCGCAGCAAGCTCGGGACTTGCTGGCACCCCTACTCGGACAACTTAGATATAGATAGACGTGGTTATTGAAGTGAAAACTTCTTTAGCGGCATTGAGCACTTTTTCTGTAATGGGTATAAAATCTTAAACTCGCGTCAGGACACGTGACCCTGATCGAAAAAGCGTAGGACGGATGGAGAGTAGACAGCTGCAGGTCGAGGTCGACCTCGACCGTGTACGATAGCGCAATAAATTAATATTGTATTCTACCACATAAATGATAGTACTTTTATACTGATAAAGCAATTGGTGCAAAATTATTCCCTAACCATTCCAAAATATCAAACATGCTCAACGTTAATAATCAAGTTTTCACTTCTTCCGGCACTCCCAGAGTGCAACCCGTCGTTTTTTTTTTTTAAACCACCTAGAAGTAAGAGCCCTGCGAAGGGTCCCAGACGACCTGCTTCTTGACTATTATATCTAGTAATTGTCGACTAAAAAGTAATACTTTTAACCAGCTCCATTGGGCGAAAGTACTTTAAACTATTTTAGTCAAAAGTATTATTGACTGATTTTGCTAGTCAATAGTACTTTTCAATGGTTAAGACTTTTGACTGCAACATATATATTACGAAAGTTATTTCTGTGTCGGATAGTCTATTTATCAAGGAAGGCTATAGGCAACATATATATAACATCACGCTACGACCAATAGAAGCCAAAGCAGCGGGTGAAACAGCAGGGAAAAGCTAGTTTGAGCATTTTCTTCAGCGTGCATAAGACGGGGTGCTAAGACAGGAAACCTCCACGTGCGCCCGTGGACTGGAGTTCCCTCTCGGATACGTCCGGGGGGAAGACCAGTTTTTCGGGCCGGTGCACCCTGGGATGCGGGCAAAAACTCTTCCTTAGGCACTGTGTGCCTAAGGGGTCTCTTTGCCCGTATGCGAATAGCCTGTCGGGTGGACGCTCCAACGTGTGTCCCTCTGAACAGCAGAGGGCACAGTGGCGGAGCGGGCTTGCGGACGGTGAGTAATGGGTAAGCTCGCCGTCTGACCAAGGACCAAGCCCGGGTCGGTGGCGCGTCGTGTTTCACGCGTCACCGACGGGGACCCTTACGGGGCCAAATGCCTGCTGGGGTCGCGGATTTTTTCTTAATCCAGGATACCGCGGCCCCGGAACGTAAAGGGCATCCGAAGAAACACGGGTGGATTTCCTCAGTAAGAGTCTGACAGTCCCTTCCGACCCACTCAGGGCGGGAGGACTCATTAGATGATTTTGCCACCCTAAAAAAAAAAAAGCATGCTTAAGACAATATAATTTATTATTCTGTTTAAAATACATTAAATTATAGTTTAATTTTCATGCACAGTCTCAACGTTTCCCTCCTCAAAAACACACGTTCCAGACACTTGTATGATTTTTATTGGCTCGCTTCGCAATAACCCTTCTACCGGCCTAAGATCCTAAGGGAACACTTTGGTAGCGACAATAAGCAAAACATAGCTATTACTTGAATCGCTTAAGAATTTCCCTGAAGGATAGTTCTGCTGTAATAATTATCAGGGGAAACATTTGTTTTGTGTGAATAGTTTGCTTTTATCTCCTTTCATATGATGAGTGCGTAGCTGACTTGTCGGTTGACGACTTGTTGGTGCAAAATAAACTGCCCAGTTTATCTTTTTATCTTTCGCAGCTAGTGCCATCGCCCGACGTATTGACCGACCGCAGAACGCTGTTTTTGAACATTTTCTTGACATTTTTTTTTTATCTTGGTAAAATCATCAAATGGGTCCTCCCACCCAGCGCAGAGCGGGAGGGACTGTCAGACTCGTACTGACTAAAATCCACGGTGTCCTTCAATAGCCCTTCACGTTTCGGGGTCACGGTAATCGTTAGTCCCGCGACCCCGGCAGGCTTTGGCCCTCTACAGGTCCCGTCACTATAGGCCTAATGTAATGATTTTAGTATTTATAGTTTTAGCTTAATCACTTTACCAAATTAAGTTACTTGTTACCCTAAATATTAAATCAATTTGCAGCAGTCATGCAGGTCCCGCATTTCCTGCAATCCCTGCTAAATGCAAATGATTTTGATACAAAGTTGTTCCACCTCAAACTTAGACTAGATCTGTTTCCAAACGTGCACAGATGTAGATCGCTATAGTTCTGCGCTCAAGTGATTTCAATAATCTGTCCCGTAGATAGTAAGTACAGTATATCTAGTTCTTTGTTTTTGGGTCTTCTGTCTTCTTCAAATAGAGGAAAAAATGGAAAATCAAACTGCAATGCATTATGCAACCAATATTTTTATGTGGGTGAACAGGTAGGCATACATAATTCGCACTGCATTGCGATCATTTTATTTAGGAACCTAGTTAATTAGGAAGATTTTAGATCAGTTCGAGATCCCATCAGCTTTATAATATTAGTATAGATGTAGTTTCATGACAGAATACTTTTTTTGATGCCTCTTAGCAGGTATACCTATGGCATACCTATGTGGAGACGCCAGCACATAAACTTACCCCTGTCTGTCACATTTTCACAATGAAAATAAACCCTATTTTTGGGCATGCGGATGGCGAGTAATGGGTGGCTCGCCATCCGATCATGGACCATGCCCGGGACGACGGCACATCGTGTTCCAAGCGCCTCAAAGAGCTGTCAGCAATCTGACGGGGGCCCCATAGTGACGGGACTCCCATCTGCAAGTCCGACAGTCCTTCCTCTCTGGGTGGGAGGACTCATTTGATGATAGACGTTTACACGTTTAACCCTCAGGGGTTGACCGTGGAGACGTTTAGGGGTTGAACATGGACGAGGGTAAACTGGGGGTCGAACGTGGAATAAACCATTTTACTACGATAAATAAACCCTCTGGTTTTGTCAAAAAGTTGAAAGTGTATTGAAGATATTTGAAAAATGGTCAGTCTGTTGTGCTGACGTCTGTACCTACATAATGATAAAGAAACCGCTGTATTTTTTATACCAAATAGATGACCAACGACCTTAAGCTCTTTCTGACGAGAGTTGTAGCTCATTGGAAGAACCTCGGAAAGATAGATGGAAAAGAGCCGATTCATGGAAAAGCACTTAAAATCTCAACAAAAGATATCAACCAGAAATTAAATCCCCGAGTAGCAAATTATGAAAAATGACAAGCAACTTGTAACTTTTTCCTTTTTTTTCTCTCTGAATTTCTAATAACATACATAAATCTTTTTCAAAGGGCACCTATCTTTAGTGTTTTTTACTAAGATTGAATGAAACCCTTATCTGATCGAGGTGTCAGGCTGTCTATCCTAATGCCACAACGTTAGCCATCGTAACAGTTGGGTCTCTGCCAAATATATCCTAAAAGAACATCAAATTTTGAATGTATCGCAAACAATAATTTTGCGTGCTAGCTTTAGCTTGGTTTTTCCGCCTTCGTATTTGTAATAAAAATAGGTTTTCACTTTCAAGATAATTATACGTACCAAACATAAGAGCTTTTATTACTATCCATAAATAAAGACTGCAACTGGTCGAACTCCTAGATATTCTATAAAAAAAGACATCAGTGGGGCTATTATTTAAATTTAAAACAGAATATTTACCATGTTCACTATTCGTTATGCATATTCAAAATTTCAGCATTGTTTCAAATGCCTTGATCACATTTAAATAGAATATGTTATTTTCTATATTGTGTTTTATTTCTTAAGATAAATAAAAGAAAATGTAGAAAAAAAGAAAGAAAATTTACAGATAAGGAGGGAAGACGCCTGGGTGTCACCACTGTGAGGATCGCCAGGAAGACACGGTAGAGCATACGGTGCAGGACTTCCCAGCTTGGGTAGCGCACCGCCGTGTCCTCACGAAGGCGATAGGCGGCGACCTCTCGCGCCCGGCATTGGTCGAGGCCATGCTGCGGGGTGAGACGGAATGGGAAGCGGTCGGACGGAATGGGAAAACTTTAATTAACATAATCACATTTTCCGATACCCAAAGGTTTTAAAAATATAAAACAACGATTCCCGATACGATAAACATAAAAACCAATTACCACCCATAGTTATACCAACTTTTAACTTAAAACGTTGCCCACGTACACGTATTATTGCAGCCATATAATTTTTGCAGGCAATAAAAAATATTTCTCATCAAATTTGCGAAATGACGAAAAATGCGTTGGTATATTATAGAGATAAGCGCAAGCGGTTATTTATAGTGGATGAGCAGAGGTAGGGGTGCGAAAGAGGTCAGTACAGTCGGACGACCATCATTTTTCATTTCATTAGCCGCGGGAGGTGTCGTCCTATCCTGTCCTGGTTGGGCATCGAGCCTCATTAACGGCATACGGGCGTGCCTCCCACCTATCTCCTTTGTGACTATTTATAGAGTGATGAAGTGTTTAAAATAGGCATGTTGCGAGGTGTAATGTTAACACTATTTTTTTAACGTGGTAAAATCATCAAATGAGTCCTCCCACCCAGGGTTGAGCGGGTGGACCCTCAGACTCGTACTGACGGAAATCCACGGTGTCCTTCAATAGCCCTTTACGTACCGGGGTTACGGTAAATCATAAGTCACGTGACCCCGAGAAGCTTCGGCCCTCTAGAGGGGGGTCCCGTCATTTTTGCTGACACACACTGCTTCGTAGAGGCGCGCGTGGAACACAACGCGCCGTCGACTCGGGCATGGTCCATGGTCGGACAGCGAGTTGCTCATTACTTGCTGCCCGCATGCCCGCGCCTACGGTGGCTGGAGATCGTCTGCCGAGGTCCGTTGCCGTGGGCGTTTACCACTGCGGCTGGGGTGGAGGGAGGACGATGTCCTCTCCCTCACGTGGCCCGCCTTCTCCTTCGCGAGCATAACTGCTTCGCAGAAGGAGGCGACCGCTTCCCACTCCATCTCGCCCCGCAGCATGGCCTCGACCAATGCCGGGCGCGAGAGGTCTCCGCCTATCGCCGTCGTGAGGACACAGCAGTGCTCTGCCCAAGCGGGGCAGTCCTGCACCGTATGCTACTCTGTCTCCTCCGGGCGATCCTCGCAGCGTTGAAACCCAGGCGTCTTCCCTCCTTATCAGACACAGGTACCTCCCGAAACTTCCATGCCCCGTGAGGAACTGCGGCATGCGGTAGGTCAAGACGCCGTGACGCCTATCCAGCCACTCCTCAAAGAGGGGTCTTACTGCCTCGATTACGGCGTGCCCAAATGTAAACACTCTGAAAATTATTTGATTTCGAGGTTTAAGTTTAGATTTTACTCATCTATACATACATATAATAAATCTGTAGAAGGGTCAATTCTGTACATTGAAAATATTGAAAAAATAAATAGCGGGGGTGTTGCTGGATCGATACCAAACCCAAATATGTGATTAAAAAAATGTTTGTCTGTCTGTCTGTCTGTCTGTATATGCAAACATCACGTGAAAACTAACGGTTCGATTTCGATGAAACTTGGTATAATTATACCTTATTATCCTGGGCATAAAATAGGATACTTTTTATCCTGGAAAAATACGTAGAACAAAAAATCTTATTTTTCAGTTTTATTCATAGACGTTTTTCTGTAGAACCGCGAATCTCCTTAATTATTATAGGCTTAGCCGTATTTGGGTCCAATAGATATTTATAAGATGTATTGTCAGAGTTACTCAAAATGGAGAAATAAACCATCCACGCGAAGACCGACATCCGCGTGGACGGAGTCGCGGGCGGAAGCTAGAAAAAATAAAAAATAAACGTGCCAAGTTTTATTTTGTTTTATATTTGTGTTGTTGAATGAAAGGTAAATTGTGGTTTACGATTTATGATATCAGAAACTTCAATATCATTTTTGAAGACCTATCTATAGATATACATGTACGTATTTAAGGGTTTGACATGTATTGATGTGACGATTTTTGTTACTATTGTTGAAAATCTTAATGCGATTCACAGAATACATCCACTTACCAAGTTTTTATAGTATAGGCTATCGGATCGCTTTCGCTTTTCTATGTGACTGGATTCAAACAATTCCATACATTACAAATAAAAACGTCTCGCTTCGCATTGGCCATGCTTGTCTGTTTGACAAAGGCTTCAGGGTCTGCTACCGATTATTCGAATGTAGGTTATTGATTCAAACGTTCAAAAAAACTTTTTCCATGCTTCCTCCTAACTCTTACAATTTTTCCTATGTAAGCAGTTAGCCCTAGCTAGTATAGTACAAACACACATAAACTTATGCCTTTTCCCATAACGCTAGGCAGATACAACTGAGCGCCACCTACGTTACGATCTATTTTAGATGCCAATTTTTACTTTGCAAAGTAAATTACATGTTTTCCTCCAGTTACATTGTACGTAGGTTTATGCAAAAAAAGACAACTCCGAACATAAAATATTCAAAATACCTGTTCTATTTACTCACACGTGTCCCATCAATTCTGCTATAATCTCGCAACGAAATTAGAAGCGAATATTGTATGTAATAAAAGCTGTCAGTTCCCCAGACTGCTTGAGTAACGTTCAATCTCGATCCATCTAATATTCGACGTTTACTAATACACGGGAGCTTAAAAGATAGAGTGTTTGTAGGTGAACTCGTATAAATAAAATTGTTTTGATAACAAACTTGGAAAGGAGAAAAATACGAGTAAAAACACGTATATAGATTTTATTACCCTTAGTTATGTTAGGCTTGAGGCCACTGGAGGCGACTGCCCTCCAGCGCGTCTACGAATGGCGCGTGGAGGCGCAGCGCCGGGGCGAATCCCCGCTGCCTCGACAGGTCGAGGCGCGGCGGGAAGAGCTCCGGCGCGATCTCAGGGCAGTATGGAGGGAGCGACTGTCGCAACCGAGGTCCGGGCACGCCGCAATCGCGGCGGTAAGACCCCTCTTTGAAGAGTGGCTGGATAGGCGTCACGGCGTCCTTACCTTCCGCATGACGCAGGTCCTCACCGGACACGGAAGTTTCGGGAGGTTCCTGTGTCTGATAGGGAGGGAAGAAACGCCTGGGTGTCACCACTGCGAAGATCGTCCGACGGACACGGTGGAGCATACGGTGCAGGACTGCCCCGCTTGGGCAGAGCACCGCCGTGTCCTCACGACGGCGATAGGCGGAGACCTCTCGCGCCCGGCATTGGTCGAGGCCATGCTGCGGGGCGAGACGGAGTGGGAAGCGGTCGCCTCCTTCTGCGAAGCAGTCATGCTCGTGAAGGAGGAGGCGGACCGCCTGAGGGAGACGACAGCGTCCTTCCTCCATCCCAGCCGCAGTGGTAGACGCCCACGGCGTCGGACGTTACAGGACGATCTCCGGCCACCGTAGGCGCGAGCATGCGGGCAGCGAGTAATGGGCGACTTGCTGTCCGACCATGGACCATGCCCGGGTCGACGGCGCGTTGTGTTCCACGCGCGCCTCAAGGAGTGTCAGCACATTGACGGGGCCTGTAGAGGGCCAGAGCCTGCCGGGGTCGCGGGACTTACCCATCACCGTAACCCCGGTACATAAAGGGCTCGTGAAGGACACCGTGGATTTTAGTCAGTACAAGTCTGACAGTCCCTCTCACCCTGCCCTGGGTGGGAGGACTCATTTGATGATTTTACCACGCAAAAAAAAAAAAAGGCTTTAGGCCAATCGCATCCCACTGTTGAGCGCCTTGAGTTATGAGTCGTGCTTCACGATAACTGACAAATGCTTGCACTGACTGGACAGGTCCACTTAAATTTATATGGTTCTTTCTTCAAAAGACCATCTCAGATACAAACCTTCATAACTTAACCAATTTAATGTCCAGGCCACCTGTAAGTGTCATAACTAGCTGGATGCTACTGTCGTTTACTACGTGGTATTTAGAGACGCAAACATATGGGACGTTACATACGTTTGATGAAAGTATTATACACTGTCTGAGAAGGGGCGACCGCAATTTTAATTTTAGAAAAAATAAATGAAATTCATCATCTCCCCTACTCTTTTCCCAACTATATTGGGGTCGGCTTCCAGTCGAACCAGATGCAGCTAAATATCAGAATTTTATATAATGCGACTGACTATCGGACCTCTACAAGCCAGTAACTGGATAATGGGTCGTATTAACCAGTCTTACTTGGACTGGTTGTCAGTCGCATTAGATTGATACCCATGATATTACTGATACGCATTTCAGTATTTTACATGGAGCTACTCCTTAAATCTGATGCTTAAATCTGACGGCTGGTAGAAAATATAATATAAGCCATAATTTTGTTTAATCCTATCTCATAGAGGAAATGTATCAGCATTAAAATTTGTATGGAAACACGAACTCATTATGAATAATGCGGATAATCGAATTGTAGTAACGCGCCTGTGAAAATTAGTGCTACGCCGATATTTAAATTTTAATGGAAAAGCAATGCTATTGATACTATCCTTCCATACTATAATATTACTCAGAAAAAAACCTGAATATTCGTGTTTTAAAGGTGCTTCTGCACTTCTGAAAGTGTTTTTAAGGGATGGATAAAGTTGAGCATTCACTTGTAATGAGCATTCTTATTAGTTACATTACAGAAAAAACAAACAAGAGCGTTTTATCGAGCATTCTGACGAACGTTCTACCAAACATTTTGCCGAGCATCGACTAGAGCGTTCGCTAAAAAGATCGTGAAAATGTTCGTGACTGTGTTCGTTGTTCAGTTCGACAAAATTAAAAACGGCGATGCTCTGTTATAAGTGAATGCTCAAATCTATGGGCACCTAATGCAACCAGCAAATAATGGGATACTATAACGCACTTTCAATTGTCTTCTATGATCTATACTTGCCATACAAAAACAGGGTGCTTAAATTCTTCAGCTGCGTCTATGCACTGTCGAGCGAAGCACAATAAATAATAAATAAATAATAAATATTCCACAACTATCACACAAGGCCATCTAGTCCCAAGCTAAGCAGAGCTTGTGTTATGGGTACTAGACGACTGATAAACATACTTATATATTTCTAAATACCTACATAATTATAGATAAATTACACCCAGACACAGAACAAATGATCGTGCTCATCACAGACAAATCAATGCTGATATTAGAACCAAGTGCTTTCCTCGAAAAATGGGGCAATCCTTTATAATGTTATTCAGTTTCTTGCCAAACAAAAAGAGCGTAATGATTGCGTAGCCGCTTGTTCGCATATTCGCTGTAGTTAGGACTTGGCCTTAGAAAAACACGTGTGTTACAAACAAATAACTGCTGGACCGTAAGAGATTAGTTTTAGATTTTTGGCACGCCAGCCACCAGTCAGTATAAAAAATGAGGGTAGGTACGTACAAATGTGTTTTATTGTTTATTCCCTGACCTGTCAACTTACTGAGAGAAATTGCTACGTTATGTTACAGAAGTTATGTGAAGTACGTGCTGTAGTATTTTTCCGCTTTGGAATTAGTGTGTAGCTACGAACGTTGGTACATTAAATTTGAGTTTGTCTCAGATTATTATTATTATTATTATACCTACTGTTATTATTTGCATTAGTGGCCAAAAAATATTCCTCAGCATGAGATTATAATTAGAGAGAAGTAGAGCAAATGCTTTTTTTTAATTTGTATTATCAATGCGTCTTTCGAAGGAACCTTCCACTATTGTGATAAGGTTAAAAATCTATTGAACAAATTTGACAGATTGAGGTAGATATGGTTATAATTATTTAGTTTAGTGAAAGAGGATATTTATCACTTTCACTAGTCAGTTTAGTGATTAGTCATAATTACTATATGAAAAATAACTTTGACTGTAATATATTATTCACTTCATTATAAGAGATTAGAGAGGCTCAGTTATTATATTACTAATTATTGATGTAACCGAGCCTTAATTATAAATCATAAGTGACTATACAATATCTGAGCTTTCCAAGTATAGAATTATAACCCTGTTACATCGTATATTATGAGAGGAGAACACCCAAATACTACGAAATATTTGTTTCACAATTTTTTATGTTCGATATTCAAAACTCCGAATTTCATAATACTTAAGAATTATTATCTCCATTATTAAAAATTACGAAATTTGTTTTAACGGAAGTCTTATAAATAAACGATTTGTTCGTTTTCCAATTTTAGAATTTGGTAAGCGTTTTGATCTTAACTGTAAGCTTATAATAATATTGTGTCTTTTTAATAAATTAATATCATAATATATGAATTTGGAACCAATCGGAATTATGAAAAACTTTTATATTGAAATTCGTATTTTTAAATTTCGGGATGAAGTTTTTCGTATTATTGTAGTGTACTCATAATTAGAGGCGTACAAGTTGTTGTACGCCTCTAATTATGAGTACACTGTGTCGTTTGGAAGTTGTTCCAAACGACACCCCAGATTACACAATTACTAAAGACGTTTCTTAGTACCGAGCACCGAAACTTCAAACGTTAACAGATTCAATTTGCGGTCGGTAACGGATAATGGGTGCCACAAATATGCTCTGAGGAGCCAAAGTGCATTGTAATGGCCCGATTACAGATAGTTATGTGCAATGTTACCGTTTCCACTTTAAACAATTACTTTGAGAAAATTTCAAGACTTAGCTGCTATCACTAATCGTCGGATGTAGAGAGCAAACATAGACTAATGTGGTGTCTTAGGTAAATGACTAAACGCGAACGTGATGGCGTAATAGCGACGGTAAAACCCCTCTTTAAGGAGTCGCCCGGAGAACACCGTGGAACATACGGTGTCTGCCCCACTTCGAAATGGGAAGCAGTCACATCCTTCTGCGAATCAGTCATCAGCTAGCGGAAACGGAAAGAAGAAAGGAGGAAGTGGGACGCCGGAGGGAGAAGACAGCCTTCACCTCATGACCCAGCCGCCGCGGCAAGACGCCCAAGGCATCGGATTTCTGGCCACAATAAGCGGGCTTGCGGACGGAGAGTAATGAGTGACTTGCTGTTCGATCATGGACCATGCCCGGGTCGAGTTATCAGCAATCTGACAGCCCCCCCCCCCCCCCCCTTAGAAGGCCATCGGATTTCCGGCCAGAATAAGTGGGCTTGCGGACGGCGAGTTACGAGTGACTTGCTGTTCGATCATGGGCCCGGGTCGAAGTGTCAGCAATCTGACAGCCCCCCCCCCCCCCTTAGAAAGCCAAACCCTGCAGGGGTCACGGGACTGTCTCATCAGGTAAACATGACCATCGAACGTAATGGGCTATTGAAGGACACCGTGGATTTTAGTCAGTATGAGTCTGGCAGTCCCTCCTCTCACGCTCTGTTAGGGACGACTCATTTGATGATTTTACTAAGATAAAACAAGGGTAGAATAAGGCAATCGATAATTTTAAAGGGCATTTGCCTTGAGATACACAATTATTATTACCATCGGTACTTATCATTATCATACAATTTGAACTCAACCTTAGTTAGCAACGATAAAGTTCAGAAGAGCAGATCGATCAACATCTGAAATTACGGTTTCAATCGCTATTCAAAGCTTCTCATGAAAGGGATGTTGATGAATCGTCATAATTTACCACAAAATTAGATTATCGATAATCTAAGTTAACAAGGTACCTCTGGTGGTTGGGCTAAGACTTTCCTTTCGATTTCTTTTAAGAAAATGGAAATATTCTTGTGGTTTCATTAATTTTGTCTTTTTTTTTCTCCTATCTTCCGGAAAGATTATTATTATTAAATATTATCAGCTAACATGGTAAAATCAGGTTACATCTCGTATCGACAGCTTAAAAGATGAGCTCTATCTATCACAGGTTAGAACTCAGTGTGGAAAATGCGAGATGAATACATGTTTTATATTTATAATCAAGCCAGAACGGCTGAATGAATCTGGATGAAATTAGACACAGCGATAATTATAATCTGGAATAGAGGTTAACAAAGGTTACTATAAATTCCGTAAAAATGTACGATTCCCGTGAAATATTTTTTCAGCCAAAGCCTCTGGTAATAGAGAGTTATTATAATTATAGCTACTCAGCTCTGTTATAATATATTATTCATCGTGTTTGTACAGCGTTTAACCGCTTGGATACACCTTCGACACTTCAGCTCGAATGTTTAAAATTTGTGAGCAAAATTACACCATTATGATCAGCCGAATTTCCCCCATTCAACTCAAAGTCAGGGTTGCTAGATCAACTTTCAGAATTTTTCCAATATTTAAGTTTTTCTTTCAAAATTATACATGTTGATCATGTTTTGTAAACTATTTTCCCTACTCCGTTTTTAAACAAGAAATTAAACAGATACAAAACTAGTTTCTATAACAAAATGGCAATGTCATGTGCATACTGAAGGATTCAAATTATGTGTAAGTAGTGAATCGTCTGTCGCTACGTACAAACGGACAAGTCGAAAATGGCATTTTTATTGCACAGTTCGGTTTAGATTTTAAGATGCACATCTCTGTATGTATTTTTTTATATTACGTATTTACAAATCGTATATGAGAATAGGTATTATATTTACAACGCATAAGTAACGTACATGCGGATATCTATACGAGTACATATCGTTTTGGACGGTGTTTTAAATTGCGCGCAAACGCGGTCTTGTCTGACATAATGTCATTTACGGCGAGAGTTCCAGAGTAGGTCGTGTCCTAATTGTACTTGTCCTTATTATATGTTTAGATGCTAAGATTGTTTTTTTTTTTTTTTTCAATTAGCCTGCACTGTCCCACTGCTGAGAAAAGGCCTCCCCCAATTTCCTTCCAGGAACTCTATTCCTGGGCCACTTAAGAAGATTGTTAATTAACAATAAATAATTTCGCTTTGGTGACCTGTTTGGGGAAACCGAAGGTTTTGTTTTTGCAATTGGACTACTACCGAAAATACACGTTTGACATATCGTAATTATATCGCGCATGCCACCGTCCGAGAACATCGCTCCGACAATTTATCTCTAGGTTCTCTGGCTGGGGTGCTAAGACAGGAAACCTCCACGTGCGCCCGTGGACTGGAGTTCCCTCTCGGATACGTCCGGGGGGAAGACCAGTTTTTCGGGCCGGTGCACCCTGGGATGCGGGCAAAACTCTTCCTTAGGCACTTAGGTCTGCCTGAGGGGTCTCTTTGCCCGTATGCGAATAGCCTGTCGGGTGGATGCTCCAACGCGTGTCCCTCTGAATAGCAGAGGGCACAGCGGCGGAGCGGGCTTGTGGACGGCGAGTAATGGGTAAGCTCGCCGTCCAACCAAGGACCAAGCCCAGGTCGGTGGCGCGTCGTGTTTCACGGGTCACCGACGGGGCCCCTTACGGGGCCAAATGCCTGCTGGGGTCGCGGATTTTTTCTTAATCCAGGTTACCGCGGCCCCGGAACGTAAAGGGCATCCGAAGAAACACGGGTGGATTTTAGTCAGTAAGAGACTGACAGTCCCTCCCGCCCCACCCAGGGCGGGAGGACTCATTTGATGATTTTGCCACCCTTAAAAAAAAAAAAAAAAAAAAAAAAAAAAGGTTCTCTGGCTAATGGACAATATTTGATTTGATTTCACTGAACCTTGTGAAATCAGAAATGCCGTACTACAAGTATGCGCCTGACCCTGCCGGTCGCGGCACTAACGAGCTACCGTGACCACGGAACGTAAAGGGCTATTGAAGGATACCTTGGATTTTAGTCAGTACAAGTCTGACGTCCTTCCCGCCCTGCCCTGGGTGGGAGAACTCATTTGATGATTCTACTCGTACCACGTTAAAAAAAAACGACGGGTTGCACTCTAAGAGTGCCGGCAGAAGTGAAAACTTCAATAGTAATAAACACACACGAACATTCGCGCAAGCGCCCTGCGCCGTCTTACGAATTTTCGATCAGGTCACATATCCTGACGCGAGTTTAACATTTTTTAACCATTCCAAAAAAAGTGCACAACGCCGCTAAAGAAGTTTTCACTTCAAAAATACATGTCTTTACTTACCTTGCAAGAACTATACATACCCCGAATGAATGAAACCTCGGTTTTTGACATGTCCGTTCGTACGTAGGGACCGTCGAAATACATTTCTCCTGTACTTTTCCAAATTCAGTGAGCGCAGCATGTCTTATTATGTATTACTTAACATTTCAGTAGTTACCTCCTTTCTAGTTATATCATCTTCCACACAGTGTATCCATCGTTTATTTGGTGTTCTTCTACAGTTACATCCATCCACATTCAAAAATGTTCTCACCACATTTTCCTCTTTCTCAGTCCCTTAGAAAGATTTTTTTACCAAAAAATGTGGAAAATCTCCCTATTCTACCAACGCTGCTCAAATTATATTCAACTTATCAACGCACGGAAGACTTCATTAAGCGAAGTGTATCTCGTCTTCCCCTTTCAATATTTCGTCCGTATATTTTTTAGTATGAGAAATATTGTTACCTGCCTTATTTTGTTTATTTTTTATTGTTCTTTAGTAGGTATTGAGATGTGTTATTTTCTATTCTCGCTAGCTTGCGGCTGTTTGAATTTTTTAAGCTAATTGAGCATTGAATTACTTATTTTATTACAAGACAGGAGGATTTATTACGTATAATGATCGAATGAAGCGGCATGCTATTAGGGAGGACTATATCCAGAAACTGCTAAAGGATGATGATGATGACGGTATCATCAATGATACCATAATCATCACCCTGTAGTCCCATCCATGATGGGTTTAAACTGCTTCTGTGTTTAAATAAGCTCATGGGACTTCGTTGTGTTATCGTGACGATCATCCGTTTGTCAACCAGCAACTACAACTTCATAATCTTGTTGTAAATAAACCATTGAGCGACTCCTTGTACCCCAAAGCAAATGTATATTGAACGCGTTGGTTTAGCTGAACCTTTAAAGCTTTACCTAGGTTTGTCATAATTGCCGTTAAAATAGTAAAATAATGTTTGGAAATGTAGTCGAACTGTGACTGTAAGTAATAATTTTGTCATATCATGAAAATATCACTTGTCCAGCAATATTTATACATACATTTGAAACTCCAGTTTGGAACTGGCTTTTTCGCCCACTATGTTTTTTTTGTTAGTTTCTTTCGCATTTTCTTCATTTGGATCCGAGCAGTACCGCTATTCCGTAACGTTCATGAGCTCACTGCACCCAACGAACTTATTTGTTTTAAAGTCATCACAGATTGTAAGTTTTAAACACTACGTTCAAAATTCGAATGATGTCTAGTTCAGAATTCCAGATGATTTACTCGTGAACAATACAGAATAGGACTACAGACTGGTGCATTTAGAATAGTAAAGAAAAAACCAATCGCAACATTCAACACAGCACTTAAAAGAATCCTTTTTAGTCACAACAGTTTACACCATGTTCGTATATCTGTTACACGTAATCGCTTATCCCAAAGTCCCATAGTTAATCTATTAAGACAAACATTGATTTATAGCACCTGATCCTTTCACTTCAAAGAACATCAACCGGTAAGTCCCGAATGACGTCACTTGTAATGACATTGCCCAAAACACAGGATTAAGGCGGATACACAACTTCGACCCGGAAAAGGTGGGGGTCGTTGATATCAGCTGCGGAGCCTTCACATAGCTAGGTTGAGGAAAAGTCAGGGTACTATTTGATTTAACCTTTGTAATAAGGAACAATATAGAAAATTTTGAGATAAAAATAGAGGAAGAATGGTGGAATTACCTGCGGTTACACTTTGATCTAAAGAGCTCTTAGCATTAAGTAGATAAACATTAAAGAAGAAATAGACAGGCCAGCGTAAGGCTTAATTCCACTTGACTTGCGGCCTACTTCACCAGAACATCAAACCGAGACTATAGGCAAAATATTCACTCCCTTACACCCATAAAACTTACACAGGCCATGATCTCACATAATACAATCAATTTGCCACAACTTATCAAACACACCCACTCGTATACAACTATCTTTATCTTTCGCAGCAAGATTTACAACGCGTCAATCCATAATACTTGCGGGTCGTAAACAAAAATCCACTGTATATAAAAGCAGTGAGTGAAAAGAGTAATTTTCTCTTCCATAAAAACAGTTAGGCAGTTATTTATGGTGATACCGCAATCTATACAAGGGATTTCGCCCGAGGCAGAGCATTAACGATTATCCGGGTTTTTCCAAAGAAATATTACTTGACAAATAAATTCCGTGTAGGTTTCTTTTTTGCTCATCAGTGGTAGAGGTTCTTGGAACGATCATTTTATCGGAGCGGATGATATATTAAACATAGTATTTTATTTAATACTAGCTTCCGCCCGCGACTCCGTCCGCGTGGATGTCGGTCTTCGCGTGGATGGTTGATTTCCCCATTTTGAGTAACTCTGACAATGACATCTTATAAATATTACGGCGCTGAATCCACTGCGGGTAATGCAACGTGTGTTCGCGGTTCTACAGAACAACGTCTATGAATAAAACTGAAAAATAAGATTTTTTTCTACGTATTTTTCCAGGATAAAAAGTATCCTATGTTATGCCCAGGATAATAAGGTGTAGTGTATCTCTGTTACGCATATATTTAAGACGAATATTATTAATAAACATTCAGTAATCATCCAGCAGTCAGAGCGTTTTATTCTCTCCAATACCCATCCTTACATGGCGACCCTGCCATGTTTGGTGATGTGGTGTCAAGTCTCAAATTTTACCGACGCAATGTAGGCGCGCTGTGTGTGGCACAAACTTATGTTTCTAAGTGATTTTGTTTTATGGAACTTGGTGTTTTTCGAAAAATGTGTAATTCAAACACTCCAAAACGAGAAGAGGTCATTATAAACCAGAATGGCATTGGAGCTTCAAATGTGGCCACTAGCGACCAGCTACAATTTCATCTCTCAGCAATCAGCATAGTTATGATGATTATTTTGGGTTTGTTGCTAATATTGGCATTATATTTCTTCTACAAATGCTATAAGAACTGCCATCATACATGGATACAAAACCAAATACTCCGCGAAAACTTGAGAGCATCATTTTCTCGGCGTAGACGAAGAGGAGCTGCAGAAGGCTGTTCGGCGTGTGCAACGCGATTTTCGACGGCCAACACCGGGTGTGCGTCGTGTCCCGGCCAAGGGTCTTCACTTCCTAAAGAAGGTTTTCAGTGAAAGTGTAGTGTCTAAAGTGCGTAAAGTGTAAAAATGTGTAAAGTGAACGGAAATCGTTAAACTATGGTAACTCAATTTATGTAATCTTAGTTATTAAGTGTATTAGTTACTTATTTTATTTTAAAAATGACACATAATGGCCCATGGGCTCAATGACATATATGAGAAACTGAGAAAACTTAAAGAAAACTTATATAAATTAAGTATTGAAAAAAGGACCCCAGAGCGTTTGAAAGATAAGCTGAATGAAGCAAATATTGTGTATAATAGCTATTCTGTTTTAATTCCAAGCATTAGAGAACAAATAGAAAATGAGGCATATAGTGGCGAAAGTTTGTCATTAATTAAGTCGCATTGTGATAAAATTACTGAGTTGTATTCTCAGATACAAGAGTTTTGTAATAAGTTGCATATATCAGTAACTGATAAGAGCAAAAGTGAACTATTTGGCTCAACTTCGAATCCCGAATTCAAAATGGAGTTCGATTTAAAAATTGCCCTGAGTTTGTTACCTGTTATGAATAATGAGGAACTGACGACGCGTCAATTAATTGATGGGATCGATTACTATAACTCTACTTTAAAAACCGAACAATGTAAATTAAGTTTAGTTAACTTTGTCTTGAAGAGTCGTCTCTCTCAACAAGCTAAACTATTGCTAAAACAAGATTACCCATCCATTGATGCATTACTTACTGATATGCGTATGGTTCTCTTGCCTAAAAAAAGTGCTGTCGCCTTGCAAAGTAAATTACAAACTTCGCGACAGGATCAAAGATCTATCAATGATTACGGAAAGGAATTGACTGAGCTATTTATGGATTTATCTATAGCACAAGCCGAAGGTAAAACGGAAAATCTGAAAATTTTACAACCATTAAACGAAAAGCAAGCCATTAAACGTTTTGCCGACGGATTGCGCAATAGACGTCTCAGTACAATAATAGCTGCCCGAAATTTTGAAACCTTAAAGGACGCGGTGCAAGCGGCTATAGATGAAGAGACAATTGCGATGCCGTCTCAATCTGAAAATATATTAACTTATAATAGGAAACGTAATAATTATTATCAAAGTCAGCATAATCGAGGAGCTACTCGCCAATCTCGCGGTGCCTCCACATATAACAATTTTAACAGGTCTAACGCCCCTCGTGGTGCAACTTTCTACCGAGGCCGTGGTCGTTCGTCCCAGAACTACAGGCGAGGTCAGTTCAGACAGAATCGAGGTACGTACTATAACTCTCATAATAGGAACAAAGACTCTAAAGGTGCGCATCATAGGAACGAACAACATTGTGATGCAAATATTCGTGTCATCAAAGACGACGAGCCCTCAAAAACTAATTCGACAGGAGAGCAGAGCAAGTTTTTTCGTGAATAATGGGTTTGTATTTGCAAGTAATAGCCATTGTTGTATAGAATTATTCGCAAGTAAATATAACTATTCATTTTTAATTGACACCGGCGCTTCAATTTGTGCCATTAAGTATAAACATGTTATTGAATTAAACATACCGATCCATAAAGAGAGCATTAAGATAAGCGGAATCGGTGGCACAATAGAAGCAATTGGATATGTTTATTTGACTCTGAGCGATTGTTATGACTTAGGTGGACATTTATTTAATCATAAATTTTATGTTTTTAATTCCTTGCCTTGTATGGCGCATGCTATTTTAGGACAGGATTTTCTTACAAAATTCAATGCTATATTAAATTATAGTGATAGAACTTTAACATTAGATAATAATATTTTAAAAGAAAGAGTAACTTTGTCTTTAAAAATGAATTATTCAAAGTATGCTTGTAATTTAACTTTGCCGCCAAGGTCTGAATCAATTCATTACATACCAACTGACATTACGGAAGAGTGTCTTGTTTGTTCATCTGAATTACGAACAGGAGTATTCACTGCTAGCGTATTAGTTAAACCCATAAATGGAGTGATACCTATTTTAATCCTAAATACAAATGAGACTGAGAACTACCTTGACACTATTGAACCGACTTTACATAAAATTCGTGACTATCATTTGTGTAATTTTGAACAATGTCAAAATGTAAACGCAGACCGTGTTAAAAAATTATTTAGCTTATTAAAATTAAATCATTTGAATGACGAAGAGCAAATCACGATTGAAAATATTTGTGCGAAATTCTGCGATATATTTTTATTGCCAGGTGATAAATTAACAACAACAAACATATATAAACATCAAATTAATTTACAACCTAATGCTCAACCAGTTTTTAGTAAACCTTACCGAATACCATATTCGCAAACACAAGAAGTAAACAAGCAGATTAGTAACATGCTACGGGAAGGTATTATTGAACCATGTCAATCTGAATGGTCAAGTCCATTATTATTGGTCCCTAAAAAGATAGATAACAAGGGTAATAAAAATTGGCGCTTAGTAATAGATTATAGGAAATTAAATAATAATATACAAGATGACAAATTCCCCCTCCCAAATATTACTGAGATTTTGGATTCCCTTTCAGGTTCTGTATACTTTACAACTCTTGACCTTTCCAATGGGTATTATCAATGTGACCTTGACCCGAAAAGTAGGAAATATACAGCATTTTGTTCTGGACAGTATAAAGTTTCCGAAACCGAAGATAAGATTAGTGCTTCCGTATCAGGACAATACCAGATGACAAGGATGCCAATGGGCTTAAAAACAAGCCCTAATGCTTTTTCAAAAATGATGACTGTCGCAATGTCGGGTTTGACATACGAAAAATGCTTAGTCTATTTAGATGATCTTATTGTTTTTGGAAATTCGTTAGACAGCCATAACAAAAATCTCATTGATGTTTTTACAAGACTACGTCAGGTAAATTTAAAGTTAAATCCTCACAAATGTAACTTTCTGAAAAAGGATATATTGTATTTAGGACACGTAATAACGAGCGAAGGTGTTTTGCCCGATCCTGAAAAAATACATGCTTTAAGTAACTGGCCAGCTCCTAAAACTGTCGAAGAACTAATTAGGTTTGTTGCATTCGCTAACTATTACAGAAAATTTATAAAAAATTTTGCTTGTATAGCTTATCCCTTAACACAGTTAACAAAGAAAAATGCATTATTTATATGGGATAAAAAATGTCAAAACGCTTTTACCACTTTAAAGTCGATAATTTCGAGCCCACCCATACTTCAATACCCTGACTTTTCTAGCAATTGTAAATTTATATTACAAACCGACGCTTCCAAATATTCATTGGGCGCAGTTTTGTGCAATGACAATAGAAAACCAATAGCATTCGCAAGTAGAAATTTAAATAAGGCCGAAATCAACTATCCCACCGTGGAAAAAGAACTTTTAGCGATAGTATGGGCGGTTAAACATTTTCGTCCCTATTTGTATGGCCGTACATTCGTAATTGAAACGGACCACAAACCACTAATTTATTTATTTGGTATGCGTGATCCATCAAGTCGACTTATTAAATTCAGACTATTACTTGAAGAGTACGATTTTATCGTAGAATATATCAAAGGATCCACGAATATTCCAGCTGACTCAATGTCACGATTACCTATTACATCAACGGACTTAAAAAACATGCATGAAAGTATAATCACGGTTATGACGCGTTTGCAACATAGAAAAGCGCTTGCTTCACAACATTCTCCAAATGCTATGGATTCTACTGACGACTGGCCTGCGCAACCAAGAGTTGTGGAAATCTATAGTAGATCGAGGATGTCTGTAGAACTTAAATTTATAGAACATGATAAGTTAAATAACCTACGTAGGTATAATGAGATAGAAAAAGAAAATAATATATTTTGTTATTCGTCAACGAGAATGACGTTATTTATAAATCCAGTTGCCCGATCACAATTGACGCCAGCCGCATTTGTGAGGGAACTGAAATATTTTTGTGAGAAAATTAACGTGCACGAATTAATTTTTATAAGAAGTAAAACACACGATGAATTCATTAAAAAAGTGTTTTCAGAAATTAAGTCGTATAAAAACTGGACCGGCCCACGATTGTGTATTCTAAATGACACTAAAATAATTGAAAATGTCGATGACCGGAAAGTAATATTGAATGATTTTCATCTTCTACCAACAAGTGGCCACGCTGGTATAAGACGAATGTATAATAATATCAAGAAATATTACTACTGGTCATGTCTTGAAAAAGACGTAAAAGAATTTGTAAAGAAATGTGATAAGTGTCAAAAACAAAAACATACTTCTCATTATGTAAAACAGCCGTTGGTTGTTACTACAACAGCCAATTCGGCGATGGAAAAAGTATTCCTGGACGTAGTAGGCCCCTTAGATCGCGATGATTTTAATAACTCATATATATTAACTATTCAATGCGAATTGAGTAAATATGTAGAAGCTTATCCTATGAAATCTAAAACCTCTGAAGAGATAGCGAAAAACTTTGTAAATAATTTTATACTTAGATTTGGTATTCCCGCTAGAGTAGCTACAGATAGAGGTACAGAATTTTTATCAGCTGTTTTTAAAGATACATGTAAACTTCTCAATATAACTACATTAAATTCAACTGCATACCATCACGAAACAATAGGTTCTCTGGAAAACACTCATAAATCTTTGGGTAATTTCCTAAGAATACAAACGAACAACCATCCGAGTACATGGAGTACGTGGGTACCCTTTTGGTGTTTTGCCTATAATACTTCAGTACACACCGTTACTAAATTCACACCTTTTGAACTCGTATTTGGAAAGAAATGTCATTTACCATCAAATTTAACCCAAAATACAATAGATCCACTTTATAACTACGATAATTATCCCATAGAATTAAAATACAGGTTACAAACAACTCAAAAAGAAGCATATGATAATTTATTGCAAAGTAAGTCATTAAGAAAACAAAGGCATGATCTAAAGTGTAATCCTATAACGTATAAACAAAATGACTTGGTACTAGTTAAAAACGAGACTGGAAATAAGCTTCAGAGTATTTATAACGGGCCATATTCAGTGATAAGAGATGTTTCGCCAAATGTTGAAATATTGAAAAATAATGGAAAAACTGACTTAGTACATAAGAATAGAACTAAGATGTATTATTCATAATATTTTACTCTTATATTTACACAGTAATCTTTTATTTTAATATTTGTATAAGAAACAAACATTGTTAAACTGTTTGAATGATAATTATGTTCATATTAGCAAAATAAAATAAAACCAATATTTTATTTTATTTTTTTCCTTTCGGGGAAGGTGTAGTGTATCTCTGTTACGCATATATTTAAGACGAATATTATTAATAAACATTCAGTAATCATCCAGCAGTCAGAGCGTTTTATTCTCTCCAATACCCATCCTTACAAAGGAATAATTATACCAAGTTTCATCGAAATCGAACCGTTAGTTTTCACGTGATGCCTGCACAAACAGACAGACAGACAAACAGACAGACAGACAGACAGACAGACAAAATTTTTTTTAATAATATATTTGGGTTTGGTATCGATCCAGCAACACCCCCCGCTATTTATTTTTTCAATATTTTCAATGTACAGAATTGACCCTTCTACAGATTTATTATATGTATAGATAAATATATTTAAAAACGTTGCCAAATCAGAGATCGGTCATCCTTTTACTTACTGTTCCAACAGGCTCGGAATGCAAACAGGCATGTTTGCATTCCGTGTTCCTTTTAAAAGTGCAAAAACTGTTTTAAGACTGGGAAAAAGGACGGATTGCTTTGTTTCGGTAAGGACTAATATTACCAATATATAATAACTATCACTGTATTATAAATACTGATATTTCGTCAAGAAATCGCCGTAATACATTTTTTTTTCACACACACGGTTAGCGCAGTGGCTGAACGACTGGACTTTAGCGCAGCGTGTCAAGGGCTTGATTCCCGCACGGAACAATTACTTATAGGTCATACAAATATTTGCTACGTGCGTTTTCGAACCCGCGATTTAGAGCACAGCAGTCCGATCGCTCAGTCACTGCGCCAAACGTGCCGTCAATAAATTTTAATAAAATTACCTTTATTTTTTAAAAAGGGTTTAAAGAAGGATTTTCCCGCGCCTATTTGATTGAAAAAAAAATTATTTCTTTCTTTTTTGTTGATAATATAATCCAAGAAGTAAGAGTATCCTACGTTCCCGGAAGGTAAGCTGCCCTTGAAGGGAACAAACATTCCGAAGTCACCCTTACTCGTAGCTGAGAATTCGCTGAAACACGGTGCGCAGAAATAAAATTCCTTTACCGCTCCGAATTTGAGAAAGGTCAAATTTAATGCTCGCACAAGAATGTTTAAAGATAAACAAAAGAATCCGGAATCGCTGGCAGGAAAAAAGAGGTACGGAACCACCGAAAGCCCGCGACGGCGACGCGGCGACGTGACATTATCGTGCGCGTGCGACATTCCCGCGTGATTTGCATACAGATTGTTTACATTTATTCGAGCAATACGGCTGGGGATTTTTGCATTTTGTCGCCGCTTTGCTAACAATTATTCCCTACTTTTATGTTGTTTAGTATTTATTTGTAACATTTGGGTTGCGCGATGTTTGTTTTTATGATTTAGGTGCAACCTGTGTTTATAATCGGTTGGCACCAAAAATAAATGGCTTTGTAATGTTTTCTGTGTACATATTATTATAACTTACAACATGGTTTTAATTTAATCGAATTTGTTGATTTTGTGGGACCAATTATTCTTACAAATTAAAAATCATTATTTTGCTAGAATGGCATGGTGAATGCTGCATTATTCATTTAATTGACAGATAATCGGCCAAATGTGTGTCGCACAGGAAGATGATGACTGTGAATTTAATGAATGAATCAACTGGTTATACATATATTCTGATAAATAAGATAGGTGTTGTGGTAGATAGATGGACCGGCAGACAACGTAGAAACCATAAAAAAAACGACGGGTTGCACTCTGGGAGTACCGGCAGAAGTGAAAACTTCAATAGTAATAAACACACACGAACATTCGCGCAAGCGCCCTGCGCCGTCTTACGAATTTTCGATCAGGTCACGTGTCCTGACGCGAGTTTAACATTTTTTACCCATTCCAAAAAAAGTGCACAACGCCGCTAAAGAAGTTTTCACTTCAAACAAAACGACGGGTTGCACTCTGGAAGTGCCGGCAGAAGTGAAAACTTGAATAGTAATAAACACACACGAACATTCGTGCAAGCGCCCTGCGCCGTCTTACGAATTTTCGATCAGGGTCACGTGTCCTGACGCGAGTTTAACATTTTTTACCCATTCCATAAATAGTGCACAACGCCGCTAAAGAAGTTTTCACTTAAAAAACGTTGTAGCAAATGGGTTATTCTTATTTTTAGTGTCATGGAAAAAAAAATATAGTGATTTGTAATTATAATGTAAGTTTTATTTCAAATCGTTAGATAACATATCAAATACTTCGTTTATTAGGTTTGTCGGGCTTAAATTGTAGAAAAACACAATTAAAAAAAAAAATAGTTTTAGCTCTGCCACGGTTGCTGTCGCGGTGTTTAACCACTATTTTTTTTAATCTTTTTCTCAGATTTTCGTTTTTCTCGACGCTGTTTTAAATACTTATATAAAGTTAACTAAGTTAATAAGTTAAATAATATTTATATATTTATAAAATAGTAACTGTAAAAATAGTAACGACCATGACTAACTGTCACAACCATGGTATCATATACTATGGTTGTGACTCCTATGGTTGTGACAATTTTGAATCGTGGCTCACATAACCTCACACCGGCTTGGTCTATAATGTTGATTAAATCACTGTAAGTACGCCTCACCCCGACTAATTAATACATGCAAAATATAAAGAAATATATAAATATTTTAATTGAAAATTGTAAACACGGTTTTGACGCTTATGTTCGACCAAACTCAATAAATGTATGAAGAAATAACTCTCACAAAAACTCTAAGCCACCATCTTGACAGAACTGATTAACGTTTGATAGTATTGCTAGGCCTAAAATCAAAAATAGTGTTGCCAGAATTAAACCATAAATGATACCGATTTTACACACGATTGAGTTACGAGCCATGGCCGTGACAAAAAAATTGATCACAATTTTCAAATGTAGTATTTATTGGAAAAAAATCACAGCACAATATAAAAATAAATGGAGTAGTCTTCGTTGACATTCCATAAAATTAATAAAACTGAAATCTTACGTATAAACGAGATGTTTAAAGTACAAAAAATAATTTACTACTAAATGACATACATCTCACATGCCACGTCGCGTGACTTTTCATTGTATTTTAATTTATTAATATTATACCTTAACAACATCATGATTATTTTTATTTGTTTTGTGAATAGATAAGTGATACTTTCATTGTTGCATAATAATTTTAGCATATTATGAGTAAGTTTGGTATTTAAAATGCTTGAAACAGTTTTTTCAGTAAGAATAAGAATAACCCAAATGTCAAGATTGTACCTACTAAACATAACAATTTTACACAATCATAAATTACTAAGAACGCCGCACCACTTACAATTCGAGACTACGCTCCTTCTATGTAGTCTGGTACGATGGCAATACGATGAATTTTCAGAATTCCTTCACATAAAACTAGATAAAATCAATATGTAGCCATCGTCACGTACTTTTTCCACAAGGAATTCTGATCTCAACGCAATAAAATCCGCACCAGACATCGGTTTGGACTTCATGGACATATAGCTGATTTAAGTATAAAATTTCTTCGTACTTACGATACCTATTTACACCACTGACGTAAGAATATAAAACTGAATGGCGAAATAAAGCTGTTACATAAAAATGATAAATAGTTCCATGAAAAGTAATTCATAAATATTAATGAAGAGCTCTCGTTCTCAACCGGAAAGTCATAAAATATAAGGAGTATCCCTTTGAAATATCTACATGTTCGTGTTTTCATACTTGAATCAAATTTAATTATTTAGCGAAACTGCATAACTTTTCATGTATAATTAACAGAAATAAATCATGGCAGATCTGCTGGCCTGACATGTCATCTTACAACGTGAGTTCAGCTGCGGGAACGAGTTGGCGCTAGACGACTAGTATAGCTCTGTCGCTTTCCCTCAGCGGAACTACTCACCCTTTAAGCCGTGATGGTACCTGGCCACCCGCTTACTATTGTGGCAGGGGTCAACGCCCATGATACTCTCAAATGATACTTCTTTACTGTTATATTGTATCTAAATTTCGCTAGTTAACCTAATTTGGCTGAAGCTATTAAATTTCGTCCACAACAATACAGCGTTGAGCAACAGTAATAGCTATTGGACATTAATTTGGAGTCTTGTTACAATTTATTATTTCCAATTTGAAGTTAATTAACCTCAACAGTTATCGCTACGGTAACGTGAGATGAGTAAGCTGTAACATCTTTATCGTTGGCCATAAAACTTCTTATTTTATTAAAAATGTTAGAGATGAAAAGACTGGACGAAGTATGAAATATCAACAATGTTGTTTCTTATTTTTCAGTTACAAAATGGGTTAGTATAAGATTTTCATTTATAACAGACTTTAATTTAGACCTTAACAGACGAGAACCTTTATGTCAATATTACGTTATTGGAAAACTTAGGAAAATTAGATCCAGTCTAGTTCAATGAATTCCCAGAAATTTTTCCAAGATATTTCAAACTTGATATATTTCAATACGGCCACAGAAGGCGCGGGCATGCGGGCAGCGAGTAATGGACAACTCGCTGTCCGACCATGGATGGACCATGCCCGCCGCGCCTCCCGCTCTGCTCTGGGTGGGAGGACTCATTTGATGATTTTACCACGCTAAAAAAAAAAGTCTGCTCAAACTTTTAAACTTATTCATAACGCCTAGGTCCATTTCTATTCCTTTCACCTTGTCAGTTTATTATATTTGTACGAAAATATGTAGAAAATAAATATAACTATATAACAAACCGATGTCAAGTTCAAGCTTTAGCCGAAAAATTTCAATAAGAGACGTAGGTGCTGTTGGCAAAATGCAGGCGCGCTGGTTCATTTGGCCCGCCTTGCCTTGAGACGCTAGCTCGCTTGTTGTGAATAGAATCCAAATTACTTGAAAAATTCTTACAGTGCATCCCCACGGTACGAAATGCTTCACTTAAATTAATTCACCGAAGAATTCAACAGGAATTTTTTTAATAAATTCATTGAATGAGTTTTAATTTTATTTATAAAAATACCATTGAGGGTATCGAACTGGAAAATTGGAAGCGAGTTTTACGTAACAATCTTTTTTTAGTCAAAATAAAAAAAAACCGAGGAAGGTATTAATAGTTTCAATTAAAAGTAGGTACTACACAGATGAGTGCCACAGGCAGAAAAAAAAACAACATCTTTAAAAGATAAACATTACAAGCTAAGAACAGGCTGAATCGGGCAAGTTCCGTTAGTTTTTCTGTAGCTTTAGTAACACGAGAACGGCTCTAGGGAGGGGGAGGGTGGAAGGGGGGTTGTTCGAGCGACACAGCATGTAATCTCAAGTTAGCTAGCAATTTGGTGTTTGCTTTCAGTAGTGCAGCTTTGACTATTAGATTGTATTGCTTTGCGAATTTAGAGCTTTACAGATATCCGACGCGAATTGAATACTGGTAATTTGAGGTTTTCCACCAATTCGAATGTAGAAAGCAGAAGAGCAAGACGACTATTCTCTGCGACGCGACTGGTTACCTCATGTCTCCATGATCCGCATAAGGGCCGTAGAGGGTCATGAACCGCATGACCCCTTCGTAGAACGCCTGGAGACGTGCCGTCCCTCGCGATTGGGTACGAGCTGCTTCAACACTGCCCGATCCTGATCCAGTCTTCGGGCCAAACTTCGGAAGAGCTCCTTGGGGTTCCAGCAGCTGTTCAGGACAATTTCGAAGAAAGTAATTTGGGGACCCAACAGTGGCGTTCCGACACGGCCTCGTACCTGTGCAATACCACTTCGAGACCCAACAACCAAATCTTCTCAAGGACTGTCGCAAACCTTAGCGATCGGTAGGTCGGCTGTATCATTAGAAAATAGATCTGTCTAGGGTTGGTGTCCACGAGCGGGTTGAGCATCGTTAACATTTATGCGATAAAAAGGAGCTAGCTACATTGCGACAGAACGGGACATAAGACTAAGTTATTAGTAAAAATGTAGTTTTTCTAGAGTGATTGTAACTTCTACCTGTTTGAGATGGATAATAAAATTATACAGCTTCGCATTGAAATCCGTTGTGTCGCTAAGGACGTGTATAATTTTAAATGCTGTTGCAATTTGGTCAACAGCCTAACCTTGAGAGAATTAAAACTAAACGAAACTAAGTATACTAGATCGAATACTATACGAGTATTATCCAAACTTATGCTCTTGTAAATGTAGAAATAATAGTTTTGCATAAAGTTTTCCGAAGGTATTCCCAAAAGGGACAGTCAGTTCACTAACCACTAATTGCCGTTCGGTCAAACAGAGGAAAAGGGGGATAATAGAACTCCCCCGACGCAGACTTACGTCTGTCCCTTAAAACAATCTTTAAGTCATCTTAGTTATTGCAATAATAACTACAGATTCCCAGTAACAGTACAATAGTTTGAAACTATTCCATGTTAAATTAATTTTCGTCGGAATTGCCAAAATTAGACGAACAATAAAATTTGAATATCGACCATGCTACTTAATATCATGCGTGCGAAAATGTGTATGTTTGTTTACATCTATACGAGTTTAATAAACATCAATTGCTGTTCGTTAGTCTCGCTTAAACTCGAGAACGGCTGGAACGATTTGGCTAATTTTGATTTTTAATTATTTTTGGAAGTCCAGCAAAGGTTTAATGCCTTTGTCAAACAGACAGGCGAGTCCGAAGCTATAACGAACCGATACGAAACGTCAGTCCGATAGTTCTGTCACACTATCAGATCGCTTTCGCTTTTCTATGTGACTGGATTCAAACAATTCCATATATTACAAATAAAAACGCCTCGCTTCGCATTCGTCACGCCTCGCGCCTGTCTGTTTGACAAAGTCTTAAATGGTGCGTAAATAAGATAAAAAAGTACGTGATTCTGAGGCGGTACGAAGTTTGCCAGGGCAGCTAGTTTATTATAAATATATGTTCCGTTTTCATCTCAAAACGGATATTTAACGATAGTTTTACGTTTGACCACTATCTCGCCTGATGATAAGCGATGATGTGGTCGACGGTGAAGCACGCTTGGCTACTGGTTTTGTTGCATTTTGGTACAGAGATAGTTGGGACCCTAGAGACGATAATTAGCTTCATGGGTAGTGGGGGCGAAAGAAGCTGCGGGCGATAGCATGGAAAAGTAGAGGCTCTAAATCATAATACTCGTATTATAATGATGCACTGTTTTCGTCGAAATTTTATGTAGAAACATGCTCGCTTAAGCCTTTGTCAAACACACAGGACGTGGCGAATGCGAAGCGAGGCGTTTTTATTTGTAATGTATGGAATTGTTTGAATCCAGCCACATAGAAAAGCGAAAGCGATCCGATAGCGTGACAGAACTATCGGACTGACGTCTCGTATCGGTTCGTTATCGCTTCGGACTCGCCTGTCTGTTTGACAAAGGCATTATAGTTATATAATTTGCTCAATTCAGGATACTTTGTTTAACACTCGTCCTTTATTCCTACATTTCCGCCAGTATAAATCCCAAAGTACTTAAATACTATTAATTAGACTTTAACATCTCGTAACTTTTAATTGTGCTAACAACACTGGTGCAGATAAAGCGTCGAATGTCCACATTTTACTCAACTTTGAATGCATTTCGACGGAATGCATTTATTAAGCTCGTAATTTTGGATTTTGTCCAAAACGTGCTTACTATGGTCTTTGCGAATGTTACATTCAAAAAGGCAATTAGGTTTTGTGGACTAAATACAATAAGTTATGTCACTGCCTGTGAAATTTATCGCATATTGTCTCCGCAAAGTAATTTGTTTGAAATTAAAATTAAATGTCTACATTTGGTTAAAATGAGTTCTTAAAGACATAATTACATTTTAGCTTCAGTTCTTCCGTAATAATACGATTTTGTTTCATTTCCTTTTATTTTATGCCTCAATCTCTTTGCAGAAATTCATAAAATTAGACAAGAAGTAGTAGGTACCTACGTTTTATCGTATTTATTTATTGGTTTTTCATTGATAGCTACAATTTTTTAACTTATTGATATTAAATTGCATTTTCATTTCTACAGGTTCATTATTTTGACCGTTATTTTCATTCCGTATTATTTTGACAAGAAAATGGTAACCACGTCTTGATGAACGTTTGTCAGTCTTTAGCTAAACACCGTAGACGTAAGTCATGAACATACATTACACTAACACACTCATAATACAACCCCTAACATCTATTACACCCCTTCTAAGTACAGGTATCTAATGAAGTGTCAGCCTGACCCAACCCTGACACACGAGTCTAAAATTAATAATAATGCTAACAAGGCGTTGGTTTTAAAGTGTTATATCCAAGGCAATGAACCGGGACTGAAGATAATCAGGTGTGAAACAAGCGGAGTATGAGATCGTTCATGCCGCGGCAACCTCAGGGTTGAATTTTATAAACAAGTGAATGCGTAATGTTATGTTCCCGGCGGCGTGAACCGTGATTAATTGAGAGGTAGCTGGAATTTTTTATTTACAAGCATTGTCGCGTGTTTAAAGTTTATTTAAGATATGTAGTTCATTGAATATTTATTTTATGGTTCTTTAATTCCAAGCTTGGGTTCGAACTGTTTAGGTACTATTTCGATAACACAAATAAAAATGTTTCTCAAAAAATATGTTTTCTATACAATATATATAAAACAACAACTAAAAACCTTGATTGGTATAAAAACTGAGTTTATCCTGCCGTCTCTACGAAATAACCCTCCAGTGTTGCTTTGTGTTGAGATTATTTAAATAAAAGGACAGCAGTAATTATACGTGTAGTTTTACTTGAGAGATTCCTCAGAGAAAAGCATAGATAAAATATATCTAGTGAGGTATCACAAAACTAGTGTTGTCACTAAAGTTGAATATTATATTTTCAATATTTTGCCATGGTAAAGTGGGCATGCTACAAATTAAATTGGAAATCAAACAAAAAAGTTATCTACTTTTCTCTAAAAAAACACTTGCAGAACATACAAAAAAATATGTCGTGTGGGGATCGAACCCGCGACACGCTGCGCGGCAGTCGATAGCTCAGCCATCTATTATCTAAGTTCTATTCGAAATGGCACAACGACAAAAAACTTTCATGGCTTAGGTTGTGGCAACCAAAATAACACAAGAGAGACGAAATCCTCACTTAAAATTGTATAAGATAACTTTTCCGCTACTGTTCAATAATAATCTACGAGGCTTAACCCAAAAATATTTTTAACATTGCAAAACATGAAAAAACAACAAACACAAGCAGACTCATCAAAATCGGGCAACTGCATCGATATTACAGCGGGCAGGCAAAACAACAAATTTTATTTTCGGCACGATGATTAAAAATTTTATTTATGTTTTATACACCAGCGGCCATCAATCGAGATTATTCGCCGGAAGGAGTGAAAACAGGTTCACATTAATAAAAACGACATGCGATAATATTTTAAATGAAAAAATTCATTTAACCCATGCGACGCGGTAGTCGCAATTAACGCTCCGATTAAACTGTGAATTATTTATTAACATTTTATGATCACGGGGTAATTTATATCTTCAATTGTGCATTTCACTATAATACTTACCTACACGGTTTATTGTTTAGTCGGAATGCTTTGATTTTGAACTTTATTGTAGTTGTTAAATACACGCCTGAACCGGGTTCGGGTGAGAATTTCGATTGTTATTAAGCCATTAGCGAGTGCCGGGTTTAATCGGTTCTTATTTTTAATCGACGGGACCTGGCTTTGTTTTATGTATCATTTTTCTTTTTGATTGGCTCAGCGAGAGCTGGTTTTCATCTAGCTATTCAATAAAACAGACGTTTTAAAGGACTTGGTAAAAAGCGAATTAGTTGCCGCATACAGCTAAACATTGTTTTGTTGCGATAACCTTGATTTGCCTAGAAATCACTGATCACACATTAACAATACATTGTTAGTATAACGCATTCGACTCACTGGTTAAAACTTAAAAGATTTTCACGTGGTCCACAAGATTTCTGGACGAGTGAGTCAGACAGAAAAGGCGAAACATTTTCTAGACGATCTAACATTACATTACCGTTATGTGATTGTTTGAAGAGAGAGCAAACTTAAGAAATTGAAACTGCAATTGATAAACCGGTTGGTGGAGAGATTTTCTTGAAAATAACAGTTCGAAACAGTACCAACAATACTTCTTGTAAGAATATAAGTTTTTTATTTTCAACTTCTTCTTTTACTTTAAATCTGTTGGTGTTTTCCAGTCGATTGTAATTTTCTTTCAACTCATACGACCTTTACATAACTATAAATAACTAGCTGTACCCTGCCCCGCTTCGCTGTGGCATAAAAAATTGTTTTTTTCAAAAAAAAAATAGATAAAAACCATCCTTAATGCGGATTATATATCATGCTAAAATTTCAGGTCAATCGGTGCAGAACTTTTTGAGTTTTTGAAGCATACACAAACCAACATAACATTTTTATATATATAGATAAGAGCAATCTATAAATGGAAATTTAACCAAAAGCCATACAACAAAAAACTTGCTGTTGGATTTTCAGCTTTCAGCGCTAAGTTGAACGTTCAAAATCATCTAAGAGTAGGATGTACACAGGCTTACAGCTCCCTACCCTTATCTCCTTTCTTTTTTACAACCTTTTACATTAAACTTCAGTAGTACTTGTAGTAGGTACTCGAAATAACATGGAATAAGACACAGCAACGCTAAGAAAATTAAATAAAAAAGCGGCCAAGTGCGAGTTGGTTCGCCCATGAAGGGTTCCGTAGCAGCAAGTTTCATAATATAAGGGTTCTTGTAGTTCTTTGTAAGTTTGTTTTGTATTTGAGTTGATTAAATAAAAGGTACGAGTAAATTACGGTTTACAATTTATGACGTATTAAAAAAAAAAACTAATAACTTGATCTCGTTCAAACTAATTTTCGCTGGAAGTTTGCATGGTAATGTACATCATATATTTTTTTAGTTTTATCATTCTCTTATTTTAGAAGTTACAGGGGAGGACACATTTTACAACTTTGGATGTATCTTTCGCGAAAACTGTTAAGTTTAGAAAAAAATGAAATTTGTAATCTCAATATCATTTTGAAAGACCTATCCATAGATACCCCACACGTATGGGTTTGGTAAAAAACATTTTTTGAGTTTCAATTCTAAGTATGGGGAACCCCCAAAATTAGTTAATTTTTATTTTTGAGTGAAAATCCTAATGCGGTTCACATAATACATCTACATACCAAATTTCAACAGGATAGCTCTTATACTTTGGAAAAAAAAAGTGACTGAGACATACGGACGGACAGACAGACAGACAGACATGACGAACCTATAAAGGTTCCGTTTTTTGCCATTTGCCTACGGAACCCTAAAAAAGAAACACAGCTGAGTTGGATTATGTCCAGGTTTGGAACCTCATTTGGAGTTGCAGTGTATATTTATTGCCAGCCTTTGCTTTCTGTGAATTGAATCCAAATGACTGGAAAAATACCTTACTGACTCTGAGCTGAATTAGAGTTTAAAACCTTTAAAATCGCTAGAACTATTTAAGGTCTTTTATTTATACTTATTGATTCTGCGCAGGTTTTAAGAAAGGTTTAAAGTACAGCCAGTAACCAATCTCTATAAATAAAATCAAATTATGTACGATATTTACTTGTTTATTGACATAAGCTTTTCAGTATACTCGTATTTTGCCAATTCCATGTTTTTTGATTTTAATTTGTAATCTTTGCATTGTTTCTTCGTATCAACATACTGCATAAAGTGTAACCCCAACTGATTGTCTTGATACCGCATTTCCCACTTCCCACCACTATTGCAGCAAGTATCTCCCAAGTAAACAATCTCGCTTATGATATTGCTGAACTGAAACATGGTCTCAAGTTTGCAATATATCTCTGTGTGTACATCAGTACATCTTTATTATATAAGGTCAACTTTGTGCTTTGTTTTTAAAATGATGATTACATAATGTAAGTTTAATATTTAACTAACAATATCTGCCTATCTTTTTTTATTAATCGTGGTAAAATCATCAGATGAGTCCTCCCACTCAGGGCAGGGCGGGAGCGACTGTCAGACTTGTACTGACTAAAATCCACGGTGTCCTTCAATAGCCCTTTACGTACCGGGGTCACGGTAATTCGTTAGTCCCGCGACCATATCTGCCTATCTAAAATATTATTTGCTGAAATATCAAACAAAGGCTACAATTTAAATGCTCATCAATAATTCTTTTTGTATACCAAAATGTATAAATGCTCACCAAATCTAAAAGTTGATGAGATCTAGAAGTTGGGTTTGGTTAGGTTCTTTCAAACCCTGCAAACAGAAATATAAGACCCGGTTTAGGTCGATATTTTTTTATTATTATAGAAAATAGGTTCATTTCTACAATACTTTATTAAACACAATTTGGTGAGCATTTATCCATTTTGGTTTTAAAAGGTATTTTTCTGGTAAGAGTTTAAACAGAAGCCTAAAAAAATAAACTATTACAAAGCATCGAAAATTTGCTCCTCAACGCTGTCAGCCGGTGACAGTATCCAAGAGATTGGCAGCGCTACCTCGTTGTATTGCAATGCTTAGCCTCTGGCCCAGGTAAAAGCCAGCCTTTGCGTCACGGGAAACGTCTACAAGCCGTTTTGATATTTCTCTGAAGAGGCTGTGGCCACAAGGACCTCGGGGCCCTAAAGTTTCAACCCCTAACGGCTCGAAAATATAGTTTCCACTGAGGTTCTCAGCAGCCAGCACAGCACGATTAACTACGAAGATAGTAGCAGGATGATGAAATTGTAGGCTGATTATGCTTGTTTTATGTAAAAAAGAGTTGACATAGGTTTTCATAAACATTTTAAGCTCCAAATGAATGAGCACGATTGTACAGAAATACCTTTCTTAAATTATTCTCATTTCGAGCACATTTAGATTCGAAATCAAAGTTACTCGTTTCTCTTTTAGTATCGGAGGAACTATGCGTTATGACTTCCATTGAACTGTATAGAAATGCTAAAAGTTAATTTAAACTCCGATTACCTACAACAACATCCATCCTTTTATTTCACTTTGAAAGCAGAATTAAAAAGATCATTTAAGGAACGATTTCTTAAACGATCTTTTAACTTTTAAAAAGACATCAAAACAAAGGTGTACCATTAAATGAATCTGTTTTTGTGAAAGACCAGCAAACAAAGCTGAATAGAAAGTATTTCTCGCGAAAACGTCGTCGTTAAAACTATTTTATATGTGTACTTGACGTTTTATCGTTAGGTTGTATAAAGTTACCTTTGGTGTTAAAAGAAACCAATGTAAATGGAACGCAGAACTAGAGAAAAGTAACCGGATAAGGCAAAACTTACAAAAACTAAAAATAAGTTAGTTTTGGCCGCAGGTTGGACTGAAAATGCGCTCTTCGGTTAAAAAAGTTGAGAGTAAAAAAAAAGAAGTTAACCTACTGGAATTCTTTTGCCCATCTTTGTATTCCAAATTCGAATTCAAGTAGTGCCTGGGGACTACTTAAAACTTTGCTTAGCTCGTTAGGAATCAAAACGATGATGTAGTACGTTTTCATAAAAAGTATATAGGTACCTTTGTTAAGAAATCTTTTATTCGAGTCGTCGGGTATTATAACTATTATTCTTTGTATTTTTGTTCTTTACAAATGGAAAAGCAATCCAGAATAAAAATACTGCTGAATATTTTTTTCTCCCTTGGAAATCTTTTTCCTAAAGACTTTGTAACGAAACATTCGTTCTAATCCCCAGTAAAAGTTAGGTCCCAATAAAATCCTAGTACCGAGCGTACATGCGTACTGTTAGCTTCAGGCCAATTCTTCTAGTTTCACTTTTTTCCCCCATAAAAAACATATTGGTCCGATGTTTTTCTCTACACATTTCAGGTGAAATAGTGCTGTGGGTTCCGCGAGGGAGACGCTATTGAAACCTTTTTGACCCATATCAAAGCTTGGGAGCAGTTTGACAGTAACATTATTAACACGTGGCATAAGGTGGGTACGAGGGTTCTTACAGCATGTCCGAGTAAATTCTTTTATAATAACCCTTAAAAAATCTTAACTTTTCTTTGTTTCACCTTTATGTATGCTTGTAATAGAGGAACTTTTCTAGTATTGTTTCCTGCCGCGGTGTGCGCGTGATTTCCTGAAGTTGTTTTCCTTTCCGCTTAGCTCCGACGCTAGAGTGTCCATGAGCTTATTGTGCCGGGCGTGACAACACGCCAGATTGTGATGGATGCCGTCCTTCCGGACTTGACACTAGTCTTTTGTTATAGTCGTGGCTACTTTAAAATTCGCTGTATTTTGTTACTAGGAGAGTGCAGTAAATATCTCACTTGTCAGGAGTGCGGAACAAAGAAGCGTATGCTTAAAGATTTTTTAGAAATTTACTTCATAATTTTAATTCAGATATTCACTTCCTAACCATTTCGCTTTATGCTAGGTTTGTATAAGAATATTCTGTATTCGCTCAAGATTAAATGTCGCATTAGACTGACATTTACTGAACTCCTGAGGGAACACTAGCTCGGGTTTGATCTGCCAAACGTCCTCGAACTTTATCAATACTGTGTGTCAATATTTCGAGAGAGATAGTAACCGACTGCGAGTGGGAATCGAGACCGCCAGAAGGTAAAAGGTAATCAATACAGCAACTAGTCACATTTAGTATTCTGATTGAATAATCTATCCGTATTCATTTATTTTATATCACATTGGCAGTACGCTGCTGGCTTTAATGCAGTTAGGAAGGCAAATATTGTTTTGTATGATGGATAGACCGCTCGGTTGCGTTCGTAGAACCGACTATTTCCAGGATACATTCGATTTTGGCGGCTCGTTTTTTAGTTTTGATTGAAATAAAATATATGCTCTTTGCTATTAAATACTCAGAAAATGTATAGGATCTTCTAAAGCTTTAAGTTGGTAAGACTGCGGCAGTTGTGTCGTATTTGAATGGAAAAATCAATTGAGTAATAGAGCTCGAGCTAGAGTCAGGAACGAAAAATAGTTTAATAAAAGTAAATAACGAAACAGGAGATATACTTACACACTTGTAATTATAATTATAAACAAAATCAACCAATAATGCACCCACTGCTGTGACATAACCCCCCTCTTCGTGAGACGAAGGAGGTTGTAATCTACCACGTGAACCCAGTGCGGGTTGGTAGATGCCGCATGACTGTGATTTTTGGTTCGAGAACCTGTCGGTTTCCACACGATATTTTCCTTCATTTTAATCTCTATACCTACGTACACTTGGGGTTAATAAATCTCAGGACTAAATTAGAATTAAAAGCTTGTTAAACGAAAAAAACTACTAGTAATACTTGACATTATTACAACTATGAAAATATCAGCGTATAGGTTTTTTGCATGCGTGACTGTGAAAAAATAAAACGATTTTTCTTTCTTTTTTTCAAAATAATCGGTTATGGGGACCGAAATTGAACCCCTTTTTTCGAATCAGCAAATATTTGGCTGTACACCGCATACACTGCTGGCGTAAGACACGATATATTTTTGAAGGCGTTCCTGCAAGGACGTGGAATGAAAGAATTATTAGTGTTGAATAGTGGTCGCTGATGCGGCCGGCCATTTGGCACACGCCCAGCTCCCATCGCCTCGATCTTGTAATTTACTCGTGTGGAATGAGATTAACACGACATCTGAATTGTATTTAGTGTATTTTCATTGTGAACTGTCACGTTTTAGTACACAAGTTGGCCCGAATAGTTTAAGCAAAACAAAAATTAAATTCAACATAATGAGAACAAATTTTGGATAAATAAACGCAGCGCTAGCAGTAAGTTCATTTCATTTGAGTTAAAGAGTTTTAACTTTTAATGCGAGTTTCTGCTTAACTTCGTTGAGTATATTTAAATGGTGGAATTAATCTTCTTGAAACTATTCATTAAGGGTACTCGGTTTATTAATTATAAACTGCAATACATCAAGTAAATTATGTCCTATTTAGTTGGAGATTTATTTTTATCTTTCAAACGTTACAATGTTTACGAAGGTTTTGTCTATTAGAAGCGATAGAAGCATGAAGACTTGACAGCACGGTTGGCGTAGAGGCTGAGCGATCGATGCAGCGCAGCTTGTCGCGGGTTCAAACCCCGCATGGAACAAATATTAGTATAATCTGCAAGTAGTTGTTCCGGGTCTAGATGTTTGTGTATGTAAGTTTCTATGTTTGTAAACGCACCCACGATACAGGAGAAATTCCTAGTTCCTTATATTGAGCACATAATCATAAATGCAAACAGAGCGCCACCAAAAGTAATAAAATGTATTCCAGCTCCTCCAATAATTCCGTTCGAACAATTTACAACTCTAATAAAACGGTACATGTCTCCTCAAACCCATACAAGTAGCTCAAATATTCGAAACGCTTATCATTTCCGAACCATTGAATACCGAGCGAGTCGGCCGGACTTCTTACCTCGCGCCATTATAAGAAATCATCTATCCATGGGAAATAATTCGATTGTCATCCCAATGATAAATCGGCGGAAGCAAAATATTTAGGAGGTTATCATGTGGTTTAATTTGGGTTTTGTTTTCATGGCAGTGTATAAAAATGATGTGGTTATTTATGTTTCGTTTAAGAAGTGATAAAAATTATTGACGAACAACCAAAATCTATAGGTAGTATCCCCAACTAAAAGAACTAAGCAGGAAAATAAAAAAGTAAAGTATTTGTGCGCAGTAAACGCCGCCTATCGTAAAGCTTTTTTCAGGGAAAAAAAATTCAGTCTTCTGAAGTACAAAATGCAGCACATCATAAAAATACTTGTAACAGCTGAACTTTAACTTAAAACAAACGAATTGACTCACAATGACATCGTACTTATTAAACAGGAGATCTATATCGAGAGAAAAAATATGTGTCGAAATAATTTACCTAATGAAGCTGGCTGGCGCTGACTACAATCTGGCTCACCGAATTTATTCACACCGAAAAATCGCGCGGCCCGAACTGTACGAGAAAAAAGTATTTAATTGCCCCCAAGGAACCGAGAGAATGGTGAAAATTCGGGTAGCGAATTTATAGGAGCTATTTGGATGCAAATGATGAGCGCGCAGCCTTCGCCAGTGACGGTGTAACCCCAAAAGAATAAGTGAGAAACGTCTTACAAGAAAAAGGCTCGTGAATACTTGTGATACTTTTAGAGTTCCGTGGATAAATTTTGAAAATGAAACCATTGAATGTGATTTTTTCGTGTCACGCAACTATGTTGCCGTGGCATAAAGCAAAAAATGGATATTTTTTTGCCTAACCTTACATATACCTAGAGTAAATAAAAAGCTTATTTTAAGTTATCTAGTTGTTCACTCAGTGTCAAATATTTATAATGTTCTAGCAACATATCACATATATGTTACTTACTTTTACCAAAATGTGTTTAGTCAACTATGATTAAAATGCTTTTTATTTTTTTTCTTTTATCGTTGAAAATCATCAAATGAGTCCTCCCACCCAGGGCAGAACAAAAGGGACTGTCAGACTCGTACTGATTAAAATTCACGGTGTCCTTCAATAGCCCTTTACGTTTCGGGGTCACGGTAATTCGTAAGTCCCGTGACCCCGGCAGGCTTTGGCCCTCTAGAGCCGGCCCCGTCATTTTGCTGACACTCTTTGAGGCGCGCGTGGAACACAACGTGCCGTCGACCCGGGCATGTTCCATGGTCTGACAGCGAGTTGGCCATTACTCGCCGCCCGCATGCCCGCGTCTGCGGTGGCTGGAGATCGTCTGCCGACGTCTGTCGCCGTGGGCGTGTACCACTGCGGCTGGGGTAGAGGGAGGACGCTGCCCTCTCTCTCACGCGACCCAACTCGGCGTGCCCGATGATTAATTTGCTTGAAAAAAAATTTGTATCACTGCTATAAAACAATCGTGATGACTGCAAGCAATGACCGTAATTCATTCCGGATTTTTGTTTTTTCATGTTTTTTTCTTAAATCCCAATGCGACTAACCCTGTTATACCAAAATGTTGAATACAAAGGACGTATTTATAGATTATTGTGTGGTATATTGTTACTCAAATGAGTGGTAACACATTATGTAGAAGAGCTTTCTCGCCAACTTTTTAAATTCAAGACGGAAAAGTAATGATATTACCAAAGCTACAGAAAAATGGTAAAAAGATCCCGTGACATAGGGAAATTGTGCAAACGTGTGGAAGTCTAAATCCAATGGTGAATGACTATACTACTATATATTTTCGTTATGTTAGTTGAAGAAAATATTCAGTGTAGGTCGAGACTTTTCTATACTAGACTATTCACAACTAACGTTTGCCCGCGGCTTAACTCGTTCCGTTCTCTGTCTATGGACTATAACCGTCTTCAAGGTACCATCAAAATCGGGCTTTGGCGCTAAAAACATAACGAAATGCAAACAAACTCACTTTGGCGTTTATAATATTAGTTAGTAACATCTTATGACATATATCAAAGTTTGAGGACGAAGGAAGTATTTTAAGCGCACCGATATTTCACTCGCTGTCCGACCATGGACCATGCCCGGGTCGACGGCGCGTTGTGTTCCACGCGCGCCTCAAAGAGTGTCAGCAGAGTGACGGGGCCTGTAGAGGGCCAAAGCCTGCCGGGGTCGCGGGACTAACGGATTACCGTGACCCCGGTACGTAAAGGGCTAGTGAAGGACACCGTGGATTTTAGTCAGTACAAGTCTGACAGTCCCTCCCGCCCTGCCCTGGGTGGGAGGACTCATTTGATGATATTACCACGATCAAAAAAAAAGCGCACCTATATTTCAGCTTTAATTTTCTTATGATTCCTACAAAATTTTAAATTGTTTGTTTACCGCTTGACTTCAGTGACAAAAGTAAATTGTACTAGTATTTATGCTCTCGCTCCCAAGCAAATCTTCCTAAAAATATTAATTACGGTTTTTCAACGCTGTAATTTTTATTTGATGTAAGCGCTGTTTTAGAACGTTCAGTAAAGTTACAGGAAGACAGCAAAAAACAATAAAAAAAGTGGTAAATTTTTATTTTATTATTTAGAACAAAGAAAGTTTCGGTTTGAAATAAAGAGTTCAAACACAATAAAAGTTAGCCGTTCAACTTGACTGCAAGATGAATATATAGTTACAAGTAAAATGCATTCGGCTTTCGTCTTTTGTTTGGAAAAGTTGTGGTAAACAAGTTCGACACTCAATCCTTTGTGGGATAGTTTTGAAAAGTTGTAGTATATAAGAAGGCGGGACTTAGTGCTGCCATGACAGAGTGGCGGATGCGGCGAACGCAGCCCGCCTTCCGGGGCTCGCGAGTATAAAAGACGTACTGTTTATTTTTGTACAGGGCAAATATTTATTTGGGCTGGAAAAAATGACAAAATATTTTTTATAATGAAGGCGACAGCTCACAATGTTTTCATTTACCTTCAAGCGTTGAAGCTTGAGTTTTTATACATTTATTAATTTAAATTGATAATTAAAATACGAATCTCATAATTAGTTACAATTATTAGATAATTAAATAAAATAAAACAGTCTAACATAGATACTAACAAAGGAAAATTGAACTATTAAAAGACCATTATAAATATTGGTACAATATATTTAAATCTCTGTTTAAGTCTTCGGGGAAAAACAAAGTGTATTCAAATTATTTACAGTACATTTATTTATTTCAAATATCAGTACAGCGGAACCAATATTCATTTCGCAGTAAATCAAACCAGTGAATCCCAGTGAGACCTCGCGTTCAATAAAAATAAAATATCATTTCTAATCTCCACTTTGTACAGACTATATATCTAACATTTCGCCCGAAACCCAACTATTTATCACTTGAAGGCCAACATACCCTCAAGAACAACTCCGTGAAGATAAGGTTCATACTTCAAAGGTTTCAGGTTGTTAAATATAATCGGATTAAACACCAACCAAAATTAGGGTAGGTAGGTTACCAGCGGCCTTGTAAACTTATATTTTGACATTTACGAGTACTCTCAACGCGGCGAGGCGTCTGTCTAGAGCTTGGACAGTGTATATCTAGCCTTATATCGTCTGGACGTCTGTTCGAGAATACGTTGTGGAAAACTGTATCTGATTTTATGTTCTGTTTGAAGAGCTTTTGCTTTGAGCTTAAAGGTTTTTGAAAATCTCTAAAAGTAAATAGTCGTTCGCGAATGCATATTTGAAACATTTTTCTGTGGCTGGCTACCATAAAAATAAAAAATAGTCAACAACTTTCAGTTCCTTGCAAACTCTGTCACTATACACGTATACACGTGCGTGTACGTACGTTAGAATCGTACGTACGTACGTTACGTACGTAAGATACTTTATCCGTAAATGTAAAATGGGATCGAGAGATCAAAAACGCTTCTGGCATGAAGTGAGAGACATGAGCGTTTCGATCTTCAGGTTTTACAAAATATTGTAATGTTTTACCATCAGTAATTCAGCGGCATCGTATTTATTTTTTATAATTTGATGCCGGCTCGACGGCTATATTTTATAATCTTTACTTAAGCTATGCAGGAAAGTATACAATAATTATATATTTACAATATTTGTCCACGTATCCTGTATACTGTATGTACATAGCTGCCGCACCACACAGTAGGGAAACATGTAACGGATCCATAGACAGACTCCTTACTCTATTGCCTTCGTCAAACAGACAGGCGAAAGCGAAGCGATACCGAACCGAAGCGAGACGTCTGTCCGATAGTTCTGTCACGCTATCGAATCGCTTTCGCTTTTCTATGTGACTGGATTCAAATAATTCCATACATTACAAATAAAAACGTCACGCTTCGCATTCGTCACGCCTGTCTGTTGACAAAGGCTTATGGGGTAGACAGACTTTTTCTTGCTATCCATCAAACAATATCGCGGGCAGTATATCAACAGCTAGTCCGTTGACAGTCGACTGAACAAGATATTGGTTACGTGGTCTTGAATAGATCAGATGCATTACCGAAAATTATATTTATCTTGATTCTGGAAATATTTAATACTGTGAAACACGTAGCTTTAAATATAAACATTTCATTTAACAATACCTATTGTTTGATTAAAAAGAAAACATTGTCCCATCAGTAATTTCTTCTGTATCGTGGGTGCGTTTACAAATATTAAACTCACAAACACAAACAGTCAGAGCTGGAATAACAGCTGTTTTTAGACTCTACAAATATTCGTTCCATGCAACATTACAAGCGAACGTCCATACTAAGTTGAATACACTAGTTCTCGTCCGATCATCCTAGTTAATTTCTTGGATAGGTGACCGCCTGGGAACACCGCGTAACGTTGGCTTTCAGCGGGCATGCGGGCGGCGAGTAATGGGCGACTAACTGTCCGACCACGGACCATGCCCGGGTCGATGGCGCGTTGTGTTCCACGCGCTCCTCAAGGAGTGTCAGCACAATGACGGCCGGGGTCGCGGGACTCATGATTTACCGTGACCCCGGAACGTAAAGGGCTATTGAAAGACACCGTGGATTGTCAGTACGAGTCTGACAGTCCCTCCCGCTTTGCTCTGGATGGGAGGACTCATTTGATGATTTTACAAAAATAAAACGACATTACAAAAATGCATCCGCCTATCGCTAGTTCAATGTGTCGTTCTATATGGAAACCTATGTAGTTTGGCTTGTTGATTCAAAATAAATATTATTGCGTGTAGTCGCAGTCCGATGACATCGACTACAAACGGAGCTACTGTACCGTGTATTTATGTAACTCAGCGCGGTCGTTGTGCTTTTGTTTTGTTTTAAAATGCGCTGCAGCGACCATATACAAAACTAGCACTTTTCCCGCGACTTCGTCCGCATGGTTTACGTACTTTCCTAAATCCCCCTTTTCACCCCCTTAAAGGTTAAATTTCCAAAAACCCCTTCTTAGTGCTCCCCTACATTATAATAGGAAGCCGTGTGCAAAATTTCACATTCCTAGCCCTAGTAGTTTCGGCTGTACGTTGATATGTCAGTCAGTCAGTTCTCCTTTTATATATATAGATAATAATATGATAACTTTAAAATAAAATATAATACGATTACTTTAAAAATTAATTAGTAACTACGTGTCCCAACAAAGGCTTTTTCTTCCCAGCATAGATACCACAAATAAACGCAATGGTACTTACACAAAAGACACTTGTTTTTTAAAGAGTTCAGGCAATGAACGTCGGGCACGCCTCAATCGTGGCCGTAAGACCTCTCTTCGAGTAATGGCTGAAGAGGCGTCACGGCGTTCTCTTCGGCGGCATCCACACCTTCCCCTTGACACAGGTCCTCACTGGACACGGATGTTTAGGAAGGTGCCTGTGTCTGATTGGGAAGGAAGAAACGCCTGGGTGTCAACCACTGCACGGATCGCCCGGAGGACATGGTGGAGCATACGATGCAGGACTGCTCCGCTTGGGCAGAGCACCACCGTGGCCTCACGGAAGCGAAAGGTGGCGATCTCTTGCGCCCTTACCTCGATGCATCGAGTTTATCTTTGAATCTTTTATTCTACACAACCAAAAATAAAGAAAATTTTAATTTCTAGCTTCAAAATAAAGGAATGAGCACAGATGGGAGTGATTTCCTGAGTGCTCGGTTTTTCCAATTTTGGTCCGGAATAAAAACCACGCTTTGCTGAGAACGAAAAGATTGTTTTCCTCTTGTTGTCAGAAGACTTGCCGCCTGATCGCCGTCGCGTTCGGACGTCTCTCTGTGCTTCGTGCCTGTGCCGCTCCCACGTGCTCTCACGACGCCTCAAAGCTGCTAATAACGACGTTAAAAAAATCCGTGAAACCTTCCATGCATATCCCTCGATAGTGCAAACCCTTCGTTGTCTTAAGTTTAGCTAAATAGTCCAATGGCTACTAGAAATAAGAAGGTACACAAACCCCGATCTCTATTTCCCACACATTTTGAGAAATATGCTTTGAAAGACAAGGGAAGTTTTAAGAAAACTTCAATATAGAAACGTTCTGGCACTTAACGTCCTAAGATATGAATACTTTTGTTACAAACTTGTATTCACTAGATTCAGTCTTTTATATTCTATCAGAAAAGTATAAATTCTAAGTGGTGACCTTCATTAATTTCTAACAATAAGCACTTAATTAGGTAAAGGTGGATTTTTTTCGAAAAATCCTTAAAATTCGATATCCATTACCAGTCAGTTTGGGTTTAAGCAGCTCACAACCTCCTGTAGCTTGACCCGCAAGATGCCACTGAAAAAAAATGTTTGATGTTTTTCTTGCTATAAAATTATGAGGGTTAATTTGGGAAATGAAGCATTTAACTGTATCTTTTAGGGTAACCATCGATCGCCCCTTTTATATAAAACTTTTGTTAATAGCTGGACCACTAGACGGTACACGTTATTTTTTTCGTCAAACTCGCAAAAACATTTATTTGTTATGCAAGGCTGCAATGTGGTTTTTTCGCCCAGAGACTTCTATTAATCCTGAGAAAGCGAAGCATTCTAGGATTTGGAACCATAAGCAGAGCGAGTGGTTCAAATGTTTAATCCTGAGCGCAGCGAGGGTTTCAAAGTGCGACAACACGGTTAGCACAGTGGCTGAACGATTGAACTGCTGCGCAGCCTGTCGCGGGTTCGATTCCCGCACGGAACAAATATTTTTATGACCTACATGAAGTTATTTCGGCTCTGGGTGTTTGTGTCTGTGAGTTTATATGTTTGTAAACGCACCCACGACACAGGAGAAATTCCTAGTGGTAGGCAACTTTTTTTAATCTTTCTATGCTGCCTGGTGCAACACACAACTCTTCACCTCACTGCAGAGACGAAAATGCTAGGTATAAGAAAAACAGCTCTTCATCAATATATTAAATTAGTATTTATTTATTTTAAAATCGAAAGTAAAATTACTATTGGTTTGCTAGAAACAAACCAAAATGGAAAGTGAATAAACACAAAATATTTAAAAACTGTACATAAAAATTATTAAAGAATAGAAAACTAGATCTTTGAATATATCCTAACACACACACATAGTAAAATCCGTCCAAAAAGTACAAAACCACAGCCGCACTTATCCGGGCCGCAAAAACATTACAAAACTTCGCAGCATCGACTGAAAAGGCCGGTCTCGTTAAAAGGCCGTGCGGCGGGCGGCGGGCCTTCTTCCGGCACTATCCACCCCCGGAGATGGGCTATTCATTCCACTATCGACGTGCTGTGTATGCTCGAAGGCTTTGTAGAAAACGGAAATATATCACGATATGTTTTTATTCGGATCATAAGTAACAGAATACTATCGAATCTATTGGGATTGATTTGATGTATGGCTGTTGCGGTTTGTGAGAAACTGTTGCTGTAGTAACTAAATTGATTGTTTTTATATTGGGTTTTTTAGCTTTTTTTACTTGACGTTCATTGTAATGGAATATAAATGAATATCTCCTTCGTAAATATTTGAGAGGTCACAAAACGTCACGCTGGTCTATTTTTATATCCGTATTATTTCAACTCATCATCATCTTTCTGCCACTTTCTTATTTTCTTTGGGTTGAAGCAACACATTTTCTTCTTCGATTTTTCCTTGCCACGCTATTATTCACTTATTAAAACATCTCAACAATCTTTATCTAAAGCGAGTTGTTTGGTCGCGGGACTGTACGAATTAGTCAGTACGAGTCTGACAGCCCCCTTCCGCTCTGCCCTGGGTGGAAGGACGTTGTTTGACCAGAAGTTAAGCTAAGTATTTGTTAAAAATCCTATTTTTTTAACCATTTATGTTAAATTAATAATGTACGAGATTTTAACAATTAATAGTAAGACAAACTACTAATCGATCAACTTGTCTTAAATACCATAATTGTTACAAAAAAAAAAGTGTTTCATAAATTCTGTAAAAAGCTTATTTCTCATCAACGAATTTGTTTAAACAAAACACGACCTCGTAAAACTCAAATAAAAATCTTGAACCGTTACTTCGGCAAAGTGATAGTCGGTTAACTCTCTATTCATTGAGGGGAAAGCTCCAGCTTGATAAATAAATTAGCCAACCATAAAACTCCACACAGAAGAATTACAGGGTGATTCGAGGAAACAGCGTTATACTCTTCATATAATTAAATGAAAATGATTACGGGGGAACTTGGGAAAGATGATCGTTTTATTAAAATGAAGTAATTCTAAAGAAGTTTGGTAATAGAACTATTCGACTTTCTCAACAACTGGGCTATCTAACTTAATCTCCAATAAAAAACACATTAAACCGTTTCAAGAATAACAGTGTACTTACACTTTGTAAAATTAATTAGGTACATTTCGCTCCACCTTCCCGATAACTCTCAATTTAGAGAGCAGGAATTTGCAAGCGGAACTCCCAGTAATAAAAATAGCAAAATAAACGACGTCGTTAACTTATCTGAAATATTGTCGGTTGAATAACTCAACGCGTTTAATGGCGTATTCCAGTTTAAAACGAATCGTGACCTCACCGAGATTTAGAAAAAAATTCAATGGATTCATTCATCAAAATGGCATGATTTATGATCTGAAACTCTTTCAGTAAATACAAATGAGAGGGTAGTAAGGACGTTGGGTCACTGCCAAAGTGAAGCCTGATTAATGATTTTTGAGGCACACGGGAATGTTCTGCGGAAAAACAAATTCAAAAACTTGTCGGTACACCGCCAAAAACTTGTTTGGCAAAAATTTTATTTGTTTTTAAATACAAATCAAGTATACGAGTAGTTTATTGATAGTTTGCTTTTTAGTTACTTTCTTTCTTCTGGACATACTTGACCACTCTTGTTTTTATGCTGTTAATATACATGATTTTGAAAAAAATATTTAGATAAAATATACTTGATTTATACTTAAGTTTATAAAACACAACATTTTCTTTAATAATACGATAGATAATTACAACAGTATTTCCTTGGATTGGACAGCTTAAATTCTCCTATAACTTTACTATTTTACCCCACCTTTGCCTAAATTAAACGGTCTCAACTCTTATTTATCGAAATCCCCCGAAGGGAGAATTTAACTACCTTTAAAAAATAAAACTTTATGAGTATTAACCTTGTGCCTAATGGGTTTTGAGTAAAGCAGCTTTTGCAGAAATTGAGAAATATATATTTTTATGAATAATAAATTCAATATACTTTTAAAATGTTATACATAGATATGAAAGGTATCCGGGCTTATTGGAAACGGTAAATATGAATGTGTCGATGGTAAAACGGGCAGTATTTTATAATCCTCTTAGTGAATTGTGCACACTGTGATATTCTCACTGGCTACTCAAAATATTGATTATTATTTATGCATGGTTTTTGACGTTAGTTAAAGACATAACTAGAATAATATAAACCGTCCCAGGCTCTATAAAATATCGGAATTGCTCTGTAACAATAATATGCGTTAAAGGATAGGAAAAGGAAAAAAATGGCATAGGCAAAATAAAATACTCAGTGTAAGAATTTCTGACTGTACATAATAGATTTTTCATACTATCATAATAATAGCCTCGCTAACAGGTGTTCTGACCAGCCACATTACTTTTCATATCAATAAATCCAAAAGGTACATAATAATATTATAATTTATATACGATCACGATGGACAGACGAATTTAGAAGTTTGCTCGTTCAAACTGGATCTTAAGTACAGAGAATATATCGAAATAGGACAGCTAAGGCAACGCCAGGAAACTGCAATTGGCTGCGAAGATTGAAGATCCGATGTTACCAGAACCGCGCACAATTTATGTTGACTCAGCGTACCACAGTTCAGTGATAGATACAGGCCTGCACCGAGTAACTTATATCAAGTTAGTTATAATTCCGAGTCCACGGCGTGTCGTGTTCTACGCCCACCTCAAAGAACTGTCAGCAATCTCACGGAAACGCCAATTTTTTTTTAGCGTGGTACAGTCATCACTTGAGTCCTCCCAGGGCAGAGCGGGCTGGGGTGAAGGGAGCACGCTGTCCTCTCCTTCACGCGGCGCGCCTCTTCCTGAGCTACGGAAACCCCCATAGAGAGCCAAAGCCTGCCGCTATCGCAAGACTGTCTTAACAGGAAACCGTAATCCCGGTACGTAAAGGAGTATAACAACACCGTGGATTTTAGTCAGAACGAGTCTGACAGGAAATCCCATCCCATCCTGGGAGAGCGGGAGGACATTTCAGCTGATTATACCACATAAAAAAGGGCTAGCTGTAACTCACCTTATCAAAACTAAAACTCAATTACCAAATTAGGTGAGGTCTACAGTACCAGGTATCGATATCAGAGTTTGAGCAAAAGTTTAATAAGTTGCCCAATCTTTGATCGTTACAGTTTGTTAACTGTAATTCTATCAGAGAGATCGTTTCTGTTTTTGTTGCAACGCGAAGTTAACAACACTTGTTCAGTCTGAACTCAGCCGCTGTAAATGTCGCCAGCCAAAATAAAATAAAAATTAACTTTAGCCAAATTTGAAAAGTTTGCACTCTCGCATAAAGTCGTTCGGTAGGTTGCGATGCAAGCACCTAAAACGGACTACAAATTTGAATATTTTGTTTGCCATTTATCTGAATAGTCTTTTGAAACTGTAGCAGTAACAATAATCGTTGCTGCAGTGAATTTGGGAGAGGATTATTCAAATTTCTTTGGCAGTATTGACAAGGCGACTTTCTGTTATATTATCAAAGTTTTATATCTAAAGAATTTATCAAATCAGAGTTTTGTCCCGATTTTTTTTGTTAGCTAGCTCATTTTTCCAAAAAGGTCTCTTAATTTCGTTAAGAATGCGAACTCAGAAAACCTAGATTAGAGCGATCCGCTTTCGCTATCTTTGTGCCCAACATTTCTTTCCCTTACAAAGCAAATCTTAACAAGGCCTGATATTAAATAAGAGACCGTGGAACATTTAATCTCTATTGTTTTCGAGCCATCGTTAGGTAATCAGGTTTCGTTCAGAATATTGAACGGAATCAGATTGTACGGATAAAACAGCTGAAATCGCTTTAAGTACAATCGAATGTTAATTGTACGCTACGTTTTATGGACCTTTTCGATAGGTCGTTAGTAGTAATTGGTCGTATATGCAGAGCGTTCATGTCAAATTAGATGTAGCCCAATTAATTATTTGGGTCATCATTTGCTGTAACATTATTGACGCTTTTAACAGCGTGTAAAAACAAAATTGGTTGCGCTCTACGTTTTATACTCCGGCCTGGATTAATAATCAAATTAATCTAAGGATCTTAGCAGGCGGCGCTCTGTAGTTTTGTCTCTGTAGGGTGAATTTATGAATACATGTATGTATGTATAGATTTTTTGACCCCACACACTATGTCTAAGCTTCTTAGCCAAGTGCATCTGTTTACAAATTCATTAATAGTAGATTTAGAGTCTAATAATACTACACTCCAGCTCTAATTCATGTCTGTGCATTTATGACAGAAATATCAGAATTGAGGCAAGATTAAAAATAAAACTATTATTATTTTGAAAGAAATAAGTTTACTACAAGCCTCAACCACATATAGTATGCGTGAATAAACAGCCATACATATAATATGGCCAACACAACTATAGAAACCGCGCCCCCACAACGACAATCCTGACATGCCGCGGCTTCTGTATACCTCTACCTATGCCAAAAATCACCTGTGCACGATAAAAAAGATGTATATTACAATATCACATCAATATAAAGGGAAACTCTCACGTGTGATGAAGGAAAAAAGCTTTATTCTCTCTGGAGACGTTAATAATAGACTTCACTTTTAACGTCTCCATTGAGAATAAAGAAATTTCGTCAAAATTAAATCATAAAGGCAAATAGGTGTAAAAGTACCGCTCCACGTGTTAAAACGATGTAGATTTTCTTTATTTTCGTGAGTTACTTAGGAAAATACACAGTCCCTTCAACAAATCCTTGTGTTTAATTTGTTAGCTTATTCAAAGACACAGTGTTGTACCTTGAGACATTACTACCGCAGTTAGCTACCACGGTTACCGCAGTGGCTGCGCGATTGGTCTGCTGCGCTGCGTGTCGCGGGTTCGATTCCTGCACGGAGCAAATATTTGTATGACCTATAAGTAGTTGTTTCGGGTCTGGGTGTTTGTGTATGTAAACGCACCCACGACACAGGAGAAATTCCTAGTCTGGGTCAACATTTAAAAAAAAGTAAGAAAAAGAAAAAATATTTGTTGTACGTGTCGACCACAACGAGATCCTAGCTTACAGAGGTCACCGTCAATGTGTGACATGGTAACTCCTTATAAGACGATGCTTTTCACTCACAGAAAGACACAAAATTAATAATATTATAGTGTTAAATTGTGGACACGTACACATACAGTACAAAAGTAAGCTTGAATGTAATGTTAGTAAGCTACAAAAAGTGATATCAAACCTATTGACCCATAACGATAGCTTTGATCAAATTTTTTTGTTCTCACACGGAGTGAGAAATCGACTGTACTGTAATAATACAAAAGTCTTTTTAGCATACCGCACAAATGACGCTCAGGAACCTAGTTAATTATTTGTACAAATTAATAATTACTTCCAATAATATCGTTACTTTGAACAGGGTGATTTGTAATTCGATGCGGTCCTTGAACTGGATGCACAACATCACGGGATATCCGTAAGTGTTATATAAAACTGCATCAAAATCGGTTTAGCCAAACGTGAGATAATCGCGGACAAACGCACAAACATACTGGTCAAACTAACTTTTTTAAGTCTGTTAAAAATATAACCATTCACCCGACGACTCTTTAAACATGTTTCATGTGTATGAATATTAATAAAATTTACAATGTAGAACTCGATGCCAGAAACGTTGAGCGCTCCATCATAGTGAAGAGGGAACTTAATACGCCAACTAGCCATTTTTCCAGATTGAAAAACTTGTCTAAACGATCAATTATATTCCATCACACTGTATGTAATCAAAATAAAACATTTTGAAGTATCCTCTGTTATAGGCGTTATTACCAAAACTTTGATACTTAATCACGAACATAAAGCGTTACGCTTTAGTTGAGCAGAATTTATTAACGCTTTAATCTAATACAGGATCGTAAATCTTCAGTTTCTTTTTTTTTTGTGCTTTGCTCATAATTTTGGCATCGTTAGTTCCACTGACTCTTCTCAAACATTGTAGAAGTTGGATCTGCCGAATAGTCTTTTTTTTAACGTGATAAAATCATCAAACGAGTCCTCCCACCCAGGGCAGAGCGGGAGGGACTGTCAGACTCGTATTGACTAAAATCCTCGGTGTCTGAGCCAATAGCCCTTTACTTACCGGGGTCACGGTAAATCATAAGTCCCGCGATACCGACAGGCTTTGGCCCTCTCATTTTTGTCACACTCGACGACGTCGGTCGCCGTAGGCGTCTACCATTGTGGCTGGGGTGGAGGGAGGACGCTGTCCTCTCACTCACGCGGCCCGCCTCCTTCTTCGCGAGCATGACTGCTTCGCAGAAGGAGGGCCGAATATAGTCTGGCAATTAATCATATGGGAATAAACAAATTTCTTAATTTATTTGATTTAATTTTGAGTTACCTGTTCTAATGTAAACTTACCGTTAACATATCCTTTTCCTTAAACAAAGAGATAAAACAAGAAAAAACATACACATACAATCGTATGTTGTCTTGTCATTCCTAATTCACCGTTTCTATTAACCGAAGTACTACGTCAACAGAATCGAAGTAAATAGCAGTTGGGGGTTAGGCCGGACGGCTTTGTTGCCCCGAAGCCATAATAGGTAGAGTTGAAACTTTTGCGGCAGGCCCCTTCGTACTAACGTAAAAGTAGATATATTACATGTTTCGAGGTTAAACAATATCAAATTAACATTCACTGAAATTGGTTCTGAAATCCATTAACGGTTGATCATAAACTTATATGAATATTGATTGCCATGAGTAAATACTGTTGGTACGATCTATTATCGAAAACAAGTTGTGTGGATGATAGAAATGATACTCGTAATTAGCCATATTTTAAACATACTTAGTTGATGCTAAAAGGCCCGGCCATTAGTCAGTACAATATTAAATTTGAAACAATTAATAAGTCTCGCATGCGTTGTGTATGTACGTTTGTCATTTGTTAATGTATTATTAAACTCAAACGACATCAGTTTTTGACATATTTTTACGGAAGAAGGGACAGTATCGCTAATATTGAGATATCGGTCTAAAAGTCGGATCAATGACCGCTTTAGAGTTGCTTGGCACAAACTTATAGATACTCGTATTATTGGGGATAGGATTTCGTTACTAACGTTGGAGCGCTACTTAAGGACAAACTTTAGAGTACCTAGTTTCCGACATACCTGCATGTAAGTAGGTAAAATGAAGTTCAGAATTGTGCTGCAGAGAACTTTGGTTCTCTCTTTTGCAGAAGGAATCTTACAACGAGTTCTTTGCTTTTACGTTATTGTCTCGCAACAATCAACGAGCTCATTCAAGTATTCCTTAATGTCAATTTCGAAATAATTGAAATAACTACTTCAAAAATATCACAATTTCCATTTCAATAAAGAAATCTTTATTAAATTCCTTTGCTGTATAATTTTGTTTTATTATTTTTTTGTCATGCTGCTGTCCCAAATTCCATGGAACACGTAATTCAAATTATACGAGAACAACAAACTGATAGGAACGTTCGAAATGATTTATATTGCGGGTAGCCGGAGGGCGCGATGTTTAGCGACGTGTTAACTTATCCATAGGGATGTTAGAATGTAGGGAGTGTTGGGAAACACAGTTTAAAGTGCCCTACGTTGTGCCCGCTGGCGTTAGATGTGTAGTTATTAATAATCGCACTATTTATCTGTAGCGACACTTATACATATAATATAATAATAATACGATATAATATAATAAATTCCATATTAATTGTATCTTTTGTAAATGCCAAAGATATTCAGTTCGTATTTTTCCTTTTTCACACGTTAAAACCTTCACTGTTTTACTATGAAGTTAAATATCTCTTGAACACTTGTCTAAAAAAACTGTCAAGTGCAAAACAGCATTTGAGATTGAAATAAGGGTCATTTTGCAGTTACACTTTTTTACGAGACAAGTGTTCAATTTTTTTCTGGTGCGACAGTCGTTGTTTGGTTAACCGGTAGATCATAATGTTACTTGTCAACACATTATATTTTTATCCGGGTATTATGTCTCTATGTCTAATAAAGGTTCCAATCTGGTCTCGAACGAAGCCGCGGGCGAAAGGTAGTGTGGTATATAAAATACTTATGTATATACTGAAACATTGAGATATATTGCATTATTTATCAATAGTCACCATAACGTGAAGTACCTGCACATACCCACTTATGTGGACAATTCTATGCAGTACAGTTAAGTAGTATTCGATGGCTAGCGCTCGCCTGCTCTGAAAACTGTTATCGAGTTCAAACAAAGTGCTCTTATGCCAACAAAATCGAATAAACTCACGCTGAAAGCTCTCCACCATAGCTTCTAGCACGTCTCTTGTACTTGGAGGAAAAACTTCGAAAAAATCTTCACCTTTCCCTTGATAACTATCCATTAGACGTAGACTCCTGACTTTTACTACGGCCCGAACAAAAAATCAGTAAGTTTTTATTTTATTTCAGTCCTCTCAGCTCTTTCACCTGAAAATAAATTGTTGAAATCCCTCACGAGCAGTCTTATTATGATTTATGGTAAAGACATCTTGCGCTTAGGGAGCTTTATTTAGTCTACCTAGTTTCAGCATGGGGTATAATAAGTTTAGGACTTTACGATGTTATTTTGTTTTCAATTACCGAGCTCATGTTTATTACTCGCGACCGCGGGTCCGCCTGATATAAGTATACTTGTTTAGGGATACAAAAATTAACCGTATTCAATATCGAATTAGTAAATCATGCTTCCCTTTATTGCATCCTAATACGGTTTAATTAATTAAAAGAAAACAATGAATAAACATATTCTTCTTCTTCGTCGTGTATTGGTGATTACATGAAATATAGTAAGCTTTTTTAATTATTAAATAGGCTTCTGCCAAAACTGAGTTATCATTTAATTTTGAGAGCTCTAGTAGCGTGATGGTTAAGAAAGTAGTACTGATACTGATACTGCTAGCCTACAACATCCCACTGCTGGGCAAAGACCTTTTTCTTTATCGTGGTAAAGTCATCAAATGAGTCCTCCCACTCAGGGCAGGGCGGGAGGGGCTGTCAGACTTGTACTGACTAAAATCCACGGTGTCCTTCACTAGCCCTTTACGTACCGGGGTCACGGTAATGGGAAAGTCCCGCGACCTGGGCAAAGGCCTCTCCCCAAAAGTATCTCCTTTCTGTATTTCGAAAGTAGTAATAAACGTAATTTAAAAAAAAATCATGATTAAGATTCGCAAAGAAACGCCTTCGTTAAGTAAATACGCCACCTATGTAAATACTCAAATATTGATGGAGTATTATGAAAACTTCTAATTGATCTTCACGAGTTACATTTCCATGTTTACTTAGAACGGGGAAAATAACGAAACACTTCTCAGCGAATAACCGAGGTGTGGCTAGGGTTGACACGTTGACGGTACGGCCGTTACATTTTTATGACTAGGTACTTACATATTTTTACAATTTTAGTTCTTTTTTTCTTTCGTGCGGTCAGGCTGCGTTTATATGTGACTGATACTTTTATGAACTTGGATAACTGAATAGCATAGTAAATAAGGATTGTAAGCATGTATTCTGCAGTATCTCATGGGGAAAAGTGTCTATGTATTTATTTTTAATTAAACATTTGCAACTGAAATACGTACTACGTTTCAAAGATTCATTCATTAACTCTTTCCCTATTGGACCGTACTTGATGGTTTATCCTCATAATAATACGTCCTTGCCACTTTTAGCTACGATGACCATTTCATCATTACTCTATGTGCGTCTATCATGGTCTCTCATGTGGCTAGGAAAACCACCTTTGTTCACAAATATTTTTGCACAGAGTGAACACGTGAAAGTATCATTAAAATAATTATAATTGATCGCTGCTGGTTGGGCTTTTAATTAGTCAGGCTTTGAATCTAGTTTATAAATACGAGTGTTAAAATCAAACACTTTCTGTTGTGTTAGTGACCTCCACTCTCCGCTGTTTTTTTTATTGTACAACGGGCTGGTTTTCGCAACTCCATAAGCGCGTATTTTGGGTGCGGGTGGCAATATCATTCGATCCACCCCAACTCCACGAGGAAGGCCAGCTCCTGAAGTACTTCGGTAACCCAGGTAACCCAGGCACTGCTGGCCTAATGGAGAGTACCTGGGTTACCGAAGTAATTTGTCCTGTCTTAGGCAATCTCAGGACAGATTGTGTTGGAGCACATGCGATGCTGTCTCGTTCGTCGCCATACAGGCTCTGCACTGGGGGGTGTGATTCCTAGGACAAGGTTCTGTTTCTCAGAGAGGCACTCGACGAGGATCTGCGTCTGGATGGCTTCCAGAATTTTTACTGACTCTTCTTCCGTAATATGGCCTCTCTATTCGCAGGTTACTACGACGTTAAAGTCAGAGCGAGCGGCTTGGGCGTAGCTCCGGTCTGCGGCTCGCACGGATTCTTCCAGTCGCGGCTTCTTGCGTTCTCCACAAAGCGAAGTCTTCTCGTTGAGTTTAGCCGCGGCTGGTTCACTCCGAGCCGGTTACGGTCAGCGAACAGGTATCACTATCGTGCTGCGCGATGGCTGGCTGGTTCCTACACGGCTCATGCCGACCACGGTCTGCGAGCGCTTGCCTAAGGAGAAAGATACCGCCGTGTGGTTTGTCCGAGACTACCAAGCTGGAGTGTTACTCATACACGTCAGCAGTTTGTTTGGTCACGTGCCTGTAACCTCTTACTCACGGAGGGATACAGTAAGGAGGTAGAATAGCGCCAGTGGTTTCTGTTGTGTCTGTTTCTTAGAGAATTAGCAGGGCGGCAACCTCGAGAAGGTGTACCCATGGGTGGGCACACCCGTGACCCCGCCACCCTGCTTCCTCTGATGAAGGCACAAGGTAGGATTGCATCTATACTACCAAGCAAAGCAAAAGCAAAGCATGTCGTTGTGTAACCGCTAAACATAAACACAAACTCCCCGCTTCTAACTCTCCGGTTAGAGGCAAGCATGTCCGTTTCTTAAGATTTTTTAAACATATAATCATTAAAACAAAACTACAATAATAAAACAGTAGCAACCCTACACAGGTCCTAAATATCTCAAAACAAACATTCCTGGCGAGTTCGCGCTATTTGAAAATACGGCCGAAGAAGGAAATTCAGAAGCGTTTTATTGTGAGAAAAGCGAGTTTGTTCCGTTTAATAGCCGCGTAAAATTGCGCCCATCGACGTTAGACCTACAAACTCAATGTCACGTCCGTAATCTTTCTCGCACGAATTGCACATCACACTTACAGGATGATATAATTTGGTACCAATTTTATTTATTGCTAAAATATAGCCGACAGCCACCTAAAAAGGATTTGGAGCTAGCGAAGTGGAATTGCTATCGATCGCTCTATTTGAACCTCGGGAGATATTTTGTCGTATTATATTTTCAAGGTTAGAGCTGTGAAAGTGACAGATACAGACGACCTTGTTAGTATTGAGAGCTTCGGACCTGTTATAGATTTAGTTCAGTTTATATTACCTATTATGATAAATTATATTTTCTCACTAGGCGTTTTTGGCGTTGAAAGGTCTGAATTATTAGAATTGGATTAAAAATATATTTTATGCCATTGTGATCAGATGTTTGCATATTTATTTTAATGTTAATGGTTTTTTTTTACATATTGGTATCGCTTTTCTGCAAAATACGAAACAATTACACGTACTTTGTTATTTTAAAGACAACAAGGCAGATTCAGTATTATTTTACGAACTAAAACATAACTTTATTGAGACTCATAACATAACAAAGCCTCAACTAAAAGCTTTTACATTTGCCAACACTTGACGAAAACTGATTGTACCCACCACTGTTCCATATTTCCGTGTCTAGTTTTGACAAAATGGATATTTTTATCTGCGAAACAATTTTCGTAATTCCGGACGGGTTCTTCAACATGGTTAGAATAACAATTTTACAATTTTCTGTTGTCACGTTCTCGCCACTCGTTGGACCCCCGAAGGAGAAAAGTAATCATTTCAAGCAATCGGAATGTCTAAATTTATATTCAGACGTCGTCAATTTAAATGTTTGGCTTTTAAAAAGTCATAACAAACGGTACGACGGCACTGACAACTTGTAACTTAATTTTAAAAAACCTGAAATGAATATTTTAGTCCCTTCAAAGACTTAGTAACGAAAGATATTCGATATTTATTTATATTAGTATCCTCCTCGAGGCGTCTCGTAATTATTCAGCAGACTTTTATAAAATCAACATAAAATGATTAGACAAACAGGTAGGTATTTATAGGGAAACAGTGTTTAAGTCGGGGACGCGAGGTATAATGGGGACATACACTCTTTAGGCCTACTTAACACAACACTAACGTAGCGCAAGCGCTATCAGGACGTTATTTGCAAGAGGCTATTAACAAATGGCGTCGTGTCGTATTGTGTTAACTTTGCCTTAAGTGTGGGATTTCCCATCATACCTAGCGTCCCTGTCTTGTACACTGTTCCCCTAAACCGATCCAAAAAGAGATTAGATCCGTCAAAAAAATTGCTGTTACGAATTAAGTACATCGCTTTTCAATTTTGGCAGATTCAAACGTATCGAGGAATGCTCCGATACCCTTTGCTTTGAAGTTCTGAGCTTTACAAAAGCGATTAATTAAAAAGAGAAAACACGCAAGGGATCCAATATCAATCTTTCATTCGTTTCGGCTTTGTGTTCGATGTATCTCCGCACATTTGTTCGGGGACTCGTTGATGGCTCGTGTGAACGCGAATTATGTAATATTGGATTTTCTGTTCAACTTTGTTGTTGTTGACGCAAAAACAATGTCGTTGCTTTTGATATGAAAACAAACATCAGTCATATTATTTTTGCTTTTGTGTGTATTAAACACGTGTTAATTTAGATTGACGACGTCAGTGTTTGGAAAATAAGATTATAATCTATTTTTATTTAATTATTAAAAAACGAAATTGTATTTTATTGTTTGATCAAGTCGCTTAGCATAAGTCATAGCATAAGTCGCTAAGCAATTGACCCCATAATTACAAAACATCTTACATTGCCCTATTCTTTACTAATTTTCCAACCAGCAAAAAAGAAAAGTCATCAAGATACACAAAAATTCCATTTACATAAACGCAAGTCGTTAAAAGCGGCAAAGTATACTTGTAAAGCAGGACATAACACCGGTGTATCTAAATGTACTTACACGCACAACACAGCTTATAATGAATGTTACATGAGCATTATGGATGAAGGGTCTCCAAAATGAGCAGACGCCAAAACCTCGTACATGTGCCACGGGATTAATCCCTGTACTTGGTGGTACCACTTCACCGCAATGTAAATTTCCAACAGTAGGTACTTGGCAATTTGTTAAGCACAATTGCAACGTACTACTAAATTAATAGCAACACGCAAAATCTTGTTAATTACATGTTTTCGGGTTGTGTGGTGTGGAGTTTAAAATATTACGGATTCACCGCAGAGAAGTAATGATATAGCATGGACTATATCTCAGCCCAAACTGTTGGAAACTTTGCCAAAGTATGCGTGAATTTGGGACAACAATCCGAGTTTGTAATGTAGATCTGTATCTAGTTGAAGACGTTTGTCTAAAAAACAGATGCCTGCTTTTAAATAAATGTGGAGTAAGTTGAGAAAAAATGTTTGGTTACTTAAATAATACTGATCTTGTGGCGTGGCTTCAACTTCATGTCAAGCTGGAGGAAGCCCAGCAGACATCTCAGAACACTTATGAAGAAGAAGAAGTAGATTCTAAGTAAAAGCAATGCATTACTATTTGTTTGAACCTACCGCCTCATAGTGAATGTTGCTTTACTCCGCTTTTATCAAAAACGAGAATTATGTACAAAAACTAATGCAAAACAAAATGCTCAACAAATACAAAAGGATCCAATGATATCGAATGTACGACTTAATAACAAACCGATTTTATAAGTAAACCTTACCATGAAAATGTTGCGCAGCGGAGGACTTGGTTACTACTTGGGGCGAAATCAGATTAAGGATATAAAAATATTACCGTCCATTTACTTCTATCCGATTGAAATCATCAAATTTCTCTTTACAAATAAAAAATAAACAGATATTTACTGAAGCGAGTTTATCGAAAAGTAAATCAAAGGCATTGCAGTATGGTTCGGTCAAGTTTCTGCTTCTGTAAGCGGCTTACTTTGATCCTCTATCTTCACGGAGCGACGCTTCAGCAACAAGTTCGGGTATTAACCAAGCTTTGTGATCGTTTTACTTTTTTTTTAAACTGATTTTTCAAACGTATTTTTGTCGAATTAATATTATTCATGCACAATATTGATTCAAGATGCCTCAGATGCCTCAGAGCGAAATATTTATTTTAAAGATAGCCCTATACACTTTGCCGTGTATCGAAACCATAGCAAGATGTAATTCGATCCCAATGCCATCTATCGAGCTATCGAGTTATCTTAACATAATATTGGTTTCGGTTATGGGATAACGTTGGAAGCGATCACACTTTATTTATCTTATTTCTAAATTTAAAAAAATCCTTTCCTGTCATTAAGCAGCTTCAACCAGCCTAACTAAGTTCGCTTAGGTCGATTGATCTCTGAGATTAAGGCGTGTTTGTCGCGTTCGTGTCCTGAATGGACGATCGTTCTTTACAACGAGATCCCTTCATGCCTCAGAGAACACGTTAAGCCATCGTAGCTAGTATATTATACAAAGTAGTAATAACACTAATCTATACTATAATAAATCTGTAGAAGGGTCAATTCTGTACATTGTAAATATTGAAAAAATAAATAGCGGGGGGTGTTGCTGGATCGATACCAAACCCAAATATGTGATTAAAAAAAATTTTGTCTGTCTGTCTGTCTGTCTGTTTGTGCAGGCATCACGTGAAAACTAACGGTTCGATTTCGATGAAACTTGGTATAATAATACCTTATTATCCTGGGCATAACATAGGATACTTTTTATCCTGGAAATATACGTAGAAAAAAAAATCTTATTTTTCAGTTTTATTCATAGACGTTGTTCTTTAGAACCGCGAACACACGTTGCATTACCCGCAGTGGATTCAGCGCCGTAATATTTATAAGATGTCATTGTCAAAGTTACTCAAAATGGAGAAATAAACCATCCACGCGAAGACCGACATCCGCGCGAACGGAGTCGCGGGCGGAAGCTTTTTTTTTTTTTTATCGTGGTAAAATCATCAAATGAGTCCTCCCACCCAGGGCAGGGCGGGAGGGACTGTCAGACTTGTACTGACTAAAATCCACGGTGTCCTTCAATAGCCCTTTACGTACCGGGGTCACGGTAAACCCTTGGTCCCGCGACCCCGGCAGGCTTTGACCCTCTACAGGCCCCGTCGCTATGCTGACACTCTTTGAGGCGCGCGTGGAACACAACGCGCCGTCGACCCGGGCATGGTCCATGGTCGGACAGCGAGTCGCCCGCGGGCGGAAGCTAGTACGGATATAAGTCTATCGGTAGCCGCTCCTTTTTTCAATTACTAAAAGAGAATAGGAGTGAGGCGTATTTATCGAAACAGTTAAAAGAAACAGGTATTTCAAAGTAACAACATCTAACAGGTATCTCAATACCAGTAAAAACAGTTCCTGCTGTTTCGACTGTTCCACAAACAACCACAACAGACAGGCATAACAATAAGGTCTCTCTATCTAGAACAGTTTGAAACATACTCTTTTCTCTTCTGTCCCGTCCTGTTTCTGTATTTTCTATTCTGTTGCTTGCCTGACTGCCGCTGTTGTTGACCATTTCAGATACACACACAAATTGGTTCCATTGGAACAGGCTGTTATTTAAGAACTGGTTTTTTGAAACTGTTTTTCAATGGCTCTGGAACTGGTGGAACAGGTTTACCTGAACAACTTAACCTGTTCCAGCCCATTGCTAATAACAAGAGTTTTGGATCATTTCTAGATTCTAAACCGAACGAACAGAATGTTTCATAGAAATTAATTTTCCGATTTCCACCCCGGTAAGGGTTGATTATTGATAAAAAGATTAATACGAATCCATTAATTGATTGGGAGATTATTTATGCCAAGATTTGAGTTTATCGAAGCAAGCAATATCACCAATTTGGGGGTGATGGTGGTTTTTGATCTAATAATAAATACTGTTTTTTTTTTAAATTAATGGGCCCGCGCGTTGCGATTTTTCCATACAAATTTTAACATCGTCTATATCACCAGTGGAAGGTTTTAAAAAAAATAATAAAACCGACTTTTTATTTTATGTTTTAATTTTTTTTTTATGTTCATATTCTGGCAAGTTCCTATAAACCCAAGGAATAAGATTTTACATACGAAAGTTTCAACTCCTTTTTTTACGTGGTTAACGTGGTAAAATCATCAAGTGAGTCCTCCAAGGGCAGGACGGGAGGGATTGTCAGAATTGTACTGACTAAAATTCACGGTGTCCTTCAATAGCCCTTTACGTTCCGGAGCCACGGTTACCTGATAATACAGTCGCGCAACCCCGGCAGTTTACACCCCCTTAGAAGTTTTTTTTTGCAAAATCTCGTTTTAGTTCACACCTACATAGAAAACTACAACTACCGTCCAATATTCAGGTTTCTACGTTTAGCGGTTTTGCTGTAGGAGTCTTACAACCATATACTCTTCTTTTATTATATAGAGTTCGTCCGAAATCCTTAGGACGTGCAGAATCAGCAATGAGCGGGCATTATATTGCTTTTGTGGGGCAGATCCCGTAGAGATTGATAAAATCTACAAGCTTTGTACATTTTAATCACGGTGAATTATAATCATAAGCTAATTAACATTCCAACCGATTTATGTATGTTTGTTGTTACTGTATTGTAAACCAATCTAAGTTGAGCTAAGATCTTCCCGGTTCTATTAGGTAAATCTCGCAACCGAGGATCATAACCTTGTTCGAAAGTGTTGATGTTCTGAAATTGAACACTTTCACATTATACGATAACTCAGTAAACGACAATATCGTCCGCTCTGTCGGCAACGATATCGTCCGCCGATATCGTTACGGTATAAGGACGACATCGGTTGATGTAGTATGACATTGACGAAAAATAGTAGATTTTTGTGGGTACACAAAATTTATATTAAACTTTTGATGGTGATGGCGTATCATTACCGTTATCATCTTATACGAAAGCGCCCCTTCGATAAATAACTTCGTAATTTTCATCTCATTAACTCCGTGTAAATAATCAAGACTAAGAGATTAATAATTTTAAATTTCATCGCTAAGCTAATACTTTGATTCTGATGAAATCTTCATTTCATATTACGCAAAGTTAGCCGTCGTTGCTAAAGTCATTAATTAAAAGTTTCTCAAGTATGACGTAAGCAATGTTAATACGCCCGCCTTATAAAGGTAGTGAGCCGAACCCAAAACATGTTCAAACATATTATACTTGACATACGAGTATTGGTACAACAAGAACAAGGTATTTCTGTATACTAATTTCGAACTTCCAAGATCTCATTTGACTCCAAGCCTTCGGAATGTTACAAAATGGTGTGGGTAGTCTTGAATTTTCAAGTTTCAAAGCCAATATGGAAACAATGCTGGCACTGTCGCGTGGCGCCTTATAAAGTTTGCCTTCACTTTATACGAGAGTTGCACTGACTTGAGCTTGTTTTGCTTGAAGTACAAAACCTTTATAGAAACTAATCTATGATGCAGCGCCATTGTTATTATTAGCACTCCCGACTTCTTGGTGGCTGATGGAACTTGGAAAAATCCGGTCGTGTTTTATACGTTCAATACTTTAGCTGAGAATGCTTTCTCTTAGACTTAAAAAAAATGCATAAAAATATTTGAATACAAATGCAAACAAACCGCAATTTTTTCAGGTAATTTGACAGCATCAATTAATTGCAAATGTAATTAGTACGTCAGCTAGAATTTTGAAAAATAATGGAAAAGTATTTTTTTTTTTGTTGAACCAATGCATATTAACAAAGATATGACATATCAACATTCGACAGTGAATTCAGAAGCAAGTTATAACTGTACTTGCTTGTGACGTTTTGCCAATTTTAAAAGGGTCGTATCTTCGTCGATTTCGAAAAAATACGTGTCAAATATTTTTAAATAATCTAACTGACGATGACGGACTCATTCGATTTTTTCACTCAAATAAATCCTATTCCGGCGAAGGAGAGAAACAAAAACCTCTTCCTTTATTTCACGTCAGTTAAAAAAAAATGGCAGATGACAACTGAAAATAGAGAGAGGTAGGCTTACCTAACTTTGGTTCAACTACCATTCCTCTAAACAGTGATCAGAGAACAAAACAAGTGCAAACTTAACGCAGTACATCAACCAAGTCGAGTCCACCTTTATAATAAACTACCACCCAACGTGAGCAGCAACAGATGGCGACAATGTCCTAAGTTCTAAAATAAATCAAACCCTTTTAATGTTCGACTATCGGTCGCTTGGGTCAAATAGGTAAAAGTGATTTACTATGGCCATAAAGACAGCAAGAAACGAGTATATTGCTCTCGTCAGCACCCTTCAGCCGGAATGGTTCGTGTAATGAAATGTAACGTGAAAAGTTTGCCATGGTAAGTACAGTGTTCAATTTTTTTGAATAAATGTGTTTTTTGGGACCTTTATTGTTTATAGACCGGTTTTGTAGATACCTATTTCTTTTATCAATATAATACCATCGACACATTTTCCCAGAGATTTAGGAGCTCATTAGCTAGGTTCTACCCATAAACCTATTGTACCAAATATCATGGTTGGTTACATAATATGTTTTTTTTTTTATGAAAAAAAAAACCGAAATGTTTTTCTTTAATGCGAAATAACTATTTTGTAATTGGGTGTTGTGGGCACAAATAAAAAAGTTATTTCGAAATCAGCACTCGCACTTGGACGGTTCTTTTATAATTATTTGACACAGGTATTTCACATTTCTTTAAATATTAAGTAGGAATTGTAATAGGAAATATAGGGAAAGTACCAACTTTACGACATCATAAATCATTCCACATTCACCAATTATAAACTCCTAAGGTCTTTAGAACTTAAGAGTGACAGCGGAAGAAAATAAAACGCATCAATATCTGTCTAAAACCTAAAGTCGAATCGATTAATTTATTCGTTTTACCTAGGCTCTTTGTTTACAAAACTTAGAAGGCTTATCAAATTGATTCCTCAGTTGCCATTGAGTCTTTATTGGCACGAAATTTCTTGAGCAGCCTTTGACTCTCTTAAGTACCCACATAACTATTTCAATGTAAAATCCGAGTTCCAACTCGATCCGCGGTTCTCGACTAAAATTTTCAAGAAAGTCCCCTCTCTCACTGCTGTCAGGGTTGCCATCATAGTTGGTAATCTTTGTTTTTATGTCCATTGTTTTTTTTCTTGCTCTAATTTTTTTTTTAAAAATATTATTTTTTGTAAGTTCTCTATTCAAAATCAAAATATTTTATTTCACATGGGCCTCAATGGGCACTCGGTTCAGATTAGTCGTTTCCATGGAGAAGAAACTCCATGGTTAGTCTTTATTAAAATATTTGTATATTTTACAGTTTAGTATTACGTAAACACGAGAAAACATCATGGGCACGATAACAAGAGGGAACTTCTTAACAGAATTAAAACAAACGAAATAATAAATTAAAAAGTATATAATAAATATACGACATTATTTTTATATGCGAAACCTAATACACTCGTCTAGTATTTTTGTATAAAGAATCTATGTACAGAATTTTAAAACAGTATTATGAAAAATCACAAAGTTATAAGCTTGTTATGTTACCTAGTTGTCCATTCAAAAACATGTTCATTTTGCGGCGATTTGCGGTAACCCCGCGCATCCCGCGCCTCCTGTGTCGTACACTCTTTAATTTTACTTTGGCAATAGCTTCTAATCTTGAAAAGTCCTTAGATATAAAATACTTTCTAATATGTAAAGTGACGGCACTGTCAGTATTTCGATTTCTTTTATTTTTTTAATTTGGATGATTGAAGAAAAACTTGGCCTTTTACTGCATACATTTTTAATACAAATGCTTCTTTATATTTAATGCTGACGATATTCATTAGAAGGATTTATGTATGAATAAATTTGTCTTGTCTGACAACCCTTTTAGGATTGAGAATGGAGGCACCATTGAAAGTTGGCAACTTCATTATGGCTACTATTTGACTTACAGAAGGACATTCTTACTATGTATAACTAGGCGGGTAAACATTTTGATGTAAATGTCTATAATTTTTTTCTTTATTTTTAAGGTAGCAAAAATATGCTAAACATTGCTAAGGCATTCAAAACTGGTTCGCTTTTTTTTTTACGTGGTAAAATCATCACATGAGTCCTCCCACCCAGGGCAGAGCGGGAGAGACTGTCAGACTCGTACTGACTAAAATCCACGGTGTCCTTCAATAGCCCTTTACGTACCGGGGTCACAGTAATTCGTGAGTCCCGCGACCCCGGAAACAGGTTAGCTAAGACGAACGATTAAACAACGAAAAAAAATGACCTACTTTAAATGTACTTCAGGCGATAAAATAAATCCCAACATTAAACAAAGAGAACTTTTATTCAAAACCATAAAATAAACTTTTATAAATAAACGTCCCCTTTTTGTTTCCCCGTCGACGGCCCGACGAAAAAGGTAATAACAGTTGGGCAAGTTTCTTTAAGGGAAAACGTAGGTAATACTCAGAGGGACCGAACAGTTAGTTTACTTAGTATTAGAGAAGTTTGTTTAGGCTCGCCAACACTAGATAATAACGCAATATAAATATTTCGGTAATAAATCAAACGCTCGCCTAACTCTTAACGTGTTTCACAAATGGAACGGTCTAAAGGTTTTTAGTGGAGAGTACCTCCAATTAGAACTTGATGGATGACTGACGGGTCACTGTTTTCGCAATTCTAGTTGTTAGCTGTCAAAATCTAGTCCTTAGTAAGGTTCCTCTAAAGTTGGGAATTCTGTGAAAGATGACAGCTTTGAGGTTTTGTAACCGTTGAATTTTTAAGGGCGACTTAAGGGGAGAACTGGAAAGTTTGTTTGTCGGTTTTAATTTGGCTTTTGTTTGTTTGTTTTATTTTTCGTTTTTATTTTTTCTAGGGCAGTGTTGATACTGTGATCAGTAGGAAGTAGTAATAATTAACAAAAAAAAAAAATTAAACGACAAAAAAAGGACGAAATTTTTTTTCTACGAGTATAACGATTTTTTTTTATTTGTAAAGGGTATTTCATATTTAAGCTCGTTTTAAATTGAAACATAAATTATACCGGATACACTATCGGATCGTTTTCGTTTTTCTATGTGACTGAAATCAAACAATTCCATACATTACAAATAAAAACGTCACGCTTCGCATTCGCCACGCCAGTCTGTTTGACAAAGGCTTTATAGACCGCGAACTTATAGACGCCGATTACGACGATTCGCCATCCGTTGCCCGCGACTCTTGCGATATCGTCAGTCCACTTAGTGGGAGGAGGTGGGAGGTATGTTCAGAACTTGCTTTATTATTATTTAGTCTATCAATGAACTAAGAAAGTCAAAGAAAAAACAAGAAACCGTCTGTTTCCGACACGTACGCGATAGGAAATGACTGAAATTGGGTGTCTAATTTCCGGTAAAAATCCATTATTTTCGAATACCCAGCGACCAAGAATTGGGAAAACTTTCCGCCATTAATGTTCACAACTTACTTTGTTTCTGAATGATGATTGTGAGATGTTTTATTTGAATAAACAAAAGTTTTATTAAAACGACAATTTTGATGGCTTGAAATGAATAGTTTTGGTCGTTAATGTCTTGAATATAATTTATTGCTCTAGTAAATGTTTGGAATTTTAAATTATTTTGTTTTGATACCTAGTCTTTAATGGTGATGTGTTAAATTGACTGTTTAATTCCGCTATTTTGTTGCATCATTCTCATCATTTCTTTCTCAAATTTTATACCTTGGTTCGTTTGTTTTTTGGAGCTGTACATCGAGCAGGATATCTTTTATCGCCTGGTCGTCGAATTTGTACTTTAAACGACGTGTAATGTTTGGCTGAGTCCCACAGTCCAAGGTCCAAGCTGACGCAATCCTGTGAATTATAGATCAGCATTGCAGGGAGGGGAAATGCGCGCTATGAAGACACCTAAAGTATTTAATTATATTATTCCCTTTAGACCGTAAAGTTTTTAAATTCGACATTTAAAATTACTTCTAGTGTTTTTATAATAATCTGGCAAGTAAAATGCTCATCATATATTCGCAGTAACATTTTCTCATAATGTTTACTAGCAATACAGTATTGTTATTTAGGCATAATAATCTATACTTTAATATTATAAAGCTGCAGTGTTTGTTTGAACTTGCTAATCTCTGGAACTCCTGGTCCGATTTAAATGATTCTTTCAGTGTTGGGTAGTCCATTTATTGAGGAAGACTAAAGTCTATGTAACATTACGCTATCACCAATAGGAACGGAGCAGCAGTGAGAATTGTTTCAATATCGGGAAAATACATTCCTTTTCGAGAGCTTTCTTTGCGTGCGCTGCGTAAACGGTTAAAGATACGCAAAAATTATGTAGTACGGAATTATTCCTCATGAAAACTTCTAAAATAAAGTCCGCGAGACCATATATCTATCTTTTAAGGTTAAGTCACTATAACCTTTTTTGTGGAAATCAACTTTTGATTTTAAAGGGATTCATTATTTGCGAAGGTACTTTCATTAACATGAAATTAATCCTTATCCAAATAAATAATTACGTTAATCATCACAAGCATTCGATTTTGAACAAAATTGCCCTTGACATCATTTGATTTCAATGAATATGTAAGGAGATAACATAGTTTCAAAATAATACTACAACAAAATAATGACTGCCTTGGCATGTCATAATTGCGGTCGTAAGATCCCTCTTTGAGAAGTGTTTGGAAATGCGCTACGGCGTCCTCAGCCTCACCTTCAACCTGACGCAAGTCCTGCCGGGCACGGTAGTTGCGATAGGTACCTCAGGGATTCGGCGGCAGGCGAGGGGACTGGGGAGCAGTCGGAATGCGTGAGGGAAAAGACATCCTCTACTTATCGCCCCAGACACGGGGCACGTGGGCACGTGAATGATTACAGAAGTTTTGTTACATTATTCACCATTAAATGGTACATTATGTGAGAACGATGTGTCAACTTAAAAGTGTCCATAGTAAATTTAAAAAGACAATTTCAAAATAAAGTTATTAATAATTAAGGTAGACCGTGACGAGCTAGTCCAGTCCCAACTGACAGCTTCCGTTCACGAACATGACACATATATCAGCACCAGTATTATGACAGTACTAGCTTCTGCGCGCGGTTTCACCCGCGTCATGGTAGGCGTTTGGCCCTATGGTCCCGTCCCCATTAGTTCCCTTGAGGAGCGCGTGGAACACGACGCACCGTGGCTCGGGCCTTGTCCTTGGTCGGACGGCGAGCTCCCCATTACTCCCCGTCCGCAAGCAGCTCCGTCGCTGTGCCCACTGCTATTCAGAGGGACACGCGTTGGAGCATCCACCCGACAGGCTATTCCCACAGGCACACAGTGCCTAAGGAAGAGTTTTTGCCCGCATCCCAGGGTGCACTGGCCCGAAAAACTGGTCTTCCCCCCGGACGTATCCGAGGGGGAACTCCAGTCCACGGGCGCAAGTGGAGGTTTCCTGTCTTAGCAAACCAACTTTTTAAGCCTAAAGAAAGTAATAAACATAGTTTATCTCTTCAAATCACAATTTTTCTTTTAAGTAAGAACTATGTATCTTATTTTTAAAGTATATGGAAAACAATAAAAAGTGCTCTATACCTTTTCTATTAGTATCATTAATATTGGTTTCACTTAAAAGCCAAGCGGACAACTGCGGCCAAAACAGTTAAATGAAACGTTTGTTTAAAACTTAAAAGTCTCACAAGAAATTCATCAGTGTTAAATTAAGTTGAAAATTTGCATTGTTAATTTATATTACGCACCTTGGCTTTCATTATTAAGCATTCGGTTTATGTTCCGAGAATTTGATTATTATAATTAATAATATTGTTTGTTTGCCTTTAAAGTGGTGGATGGTTAAACTTGTTAATATTTTTTCATTACTCATACTCTGAAAGTAGGTCACATACCTAATAAGCGATTTGAAAGTTATCCATTGCAGGCCTAGGGAGAATCGCTTTCAACTAACAGCTGCCAAACTTAAGAAAAAAAACTAGTTCTATTTTGACATTTCTATAGAACCATGTGGTAACTTTTTATACAGCCACTAAATTACATAAAAGAATAGTTACGATAAAGTGTTAAGAATATATATTATAACTTTAATATAATTCAGATTCAACTATTTCTTTAAAGTAACATAGATTGCGGCAAAATCTTTCCTCTTTTTAACCGACTTCCAAAAAGGAGGAGGTTCTCTATTCGACTGTATGTATTTTTTTTTTTATGTATGTTCACCGATTATTCGAAGACGCCTGAACCGATTTGAAAAATTCTTTTTTTGTTTGAAAGGGTATACTTCCAAGTTGGTCCCATAGAAATATTGTCATGATCTGATCACGAACTTCGGAGATATGGAACGGAACTCTTCAATAATAGACAGCAAATCTGTCGTGATTGCTGCAATCGCTTGGATGTTTATTGTTTACACAACATCATAACATAACATCACGCCTGTATGCTCTGAGGGGGTACGCAGATGTTTACAGTATACCCATATTTCGACAGTTTGGTGTGTTAAGTTTCATTTTATTGGGGATAAGCCTATTACCATGAAAAATATTGTTAATAATAACAATGTAAAATGCATAGCAAATATTTGTATAGGATATTACAACTAATAAAAATAATTGAAAAATAATAAAAAACTTTTTTGCAAAAAATAAAACCGACTTTAAAAACACAAAAAAGTGAAAAATAACTTCAGAAATAAGTCTAGTCAATTGTTGACCGATTTTCAAAATTATTTTTTCATTGGAAAGAGTATACTCCCGAGGTTAGAAAGAGGATCTGATGATGGAATCTGGAAGGTAAAATTCCTTAACGGATAAAAGTCAAAATCAAATTCAGAATAATAACTCAAGTTATATGACGTAGTTCAACTTACTACGTACGTACCTACGATATTTACACTAATAAAAATAGAAAAAAGCAACCTACTTATTAGATGGGGTATCAAGACAGAGGGTTTTATAAATTACTAAATGTAACTAAAAGAAAATGACAAAGTTAACTTACTACATACGTACCTTTTTTTGTATCGTGGTAAAATCATCAAATGAGTCCTCCCACCCAGGGCAGGGCGGGAGGGACTGTCAGACTTGTACTGACTAAAATCCACGGTGTCCTTCACTAGCCCTTTACGTACCGGGGTCACGGTAATGGGCAAGTCCCGCGACCCCGGCAGGCTATGGCCCTCTACAGGGCCCGTCACTATGCTGACACTCCTTGAGGCGCGCGTGGAACACAACGCGCCGTCGACCCGGGCATGGTCCATGATCGGGCTGCGAGTCGCCCATTACTCACCGCCCGCATGACGCCTATCTAGCCACTCCTCAAACAGGGGTCGTACCGCCGCGATTGCGGCGTGCCCGAATACATATGTACCTACGATAATTTATACAAAAAATGGAAAAATAAAAACTTTTTAACAAAAAAAAAACCGACTACCAAAAATACAAACGCCCCACCTAAAACCACCAAAAAGAGAAAAATAAACTACTATTTATCTATTTCAGAAAACAAAAATGCAAGTATATTTCAAACGAATTAAATAAAAAACTTATTACCTACCAATTCTAAATCAACTTACAATATTATTTTATTTAAAAAACAAGATAAATTATGTATTTACAACCTATAATGATTTATTTACAAAATTACAATGTGACCATTCTTGTCTAAACCTAATTAGCTATAAATTTAATTATAATATTTTTATAATGTTGTGTGCTAGGCACCTACTGATCTGTTTGAAGTCGGTGCCAAGCCAAAAATAAAGAGAACAATAATACTTAGTAATATAATACACACAGGGTTATAATTAATAACATCTAATATTTTTATTAATAAACAAATAGCAACCTACAAACACGTAAGCGACTATCAAAATACAAAATTTATCAACAGCACCATAACGCATCAAAACTTAATTGCATTCAAGACGACCGTCAAAGACGCCTGCCTGCTCGTGTCTGCCCGTTTGGGTTGAATCGCTCAACACTTGCCGACCCACGATCGCGCGTTCGGTCGCAAGCGCAGGGTGATTTGGTGTGATTTAGATGTGGCGCGATGGCGTGACGGGGCTAGACGTGCGTATCCTATCGAATATCTATTTGGCTTGGCACCGACTTCAAACAGATCAGTAGGTGCCTAGCACACAACATTATAAAAATATTATAATTAAATTTATAGCTAATTAGGTTTAGACAAGAATGGTCACATTGTAATTTTGTAAATAAATCATTATAGGTTGTTTGTAAATACATAATTTATCTTGTTTGTTAAATAAAATAATATTGTAAGTTGATTTAGAATTGGTAGGTAATAAGTTTTTTATTTAATTCGTTTGAAATATACGTGCATTTTTGTTTTCTGAAATAGATAAATAGTAGTTTATTTTTCTCTTTTTGGTGGTTTTAGGTGGGGCGTTTGTATTTTTGGTAGTCGGTTTTTTTTTTGTTAAAAAGTTTTTTTTTAATGATGAACATGTAAAATACTGGCTGTATAGCTAGACGACCACAGGCCAAAAATAAAAATAAAACAAAATAAACGGGAAAGTGACAATTCGATCAACACTATTTTTTTCTTTAACTGATAATTTATGTTCTTATTTTGAATTTTTCCGTATTCATAATGGAAAACACAGTGTTTACCTCGGGTAAATTACTTATTTAGACCTTCGAACTATTAGCGCCCTCACTACATTACGGGCGCCAAACCTGTCTCGGCACTAAATACGTAACTTTCACCCCTTGGATAACAATGTACTATATTTCCGATTGAGAATCTAACCCAGGACCTATCACGCCCAGCAGTCACGCTTGCGAATACTACACGGCTTAAACTCTTTTTCATAAATTTTGTTTTCACTTTTTCTCACATTTTCACACAATTTTTCTAATAGTCGTAACTTCATACAATTTCAAAAAGGCACTCAAAGCGATAATATCTGCAAACGGTCATGGTCTTTAATTAAGTGATTGTTCAAACATTGAAAGATTAATTAAAATCGCTAGAAATGCCGGCGCGATCCGTTATTCCATTGTTCGGGTCGGAAGCCTGTTGAGTTGATTATATCTTTATTACCTGACAGAATAATATCATTGGACAAGTCTTGTCCCTCACTATAACCTTTTACAGGATTATTAAAAGGGGCAAGTCAATGTAACACCGTGGAGGGGACCACCAAATATTTTTGGTAGTAAGGGTCTTGTGGCTCCATCGGTCAATTTTCAAGGTCAACCCGTGCCGGCCTATATCGGTTAGAGGATTGGTCTCTTGGGAAGCAGTTCAAGCTGTTGGACTTGGCTATCAACTATAGACCTTTGACAACCGTTACAAGTAGTCCCGAAAGTCTCACAACCAATGGAGTATCGTGTTACCCAGTATTGAGGCCCTGGAGGTCTAATCAAATTAGTTATATTGTTTTTCAACGAGCCCGAACTATTTTTTTTTTATCGTGGTAAAATCATCAAATGAGTCCTCCCACCCAGGGCAGGGCTGGAGGGACTGTCAGACTTGTGCTGACTAAAATCCACGGTGTCCTTCAATAGCCCTTTACGTACCGGGGTAACGGTAATCCCTTGGTCCCGCGACCCCGGCAGGCTTTGGCCCTCTACAGGTCCCGTCACTATGCTGACACTTTTGAGGCGCGCGTGGAACACAACGCGGCGTCGACCCGGGAGCCCGAACTAATAATGAATTTGACAGATTAATAATGAGTTTGCGACACCAGTCATGACCTGTTGAAAATTCGTGGTACTACATTTTTTTAATGCAATTTGAAGTAATGACATGGACACTAGCGCCGCGTCAAAATGACTTCAGTCGTGGCGGTATTATCCGTCCACAATTCGATTTTGACGTTTAGTTACGTTGGTACATCTGTATCCGTTCCCGTGTCTTCGTTCACAGACTTAGAAAGTAGACACCATGGTGAGGCCTACCATCACCAGTGGAATCGCTTAGCCGTCGCGGGACTAACGAATTACCGTGACCCCGGTACGTAAAGGGCTATTGAAGGACACCGTGGATTTTAGTCAGTACAAGTTGACAGTCCCTCCCGCCCTGCCTTGGGTGGGAGAACTCATTTGATGATTTTATCACGCAAAAAAAAAAAAGCATGTGGTTCCGTTGCGCAGAGGAACCACTAAAATGTAGATATCACCACAAATAGTCGTTGCTCATTCTACTTTTTTTAAATTAACTTCTATTATCTCAATGCTAGGCAAAGGTCTCTCCCTTAATCTTCCATTCCTTCCTATTTACAATAGCATTTGAATTTTAGTGAATGTAATAGTTAGGCAATCAATTTTCTGCTACAACAAATAAATATATATTAAACTAGCTGTACCCCCGCGGCTTCGCCCGTGTTAAGTTCCTTTATCGCTTGTTTCTAAAATAAACCTTCTCTACCCTACACTACCCTAATTCTTAAGAACCTTCTCCTCACAATGACGAAGACAACAAAAAAAGAATTGGCCAAATTGGTCCAGCCGTTGTTAACTTATGCGCTTACCAACACATTTAGCGATTCATTTTTATTATCTATATAATTATAAGATTTAATTATGACAGCTTGGGGAATTCAGCATTATTGACTAAAAAAAAAAGAGAAGGAAATATCTCAAATAACTCAGTTGATTATGAAGCTTTATTTTACGTGTAAAATTCACACGTAACTATTATATAACAGAAACCCAGAAGCCATAATACAACTTTATTAAAAGCCTCGGTACAGGTAATTTAAGAGTTAATATTCTACTTAGTAACTGTTCTATATGTTTATAATAACGCCTCAACTGGTAAAGCCAGGATTTTCCGACGGTAATTTTTCTTGCCTATATAGGTTGTGAAGGTAGCGATCTGCAGGGCTTGAACAGATCGCTGAGAGCGGTGCCTAGTGTGTTTCCGTAGCCAATTAATGGCAAAAAACGGAACCCTCATGGATTCGTCATGTCTGACTGTCTGTCCGTCCGTATGTCACAGCCACCTTTTTCCGAAACTATAAAAACTATACTGTTGAAACTTGATAAGTAGATGTATTCTGTAAACCGCATTAAGATTTTTGAATAGAAATTTCAACTTCCGACTTGCACGTGACCGGTTTTTTTTTTACTTGTTTAAATCATCAAATGAGTCCTTCCACCTAGGGTAGTACGGGAGGGATTGTCTGACTTGTGCTGTCTGAAATCCACGGTGTCCTTCAATAGCCCTTAACGTACCGGGGTCACGGAAACCTCACAAGACAGTCCCGCGACCCCGGCAGGCTTTGGCCTTCTACGGCGGCCCGTGACAGCTATTTGAGGCGCGACCCAATTCGAAGAACCTAATAACAATTTTGTTAAATTTTCCCTTGATGCCGAGACTTTCGAGTCTCAAGGCTCTTTTTAAGATGTGAAGCAATCACATACTCACATATTACAAAACAGAAATCCCTGCAGAAACTTTGATGAGCGAGTACATTTAAATTTCAGATCGTTCAGAATAAATTTGCAATCTAAAACCCTTTTCTGTTTAAATGCTTACTTTTTCAGTTCCGTTTAGAAAGGTAGGAAGAAGTGGTTGTATGCGTACATCAATAATAATAATCATTTATCATCGTACATCAAAAAAAGACCAGAAAACATGGGATAACACAAAATTTTACACAAAAATTACTAAATTTTTAGACAATTACTCAAGCTCAAAAAAGTACCCCTGAAGTTTGAATGTATTTTGCATTAAATTCAAAATATTTAAGTAATTCTATAAAATTAAAATTTATCACTTACCCTTCCTTAGCGCATTTACCCCCTAATATGTGCCGCATTCTTTGGGCGCGCTAAATAGTTTCAGCGTAAATTTATGAGTTGACATTATTAACGACCATGTGATTGATCCTATCAAATCACCCTGAAACTGAAATTATTAATTCGCTTGCCACTGCAATATTGACGACCTAATGTACGGTTTATATTAGACAGTATACCTGCGTAATTAATGTATAAGAAAATATACAAAAAAAAAAGTATCTTACGCGTTCAGGTAGACGGAGCCCCGCACAGCGGGGCTCCTATTTCCACGTGCAAGGTTTAAAGGAACCTAACTAAACTGAACCTCTGGGTGTCCAAGAGTTGTTGATGCCTTTGAAAGTAGAAGTCAGGGGCACCTCGAGGTTCAGTTTCACACATTTCCAGGTGATTTTAGGAATTACATATATTTCCTAGGATTTTTATACAATGAGGGATTACATACATTTCCGTTAACACATAATACGTTGTCAGGTATCCAGACACAACACACCTTTCATCCTAAAAAAAAGCAACAATAATAATGTTCATTTATGTTTATAACTCGAGCATAGCCGCGCCGCGAGCAAAAGCTAGGGTTTATATAATTTAGATTTTAATTATTTTATAAATACTAACGATAAAGTAAATAAGACCATAATATGAATATTTGCGTCTATTTATAAACAAGCAAGGGTACTATGTATAAAACGACCTTCCTTAACTTTAAGCAATTTTGTCCTCTGTCCCCTGAGACTAACGATTTCGCTCAACAGCCCTACATTTGATGAAAAGGTCGGGCCATTTTAATGCATTGATAAAAAGGGGCATACTTTGGTTTTGAATTAAGTTACTGTTTTATTCCATAAAATAAAAGATTTTATTTATCCCTGGCGAAGTGCTAAAGTGGATTGAGGTAGCTTAGTGCTTAAGTACTCACTTAAGTGATTGAAACACTTAAAAAAATGAATTAAGTTTGGTCGCTTTTATTTTAAGAGCCTCCTTAAAGAGAAGTGAAAAAAGTGAAAATGTTTTTATATTATTAGTTTTTTTTTTTATAAAAGGAACTAAGTTTAGCTTTTAACCCGTACTGTAGAAAGCTCTTCATCAATAGTGCTCCGTTCTAGTTCAAAACTAGTTCAATTCCGATCATGGCAGTATAAAAACCGAACGAAACTCGAAAAGAGTAGAAACATAGGTTCTTTTTATGTGTCTCCGTACATATTATTTCTGAATACATTTATTAATAAGTGAAATACCGTCAATTTCAGGTAAGGAAACCTAATTACGGTCCACTCAGACGAACCACTTTACAGCCTCGCCTCCGCTGAAACAATCTACTCACTATTTCATTTTCACTTTCAACGCGAACACAATATCTCTACCTACGGCATTAGTCGCATACTTGCGACTTTTAGACAAATGGAATGTCGCAAGTCTTATGTTCTTTCCCTTTTTTTTTATCGTCGTAAAATCATCAAATAAGCCACCCAAGACAGGGCAGGAGAGACTGTCAGACTTGTACTGACTCAAATTCACGGTGTCCTTCAATAGCCTTTTACATTCCGGGGTCACGGTAATTCGTAAGTCCTGCGACCTCAGCAAGACACTCTTTGAGGCGCGCGTGAACCACAACGCGCCGTCGACCCGGGCATGGTCGGACACCGAGTCGCCCGTTACACGCCGCCGGAGATCATCTTGCGACGTCTGTCACCATGGGCGTCTATCACTGCGGCTGGGTTGTGACGTGGACGCTGTGCTCTCCCTCACGCGTCTCGCCTCCATTACGAATAATTTCAGTGAAACAATTTTTTTTTAATCAGAGTAAACTCATCAACAGTGAGAGACTGTTAGACTTGTACTGAATAAAATCCACGGTGATCCTTCAATAGCCCTTAACATTCCAGGCTCACGGTTACCTGACGAGACAATCCCGCGAACCTGGCAGACTGGCCCTCTAAGGGGGGTCCCGTCATATTTCTGAGAGCTCTTTGAGGCGCGCGAGGAAGACGACACGCCGTTGATGGTCCATGATCGGACGGCGAGTCACCGATAAATCGCCATCCGCATGCCCGCAGGATTTTTAGTATGAAAGTGCGAGACAGTGTGACTCCCACACTACATATTTGACACTTATCAATGTTCGTTCGTTCTGTTCGTTGTGGTCAGTCAGTGCTTCGTGTGACAGAGAAAAAAGCCTAAACTAGCCTTACATCCTTGTCCCAAGATCGATTTGTATTATTATCACCAGTGTCTCTTTATATTTGTTAAAGAAGAATAAGTCGTACGTTTATGCGCACCCTAATGCCTGTAACTAGTTCGTGTAGACCCCCCTCCGCAACATACCTTCAATATTGAGGGCCTAAGATCGAATGAAATGTGAAATTAAAAGCACTTGATGTAATTACTCCGGGTTCCGAATTAAATAAGGGACCATTAGCGATGTCTGCAGTCCACGAAAATTATGAAAATAATTTCTGAAGACGTATTTTTAAAAGGTTCTATTGTTCTTGGGTAATTGTTGGGAACTGCCTGAAGTGACGTATCTGTAGAAGATAGAGTATGCTCTATGATCTATCTATCTACTTGTACATTAATAGGTAGTTAATTGAGATGTTAATGAATAAAGCTATACGAGAGTAATTTTGTAAAACGATCGTTTGTGAATTCATTTAAAGATATTAATGTCTCTACGACCACATGGAAAAGAGATCTTAACTTGCGTTAAACAAAATGAATTAACACGTGCAAAAGAAAGTTATGAGAATTTAAAATTATGTATTCGTTAACCTGGGAAACAAGAACCTAGTCTCAAAAAGTTTGGTCGCCGGACTGTACGAATTACCGTGACCCTGGAACATAAAGGGCTATTGAAGGACACCGTGGATTTTAGACAGTCCCTCCCACTCTGCCCTGGGTGGGAGGAATCATTTGATGATTTTACTACGAAAAAGTAAAAAAAAAAGTCTCAAAATGTTTAGTGCTACACGTTTTATAAACTGTTGATTCAGTCACTTCCTCAGTTCCAAGTCACTACAGAAGCTTTTTACCAACTTTTAAATTTACACGTTCATTTCAAATTAAAGCGGTACTTTTAGCATGCAGGTAAATGTTCGCAGAGGGTCTCCGTTTCAGCGGATGGTGTTTAGAGAGAACTCCTGTGAAGCCTTTGTGTCTCAAATTGAATCATGAGGCAGCTTTAATAAATTAATCGCTAAGTAGTCGAGTCTCCCTTTTAGAGGCTTACTTGCTCTTTGCGGGCATAATGTAATATTCGTGATATAGGTACGCTAGTAGTAACACATTAGGCAAGTGTATGGAATTAAACGAGGCAGGTGATCGATCGATCACTCTGATGAGTCCCTGCGGAAACTTATACAATGTTATGGAAAGAATTGAGTTTTCGTACAACTGTGAGTGGGTGTGTTGCTAAAGATTGATTGCTACTCATTTAAGAGCCGGTATCTTGCCGGGAGAAATCCAAATTTCACCCGCGCGTCTCGCGAACCCCGCCTTCATACGCATAACAATCGCGCTACGACCGCGCAACAAAACTCGCGTATTCGAGCTCATTGACGCACGTAGTACACATCCTGCATGAAGTTAACAAGGCGAAATCGCGACACGCGTTTTACATTCACCAAGAACGGAACGACCAGCATGCGTATCAAGACCAAGTTTATCTCTAAATTAACTCAGAATAAACAAAGTTATTCGTATACAATTGGAAAGATGACTGAAATAATTTAGACATGGGCCTTGCATAGAAGTTATAACATACACTTTTTTCTGCATTAATTCACCACGGTAAAAAACTAATAAAAAATTTAAGAATTTGATTAGGGCGCAATCTAAAGATCATGGCACACTATACCGGCACGGCTCCAACACAGCACTTAACTTGTCATTCAAATTAGAGCCTTTAGTTATGTGTGTTGTATTATGTATTTCATAATGTCAATATGAAAAAGCTAACGCTACGATACAACTGACATCATTATTTTTTACTAAAAAGATAAACTCATATTTTCTATTTCTTTAGAAAACGTTCAGGATCACTGAGTAACATTGCATGTATTTTATTTCAAACTGCTGCCAATGTGAAGCTTAGGCTGGCTACACACATTACCTAAATTGTAAGCATTTTAATATTTTTATTACATAACAGCGTATTTTTTCGGCACATGTATCGCTCTTCATTCGTCAAATCGTGCATTAAACACCGTTCCTTATAATTCTTCAGCACAATACCTCCTCCACAAAATAGATTGGCACGTATAGCACAAACGATGCGTATATGAATGACGTCATTAAAACGGGTCCTTACTCGCACCGCTCGACATACGGAAGTGTGTCTGCCTACGCTCTCACAGAAAGGCCCACTCACGGAAAATACCACTAATGTCGAAAATATACGTAATAGGGCCGTTGCATTTTGTGATCTCGTAAAATGTGTATTCTCAATTCAAACTTATATTTTTTTCAAATGCTGTCGGTTTGCTGAATACTTTGTTTGTTTTTAACTAAAGCAAAGTTCTAAAACTATGTTTATTGAAGTTCTGACGCAGAATTCCCCAAAATGACGGTTGATTCGATCCGATTTGATATCGAGATGCAGCTGATGAATTCCATTTCTACATGAAACGACTGCCTAACTGAAAACCTTATTATTTTACCTCTATTGGTACTCCGATACCTTACAGTTGACAGCTGTCATACGAATTTCTGATTACTCGCAAATTGCTCTGAAAGGGACGCCCGTGAGTATGTGAAATTTTTCGCGAGTGATATAATGCTACCAAAACCTTCGTGAGCGAAACCTATTCGCACTCGGCCTGTTTTTAAATAAATAATTGCCTTTGCCCTACACTACGAAGTAATCGTGTGCCGTGATAGCGTTTTACATACATTTTAATTCACATATTAAACAAACATCCCGACTCGGAACAACTATTTGTAGGTCGATCAAAATATTTTTTCCCACTGCGCTAGCCAATGCTGTCAAATAAACTTTGCTACGTAATATTAAGTCGTTCTTACCTCGCTTATTTTATATTCTCTGATTTGAACTTACCGACTTGGAGTTCTGTAGCATGAATCACAAAACAAAATCATTCTTTAATCACTTTTGACACAAAACAATAAACTGTTACTAACACCTTTTAAGCAAAAAGCCTTGAAAAACTTATTTGACCTTTCGCGGCGTCAGATTTCCTTTTCAAATTAAATTCATTATAACGGCTGAGGTTTGAAACAGAGCTACTGTTTCTATCATAACTCATTATGCGTTCTCGTTACCAACATTCCGAAAATTTTAATCAGATTAGAGACGGTCATTATTACTTCCTCAAGTTGCCAAATCCGCGCCATTCATCACAGTTAAAAAATATTTTACAACACCTAAGTGTGTTGTGAAGTTGAATTGTATTCTTAAAACTTTAAGGTGTAATTTGAAGTTTCACAGAAGACGTGGATGGTAGAATAATAACATTTACAGTGTTAAACTTTTGCAACTATGAAAATTGTTGCCAGAATTGAGTTTAACTCTCATCGTTCACAAGTCCTGGCGACTTTGTGCAATTTTATTTTTTTATTTCAGATTTTATGTAGCTATAAACTAAAGAGCTAACTTTAAAATGAAATCTTTGAAAACGAAATAGGAATATCTTAAGTGTTGTAAGAGTTACGGGTGTGCCTAATTAATGAACAAAATCCAATTTAAGGCATTAGTGTCTAGAATTGTTAACAAGATACTAGTAAGAGGGAAGTTTTATGGCAGTGTTATAGCAGATGTATCTATGTGTTTACATCTAATTTACAGTGTTACTTTTATAGCTTACGATGTCGAACTTCTTTAATCGTTTTTACTAGCAATTTGGCTGATGAGGCTAATAGAATAGAAAGAATATTTCAGACGTGTTTTTAGAATATATAATTGAACTGTGTGCAACAGAATTACCAAAAACAAACCTTTATTATCTATCTAAGCGCACGGTAGTGCGCAGGCCAAGTTCCAGCAACAGGCCGCGCGCATGTCGTGCACCATTTACATGACCTTATTCACGTCAACGGTCCAAATGCATCAAATTTTAAAGTGCATCTTAACTTGGCATTGGATTTGTACGATTTCATGAAAAAAGTATTGAAATCCCACCAAAAACATACCTGTTGGCCCTCTTTTGCCAAGTTCCTATCGGCTAATTGTTCGCCTAAAAAGGGTTGAAATCCAATTCAATGCCATATCCTTCATATATCTCACTTTAAAATTTGATGCATAAAATAAATATTTGTATAATGGTACGAAATTAGAGTTTCATTCCACTATCTATAAAAAAAACACGTTTTGCGCGTGCACGAGTCCGACTCACAGTTAGCCAATTTTTTATTAATGAAAAAAAGCACTTAGGTATAGGTAATTATAATGGTTGTTTTGCTTTGTAGTGTATCTATCGCAATCAATAAATCATTGCCAGTTCACATAATGTCAAACTCTACCAATATAACAACGCCCTCATCAATTTTACCAAATCTCTTTACGATACGAGTTCAAAATGTTCCTGGTTGGGTTTGTTTACGGAAACAAGCTTATTGTGGCTTACGACTAATTACCAACTTCGATTTATTATAAGACATTCACGTGGTACATATTGGTTTGTATTTTACGCTTCGATCAATTTTACATGACATAATATCACGCTTGTAATCACCGAAGGTTTAAGTAGATGTGTACGTAATAAAACACACTTTTTAATTAGGTATGTTAATATGGTCGCGGGACTTACCCATTACCGTGACCCCGGTACGTAAAGGGCTAGTGAAGGGCACCGTGGATTTTAGTCAGTACAAGTCTGACAGTCCCTCCCACCCTGCCCTGGGTGGGAGGACTCATTTAATGATTTTACCATGATAAAAAAAAATAAAAAAGGTATGTTAATAAACAAGAAATATTATGTAAAACAATGATTAAGCCTACTTCCACCAATAGGGCTTTGATTCAGACTTCACGACTCATCATTTCAACCTATTGCAGTACGCTGCTAGACTTAGGCCGCTCCCAGGGAGCGCCACTATGCACGATCTCCCGCTTTCTTCATCCAGCCAGTGCCTGCTACCTTCTTCAGGTTATCGGTTCATCTTGCCGTGTGGCTTCTCACCCTACGTTTACCTACGCGTGGTCTCCGATCGAGACACTTCCTACTCCACCTTTCATCTGTTCTGCGGCAGACATGACTGCTACTGAGAAATTAAAATTAATGAAAAAACTTTAACTGTACATTGATAAAGGTCGCCGGAAGACGCTGGATGCAGGTCCAACCGGTACGTGTGGAGATCTAAAGGGGAGGCCTATGTTCAGCAGTGGACGTCCTATGGCTGAGATGATGATGATGATGAACATTGGTACGAGTATGTTCGATCGGTGGTCCCCTAACTACGGGTAGGTTTAATCTGCATCTTGGGAACTTGAGTTGCGGAAGTCTAGGTATAACTTTCGATATCGTAAACATTTATTTCGTTCTGATAAAAACGTATCTTTGTGAACAATGAAGGTTAACAGTAGAATAAAATTCCAAAGAAATAAAAGATACAAGAAAAGTTAACAATAAAATAATAATTCTAAAGACTCAGAGATGGTCTGTAACAACACATACATGCGATTAGGATACCGCTTATCCCGGTAATACGTTCCCGTGGGATATCTCCCGAGTAACACGTGGGCTCAGCCGCTGGCAACAGCTAGTATTATATTATTTAATTATTTCTGAGAAAAGTAATTTGTGTGTAAGCAATAAACCCTAATCGCACACATAAAATATTAAATTCAATGCTGACTTTTACCTATCTCAATTAGCAGATAAGTTTAAGCAAAAACATAATGTGATATACACAGGTTTTGATATGAAACCTTGGCTCACAATAACTTCCATAATAGATAAAACTTGAAACTTATTACAAAGAAGAAGGTCAGGCCATTTATCATATTATTATTATTAAATGAGCAATTCTTTATATTGTGGTCCAACTAAAATAAAAAAACATAAAGCTATCCGCCATTTTACCATAGCAACGTTTTATACAAAAAACTAAAACTGGTACTTAAGTATGTATAAATAATTCTTCAAAAATCTGAAAAATTACTCAGCTTTAACCAAGAACATGAAACATAAGTTTACACATTTAAAAGAACATCATAAAAAATCACAGAACATAAGTACTTACGTGTAAATAAACCTTAACAATAATTTACACCAATTCAGAGCTAAATCAAATGACTTTGTAAAGAAAATTTTCAGAGCAGGCGGCGCTCCGTGAAAACCTCTTATATTTTTTATTAAAATTAAAGATACAGTGAAGTTTTCCCACGGTTATTTTGCTGGTACTAAAAGTAAAGTGTACCGGGAATAATATCGGCGTTCCCGCTGCAAAACAGACCAACTTGTGGAGACAATCTTATTGCAAATGTAGCTCCGCAAGCCAAGAATATCCAGCCGCGGGTTAATATGATTTTCTTCTCTGTAACTTTTGCGGAAATTATCATAATTTTCACTAATTGAAGCGGATTGCGGAATCGTGCCTCAATAATTAATACAGGGATTTATTAAGCTGCAATTTTAAGTCAGGACCACTATTAATCTGTGTATCTGTGTGGGTTTTAATTCGTTACATATGCCTGGGAGAGGACGGTTAATCCGTCCCTTCTATTAAATAAAAGCTGGTTTTAGGCAGAATCCAATATTTTGAAAGCGGGTTTTTTTTTCTTTAGTGTGATTTTCCACTAGGGATGTGCTATGTGCCGGGGTCGCGGGACTCACGAATTACGGTACGTAAAGGGCTATTGAAGGACACCGTGGATTTTAGTCTCTACATTGCTGTGAGTGCTTTTAGTCTCCACCAATCATATTCATTTGTCCGCTTATAGCACTGGTGGAAACGGATTCAAATAAGTCATGTTTATTATAAGCCAGGCATATTTGGGATCAGGATCTTAAGCGTGAAAATTATTATTTATTGCCCTATACGTTTGAGTCGAGTTACTGTAGGTATTGTAATTATGTATGGGTCAGCTGATTTGTTACTGTTTACTATTGAGGTTTTCAGTTTCATCGCTTGTATAACACCGTAGAAGTCTACTGTTAGCCCCCATTCACACGAGCGCTTTCATTACGGGCGTTAGAAACGCGCCGACTTGGAACAAAAACTTTAAATTAATTATGAATTGATTAAATACAATTTTAAAAATCATGGCCGTTATTTTTCAAAACTTTAAATGACGGACTAATTAGATTTGAAATTTATAATACTGTTAATTTGGCAAGCATGTGCTGCTATCACCATGCCTAATACATTTATTCAAACTTTATTCATTTTCTCTATGCTGTGTATACACAATATTCTAGTTACCAAATATTCCACACTGGATATTCAGCTCAGATTCACGTTGCTAATTTAATTAAACCTGTCTCGTAATAACATTGTTGGTAAATACTCTGTGCTGAAGTATTATTTTCAACAACAAAATATTAAAAGTCATTATGACCGGAATATTCCATGAAAATGCCCTCAATACATTTATATATGAACTAGCTTCCGCCCGCGACTCCGTCCGGTCCGCGCGGATGTCGGTCTTCGCGTGGATGGTTTATTTCTCCATTTTGAGTAACTCTAACAATGACATCTTATAAATATCTCTTGGACCCAAATCCGGCTAAGCCTACAATAATTAAGGAGATTCGCGGTTCTACAGAACAACGTCTGTAAATAAAACTGAAAAATAAGATTTTTTTTTCTACGAATTTTTCCAGGATAAAAAGTATCCCATTTTATGCCTAGGATAATAAGGTATAATTATACCAAGTTTCATCGAAATCGAACCATTAGTTTTCACGTGATGCCTGCATATACAGACAGACAAATTTTTTTTTAATCGCATATTTGGGTTTGGTATCGATCCAGCAACACGCCCCGCTATTTATTTTTTCAATATTTTCAATGTACAGAATTGACCCTTCTACAGATTTATTATATGTATAGATAAGGATAAACTTTGCAATGTAAAAATAATGCGTGCAATTTTTCTGATCATATTGTAAAATAGTAAGCAATACATACATACAGTATGTGTAGTAAACTAGAAAAGAGTACAGCGTGGATTTCCACTCCTTAGCTGTGCGCAGAATGAAAATGTTCGTAAAGCGTTATACGTTAGAGTAGGATGTCCACTATGTACTGATGATGTATGAGATGGTCGGAAAGCATCTCGTTTTCAAGTGGGAATGTGAAGCTTACGCTGTTCGCCATTACCGTTTGAATGGGAAATGTCAGTGTAATGCCGTCAATTAAACGCTCGCTGTGACTGCTTATTAACAAATCAAAGAATTCCGGTATATCCATACTAATGACAGCGCTATAAATATCTTCTTGTATTTGTCCTACTTGACATCGGAGCAATATGTCTTCTTCCATCCTCCCTTGTCGGACTTCATGTCACCATTTACTCCTACGCTCTACATTGTCGGTATAAATATTACCGTAACAATATCTACCTATCTTTCAACTCTGGAATAACGGGAAATGATGATAATCATCATACGGTAAGCACCTCGTCGTTTGTCAATTAAGTATCTTCTAAATTCTCGGAATAATTTTCAATTATATTAACAGGGTAGCAAAATAAATTATAATGTTTAACAATATTCACTCATTTTGCAAGCGATGACACAGGCTGACGCAAATGTATTATAATATCGAGAATGAAGTAATAGGTTACGGAGGTACGATGGGACATCCATCTTATCGGTCCCTCAGGAAAAGTAAACACGATAGGAAAATTGTATTTGTATGAAAAATATTATTTATAAAAATAAAAGATATAAAACTTGGATTGGTAACAGGATTTGGGTATTAACATTGAATTTCTTGTACGACCAAAATCCGTTTAGACGTTAACAGGCTATTTTTCAGTCCACTAAGCATTATTTTTATGTTGGAACCTTCCTCCTCTTTTATTTACTTTTAACGAGGTCTTGGAAATTGATGTTGGTGATAAAAGTAAGACGGTTTCAAGAAAACTAATTAGGTAGTGCCTACACTGAATTGCGACATTTATCTTCTATTTTAAACTAAGTAACATTTACAAAGCAGAAAGCGAATGTCAACTTTTAGTATTTCCAGAATCTATATTCCAGTCATGATTAAACAGTATGATGTTATTTACACTATTAAACAATTTTAACATCAAGCATGTGCTTAACAAGCTGTCACCATTTTTATTTTTTTTAGTTTACTGAAATAAATTTGCGAAAACACGAATGGAACCTAGTTTTTAACCAACATAAAAAAATGAGGAGGTTCTGAATTTGACTGTATTTTTATTGTTATGATTTGTTACCTCATAACTTACGACTGAGTAAACCAATTTTGATGTTTTTTTTTGTTCGATGCAGTATATCTGTCATTTGGTCCCTTAAAAATTTCTTTTAGTTTGATTCAGTAGTCTTTATTTTATGAGCTTTTTCGCTTATTGTGTACTTGGACGATGTTATTACCCTTACTACGAAATACAAGAAATTAGGTTGAAATTATTTGAATTAAAAATATTAAAATAAAAAACTTTTTCAAAAAAAAAAACTAACCGCCTACAAAAACCATCACAAAAAGTGTGGCTTGTTTTTTTTTAATTCATTTTTGCCACCTACGTCCGAAAGATAAGTTATTTTACACTTTTTGTGTTTTTTTTTTTTAATTTGAGTCTATCGGCATAGACTTGAGCATTCACTCGTAACAGAACATCGATCATTTTCCGTTTTTAATTTGAATCATTTAATTTCATTATAACGCTCTCTTTTATTTTTCTGTAATGTAACATGCGCAAGAATGCGCATTACAACCAGTATTTTACATGGAGTGACTAAAAATCTGAATCATACAATAGCCTAGTCAGCTAAGTAGCTGATGCTAATATAAAATTTAAAAGTAAAATAGCACTGAAGTAGCACCCTTATTTTCTCACTTTTACTATATATTACTCCCAGATTTCAAATAAACAGCACACATTCACCATCTTGCGGGGAAGGTAACAAATACCTGAATAAGAAATAGCAAGAAAATCCCTGTACAGTCTAGTTAGTCACGTCTTCCTCACATAGCAGATAATACGTGGTACACATGGAGGCAGCTAGATCGAGCACACGATAAAATTGTAGAAAGGATTTGTTCATGCGCACTCCTTTAGAACTCTTACAACTTGTGGAGAATTTGTAGAGAACCAGCTTAAAGCACTTTACACACGCATGCATACGACGTAAGGCGCTTAGAATTGATACCAAATGCTCCTTTAATTTAGGTGATAATTTTATAAAATAAAATGTAATCGAGTATTTTTACACCAACTTTTAAATTTTCAAATAAAACCTTTGAATTTCATATACATGAAGAAGACAAGACAACAATGTGAACTTTTTTTTAACGTGGTAAAATCATCAAATGAGTCCTCCCACCCAGGGCAGAGCGGGTGGACCGTCAGACTCGTACTGACTAAAATCCACGGTGTCCTTCAATAGCCCTTTACGTACCGGGGTCACTGTAAATCATAAGTCCCGCGACCTCGACAGGTTTTGGCCCTCTAGAGGGGGGCCCCGTCATTGAGAAATTAGAATGTGAAATAAAGCCTCTTTTCGTGTCAAAATTGTTGTGCTTTTCAGCATAATTTAGAACATTTAGTATGCAGAGTTTATGCGAATTTTACTCATTAGATATCGTATAGGAATTTAGTGATTATATAAAACAATTGATAAACAGAGAAATGTCTTTGTGGCTTCTAATGACCATCAGTTCTCATTAGGTGTGTTGCTAGTAAGATCTTTTTGTTATAATTATTGTCTCGTTACGTTTGCTTACGTTTTGCACTCGACTACCGTGGATATTGTGTACAATAATAATAATTCTCAAAAATTTGATTAGTTTTTGCATGAACTGAAAATATTGAACTTAAATTTTCTTCTTCTTATAAATATATAAAATTCGGTGTGCACCGCGATTCTGAAAAAAAAATGGCGGGCAACCGATAGGGCCAAAATCTTCAAACCCCTTCCCCTGATGTAATGACATTAATATTCAATTAATTATTTTTATCTGAACTGATTTAACGTAAGTACATCACTAAAGTTATAAAAAATGAAACTAGAAAGGCATGAACTTTGTTCCAAAGTTAATAAAACCACCAAATCTTAAGTTTAATTGTCATAATTTAAATTTGAATTATTCGCAATCTACCCAAAGTTAGGTTATTAGTCAAACAATTAAGATCCGAACTAGTTCCGAATAGTTTCAGCTATGTAGTTTGCAGGATGTAAGACTCAACTTTGGGATATAGCGTATCTTAATATACTAGGTGTTTTCATAAGTAGTCAGTCGTAGTGTAGTGCGACTCGCAGGTCGCGGGACTGTACGAATTACCGTGACCCCGGAACGTAAAGGACTATTGAAGGACACCGTGGATTTTAGTCACTAGAAGTCTGACAGTCCCTCCCGCTCTGTCCTGGGTGGGAGGACTCATGTGATGATTTTACCACGTAAAAAAATTGTGTGAAAGAGTGTAACATCGATCGATCTATCCTCACAAACGTTCGTGTTTATAAGAAAACCTTTAGAATTCATATTTTTAATCTATCACAACCGAAGTCAGATTTAGCGAAAAAATTTAAGCCTTTGTCAAACAGACAGGCGTGGCGAATGCGAAGCGAGACGTTTTTATTTGTAATGTATGGAATTGTTTGAATCCAGTCACATAGAAAAGCGAAAGCGATCCGATAGCGTGACCGAACCGATGCGAAGACGTGGCGAAGGCGTATTTGCTCTGTTTGACGTCGTTCATAAAAAGCCAGCTAATACAACTGCCACTCGACTCCTTCTACGAATCAGTCATGCTCGCGAAGGAGGAGGCGGGCCACGTTAGGGAGAGGACAGCGTCCTCCCTCCACCCCAGCCGCAGTGGTAGACGCCCACGGCGACGGAGGTCGGCAGACGATCTCCGGCCACCGTAGGCGCGGGCATGCGAGCGGCGAGTAATGGGCGACTCGCTGTCCGACCATGGACCATGCCCGGGTCGACGGCGCGTTGTGTTCCACGCGCGCCTCAAGGAGTGTCAGCATAGTGACGGGGCCGCCTGTAAAGGGCCAAAGCCTGACGGGGTCGTGGGACTCACAAATAACCGTGACCTCGGTACGTGAAGAGCTTTAAGAAGGACACCGTGGATTTTAGTCAGTCAAGTCTGACAGTCCCTCCCGCCCTGCCCTGGGTGGGATGACTCATTTGATGATGTCACCAACCCAAAAATAAAAATATTATCATTTGCCAGAACTAAGTAAAATACTTCAACATCTAGTTACTGAAAGTACAGCCGCTTGAAAGTATGGGTAATTTGCGACAAACTCGTTTATGATGTTAAAAAAGTTTGAAAGCATTGGCGCGGAACGCAATTTTGGAAAAAAATTAAAGCGGACTAGTTTTGATAGCTTTTTCTCATAGTATCTAACCTAGATTTTAAATTAAACTAAATTTGCTACAGTATGAGACCAGAATTGTCTATGTTGAACCAATAGTTTCGGAGTTAAAGCTTTAAAAAATTCATTCAGAACGACAGTATATTGCAAAAAAATTGAGGAAATTTTTAAAGGCTCTCGGAAACTTTACAGCTTACAGCGACAATTTTAGCTTAATTTTGTAGCAAACTTAGTCTTATTTAAAAACTATAAGAAAATACTATTAGGTGTTTTGCTCGTTTCAGTCCCTCAAACGTCTCCAGAAGTTTCTGCCATTACCAACTAAAATCACTCTTTCTCAGTCTCTCCTTCTACCTCTACTTGACTACGCTAATGTCTCCTTTCTCGACGCAACTGAGGAACTTCTCGACTAGCTCGAACGGCTGCAGAATTTGTGCATCCGCTTCATTGTCGGTCTTCAAAAGTACGATCGTGTGTCGGATTTTCGGGACGGCTGAGATGAGATTCTCGTCGAAATTCTTATGTTCCTGCTTTTCCTATTTATCTCCAAGAGTGATCTGATTTTCCCAGTTTCTGTGAAACCTTGTCACTCATCCTTATCTCTTCTCTTTCGTGTCCTTTCTCATACTTCGAGTCGTTATGCTGGATCGTTTACTTGCTGATCGTTCGCGTGCTGTTCACCTTTGGAATCCTCTTAGTCCGTGTTTGGAAGTTTTCAAGAGAAAAAAAGGAGCTTTTCCTGTAATCATACCTATAGGTATGTATGTATTATTTTGCATATTGTATTGTATGCTAAATTTGGACTATTCATTGGGTTACAGAAAAAAAATTGTTGGTAAAACAAATGAAAAGACAAACCTTAGCGTTTGTACACGAAGTCTGCAAAAATTCAGAACTACCAAATTTGACGCAAGTAATGATGTTAGTTACTGGACTATAAAGGTATTAGATTTAATTAATTTACATCGAAATAGTTGTTTCCAAAGTATTTAACATTATATCACAGTATAATTAAGCGTTATCCGTGTAAAGCTTTCGTATTACATAAAATATAAACTAACTATCTCATACCTTCAATCTAACATCGAAATATCAAAATGAATAATTAATTTAATAGCAAAGTTCTGAACCCGTCGCAACTATGTAGGTATTAGTTGTGGGTTTTCATTTAGGAGTACTTATCCCTTTTGTAATTAAAAAGTTTTATAGTCAGTTTACCTAAACGAATTATTTTTGAAGAGTTATGTTATTTTCCACTATTCGTGGAAACAAGAGTCCCGGGACAAATGAAAGAACTTCGGGCGATTGCCCACTGATCGCGTAGTCCTTATTACTAAGGCCACAAACCACAGCATAAGCCTGGCCAACGTAAGTACCTAAAAATAAAGGCACTTCCTGCTCCCGCTGATGTTGCCCCAACAAAAGGAATGATGCCTAATCGATACAGTCTCGCTTTTACATAAATACCGTCGTGCGTATGCATCGAAGCAGAATTGAAGACGCAAAACTAAATTCATCGTCAAAACGCGCATTTATTACATTAGACCCATACTTAAACGATTACTTGTTTTTAATTTTTAATGCCTCGATAATTAAGTCAAAGTAATCCGAACCGAACGTCTGCTTACTGAACCATAATAAAATTGCTGTCAAATAGCCGTTTCTGGATATTTAAAGTGAGCATTTGAAATGTTTCGCTACAGAAATGAAGAAGTAAGTAGTTCCAATATTTATTACATCATTTTTTTACTTTAATATTCCTCTCTGTCAGTGGATTTAAAATCGACATTCGGAATTCCGCTTCTTACCCGTGATACTTAACCATGAAAAATAGTTAATCGGTCTTACATTAGAGGCGCTTTTTAGGGTTCCGTAGTTAACTAGGAACCCTTATAGTTTCGCCATGTCTGTCTGTCTGTCTGTCTGTCCGTCCTCGCTTAATCTCTGTGACCGTTAGCACTAGAAAGCTGAAATTTGGTACCAATATGTATATCAATCACGCCGACAAAGTGCAAAAATAAAAATTGGAAAAAAATGTTTTTTTAGGGTAGCCCCCCTATATGTAAAATAGAAAGTGATTTTTTTTTTAATTTCAACCCTAACGTGTGATATATCGTTGGATAGGTATTTAAAAATGAATAGGGGTTTACTAAGATCATTTTTTGATGATGTCAATAGTTTTGGAAATAATCGCTCCTAAAGTCAAAAACAATGTGTCCCCCCCCCTCTAACTTTTGAACCATAAGTTTAGAAAATATGAAAAAAATCTGGAAAGTAGAACTTTATAAGGACTTTCTAGGAAAATTATTTTGAACTTGATGGAAAGAACAGTTTTTGTGCAAAAAAAACAAGAAGGTGGTACAAAATTCCTGGACTAAGTTTGTAGTATAATCAATTATTTAATCATATATACAAGCATTTTTTTTAACTTCGTTTACAAGTTTAAAAAAAAGGCTATTTGTTAACACTTATTGTAACGGACGGGAAACTACGGAACCCTACACTGAGCGTGGCCTGACACGCTCTTGGCCGGTTTTTTTTAATTTTCCATACAATTTACATTGTACATACTTCATGCATGTAGTACGTAGAATTCGAACTCTCAAATAGTTTTTAGCTATTGCATAGCTCTTATCGCGGACTTTGAGCGCGGTGACCGAATCAAGAAATTCCGTAACGAAATTAAACCCAATACTGTCACTGTCACATCTGTCATGTCAACGTGAATGAATAAAATTTGAATGAACGATTTTATTTCTTGTCGTTTGACTTGATTGACGTGGCTTACCATAGCTTAATTAGTAAAGTAACTTCCCATAGAGCAACGATGGGATGATATTCTCGTTGAATATTCGCGGTAGGAGATAATTTTTCTTTTTTTTTCAAAAATAAAATAAATAAATAATTATAATTACATAAGTTGATAAAAAATGCAATGCAATAGCTTTACCGCGGCAGTCCCCGAGTGCCACACGTCATTTTGGACTTTTTCTTTCTGTACATCGTTCACGGGGGACATTAACTTAACTTCACGCAGGGAATGCCGCGGGCATAAGCTAGTATTATACAGATTGTCTCTATCTGTAAACCTTTCACGCATTTGACCAGACGTACGGACAGATTATGAGTGAGGCCTTACGTACCTTTCATCTCAGTATTACATTCTCCTAAAATAATTTCAAACCAAGTGACGCCGCAGGCAAAAACTATTAGTTTTTGATATTATATATAATTTAACGGTTAGCGCAGTGGCTGAGCGATCGGCTGCTTTGCAGCGTATCGTGGATTTGATCCCCGCAAAAATCAATTTTGTGTGACCTAAAAGCCTTGTGACCTTTGTGTATGTATGTTTATAAGTTTATTAACGCACCCACGATACTAGTTTTGGAAATCTTTTTTTTTAATGTTCCTGCTTAGTTATTGTACCTATATGATATTCAATGTTTGTTAACGCAGTCGCGATTCAGGAGAATTTCCTAGTGAACAGCAACGTTCTTTGAAAGAAAAAAAATAAACCTTTAACATTTCCCTAAACTCCCTAGTACATAGAGATACTAGTTTTATGCCATCTAATATCGTAAATCGACGCACAAAGTTTACAACCAGTAATAGTGATAGATTTCGTTGTTCGATCTACATAGATGGGTTCCACTAGTTTTTCTGTTGACATAAATCGTGACCCCGTGGGGTATGGGACATGTTACGGAAATACTTGGCAGAAGGCCCTCTCGGGTGGTGTAATTTATAACTCTATGGGAACTGTAGTTAGCCGGTGATCGCTCCGCACTCCAATGAAACAGATATATATCACTGGACTTTAAAATTTATTGCGGTCATAGGTCAATGGTACAAAACAAACTTCTCCATGATGTGTGTAAAGTGGGTGTGTCACTTTTTGTTCCCGTTTACAATTCGAACAGTAACACTACTATATAGGGGAACAGTGTATAAGACGAGAACACGAGGTATGATGGGAAATCACACTTAAGGCAAACATAACACATAATTAGCGTAGCGCAAGCGCCAACAGGACGCTATTTGTTAATGGCCGCTTGCAAATGACGTCCTGATAGCGCTTGCGTTACGTTAGTGTTGTGTTAAGTGTGCCTAATGTGTGTATGTCCCCATTATAAAACGCGTCCCCGTCTTATACACAGTTCTGTTATAATTTAAGTTCGTAATTTGTTCAGTAATGTTAGTACCTGGTAATCTGTAAAACTAGCGCGTTCAAACTCTTCAGCTTTGTAGACATATTAATCTTAAAAACAATTTAATTCATAATACGAGTATAAAGTATTGATATTTTAAGCTGATAGCATAGGCCGATTGTCGATCATCTCATAATTTACTTTTGTACTCGTATTGTCAGCTGTAAGCCACCCAAACACAATAAAATAAAAGAAGAGTATTTTTAGTAGCAGTAATTTTTAGTATGGTCGGATCCTCAATGAGTACAAAACATTATCTGATCACGCTTTTCAAATATCAAGAAGGTGAATGTGATAGACGCTCCCCGTCCTTGAAACAAGCTCTTCTATGATATTATTCTTTTTTGTCGCCTGACTGTGCCACCTGCCTACGCATTTTCTCTGACACGGTTATTATTTATGTTCTCAATCCAAATATCACGAGTTCATTTGTTTTTGTATTACTGCCGAGACGATGTGACAAAACAAATAAATGTGTCCCAGCTTAGCATTTAAAAGTAGATATTTATCTCATCTTACACTGGCTGAAGTTCGTTTATTATCCCACAAGAAAGTCATACCGGGATAGAATATATACTATGTGTCAATTCGGATTATAAACTACTTGCTGTTTGCTGCAATAGCTTTACCGCGTACAGTCCCCGAGTGTCGTACACGTATTTTTTTTTTTTGAAAGAGTAACAAACCAACATCCACCCGTCCGAGCTCAAAAACTTGCGCATTTATTAGTAGAAATATTTCCTAGTCACCGGGTTTATGAAGGACAAAAAAGAAGAAGAAGGAAGAACCTCTTTTTACAAGCTTTTATATATTTTCACCTGTCCCGTTGTCTCTTTCTCTTCCTCTTGAACCTTTAGGCAAATACTCAATATAGGTCTCATCCAAATCTATCCACTTCTGTCAGTTTTGTGTTATGGTTATCCAGTTTATATTTGTTATCTATCTTTAATCAAGACTTGTAAGTTAAATTGGACACACTTCCCGGTTTCCGATTGAGCTGAAATTTTGCACACGTAATTGTGTATCGCGTAGCAATATTATGTTGACATGGAGCTGATCTGATGATGGACCTAGAAAGTAGCCATAGGATATTTTATAATAGGATAGTTTATAATGAAACGACACAGCACCATCAAGTATGGACTCTTTTGATTTGTGTTGGCAAGAAGTTTGTCTTTAGTGCCCCCGTGCATTAAAGCGGCCAAGTCGCGCGGCCAGGTCGTTGCGGCCAACTATTCTTCGCTGGCCGCTGGTCGCCTAGTGCGCGTACTTACATATGTCACGGAAGAATAGTTAGCCGCAGCGACCTGGCCGCCTTAATGCGCAGGGGCACTTAGATAGTAGTTTTAATTACCAAGTATTTTTTTTACTGATTTTACTTGAAGGGTAGGCATAAACTATAGAACGCCACCAGCTGCTACGGTCTCTACGTACTCTTTTTGCGTGCTCTAAGTTTGTAGATCTGGTCAAAAACTCATTAATTTTCTTTGTGACAAATTATTTTAATTATATCTACGTTCAAGAGCATAATTTGTGTTTGCAAAAATTAAATTACCTTTATTAACGCCAGGATTTTCTGTAATTTTTTTTTTTTCAATTATACTGCAGTGGTTATGAACACGACGTAATCAGGTATTTTTTGGAATGTTTTTCCAAAATCATGTAGCGTATCAAACACGTCAGTGTTGAAGTATACACAATGATTTTTGTTTTAGTTCTAAGGATCAGGCAAAGTCATATTTCACTCATGAGAATTTCCCCAAAAGGTTACAGGAGTAAATAATAATCGTGGATCATATTCCATCAGATTAGATACGGCTTTTACCTCTCACTCGGGCGTCTCGGTTCGACAATATTTATGTTATAAGCGCACAAGATCGAAACTCTTGAGTAAATAACCTTATTCCAAAGAAAATAAAATACAAAACCCGCAAATATTCCACTTCCTTATATTTTCAAAACTTAATATATACGGTTCTGCGTAGATTTAAGGGCGGCCGTCCCTTGAGGCGCTAGTCACAGGCCAGGCAACGTATATATCACCCCTGGGACAATACATTTCGTGCTTTTCCACGATAAGTAGCTCATACAAGATACACTGATTTATAAGGGACGAAAAAATATTACTACCCGATAACTGGGCGGAGTTGGCAATAATATTTGTGACGTAATATCGGCTTGCATTGAGGAAATGTTTCTTTGAGTCTGCTCTTTGAGTAGACATTTTGATCTTGAATTTATTGCGGTTATTTTTATTCGTGTTCGTTGTTCTTCTCTAACATCCAAACTTTGGATTCAATAGCATTGTGATATATCACTAATTACAAAACATTAGGATATAATGAATACGAAAATGTACATAATATTAATACTACAAATAAAATGAACTAAGTGTGTATACTGTAGTATGTACGATGGCTGGATAGGCGTCACGGCGTCCTGACCTACCGCACGACGCAGGTTCTCACCGGACACGGAAGTTTCGAGAGGTACCTGTGTCTGATAGGGAGGGAAGAAACGCCAGGGTGTCACCACTGCGATGATCGTCCGGAGGACACGGTGGAGCATACGGTGCAGGACTGCCCCGCTTGTGCGGAGCACCGCCGTGTCCTCGCGACGGCGATAGGCGGAGACCTCTCGCGCCCGGCATTGGGCGAGGCCATGCTGCGGGGCGAGACGGAGTGGGAAACGGTCGCCTCCTTCTGCGAAGCAGTCATGCTCTAGAAGGAGGAGGCGGGCCGCGCAAGAGAGAGAACAGCGACCTCCCTCCACCCCAGCTGCAGTGGTAGACGCCCACGGCGTTGGACGTCGCAAGACGATCTCCGGCCACCGTAGGCGCGGGCATGCGGTCGGCGAGTAATGGGTGACACGCTGTCCGACCATGGACCATGCCCGGGTCGACGGCGCGTTGTGTTCCACGCGCGCCTCAAGGAGTGTCAGCATAATGACGGGGCCCGGGGGGGAGTAAAAGAAAAATAATGTTTTGCTATCAACGATAGCGAAGAAGAAGAACGTTTCCAGCTCTTCCTGTTTGCAAGTCGTTGTAGAAATACGGAACACTTTAAAGCCTGATATACACTAGGGGGAAATGAAGAAACATGTTGCGGAACATACCCCTTAACAACGACGTGAAATGTCCCGAAACAATTGTTGCGGAACATTTTGCCGACCACACTAGTCAGTGCTCATAAAAATGTCGCCCGAGGAAGTTTTGGCTATTAGCGCTGAGTACATAGCAATTACCTATATCGACATCGATGTGTACATGTAAGAGAAATAGAAGGTGAAGATGATTAAGAGTTGATTATTTGATATCGACAAGCAACACTGACCCGGGACAAGAGCGCTCGCTCTCGAGGCTGGAGCAAGCAACATGCCCCGCATCACGTACAATGTTGCGGGTCATGCGGCAGACTATGCAATGTTACAGCATCATGTATATTGAGTGTTGAGGGTCGTGTTTCGGGACAAAATGTTCCCTAGTGTATCCGACATTTAAAAGTCTCGTTGTGGCATTGGGCGCATTATGCTTTGTCAACAAACGCAAACATCACACAAACTACATACAGCAACCAAGCTTATTACACACAATTAGCGCCCTACTCATCCGACATTAGCTGTGCACGACAAATTCGTCATAACAACATTAGACGTGTCGAACAAGACACTCGTGTTGAACAACTTGCCCGAACAAGTTTCGAACTCCTTTAACACTTTCCTACACATGTTGTACCGAATGTGTTCGCCGGATTGCTAAGTCTGATGTATGTTGCGATAGGATATTCGTTTTCAAGGCGTCTAGTGAGACTTGTGGACGATGCGACTTTAGTCTTGGACTGTTATTTTGATGTCAAAGTTTGAACGTACTTATTTAAGCTTATTTACCTCTGTAATATGTCGCAGTCGGATTGTATAAATACCTTTATTAAATAATGGGTTTCAAAAACAGGGCCTTTTTGTATTGCACAATCCAGTCGACTCCAACCGAGGGTCGAAGCGCGAAAGCGCGCGACAACGCGTGTCGACGCGCGCTTCCATTTTTACATAGCAAAAATTTGTACTTAAATAATAAAACACTAGGAATGAATATGCTTTAGGCGGCTTTGACTCTGCCTCAGTGTGAGTTGAGCCTTACAAAATGGCAGCTCACGTTTAGCATAATTGTGAGAATGACAGAATGTCCAATTCTCCAAAAAAAAATTAACGCATTCAGGTAGATGAAGCACCGCTGCGTTGAGTGATTTTGAAAGTAGATTTATTTTGTACAGCTTTTCATTGTCTTATCTCTTCAATTTAAATCATAATATCTGTATGACTAATAGAACGTAAATTGTATAAAGATCATGTTTTAAACTGTAAAAACTTATGTACTGTACCTGCAATCTATGCTAATAAACGTACTTACTTATTAGTGTGGGCGTCTTCTTTTTCTTAGTATTAAGCCACACATTACACTATTATTTATGTTTAACTTTTCGAGTCTGCAGGTGTAATGATCTAATACAACAAATATTATAAATGTGAAAGTTTGTGAGGATGGACGGATGGATGTTGACATGTCTGTCACTATTTCACACAAAAAGTACTGAACACAGATACAAAAATAGTTTAAAAGTACCCTTTGTCTTAATCCATAAGACTCGAATACTTTTATCCCGATATGATGTTCTCGTGGAATAATTTTCGAATTACACGAACGAATCTACCTTAAAGAAAATATACCTAACCAAATAAATAATCGCGTATTATAGAGAAAAGTATCGCAATACCACTAAGAGGAAAGCTTTTTCAAGAATTAATCGAAGAAGCCCAAAGAGTCTCAAAACAAAGCCGAATATTGCCAATAAGACAGTACTCAATAAACACACATAAATCTTCGTATATTTGTGTGTACTCATTCACACATAGACACGTGTATATCTCTAGCGATACACAGATAAACTATATCCATTACAATCGGTCTTCTGTTTGTAATACATTATTACTTCCCTTGGGCGCTAGTCATTTAATCACTGTAACTACGGCTAATGCGGAACATTATTTGGGAGGAAGAAAGCCACGCGAAATATCGGCGTGACGTGCACTAATACAAAATATTGGGCCATTAGTTATGTGCCGTGGTTTAGTAAGCGATACCGTTGTTGCCTTAGTGAGATGGAACTGCTCTTTTAGAACAGTACCTAATGTTATAATATAATTTTGATGTTTTAATAAAATTTTGGAGTATCTCAGGGGTCTATTCTCTGTCCTACTTTTTTTTCTGTTGCACATCAATGACCCACGGTGAAGCGAATAGATTTCATCTTATTTAAACCTTGTCTCCCAGTGGGTGATGACAATCTGGTCTCTTTTAATGCCACAAAAACGCACGCGTGTCTTTTCACTGTTAAAAGAAGTAATTTTAACTGAACTCCAATTTTTTGATGTTCCTGTAACTCATTTAATTCTGATAAAATTTCTAGATTTTGTAGACTACAAAATTGATAGGGACTCCAAAATACAAATAAAAGTGAGTTCTGTGAACGATACTTTTTTTTTCGTGATAAATTCATCAAATGAGTCCTCCCACCCAGGGCAGGGCGGGAGGGACTGTCAGACTTGTACTGACTAAAATCCACGGTGTCCTTCAATAGCCCTTTTCGTACCGGGGTCACGGTAATCCGTTAGTCCCGCGATACTACGCAAATAAACTGCGCGTGCAATACTCCTCCAAGCGCAGCGTCGTCGTGGGCTGCGACGTAGTAACCACGTAGCTCCTTACTCTTTACAATATTATTATAATGGTTCCCTACTTCCATGATACTAACAAAGTGCCTCATCTACATATTAGATGTTTAAATTGATGAGGAAGTTAATTTTGAAGCGAGACTACTGAAATTGGTAATATCCAAGGCACTCTCAAATTAAGTTATTTGTGGATCATAATTTGAGTAACTGCAATCATCTGCCGCTACTTTACAAACTATGGGATCATTTGACGGCACGGTTGGTGCAGTGGCTGAGCGATCGACTTCTGCACAGCGTGTTGCGGGTTTGATCCCCGCAACTGGACAAATATTTGTTTGATCAATAAGTAATTGTTCCGAGTCTGGGAGTTTGTCTATGTAAGTTAAGCGCACCCACGAGACAACATGAATTTCTAATACGGGATACTTTCGGTATACTGAATCTGGATTTGCAATGAATGGTCACCATTCATGGACTTGTATTGGCAAGCGTAAAAACTGCGGTTATTAACAACTATTTTTTTTTGTAATACTCTCAAAATAAAGTCTAAAATGCATAAATCAATGTGTATGCGAGATGCCACTGAGATGGGCTCGTTTGCCAGGGCCATCTCTTCCGTTGGGCAGTCGGGACATATTCCCAGGGCGCAATAACCCCCCGGGCTCTGAGTTCTTTGAAATAACATAATAAGTAACAATAATAAGTAACAGAGGCTTCCAAAAAAGTACCTAATTTATTCCGCAGATGTTGTTCTAAATAAGAAATGTAGGATAAAAAAAAATCCTTTTGTAATGGGTGGGGTGTAAAACCTTCAAACGATTTCTTTAACCCTGAGTGAAACGGAAGAGACTGTCAGATTCTAACTGACTAAAACTCACCCTTTTCCTTCGATGGCCCTTTGAGGTCTAGAGCCCCAGTACCCTGTTAAGATCCGCGACACCGACAAGAACCTGAACCCAAACCAAACGTATAGGAGGTGGTATAATAATGAATTCGATTCATTTTACTCGCTTTTGCAGCCTACATGAGCCCTATAGTCGTATTGTGCCCAGGGTTTTGAAAACATTTAAGCCAACCCTGGCGAGTGCTATGCCAAAGCCACGCGGCCAGCCGTTGTTCCCTGGTACATTAATTACTTCACGCGGCAGTGTATCGTGAAATATGAACCTGCAGCGATATTCCATTGCATTGTGATGCCTTTGAATTATTTATGTTGACGAGGAGAAAACTTGGAGGTAAAGGCTCGAATCTATTGGGGCGTTGTAGTTTATTTATCACATTGACATTGGTGGTGAATGTGGTGTGGGCTACGTCGTCATTTAAATAAATAATACAGATATAAATGCTATGATCAAAGAACCAGGCGTTACTGACTTGCTTACAAAGTTAAACCTGAAATGATTTTTTTTTTGCAGATATATATTTATGTGTGTATATCTATATGCTGGCTCACGGCACATGACGTCACGAGTCCGACACCTACGGATCGGACACACCAGCACAAACTGTGCGGACGCGCTCGGGTCTCAGGGTCGTGATATCACGCATCGTAGGTAGCCAGCAATAGATATAAAGTTCAAACAAAACGCATAAAAAATTTGACAACTCCTATAATCATGGGTCAGATCGTTAGTCTGAACGAAATAAATTTATACGCGACGATGCGCGCACATTTTAATAGAGCGACTCAAAATCTGACTTTGTTTTCTACATGAAAAGATTCACATTTCCAGTAAATCGTCGCCGTGAAAGTCTACAAAGTTTAAACGAATCATTAATTTGATGCTTAATTAAATATTTTAATGAGCGGAAATTAAGTTTCAATACTATCACTAAGGCCGTTGCTAGTTGGTATAACCTTAATACACTTACGCTAATTAAAATGGGTCCTTCCACCCAGGGCAGAGCGAGAGGGACTGTCAGACTCGTACTGACTAAATCCACGGTGTCCTTCAATAGCCCTTTACGTTCCGGGGTCACGGTAATTGGTGAGACCCACGACCCCGGCAGGCTTTGGCCCTCTAGAGATTTTGCTGACACTCCTTGAGGCGCGCGTGGAACACAACGCGCCGTCTACCCGGGCATGGTCCATGGTCGGACAGCGAGAGTCCATTACACGTTGCCCGCATGCCTGCGCCTACGTTGGCAGATCGTCTGCCGATGTCTGTCGCCGTGGGCGTCTACCACTGCGGCTGGGGTGGAGGGAGGACGGCGTATATCACAGTCGGGTATATTTTTTTTTTTGGAAGCGGCTTTTTTGTTATTCGGACTATCCCACTGCAACTCCTGGAAGGTAGTATCAACGGTAGCGTTCACCAGAAAAGTGCCGAGACAATGAAGCTCGACGTATCCCGGAGAATGAATTTAACCGTCTTGAATTCTGCAACGGAATTAATTAGGAAGTCAGAATAGAGAAGTAGGAAAATATGCAGTTTTCACTACCTCTTATATGTATAGAAGGAAGTGGAAACTTTGTAATTTCCTTTTTGTTTTCTTAAAAGTAGGCACTTATAGACATTTATAACAGGGATAAGCCCAGTTGCCTAGCACCACGGGTAGAACGTACAACTAATAATAGAGGGGACTTAAATTGCGAGCTGCTGTATTGATACCAAAAGTAACAAGTAAGGTACGAGACAAAATACGATTTTTCAGGAGAGCCATAAAACATTTTTTTATTTTATCTGTAACATTTTACTGACCTGTTCAATTTTAATGGTTGTTTTTACGTTTGTAATACTTGGACGTGTAATCCGTCAAGCATAGTGTATGCAGCATGAGAAATAAAAAAAAACATTACTCTATTGTAAGGACTTTCACTGTGTTGCAATTTAATATTATGGTTATGTATGTAAATCTATGTTAGTTCCAAATCCGCGGAATTACATTTATAACTAAAATGTCCACTGACATGTAAAATATTGTCAGACTCTTATTGCCTAATCACATAAAAATTCCACCCTGTGCTTTCGGTTTCCCTTTGCGTTCCAGGTCTGCGGTTACCATTTAAGGAGGTCTCGTGTTACATTTTAATCAGAGAAAGAAAAAGCTTGTAAAATAACACAATTCGAGACTCAAATAAAATTCAGTTCGACGATGCAATAACAAGAGACAGGTTGTTTATTCAACAAACCGTAGGAAAGCATAAGCTTTCATAGTCAAAGGCATGCATTGGAGCCGTGTAAGCGGGCCGTGATCATAAACTGTGGGTAAATGAAGCGGAAAGATTGGCAAAGCTTAGCCTCACGAGTGTTGTAAGTTAGGTGTTTAGCCTAACTTAGAACATGTGAGGTAATATAGCAGGGCTTTGCAACAACAGTTCTGTTGTTTTCAGAGTGAATTCTCAAATACACGCACAGTGATATAGTTTTGCAAGTTACTTAAGCCTTTGTCAAACAGACAGGCGATAGCGAACCAGACCGAGTCAAACTGGGTGCAGCGAACCGAGGCGTGGCAGTTGTATTCGCTGGCTTTTTATGAAGGACGTCAAACAGAGCAGATACGCCTTCGCCACGTCTTCGCATCGGTTTGGTAACGCTATCGAATCGCTTTCGCTTTTATATGTGACTGGATTCAAACATTACATACATCTATACATATAATAAATCTGTAGAAAGGTCAATTCTGTACATTGAAAATATTGAAAAAATAAATAGCGGGGGGTGTTGCTGGATCGATACCAAACCCAAATATATGATTAAAAAAATTTTTGTCTGTCTGTCTGTCTGTCTGTCTGTCTGTCTGTCTGTCTGTCTGTCTGTTTGTGCAGGCATCACGTAAAAACTAACGGTTCGATTTAGATGAAACTTGGTATAATTATTCCTTATTATCCTGGGCATAACATAGGATACTTTTTAACCGACTTCAAAATAAGGAGGAGGTTCTCAATTCGACTGTATTTTTTTTTAAATTTTGTTACCGCATAACATAACGACCGACTGGGTGAACCGATTTTCATGATTCTTTTTTTTTTGAAAGCTGGTGCTTCCCTTGTGGTCTCATTGTCACCAAATCAGGATCTGATGATTGGATCTTGGAGAAATCGAGGGCAACCCTCAAATTTTATAGGCTCACCCATCGTTTTTCGTAAATCTTATGAAGTAATTTAAGTACTTGCGTATGGTAATCATGATCTTATGTAGCTGAGCTGATGATGGAAGGTACAACTCCTTATCAGTAGTTTGTTACCGCATAACGACCGACTTCGTGAACCGATTTTCATGATTCTTTTTTGTTTGAAAGCTGGTGCTTCCCGTGTGGTGCCATTGTCACCAAATCAGGATCTGATGATTGGATCTTGGAGAAATCGAGGGCAACCCTCAAATTTTATAGGCCCACGCATCGTTTTTCGTAAATCTTATGAAGTAATTCAAGTACTTGCGTATGGTAATCATCATCTTATGTAGCTGAGCTGATGATGGAAGGTACAACTCCTTAACAGTAAGGAGTAGGCATCGACTGATTCATTGTTCGCATATCTCCGGAACTACACATCCGATTTAAATAATTCTTTTTTTTGTGCTAGGTATCGTTCCACTTAGGGAATACTGAAAGTTTCATCAAAATCGGTTCAGTCATTTTTGAGATAGGGAATTTTATTAGCTTATTGTGTACATGAGGGATGTTATTACCAGTGCTACGGATTATATTATATGTATTTGGCAAGAATTTGGGTTGAATATTTAAACTAAAAGGAGAAAAAAAAGGTAAAAGGTAGAAAAAAAATCTTATTTTTCTGTTTTATTCATAGACGTTGTTCTGTAGAACCGCGAACACACGTTGCATTACCCGCAGTGGATTCAGCGCCGTAATATTTATAAGATTTCATTGTCAGAGTTACTCAAAATGGAGAAATAAACCATCCACGCGAAGACCGACATCCGCGCGGACGGGGTCGCGGGCGGAAGCTAGTTACAAATAAAAACGCCTCGCTTCGTATTCGCCACGCCTGTCTGATTGACAATATTTTCGATTATACTCGATTTTACAAAGGCTTTAGAGACAAAAGACTGTAAAGCGGAAGAAGTGGCGGATGGTTGTTCCGCGTGGCGGTCAAAGGCTTTTGTTCAAAAGTGGACGTTGATAACAAAGTACAAAGACACATTTTATAATAACATAACAGTGATGTTTTTTCCTTATGGGGATTACAGATGTAAATCCGTAATCCCAAGGGATTTCACCAGTCATGTTAAAAGTCCCATGTAATATGGGCCGAGCCTATTGACATGAATCGGGCACAAATCCAGACAAAATCTATGGCTGATACTGAAAAATTCGTAATGGAAGGAATCGGACCTCATGCTGAGCAATCGCGCATGATACCAATAGACCATGCTATGCTTATTATAACTTAATGTACGAGCCTCAAAGGACTCGTTGAAGATGTTTTGTTTTTTTTTTATATAATCTGCGCCACATAAGTGGCAACACTAATATTCATAGACTTTTTTTTTGGCTTCTATCGGAACTGTCATTAAGACTAGGTGTGGACCGGCATTTTTCCCCGCCTTTGTTAACAAGTAAAAAAAACAATAAATTATTGCCTTGTAAAAGCTGAATTTCAATAGGTGTGCCTGAGGCGCATCTCATTATGTTCGTAAACATAAAATGGCGACCGTGACAGGACATTTCTAACAAATACGGCACGCGAGTTGATTCATACTCGACGGCTACGAAACACAAAAATTACTTGAAGAACGAAACTTGGAGGCTACGTCAACACTACGAGCCAGCCTGGTCTTCCGTCCCAACGCATCAGCTAAAGATCGTACCGGAAATCCATGGAATCATCAACTTCAGCAAGTTAAGTGCCTTCCCTTGTTCCGTTCTACCGCGCCAAATTACAACCAATTTCCAAATTCCATTCACAAATCCCTTCTAAAATATCTCTACACTAATAACTAGCCTCTATTAGTGCTATAATTTCAAATTTTATAGGTTTTATCGTACCAAATAATCAGGTACGTGAGTAAAAGTAACTACACACTTTTGTTCATTAAAATAGAGAATTTACACATTCAAGTCCATCGGGTTAAGGTTAAATATTAAATCATTTTAATTCATTTTAAATCAAAATGATTCATGAGGGTGGTGACAAATCCCCTGCAAATGCAGCTTTAAGAGAATTATTTGTAAAACGCAGCTCAATTAAAGGTCAGATAACAAAATTTAAAAATTATTTAGATAAAGTCACAAAAATTCCTGAGTTGACCAATATAGAGCTTGCAGAATTAACTTTAAGATTAAACAAGTTTCAAGGGTTATCGACAAGGTTTGAAGATTTGCAAACTGAGATAGAAGTATTAAATTCTTCTAATATTCAATCAGAACTTGATGAACGAGAACGCATTGAACAAGAAATAGTTCAAAATATAGCCATAGCCAAGACAGAACTACAACATTATTGTAGTGATGATGATGGTAAGCGCCATCAGTCATTGGTCAATGCGGACTCAGATCATCATAATGTGGGTTTTCGATTACCTCAAATACAAATTTCTAAGTTCGATGGTTCACACTTCCGCTGGCTTGAGTTCCGGGATACATTTCTTAATTTGATTCATAACAATGAACGCATTCAAGATATTCATAAGTTTCATTATCTTGTATCTTATCTGGATGGTGACGCTGCACGTGTTATCTCAAACCTGGAAGTTTCTTCGGCTAATTACAAGGCGGCTTGGAAACAGGTCTGTGAGCGATATGACAACAAAAGAATTCTTATGAATTATCATCTAGATTCTCTCATAAACATTCAACCAATAACGCGTGAGTCAGATAAATTACTTCGGTGCTTAGTTGATAACATTACAAAAAATCTTAGAGCTTTAAAGACATTAGGTTTACCCACAGATCACTGGGATATGCTTCTAATATTTATTGTATTGCTTAAACTAGACAGTCGTACCATACTAAAATGGGAAGAGTATCGCAACACAATAAATTGCATAAATGATGTGCCTACTTTGGAGCAATTTAACAAATTTTTAATTGACCGCGCTAATGTATTAGAATCTTTCAATCAAAATAAATCTATGAACAACAATAACAATTCCAAATCACAACAAAACCCACGTCCTTCGAATAACCAATCTCAGTCAAATCACAATAAATCTTCTAACAAATCAAATAAACCAATTCATAATAACCAAAATACCAATGTGTTTACATCTACTTCACGTAATAACTCCTCAAATGTTTATTTATGTGTAGTATGCAATGGTAACCATAGGATTTATGATTGTCCAACTTTTAAATCAAAATCCATTCCGGAGAAAATGTCATGCATCTCCCAGTACAAATTATGTTCGAATTGCCTGCGCCAAGGTCATCCTGCGTCTGAGTGCGGCATGGGTTCGTGTCGGCATTGCAATCAAAGACACAACAGCCTTCTTCACGATCCTAGTGTATCAGTTAACTGTAACATAAACGAAAATAAAGATATTAAAGGGGAGACCATAGTGGCTTTCTCTCAACAAAATAATAGTCATGTATTTCTATCTACAGCTATTATAGAAGTGCACAATCCTCAAAATGCTAAAACCGAAAGAGTCCGCGCGCTCTTGGACAGTGGCAGTCAATCTACTTTTATTTCTAAATCTTTGCAACAAAAATTAGATTTAAAGAGTTTTCCTCTAAATGCATTAAATGTTATAGGCATTGGAAATAATCAATGTGATACGGTATCAGAAAGTTGTGTTACTCACCTAAAGGCAATCCATGGCACATACCAAGTTAAATTGTCTTGCTTTGTCCTCAACCAACTTACCGGAGACATTCCAAAGGTTACCGTTGACATACATCACCTGAAAATACCTAAGGGTACTATATTAGCCGATCCAAAATTCAACGAACCTGCGTCCATTGATGTACTCATTGGCGCAGACCTCTTCTGGGACATACTAGTCAGCGGCCAACGCTCACTAGGCCCAAATAATCCTAAATTACAAAATTCCAAATTAGGTTGGCTTATAGCCGGTCCTATCAATTCACAAATAAAAATATTCAATGCAATCATGCAATTGTTTCAAACAACAATTTGGATGAAATGCTCACTAAATTCTGGGAACTTGAGAATGTGCCTCAGAGACGGCTTCTCAGTCCCACCGAAATAGCATGTGAAAAACAATTTCAAGAAACCACTACTCGGTTGAGTAATGGCAGATTTATGGTGAAGCTACCACTAAAGGAGTCACCTGACTGCCTCGGTGATTCCTATAACCAAGCTAAAAAACGTTTCAAAAATCTTGAAAAAAGATTTAGGAAAAATCCGACACTAAAGTCACAGTACGTAGAATTTATACGTGAATATTCAAATTTAGGACATCTTTCAGAGTCCTGTATTTCAATACCAAATCCTTCATACTTCTTATGTCATCATGCTGTATTCAAAGAGGACAGCGAGTCCACTAAAATTCGAGTAGTCTTTGACGGGTCAACTCCTACAACTTCTGGCTACTCTCTAAATGACATCCTAATGGTTGGGCCTAATTTACAGAATTCTCTTTTCTCCATTCTAATAAGAGCACGTCAGTATAAATACATTTTGACTGGAGACATAGCTAAAATGTATAGACAAATTGCTATGGATCCAAAGGATTGTGATCTTCAATTAATATTATGGAGAGAAGATGAGTCGCATCCCATCCAAACGTTGCGTTTAGATACTGTCACTTACGGTACTGCAAGTGCTAGCTATCTTAGCACTAAATGTCTGTGGCAGGTAGGAGAAGAGTGTGGTGACGAATTAATTAAAACTATAATACAAAATGATTTTTTTGTCGATGACGTCATCACAGGCTCCGATGATGATGATCAACTTATATACATACAAAAGGCACTTTCTACTGCATTAAATGCAGCTTGTTTTCCCCTACGAAAATACAAAAGTAATTTACCTAAATTATATCTTAACATAGACAATAATTCAAAGGAAAAACTTACCTTGAGTGAATCCTCCAGTACTCTGGGTCTTGGGTGGGATCCAATTGATGACACATTCCATTTTCCTGTAAAAATGAACAATACAAATAACACAATTACAAAAAGATTAATAATGTCACAATCACTTCGTGTTTTTGATCCACTTGGGTTATTAAGCCCATGCATAATTCAATCTAAAATATTAATTCAAAAATTGTGGATAAAGGGAATTGATTGGGATCAGCCTGTTCCAAAAGATATACAAGAAAATTGGAACGAAATTTCAAAAAACTTACCTTTGCTTGCAGATCTTCATATTCCACGTAAAGTAATTGGAGACTTACCAAGGTCCATAGAACTACATTCGTTCAGCGACGCTTCACAAGTTGCCTACGGAGCTTGTATATATATGAGAACGGTGAATGAATACAATGAGGTGACAGTGAGATTATTATGCTCAAAATCAAAGGTAGCTCCTATAAGGCCCACTACTATACCTCGCCTCGAACTTTGCGCGGCTTTATTGTCAGCTAATCTATGTCGATCTGTTATAGAGTCCTTACGACTTATTCCTGCTAAAATTACTCATTGGTGCGATTCTAATATCGTATTATGCTGGATAAACAATGATCCAAGTAAATTAAAAACATTTGTGGCGAATAGAATAGCTGAAATTTTGGACCTTACTAACCGCAAGGATTGGCGTCATGTCCCCACTGACGTTAATCCTGCTGACCTCATTTCGAGAGGTGTAAACGCTCATGATCTTCGAGACAATTTGATGTGGTGGCAAGGCCCTTCATTTTTATACAATGATGAATCAAAATGGCCAAGACTGCATCAAATTCCAAATGTTGAGCTACCTGAAGTTAAGGTTCATTATATTAACTTACCTGAGTCTACATTCGATTTCAAGGTATTTTCAAAATTCTCTAAACTACAAAGAACATTTGCATACGTTTTACGCTTTCTACATAATTCAAAACGAACAAATTCACTTAATCAGTCTTCTGGCCCTTTAACGGTACATGAATTAAACAATTCCTTTGTTTTCATTTGTAAAATTGTGCAAAAACAATCATTTCCTCTTGAATATAAAAGAATGCAATCAAAATTATCCTTATTACCTAAATCTAAACTATTAAGTCTGTCTCCTTTCCTTGAGTCCACAACAAATCTAATAAGAGTGGGGGGGAGATTACATAACTCCAATTACTCCTTTGATAAAAGACATCCAATTCTGTTAGATTCTTCTCATCATGTAACGAAGCTTTATTTTATACACGAACACTTACGTAATTTACATGCTGGTCCACAGCTATTGTTGGCAACGGTCAGAGAGTCTGTGTGGCCTATAAACGGAAGAAGGCTAGCAAGAAGCGTTGTAAGGCAATGTGTTACTTGCGTGCGTGTTCGTGGGCAAACTTTATCCCCAAAAATGGGTAATCTACCAACTAACCGTGTCTCTGTTGATTTTCCATTCAAATCTGTTGGAATCGATTACGCCGGTCCGTTTCTTATATTAAATCGCAAGGGACGTGGGGCCAGATTAGTAAAATGCTACTTATGTCTATTTATTTGTTTACGTTTTAAATGCGTTCATCTAGAACCAGTAAGTGATTTGACAAAGGAAGCGTTCATTATGACTATGCGTCGATTTGTTGCCCGCCGCGGCAGGCCAGCGGAGGTTTGTTCTGACAACGGAAGAAATTTTGTAGCCGCTACTAAAGAATTAAGCAATTTTTTAAAATTAAATAGCGAATCTCTCTCTCAGTTTGCAGCTGGAGAAGGAATAAAATTTTCATTTATACCTGCTTACAGTCCTCACTTCGGTGGAATTTGGGAAGCTGGAATCAAGGCTGCCAAATATCATATTAAAAGAGTCATGGGAAATTCCCATCTTTCCTTCGAAGAGATAGGTACTTTATTCGCACAAATAGAGGCCGTTCTGAATAGTCGCCCCTTGTGCCCAATGTCTTCATCCCCCGACGACTTCCTATCCTTATCCCCAGGGCACTTCCTGATTGGCAGACCACTCAACGCCTTGCCAACTCCAGTTCAAAATGATCACGAAACCACTCATCGAGACCGGTACGCTCGCTTAGAGCAAATAAGGCAAGACTTCTGGAAGCGCTGGCAAAAGGAATATATCTCCGAACTGCATCAACGCACCAAGTGGAAGACTGACGATAAGAAGCTGAATGTCGGAGATCTTGTCATTATACAAGAAGACAACACCCCGCCTCTCAACTGGCGTCTCGGACGTGTCGTCAGACTTTACCCTGGACCAGACGGCGTATCCCGAGTCGCAGATGTCAACACCTCAAGAGGCTGCGTACGTCGATCTCTAGTACGGCTGTGCCCTCTTCCTACTGGTGAAGATCTTCAAGGTTGAAGCTCTCCGTCCTTCAACGGGGGGAGTTTATGTACGAGCCTCAAAGGACTCGTTGAAGATGTTTTGTTTTTTTTTTATATAATCTGCGCCACATAAGTGGCAACACTAATATTCATAGACTTTTTTTTTGGCTTCTATCGGAACTGTCATTAAGACTAGGTGTGGACCGGCATTTTTCCCCGCCTTTGTTAACAAGTAAAAAAAACAATAAATTATTGCCTTGTAAAAGCTGAATTTCAATAGGTGTGCCTGAGGCGCATCTCATTATGTTCGTAAACACTTAATTTTCTTTATGTAAAAAAAAATGATCGTCGTTAAAAATAGATAAATTAGGGTAAATAAATATTTTTAAGTTAAAAATATAAAAAGTCGTGACGAAAGAGGAATAATAAAATTGAACCATTAATATAAATAACAAGAAAATAGAATTGTTAAAATCGGGTCATTCTGATATATTTAAAATACAAGGTGGTTTGAGAAAAGGAAAATTGACATTCGAAAAGTGAAATATTCTATCTACCAAATTAAATAACCAAATATCATACTAGCTTACTCTAAAATATATTTTACAACCTTTGTCATTTTATGTTTGATAAAGTTATATACATTGAAAGAAAAATTCACGATATTTTCTTGTTTCATAAAGAGACAGAGAAAACATTCTATATTTATATAGAGAACTAACGAAAGCCTAACTACTATCTAGTTTCTAATTAGGTACTTCACAATCTTGAAACATAATTATTCTGTCCTAATTAAAAATTTAGGATATTACTTACTTGGCTAAGGCTTAAGGCTTAAATTATCTTGTAATTCTTATTAAATCACAGCTAATAAAATAAAGATCAATGCACTATAATGTTATCTTAAACTAAAACAAAATAAATATAACCAGTCTTTTACAAACTGGCAAAACACGCAATAATTAACGATATCATCAAAAGAGTGGCTTAAAAGGATCAGTGTTGCCACACTGCTTCGGTAGCATCTCAAACAAGATTCGGCTAAGTCGCGCCTGGGGGCCGGATTACCGGAATAGAGTTGGCGAGGATTACGCAGGAGCACTCTCTGCCGTTCGATGTACTACCCGCTTAATACGATCGTAATTGTCACATGGGAACGTAGATAAAGGCATGTTCTGCATTTTATGTTGTATACCAATTTGAAGGTTTCGGAGTAACAGGTTCAGGATTTCTGCTAGTAGGATTACTATAAAATAATCTGCCTATGAGCAATTCTTTAAAAAAATTACAATTATTTTAAGGGTTTCGAAAAAACAGAACCCTTTTTTCTTTTTTTACTGATACAAAATTGTGTCAGTATCAGATTTAGACAACAGAATGGCCTGAACTTTTGCCCTAAACACTGATTGTGCACCGAACTCCAATTAGAAAGATGTGGTCCACGGGTGGACGCCGCGTTATCACCAATCATCGTCGCGCGTCGTGGGTTGAAGTAAAGAAGGCAAAGTTGGGCATCCAGGCAAAATTGCAGCGGTTGACCGGTATATTGACAGTAAACAGACTTTTGCCCTGCCGTTCAACACTAGCACATCGATTTTTTAAATGAATTTATTACAATGATGCATGCTGTAGGTATCTTTTAATTAACGATCTTGTTTACTAAGCAAAGGCCGCCCCTTTCCTCTTTATAACCTATCTGTTTTAGACAATTTCTGCCCATGTTTATCCCGCGAATATGTCCACCATTTGCGCCGCAGTAGACCTCGACGACCACTCTTAAGACTTTATGAAAACAAACATTATCGAAGGAAAACCATTTTAAATTAACCCTACTTCCTACTAATATTATAAACGTGAAAGTTTGTTTGGATGGATGGATGTTTTTACTCTTTCACGCAAGAACCACTAAACGGACTTGGATGAAATTTTCTACACAGATAATTTATAGCCTGTATTAAAACATAGAATAATACACATAATTTTTATCCCGATTTTATCTTCCCTTAGGATAATTTTCGAGTTGTAGCGGGTGAAGTCGCTTGTAACAGCTAGTACTCCATATTTTTTACTCAACTATCGAACGAAACGACAAAAAAAAAAAGAAAAAAGTCGTTAATCGCAGTAAGATGTTCAGTTAATCTGTTTTTTTTTTAATTGTATTTAGAAGCATTGTGGACTTGGACTTCCACTCTAATGGTATCTTAGCCGTGTGAGACGCTCTTTATTCTATTTTTAGTACGAGATACAACTTATGTATTAGTACTATACCTTAATCTCTTTTGTCTTAAGGCGGGTGTGTACGAAGCCAGTAGATGATGCTCACGTACTTACGTAGGATGATACGGTGATACATCACGTAACCAAGGTCGCATCGCTAAACTGATGTCGTGACCACAACCGCCTGAATCCTTTAAGTCAACCCGAATGTTGTAGTACAGTGAAAATCTATGGTATTTTTAATTAAAATTAACTCTCATGCAACGTTTCATTCGATTGAAAAATTTAAAAAATAAGAACATGCGTTTGTCAAATTAGTCGTTTTGGTTAAAAATGTTTATATTGGAACTTTAACAGCTGCAGTACATCATACTTCCTCCTAATATTATAAAAGTGACAGTTTGTTTGGATGGATGTATGTTACTCTTTCATACAAAAACTACCTACTGAACGGATTTGAATGGGTATACAGATTTAGAATATGCATTAACATATAGTATAGTTTTTACCCCGATTTTCCTGTGGGATAATTATCGAGTTGTAATGTGTGAAACCGCTGGCAAAAGCTAGTACGTCATAATTATGTCAAGTTTACGAAGAGTCAATTTCACACAACGCTACGCTACGCGCACATTTCAATAACAGGACTTCTTTTTTTTTTATCGTCGTAAAATCATCAAATGTTTCCTCCCACCCAGAGCAGGGCAGGAGGGACTGTCAGACTTATACTGACTAAAATTCACATTGGTGTCCTTTAATAGCCCTTTACTTTCCGGGGTCACGGTAATTCGGAAGTCCCGCGACCCCGGCAGGCTGTGGCCCTCTAAAGGGCCACAGCTCCGTCATAATGCTGACACTCTTTGAAGCGCGCGTGGAACATAAGGTGCCGTCGACCCGGGCATGGTCCATGGTCGGACAACGAGTCGCCCATTACTAGCCGGCATGCCCGCGCTCAATAGAGCAACTTAGAATCTAACTTTACTTACTACACGAAAAGCACAAAAAGATACACATTTCACAGACGACGACGTGACGCACCGTAACGCAACGCGGCGCCAGCGGTTAGAGCGGAAAGAGTGAAGCAGAAGAGAAACAAACACCAAAAAAAACAGAAACACCTTAATGCCAAGCCAAAACAAAAATGAAAAAATATCTTGACACATTTTGTTTCCCTTTCGCTTCAAAACAAACAATTTTAAGGCCTCACTGTAAACGTTTCGGAGAAGGAGAACAAAAAGTTTTTTCAGTTTCGTATTTTCATTAAGTGAAGTCGTAGAACGTATAAATTTTAATGATTCCGAACAAGTTGTGCAAGTAATGAGCTTTCAGTTTCAGCCAAAGAATAATGAAAATAAGGAGGACTCCTGTTTTAGACTGACACTGCATAATATTGTGCAAACAAACAAGATTCCTTTTATTCGTTTTATTTATTCTACATCGTGTTTTTTGTATAAAGTTTATCGAGCATATCCTTGAAGAATAGATACAAAAAAAACAGGTACAATTATGGTAGAAAAATGTATTTTTTCCAGGTTGTAAATAAGTCTAGACAAGAGTCGACGCAAACTAAGGCTTTTTAAAGACAAGTGGTAAGTAATCGCTTTTATAGTGCCTAGGATTTATTTTATACTTTTCGGTAGTTTATAAATTTTACATATTTTTTTTGTGAATGGCTTCTTGCAGTTTAACCACTAGTAGGTTGTGTACTGCTCAACCGGAATTTTTTGTGAATGCCTTTAGATTTTAAGGCCTCCAGGCAGGGCAACAAAAAACATCTGCTTTTTTTACATTTTCATTATTATATATTTATTGTCAGATAGAATGCCACTTTGATTTGGGCCATTTGGGAGCATTACGTGTTAAGAACTGTACGCAGATAATATTATGAATTTAGGTATTTGAGTAGCGTATTCATATACCTAAATATAAATATTATTATTACCTATGTATTCTCATGAATTGAAAAATAAAAAAGTGTGATATAGAATATTCATATATCAGCCAGTTTCCGTAGGAGGTAGCATACCTACTCCGTTACACCACTGTGTTCCTTCCATTGCCATTTACGTTTCAGGGACACGGTAACTTGATTAGGCAGTCCCGTGACCCATCAAGATGAGCCTTAAATTACAATTTTGTCATGGCCTTTCAGTGTTTTGGCGACAAAATGTGCTCACTTACCACATCCCCATCCCTTTTAACATCAAAGTTCACATTCAAGCGGTGTTGAAACTCAACGAAGTCGGTGACGAATTACAAAACCTAATAAATATTCAGCGTGATAACGATGGTTATTTACAATGAAACACGTTTAAAATGAAACTTGTTTTATTGCATTTCCTATCAATTGACGCAGCCTGTTAACCTCTATAGGCGCGTTTCCATTGGGCAAGTCTTGCATGACGTCACATTGATCACGTTGCCAGAATTGAAAACACGATCTGCAGTTTAAATTTCGTACTTATAACTTATATGCAGGTTTTTCCAAGTTGAATAAAATTTGCAACATTTATGAAAATAACTTGTACAATGGAAACGCGGCCTTGCTGTATCGAAAGGAGATGGATAACGCTCTCATACAAGTTTGGCTCAGCATGAACATAATTTACCTAAACCTTCCTCAAGAATTTGCACTAACTTTTATGCCTTTGTCATACAGACAGGCGAGTCCACCGATACGAGAAGTCAGTCCGATAGTTCTGTCACGCTATCGGATCGCTTTCGCTTTTCTATGTGACTGGATTCAAACAATTCCATACGTTACAAATAAAAACGTCACGCTTCGCATTCGCCACGCCTGTCTGTTTGACAAAGACTTTAAAGTCTGTAAAAACTGTACAAAAATCCGTTTATTAGCTTTTGAGTAAATAGATTACATACAGACAGACAGCTTTTGGGGACTTCGTTTTATAATAAGTAAAGATAGCAATTGTTACTTGGTCCATTACATTATTAGGCTTTTCACAAACTGCTTACAATACTATCACAGACTATCGACTTTGCCCAGCCCTTTTTTTCGTTAGTTTAGCTTATTGAAAAACGCTTTTATAGTGGCTGCACAGAACGGTCAGACTAAGACACTCTTCAGGGTGAATGCAAGATTATCTTATAGCAGCGCTCGGTGGTCGCGGGACTGTACGAGTTACCGTGACCCCGGAACGTAAAGAGCTATTGTAGGACACCCTGGATTTTAGTCAGTACGAGTCTGACAGTCTCTCCCGCTGTGCCTTGGGTGGGAGGACTCATTTGATAATTATATCATCAAAAAAATAGCAGCGCTCGATGCTCGTGATTATCTGATATGGTGGCCTACCATAAAATCTTAAAGCGAGAGTAATTCCACTGTGGGAACGAGGTGGCGCTAGACGACTTGTATAGCTCTATCTCCTTTTCACACTGGAATTATTCTCGCTTTAAGTACGTCATGGTAGGCCACCTGTATATACTTCGTTAGTCATTAGTAATTCGTTATTATTTTTATTTATTTATCTTCGTTATTAATTTGTCGAACTTTCGAAGTTGTTTACATTGTGATCATGAACATTTTCAATAAAGTTCGAACTCACATTATTCATATTTTCCTTTTTGAAAACGGGCACTAGCTTTTACGTTTTTGTGAGGTTAAGTAAACGCTACGATAACCGAAACTTAACGTTTGATGGATAAGATGGTTCGTTGTTCGCACACTAAAGGAATTCGTGCTAGTTCCTCAGAACATCGACGTTTTAGTATTTGCTTGAAGTTGAGTAAGTATTACAGCAGATGCTCCTCGCTTGCTTTTCGTCATGTGTCCAATTCTTGAAGTCTTGGGCGAGACATAGAGAAAGCAGTCGGTCAGCATTGCTCGACCTTTTTAGCTTTTACTAATTTTTTTTTAAGTGGAAACTTCTTTGGCGGCGTTTTGCACTTTTTTTGGAATGGATAAAAAATGTTAAACTCGCGTCAGGACACGTGATCTGATCGAAAATTCGTAAGACGGCGCAGGGCGCTTGCGCGAATGTTCGTGTGTGTTTATTACTATTCAAGTTTTCACTTCTGCCGGCACTCCAGAGTGCAACCCGTCGTTTTTTTTTAAGTTTAAGGTTTTACTTTTATACGTAACTTTTTTTAACAAATGGCGGAGTTTCTTAGCTTTGGGGGCTTTTCTCATGAATTTATATGTGTTACTGTCTTAACTATACTGATATATTATAATCGTTTTGCAAAGTTCAAGAAGTTGTTTGTAAAGTACGTGTGAATTTGAATTATGAATATTTATGATCCGTTTTAAAGATGAGGTGAGCAATTGAGCACGCGATGAATTAGCATAAGTTAAATTGGCATCGTTTTGTTACGGTATGTTATACAGGATATTTTAAAGTAGTGCGGATATTTTAGAATGTTATACACAAACGAAATTAATTGACTCATTTGATGTTTTACCATCATAAAAAAGTGCCTATTGTTACCGAAAATATTCGTCCATCATTCCAAGAGAGGAACATTTCACGAAAATTTTAATATTATCTGGAACGATCGTAATATAAATAAAGATCCAATAAAAAGTTGACTTTGAATCTAACTTTTATTATCGATCTGGAACAAAACAAAATTTTGCTGAATAGCTGTAGTTTCGTGGTCTACGCGACAGCTACGGCGTAGCGGGAGTAATGACGTCACCATAACCCCTGCTACGCTCTCGTAGTAAACGGCTGAATCACTCTTTATGGTACATGATTAAGCATACATTTATGTTTAGATATAGTCTTATTAGAAGCCGAAAATAAACACATTTATAACATGGAATAGGTGGTTCAAATAGTTCTAACAGAGTGAATCATAAAGAACGATAAAAAGTGCTATCACACAGCATTTATAAAAAAAATATAGAATGTTAGATAACATTTTGTCATTTAACTATATCTATGTAGGAGAATCTTGAAATTGTTAGACACTGTTAATTTTTCGCGATACTCGATGTTTTATAACGTTATAAAACACTTGTGTGGCAGCTCCTTATCTATCACCATGCATTATTGCAAAATGCAAGCAAAGGAACTTTTTTTTATCTTGGCAAAATCATCAAATGAGTCCCCAAACACGTGGCCCACACCGAGCAGAGCGGGAGGGACTGTCAGACTCGTACTGACTAAAATCCACGGTGCGCTTCAATAGCCTTTACGTTCCGGGGTCACGGTAATTCGTGAGTCCCGCGACCAAGCAAAAGAACTGGATGGACTTTTAGTCACTAATAGTCTGATTGCCTCGTCCGCTCCACAGACGGCGGGAAGATTTGATTCATTTGATGATTTTGCCACGCTAAAAAAGGACTGTTTTCCATAACTCTCAATTCTGTTTTTAACCGACTTCCAAAATGGAGGAGGTTCTCTATTCGACTGTATGTATAATTTTTTTTTTGTGTAAAAACTGTTTTTATTTCTTACAATACAAAAAAGTTTTTTTCTATAATCCTGACCCTCTTGTAATTCTAATTCTAAACTTGGAGACTACATTAACATTCTTAATTCCATTTTTGCCCGCCATTTTCTCAATTCCTGACCAGGACTACATAATAGCAAAGAATACATCTTAACTAACTGTGACTGCAAAGTTTGTACGCAAAAAATATCTCAGTCCCTCCGAGCTTAGCTTGGAAGCTATATAACATTTCATTAGCGGTCAACGAAGACGCTCCGGTTACTGAGGTAATAAATCCTCATTTTTACTAAAGGACAAGTGAAAAGAAAAGAAAAATAGTGAAGGGAATTTGCGTTATGAGCGAATAAACTATTTTGTTAAGGTTTAGGAGATGTTGTAAATCATTTTTAGATTAAATGAAACGTGAAGGGAATTAATGAATTATTTATTTAATTTAGACGATTTATGGCAATGTTCTGCAGTGCAGTGCTCGCAGAGTTAATTACATGAATATGAAGATAATTGCCAATGCACGTGACTAAAATCGTTTTCTGTTATTAATGCATGATAAATACAGTCATTCTTTTAAATTCGCTAATGCCTTTGTCAAACAGACACGACACGTCAGTCCGATAGTTCGGTCACGCTATCGGATCACTTTCGCTTTTCTATGTGACTGGATTCAAACAATTCCATATATTACAAATAAAAACGTCACGCTTCGCATTCGTCACGCCTGTGTGTTTTACAAAGGCTTCACGGAAGGAAATGCGGATCCATAAGATATACTAGATAACTGTAGCTCATTTTTTATTTTAAATAATGTGACACTTTTATTTTTTGGCCGTCTGAGTTGTCCATGTCCATAAAAATAAGTCAAATAAGCATTTCTTTAGTGCCTCTGTCTCGTTTGAGTACACTTTCTTCTTGCGGCGAAGTTGATCAAATTCTACAAAATATTTTAGGAACGTCTTTTCAAAAGGGGATATTTCCATGCTAAGTAAATGTAGAAAAAAATGTATGCTGATTTGATGATTGTAAAGTGTATTTTTTTTTTAAATTCAGGCAATTCATGAGGAGACCACTTATTTTAAGGGTACATTTATTTATAATTGTTATTATTAAAAATCACAAAATTAAGTAATTAAAAATGGAAATAGTACTTTTTGGTCGGTTTTACGGAAAATAGTATCCTGTTCATTGGGGATAATAAATGGCACAGATTTTTTGACATTTTGTTCCAATTATTTTGGTAAGAACCTATTATATACTCGTACTTCATAACACTGAAATAGCTCTTCTAAATAAATTATATTTGCTAAGCGACTCTTCTTTAGAAAATAGCCTTCTTTGAACAAAAACTTCTTTCAAAGAAGCTCAAAAGGACCTTTTGAATAGAACTACGAATTTAAGTTCATATTTGAAGGGGAAATAATCACTTTCGATTAAGACTAAACACAAGCTGTGATAGGATCTTCGAATACCATTAGAAATCACGAAAAAAAACTATGAGTCCGTAGACACGGAAATAGCCGCTTTTGAACAGACGCTGCTCATTTGTTCACATAAAAAATGGACGAAAAAATGGCCCAATCAAATTTTTTTTAAATGCTTCTGGATTTAATTTTCTGTAAGGATGATTTGGAAATAATAATTATGGATAGTAGCAATGGGTCCAAGAGCTTAACATTTTTTTTAAAGTTTTCCTGTTTTTCATGGATTTCGTATGGTATCCTATTGGCCAATTTAAATTAAGAACCTTTGCAAATAAATCCTATTTCATGAAATTATTTTCGGTGAGTATTATTTATAAAGATGTAAAAAAATGTATACAGTCAATAAATCGGTACATACACAAGCTACAAATTGATCATTTCAGACTCATGAAAAATGTGTCTTATGAGATTTAAACATTTCATGTATAATTTTAAACATAACGCCTGCTAAACATCAGTTAATCAAGAATTTTCCGCTGCCATAACCGCGTACATAAACCCAGGAAAGCATAAAACACGTAACAAGAACTTTAATATGCATCCATCTTCATGCCTCCCTTTACGTATTCAACTCAGCTCCAAGCAAAATGCATCGCTTTAATCTTCATATTATTACAGCGATTCAAGCTTCAAAGATCAACTGCACATAATAAGTTTAATGTAACATATAAAACGGTGGAATCCCGCTGTAAAACGCTGCAGAGCTTTGCAGCCTTAACCCATGGAATTGCGGTTTAGCTGCTGAATTGCAGCTTTGCGCCTTAGTCTAGAAATGCGGCTGTTTCGAACTCTTGTTTCGAATTCGGATTGTTGGCACCCCTGATCCCAACATGGCGTCTGATGCGCTAATTGACGAGCGAATCCCTTTCAGACTTTTTTGTGAATTGTTAACTGTAGCTACAGTTAGGCCAACCATCCCTTCTTATGCATTATGGTAAACGTTGGACTTTCATTTTTATTATGGCCGTGATGTAGTTTTTGGCTGATTTTTCTGTCATGTGAGTAAACAGTTTTATTTTATTGTATTTTGTTGTCGAAATCGGATACATTTGCATGATTTTTTAAAGTTAAGGTGTTTAATTTAGATTCTTACTATTCTACATGCCTCGCACTTTAAATTTGTAATAAATAACGTAATATCTCGCCCAAAATGACCTCTAGAGGGCCAAAGCCAGCCGGGGTCGCGGGATTGTACGAATTACCGTGACCTCGGAACGTAAAGGGTTATTGAAGGACACCGTGGATTTTAGTCAGTACGAGTCTAACAGTCCCTCCCGCTCTGCTCTGGGTGGGAGGACTCATTTGATGATTTTACCACGATAAAAAAAATCTCTCCCAAAGTTTACATGACATTATTAGGTAAGTAAAAGTAACTAAAATTATTTTATGGAACAGCTAACTTTAAGCTTCCGTGAGGGAAGGAAGCTTAAAGTTACCATGAAACATGATCATTTTCAAAAACATTTACACGTGCGTATTTAACCCCTCTTCAGTGGGACCTTTAGACGCTGAAGTTTAATTATATTCGTACAACACAGATACTGTGAATCGGAAGTTGAAGGAGGACCAACTTTTATGACGCTGCGAACCGGCTTGCTCTATGAAGGATTACCCGGAGAACTTATCAGCTTGAAGTATAAATTAGACAAACCTATAATACTTTACTTTTTGATATATAAGCTCTTTCCTATCGCTTCTGTGGATGACTTTGTGAAATTTAACGGAAGTGCAACATGTTTAAAAATTGCTACCTGTATATGAGTATAAAGAGTTAAGACTCTTTTACACAGAAATACTCATGCTGTACTGCACATAAAATTGCAGTCTCATTAAACCAGATTTTTTAATGAAAATCTAGGTTCTGCAGTTTTCGCGGATAGATATCTTAATCCAATATTGTTCTAAATCATCAACTCCAATGTTATTTTGATTTAAAAACTACTATGCGACCACGAAAACAACAAAAATGTTATGGCGCCACATTGCGGCATCATAAACGCTTATCTAATACTTACGCGCTCTTAAATAAACATTAATGATAGTTATGAAAATAAAATAAACAAGATGATAATAATAATAAAACTGTTTGATATGGTTCTCGCTTTTCAGCAGGATCAAGCGCCTGATTCAGTAGGCAGTAGGTGCTTCTGGACACGGCGCGTATTGCTAGGAGGTTCCTCTCTCAGGAGCCCTGACCACCAGTAGCCCGGGCCCCGTTCTCGATGTTGGTGGACTTATCATACAAATTTTTAAATGATTTCTTATATGTTTTTGAAAACGATTTAAAAATATATAAAATGATTAAAAAAAAAGACAAAGTGTTTGAAAATTAATTTGCACAAAGTATTTGTTCCTAACGTAATTTTCAAAGTCGCGGGACCAAGGAATTTCCGTGACCCCGTTACGTAAAGGGCTATTGAAGGACACCGTCGATTTTAGTCAGTACAAGTCTGACAGTGGGTGGGAGGACTCATTTGATGATTTCACCACGCTAAAAAAAATAGTTCTTATTTGTTGCTAACGTGATTTTCAAGCGACAGTTGATAGACGAGCTCATTAATGTTTTCGTTCTAATTGTGGTCTGTAGTACATGACTATAAAAGTTTAATCAAATCCGTTCATTTGTTTTTACTCTCAACTTTCGCATTTACTAAAGAAGTAAGATTTATGCGCTCTATAACTTATGATTCTTACTCCTAGATAAGAAACTAGGCGTTGAGATTACCCCCGTCTAATTTCCACTGGCTTCCAGTTTATTCTTTGAAGCTATAAATTGCTAGTTTGTAGTATAAATTACATTGCTTGTTTAATACAAGATATTTTGTTAGTGGGTATGAAAAATTGTGGCCCTCGGGTATTAAGATACCTTATTGAATTAATGTTTATGAGCAATAACGGGGTTAAAAGAGTTGTGAACTGTTTTATATTAAATTTTGCCCGCGGCTTCGTTTGTGTTTATATCGATTTTGCCAATTTATTATAGAAGCAATCACATTTCCTCAATTTTACAATGGAACGTTTAATGCCTTTGTCAAACAGACAGGCGATAGCGAAGCGTTTCCGAAGCGATACCGAACCGAAACGAGGCGTCAGTCCGATAGTTCTGTCACGCTATCGGATCTCTTTCGCTTTTGTATGTGACTGGATTCAAACAATTCCACACATTACAAATAAAAACCTCACGCTTAGCATTCGCCACGCCAGTCTGTTTGACAAAGGCTTATAAGTGCCTTTTTATGGTGTTATTGAAATAAATTGATTTGATATTTCTGTAGTTTAGTAAATTTGAAGTAATTCGGACAACATAATAAGAAGTTAAATACCCAAAAGATTCTTGAAGGCTACTCTTTCTTACTACTTTTCTCTTACTTTCGACTACTTGGTCACGACACACGGTACCTAAACTCATCAAAATCCATTCAGTGATTTAGGTGTAAACGTGTTGCAAACAAACAAAACAAGCTCATTTAAACATTTACACTACCTAAAATATGTATTAATTTTGTTTACTTGGTTACAAAATTACATTAGATTACTTACGATCTAAGAGTTAGGTGTGGTCACATTAAAGTTAATAAAGCTTCTCGAATATGTTGGACACATGAAAAAGCTTCTTGAGTGAGTCCTACAAATAAATTAATATAATAGCCTAACATTATACTTAGTCTGGCAGACTATTTGCCACCAAATAGCGAAATATTTCATGTTACAAGTCAAATTTTACGTAAAGAAAATTATGCTTTTCGGTTCTGTTTCGGATAATAAACGTACATTATTTGGCAACTCGGTCACGTCTTCGTTGTCTTACAAACGAGGCAAACCGACAGGCTTTGTACCTACTGTCTTAGCCCAAGCTTTAAGACGGCAAAGATATATAGTACGGTAAAATATGAACCTACCTTTCTTTTACGTGAAGACTGATTGTGAGTCATATCATACAATAGGTGCTCATATTCATTTATTAAGTGTTGTGCGGTGTGTATCCATTTGTTTGTTTTTGTCAGATTTATAATATAAATAGATAAATAAATGTGAATTGTAGAAAATTCTGTCAATTAAAAGTATCATTAGTTCGATACTTTGGCCAAAAGGAGATAAATAAATTTGTTTACAATAATAATTATAGATACTAAAAGATGTTTAAAGAATGTGTTAATTTTCTTTTTAATCAAAATTGGCCCTACTAAAGTGTTAAATATTCATTTAGTGATTTTATTTTCATTTTCTTTAACCTGTTTCTAAAGCAAACAACGTATTTCATTCATCGGTATTTTCATTTACCAATAAAGGTGTATTATTTCAGTTGTATATTTATAATAATTTATAGCTAGCAGCTATGAATAACGTTTTCATGAGGAGGCTAAGTAATAACAGCCGCATAGGTCGATCTTTAAGGTAAAGCCACGCTTGCCGAGGTTGGTCTGTAGATGGGATGTAAAGCCGTTGGTCCCGGCTGTCATTTTTAGATCTTTGGCATTCGTTAATCACAGTCAGAAGCTCAAAAGTCTGACAACCAGTCTTTCTAAAGGGTATCGTATTACCCAGTTGCTTATCGACATGTACCTATTTTGAATTCTCGGCAAGCCAGAAAGTACTGATAAAATAGGCCTAAGCCAAGGAAGTATCATTTGGAACAGATTAAGTGTATTATTAGTAGTCTGTACTGTCCCACTGCTGGGCAAAGGCCTCCCTCCATTCCTTCGAACTCTCGACTCGATTGTGTGCTATTTCCTTCATTATTGTTCGATATTCTGAATCAAGATTAGTAATAACAAAAGTTTAGTTTCAACGTGCTCTTACAAAAATCTGGTAACGTCGTTGCGGTTTTGCCGCTGTGTCTGACCGTCTGCGGTCACCTTTACAATGAGTATGAAGGTCCCTTTGCAATTGAACCGTTACAGTAAAAAGGTCAACTTTGGTATGTTAACATTTAATATGAACCTGCATGCATTAGGCATGTCTAATCAGCTAAAACGAGATAAAAGTGAAGTGACATTCTTTAAGTAAATGATGTGTGTGTTAATCAACATTTGATACGTAAGGGCGTTGAAAGCGAGTGGTCTACCCTTTTCAAGGCCCCGACTTAATGGCGAGCGCTGACATTTTAGAAAAGGGTCACTAATTTATCTAAACACTGTTCGTTGTAACTTGGCCTTAATTATAGTTTAACTTATTTGCGGCAGCTGTCCGCTGTCCGCGTGTACGCATTCAACAATTTCTGTAATTAAGTGCTAAATAACAATAGTTTTGTAACTTACAACTTAGAAGTTGGCTACAGCTTTTAGTTCAGGGTGTTCCAATGTATCCCCTGTTCGCTTGTGTTTGATAGCCGCGCTAAGTAAATAGTTGCGATTAGTTGCGGGATCTAAAAGCGGTTGGTATACGAGAACATAGTCTCAATTCATCTTGTGGTGCCGATACCAGTTCGGAGGCAACACGTTCTCACTGCGATTAAATTGTTAATTCCTAGAGTACCTGCTGGCAATTTATTGCAACTGTTCTTTAACGAATAAAAAACGAGTACTTGGGTGTTGTTACTTTGATCTTAGAGTAAATTATCGTTTAACATGATAAGAGACTGCCTTGTTGGTCCAGCGGTCGTAAGTACGACTGCTGAGCGCCTTAGAATTAGGTCCTGGATTAGATTTCTTTTTAGACAAAAGTCTTATAGGATTTTTTATTAGGAATTTAAAGTCATAACCTCGAAGTTTGGATTTGTGTCCGGTTAATAGCGATATACTCGGCCCCTATAATATGAGTCTGAAACTCAACTGACGAAATGTGGGTGTACTAATAGTTGCACCTCTTCTTAACCCTTCTATAGGCGTGATATTAACATGTCGAGACTTATAAGGTAGTTGGTGTTAAAGCTAAGTAGATCACATCACCGCTATAATAACTATAAACAAGCGGCTCACTGCAGCGCGAGCGTACGTGCGAGGGTTAGGTTAGCGTAGAGATGACACGTCGTTAAAGGTGGGGACAATTTATTGCTAAGTAGACGAAGTGATAAATGTGTGACGACCACGATCTACACTTGCATCAAACTCGTGAACGTGTTGAGGGTTCTGGATAAGTCATGTATTCATGGAAAACAGTTTGCTATTCAGATAAACAGATAATCTGGTACGATTTAGAAAAAAATAATTTATTGTTTTTTTGTTTGTTGGAAAAACACATCTGATTCTGACATAGCTTTCCATGATTTCGCAAGAGTATTTCAAACGATCGCGGGTCTTATGATTTACCGTGTCTTCGGTATGAAAAGGGCTATTGAAGGACACCGTGGATTTTAGTCAGTACGAGTCTGACAGTCCCTCCCGCTCAGCCCTGGGTGGGAGGACTCATTCGATTATTTTACCACGTTAAAAAAAGAGTATCTCAAACGGTAAGAAACGTAATCATAAATAAATAGATTCCATTACGTTGTGTGTAAAATGACCTGTAAATAGCTGTACTTGTTCATATATTCGTCCAAAAAAGGTTTATCAACATTCAACACACCAGACCCAAAAAGAAAAAAAAACACGGTCTTAAACGCCTAATTCTCTCTGCCCATTTTTTCCACAAAACCACCGCCCTATAGATTTACATAGTGTAGATTTGTGAGATGGGACCAAGTCATTCCCTGGGGTCCAATCGAGGCTAAGCCGCGGCCGGCCGCCCTGCGCACCGGTGATAGTGAAAAAAAGCCGCTCTTCGTGTGAAGGCTGTGTACTGTGCTGTTCGTTTGATTAAAGTGCCGCGCTCTTCGTGAATTTCAAATGGCTTGTGAATTTTTTGAAGTTATCCTTTGCAAATGTTTGAACAATCCTTATGATGTAACGATTGGCATAACATGGGACTTCGGTAGTGTAAGTTCTTTTATAGGATTAAACTGTTGTTTTTAACAAATTTTATTATTTAGGTAATTGGTCTTTTAAGCCTTTGTCAAATAGACAGGCGTGGCGAATGCGACGCGAGGCGTTTTTATTTGTAATGTATGGAATTGTTTGAATCCAGTCACATAGAAAAGCGAAAGCGATCCGATAGCGTTATCGCTTCGGACTCGCCTGTCTCTTTGAAAAAGGCCTTAATGTTAAGCTAACCAATTTTTTTATGAATGAAATCAATTTTACTTAAAGACACAAACTTTCTGTTTTTTTTTGTTGTGTTGTTGATCATCTACTCCGAGGCAACTAGGATCGCAGCAGACCGAAGAAATGATATCGAGACGCCTAGGATGACATCCGAAAAGAAACATACTTTCAAGAGAAGTGAAAGCTATGGAGACTTTTACCTAAGAGTGGGACAACAGGTATAAGATATGTAAAAAAAAAATATCTAACTACTCAATTCCACGATTTTAACTTCAATCGTCAGAACATTAACATTTTTAGACAAATCACATCATTACAAAGACTGCTATCTACTTCAAACGGATGAAGCTGAATATCATATCGTATTTTACATGGAGCGACTTCCTATCGAACCTCCACAAACAACCCAGTAAATGGGTAATACGATACCTCATGGACTACCAAGACTGGTTGTTAGACTTTAGAACTTCTGACAACCGGGAACAACGGCTTTACGTGCTTTCCGAGGTACGGAGGAAACTCGCTATGGCAGATGGTCACCCATCCACAGACTAACCTCGGCAAGCGCGGCTTAACCCGGAAGATCGGCCTGTGCAGCTGTAATTATTGAGGCACGAGCTCCTCTTGCCACGCAGGCAATTATAAAACACCACCAACTTCCACTTAAACAGCCGAAGCGGACCTAACAAGCTTGTCCAACGCAATTCCTGTAACAGATAGGAGAAAATTGTACCATAGAGTAAAAATAACAATAGAGAAACAAATTTTAATATGGTAACAATGTAGGTAAGTGACAAAACCGTTATCCTTACTTAATGAAGCTTTCAGATTAATTTACCTATTAGAAAGTGCTTAGTTTTTATCGTTTTAATACCCTTTTTTATCGTGGTAAAATCATCAAATGAGTCCTCCCACCCAGGGCCGATCGGGAGGGACTGTCAGACTCGTACTGACTAAAATCCACTGGGGTTCTGGGGTCACGGTAATTCGTTTGGCCCTCTAGAGAGGGGCCTCGTTATTTTGCTGATACTATTTGAGGCGCGCGTGGAACACAACGCGCTGTCGACCCGGGCATGGTCCATGGTGGTGTCCTCCTTCTTGAGCATGACTGTATGTATGTCCGCGATTACCCCACGTTTGATGCGGTTTTCAGAAAAATAGTAAAATAAAACAAAACTTATTGCAAAAATCATGAAGATTATTTTACGCTATTTTTTTTGTTTGTTTTTGAAGACGGTTCCTTTTCTTCTGAAAAAGTTTTTAAGTATAATGTAAAGTCCCTAAGTTTTTCTTCTCCATAGATTTTTATTCTATGATGCTACGCAATGTTTGGACGGAAATGGGTTGTCCAAGAGGTGGAAAGATACACTATGTAGATAACAGTCCCTTTTATCTATCTCGAAGGGTGTGTACTGTTGTATTTTTATACTAAGATGCCGCGCCTCAAACAGGTGCCATGAACAACTTATGACCGTTTATCAGTCGTATGTCGCTACAATAGCCGAGCCATAATAACATTTTCCCTTGATTTTGGGAGTCTTAAATGTTCGTATAAACGTCACGTCAAAGTATTATCAATAAAACCATTTAATTTTAAACATCGTGAGATATTGTAATGAAACCGTGGTTTTAACGCAAGTAATAGTAAATCTTCCACTTGATTAATTCTGGTCACGATTTTCTTATTCTATAGTAGGTGTAGCTACAACAGATTTTGTCGGCTTAGTGTTCTTACATAAGTCTTGAGTGAGGCAAGTGTCTGTTCTTTGGCATTGAATACGTGTTGGGGCAAATGTCTAAGAAACACACTTACTATTGTTGTTTTCCGGGGCAATGTTTATTTTCATTGTACCAGTGGCATGACCTGGTTTCCCATGGATGCAATTTGTTAATGAATAAATGGGAATTGGGGTTTTTTAAAGTTAGAAAGTCATCGATTCATCTTTGAAAACCTTTTCGCTCTGGTTAAAACAGAAGTGACTGTCGGACTAAGAACCAAACCATTCCTTCAGGCCCTTAGTGTTTCACCGCCACAATTACTTTAAAAAAACCTCATGAAACAGAAATAGGCTTCAAGAAAAAGATAAGTTTTAATATAAACCTTGTCCTGAAAATAGGAACGCAAACAAAAAAAATGCCACATCGGTCGGTCGTCTTCATGAAATCCTCCGTCATACAACGTGAAATTGATTTTATATAAATAGCTTACGGTAACTGTTATTGAAAAATATTATGAGTCCAGTGAAATGAAATATCTAGCCTAATACCTATCGTGAAAGAAATCAAATGTTCCTGTTGTTTGTCATTTATTTGAAATCATTTTCATAACTGCAAAAAAAGCTGGTGGCGTTACTCGCTCCATCTGTAGAAGTTTTGAATATTTTACCTACATTATTTTTATTATGTTTCTGTGATGAATTTAGCGGAAGGATACGCCCGGGTCTTAACACTGTATGGAGTGCCCGGAAGACACGGTAGAGCATGCGGTAAAGGTCTACCCGACATGGGTGGAGCACCGCAGTGTTCTCAAGGAGGCTAAGTTGAAATGAATCTCGTCAATCTGCCAACGAAGGAGGAGGCGTGACGCGTACGTTAGAGAATATCCTCCACCTCATGCTGACTTTGAGTTGGGTAGCAAGCCGTTCCACCAAGTTCAAAAGGCCCGGGTCGACAATGGCGCTTCGTGCTCCACGCGCACCTTAAGAAGCTGTTAGCTTACGTCTTCCGGGGACGCGGGAACATCTAAGCAGGAAACCGTGTCCCTGGAACGCCAAAGGACAACCAAAGAAAAAGGTGGAACAAATATCATTCATTAAACTCCGTGTGAATTCAGTATTAATATTTGCCCCTTTTTCTTTTGTTGCTAAAATTATAAAATGGGGACTAAAATCCACCGTTCTTTCAATTGCACTTTACGTTCCCGCTTGAAAATGAAAAGCAAACTCGCGAAGCGCGCCTTGTTTTACAATATCATTCGATATCGCTCGCGTATTGCTATTTCCAATATCACTTGAAAGTTTTTCGTTATCTTTCCCCCTCACAAAGGCGTAAAGGAAAAAGGTATGATATGATACAAACACACTGCATGCCAAAAATAGAGCCGATACTATCAACATTCCTTCTTATCTAATATCGGAACGCGAATATAATCTGATACAAGAAAATGAACTGCCGAGTAGCGGGAAATGTGGTATAAGTTTTATAGGTTGTATGTGCATGGAAATATTATTTAAGGCATCAGGTTTACTGTATTTAAGTTATACAGTATTAAAGTTTTTTTTTCATTTAATATATCAGGTTAATCAAAAGACATAGACTCCTATAATTTACTGAACATCTGTCACTTTTCTAAAGTGTATGTAAAATTATTACAATACAAGTTTTTTACCCACTTTCTACAAAAACAAACAATATTAATTCAAGCCGGACATCTGTACTAATCCTGAAAGAGTAGCCTCCGTATTATCAAGAAAGTGATCACTTGATCACTTTTGATAAGTACGCCGCCAGCGCCTTCTATAGGATTAATGTCACAAGAGCTTACAAAGTTGTGTTTTATTGTGATCTACATTTTCTTTTCCGCTTTTATTCGATTTACTTCTTATAAGCTTCAGATTGGGGTTTGATAATACTGTTATTATTATTTTATATATATCCGTGGGTTGCAGATAAAAATAAAGTCATATAAACCGTAGATTAAGGTTGATCGGAAAGATACATCCCAATGAGCAAAGTAATTCAATAAAAAATATAAGTTTGTTCTTAAAAATAACGTTAAAGGCATTACGGTAAACTCTTTAACTTATAATAGCATTTGCCAAGCCTTAAAATGCCCAAGTGCATCAGTTTTAATATCTCCATCTTATCGTTCTGTTAGGCGGCAGCCGCTGATTGTCTTTAAACAAAAACTGCACCAAGTTCTTTTCATGGAGTTTATTGAGATAAGATTTTACAGTCACGTTTGGAACCTCACTTTTCTTTTTTACGGAATTTAAGACGCGGGAACGCGGAATGGTTGCTAATTTGCTACTGAACTGTCCGCATGGACGTAAATGTTTTTATAGAAAATATTATGTTTGGTCAGCAATTAGCCGCGTACAAGTTATGAATATAACATCTCCCCCCTTAAGATGGAGCTTTATCAAATGATTAAGCGGAATCGAGAAAAAGAAGAATGAGGTTTTACAGAATTTGAATAATTAAAATTAAATATTGAATATAGTAAAAATAAAAACACATAACTCAAAGAGGAATAAAATAACCCATTAAAACTAAGACATGATATAAAAAAATATTAAAATTATAAGATAACTATAGAAAATTAAAAACACAAGGATTTATCTTAAAATACCCATAAGCATAAATCATATTAAACATTCTATAAACTAAACTTAAGACTATTGTAAAAAATATTAGTTGTTAAGATTTCTATTTGATGAATATTGATCATTATCACTAGAGGAATGTTCCGTCATTTCAATAGAATTGTTTACCCTGTGTTCATGTTGTACTGACCTTTTTGTATTACATAGATTGAAGATTGGGATGCAACACAATGATTTTCGGGTTTTATTATTAACATAACATTTAAATAATTTATACAGAATTAACAAAAATATAACAGTAACAATTAAATACGTGAATCCAGAATAATAAGTTGCATATTTAACAAAGTGTGATTGCTCTTGAAATTGATTTATCTCTAATTCGAGATGGTCTAATTTATGAGATGTGTGCTTTAATGAATCTAGATCTATATTACTTAAAGATAGTGGTGAGAGTAAAGGAATACTTTTATTAACTATATCTTTGTTACAACAATCATCCTTTATTATATCAAAGTCAATTACAAAATTATTTTTATATTCAGAAGTTGAAGTAGTTGATGGAATAAACTGTAAAGTTTTAGAATAACCAGTACAATCAGGAGTTAACTTTAACAATCCGGTTCCAAGAATAGAATAATCTTTCATGTCTGTTTTACATTTTACAGTTAATTTATTTGGATTTGATTGTACATAAATCCATTCATCACTATGCAATCTATGCCAAATGTCAATTTGACCATACAATAATTTATAATCACACTCGCTGGGTAATGACAATACTACTTCTGTTAACAACTTAGTTTCACAGGATGGATTAGAATTACTAGAATAAATAGTTGACAATTGACAAATTGAATAATCGCTACTTATCTTAAGACATTCTTTGACATTGATACTAGATAACATTGCATAATTCAGTCTATCATCTGTGATAGCAAGATAAGGATTTGTTGGGTGAATAAGGGCAAAGGTATTTGGATTAGAATGATCAGGTGGAGTAGGTAATGGAATCAATTTATACACATTATATTTAATAGTTGAGATAAGAGGAATTTGCATGACAAACACAACTCGTTTCTTATTTATGTTTGAGCGGGTTTTATTTCATTGGTATGGTATTTCACGTGTTTACGATTAATACAAATAGTTACATTATGTTTACCATTAATTTTTATTATTTTATAAGGACCTTTCCAAATCGGGGATAAGGCTTTTCGAAGTCGGTGATGGTATTTTACATATACCATGTCACCTTTTTTGTATGTAACACTACGACTAGATTCATCATAGTATCGCTTTGAAGTTTCTTTACTGTTTAAGATGTTCTCTATAGCTTTCTGACGGCTAAATTTCATCCTATACTGTAGAGCGCGAACATATTCGTGATAGTTGTTAGTGTCATTAGCACCGTAAAGAGAATTTGGGATTATCGGTTTGTAACCGTATAAGAGTTCAAAGGGAGTGAACTGAGTAGTAGTATGTGGAGTAGTATTGTAAGATAAGAGAGCAGTAGCTAAGTAACAGTGCCAGTCATTCTGATTTTCATTAACGAAAGATTTCAGGTACTCTTTAAGAGTAGAGTGGCTGCGCTCTAAAGCTCCGTTTGTCTGCGGATGGTAAGGCGTAGTGAAGATAGATTTTATTTTGCAGATTGCTGTTACTTGTTTGAAAAGATCAGATGTGAAACATGTACCTAGATCGGTAAGTATGGTTTTAGGGAAGCCAAATAGTGACATAAAATGTATTAAATTACGTGCAATTTCGTCGCTAGTTGAGGAAATCATAGGATAAGCGCAAGTAAACTTAGTTAAATCATCTTGTAACGTCAAGATATATTTAAATTTCTGAGAACCAGCTTCTGGGAGAGGGCCTACAATATCTAGTGCCAACCTTTCAAGAGGTCTAGTGCTAGTAGAGGTGATTTCCATAGGAGCTTTGTTGGATAGGCGTAACGGCTTATTCGTTTGACATAATTTACAATTTTTTACGTAATTTTCGATATCTGAACGCATTGATTTCCAATAATACAATGCTTTAATACGACTCAGCATACGCTTCATACCCGGATGTCCAGCGATAGGTGAATCATGATTTTCCTGAAGTATCTTAGGTACTTCAGCTGGATTGGGGTAAATAATTTGATTTTTATAAATATGAATTTTAATATCAGTGTTATGAAAGATAAAAATAAGAATGTTATATATTTTACTGTAAGAAAGCTTGGAAAAAGGTTCACTAAAGTCTGATATAGCGAGCTCGGTTTCATTTGTATTTTGATCTATGATTGAGTTGCGTAATTTTATTAAAAGCGAATAAATCGTTTTGTAATTAACTTCTTCGTAATGATGAACCTTAGTGAATAAGAAATAGTAATGCTTTCCGTTGGAAGATGTTGTAAATACCGAATTTGATTCGCGTTCAGTTGCAATTATTTCAGAAGAATTATTAATTTGAGAAAGAAGATCTTCACAGTGTGGCATGGAATTATCGAAATCTAACGATGTTGGACAAGCTATCAATTTACATTTAGTGAGTTGTAGAGCTTGCGAGTGTTCCTCAATGGTTGTGTTAGTAGTAGGTATGGATTTTGTGAATTGCAACTTTAAGTACTCTTCATAAGATTGATTATTCAGAGCGTTACTACGCGTTAAAGCGAGTATCGGGTGACGTGATAAGGCATCCGCGTTTGAATTAAGTTTGCCTTGTTTGTAAACAATCTCGTAGTCGTATTCTTCCAGCTTTAAGCGCCAGCGAATGAGTCGACTACCGGGGTCTTTGACATTAAATAACCAAACAAGTGGTCTGTGATCGGTTATGATTTTGAATTTGTTACCGTAAAGATAAGGGCGGAAAGTTTTAACGGCAAAAAGAATAGCTAATAACTCCTTTTCGGTAGTAGAATAATTTCCTTCGGCTTTGTTGAGTGTGCGAGATGCATATGCAATTGGCTTATCTTTTCCAATTGGGCCTTGTGAGAGAACCGCACCTACGGCGTAATTACTTGCGTCTGTAGTGACGAGAAAGGGTTGCGAGAAATCAGGGTATTGGAGCAAAGGAGCTGTAGTTAATTTTTCTTTTAAAATATTGAATGCATTTTGTTGTTCTTCATTCCAATGAAAAGCGGTGTCCTTTTTTATAAGGGAAGTTAGAGGTTTAGTGAGTTTTGAGAAGTTTTCAATAAATCGACGATAATAGCCGATGAGACCTAGGAAAGATTTAATATCTTTTGGATTTTTAGGAACAGGGTACTCGGAGACAGCTTTCACTTTTTCAGGGTTTGGAGAAACACCTTTATCGGTGATAGTATGACCTAAATAATTCACTTCACGTCTTAAGAATTCACATTTATCGGGCTGAAGTTTTAAGTTAAATTGACGAAGTCTATCGAACACGAGTCTTAGTTTTTCTATCACTGCAGTAAGGGAACTTCCATAGACAATACAGTCATCTAAATATACATAGCAATGAAGACCTTGAAGTCCGGATAAAACTGTATTCATAAGACGTTGGAAGGTTGAAGGGGCATTTTTTAACCCAAATGGCATACGAGTGAATTCGTAATGTCCCGAGGTTCCGTTTGTGTTAATAACAGTAAACCCAGTTTTTTCTGAGTCAGCTGGATTTATATTAATTTGATGAAAGCCTGATACTAGGTCAAGAACACAAAAATATTTGGAGTGACCTAACTGGTCTAAGATGTCTGAGATTAGAGGAATAGGATAAATTTCGTTTACAGTGACGTCATTAAGTCGCCTGTAATCAATGACGATTCGCCATTTTCGTTGTCCCGATGCGTCCATTTTTTTAGGTACCACCCAAACTGGTGCACTCCAAGGGGAGTTAGACGGCCTTATGATTTTTTGATCGAGCATCTTTTTTATTTGCTTATCTACTTCGTGTTTATGACACTCTGGAAAGCGGTAGGATTTTACATTAATGGGCGGTGCATTACCCGTATTAATTGAGTGCTGAATAGCATTAGTGCAGGTGAGAGGGTCGCCCTCGAGGTAGAATATGTCACTGAAATCAGCGCAGCATTCTAATAAGGCTTGTCTCTCCTCAGAGTTAAGATGATCGTATCTGATTTGTTTAAGGACGCGATCACGTCGATCAGACGCAGATAAAGAGACTGTGTGAATTGTTTCTTGAAATTGACGTGATTTAGAAAAGTCTATAGGAGTAAGTTTGACTTTAAAATCATGAATTTGAGCATCAGATTCAGTCGTGTTTAAAACGGAAATGTTGACACGATTATTTTGTTTAAGTGTCACAATGCAATTTGCTAAGTAGACACCTTCGCTTACAACGTGATCTAAAACAAGCGCTTCGCGTAAGTTGTGCAATTCCGAGGGGTCATTTGACACCATGCATTCAATTACGGCTTCAGAACGTGCCGGTATGATGTATGTTGGTTCATTGAATAAAATAGGTACATTATGTCCGCAAAGATTCATGTATTTAGAATTATAATCTATATTGGCGCTAAAAATGCGTAAAAAGTCTGTACCGATTATGCCGTCATATTTAAGATTTAGTTCATCTGTAATGACGTGGAATTTGTGTTGAAAGGTATCTTTACATACTTGGAACTCGAATTGAAATGTGCCCAAAGTTTCGTTATAAGAATCAGCATTGTTTATGCCTTTGAGCTGAATTATTTCATTGCTGAGTTGGGGTTTACACGACAAACTCGATTGCTTCACGATACTGACACTAGAACCGGTATCGATGAGGAAACTGAGAGGTTTTTTCGAATATTCAGTAATGAGATTTGTAAAAGGCAGAGACACTTTGTATTTATGTATACTTGTTTCGAAAATAGGCATTGAAACTTTTGAGTTATTAGGCGTTTGTATATGATTTTGAGTCTCATTCTGAGACTGTGTAGATTTAGTAGAAGGGAGGTGTATTTTATTTGAAATATTATTATGACTCAGGTTGTTCTGAGATATATTATAAGATTTAGTAGATTTAGTAGAGCATTTATTTTTAGTAAGACTCAGGTTATCCTGAGATGAATTATAAGATTTAGTAGATTTAGTAGAGCATTTATTTTTAGTAAGACTCAGGTTATCCTGAGATGAATTATAAGATTTAGTAGATTTAGTAGAGCATTTATTTTTAGTAAGACTCAGGTTATCCTGAGATGAATTATAAGATTTAGTAGATTTAGTAGAGCATTTATTTTTAGTAAGACTCAGGTTGTCCTGAGATGTATTATAAGAATTAGTAAGACTCGATTGTTCATTGGACAGTCGAGATGAGTAGGATTTAGTATGACTCAGTCCTTGATTACAAGGTTCCTGAGGTGGAGAAGATTTAGTACGTGGAATTGTGCCGTTTTTACTTTTAGACTTCGGTAGGCACGAATCCGAAATCATTCTGCGTTTAAATCGTTTTTCTGATCATCTTTAGATTCATTAATGCAATTACATTCGCAGCAATGAACACGTGCATCGTTATTCAACGCGTTGGAATTAGCGGAACTTCTTTGGCCTTGAGTGTCTTCAGGTTGCGAATTACGCAAACGATGTTGATTATTATATTGACGCTTGCGACATTCATTAATCACGTGTCCCTTATTTTTGCAATATGCACAAAATTTTGAGTTATAATTGGAATTTTGTTGACCTTCTCCGTTACCTGAGGATGAAGAGGATGATAGATTGGGAACGTGATAAGATTTTTGGGATGGTGGATTGGAAGAAGTATTAGAATTAGGCTTTTTCTTAAAGCACTCATTAGAGGTATGACCTTGCTTGTTACAATGAGAACAGAATTTGCCAGTTCGTTGAGATATACGCGTTAAGTTGAATAATTTCTCTTCTTCCACCGCGTGAGTCACGGCATCGTTTAGTGAAGAAGGATTCCGACATCGCACTATATTAGAAATGTTAGAATTAAGTCCTAATATAAATGTGTTTAAAGCGAGATCTTCCATAGCAGCTATTCTGCCAATAAGCTCAGCTGGATTTGAACATGAGTAGTGAATGTCTGCCTGAATACGTGTTAGGCAGGCTTCAACTCTAAGAGCAAATTGCGTTACGGATTCTGATGTTTGCTGTTTGCAGCTTTGTAAATCTACTAATAAATGAGAACTGTGTTTTCTTTCACCAAATGTGGTTTTTAGAAAACTTTTTAATTCGGACCATGTCGTAAATGTTTTCAGACTGCATGCTAGTTGTGCTTTTCCCTCTAATTGGGATATTATATATTTGCATAATATACCATGCTGTTCAGGTGCTGCTAGTGATATAGCATTGTCGCAATTTGTTAAAAATGCTGGAAGAGTCTCTCGATCACCTGAGTATGGCCTAATGAATTTCGTGAGAACATTTAAGGTGACTTTTTCTAAAGATTCTTGTTTTAATGACATTATGTAGGTAGGTAGGATGAGAGGATACACAGATTTACACACAAAAAAAAATAGAAAGTAATACAAAAGGAATAGAAAGTGAAAAAGTTAGACTACTTACAGAATTAGCACAGTCAGGAGCATTTCACTAATGAGTTAAAATTAAAGTCCTGGGATGTGGTACTGGGTGGACACGACACGTTGGCGCGACCAAGGACGGTCACGTGGCGGGCGGCGAATAGGATCACGTGGCTTGCTTGTAGGCGGTGCCTGGACAGAGACGCAGGCACAGGCAGATGATGGTCGGTGGTGAGTAGCAGTAGCAGAACTTGACCCGAAGAGAAGATGGAGAGAAGAAAGTAGAGGTCCAGGTGTGGCAGTGGTGCGGGCTCACAACGCAGGCGGAGGCTTATCGTCGACCACAGGTACAGGTCCGGCAGTGGTGCAGGCTCGATGCAGGAGGAGACTTACTGTCGACCACGATAATGGGCAGGTGGCTGATGCGGGCTCAACTCGAGGGGCTGAGACTGAACGTCGATCAACTTGACAAACGCGACGACCACGGGTTCAAATTTCGGGGTTTATAGCGTAAACCACTTTTCGAAATCGCACTTCTGACACCAATGTTAGGCGGCAGCCGCTGATTGTCTTTAAACAAAAACTGCACCAAGTTCTTTTCATGGAGTTTATTGAGATAAGATTTTACAGTCACGTTTGGAACCTCACTTTTCTTTTTTACGGAATTTAAGACGCGGGAACGCGGAATGGTTGCTAATTTGCTACTGAACTGTCCGCATGGACGTAAATGTTTTTATAGAAAATATTATGTTTGGTCAGCAATTAGCCGCGTACAAGTTATGAATATAACAGTTCGTTGGTCGCGGGACTGTACGAATTACCGTGTCCCCGGAACGTAAAGGGCTATTGAAGGACACCGTGGATTTTAGTCAGTACGAGTCTGACAGTCCCTCCCGCTCTGCCCTGGGTTAAATGCCACGATAAAAAAAAAACATCTTATCGTTCGTTACATGACTGACCTCTTAATCATTTATAGAACTTTTTCTAGTAAAGTCTTTTAGGATACTTTTAGGAATAAGTCTTCTCTATAATTGTTATAGTAAGACTAAATAATCCTGAATTCATTGATCCTATAGTACCATTATGTGAGAGAAAAAGATATTATTACATTATAAGTACTACTTACTACAAGTACTCATTTACCTACGATGGTTCTAAAAAGTACTTAATGAAGGGCAATATTCGCCATGTTATAAAAACATGGCGAATATTCATTAGAATTATTGAAATAATTTATTTACAACAATATACTATGTGCTATTTTTCAAATTGCGGTACACATTTACATTAAATATGACTTCCTCACGTGTTCACATACACTATATTTACAATACATTATTAGTAGCAACATTACTTAATACAATATGGGCCACAAGTTAGGTTATAAATGGGCGACTATAGCGCATAGGCACAGCCTTCTACTGGAAATTTACAGATGTGAGGAGAGATTAGTATTATTAGTTACCTAGTAACTGATAAAATTTTATTCGTCGAAAAAATTTGTAAAATGAATATCTAAATATCTCCCATAACACTTCTCAGATATCCTGTTAGGCGGAATCTGCCCAAAATACTCAGCATATTCTTAATTTAAATTTCTGGCAAAGGAAAGACCGTACACAGCCCTTTTATGAAAATCTTTTTTTAAAAGATAACAAAAATGCTCTGGGTTCTGTCAGATAAAGCCAAAGTCGCGATGAAAGGGTTAATGCACCGAAACCTGCCGACAATCGCACTCCAGGGGAGGTAGGGTTGGATCCTATAATCCGATATTTCTCACCGCCAGCAAAGAACTAGGTATCAGATCATAACTGACCTCGTTTATGATTAAAAGAGTAGGTAATAGGTAGTGAATTACGGAAAATTCACACTTAAGATATTGTGAAATGTTTGAGTTCCTTGCTTTTCATCATAAAACAAAATTGCTTTGTTGTTTGTCTGTAGGTGTATAACACAAGAAAGACTGCATCAAATTGGGGAATTATTTTTATTTGTGTTCGATATTTAAAGGACAAAGATTTTAATGTAAGTAAATATCAGAAAATCCACATGATAGACCGATAATTTTAGTCCAGTGCGAAGTTGGGCGGGCCGCTTTTTGTTACACAATTGCGCCTAAAAGGCTGGATCGATTAAGATGCTTGGTAGACGGATAGTTTGTAATCTTGTATAACACACAGGATAATTTTAAACCCGGTCGACCGAACATCATGCGGACGTGTACCTAGACGTTTTATAAACGTCTTGCTGAAAAAAACGTAAATCTCTTTAGTAACGCAAATATGAGTAAGGATGTTAGCGAGGGAAATAATTCTTCAGAAGTATGACTAAACATCCTGAAGGGCTGACTTTCGTATAAAGAAACATATCCTTGTGTAATAGTAAAATGATGTACAAAACTGTTCGAGACCTTCTCCTAATCTTGGATGATTTGTGTATTCTAATATTATAAAGAAATAATAAACAAGTCGGTGCTCTCTACCTTATTAGATAGATAACTGGTATTATAAAAGGCTAATTTATTTAGTACTATCCTAATAGACTATTTGACTAAAAATAACTAATTAGTCTGTCAGTTAAATTTTAAAATACTATATAAGCCGTCTTATTTTACGTAAACCAAAATTAACGAAGATACGACGCTTTTAAAATGTAGATATTTTTACTTGCTAATGACGTCACAAACCGACTCTTAAGTTTTGATGTGTTTTCTTTCTTTCTTTGTAAATATTCATTGATAGAAACATAAATGAAATAAAAATACGTGCGCGTTGTATGAAAGAATCTATCTGACGGATTAATAAAGGTTGCAAATCATTGATCACGCTTGCCTAGATCAGTCCGTGGATGGGTTAGCAGCCATTAATTGGGAAAAAGCACGACAGATAATGGCAGCTTCATTTTTGCTGCCTCTTTTAAGCCTTTGTCAAACAGACAGGCTTGACGAATGCGAATGGAATCATTTGAATCCAGTCACATAAAAAAGCGAAAGCGATCCGATAGCGTGACAGAACTATCGGACTGCGTCTCGCTTCGTTTCGGTATCGCTTCGGAAACGCTTCGCGTCGCGAATGCGAAGCCTGACGTTTTTATTTGTAATGTTTGGAATTGTTTGAATCCAATCAAATAGAAAAGTGAAAGCGATCCGATAGCATGACAGAACTATCGGACTGACGTCTCGTATCGGTTCGGTATCGCTTCGGACTCGCCTGTCTGTTTGACAAAGGCATTAATCTCAAATACGTTCAACACTTATAAAACCCGAACTTCGATCAAAGAATAAATCATCCATTATATCATAATAGCTGCTATACAATAATGGCTATAGATCACAATCCCGCACATTAAAATACAAACAAACCTCAGAATGGAGCAAGTAAACTTAATCAATCTTCCACTGACAAAAGTTTAGGTAATAACGTGCCCCTTTCGTTTCTTCTCGGTTGCAAATTACTCCTTCGCTCTTGCCGACACTAAGGAAACTTTCACTGAATCGAAATTAAATTGCTAATTTTGCTACTAACCCCTGAATTTGTTATCGATCTCTTCTTTCAAAGTCCCTCAATGCCACTGGAGTGCTGAATGAATTTGAATTTGTCCGGGTCATTCAAATTACACATTAACTTGCCAAATGAGTTTCTATTTAGAAACGGTCCATGTATACTCGTTACAAAGCTTATATATTATTAAGCTCGTTTCCACACCGCGGTTGCTTTGTGATAGAAATGAATACTAAAATCGTTTATATTTGTATAAATTGTTTTATTAAATGTGTTTTAAAATGGGATTTTCTTGAAAAATCACTCGAAAAAGTCATAACTTTTAAGGAAATTAAGTTAGGGCTCTGCTGTACAAATATAATGTACTGCTAATAGCCTCAACTATCACCCTGTTTCGTTTAATCCACGATTTTTAGCCCACTCTTTATAGATGGATCCTGTCGGATTATTCGATAGAAACACGAGCTATGGAAAGTAATAGCTAATAAGCTGTAATAATTAAAAGAACCACTTCGTAATTTTCACTTCGACCGCTTCTATTAATGTTTTACTACTACAGCAAACAAAAAAGGTATCTTAAAAATATTTACATTCTCTATCTTTTCTTAATAAACTTAACAATTCATATCACGATTTTTCCCAATAACGACAGAAACCCAAGTAAAGTAAACCAAGAAATATTAGCAAAATATTTGTCCCGGCCGAGGACTTCGTAACTCGAAAAGAATCATCTGATATTGGCTTATAATATCAAAAACTTCACGTTAAATTTCGTATCCAATATAAACCGCGGTGAAAGTTGAAAATGGCAAGTTTGGGAGGCACTTATCTCAAAGTTTTCGGGGACACGAGGCACTTTAGCGTTGGATTATTTATTATCATATCATGGGGCGAGATGAGTGGCTAAATTGTGTGATGACGTGTGAGGTAACATGAAAAGACGATGAAGTGGCCTTTTGAGCAGCAAGTCCGGCTCGCCTACCCAACTCAAAGGCGCGCTCTGCCTAATGGCTTGTGTCGATGTGTTATCTGCGCGCATGCCCCACTACACTAAAAAGACGCTAGTTTACAACGTCTTTGGTGCCTCAATGGGTAATGGCTCTATCTATCGGATACTATGTCTGAAAAACGCCATGTCAAAAGCTTTGAAGTCTCACTACAGAAAACTTTAGGGTAACCTCTTCAGAGAGCGCTGTTTCAAAGGAAAAGTTAACTAATATAATACATCAATAACACTCAAATATCGACGTCCCAAACGTGAACTATAAAACAAGATTCTCCAAACATATTACGTAGAAAACTTACACCCACTAACCCAGAGATTACGGATAAGAAACTTCCGCACGCCCAACAACTTTAATATTAGGGAAAATGGTAATAAAGCATCGCCAGATAAACGGGGAGTTTGCGAGGTAATCCCCATTCTGGCGACAGCAGGAACGCCGTAAGTGCGACGGTACATAATCACCGGCGCTTTGCACGGAATATATTAATTGATAACGTTGGGTCACAACGCGACGAGCTCATAACTCATGAAAATGGTCATATTTCACCGGTGAACAACTTTAATTTAGCACTCATTATCACAGGTGGTTCGTAATTACATTGAGCTCCAAATACGATGTAGCATGATGTTTAATAACCTCTGGGAGTGGAATGGAATTATTGATGAGCTTGTTACAGACGTACCCAAAAATTAATTTAGCTATTCTAAAAGGGTAATAAATCATGATATAGAATGTTAAAAGCTAAGTTTAATTCACGTTATAGAAAGTTTTCATACTCGTTTCAATTTATAACGAAATTAAAATCTACCTACGTAAAAACTTTGTCTGTTATTGAATTTCCAGCAATATTTTCCTTTGCTTGACTACATAATGGAACTCCGATGGATAAATAAGAAGTAAAAAGGAATAAAATCATTACGTTCGAGCACAAACAAAGGCAAAATGCAGCAATAAACAAACAGCAAAGGTAACGTTACGAGTTTCGCGTATATCATAAAATGTGCCATATTTTATCGTTGAAATTTCATTTAGCACTCATTACCCGTTGCAGGTTAGTTCGCAGTTTCACCGTACCTAGGTATGTTTAATTTGTAGAGCAAGTAACCCAGGGGAAAATGATTTAATCCTATTTGTTTTATGTGCCTTTGTTTACGTCGGTTGGCTGTTATGTACCATTTTAGGTTAACACTGAGTAATGTGAAGGTGTCCTAGGATATATGTTACGGGACGTTGACAGGTGTGTTCATGAAACCTCGCCAGTGTATAATAATGTATATCGTTTATAACATTGTGACTTTATGTAAGTATGAGGAACTAAATTTGCTAAATTTAAACGGCTGCTGTTTTACAAATAAGTAATGTATTTTTGGCGGTTTCTTTAGAAAGGTAGGTGCGTTGTATCTTGACACCAGATGACGCCGTTATGGTGAAAAGATTAAGAATAATGACCAGTAAATAATCGGAATAAGATAAGCTAAAACATTTTTTTTTACTTCTAGGTTCGTATAAGAAAGAGACAAAGCGGAGACGCTTTTTGACAAAATATTTTTTTGGGACACAAATTAGTATAGACAACAAGTTCCCAATTAATTTCTTGTTTGTCCTTAAAACGCCGAAACATAGTAAGCACGATTTTTGTTGTTTTAAAAGAGGGCTCTCTCACCTTTGATTGAACGAAGTTAGGAAGCGCGGAAGCTTATATCATGTAATAATAACTATTAAGGTAAAGGTTAAAAAAAAAATTGAAAATAAACGTTAACAGAAATCAACTTCAATAATTAACAAAGTCACCAATCTTAAGGCTTGGTCAGAATTGTTGATATTAAAAGTTGTCCCTTAATATGAATTGCTACAGTTTAGAATGCGAAACATCCCTCTATCCCTCAACCCTTCTGTCATTTGTTGCCAGTGACAAACAAAAGCTAGAAAGAGATAGCAAGTTTTGGCTTTTCTGGGAAACGAAAACATGAGATCAATCAAGGTAGCCGAGCATGACGTCTTAAAGGGAGAGTAGTTCCACTGTGGGAAAGAGACAGAGCTATACAAGTCGCCTAGCGCTATCTTACTCTCGTAGGCGCCCAGTTCTCTATTTGAATTCAGAACATTCTCTTTGTTTTTGAAAACGATCAAGAACAAAAAAAAAACAACTGCAAAAAAATGCCGTGAGAAAGCTCTACATTATTAACACCAAATAAAGGAGTTAAGCATGTGGCATTCTGTAGTTTCCACATATTCCATGGGGAAAATTTGTGACTATATACATACATATATATACATACCTATATGTATATATTTTTATGTAATTACCAGTACAGTACTTCAGTTTATAAACTTCCCCCTATTTACCTGCCATAACCCGATACTACTTGCAATATCATAACAGGCATATAATATGGAAAAATCACTATCATCAAAAGCTAATTCGCCAGTAAATCATTAAGATCGGATTGCATGACTTGCAAGGACTTGCTCAAACAATGAGTCGCAATAATATGACAAGTTAGCTAGGGGGCGGAAGGATCAACAGCCTTTTACATAAAGGCCGTACTTCACTGTTACCATGCCAGTATGAGCCTTAATAAGTTTTTTAAGTGACAAGTTTGTTACAAATATTGTTTGCGATGTCACACATTGTGGAGTAATTTTAATACATCTTTTTTTTGTTTAAAAACGTTGCCCCACACTAGGAATTTCTGCTGTGTCGTGGGTTCGTTTACAAATATAGAAACTCACATATACCCAGACCCGAAACAACTACTTGTAGGTCATACAAATATTTGTTACATGCGGGAATCGAATCCACGACACGCTGCGCAGCAATCCAATCGCTCAGCCACTGCGCTAACCGTGCCGTTAGGTATTGCTGGGTTTATTGAGATATTCCTCACTATCCTTATCTTTCACAAAATAATAATATCTAGATACTACCATTTGCACATTATTGAAGTTGGCAGTTTAGATACATGCTTCACGTTATACCTAGTTTGTTTCGACAATTAATCCTTACTATTATATTACAATTGCTAAACTTTAGATGGATGGATCGAATCTTCATTTAATTCGGGTCAAAGAACGAAATTGGTATGCTGTGCGTTTTACACATGATACTATTCATTCTTGTATTATGTTCCCGTAGGATACAAAATCTAAAACTGAAAGCTGGATGCTAGTTAGTCATAAAGTTACCTACAGACTGATTTGCAAAAAACATACAGCAGTTAGTCAGAGGTAACTTACAACACATAAATAGGCCAAATATAGGCAGCAGTGATTCCAAATTTATAGGGAACATTAAATAACGTTGTATTGTACCCCTCTTGTCTGTACCCGGCGCTAAATACCTCTTGTCACGGTCGCATCCCTGTAATGTGTGTGCCCAAATATTACAGCCCCGGGCTTAATATTCCTAAACATTTCCTATCATTCCCGAGATCCCGAGCCGACCCTCTAGACAGTAATTACAGACAGAGTTTAATTAATTAAATAATTGTGATCTCCTTGTAAACGTAACTTAATTTATGTTCAATTGTTCCACATATAAATAGGTACGTTCTTGTTTATTACTGCGTTTGTTATATTCCGAGCAGGAAAATGTAAATGCTGAGATTATAATTATTTGAGGTTAGTGAGTTTTGTAATGTTAATGACCTTTTAGAGAAATAAGAATTAATAGGGTTGAATGTTGAATTTTAATGCGGAAAAGAAGCTAATGCCAGGAAGACTACTCTCTTAGTCCGTCAACGAAAATATGGGCCTGTATTCGAAATCTTCGAGTAATCATACTCCCTATTCGTTTTGAAGTCAAAAGTTCCGACAACACACCGGGAGTCGTAAAAACTGTCCAATCATGTTGTCACCAATTTATATATCATACCACTAATCTTATGTTAAAAACGCCCAAAGCCTCGGCCAAAGTTACGGGTTCCGTGCGATATAGTAGTACTCTAGAGCTGCACACGTTATTGGGTAAGAGTGTGGCATAATTTGACTTTTTTAATTAGTCTGATGAAGCATGACATACAGTCCTAGCGAAACCAAATACCAATAACTATAATTGTGTGTAACGTGCTAATTAAGCGTCAAATACCCTGCCCAATACTTTTCAAACACCACTTTAATATCATCTAGAGAGCGCCCTATTGAATTTATGACGTCACGTAGGCTTTAAACACCGGACAATCAAAACGGTCTTAACGACCTCATTTACGGACCGTTACCTTGCCGCTGTGTGAGGTGACTGAGCGAGAGGCTGCGATCTTTAAGATTAAATGTATAGATATGTTTAAAACACGTCACGAGACGCTGCCAATGGCGAATTCGCGTACTTTTTTTTTATCGTGGTAAAATCATCAAATGAGTCCTCCCACCCAGGGCAGGGCGGGACGGACTGTCAGACTTGTACTGACTAAAATCCACGGTGTCCTTCACTAGCCCTTTACATACCGGGGTCACGGTAATGGGTAAGTCCCGCGACCCCGGCAGGCTTTGGCCCTCTACAGGCCCCGTCACTATGCTGACACTCTTTGAGGCGCGCGTGGAACACAACGCGCCGTCGACCCGAGCATGGTCCATGGTCGGGCTGCGAGTCGCCCATTACTCGCCACCCGCATGCCCCCGCCTACGGTGGCCGGAGATCGTCTTGCGACGTCCGACGCCGTGGGCGTCTACCACTGCGGCTGGGGTGGAGGGAGGTCGCTGTTCTCTCCCTCACGCGGCCCGCCTCCTCCTTCGCGAGCATGACTGCTTCGCAAAAGGAGGCGACCGCTTCCCACTCCGTCTCGCCCCGCAGCATGGCCTCGACCAATGACGGGCGCGAGAGATCGCCGTCGTGAGGACACGGCGGTGCTCTGCCCAAGCGGGGCAGTATTGCACCGTATGCTCCACCGTGTCCTGAATTAACGTACTTGCAAAAGTAACTAAAGTTTTATTCGCGCCGCCCGATGCTCTCGTTATCAAATTACGAGAAGTAGTTTAGTAGTTATACGGGAACAGATGATCAAGCAACAAAAATGTGGGAAAATGTCGCTCGACTTTTCCCTCGTTCATACTAGCCAGTTTCTACTAGAGTCAACTTACGACAAGTTGCGCGACCCATAAATGTACCGAGCGACGTCGGGCGACATCGCGCGTGCCACGTGAATTTCGTATCGAGCGACAGAGTCGCGGAACAAAAATATTCCGTAATGAAAATGCGGCTTGATTCATACGTGCGACCGCCGTCAGTGTAACAGCAATTCAAGCCTTTTTACTCTCTTTATTTTTGTTTTATAAAATTTACAAGCAAATGTGTCGATAAATTAATTATTGTTTGTATAACGTATGTACGGTTCCATGTTTGTGTTATTGTTTTTAGAAATTAGGTAGGTACTCCATAATTTTTTTAATCAATCCCGTTTTACTTGTATTTTAGTATGTGTTATAATTACGGGTACATTGTTGTTAAATTGTTGCCAATACTGTGTTTTTCTGGTAAGTTTTATTTCTACACAGCTGGCATTTTAGGCCAATTTCTTCGCTTCCTTTGTAAATAAGCAATCCTGGTGATGCCCTCAATTTAAACTATATCGTCAACTCAACGTGCTTATGACATGTTGTCGTGGTGCGCGTTCACGAAGAGGTCCGTTTTACAGGTTCGCTTTCGTATACGATTTTAAGGTCACAGCTCATTAGAGCAACCCGGCACCCACCCCGCACTGCCTCGCTCCTGCAGCTAGTATTCTTTATATAGACTTGTATAGGTATGCGACCTTTATTCGGCAATTGCGTATGTGTTTTATGACCAAGTTCACAACGGTTTTAAGATACAAATCCGTTTTAAATTACGTTTTTACTTTTCCTACGAGTGCCTTAAAAACTGTACGTAAATAATGCTGGGTGGGACCCATAGGCGACGGATCCTTTAAAACAAAAAAACGGATGTTCCATGTGAAAGAGCCCTTAGCCGCATCTTTAACCACAATTTGGTCAAAGCTCCATCGACTATCTTTTCGTCAAACCAAATTATCTCGGGCACGCCGCAACCGCGGCGGTAAGACCCCTCTTTGAGGAGTGGCTGGATAGGTGTCACGGCATCCTTACCTTCCGCATGACGCAGGTCCTCACCGGACACGGAAGTTTCGGGAGGTTCCTGTGTTTGATAGGGAGGGAAGAAACGCCTGGGTGTCACCACTGCGAGGATCGTCCGGAGGACACGGTGGAGCATACGGTGCAGGACTGCCCCGCTTGGGCAGAGCACCGCCGTGTCCTCACGACGGCGATAGGCGGAGACCTCTCGCGCCCGGCATTGGTCGAGGCCATGCTGCGGGGCGAGACGGAGTGGGAAACGGTCGCCTCCTTCTGCGTAGCAGTCATGCTCGCGAAGGAGGAGGCGGGCCGCGTGAGGGAGAGAACAGCGACCTCCCTCCACCCCAGCCGCAGTGGTAGGCGTCGGCCGTCGCAAGACGATCTCCGGCCACCGTAGGCGCGGTGCGCGGCGCGGCGCGCATGCGGGCAGCGAGTAATGGGCGACTCGCTGTCCGACCATGGACCATGCCCGTGTCGAGGGCGCGTTGTGTTCCACGCGCGCCTCAAGGAGTGTCAGCATAGTGACGGGGCCGTAGAGGGCCAAAGCCTGCCGGGGTCGCGGGACTTACGACTTACCGTGACCCCGGTACGTAAAGGGCTAGTGAAGGACACCGTGGGTTTTAGTCAGTACAAGTCTGACAGTCGGGTGGGAGGACTCATTTGATAATTTTACCACGATAAAAAAAAGCCAAATTATCAGTCCCTGGAGACGAGACGCGAAGTAAGATTTCTATTTCGCTCGCAATTCTGTAAAGCATGCCTAAATCAAATCAAAGGAAAATAAAATCAACTGAAATGTTACATATACCTACGTACTTGAAGGAAAATCCCCAGTCGCCAGTAATTACGAATAACGGCTCCAAAATAGATTCAAATGAAGGCGACACATCCTATACCTATTTCGTGCAAACCCTTTCAATCGAATCGAAACACAAATTGAATCGAGTTGCCGATACTCGAAGGGCCTTATTTCCGGGAACCATTTAAAATTACGAGTACCTCTGATATTTTTCTTATGATTATTGGACTGCGAACCCTGCGTAGTCAGCTCTGTTGCTACCCGGACAGCTGACTAGTTAATCCCTTACATTGAAGAAAATGATTGATATTGTTGTTTAACAACTGAGGAATATTTTTCTCTGTAATATAATAACTTCACGCAATTGAGATAAAGCAAATCTTAAGTATTCCAACTACATCTCGGATTTTACAAATATTTTCTCTACTTATATTAACAAATGATCCCAAAATAGCTCCAAACACATCCTATACCCATTTACTCTTTAGATAAACAAGTAGAAGAACCTAACGAAAGGCCAAGTGCTACAAAGCAAATTGAATCGAGGTGCCGATACTAGGAAGTCCCTCATTTCCTTGTTTTTAGTTGTCGCCCCATAGGCATTAAATTTTCTTCTATGTCCCGTCTTACGTATCCGGATATGATGTCCATCCTTTCGACTCGGTACAAAAGTGAATTAACAGTCGCCCGCTCTCTTTCAATTGACGTTTCGCTTTCGTTATCGAAAATCGAAGCTAATAAGTTCCGTCGGCCAGACTAGTATTGTGTTGTACAAATTGCGGAGGGTTTAGTGTTTCGCCGATATTTTAATTGGTTACCAAAGAGATTGGAATCCTTACGTCTGACTTTGTTTTAGGCTAACAGGTTTGTAATAGAATTACGTTGCTAAGAGGTGAACACCGCCTTAGATAGTGATGTTGGTTGTCCGCACAAGGTGTCGTGATTTTTAGTAAAAATAGACGCGTTTTTCATTAAGAGTATTTATTGTTCAACTCAGATATTGTATAGCAGAGGTCGGCAAGGTCGGTTCGGGCCACGAAGGAGCAAAATCGAGTAACGGCGGGGCGCAATTTTTGTATTAAAGACGGAAATAAATTTTATTGTATCTCCTTCTTTATTAATGAAAAACTTCGGTTTACCAAACAATCACGGAGATGGTAGTATATATTTATAGAAGTAAACACATGTTGCATTTTTTTTTTCAAATTAAACGAACTTTTATAAAATATTGCACAACTTTTTTACTAGCCAAGCGCACAACCTTAAAGATAAGTAAACTTTTAAGTCTGTTCAATACTTTTTACAACTAAACTTTTTAATTACTTTTCGAATATAACGTAAGGGCCACCTGCTCAAGGCAGCATAGTTATTAGCCCCTGGGGGGCCGGTGCCAATGGCCGAAGGACATGCCGAACTAGGCTCAAGGGATACTGATAACGTAGAAAACGCTTTATAACACCCTTAAATAAAGTTAATAGCTCTCGGGAAGTTTTTCGCTGTACCCCTTAGAGCCATTACGCAGTGTACGATACGATTTATATAGCGTTTACAGACTTAGGCGCGGCCCGAAGGATTCCTCCTTATAGTATTTAGGTGTCAAATGGAGTTGTACAAGGTCGATTTACTGGCGTGATAGCGGACCCTCGTTCCTACTTGTTTTGAGGGTTTAGTGATTTTTATTAGGCCTTTATAGTGGTGTGTTCGCGGCGGCCAGCGTGTTATGTAATCAATATTGTTTGTCATTCTTTATGGCTCGCTCCGATCCAATATTTTTATGATTATGTTTAGTAATGAAAAAAATGTCGAGTAAGGGATAAGGTTTATTAGAGGCTGTTCCGGAACGTACACTTATAATCATAGAATAGATAAAAGATATTTTATCTGTACTACTGTGCTTATAATAATATAGGAAATGGCTATTATAATTTATTGAACATTATGTGTTATTGAAAATAAAAAGAATATATAAAAATAGTGCGAAGGAACGTAAAAAATAAAAACCATGTTAGCATTGACGTACCACCTTAATAAAGCAAAAAAAGGAACAAATCTGTATCTACGAACCCGAACTGGTAGAAGTAAATGAAACCCAACTAAAACTAAGCGAATAATTTCCATTCATCCAGGCGTATTCCTCCATTCCAACGCATGAGGGCTAAACGAAGATAGCAGCAAAAAATCCAATCCAATATTTAACTGGCTTTCATAGGCACCGAGCGGGTCGGCTAACTAATCGTTTACCTATACCGTAACAATCAATCGCACCCGCCTTAATTTTCCAGCCAATAACGGAGGGCCACACAATCCATTCAAAGTACCTAATTAATGGGACAACATATTTTCCGATGCGGATCACGTAGATATAGCAGGTGACGTCATGAAAAATACGCCGCCGACCCATATATAAGGGGATGTGTGCATTTGGTGCCGAAACACCGTTTTTATGGCTCGTCCAACATTAATTAACACGGGATCTGCGAACGACAAATGAAGAACGGCTGGCTCTGCAACCGTTGATTTGTTGTAAACTGTTGGTTAAACCTCGCCGGCTTTCTGGATTGACTTTTTGCAAAGAATTTGAGATAACAATTTAAGGGTTTTGGAATTTTTGTCGCCATTTTAGAGACGTGTCGCTTTCACACATATTTTGTTTCCAGATGACAATATTTTGATACACAGAATACTTTTTATATTCTCAAAAAATAAATAACAGAGGAAGCAGAATGAAAAACTAAATTCATAAAGATTGCTCTTATACTTCACCTCGACAAAATATTCAGAGGGTGCTATCAAAACAATATTTATTTCTCATACTTATGCCGACATCAATCTACGCCGGAAAACATGAACTAACTTGTCAAGCCTGAAGTTTTCCACGACATCGAGTAATAAAATGTTGGAAAAAGCTGAAACTCGATTTTTTTTTCGAAGTTTCAGTCGACATTCGCATTCGTAAAAGAGCCTTTGTCAGCTCATTTCTCACATTCTGATTGAGATGGACTGTCTTGCATAAATCTGAAGCATTTCGTTTCACTCCCGCAGGAAATATTTCAAGTTATGAACAAGAACTCGTAATTTTTACTAATGGATGTTTCTTTTTAGGAAATTATATTGTAATTAATGGGTTTGTAGCATTTTTTTATTGAACTTAGAATCATGAATAAATGAAAATCGTGCTAGCTGGCCCAATACTATACCTGGGGTCTCAATCGCATGAGAGTTTTATTGACGTCCATTAAATAATTAAAATTCATTTATTTCAGGCAAGATCAAAAGGATCAAGGAACCCGGAGATTGCTATAAATGTGGACAACTCAACAGTAGGTGAAGTCAAACTTTAAACATCAATTATCAATCTTCATAAACATCAGATTGTGATGTAGGTATACGATCCGAATACATAAAATACCTACTCAGTAAGTGACTTTCAAACCTTTAGAAAAAAAACTGCCCGTAAGCAGTAAGAACATTATCAGCGATATCTAAAGACCCGTATAGACCGTGCAAATATCATTTTTCAAGTAGCGTGACCATATGAATGGAGGCGAAATCTCGATAGGCCCGAATAAGCTTAAGACTTTATTCCGGCGTGAGCGAGGCACCCTTAACGAGCGAAAGATGAACTTTGTATAGACATCGTTATCCATGGCGGTTCTATGATGACTTAATGAAAAAAGGTTACGCAATTTCAGTGGAAAATACCTGCAGGTAAATTCGTGTATTATTCTTGAAAATTGTGTTATAAAAAATCTGTTTTACTGTTATAAAAACTTTTTAAAATAAAATGAAATCTACCAATAGAAAGAGAGACCTGACCGATTTAAGCCACCGCGACCAATCTCAGCGGAGACTAGCCATCTGCGCCGGAGCTGTTATGAACTCTGTGTTCCTTTACTCTCATAGCCGACACGACCGGACAGAGATCAGGCGCAAGGCCAACGACCTAATGTGCTTTCCGAGAAACGGGGGTATCATACCGCCAGCAACAAACGCCGACCTGCTATTTACTGACAAATTCTAATAGAAGTCCTAAAACGCAGGCAAGACAGAAGAGACGTAAGACGGGGACGAGTCGCAGACAGGCGCAGACGTAAAAGCGTGGCGCCCACGACTCAACTCTTCTGTATGTTTTGCGTCGCGACGTTTCTACACATTTTGTATAAAGAGGACGCCGTAGAAACAAATGTCCACGCCCCGTCAGCGTCTTACGTCTTTTCTGTGTGTCCAGTGCCTAATAGCACTTTTTAACCGATCCGGGAATCAAGCCCAGGACGCAAGCTCAGCGTCTTGTGACCAGGATTCAAATAAAAGTATACCAATGTATCATGTACTCTTAATTAACAAATGTATGCCGTAGACCGAAACCACTCTACAGAATGGATAGATTATTTACAAACACTTCATTTCGATACCGATATCACTAGTTCTAATGCTTTCGTTATATTAATCATGAGATGGGAAGCATTCTTCTCATCTCATGATTAATAATAGCAAATATTCGACAGCTCTCGATAGCTAGTAAGATAAAATATATTTCACAAAATGAAATATGTTGATGCAGAAGCAAAACAGTTATAAATTATTTTTGCATAAATTTCTGTTTACACTAATTACGAGTACTGTTAAATATTGTGCATAATTTCGGCTTTCAAAACACTGTTAGTTTTCAAAATGATTTTGCATTTATTGATTTGAATCAAAAAGATTTTAATTACGATTGTTGTAAAAGTAAAATAATAATTAAACTGTTCAAAGCACGCACTTTCTATTGACAATTTATGATACCTAACTTCATCGTCAGATGGGCCACGCAAAAGGACCTGATTTTAAAGAAGAATTTTCTTTAGTGATAAAAGATGTAATAAATTAGAATTTATTCTAGTTGTCTCTCGGGATAGCACGGGAGAGTGATGTTACCGAAGTGAGATCCAATCATTACCAGTTTATCTTTCTCTTTCTCTCCTAACTTCGATAAATACTGATCGAGTTTAGAATACCCTCGGCTATTGTAATTCAAGAAAAAACGAAAACGGATAATATTTTTTTCGTTTGTTAAACTTTTTTTCTCAACCTTCAATCACAGTTAAGTAGCGGTTTACCTCGTAAATATAACAGATTGCGATTCCATGGAGCCCCTAACGAACTTCCTGCAAATAAGTATCGCGGTAAAAAACGTAGCAAACAGAAATGAGCCCTGTTGTTCATATAACCAATTTTCGCGATCAGGAAACGGAACCATTTTTCCTTGTATTCAATTTGGTTGAATTCGGAAAAGTAAAATAGTATCATTAAACGACGCTCGCTTCTAAACGTAGGCCGATGTCGAATTCTAAAAAATAAAAGGAACACTTGAAAATATCGGGCCCCAGGCAAACTGTGTTAACCACAGGCGCGATAAAGAAGGCAATTTCCTTAATAGGGCTTGTGAGGATTTCCCTAATGTTGGACAAAAATGGATTGGTACTTGCTGAGGATATACCTTTCCTACACGATTCCACTAGCCATAGAAACAAAAAATGTGGACGAACACGTATTTTAACTTTAACTAACTAACGTAGGATCTTATACTGAAAGTCGTATCGCGTGAATGAGGACCTCTTCCTTTATATCCTGCCACTTTCAACTACTTTAGCGACTCGTTCGCTCGGCTGCATGTTCGTTTTTCTTACTTTAAGAACTGAAGAGTCTCGATGTAGCTTTTAAGAATTCTTTGACAACCATTCGTCTGCTTTACGTTAAAATATCCTGAATTCTTTCTGTCATTTTCTATGATGAATTTTATTACAGAAAAAACATGAAGCTAAAGAAAATCCTTCATTCCTCTCCCCAACACTAATTCGCTATTGTATTTGCTATCATTGTTTCATCCATAAATTGGATTCGCTCAGATTTTTGCGGTAACGTAATTCCATTCATATCTACGTATTTTCTTATTTCGCCAAATTCGGAGCAATATGGTACTTTAAATGTAATCTTGTAATCTAATCTACAGGGCAAAACATGAGGATTAGCGTGTACAAAAGAAATCTTTTCGCCTTAGTGGACCTCGCAGACAAATATAATTAAATTCTCTTTGAAAGTATTTAGACCAAGTTGACTAACATTGGACAAACGAGCGCCTAGACACAAAAGCAATTTGTGACGTCTATTACATAGAAGTTTATTGAAGAATTTGGGGTCACTTATAGCCTTAATATGTTACACTAAAGTAACCGAAACATTTTCTTAGAAAATTATGTACCCTCTCAAGTTCTCTTAAGGATACATTATTGGTTTCTTTATCAAGATTATTTTTAGCGTCTGTAGAACTCAATATTGTTTCAGTATCTTTTCTATGTAAGAATAAGTATCTACCTACAACGAAAATTGGATACTGAGGTCGTGCTCTTATTTTTAGAGGTCAAAAAGGCGACGGAAGATTCGATAAATTGCCAGTTATGACCAGAAGGCTTCGTCCTGAATTTTAATTCTGGTTGAGTAATGTGGTATTTGTATTTCCAATTGCTTTTCGATTAAAGATGGAGTTTCAGTTTAAATATCAAGTTCGTACTAAGTAACTGTATTTCTTTTATGGAAAATCTTGAAATGGCTCCTCCCGCCATGCATGGAGCGGAATCTCAATTGCCCTTTGCATTTTGAGGCCGCAGTGACCTAACAGCAAGCAGCACAGACGGTGAGTTACTTGTTTGAGCTATTGATTTGCAGAAGGAGGTGATACTTCTCATGCCCCCTCGCTCCATACTCTAGTCTGCAACAAGGGTCTAATCTCTAACCACGAAACCCGTGGTCGGCCTTAGTAAAGGGCGTTTTCTATGCTCCTTTTTTATCGTTGTAAAATCATCATATGAGTCCTACCACCTAAGGCGGGACGGGAGGGACTTCCAGGCTCGTACTAACTAAACTCCGCGGTGACGACAATAACCAGTTACGTTCCAGGGTCACGGTTACTTGATAAACAGTCCCGCGACCCTTGTGCTCCTCTTGACATCGGGTCCGAACTAAAAATGAATGATATTACGCGCCACCACTCATGACCGGCGGCAAATTCATGGTACTACATTTTTTTAATGCAATTTGATGTCATGACACAAGACACTAGCGGCGCGTCAGCGACTTCAGTCGTGGCGCGGTCTCTAAGTTTTGTCCGTCCGCAAATTTGATTTTGGCATTCATTACGTACTCGTACATCCGTATCCGTACCCGTATCATCGTTACTTTAGGTAGAATGTAGACCCCCTGACCTGGACGCGAGAGATCGGCTCCGACCGCTAACACGAGAACGAGGCGCAGCGTCGTTCTCGTGGCGTTGGGTAGACCTCCACAATGTCTTTCGAGCTTTCCGTGCAATTGTGACACCTCAGTCTATCTCTTCGAATCCGAAACAGGAACCTCCCAAAACAACAATAACCTCCGGTCTCTGATGTGTATTTACTGAAACTAAGTTTTTGACTAGGAGGTCAACTCCTTAGAGGGCCAAAGCCTGAGGACACCAATGTGAGTTTTAGTCAGTATAAGTCTGACAGTCCCTCCTGCCTGACTCATTTGATGATTTTACAACGATAAAAAAGGGGCGTAGAAAACGCCCGTAACTAAGGCCGACCACGGGTTTCATGCTAAGAGATTAGACCCCTGCTGCAGACTAGAGTACGGAGCGAGGGGGCATGAGAAGTATCACCTCCATCTGCAAATTAATAGCTCAAACAAGTAGCTCAACGTCAAGAAGAGGCCAACTCCGACTTTGCACACAATTTATTGATGTTGAAAATGCTCTAACATAAAATAAAAAAAAAACTTTAAATTAGACAATACACTGATACCAAAACTACAAGGTTTGTAACTGAAAATCAAAACTTCATTATATTATTTCAATTTTAAAATATCAGCTCAGATTTAATATGAAGAAACAAATCTTAGTGAGTAGAATAATCCTACGCAGAATTCACTCAGCCTTTATACACCTACGCACATAAATAATGTACTCAACAGTCCAAAAACACAACCACCTCATTTGCCTCTATAAAAAAATACATGAAACATTGAGGTAAAGTCGTAGATACACGGTACCCTGAAAAGGGATGTATCTTTTGTAGCATTCATCTCAAAGCGGGGAGTATCGTCAGAGAGGCACGTTCAATTGGATTGAAACGTCGACATCGGAAAGTGGTGTTAGCCAAAGGGTCCTAATAGCATTTTTGTAGTGTAGGCCTGAAGGGCACGCTACAGAAAAATTGTTTCGCAGATAGAAATCTATTTATCTTTGATTACTATTTTGTTGATTAAATTACGATAGCGTCAATTTAGAACCGCCCTTATCCTGAAGACCTTCAGAAAGTCAATTACACGAACATCTCCTTTATTTTAGGTAAAACCCTTACTTTAGTGCCTTGCCAAAAAACATGATTCTGAATAATAGTCTACTTATTACGTTATTATTTATTACTCGATGACAGGTTATGGAAATTATGACACAGTTCTTTCAGTCAATTTTGACAGGTGCGTAGGTACCTCTCGCATTAAATTCGTGAAGCGTTTCGTTCGGTTCATTACCTAATTTTTACAGCAAGTTTTTTTTTTATTAGATGCTTTAAATCGTACACCATCGCGTCGGTACTGAAAATTAAGATTTACATAACCAAAAACTTCTGAAAACACAATTACAGAAGTTTGAACATAGAGCCTGTATAACCGTAGTAGGTAATCACATTTGTCGGGGAAGTTGCTAGAGAAAATTGTCTTTGGCGCTTGTAACAAGGTTCAGCCCTTACCATTTTCCACCCCTGCCGACTGAGTCGACACGACTTAGTCTAGAAAATACAAGAACAAAGCTACCATCTTCGACGTTCGATGTGTGTCTATCCATTTTTCGAACGAAAAATAGTTTTGAATTGGCAAAGCTGTGGTGTTGAGAACTTTTAAGATATATGTAGAGCTGGAATATAGTCCGAGTAAAATTAAAAACTATATACTATTGTGATATGATTAATATGAAATCAACAATCGTAATGCTTGTATGAACATAGTCGAGGCAAACAGAGTATGTGAGAACAGGTGGTGTTCTTGAGTTTCTGCCCATCTCCGTGGGGAAAAAGCATGAGTTTATGTACATGTTTTGATGCAAGATAAGTCTCGTACGATATATTACTTTTCGATACACATAAATCGAAAGGAATAACTACTTGATACTTTACCGGTACCGACTTTCAAAACTGTGTAAGTAAACAGAATAATTCAATAAGAACGGGTTCTGAATTAATTTATGTTGAAAAAGCAAAGCGTCGATGTACTATATTTAAATAAGGACTGTGGATATTCCTAGAAATGTATCTAGAAGATTTATTAAATAACTAGTGAACACTCGCAGCGTCGCTTCTTTTGAATTTAGTCATTGTTCTGTGGGAAAATAAATATCTGTTGAACAGGGTAACGAAAATCCATCCATCCTCACCCAATTTCTCTTTTATAAATCTAGTTGTTACATGAAAAATTATCCCCTGGGATAGTTATATCGGGATAAAAAAGGTATGCTATTTGTTATCACAGAATATTTACCTTATCACTGTATCAAGGTCGCGGGACTCACGATTACCGTGACCCCGATACGTAAAGGGCTATTGAAGGACACCGTGGATCTTAGTCAGTCAAGTCTGACAGTATCTCCCGCCCTGCCCTGGGTGGGAGGACTCATTCGATGATTCTACCACGATAAAAAAACACTGTATCAAATATCTGAAAACACGCGTAACAAACATCCATTTATTCAAACTTTCGCATTTATAATATTAAAGTGATGATTAGTGAGATAGTAAGATTGCGAAGCACCTGGGTGCCTGTGTTACCAACAACATTGCACGGAAACCTGATTTCTCGTGTCAAGTTACGGAGGTTGAACAGCGGTCGTTCTGAGTAACACAATTTATATAATTACCGCTTAATATCAGCTATCAGGCAAAGAAACCTAAAACCAACAAAAGACAAAAAAAAACTTAACTTAAAACTTGTTTATTTTTTATTCTCTTCTTTTAAAAAAAAGACGTTACTCCACACTAGGAATTACAGAGAAGTATGATTTAGCCCTAATATGTGTGTTCATCTGTTTCCGCATAACTTCAAAATAAAAAATCATAATTCCACGAATGGATTTCCCTCTCTTTAGGGGTTTATAAAGTCAAAAACAGTCGCACACTCACAGTAAATTTTTCAAAGCGTTTTTTTTACGCCATCAAGTCATCAATCATTACATTTAAACTAAGGATAAGTTGATCTTTTCGCCATAACATAATATTTATTGTGATGACAATACGTTTAAGAAAAAATACTTTGTAATATCATTATTAATTATGTTTATTTAAAAGCATGACTGTGTGTATCACTATCGTGCATCAAGTCACAATATCGGGTCATCCTTATTGTTGTTGAAAACGCATAGTATATTAGCAGCTTCTTCCGTTAACATTAGGTTGAATTTTGTAAATCATCAAATACTGAAATAGCGCCGTATACCAAGTTATCCAGCGATAATTTAAAGGAATAGAACACCCAGTGGTACTATATATTACAAAGCTATCAGTGAATTGCATTGAGACTGAATCATTTATTCACAGAGTCAGACCAATGCCGAGAATTGATCTGAGAAACGGAGGCGTGTGCAAATTCTAGCTATTTGCTTGTAAGGATCTCATCTACATACGATTTACTATGCAGTCATTTGGGACACCAGTATTTACATAATGTCAAAAATTTTACGTAAAGAATTTGTAAAATAAACTGATTTATTTTATTTGGAAGATTATACAAAGGTACATAAATATGAATGTAGTTTTGCCTAACTCACGTCATAGTTAGTTATTTTTTAAAGCTGATTTAAGTACATACGTTTTAGTTTTATATGAAAATTAACAACATTAAAAATCCTACTATACTACTGATGAGTATTTAACTGTAGTAATAATAATGACGGTTGGCTCATTACCAACAAAAATAAATAAAGATTTTTGAATCCAATCAAAATACTTTATACCAAGATCAAATTCAACAGCACTACACAATCTAATTACTTAAAATCAAAGTTTAAACTCGCTCACGAAGTCAGTAAAAGTCCTTCAAAGTTTTGGAGATCATTTACTTACCGGGAGGTACTTTACCTGGACACAAAGTAAAGTTGAAAGGTCTTGTAAACAAAACAGACAACGGCCAAGTAGACGGTACCCTACTTCAGGTCACGAATGAATACCCAAAGGGAAAATGTAGCTGGAAAGGTATGGACAAAGAGTTTGGTAGGTTATTCGTTACCCAATTGTCCCACAAAAAAACAGAAACGTGAATTGAAATTGTAAATTTCTGGCTCAACCTTTGCCGGGCTGTGTCATATTAAATATTGTTTGAGACGATTTATCTCTGGAGTGTTATTGGTTAAAATAAAAGTACGTGTATTATTTTGAAACATGATTCTTGTTTTTTTCTTTCGATTACTATTTCTTTGTAGAACATGGAATGTAACTACAACTTTTTTAGGTCGACAATACTGTGTTATTTTCATTTAAAATGACAGAACGATTTTATTTTGAATCTTTGTTGAGGTATTTTTCTGCAATACAGCGCGTACACATTCGCGTTTGCTACCGCGCATTTTGCGAATGAAGAGGTGATATTAAAGTGTGCGAGTGCTCAATGTGTACTACCTCTTATTGTCGGTCTGTACAGTCATGAGAACTAATATAAATAGATACTTGCAGCATCTTTTAAAAGTATTTTTGTTTTACTATTTTGATTAACATTTACCGATTTCACGAACATCGAAATCGCATTTGAATTGTATTCAGTGTAAATATAATTATACTTGTAATCGTAACTGTACACAAATCAATAAAAAAATAATGTAACATTATCACACAATAAGACTTATAAATTCTATCCTATTCCTTTAACCAGTTACTCTATGAATCTCTCCCCAAAATCTTTTTTTTTTTCTTACGTGGTAAAATCATCAAATGTGTCCTCCACCCAGAGCAGAGCAGGAGGGACTGTCAGACTCGTACTGACTAATATCCAAGGTGTCCTTCAATAGACCTTTAATTACCGGGGTCACGGTAATTCGTGAGTCCCGCGACCCCGGCAGGCTTTGGCCCTCTAAGTAGGCCCTCGTCATTTTGCTGACACTCTTTGAGGCGCGCGTGGAACACAACGCGCCGTCGACCCGGGCATGGTCCATGGTCGGCAGCGAGTAATGGGCAACTGCCCATTACTCGCTGCCCGCATGCCCGCGCGCCCGCGCTCCCCAAAAATCGATAGAGTAACTTAGTTTCATTCAAAAGTTTCCTAACTTTCGTTTCACTCTCTCTCACTTCCTGAATAAAAGTATCGAAACATTGGATATTATCCTTATCCACAACGAAAGAAAATATTTTAGCAACCTAAACTACTTTCTGATATAATCTAAGTTATATAAAACATAACGAGACCGTAACACCAGCAGAATCCGCATCTTTCTCGTAAACAAAAACTTCTCGACATTAAATATCCATAGGTAAGTTTATGCAGTAAGTTTATTTCCTTTGCCCTACCACACCAAAAAACCCTCTTTCAGTCGGAAGTCTCGATAATGTGATATGCGAAGCTCAAATACCCTCCGTACTTAAGGTTAAATATATATTTTTGCTTTGTAGCACTCCAGACTTGTTTTGATGTTCCCTTTATATTTTCCATTTGTGGTAAACAACTTTTTTTTTTTTTTTTTTTTTTTCGTGGTAAAATCATCAAATGAGTCCTCCCACCCAGGGCAGGGCGGGAGGGACTGTCAGACTTGTACTGACTAAAATCCACGGTGTCCTTCACTAGCCCTTTATGTACCGGGGTTACGGTAATTTACGAGTCCCGCGACCCCGGCAGGCTTTGGCCCTCTACAGGCCCCGTCACTATGCTGACACTCTTTGAGGCGCGCGTGGAACACAACGCGCCGTCGACCCGGGCATGGTCCATGGTCGGACAGCGAGTCGCCCATTACTCGCCGCCCGCATGCCCGCGCCTACGGTGGCCGGAGATCGTCTTGCGACGTCCGACGCCGTGGGCGTCTACCACTGCGGCTGGGGTGGAGGGAGGTCGCTGTTCTCTCCCTCACGCGGCCCGCCTCCTCCTTCGCGAGCATGACTGCTTCGCAGAAGGAGGCGACCGCTTCCCACTCCGTCTCGCCCCGCAGCATGGCCTCGACCAATGCCGGGCGCGAGAGGTCTCCGCCTATCGCCGTCGTGAGGACACGGCGGTGCTCTGCCCAAGCGGGGCAGTCCTGCACCGTATGCTCCACCGTGTCCTCCGGACGATCCTCGCAGTGGTGACACCCAGGCGTTTCTTCCCTCCTTATCAGACACAGGTACCTCCCGAAACTTCCGTGTCCGGTGAGGACCTGCGTCATGCGGTAGGTAAGGACGCCGTGACGCCTATCCAGCCACTCCTCAAAGAGGGGTCTTACCGCCGCGATTGCGGCGTGCCCGGACCTCGGTTGCGACAGTCGCTCCCTCCATACTGCCCTGAGATCGCGCCGGAGCTCTTCTCGCCGCGCCTCGACTTGTCGAGGCAGCGGGGTTTCGCCCCGGCGCTGCGCCTCCACGCGCCATTCATAGACGCGCTGGAGGGCAGTCGCCTCCGTGGTAAACAACTGGGATAATAGTTTTAGTCACATCAAAATGTTATTCGGCTCATTTTTGCTGCGTATTTTCCGAACAAAGCCTTTTAGTTATTGCGTTTTGTGACATACGTTTTATTAGCGTTGTAAAAATTTGCTGAGCGTGTCAGTATCAATAAAACGATATTTATTTCTTACAATAAATCTTTAAGATACTACGCGTCAACATTTGTTCACTTACTTTCATTGTTTTTTCAGTTAAAAAATTACATTTCACGTATTGTTAAATTATTTTGTTATATTTCATTATATTTATGGGAGTAAAGTGATAGTTACGAAAAATTTTGATCTTGCTTTAATTGAATTGGAGTGAGTTAAATAAACAGTTTGAATCGAAAATTAAAATGAAATTGTAAATCAACTGGTAACTATTTGATTTGGGTTATCTGTATCAAAGAAAATAACTGAGCATAAAATGCTTCCGCAAACTATGTATCGGAATGCTAAAAAGCACAAAATGTATGCTTTTATCCAACTGCAAAGTTCCAAAGTATCGGAATTTGATGATACCCGTTACCTATATCCAAGTTTTTATCGTTCCATAGAAAGTATTCTATTACTCGAACGGAGCTTCATTCGAATGCATGCGGCACCCGTCGTCGATGTAACGTAATATGCAGCGTCGTCGCATCGTCGATATTCACTGTTTCACCTGCTTTACCATTCAGAGCGACGAGCGCTTGTCGCTGATACGATACTCAACTACACTTCCTATTGCTTGCCGAAGACACAGTAATTTGTGGTTAGATGCTGGTGAACCTCACTTGCATATTAAACAGTTCTATAAAAAAAAAAACCATAGCTATCACACAACGCCATCTAGTCCCAAGCTAAGCAGAGCTTGTGTTATGGGTACTAGACTGATAAACATACTTATATATTTCTAAATACATACATATTATAGATAAATTACACCCAGACACAGAACAAATGATCGTGCTCATCACACAAACATTTGTCCTGGATGGGAATCGAACCCACTACCTCCGGCATAGCAGTCAGGGTCACTAACCACTAGACCAACAGGCCTGTCCTGTCTATTCATCATCATTAGCCTATAAATGTTCCCACTGCTGGGACACAGGCCTCCTCTCTGAGAGAGGGAGTGGGCCATAATCTACCACGCGAGCCACATGGTGGATGTCACATGTTTTCGGTTCTAGGACATGCCGGTTTCCTCACGATATTTCCCTTTACCGTTTTGAGAGCAGTGGTGGTGAAATAAATTACATAAAGTAATGCGCCTAGCTGGATTCGAACCCACGACCTACTCGTAAGTCGAGGCCGATACCACTGAGCCACCACTGCTCTCACAGCAGTTCTATTATGTTAAAGTTATTAAACGAAAATATTAAGCCATTTCCATCATCGGACTTCAGGACGTACGGCAATGCAGATGTACGTGTTTTACGACCAATTTCATTGAACGCACAGCTAAGGAGTGGTACTCGTATTCCCAGCCAAAGTATTTGTTTCTTGATACTCTTGAGGTCTTTAAGACAAAAGTGAATAGGTTAGGCTAAAAAGGCAAGCGTGCTTCACCAACGACCATATCATCGCTTACCATCAGGCGAGATATTGGTCAAAGCGAACCTATAAAAAATCAACAATGATCCTGCTCCTGACACCTGGGGGTTTTTTTTTGTTTTAATATTTGAAAATCGAATGAATAAAAAGAAGAAAGTTTAATATGAAAAGAACGTCGCTAACAACACGTTTTTCGTAATGTACAGCTGCGGACAGAAGTGCCGCAAGCTTTACAAACGGCCTTTGTGTTAACGCTTTATCAATATTCTCTGCACAGAATCCCCTTTTCTGGTTTCCTCTATTTTCACAGAAAATATCGATGGTCAGTGACCCGCACACTCAAGTTTTGTTTATAAAAATCTGAGTTCTCAACACTCGACCCAAAACAATATTGTAATAATAATTATTCCTTCATGCAGTCAGTAAAGAGTTGCGGATGTAAATTTTTCAGAAAAGCGTTTTGTACGAGCCAATAATGCTCATACAGCAAAAGTACGTTTCTGCGCACGTAACGAATTACGCTAAACGTATTTAATTAATTATATTAACACATAAATTCAGTCGTCACTTAAACTCAGCCACGAGCGTGTCGATCAATAATAATATTGCATCAAGTACGGCTCAGATAGCTAAACGTACGTAACTTAAACGTAATTAAACTATTGAACCTAACAGTGGTTTGGTGTGAACATACTCTTTCCTACAACAACTACCGGGGTATCTGTCAACGACGAGAAAACCCCAACATGTTTGGCGTTGAAGAAAGGAAATTACTGCGTGATTACTAATTAGATTTGGAGTAACTAAAAATTGTTTTTTTTTTTTGGGAAACCGTTTCGAATTCAAAAAAAGTTTTTGTTAGTTTTGACAACTCATTCGTTTCTAAAAATTTCTTTATTTAGATTAGCAATAAACACCAAAACAAAACAGTGATACAGAAAACTTCTAAATCTGTTTGCTAAACCCAGATACGTTCTCGGTCTAACCCAAATGCCTAACAAGAACTCTATATTAAGTTCAAGTCTAAGCAGTTCGCGCAGCTCAGAGACGACGTGGTTCGCTGGCAAGTTTGTTCATCAACAAACTACTATTTCATAATACGGCAACAGACTGGCTCGCTACACAAATATACTAGAGGGTGAAAATACCTACTTACATTTCATCCATTCTTACCAAACTTCCGAAAGTTAATAAGGTACACCTGGCTTAGGCTAACTGAGTCTACACCCTATTGTTGGGGTGTTATGTAAATAAGGTATTTTGCTGTTATTTACGAGAGTTTTTTTTTCTAAGTAATCCGGTTATCTTTGAGTTTTTTCTTTTTTTTTTCATGTGAGTTGCACCTAGATTTGATTCAGAGAGAGGATCCATCAGTGCGTTGCGTCGTCGCAGCGTTGACAGCGGTGCAACAACGCATAGTGTTCCACTGCTATGCTAAAGTGAGACGCTTCGCTGCGACTGCGACGGCTTGTTACCTTCTTGCGTTGCGTATACGCAGAAAAATTGTGGCATTAATACGTTGATCCGTTGCTAGGACGCGACGCGACGCAAGACACTAATGGGGCTTCGCTCATAGTGAATGCGAAGACGACAGCATGTTGCTGGCTGTTCCGGGCTTGACTGTTTGGAATGCTTGTAATCGCCCCCACAATTACTACTCATTACTAGTATTGGGCAAAGTATATTAAAAAGCGCTTAAATCTTTGAATGATCGTGCTTAATAAATGATATTATCGATAACACTACCACACCGGTAACCATATTTGTTCAACTGTGACACAATTCTAGCAAATTAGAAATTAACACTTGAATAATATTAAGGTATTTCAACAAATATGTTTACTAACACAATTATAAAATTTTAAAAACAGGATATCTACGAGAACTTAAAACAAATATATAATAAACGTGGTTAATGTTCAATTTTAAAATCTAATGATAGTAACAAAGCAGTTTAAAAATTTACCCAACTACTATACATTAAATTTTACGTTTGATCACTTCCCTAAATATTGTGAGCATTGCATTATTTCATACATTAAACAATACACGGCCCACTTCACAAATTCTCCATAAAATTCGCTTTGACGCTTCAGCGCTGTTAATTAAAGAACAAACAATATTGCAGCGCTTTTGAAAACAGCTTTGTCGAATAATAAATAGCCGTGATACTCGGCATTAATTGAAAGTACATTTGATATATTGTGCCTCGATATGAAATAAAAAGGGAATATGAAAAACAACTTTCATGACTAACAGTGTTATCTAATAACGGCTGCGAGATTTCATTTCTGAGCCATTCTCACAATGGCTCATAAATGAAAATTGAATGAATAAATACTAGAGATGTGCCATCTAGTTACCGACTACTCGATAAAAATATGGTCGACTACCCTATCTTTTGCGGTCGTCTACCGTGCCTAATCAGCCAAAACCGTCCACTTATCGTCTAGGGTGATTGACAACAGGCACGCCGCAATCGCGGCGGTAAGACCCCTCTTTGAGGAGCGGCTGGATAGGCGTCATGGCGTCCTGACCTACGGCATGACGCAGGTCCTCACCGGACACGGAAGTTTCGGAAGGTACCTTTGTCTGCTAGGGAGGAAAGAAACGCCTATGTGTCACCACTGCGAGGATCGACTGGGTGACACGGTGGAGCATACGGTGCAGGACTGCCCCGCTTTTGATTTTACCACGATAAAAAAAGGGTGATTGACAAACTATAATTTTACTTGTTAATATGGATTGCTTATATTAAGCCTTACAATTTACAAAACAAGAACACATTTTTAACAAGATTACATTTTTGCTATTGCATAGTTTAACTTAATTCAAGAGAAATATAATTTCAAACTTTTAATCAAATCTGCGTTTTATAATGCAGTCGATGTACCTACATGAAACGTCATCCACGTTTTCGATAGCCCTTTACCGACGAAATCGATCGTTTCGGCCAACTAATCGGTTTTACTGCAACCGTCTACCTAGTAGCCTAATCGACATCACCACGACCATCCCATCTCTAATAGGTACTCTTAAAAAGAGGTCATAACTATGAAGGACGTATCGTGTACTATCAGTGGAGCCATTTTGATCAAAATTCTCATTACATTGTAAGATATTGAATTATTAGTTCTAAGATATAGTTTATCAGCAGTAGTCTCAGTGGTTCCAAGACCATGCAAAATAGATAGATGACCTAACAAACCATTGAATTTCAAAGAAGATCTTAAAACATTCGAATTCGATTCACAAACATTGTTTTGAAGCCAATTTGATTTCCATAAAAAAGGTTATGGTGAGGCGTTTTTATTTGTAATGTATGAGATTGTTTGAATCCAGTCACATAGAAAAGCGAAAGCGACCCGATAGCGTGACAGAACTATCGGACTGACGTCTCACTTCGGTTCGGTATCGATTCGGAAACGCTTCGCTTTTGCCTGTCTGTTTGATAAAGGCATAATGCCTTTGTCAAACAGACAGCCTCGCTTCGCATTCGTCACGCCAGTCTGTTTGGCAAAGGCTTTAAAGATTACCATATGCTGTTGCGGACTTCTTTTTAGAACTTTTTATGAGGTACAATTCCGTCAGACATAATTTTTGCGTAACATAACCCGTTTACGCAGTGCACGCAACGGAAGCTCGCAAATAAGGAATATTTTTTCCCGATTTTGCATCATTTTTCATTACTGCTCTGCTACTATTATTAGTAGTTAGCGTCATGTTATATAGCCTTACTCGAAAAAGGACTATCCAACAAAACAGGATTTTTTCAATTCGAACAGTAGTTCCTGAGATAAGTGCGTTCAACCAAACAAACAAACTCTTCTGCTTTATAATATTAGTATAGATAACATAGATGTGTATAATAAAGAATATTCTATTCTATTCTGAAAAAGAAAAGGCTTAATATTATTTTATGTTCCCTAACGAATTCCTATAAATAACAAATGTGATACCATATTGATATTCCCGACATAACTTAAAAGGATAAACAAAAACCAATACATTTTCATCAAGATAATTCAGTTTGTAGAAGTCAGCTGGTCTCGGCTCGTTACGGAGCTCACTGCGCATAATCTAATACTCTGGCGTAGTATGCGGTGTTGATCGCAAGTTTATTACGAGTCGGCACACGACGGCATACGCTGCGTACAAATAACATGCTTTCAGTAGGAAAATTATGCTTTTTTTTGAAAAACATTATTGGTATGTTTTGAACACGTCGGAAGCGTTAAAATTAAAAAAGGATTAAAGTTCAAAAACAATTTTCTAGTGCAATAACGATTTCTGCTTTGAATTTAGATTTCGTGATTAACTTTGCTTCCAAAATATAATGTTCGTGAAAATCTAAACGTTTATCACTACACTAGGAGTTGCCCATTAATTTTCCTCATTTTGTACTGCCTACATTTTATTGTGTGTGTACGAATTTTCACAAGGTTCTTATGTTGAACGGCAGAATTATTGTTCTTTATCAGTGAAAAAAGAACTAGCTTATGTTGATGATGCTTGAAAAGTTATTGTGGTAAATTGATTATCACGTAGTCTGCTTAAACATTTCTTATCATGATTCGAAACAGCGTCCTCCCTCCACCCCAGCCGCAGTGGTAGACGCCCACGACGTCGGACGTCGCCAGACGATGCTCGCCGCGGGCATGCGGGCAGCGAGTAATGGGCGACTCGCTGTCCGACCATGGACCATGCCTGGGTCGACGGCGCGTTGTGTTCCACGCGCGCCTCAAAGAGTGTCAGCATAGTGACGGGGCCTGTAGAGGGCCAAAGCCTGCCGGGGTCGCGGGACTAACGAATTACGGTGACCCCGGTAAGTAAAGGGCTATTGTAGGACTGTTATTCAGAAGTTCTAAAACCTTTGTCAAACAGACTGGCATGACGAATGCGAAGCGTGACGTTTTTATTTGTAATGTATGGAATTGTTTGAATCCAGTCACATTGAAAAGCGAAAGCGATCCGATAGCCTAACAGAGCTATCGGACTGACTTCTCGCTTCGGTTCGGTATCGCTTCGGAAATGCTTCGCTTTCGCCTGTCTGCTTGACAAAGGCATAAAGGCTGACAACCAGTCTTACCACGGGTCCGATAGGCAGTCGCTCCATGTAAATTACTGATATTCAGCAGCATCCGGTTTGACTGGAAGCCGACACCAATATAGTTGGGAAAAGGCTAGGCAGATGATGATGATTTGGTTTTATACCTAGAACTTGAGAAATTTTAAGAAGCATATAATCGTGACTGTATCTAGCACTAAGCAAATTTATCTAAGAAGCAATTTCCGTATTTCCAAGAACTTTAGCATTCTGATATTTAGGTCGGTATTACAGGACGTCACTCAAGACTGAAGCATTACTTCGAAACTAGATTCAAGTCATTAGATTGGATGAAACTCATTTTAAGTAATACTCGTACTTGAAACTTGAGCTATGTTCTGTAATAACTTAATAGTCTCAATTTGTCAGAAGGCGTTTAATTTACATTGATGATTTCTTTTAAGTTTACTGAGAAGCGATTAGTTACGACTACAATATTTGTACCGTTAAAAACGGAGGTCGCGGGACTTTACGAATTACCGTGACCCCAGAACGTAAAAGGCACGGAGGACACCGTGGGTTTTAGTCAGTACGAGTCTGACAGTCCCTCCCGCTCTGCCCTGGGTGGGAGGACTCATTTGATGATTTTACCACGATAAAAAAAACCGTTAAAAAAGGAGAATTGGCTAACAAATATTTAGGTAAGCAAATGAATCCAAACTAATATTATAAATGCGAAAGTAACTCTGTCTGTCTGTCTTTTCTTCACGCCTAAACTACTGAACCGATTTGTGTGAAATTTGGTACATACATAGTTTGGAACTTGAGAAAGGACATAGGATAGTTTTTATTACAAAAACTGGCCAAGTGCGTGTCGGACCACGCACAATGTAGGGTTCCGTAATTGATTACCCAGTGTTTGCATACAACATAGAATCATAGACTTCTCATACCTCACTACTATCCTGTAGTTTCGGAGACAAGGCGGGGGGAATGGTTATTTTTCGTCTATTTTCTTGAATATCTAACTCTGAAACTAATTAGGTATTTTAAAATTACAAAAAAACCGATTCAACAAAACTTAACATTGGAGTTAAAAAATATGTTCTCCCACACATTCCACCTGCAAATGTAAGTTGGTACGCACAATATTGAGTGATTTACCATGTTATTTTAATATCATGGACTTCTTATAGGTTTTCCTATAATCTATAAGGAGAAAACTAATTTCTGTATTTTTTTCAAAATTTTAGGTTCAGTAGTTTCGGAGATAAGGGGGGGGAATGGTCAATTTTCGTCTATTTTCTTGAATAACTTGGAAACTATTTATTTTAAAATTACAAATAAAATACATTTAAGATCTTCTCAACCCGACCTTTCATTTGATATGCCACACGATGCAGTTTTCAGAATATTTTTTTAATTTTCCCCTTCCCCCCCAAAAATGACCCCCCATATACAGATTTCATCTGCTCACGTCACACCTCTGTGTTTGGGTCACAGGAATTGATATGTGTACCAAATTTCAACTTAATCGGTCTAATAGATTCGGAGATAATTGACTGTAAGCGACGGACGGACAGACACACGAGTGATCCTATAAGGGTTCCGTTTTTGTATTCAGACGTACGGAACCCTAAAAATAAAAATAAAATTTATTGATTTTTGAAGAGATCCCGCGAGATCGTGAACTATGTGGGTAAAACCAAAAATCTGCCGGAAGTCACTATTCTACGCGAACGAAGTCGCGGGCAAAAGCTAGTAGAATATAATAGCGAAAATTACTCAATCAATTGTCATTACAAATTGTTTGACCAGCCACAACATTTCATAGTTTAAAATGATAATAGATTCAACATAAATATTATTTTACCTTTAATGGTGATGGCATAAAATTATAAGTACAGGCAATCGGTCGTTAAATTATAACCTGAAAGTGCAAATCACAACGCGTATGACCGAAAATGTATGATTTATTGGCCATATACAATTCATGCATTAAACATTCCACTTTACATTCAATTATTTTAGTTATGTTCCATCCAAAACACATTATAAGCGAGCACACTGCACACAAAAAGTATACCAAATAAACTTTAAAAAAAAAGTGTAACACGAGAAAAGTGCTTTGTGATATGGGATGCCCCCTTTTACTAAGCACTTTTTTGTGTTTAAAAAACAATGCTCTGTTCTAGGAATTTCTTCTGTACCCGGGTTTTTTTTATCGTATCACCCTGGTTGCGTTTTTTTGTTTTTACGTGGTAAAATCATCAAATGAGTCCTCCCACCCAGGGCAGGGCGAGAGGGACTGTCAGACTCGTACTGACTAAAATCCACGGTGTCCTTTAATAGCCCTTTACGTTCTGGGGTCAACGGTAATTCGTGAGTCCCGCGACATGGTTGCGTTAACAAACATAAATTATTTTTTGTATATTGTAAATGGGAAACCAAAATAAACAGCCTACTGAGGATGTAATGCAACGACAACTAAAAAACTATCAAATAAATTAATAAATATGATTGAAAAACATAAAAAATATCCAGTAATGAGATCTTTTCATACTACTCGTATCAGTCTGACCTGCCCGGGTCGACGGCGCGTTGTGTTCCACGCGCGCCTCAAGGAGTGTCAGCATAGTGACGGGGCCTGTAGAGGGCCAAAGCCTGCCGGGGTCGCGGGACTCACAGATTACCGTGACCCCGGTACGTAAAGGGCTACTGAAGGACACCGTGGATTTTAGTCAGTACAAGTCTGACAGTCCCTCCCGCCCTGCCCTGGGTGGGAGGACTCATTTGATGATTTTACCACGATAAAAAAAAAAAAAAAAAAAAATCAGTCTGACCTAATCATACGAGTATATTGCCTTATTCATTACCTTTATTGAATGTTTTATTACATTTATTGATATTAATATGTTTCTTCTAATTATTAAGTACTAACTAACTGTCAGATTGCTGACAGCTTTTCGAGGCGCGCGAGGAAAACGACGCTCCGTCGACCCGGGCATGGTCCATGATCGGACGACGAGTCACACATTACTCGCCATCCGCATGCACGCGCCTACGGTGGCTAAAAGTCGCTTCGCGACGTTCGATGTCGTGGGCGTCTCCTGCGGCGGCTGGGTTGTGAGGTGGACGCTGCCCTCTCCCTCATGCGTCCCGCCTCCTCCTTCGCTAGCATGACTACTCCGTAGAAAGAGGCAACTGCTTCCCATTTTCCCATTCCTCCTCGCCCCGAAGCTTGGCCTCGAACAGTGCCAGGCGCGAGAGGCCCCCGCCTATCGCCTCCGTTAAGACACGGCGTGCTCTGCCCAAGCGGGGCAGCCCTGCACCGTAAGAGTCACCGTCTCCACCGGGCGATCCTCGCCTGGGGGTGTGTCCGATTAGACACAAGAACCTCTCGAAACATCCGTGCCCGGTAAGGACCTGCATTTTAAAGGATTAACTATTAACTTTAAAATGATACTAAATTCATTCAAATCATGCCAAATGATTCCATACTTTAACTCGCGAGTTTAGTATGTCGGTATCAGTATGCTGTCAAAAAATAACAAAAACTGTCGACCATATTTGACGCATTGAAGAGAGTCACCTTGAGACACCTTTTGTGACTCCCACGGGAAATAATGTGATGGTGTTTTCGAAGCCAACTCTCATGACAATTAGAATGACATAGATATTGAGATATATCTCGCCTGCCAATATAAAAATGTATAAAGTATTATATGATACTTATTATATAAACACTGAACACGTTATTGGATTGAGATGGAAAGATTGTCGCGTGATGTAGGTTGACATAACATGATAGATGATCCAAATCCTTTCTCGAAATAGAATATCGTCTTCAGCCAATATTGGTTTTTAAAACGGCTGCGTCTGTGTGTTCCGGGCTTTTTTCTGAGTAGCTCTTTTTAGATGGTAATCGATTCAAGATGGTGTTGTTGAAGAAGTTAATCGATATTTTTTGTATTAAGCAGCTTTTTCTTACCATTATTTTAGGTTACTACGTAACAATTTAAAAACGTTAACGGCTACGTTCGGAGTTTTATTTCAGCACAATCATAATAGAAAATATATGCGCAATAGCCTCCAAAATATAATTGATTCATAATGATCATGTTTGACATTTAAATTTGATTTTAATTGATAAAAATATACAGGGTCTTTCTTTTAAATTGGCAACAGGAGGAAATCCGGATCCATAAAAGTTGAAAGAAAATATATGGACAGGAAGATTGCCAAAAAATTATATATGGCAAAATGTTTAATATCAAAAAAGAACTAAAAGTTCCTAAGATTTTATTCTTCCGTATCTCTTAGAATTAATGCGAATTTCTCCCTGTTGGTCAATTTAAAAGAAAGATCCTGTATATTACACAATTTTACAAAATTGATACTTTTCTGCTAAATTCAAAAATAACATAATAAAGGCAAATATTCAAAAAAAACTTTCCTAAAACATAATAAAAAACCTTAAGATAGAAACCGTTCGTCCAAAATTTGATTGTACATATTACATAAGTGTGTTAGTCGGTGTAAGAGGCAAGGTGCTCTTAGCAAATAATTTAATAAGACCATGATAGGGGGAACCTTGGTGGTGATATTATTCTACCTTAATATTTAGTATAGGTATACGTATATGTTTATATAGCTACACGCGTCCATGCTTTTACCACTCAATTGTTCAATGCTTTATTACTTTATTTTTTCTTTTTTTAGCGTGTTTAAATCATCAAATGAGTCCTCCCACCCATTACTGTCAGACTTGTACTGACTAAAATCCACAATAGCCCTTTACGTACCGGGATCACGGTAATTCGTTAGTCCCGCGACCCCGGCAGGCTTTGGCCCTCTACAGGCCCCGTCACTATGCCTACAGTATTGTTTCTCCTTTCTTTTTCAAATCCATCCAAAGGTTGTCTTGAAAAGATCGCTTTTAGCGATAAGACCGCCCATTGTGTCACCAATTGGCAAAATCTGTATCCAATTTACATGTATCTGTAATTCGTATGGTGTGCATAATAAAGAATATTCTATCTATCTATCTATCTGACACTCTTTGAGGCGCGCGTGGAACACAACGCGCCGACGCGACGGCGCGTTGTGTTCCACGCGCGCCTCAAAGAGTGTCAGCAAAATGACGGTGCCCCCCTCTAGAGGGCCAGAGCCTGCCGGGGTCGCGGGACTCACGAATTACCGTGACCCCGGAACGTAAAGGGCTATTGAAGGACACCATAGATTTTAGTCAGTACGAGTCCGATAGTTCCTCCCGCTCTGCCCTAGGTGAGAGGACTCATTTGATGATCTTACCACGCTAAAAAAAGTTTCATAATAACGTGGCCACATAGAAAGCGACTTTATTCTAAAATTTATATAGATGTAAATACATTTTTCTTAGTAAGAGAAAATGATTCAGTGTAGCTACCACTGTTTGTTTAGGCTGGCTGTTCACTTTTTTAATATCAACGAGTGTATTCAGACATCCAGTTGGGGTTCATCTTATTCTATCGTATTACTTTGGTGTGCTTTCGTAATTTTATACCAAGTATTTTTTATCGCCGCCACAAAATTTATGTTTTGCTTTTCGGTTCGATGTTACGCCGGTAATTTTTTTTTTTTTGTTGTTAAAATAGTTTTTTTTAGCTATTCACTTTTATACTGTGATCAAAATGTGAAATACATTGAGACACCGTCGTCACTTTTGTCATTATGAATGTAACCATTATAGTAGCTCTAGTATTAACTACTGAAGACCTCTTACAACTGAAATCTCCATCCTCAGACTTTCTTTAGGATAATCGACACTTAATTCTTTTTTAGGCGCCGATATTACTTTTCTAATTTAAATACTATACATACTAACTTTGAGGTACTCTTTTCAATAGAAAAAAATAGTTTGTTAAATCAGAAAGGTCGTGCGTGTTCAAACATAAAGATCTATACAGGCTGAATTTTTAATTTTGGCGTCTCGGAAAGTATGAGGAATATCGAAAAACATTGAAAGGAATATCCAGGCCGATTTTGACGAAAACTAAAACAGTATCATTAGATTTTAGAAAAATCAATAATCCTGGCCAGGAAACTAGCAGATTTTGAAAAAAAAATCACATATGTATCATTACACCATTTGATTATGTAGCTAATAAGGATCAAATTCTGGGAAGTCATAAAAGTAACCTCCTTTTATTTTTGTCGGTAAAAAAAGAGAAATTTGAGGGAGAAAATGTTTTTTCCCATGTCAGAAACGTAGGCAAGCAAGGAACGTTAAACAATATTTTAACAAGGAATGTAAAAGTACTCTCATCAAGATACAAATGGCAGTGGTTATGACACGTTCATGACCAGAATTTTGTGCAAATGTCTTGAAAAACTGAAGACGACCTCACCCAGGCCTTGTAAACCTAAACTTACGAACTTCGCGCATAAAACTCAAATACTCGTAGAATGCTGAAAAATGTTACAAGAAAGGTCGGTTTTGCCTGAACCAGATAATACGATAGAGATGAAAATTTGCCAAATTCTGGGAAGCAAAACTACGCTTTTACGTCGGACCCTCATGTATTGAAAACATAAGTAGAAGGAATGGTACCGAATTGAGGTAATGATTTCTGAAGATTGCCTACTTTCGTGCTTGGTAAAAGGGCGGAGACCGTGATTCGAATATATCTGACTTCGGGTTTCGTAATCGTAAGAAGCTTTATCAAGAGAACTCAGCACTTTTCTTTTAGAACCTGCGTTAATACTGATCAAGGGATTTCTTTAATCTTTGAAGTCATACCTATGTTTTTAAATCAAGGAATAAAAAGTAGAGACTGCTTTAATTCCATTGTTATGTTTATTCAACTTCTGCGGACCGGCTTAAATTCTTTACTGTGTTAATGTATTTATATATTATAAAATAAATCTGCCCTATTCTAAACATACTATATAATTATATTACAAAGAGTATCTAGTTTACATGGAACTTCAATATCACATACATCCATTGTCACAATATTTCACGTTTACACCAGTAAAGCAGGATTCGTTACTTAACGCTGAACTAACTTTTTTTTTTTTTTTGCGTGGTAATATCATCAAATGAGTCCTCCCACCCAGGGCAGGGCGGGAGGGACTGTCAGACTTGTACTGACTAAAATCCACGGTGTCCTTCACTAGCCCTTTACGTGCCGGGGACACGGTAATCCCTTGGTCCCGCGACCCCGGCAGGCTTTGGCCCTCTACAGGCCCCGTCAATATGCTGACACTCTTTGAGGCGCGCGTGGAACACAACGCGCCGTCGACCCGGGCATGGTCCATGGTCGGACAGCAAGTCGCCCATTACTCGCTGCCCGCATGCCCGCGCCTACGGTGGCCGGAGATCGTCCTGCGACGCTGAACTAACTTTACAAAATTTTAAATATTTGAAAGCTTTAAAATATTTAAAGTTTTCTGAAACTGCCCATGCGTATTTGTCTACTGTATACTGGGAACAGCAATTAAATAGTACGCTCGGGGCAAATATATGTAGTCATATTAATTCAGTTTCGTTTGACTTTCCTTTGGTTTATAGTACTCTACGTATTATCTATGCATAATAATAAAATCCTGTGTTCGGGCTGTGATCTCGTCCCAGGCAGGATGTTTTAAATAAAAGTCTAATGGCTGACTTTTATGATTGTATTGTTGAAAAATTATGACACACAATGGATTTAATGAAATGGTATCCCGTGCGCCTGACAACGCCCGCTCGTGACGGTTGATTTGGACGAAGTGATGTGAAGCGGGGAGCGGCGATGGCGCCAGCGGCGACCGGCGCTCGGGGCCGCGCGCCTGCGCAGATGCGCGCGGCCCGCGCTGTGTGACAACGTCCGCTCTCGGCGGCTGTCGCGGACGAAGTGAAGCGGCTCGCGGGGCTCCGGCCCTCGGTAGCGGCGCGAGCGGCGGCAGGCGAGGCGGTGAGGCGCGGGGTCGCGGGGTGAGGAGGCAGTGGCGTGATCGCTACCCCTCACCACCCGCTAACCGCGCAGGTGTGGTCGGCGCGCGAATGCGCGTCAACAGGCTCCCCCCGTTGGAACATGTTCCAAGGTCTGAAGTGGGCAGCAGGCAGAGCCTATTGTAGGCTCGGCGAAGCACTCCCGAAGCCGTCCTGACGTCCGCGACGCGAGTGATGCCGTCGGAGCCAGGATGCAGATGTGTGATGCGGCCGAGTCGCCAATGATTTGGTGGGAGGCGGTCGTCCTTGACCACGACCAAGTCTCCCAGCTGCAGCTGCTCGTGATCGTGGCGCTGCCATTTTGCGCGTTTCTGTAATTCTGAGAGATATTCTGTCTGATATCGTTTCCAAAAATGAGCCGCTAATGCTTGTGCTCTTTTAAATCGGGGCAAAGTGCTGATCCGTGTCTCTCTTTCTATGTCCACCTGAGTAGGCAACATCATGATCGTTCGTCCAATTAAAAAATGAGATGGAGTCAGTGGAGTTATATCGTTGGGATCAGAAGACAATGGAGTCAGAGGGCGTGAATTTAAAATCCCTTCGATTTGAATTAATGCTGTGTTTAACTCTTCGTAAGTTAAATGGGCTAAGGATAGAATCCTTTTAAGAAGGAATTTAACAGACTTAACTGCGCCTTCAGCTAAGCCGTTGAAATGTGGACTATAGGCAGGAGTGAAATTGAAATTAATTGCCTGCTCTGCTGCATTTAAACTAATATCATTACACCTTGATTTTAAAAAGTTCGAGAGTTCCTTGTCGGCCCCCACAAAATTTGTGCCGTTGTCGGAGTAAATGTTAGCAGGCCGACCTCTGCGTGCGATGAATCTGCTTAGTGCAGCTATGAATGCGTCAGCACTTAAATCTGTGACTAACTCAACGTGAACTGCCCTCACTGCCAAGCAAACAAATATACAAATGTATGATTTTATAAGTTGACAACCTCTACCTTTCCTGTTCGCCACCAAAATTGGCCCAGCGTAGTCAACAGCTGTATTAATGAATGGATATTCACTATAAACGCGTTCTTTAGGCAAGTCCGCCATGATTGGCTGAATGGTCCTGCCGGCGAATCTACAACACTTGTGACACTCATGTGTTATTTTTCTGGCAAGACTACGACCGCCTATTACCCAAAATCTTTGCCTTAATGTAGCAAGCAATAACTGAGGTCCTGCGTGCATTAATAATGTATGATAATGTCTGAATAACATTTGGGTAACATAATGAGAAGCATGAATTAAGATAGGATGTTTAACATCATAAGTATAATTTGAATTTGATAATCTGCCTCCAACTCTTATTATATTTTCATGTGACATGAACGGGTTAAGATTAAGTAATTGTGACTTTTTTAAAGATTGGCCTTTCTTTAAAGTATAGTATTCATCTGAAAACTTATCTAGTTGAATTAATTTACATAGAAGTAATATGGCTGAATTTAACTCCGAAGTAGTCAAGTATGCAGTGGATTTATTATGAGGATGCCTACAGTTGTTTATAAAGCGCAATATGTAAGCTGTGACACGTTGCAATTTACTAAAGTTTGAAAACTTATGAATAAAGTTATTTGTTTCACTAACAAGATTGCACAGAATTTTGGTTTCTGGTAAGTTAGTGGGTATGGTATGAGTTTGAGCAGGCCATTGTGACCTTGGTTGTGTTAAAAATTGTGGTCCTGCCCACCACAGTTTTGAGTCTTTAAGCTGTGTCGCATTACAGCCTCTGGATCCTACATCAGCTGGATTTAATTTAGTGGAAATGTAATTCCAATCCTTTGCATTGGTAGTATCAGTGATTTCGTTAATTCTATTTCGAACAAACGGTTTTAAAGATGACTTTGGTGTTCTTATCCAACCTAAGACAATTGTCGAGTCACACCAGAATGTCCAGGTATGTATATTTAATCTTAGAGCGTTTTTAACTTTCAATGCTAACCTAACTGCTATTAAAGCTCCACTTAGCTCTAATCTTGGTATAGTCATACTCTTTAGAGGTGCCACCCTGCTTTTAGCCATGACAAGATGAACCATAATATTGCCGTCGTTTGAGACTGACCGAACATAAACACAAGCACTGTATGCTTGCTGGGAAGCATCACTAAAGGTGTGTAGCTCATAACGTACAGCTTGACCACATAGAATGAGCCTAGGTATGGTAATGCTATTTAATTGTGAAAGTGATTTTAAAAAATTCAACCATCTTTCTGTAAATTCCAGTGGCAATATATCATCCCATGCAATTTTTGTAGCCCATAATTCCTGTAAAATTACCTTGGCCTGTAAAATGCAAGGATTCACAAGACCTAACGGATCGAAGACCTGTCCTACTGTTGACAATACGGATCGTTTAGTTATTTTCTTTATGGGTTCGCTGACTGTTGCAAAACTTAAAGTGTCAGCTATACATGACCATCGCAAGCCCAATGTTTTGGCATGATCATCATTGATTAATTTGAGTAAATGATCATCCATGTCACCTTCATTAATGCTGTTTAATATATTCATGTTGTTTGAACGCCATTTTCTTAAATGAAATTGACCCTTTTTTAATTCTACAATAACTCCTTGACAAATTTGAATTAATTCTGTTTCTGAGTCATGGCCCGAGATCAGATCGTCTACATAAATGTCATGTAATATTGTTTCACGCACCTGAGGAGAAGAGCACTCCTGACCTAGTTGCACTAGACACCGTGTGGCCAGATATGGGGCAGCTGTGGTGCCATAAGTTACAGTATTAAGTTTGTAAGTATCTACCTTGTGAGTGGAATCAAACCGCCACAAGATTTGTTGAAGACAGCGTTGCTCTGGTGTAACCAGTACACAACGGTACATTTTTTCACAATCAGATGTCACAACATATCTGTGTTGCCTGAAACGAATTAATATATCTATTAAACTATCTTGAACTGTAGGACCTACATACTGTATGTCATTAAATGACAGCTGTGATGTAGTCCTTGCTGATGCATCAAAAACAACTCTTAGTTTAGTGGTTAAGCTAGTATCTCTAATTACACCATGATGTGGCATAAAATATGAATATTTATCATTAATATTGTTAGCTATAGACATATGACCGAGGTCAATGTACTCTTTAATGAAATTTGAATATTTTTCTTTGTATAATGAATCACGTTTAAACTTTCTTTCCAAAGACTGAAACCTAGATAAAGCTTGTTCATATGAGTCACCCAATTTGTCTGGGGAATCCTTTAAAGGAATTTTTACAATGAAGCGACCATCATTGTCACGAGTGGTTGTTTTTATAAAAAATTGTTCACACTCATTTTCTTCATTTGTTGTTTTGCGAGGTGAAACAGACTCTAATTCGAAAAATCTATCTAATTGTTGTTGTAGCTGGCCACTATTTATGAAATTGCATTGAGCTGTGTTTGAATATGTTGTGGGCTTATTATGTTCCTGGTTGTACATAACGCCTGACACCAACCATCCAACCTTAGTATTAATGAGATTTGGTTTGTTTTTTCCTAAAGATATTCGTTCGGTACCTAGGACTTTCCAGAATATTTCTGCGTTTAACAGTATGTCAATTTCCAATGGCACATTGAAGTTAGGATCTGCTAATGTTACATTACTTGGTATATTTAAATCTGAAATGTTAAAATAGGTTGTAGGTAACAATTGTGTTATCCTTGGTACAATGAAACAATCAATGTTGTCCACATATGACTGTGTACGTGAGATTATAGTCAGAGTGGAACGTTTGGTAACTTGAAGTGAATGATTTAAGCCTTCCACTGTAATGGCAGTAGACCTTATTGGTAAGTTGAGTCGTTTACTGAGGTTTTCTGTAATAAAGTTGGATGTACTACCATTGTCTAATAACGAGCGGACAGTATGTTTTGTACCATTGCAATCTACAATATCTATTAGTGCTGTAGAGAGCAGTACACAACCATTGTGAGAAGATGATAAAGCAACATCTGCTTGTAATGTTGAAGCTACCTTGGAGTGGCAGTCCTCCTGTGAGGCTAACATAACACACTTGTCCTGAGAGACATCACTATTGCTCTGCTGTTGTGGAAGTGAGGACTCATCTATATGTAATGTTGTATTATGTTTTTTAGAACATACTCTGCAAGGCCCAGATTTACAATCCTGAGATACATGTCCCTGTCTTAAGCAATTGTTGCACAGGTTGAGACATTTAGCTTCTGCAATTCGAGATTTCACAGACAATAACATAAACTGAGGACACATGTAGATAGGATGAGATTCCTTGCACCGAGGACATGTATAAGAACCTGTTACTTGTCGTTTTTGTTTTTGATTAGCAACAAATGTTCTTGGTTTAGTGTTTGAAGGTTCACTTTGCCTACGTGTGATCCTATTTGTGTAGTCTAATGATTCTAAAAGTTCAGCACGCCCTTTAACAAAATTGATAAATTGCTCTAAAGTTAATGTTTTATGTTTTTGAAAATTCAAATGTTCTTTCCATGCCCTGTTAGTAGTACTGTCTAATTTTTTACTCATAATGTGAATAATGATAAGGTCCCAGTTTTCTGTGTTGACCTCTAACATTTTTAAAGATCTGAGATTTTTGTTGATACTATCTATGAGACTTCTTAATGTTGAGGAAGATTCCTTTGCTATATTTTCAAAGTCAAGCAATGCATCAATGTGATTGTTTATGAGCAAGTTGTTGTTTTGATACCGTTCACATAATAATGACCATGCTGTATCATAGTTATGTTCAGAAAATTCTAGAGAAGTAATGACGTTCGCAGCCTTGTCTTTCAGAGCTGACCTCAAATAATGAAACTTGCTAATTTTTGGTATATTACCATTTTTGTGAATCAGCGATACGTAAGTGTCATGAAATTCTAACCAATTCTCATGTTGACCAGAAAAGGTAGGTAAATGTATCGTAGGTAATTTAAGGTTTAAGCTTGGCCCACCTGCAGCGAGGACAGAACCTGTTATTGATGCATCCGAGTTGTGCTCCGCTTCCGCAGAGACCGGCCTGCCAAGCACCTCTCGCGCCTTGCCGACTGCTGCGAAATACTGCGTCTCGAAGCGCTCGCGTTCGTTGTATTCGTCTTGACACTCAGCATCTGAAATGTCCGGCAAGCTTTCTATTTGAATCTGTATGGAATCATATTCACCGTAGCACTCTTCCATCTTCTGCAACCTAGCCCCAAGCTCACTTAATTGAATGCTATTAGGCCTTTCGCACGTGCACATGATCAACAGATATTTTTCAAACTGTGTAAGTTTGGCTTTATATGAAGCACGTTTCTTTTTTAAATCTTTTAGGTTAGGCATTGTGAAAACGTTAAATGAGATTAAATGAATGTATTGCTGATGAAATAAGCCGTGGATGCACCGGAAAACGCGAAACTCAAGAACAAGAACTCTCTTAGGTGTAATGATAGCAGGTTATACTTAAATGCAAGCGTGCAGGGACAGGCAAGAAGCGGGTGATACACTCGGAGGCGAGCCGCCGCTCTCCGACTTCAAAGCAAGGGCGTAGCCCTGATGCAGACGAACACAGCAAGCAACGTGTGACACGTGGCGCGTCGTTGCTCTGCTCGGCTGTGGTGCAAATCCTGTTGGAATGCGATAAAATTACGTTACTAACGAATAATGTTATAATGTGAAACGGGTTCCTAAATAGGGACGGGATAATCACAGTTTTTGATGAACTTTAATGTTTCGAGATATTTTAAAGAATTAATGTTTCGAGAAAAATGCAAGTCATATAATGCATGAAATGCTATGATCAACAAATGAATGACTGTTGATCGTATTTGGGATAATTAATGATATATCCACATAATGATTTTAACTTTGGGAAAATAATTGGAACGAACTCACAGGAAATAATGCCCTCCAGGTTACGATAATGCACGTTATCGATGTCTACAGCACCGACGCCATTTTGTCATGCCACCACGCGATGAGACCGATGAGACGGATGCCGCGACACGAGCTTCGATCTTCGACGATTTTGATTGACTCGTAGCCACGTTGACACGACGTGAAGCGACGACTCGAAGACACGACTCACGAGACGCTTCCTTGAGGTTCCACGTTGTTTCTCCAATTATCTTCAATATCCGGCTCGAAGGACCAATGTTCGGGCTGTGATCTCGTCCCAGGCAGGATGTTTTAAATAAAAGTCTAATGGCTGACTTTTATGATTGTATTGTTGAAAAATTATGACACACAATGGATTTAATGAAATGGTATCCCGTGCGCCTGACAACGCCCGCTCGTGACGGTTGATTTGGACGAAGTGATGTGAAGCGGGGAGCGGCGATGGCGCCAGCGGCGACCGGCGCTCGGGGCCGCGCGCCTGCGCAGATGCGCGCGGCCCGCGCTGTGTGACAACGTCCGCTCTCGGCGGCTGTCGCGGACGAAGTGAAGCGGCTCGCGGGGCTCCGGCCCTCGGTAGCGGCGCGAGCGGCGGCAGGCGAGGCGGTGAGGCGCGGGGTCGCGGGGTGAGGAGGCAGTGGCGTGATCGCTACCCCTCACCACCCGCTAACCGCGCAGGTGTGGTCGGCGCGCGAATGCGCGTCAACATCCTGTACATTGAATATTTTTATTGGTGCTCAAACCATAGTGTCTGTTTTAAACGACAATTTTCGCACATCGATTGAAATATTAGGCTATTTTTAGGTACCACCCTGTATGCAAAAGGGGGATGATCAATGCTACCGTATGTCTGATTTTGTTAACAATTAGCACCGATAGTGAAAATCGACGAAAAATAATGGTGTAATGTTTAAAATAGACACGAATCTTTGACATTAATATCGTTCAAACAAGGAGCATTACTATGCAAACTTTGTATATTAATCGAAAGTAATATTATAAACGCGATTATGTTTATTTTTTACCTTTTAACGCTCAAACTACCTACTGAATCGATCGTCCTGAAATGTTGCAATACGTGTCAGGAGTAACATCCTGAAAAACAGAAGAGAGCTGTTGCCGAGATACCACTTATACTATGCAAGTTGTATCTCAAATTCTTAATTAACGCAAGTGAAGCCGTGGGCAAAAGCTATTAATTTCATAAGTTTTCAAAAAGTTGCCGTTTTCGATAAATATTTAACAGCATTATGTAAACTGTAACTTTGATGACATATATTATTACTACTCTGCTGATTTAAAAATAATTAACCTTTTATGTCTATCTCAATAGCTGTCAAAACCAAGAGTAGGTAACAAACAATTCGAAGTAAAAAAAAAAAACCTTTTATCCAATTCCGAACATTAAATAACGTACCCTTTTAACGCCAAAAACACAATTCGCTTTACTCAAATGGAAATCAAGTGGAAATCCACTCAAGAATTAAATGGGAGCCGATAAAAAGGCAAAATCCAGTGCTTACATAAAAACTCCGATGCATTGCAAGTTTAATGCGACACGGATGTAGTGACCGAAGCTAATGGAAGCACTCGGGGAGACACGGCAGCTGACAGGAATCAAAATGAAAACGTACTAGTGAGCGCACTTTGTATAACGTAAACTAGCTGTACTCACAAAGGCGTATCCGTAATATGCTTCTGCTAATTTATGTCGATGACTTTTCTTCATTTACTTCAAAATGCGTTTCTTCTGGGCTAGGTTGAGGCCAGCCTCGTTCTATTCTTTTTTTTATATTAACATTTTAATTAAGTAAATACGGACTGAAAATTATAATTGTTACATAAGTCAACCGCGATTCCTTCTGTCACTTATAGCACAGGGAATCCTATTATAAGTGACAGAGAATTATTGTTGTACCCTATTTCTTTTGAACCAATAAACGTATTGGTATTTGTATTCCAGAGGCAAAGATGAGGTCTAAGATGGAGCGAGCTGTGAAAAACTTTTTGGCGGCGGACTCCAACAGGAGGGTGGTCGCAAGCCAAATGATCCTGGTGAGGTGGATGTGGTGCCGTCAACCGCAGGATACGGCTAGCCTGTAGTGCCATTGTCCGGAGTACAACGCTAGGATGTGGATCTCACCCACTCCAAAAGTGTGTGCAAGCCTTTTCGTACGCAAAGCGACGCAGGTCTCCGATACCTTACGACTTTGGCATCCTTTGACGCGTGCCTGTCTACAAACCTCTATGGATTTGTATAACGATAGTCACCTGGATACCAAAGTCATAAGGGGCCGTTCAAGTATTACGTAAGCACTATAGGGGGGCGGGGGGGTCTTTGGTTTGCTTATTTTGGATGACATGGGGGGTAGGGGAGTCTAGATGATGATAACGTCATCAGTAGTAATTTACTTTTTTACACGAATGGCAACCCTCACATTGTCTTTACTTGAAAACGAAACGCATTTTCAGGGATTCCCGCAAATAATGCATACGTTTAGGCAAAAACAATACATTAATTGAAAAATGTTTACGTAAGCATGGGGGGAGGTGGTAAGAGCTGTGCTTACTTTTGCTGACAAGGGGGACGGGGGGGTTAATAATTGGAATAAATCTGCTTACGTAATACTTGAACGGCCCCTAAAGTATTGGAGACTTGCGTCGCCTTGTGTACGTAGGGGCTCAGTACTGGCTTCCGCCGTTCCAGATTCAAATGATCGTGGTAGTGCAGAGCAGCTGCAGGTACTAACTTTATAACTTCGAGGTCGTGAGTGTAATACCTATGTTTATGTTCCTACTTGGGACATCACTATCACAGTGCAGTAGTACTAGCTTACAGCAGTAAACTGTTCATGTTAGATAGTAAAATTGTCTGTGAGATGGAAGAATAACGATATTTTATGTTGAGCTCTTCTAAGTGACAATTTAATATGTGTGGTAGTTACTGTGAGGTTTGTCCACCTTCCAGACAGCCTCAAATCATGCAGTCTTTTCTTTTTTTTTTTACTTGGTAAAATCATCAAAATGTGTCCTTCCACCCAGGGCAGAGCGGGAGGGACTGTCAGACTCGTAGTGACTAAAATCCACGGTGTCCTTCAATAACCCTTTATGTTCCGGGGTCACGGTAATTCGCACAGTCCCGCTAGCAATCATGCAGTCTTGATTATTTTATAGGTACTTTAACTACTCAAATTAATTTGAGTTTAGACAAATCTATAGAAACGTAATGTCTAGTTTTCTCGGTCAGTAGATTTTGAATACCTTTCCCTTAAAGATTATCTTATTTTTTTTATCATTATGGTGACATTGTCTGTCACCACAATGATAAAAAAATAAGATTCATGCATTCGGCCCACCAAATAGAAAGCGGTCACCATATATGGCCTACGCATTCTCAATGATGCCCTGGGTGGAGGACTCATTTGATGATTTTACCGCGATAGAAAAAAAAAGAAACCATCATCAAAGTATCTTTTTGAGAGACTTTTTCAATAAAAAGGCTAAAACGTCCTAAAATATTTTCCCTTTGCTCTTATTACCTGTGTTTACAAAGAACCGTTGATTTGTAGGGCACGCGTTTAATCTAATCTTCATATCTACGTCGTCGTTCAGAATATGACGACGACGGCGAAATTATGAGAAAAATAGACTTTCTACGCATACAAAATGTGATGAGCGCTTTTTCTTATATGTATAGAGGTACCTTATGTATTCCACTGCTTTTATTATTATAAGAGAAGAATGCAAATATTTTATGGTTTCCTATCCTTTTGCATAAAATTTTAAGACATTTATTACGCAAATATTATTTACGCATAACTTTCTTAAGGCCCACTTGCACCACAATCACTAAACAGGTTTAGCGCTAAACTGATTTGTCTCTGTCAAATTGTATGAAGTTGACTGTTTAGTGATTGTGGTGCAAGTGGGCCTAAGCATATGTTCTCTTGTCACACTAATGTTTCGCAGAATGATTTTAAAGAATAATAGGTGTAAGTACAATGGCAACAGAGCCTTTCCTTTTTATCTCTGCACTATCTGCAGGGTTTAAAGGAACTTATCACAGCCGAACCTTGGGGTACCCTTGACGGTTACTTATCATAATTTCAAAAATATTTCACCGAATTTCATTTGACCATCGCTGATTCTTTTTATCAAGCACAATTCCAAGCTTGAAAAAAGATTGTATACAACAGTGTTCCATTTATTAAATGACAGTTTTACATATTAATCTTTATCTTTTCAATAAAGAAAAAATCTTTATCTTTTCAATAAAATAAGTGATAGACATAATTTTAACACTAGAAATAAGGATAAAATTGATCAACCTTATTTCAGATTGTCTAAAGTAAAAAAATCTTTTTTGGGGTACTGTGTTAAATGTTACAACAAAATACCTAGTGAGGTCTTAAAACTAAATGAAAGAAAATTTAAAACTCATATCAAAAATACTCTAAGTAAACAAGCATATTATAAATTAGAAGATTATATTCAAGATAAAAATGCTTGGAAACATGCTGGTCCTGCTCCATAGTACAATGTAGGGCTTAAGCAGAATCAAACTGGTTGAAATTTGAATGCTCACACACTGCCAATATTGTATTTGTATAACAGCTATAATTGCAATATATTGTGAAAATGTGAACGCCGTGTACCTTTTAGCTGTGTAATTGTTTTTTGTTTTTTTTTTGTATTGTTTTGTATTTTATCCTATAAATGGTCAAGATTTTATGGGTACATCGCATTTACATTTATTTTTAAATTTGTGATATCAAAACATTGTAAAACATTTTTGAAAAAGAGTAAGTATGGAGTTTCTTGCCCATTCTTCTCCATACAAACCTACCCTTGCGAATGGGTGTAGAATCAATCCCTTCCCATCCCATTTCCTTTAATTTTAATAATCGACGTTCAAAAGTGCCTCTGATGGTCTAATTGGAATAAATGATTTGACTTTGACTTTGACTTTGACTTTATTAGGAGCATGCAAGGATGCATCCAGCATGAAAGCAAGCATGCATCATGCAAACAGACATGCAAAATGCAGCAAGCATTGTTCTGTCACGACTGCGCTGCGGGGTTTGGCTGGCCCCACGCGGCCTTATCGTCATCTGCTTCGCAGCTCGCGAGCCACCCCAACCCTCCGCGCCTACGCGTATTCAAATTACACTCTAGGGGAAGGGCAGACAAAACTAGTTTTTGCAGTGATTCGTTTCAAAATGGAATGTAAGAGTGAACAAAAGGAATGGATATTTCAGGAGAGAGAGAGAGGGAATGAAAAATAAGATGGCAATGTTGTTCTAAGCACACCCTAAATAGTGATGGGGCCTGTAGAGGGCCAAAGCCTGCTGGGGTCGCGGGACCAAGGGATTACCGTGACCCCGGTACGTAAAGGGCTAGTGAAGGACACCGTGGATTTTAGTCAGTACAAGTCTGACAGTCCCTCCCGCCCTGCCCTGGGTGGGAGGACTCATTTGATGATTTTACCACGATAAAAAAAGCACTACCTAAATCACCCAAACTGAGCTTTATTGGTACCCTTTAATGTAACAGCTATCAAGGATACCAACATTAGTTCCAAATGCTCATCAATAACATCGTATAAACGCAAACAAAATGTCAAATATCAGAAACCTTTTATAGTTCCAAATGCTACCAAGATTTTTTAAACTGTAGGTATGTAGAAGCATTGCCCCATTTATAAGGAATTGATTGACACTTCGTTTAGCGAGCCCCGGATCAACCATTTTAGGGAAAATTGCCAAAACTTTTATGACAAACGAAATCTGTATCTACAACGGATATAAAGTCTCTCCATTCTTATCATGTTTAAATATGACAATCGTTTATTCCAAAGACCCTTGAATACCTTCCTCAAACTTTATGTATTTTTTGTTTGTCTTCAAAGTTGGCGAAACAAAAAGGATGTCTACATTGTTTTTCTTTGAAATTGCCGTTTGTCTTCCTTGTTGTTGTGGATTAATCGTCATTTTCAATCGAGTTTTAAATCCACTTTTGTTTAAATTACGAAGTTCCCAACTTGAAAGCCACCTCAAAAGAAACGGAAGCGAAGATAATCAATTTTAATAGACAGCGCTAACGGATTATTCTACGGTGTCTACGTCTAAAACAATTCTTCAACTGTTTGCGGGTGCAGCGAAAACTTTAGTCATTTTAAAATCTGAAAGCGCTTAAAGCGATTCAATCATACTTACCTTCCAGAGCGACTGGCGTCACGTATTCTTGAATAACCTTTGAAGTTATCTTTTACGAGGAGCATTTCCTGAAGCCAAAAGATACTCCAATGAGATTAGTTTAATGAAACCGTTCGTCGAATGCGGTCCATGCGACTGGCAGTTCAATTAGTATGCAATTTTCCATATTTTGAACACATTTAATCTTTTTAATATTTTTCTGTGAAGCTTTTTTGAGGAATAAATTCTGCTGCGATTGGGTTTCGAACCCACATCTTGTGGATAACTACTTAAGACGCCTTACCAATTAGGCTGTTCTACAGCGCGGGTATGTGAAAGGCGAGTAATGGATGACTTGCCGTCGTCTGCATGGTAACCGTGACCCTGAACGTAAAGGGCTTTTCAACGATCATCGAGGATTTTAGTCAGCACAAGTCTGACAGTAATGGGTGGGAGGACTCATTTGATTATTTTAAAAAAGTTCAGCGGTTAACCCTTTAAAGGTAACCATTCGCATATAAAGTATTAGCACATACTCGTATTTACATTTTCTTTTTAAAATTAATAGGTAGTTGGCATTGCTTCTCAGAGTACAATAACATTTTTTTTTTACGTTGCCCCATACTAGGAATATCTCCTGTGTCGTGGGTGCGTTTACAAACATATAAACTCACATACACAAACGCCCAGACCCGAAGCAACTACTTGTAGATCATACATATATATTTGCTCCAATCGCTCGTCCACTGCGCTAACCGTGCCGTCTAATTTTAGTTTTCCGCCTCTAAAAATTGGGGGTCTCCCTACCAGTGACATATTGCACTGTTTCTGACATCAGTGTTTTTATGTTGGCGCATCCTGATGGCACGCTACTCCATTTTTGTCACTCTCACCACAGTTGAAGTGGGTTTTAAGTGGCGGGCTGCAAACCATCCGTTTTTATGATAAAAACATTTTCATTTTCAACACTAAAAACTGTTTTCGTATTTGCTGAGTGGCATCATGGTGGCGTTGAACTTGGTGCAGTTTTACGTTATAAGTATAATTAAAATTATGTGTAGTTGATGTTAGATCATTAGGTACTGGATGATAATTAAGGGTATGAAACTATGTATATGTTCTAGTATCAACAGATCATTCTGTATTCTAAAACATATATTGAAATATGTATATGAAAACAGTGAATAACCATATAATAAAACCGTTGCTTTTATAAACACTACTACACTTCGATGTACATTAATCAAACCAATCAAAAAATATTGTAGTTAAAAATAAATTCAATTTTACAATTACTAAACACACGTTCCTACCTCAAGGTCAAACTCCGACGGAAAAAAAGAGAACCAAATTATTCTACCTAAACATTTGGAAGTGGGTCACATTATTTTTACAACGTTACCAAAGATTTAATCCAAATCGTCCGTACAAAAGAGGAACAGAAACGTGGAAAAAGAAATTCGAAAGTTTTCCTACATCTCTCGCATTCATACATAATACATACAACTTAAACGTAAAAACTTTCGTAAGTACCGTAGGTAGTAGTACTTTTCAAGCAGTTTATTTTAATATATATAAATACTCTAGAAACCCGCGACTGCGCCTGGAATTTTTTTTTTGGGATTGTAAGATGATGGAAATTTAACCCACATTTGAACTCCGAAGATTAAAATACCTTTTTTTTTTTACGTGGTAAAATCATCAAATGAGTCCTCCCACCCAGGGCAGAGCGGAAGGGACTGTCAGACTCGTACTGACTAAAATCCACGGTGTCCTTCAATAGCCCTTTACATTCCGGGGTCACGGTAATTTGTACAGTCCCGCGACCAAGATTAAAATACCTACGATTAAAATTTTAATTCAAAACATCGAACATTGTTATACCGCAGCTTAAAGGATTGATTCACGCTACACCGTGCCATGTCCGGACCGTAACCCGGACGTGCCCCGTCCGTGCCCCAAGCACGAATCACTTCATACAAAAAGTACACCACAATGTTCGATTTTTGACATTAAAGGATGATTCACACTCCACCGTGCCGTGTCCGGACCGTGAAGCCGGCACGGTGAAGAAGTATTCCCGTGTGAACAACTGTTTTAGGATACCTATTATTATGAACCATTATTATAAATAATAACTAGTTATTACCCATGTGTAATAACTGGATTTATTACTTTGACTGTAACATTTACATACAATAAACAGTAGAACCCGAGTGTCGGAATCTGAATATTTTTACCGAAGAATACCAATATATTATTTTTATATTTTTATCTGTCTATTGGTCTGTTTGTCAGATTACAAATTACTGTTTCAAAGAGCCGGCGTCCCAGAAGTGGGAACATTTTGTAATTATTTCTACACTAGACTCAGATCTAAATCCACTGATATTTCTTGATTGTTAACATATAATATTCTAACTGTATATTTATTCGTAAGTGAACATTGTTCTTTTGGATAAATAAATATTCTTTAAACCAAAAACACCTTTGAGAATAAAATCATAACTTACGGAAACGTTTACGACTACTACACTAAAGAAAAAAGTTAAAATGTAAAATTAAATTTTTACGACTTAATACTTATTACAATCACAAAAGCCTTTGTCAAACAGACAGGCGAATGCGAAGCGAGGCGTTTTTATTTGTAATGTATGGAATTGTTTGAATCCAGTCACATAGAAAAGCGAAAGCGATCCGATAGCATGACCGAACCGATGCGAAAAAGTGGCAAAGGCGTATTTGCTCTGTTTGACGTCGTTCATAAACAGCCAGCTAATACAACTGCCACGCCTCGGTTCGCTGCACCCAGTTTGACGTCTCGTATCGGTTCGTTATCGCTTTTGATTCGGTCCGGTTCGCTATCACCTGTCTGTTTGACAAAGGCTAAAGAGTTTCGCTACTTAATTTACTTCGACCGTGTACGACAAATTCACATATCATTACAAATTCTACATCTACTCGTACCTTATTTTACCTGAAACACTTCGGGGGTAAAGTTGTAGGTATCTTCTATTAGCCAGCCTGGACCTTCTTGGAACTGTTCTCGGCTACGCGACGTCTCCGCAATTATTTGTACAACCAATATGCCTTACCAGTGTATACGTACATTTAGTATATAGAACACATTCGCAACGGAAAATGTATGTTTGTTTTTACTGTCTGTGAAAGATGTCGCTCACATTGTCTTAGTCTTTTTGTTTTTTTTTGCACTGTTGCTACGGCGTAGCAATCGTTAGCTACGGCTCGTAGCAATCGTTCGCTACGGCGTAGCAATCGTTTGCTACGCTTCGTACGGTAATTTCAAATTAAAATGGTATTCTTACTGATGATAAACTAAAGCCTTGAGAAATTGAATTAAACTGATATTTAATTCGAGAAATACTCTTATTTCTCGAATTGAATATCAGTTTAATTCAATTATAGTTATAATTTAATGAAAATATACATATTTGTTTTATTTTTATTAGATATTAACTACTTCTATTATTAATATGTATTACCAAATTTTACCCTAATAAAAGAATTCAGCCGACTGTGACTGTTATCGTGACGCGATGACGTAACAGTCGTAGCGTTCTTCAACGCAACTGAGGGTCTAATCTCTAAGCACGAAACCCGTGGTTTCAGCCTTAGTTACGGCCGTTTTGTCAACGAGCCCGAACTAAGAATGAATGATATTACGAATTGACAGATAGCTGCTTATAGTCCTCCTGTCACTCATGACGTGTGTTAAATTCGTGATACTACATTTTTAATGCAATTTGATGTAATAATATAGAAACTAGCGCCGCGTCAAAAGGACTTCAGTCGTGGCAGTATTATTCGTCTGCAAATTCGATTTTCACATTAGTTACGTTCGGTCATCCGCATCCGTACCCGTGTCTTCATTGACGGACCTAGAAATTAGACTTCTTGCTACGCCGTAGCACCAGTTCACGTAGCTACGAGTACCATAAGCACAGCTGCTACGCTTAGCAACCGATTGTCAGATTAATTAAATTTATCTTTGATTTGTTGAAATATCCTTTATTGCATACGTTTAAAATCCCGGCAACAGCTGGATCACTTCGAAGTGATCGCCAATATATCGCCCGTCTGAACTCGTTTTCCGGGTTATTTTGCACAAGTGCCCGCAAAAGCGACGGGTGAGCACGCGATTATCGACGCAGGGCGGACAATGCCGTGAATAATTATTCAATTTGTTTCCCTTACCGCCCTCAACCAGCATTTAAAGTAGACTCGTTTCAGTGGTGACTTTATTCGGTAAATTAAATTCTCTATGGATTGATGACTATCTAACACACCGAACGACATGTTATAGTAACAAACTTAAAAAAATTAAGTTTTTTTTTTATTCCTACTATTCCTTACAATGCAATGAAACAATGAATGAATGTTTTTTTTTATTCCTACTATTCCCTACAATGCAATGAAACAATGAAAATTAAATACAAAGGTTTAAAAGTATGTTAGTAGATTATTTTAGTGTGTTAGTAGGTATCTTAATCTATTATATTTCTTCTTCATACAAAGTTACAAGACGCATATTAATTTTTCGAAGTGACTGTATCGATTATCATAAAACATCATATAATACAAACAAACATATATCACTTTGAAATGTACAATACATATACTGCTCAAATAGCGATTTGCCGAAAAATACATATACTGCTAACTATGTATAAGCACCAGGAGACGCTAACGACAATAAAACAAAGATGGCTGACTTATCGACCCGAAGGCGTTTCATTTCTTATTATTCAAATTCCATTAATTAATCCACTATAGACCCGAATGGAATGCTTTTTAATTAGGACGTCCCTCCGCTTAAGGAGCAAAACGTGGATCTTTTGACCTTAGTCTGGCAACGGTCTTGAAAATGGCGTGGCTTCGACTCGACATGCTAACGAGAATTCCGCATTATTATTATTCATTTATATATTAAAGGCAACAGAGCCCATAGAATACATAATTAAATTTACAGTGTTAGTTACAATGTAAACGTTTGATAACATAATAACAACAGACAACTTTACTGCGTCGAATTCCTCAATCCATTTCTAACGTCCCAAGGTGACGTTTCGACGCAATAGGTAAGAACCTCGGTAGCTCGGTTGGAAAGAGCGTCTGATGAACTGAACCCGCAGATCACAGGTTCAAATCCTGTGCGCGGTTAAAATTTTTCTTTCCAGTGAAAAACTTTGAAATTTGCTCATTCTCCCTCACAATGAGATGTGTGTTCCAGAAGTGGAAAGACGTCGACTATACAAGTGATTGTCTGCTATCATAGACCTAGATGTATCGGGTCGACGGCGCATTGTGTTCCACGCGCGCCTCAAAGAGCTGTCAGTAATTTGACGGAAGAAAGAGGGCCTTAGAGGGCCAAAGCCTGCCGGGGTCGCGGGACTGTCTCATCAGGTATCCGTGGCCCAGGAACGTAAACAGTAAAGAACACAGTAGATTTTAGCCATTGCAAGTCTGAGAGTCCCTCCCGTCCTGCCCTGGGTGGGAGGACTCATTTGATGATATTACCACGTTAAATAAAACCCACATGTGACACGTGTGTGATCCTGAGTAGCAAGTCCCAATAGATGCCTAAGATCCTATGTTTGCTCTGTATCCATTGAACCAAACTTGACACAGTAATTCGGTTGCTACGACATCAATTAATATATCATAATGAAAATTACCCTTCATAATTTCTATACACAAAAGGCTCCGATATATTCATACTACAAAAATAGTCAATTAGGCTGTCTTAAAAAAAAAATCAGTATTTCATAACTTCAACTGTTGTATCGTTCCACAATTGATTGTATACTACTATAAACGGAGCCTTCTATAAAGGTCCCTTGTGTATTACATGTTTGACACTACAAGATCTAAACAGATACTCTCAAGTCCCAATAGATGCCAAGGTTTGCTCCGCACAATACCAATTGGAACGTTATGTTGCCACCGCAGCACTTGATTGATGTTTAATTACTCGCGCGCATATACAATGCAATCCTACGAGGAATCAGTGATATAGGAACGCCGATAAACATTAATCAATTACAAGTGTGAGGCTAATGTTACATTAAATGCCTTTTGGATCAGCAGCCGTTAAGCTGAACTTGATAGCTTAGGAGGAAAATTTAGAATCGAGGTCGATTCGGTTGTCTTAATAGCCTGTCGGGGTCGCGGGACTAACGAAGACCGTAACGTAAAGGGTTATTGAAGGACACCGTGGATTTTAGTCAGAACGACGGTAGAAAAGCTAAAAGCTAGCAATAAAATAAAGAGTCCTGATATTCATCTCGGGAATCTTGAATTTTTTTCAGTTATAAGTCAAGATTTGTGCCTGGTTGAGAAAAAATCCCGAAAACATTATGAGACTTAAACATCAAGTAGAGCACACATCTGCTTAATTCTTTGAGTAATACAGGTGTAATGTTTCAATTTGTTATTCAGCAGGTTTCAGTAAAAACATATTTATTTAAACTTTATGCACAAGTTACCTAAACGTATACAGCGGCGGACTTAATGCCTTGACACTCTACCGTATCGTCCGATAAATATTAACTGATGAAAATAGGCGCCCAAACAAAGTTACGTTGACACTTTGACAGGACTGTTGTTGATAAAATTGAGGTAAGCTGTCTGTGTCACTTAAATACGCATATATACAGAGGTGGATGATCAACAATGTCACATGTAAACGAATTGCTAAGGCTTCGTTCAGGGACACGCGGTGGGCCGGGAGTGGGCCGCCCCGTATAGCAAACATACGGCGATATACAGAGCGATCAAAGAGAAGCTGAATTACAAGCAGTTGTTTGATTCTGGCGGAAGACGCTGCGGTAGGAGCCGCGTTGGACGCCGCAGTGCAAGCGGCGGTCACCGTAGACGGGGTAAACGATTGACCCAGCTCAGCACATTCTGTCTGACGCGCACCGTGTTTCTGAACATGGCCTTAGTGGGTAGAAAGAAGGCTGCATATTATTTTCCGTGTAACCAAATGTTGGTTTAAATAACCTTTGAACTCAGCATTGGGGTTGGAACGACTGCTTTTACAAAATGTTTTGAATTTAAAATGAAAGGAACCATGAAAATATTTATTTTCAGAACTTTATTCAAATTAGATTTCTATTGAATACTTTTGTCTCTTTTCTCAAAACACAACATTGAATACTTATTCTATTTACATATCGTGTATTCCCAATATAAACCAGCTGGTTTTGCTATAATAAGATTTTTTATTCAATATTCAATATTCATTCTCTAGTTTATAACCGTTTCTAGAGTACGTTTCTGAACCAATGATTTAAACATATATGGTAAGCATGACAAACATAACAAAGTCACGGTACAATTTCCCCGTTAACTACATTCCATAAATGTAAAACAGAATGCGTATGAAACCACCAGGTTTTCCATGTAATCATCCTACGGGTCGAAGGCGCGTTGTGATCCACGCGCGCCTCATGGAGTGTCAGCATAATGACGGGGCCCCCTGTAGAGGGCCAAAGCCTGCCAGGGTCGCGGGACTCACGAATTACCGTGACCCCGGAACGTAAAGGGCTATTGAAGGACACCGTGGATTTTAGTCAGTACGAGTCTAACAATCCGTCCCGCTCTGCCCTGGGTGGGAGGACTCATTGAATAATTTAAACACGCAAAAAAAAAATTAATCATCCTAGCTTTTATACATTGTAGCTGTAACCAACTTTCTTAGCTATCTAAAATTCAAAAACAACTGGGTTATCATCTGCATTTATTCGTGGGGCACTGTTGACTATGACTGTAAAATAAAATGTTGTCTGGAAAGATATCACTCTCAGTATATTAATAGTAGTATTATTGTAAAAAAGCTGTATATCAATTTTGGTATACAATAGTGTTTATTTATACTAATATTATAAAGAGGAAAGATTTGATTGTTTTTTGTTTATATCAAGTAGGCTCCGAAACTGCTGGACCGATTTGAAAAATTCCTTTTGTGTTATATAGTCCATTTATCTAGGAAGGCAATAAGATATATAACATCACGCTACGACTAACTTTAGACGAGCAGCGCCGATGAAACCGCGGTGAAAAGCTAGTTCTTTCTAAACATATAATTATCTAAAATTAATACAAGCTAGCTACTAATCTGGATACGAAGGTTTAACTCACAAAAAACACTCCTCAGAACGTTATTAATACACACACCAGTTACTCACGTTATTGCTCAAATAATACAGTGCTACACAAACAAGGAAAAACTGGAGAATCATGACAAATGCTCAGACAAATTGTAGGAGCCGCTGAAAAAGTGAAGCCACCAAAGATTAATGAGAGCCAATAAGGAAGCCTTTGTGCGTTTGCATTTCATTAGTAAAGGATCGATCGTCAGTGTTGCAATATTGCTGGTTAGCTGCGTGAAGTATGTGCCTATGATGGATGGGGGTAACACTTGCAGTTAAGTGGTTAGCTATTACGAGTTTATCTTCGAACTATGAGACGATACGATGTTCGCGTTGATTTAGGGTTAATACTCAGACGCAACGCTGCGCGCACATTTCAATAGAGTGACTCAAAATATAACTTTATTTACTACACGATAAGATACACATTTCCAGTATCTTATCGACACGTCGCGTCTCGGTTTGTACTTACCCTAAATGTGGGCACTGTTGGACGTTAGTGCCATGATAAAACGATTTCATTGTATGGCAGCAAGCCTGTACACCATGGAGGAAAAAGTTATTGAGACTTGAAAGTCTAAATTTCGGTTTTCAGAAGAAAACATAGCTCTTAGGCACTTTTTCGTGATATTATGTGCAGATGGGCACATTGTTGACGTATAGGAAGATATACATATATGATAGTTGACGCCTTTCTTCTACTTTCATAGTCGACAAATCCATTCCAAGGCACACAAAAACCCGTGTACGAGACCATTTGACATTTTGTCATTTTGACTTAATCACCATCTAACGGCAAAATCTACCATCGCGCTCATTGGTCAAATCAAGTAACCCTTCCCCACCTGGCATTTTTTTTTACAAAAACGTCATCGATTCATTAGAACAAGAATTAAGTGTGAATAAATATAAGTTAAGAGATACTTACATAAGTTCTACTTAACATTATGTACCTATTGTATTTTTACTTTCAAGTCTCAAAAACTTTTTTCTCCCATGGTTTACAGATTTACTGCCATACAATGAAATGATACACTTTTCAAGTACTTTCATTTGTTCTATAGATTGAAGTACTCGTATAACAAGGAAAAGAAAGTTTTGCCCATTTTTTCTATTATATTCCTTCTAAGAAGGGGACACATTTTGATAACCAAAAGACATAAACAGTTCGTTATTATCGAGCGGGTCTCGTAAGTAGATACCGTACCGTATCGTACTGTATCGTATCGTATGAGAGCATGTCAATGTTGTACGGGGGAAACAGAAGTGTAAGTGGTCCCGCGGGATCAGACACTTCATACGTTCAATTGCATATGAATGAGTTCTGATGGCTTGGTAAATAAACCACTTGTTTCCGTCAACGGCTTACGTTCTTTTTAATTTTTTTATGTGTTTAGGGCCTTTTCGTTTGTTTGTTAAATGTGTTTTTGTGGTAATGGGAAATATACATCTGTGTTTTACTCAATTTAAGTAGTGTGTTCTTTTATTTACGAGAGATATTACTTATATTATAAACGTGAAACGTTTGTTACAATTTCAAGTAAAATCCACAAAACGGATTTGAATGAAATTAAAAAAAAACAGTTTATATCGTGGATAAACACATAGGATAGTTTTTACCCCGATTTCATGTTCCCTTGGGAAAATTTAAATTTAAAAAATTAAATTAAATACCGCTGGCAACAGCTAGTATTGTACCTAATCGCTTTGAAAAAGACTATTATATCATTAATTTATATAATACACATACAGAAACCAATGGTACCGCTACGTTTCAACGCTAACGTGATGAGTGACTAAATTAATGTTATTATTATTTTGTTATTCTATAAATTAATTCTAAACTTATAAATATTTGCACACCATGACAAATTGGTAGAGGCTGAGGCTGCGGTTCCACTGAGGCGGAGCGGAGCAGAGCGAAGACGAGCTGTGCCGTTTTTCCCCAATCACATGAATTGAAATCCACATATCTTCTCCACTCTTCTTTGTGATTGGTGAATCGGGGCATATCTCGTCGCCGCCGCTCTGCTCAGCTCCGCCTCAGTGGAACCGCAGCCTCAGCCTCGCAGCCTAGTATTGTAATACAACGTGGCAACACCGCCAGACTCTTAAGCTGTTAGCTGGTAATATCCAGCTAACAGCGTTGAGGAGAAAGTGTAATAGTTCAGTTTAGTTTTCATATTTTAATAATTCAGGTAATTTTTAATTCAATGAATTGTTATGATCTGTGAATATTTTTTAATATTGTCAGCACAACTCCATGTACGCAAGTACTTAAGAAAACTTGCATGCATTTAATTTTTTTACACATATGAGCGAATATAGAATCTGAATCTGAAAATGTAGCATTTTTTAATTCATTCAGTCACAGAATATATATGTCCAAGTCCACACACAAATTACTGCACATTATACAGAATTAATGTTAAATCAAATTAACTAAATATGTAATGTACTAGGTACAGCATCTACATTCATTAACAGACAGACATTAACTGCGAATTAATTACCACAAAGCGAATCGCTCTTCAAAACGTATACGTATTAGCATTTTGAAAGCTATTAGGATTGCATTAATTGACAATAATTAATCAGACTCAAAGGGAACAATTTGGCTTAACCAAACTGTGCTAGATTAACCCCAGCGTGGTAAGGGCACCTAAATATTGGCGGTAATACATCGGCCGTGTTGGAAAATCATAGTGCCAACATGTTTTTTTTACAACATGGACACACCAAAGGAGAACGGCTATGTTGGTCTGTTCTACACATAGTTTATGGATGAAGTTCACCACTCTATTCCCAAACCTACTGACACTTCAAGTCAAGCTTTTTTATTGGTAGATCTGGGTGGCCTACCACGTCGTCTTAAGCGAGAGTAATTCCACTGTGTGAACGAGGTGGCGCTAGACGACTTGTATAGCTCTGTCTCTTTCCCACACATGATCTACTCTCAGACTTCAAGGTAGGCCACCAGATTTAATTGCGTCCCCGTAGGATAATTTTCGATTACGACACATAATATACTATAATACAACACAGAAACCGCTGACAAAAGTTAGCTCAAAATATTCATCCATGCTCTAAAATACGTTTATCCATCTGTGTTCAGGTAATTAACTTCCCACCGTTTTTACTACGACATAAAAATCAAGAAATAAGGGCCTCACTTGAACATAAAAACTTGTGATAGCTCTAAAACATTCAAAAGAAAGTTAGAGACCTATATCTATAGCCTATCTTAGTAGACAAAGGAGGCTATCATTAAACTTTCATTGCCATTTGGCCGCTGTGCGATTTTCTAGGAAATAAATCAAGTACAAAAGAAAAGTTTTCTCGTAAGGGAAAGTTTTTCCTTCATAATGTTTCGCTGGTTCACTTGTTGGATTGTTTGTTGAGAAGTGAATACTACTTGTACTTATATCGTGTGTACAGGGATGTACGTACCGGTGTATCAATGATACGGGGCTCCCTATCAACAGGGACTCGACTTGACCCGAATGTCACATAATATTGCCATAGTTTTCGTTTCTGTTAATAAGATCCCATAATAAGAAAAACAATTATAATAAAAAACGGTTTTTCTATTTCCCTCCGATCGTGTTTTTCTAAACGTTGGAATTCCCACACTAGGAATTTCTCCTGTGTCGAGGGTGCGTTAACAAACACAGAAGCCTACATACACAAATACCCAAACCCGGAACAACTACTTGTAGGTCCTGGCAGAGCACCGCCGTATCCTCACGACGGCAATAGGTGGTGGGCTCTCACAGGCGGCATTGGTCGAGACCATGCTGCGGGGCGAGATGGAGTGGGAGCGGTCGCCTCGCGAAGCAGTCATGCTAGCGAAGGAGGAGACGGAACTCGTGAGGGAGAGGACAGCGTCCACCTCACGACCCAGCCACAGTGGTAGACGCCCGCGGCGACGGACTTCGCAGGACGATATCCGGCCACCGTAGGCGCGGGCATGCGGGCGGCGAGTAACGGGCAACTCGCTGTCCGACCATGGACCATGCCCGGGTCGACGGCGCGTTGTGTTCCACGCGCGCCTCAAGGAGTGTCAGCATAATGACGGGGCCTGTACATAAAGGGCTATTGAAGGACACCGTGGATTTTAGTTAGTCAAGTCTGACAGTCCCTCCCGCCCTGCCCTGGCTGGGAGGACTCATTTGATGATTTTACCACGTTAAAAAAAACTACACCTCAGGAAATATTCCACAACATAAAATCGGAATAAAAACTATTCCATGTGTGAATCCAGATTATTTGTGTTCCAAAATTTCATTAAAATACGTTGCTGAATAAAATTAACTACAAAACGAAATTTGTAATGCTTTTTCTGTGATAATTTCGGAATTTCAAAAACTCATTTGCTGATTTTACGACGTAAAAAAAAAGGGCGTCAGATCAGCCACTACAGCCGCTCAGCCACTACGCTAACCGTGTCAGCTTGACAATAACAACTTCAAGTATACTAACATTCATCAAAATAGGTTACCACTTACATAAACCGATTTTTTTTATGGGAGAATAATTGAACTGTTTTATATTCCAAATCTATATTTTGAAATAAAGAATCTTAATGAAAAAGAAGCGATCATAAATAAAATCTACCGTAATTTGTACTGGTGTACAAATTCGGGAGTCAGTATTACAATTGTGATATGGTTACCACAATTGTAATACCTATTTGGCACAGCCGTGAGGCACACGGTACCTACTTTTGTGTTCTTCCTTTTCCATTGTCTCGTAATTTTTAATTGTAATTGTGTGCCTATACGTGTCAAATAAACTTATTTTCTTTCTTCTTTTTTTCTTACTGACTCCCGACCGAAGTTTTTCTGAGTGTTCCTTCTCATTTCACTCTTATTAAAAAAAGATTTAAAAAAAAACAATAAAAGTCAGGATACTTTTTCTAACCTGATTATGATTTTTAAATTGACATATGTATGTGAACAGGGACATAGCAAAAGGAATTTGTAAAATCTTGAAACAGTTAGTGTTCTACTTACCCACGAATAAAAAGGCAAGACTGCCTAATTAATTCATTTAGGCACAAAGGCTTCTCCGAAACCTTAAAATACTGCCTCTATAATTTTATGAGGTACGTAAAGGGATGAAAATATAATAGGGTTTTGTGAAATTAATAAGTGGGTATATTAATTAAGGAGTAAATTAAAACAATTATAAATTATTAGTATCTTCTTCATTTTTTGTGATTCCGTACGGGCGGTACCCGAAATATAGCGAGAGAGTGAAGCTATAAAGTTTAAAAAAAAAAAAACAAAATGTTGCACCCCGTTTTAGGAATTTCTCCTGTGTGGTTGGTGCTTTTAAAAATATTTAATCTTATAGACACAACACTCAGATCTGGAACAACTAATTAAAGATCATTCAAAAATATTTGTTGCGTGCGCTCAGCTGTCGAAATCTTACACATAGTAGCTAAACCAGTATATTCTTAGCTATACCATCTTTCTTTTGGCGTGCTAAAATTATCAAATGTGTCGCCTTGGGAGGAGCGGAAGGGACTCTCAAACACATGATCAAAAATCCACCCTGTTCCTGTAAATACCCTTTACGTTCGACGACGATACGGATGGCGCGGAGGTTATTTATTTTTAATGTTTATAAAAGCACCCACTACATAGAATTTGTTCTTAGTGCTCCACAAAGATATAAAAAAAACTGTCAAACGCGGTGTGTGTATTCCAAGGACCGCATAACCATGTTTAAACCCGCAACCCCGGTACCTAGTTGTTTTATCCCTATGGGGGGCCCGTCAGTTTGCTAACAGCAAGTAGATATCGATATATCTACCTGCTGTTAGCAAACTAAAAGGACGATTCCTTCACGCAATTTATTCTTGTTCTCTTTGCCCGCTCAAACCCCTTCCCTTATATCCTGTGTCACTAGGACCAAAGTAGCTTTCAACTGGTGAAAGAATTTTTGAAATCGGTCCAGTAGTTTCAGAGCCCATTCTATACAAACAAACAATCAAATCTTTCCTCTTCATAATATTAGTGTGGATACGTTCGCGTTTGACCACTATCTCGCCTGATGGTAAGCGATGATGTGCCTGGAAGTAACTAGTCACTCTTAACTTGAAGACCCCAAGGTTATAGCTTTCAGGAAAATTCTTCTAATTAAATGTATTATTTTCTTTAGTCTATGCTTATGCACACTTACTCATATAAACATAAAACTTTTCCCACCACATTGTCTTCATTCCTCCGCAATTCATTCATTTAGGTAGGATAGTGAATAGAACCCTGATTACTATAATTAATTCTTCTGTTTGTTATCTCAACGGCTCAACTCACTACTTACCGAGCAATTTTCAGTGTTTAATTAAAGCCCTCATACATAATACTTCATCAAGGCAGCTAGACTTTAACACAATGTGTTAAATACCAACTTGCAAGCAAAGTAAACGTAAATACGTACGGAATGGAGTACAAGGAGCTTACTACTTTTTTTTTCTTTTACGTGGTAAAATCATCACATGAGTCCTGAGACCACCCAGGGCAGAGCGGGAGGGTCTGTCAGACTCGTACTGATTAAAATCCACGATGTCCTTCAATAGAATATCTTGTTGAGATTAGCCGATAGATTTCTGTTTATTTAGGTAGTACTAGCGTTTGTCCCTGGCTTCGCACAGGTGTAATTATATATAAATAAAATATAGCCTTTATTACTCAAGCATAATGCAAAAAAAAAATTGGCACCGTGCACGACTTTATCGCCACCCAGCGTACGCAAGTTTACTGGCTCTGACCGTTCCAATTAAAATCAGATTTTGTTACAAAACACTTGATTTTGGATATTTTTTTAACGTGATAAAATCATCAAATGAGTCCTCCCACCCAGGGCAGAACGGGAGGGACTGTCAGACTCGTACTGACTTAAATTAACGGTGTCCTTCAATGGCCCTTTACGTTCCGGAGTCCCGCGACCCCGGCAGGCTTTGGCCATCTACAGGGGGGGGCCGTCACTATGCTGACACTCCTTGAGGCGCGCGTAGAACAACACAACGCGCTCTATGGGTGACTCGCCGTCCGATCACAGACCATGCCCGACGGCGTGTTCTACGCGCGGCTCAAGGAGCTGTCAACAATGTGTTGGACCAATAAAGGGACAAAGCCTGCCGGGGTCGCGGGACTGTCTAAACTGGAACGTAAAGGGCTATTAAGGGAACACCGTGGATTCAAGTCAGTACCAGTCTTACAGACCTTCCCGTCCCACCCTGGACGGGAGGACCCATTTGATGATTAAACAACTCAAATTAAATGAGGATACTCATTGGAATCACATTGCTCATTTATTTTACATTAATACAAATAACCGACTAATTGAAATGTGTTTAATTAGTTAATTATCTAAAGCCCTGTAGGTTCCACACCGCACCTAATCGATACCACAGTGACAAATGAGGGCGCAACCTCACTTACAAATCATTAGAAGTATAACATTGACGTTTAATAAAATAACTTGAATATATATACTCTGTTAAGCGGAGTAAATAAACATACTTTTTTTTACTCTTAATCATTATGTCATGAAATGCCTGATGAGCGGGTTTAGAGTTATGCTTTGCAACCCTAGGGAGAATCGCTTTCAACTGATAGCTGTCAGTTGACAGTCAGTGTCCGATGCGGACCTGCGTGAGGCCGAAGGTAAGGACGCCGCCGCCGTGGCGCCTCTCCAGTCACTCCTTAAAGTGGAGTCTTACCTCCGCGATTGCGGCGTGCCCGCTAATTAATACGGCAGTTAAGAGTTTTGAAAAAGAATGGACACGTTTTCCTTCTTTCGTTAAATCAGTGAATGTTCACAAAGATAAAAGACATTAAATCTCGAAAGGGGTGATTCGTGACGTCAGGACACACTAAAAATGAAAGCACGTAGTGTTATGAATTCTGTCAGCGTCGTATCTTCGTTAATTTGGGTTTACTTAACAAAAGAAAAAACTACGAGTAATTTTTTTTTTACAATGTAACTGAATTTTTTTTTTTTATATAAGTACATGCCGTTAACACTCGATAACTCAAAAAGACAGACTGACTTAACAAACCGCGTTATCGCAATCAGGTTTACATTACGAGTACCGACAGAAAATAATAAAGCCACATCAACTAGAAAATATGTAACAGATTACATTACTCATATGAAACAAAGCTGAATGAAAAACACTCGTAAATAAGGAACAAGTAATTCGTCAACCGTATGTCAGCGATGGAATCGTAAAAAGTAGATCGGGTAAAAAGCGGAACGCCCGCTTGTGTAGGTATAATAAGTTAGGTATCTGTACACATATGAATTGTTCTTTGTTAACGTTGTTACTCGTATGCCTGATAGAGTATAGTATGGGATATACGGATGATTTTTAGGTCGTAGGTACTGAGTCCTCCCACCCAGGTTAGGGCAGGAGGGGCTGTCAGACTTGTACTGACTAAAATCCACGGTGTCCTTCAATAGCCCTTTACGTACCGGGGTCACGGTAATTTCTTTATGATTGGAACCTCACAGGAAATAGTGTTGACAGGATAAGTTTTCAAAACCCAGACTGGTTATTACGTACATTTTTTTTCAATACCGCTGAGATTATCCAGTAGTTATTTCCTAGAACTGAATATTTCGAAAAAAAAAACTATTCCAGATTAATGTTGTACGTCTGCGTCACGATGTGGTTAGCCCAAAAGTATCCCAAAAAGGCCGGGTTTAGAAATTTATAGAGGAAAAGTTAGATCCGTTGGAAGCATCTACGTTTGTTACAGGGGAAACCAATGTATGAAGGCCATAGTACTTTAATACGTTTCTACTTTATTTATATTTCAGAAAACCTCTACCTGTTTTCAACTCCAAACTAAAATCTCCGTGATATCCGAATTGCGTTACGAACTCGATTCATCGGGCACTCTCCGTGTACCGCAACAACTCTCGACCGCCGCTGCCGTGGGCACGATGATACTCAACTTTAACTCAATGTAGGTCGGAATCATTCGGTCTTTCACGAAGGATGGTATATTGCCACTTAGGGTCAGCTCACACTGAATCGCGACGCGACGCGAAAATAAGTTAGATTTCGGAAATTTTACCGACTTTCACGAATTTTTTGTGAGAGCGAATGGAGCGAATGTTTTGATTATTCTTATGTTTAAAATTGTACTTGCCATTGTCTCGAATCATATTTTAAGTCAATCACGTTACAAGTCACTGAAAGCCAATTGTAAAAACACATGAAAAATTGAATTTTGCTATACTACACAGGACCACACCTCACCTCACCTTAAATAAAGTTAGATTTAGAGTCGCTCTGTTGTATTGTATTGTACTCAAATGTACGTAACGTTGTATCTTAAGCAACTCGTTTTTAGTTTGAGTTAATATGTTAATTGGATATATTTGATTGGTCTTCATTGCTGCAAATGTGTCACCCAAAAAAATGTTTTGACAAAGTGGCTACCAAATTGCATTGTTCGTATTTTTTAATCACCCCGGTCTTTTAAATACAATATAACAAGGAAATTTTATACAATGTAAACGCCCAGGTTACTGTTTCCAATCAACTCTGAAAAAGCAAAGAAAAAAGCAGCCCGTACATTCCGCCGATTGGAACAACAAATGGGCAGATGTTTTTATTTTTAAACTGATCCCACAGTAAAAGCTGTATAACTAGGTGGTTTGAAAAGTTCTCAGCCTAACCTCGATTTGAGGGTAGTATAAATTTGTACTAATTTGATAGCTTGATTATTCATTTGATCGTATGTCAAGTGGCATTTTGAAGGATGCGTATTGATTATTTAAAGATTTTTATTTAAAGAAATCGGCCACTCCATCTTGAAATGGAACAAATCTCAATGAACAATAATCCTGTAAGAGTTTAAGGGGTTTCTGATTTGTAATCTAATTTCGTACTATTTATTATTACTTTGGTTTAAGAACTAAATCAAACAGCATTCTAATAAAATTCTTACTTAGATGATTCTATATTAGATCTATTTCTTGTTATGAAAGTTTTTGAGGATGGATGGACGCAAAAACCAGTGAATGGAGAAGAATTTAAATGTTTGATACACATATAGTTTAAAACCAGGAATAACACATAGTATAGTTTTTATCCCGATTTTATCTTCCCGTAGGATAATTTTTGAGTTGGGCCAAGCCGCTGACAACAGCTAGTAACAAATAAAAAAATCTTACGTACACATCGGTTTAAATCACTCTAGCGAGCGGTAAGAAAAACAAACAAATAGAAAGAGTTGAATACCATCCAAATAGCGAACACTAAGGTAAACAAGAGCAGCCTAAAAAGCATAAATACACGAATGTAAATCGTCGCATCCAGCTTACAAAAGCAGAAAAGAAAAAAATCACGTTGGCCACACGAATGGCCAGCAAAAACTCCTGCGGTTTGGAAAAAAAAAAGAAATGTTCCAATGTCGTCCGGCTTAAACACAGTTTGCCACTCACCGTCAACATTTCAACTAGCTACAGTAGCCACTAGCCACTCCAACATAACATTATGCATCAACATGAACGGGACACAGATGGCCAGTCACTTTTATGAGAACTTCATCTGACGCTTGGACTTTTATCGGAGGCGCGACGACTTCTCGATGTAATTTATTGCCTCTCAACAAAGTGTGTACCGAGATACTGCTGTAAAAATATCTGATCTTCATTTTATTTTCTGTGTCGATATTGTTGTCCTTAAACTAGGTAAAAGAAAATTTAAAAACTGAGGTGCTAGCACGATGACATTATGTAAACGTTAAGGTGCTGATAGACTTAAGAATTCACTTCTAACAGAACATCGAGCATTCGCCATTTATAATTTTGTCGAACTGAACAACGAACAGATCCAAGCATAGATTAAAACATCGCAACGGACAGTCACGATCTTTCTAGCGAACGCTCTAGTTGATTGTCGACTAAAACTTTGTCTTCATGATGATGTCAGACTTCAGTCGACTCAGTAAAAAGCTCCAACCAAAACACTACTTAGAATGCTCGCTAAAACGCTCTCGCTTGTTTTTCTTTAATGTAACATTCCAAGAATGCTCGTTATAAGTGAACGCTCAGTTTATCGGCACCTTAAAGTTAATACTCCGAATCCTATAGCACTGAGGTATGTTTCTGACGGTCAATATTTCTCGTACTCGTAGATATCCATAATCCCTGGTCGACGGCGAAATGACAGGGCAGGGGTCTCGGAACTAACGGGTAACCGTGGCCCCGGAACGTATAGGGCTGTTGAAGGACACCGTGGATTTTAGTCAGTACAAATCTGACAGTCCCTCCTGCCCTGTCCTGGGTGGGAGGACTCATTTGATGATTACCACGTAAATAAAACATGTAAATTAATCCATAACATTGAGTATGGTATAATATATCATCTGGTATTAGTATACCACCTGGAATTGAATGTTTCATTTTATAAACTAAGAGATTTATTAAAGTCACCTAGACCTTTGCACCTCTGAAAAGTAGGTAGCTATTTTTACAGACATTTCACTTGATAGGATTAAGTTAAAAAAATAATTGATCTTCAGAACAGTGTTTTTACATAGTTTTAAATTAAAATACTTCTTCCTGCAGTGAACCGTCTCATACCCTTTCAACTTTATTTCATAACACAAATATTTACATCCATAAATATGTTACCCCAATTTTCCCATTAAAATTGAAACTCTACTTATTTATGATCAACATTAACGCTTCAAAAACAGCCCCAACTTTTCATTCAAATGTTATAAGTCTGAAAGGGTTGAAGGGTTTTCGAAATTACTTTCAGTGGGTTCAGGTCGGAAATTAAGCCATATTTCACAGTGAATCTAGGCTATTCATAATGTGTAGGTAGTAGAACAGGTTACTCAACCTGTATACACTGAAGTAAATAAGACATTCCTCTACTCGCTACCTACAGAATAATTAGGTCCCTAAAGACCTAGAAAAGTGGCAATAACTCTCCGAGCTTTTCATTTTTACGAGATTTTATTACAACCTCTTATTTTTTTAATACAAATTTTATGTGGTAAAATTAATTTTTAATAAAATGTTTAGGTACTGTGTTTTTATTTTTCTGATTGAAAAACGTTGCCACATACTAAGAATGTGGGTGCGTTTACAAACATAGAAACGCACATACACATACATCCAAACCCGGAACAACTACTTGTAGGTCATACAAATATTTGTTCTCGGGTATCGAGCCTGCGACACGCGGCGTAGCAGTGAAACGGTCAGCCACTGCGCCAACAGTATCGTCAATATTACCTAGTTGATGTTTTCTTCATAATTGGCTATTTGACAGTAGCTATAAATTACAAATATAATTAGTCCGTCATTTAGAGTTTAAAAAAATAACGGACACGTATTTTTTCTTTTGCAAAATCAATGAATATTAACCAAAATATAACGCATAAAAACTTAGAGTGGGGGCTCCTGACGTCAGAATTCAGTAGAAATTGTACTGAATTGTGACGTATTGCCAATTTTGAAAGCATCGTACTCCGCCAATTTTGGCTTACGAAACAAAAGAAAAAAAAGGGTCGAATATTTTTTGATAATCTAAGTGACGGACTAATTATTATTTTTCAGTCAAATAGCCAATTGTCACTACGTTTATTTTAGCATGGTAACATCATCAAATGAGTCCTACTGATTGGAGCAGAAGGGACTATCAGATCTCGTTATGACTGAAATCTTTGGTGTTCCTTCAATAGCCTTCGTAACATCACAACTATGGCACCTTCACACCTTCTTTGTTATCGTGGTCCCAAAGTAGGTCCATGGTCCGATATTAGTTACAAGACCGCTTTCAAATTGTTAAGATTATGTACATTGTACTCGTATTCACAGCTTGGCATTCTGTTATTCAATTAACAATGGGTTGTTCTATCTCGATACAGCGTCCAAACTTTGTAGACCACTTTGTATTGTAAATTCGTAACTATTGGTAACACTATTATTCTCATGATACACCAAAGCCTCTGTCAAACAGACAGGCGATAGCGAACCGGACCGAGTCCGAAGCGATAACGAACCGATACAAGACGTTAAACTAGGTGCAGCGAACCGAGGCGTGGCAGTTGTATTAGCTGGATTTTTATGAACGATGTCAAACAGAGCAAATACGCCTTCGCCATGTCTTCGCATCGGTTCGGTCACGCTACCTATATAACTGAATTCAAACAGTTCCATACATTACAAATAAAAACGCCTCGCTTCGCATTCACCACGTCTGTCTGTTTGACAAAAGCTCAAGCGTTTTCCATACCATGTTGGGGTCGGTTTCCAGTGAAACTGGATGCAACTGAATATCAGTATTTTAAATCCAAATCCGAGAAACCTTGTAATCTTTGAGTCTTTGTGCAGCGAGTCGCGGGTTCGGTTCCAGCACGAAACAAATTTAATATTTGTATGACCTATAAGTAGTTGTTACTTGTCTGGGTATTTGAGTTTCTACGTTTGTGGGGCAAAGTTTATTTAAAAAAAATATTCTTATTATTTATGAATTTCTGAGCTTGACGGTTATTTGTTTATGATCAATTTAAATTCTTCTCCAAGACACCAACTGTGCTCCCATCTATATATATAAAAAAATTATGTTGGTTTGTGTACGCTTCAAAAACTCAAAAAGTTCTGCACCGATTGAGCTGAAATTTTAGCATGATATATAATCCGCATCAAGGATTATTTTTATCTAGTTTTTGCATCAGTCACATATCCGCGACCGCAAAAAAAAAACAGTTTTTTTAACGATCATCTGTGAACCAGTCTAATAACTACCAGATCAAATAAGTAATACCTGTGGTTGAAAAACCGGTACCGACCTACGTAAATCGGATAAAAAGTTCATAAAGCTAGCGCTGGACTGTGAGAGATAAGTTTTGTGTTATATTTATTACCTTAGTATCAGTAAACCCTTATTTAAATATCAATGAACTGTGCAAACTGATACTAATCTTGTGATGATTTGGAATTCAGAGGATTTTACGATTTTCATTGTAATACTGCATTTTCTATGTATAACCAAGATGTAAAATCTAAACATTTGTATGACTGGAACGCCACTAAAATCCACAGATCTTAAAACTTATGTTAGCTAACTATATTATCGTAAATAAAATAAACACTTAAAATGGCTAACACTACCAAATTCTTCTGCAAGGCTTGAAATGAAAGAGAAAACTTTGGCTAAAGAACCGTCTGAATTTCAGAAGACGGAAGATAAATAAAAATACATCGATAATCCTCGGGTCAAAACGAAGTCAAGGCGAACTGTCAATGCTAAACTGTATAACGCTTATCCGCGCCATCCATTGTTTATTTCGTGGCCCTTATCGAATTAGGAGGAAGTTTGCGAGAAATTACATTAACAGCCAAGAGGACGGGCGACGAGCGTTTTAACTTAATGGACTCTTCGGACTCCCTTGTCGTCACTTAGCAGCGACTGCCGCTCAATAAAAGAAAATGTGGAACACTCGCCGACTCGCCCAACTCGCACTGCCATACCGCACACATGTGAACCAACGCCAGATATACTTTTTTATCCTTTTGGATCGGAAATCCTCTGAATTATGTATAGTCGAGGCAGTTTCAATATTTTTCCTAAAAGTCTTTGGGAAACAACACTTAAAGTATTTCTTTATTCCATTTTTCTGGATACAAAAGTTGGGTGCATAAGAAGAAATGTGACTTGGCTGTTATGGTTATGTCTTAAATAAGGTAACACTGAAAAGGAAAAGTTTATAAAAATGGTACACGGAAATAAAAGCTTAGTAGCACTCTGTTTACGAGAGTGGAAATTAAAAACATACGGATCCTGATACTTTTTGAATTTTATTTTAAGAAAAAACTTGCATTTAAAATGTTCTTTTTAGAAATAAGAAGAATGAAGTTTATCTCAGAACTAAACTTCCAAAATTCCATTCATGAAACGACGAAACAAATGAAACGACGAGACACAATTTTACATCAATAATGTCCTAAATATATACTAAAATGTACGACTCACAAGATATAACGCAAACACACGAGAGATTAACACAACACAATACTATTACGTCTCTCAAATGACTGCTTCGGTAATTAAACAAAATGGTAGCTCAAAGCCAAATGAATAATCAGAAGTGTTCTCACATCAATGGGTTTTAACACCTTAATCTGGAGTGTATATCACGAAATAACGACACAATAAATGAAAGGACGAAGTCTCTATTTAATCATCGGGAATGGATGTCTAAATAGGTCATCTAACTAATAACTAAAGTTTATGAAGATGGATGGATGAATCTGTTACTTTTTCGCACAAATACAACGGATATTCACAGCCTGCATGTAAGTTGAAAATCCTACCGGATCGCCATCTGCATAATTGTCAATCCAGGTTATACACTGGTTTATTCCACTTTGTTCAACTGAGTGAACAAAGAAGACATTGAAGACAGTGAAGAGGATACATTGGTATCCTCTTCACTTTGGAAAAATTTCATTAACTTTTTGATAAAACTCCACAAGACCGTAGAAGAAAAGTCGCCTTTGTTCACCTAGGTGAAACAATTCCGAGGTGACCAAAGGACCCAAAGGACACCGCTTAAAACCACTAAATTCACCTATTAGATACCACCCAAGTGAAACTTTTTCCGGGGTTAATCGAGGTCACCAGAATTTCCATTTTGTTCACCTGGGTGATATCAGATGGATGAACAAAGTGGAAAAAATCTATAGAGTATCTATATACCCATTAAAATCCTTCTAGTAGTGTTTATGCGAAAGAGTTTAAAATATCCATCCAGCTTCATCAATTTTCGCACATATAAAATATATCTATAATATATAAATAAATATATATAAAGTCGCATGTGTCCTAGGGAAACAGGAAAAAAGTAAAATTTGAAAAATAAAACAATAAGCGTCGTCAATGAAAATGTTTGACAAAGAGAGGGAAAATATGTCAAGGAATCGCACCTTTTCTTGAATGTTTCCGACACGTGTCACCTGCTTGGGGTACTAATGACAATGTGTTCTCGCTGTTTAAAATTATATCATACTAACTTTTCCCTTGAACGCCTGAGGGGGAACACCTCCACACAATAATAATACGAAGAAAGTGGTGTAATGTTCTGAATTGTTTGCGGGCTAAATAAAGACATGGATCGCACAAAAAGGAGGAAAAGAAGCCCTATGTTCAGAAAAAAACACCATATATAAGTGCTGGGAAAGCCACTCAAAAAGATTTCCATCGAGTCTTAGTTTTTATGAACTATCATTTAGTCGCCGTTTTAATTTACCGTGATATCAAGAATTCGATCCCACAGTCCAAACATGCAAACTCATTCAACCATAAAGATGATATTCATTAGCAAACATCTAAACTCAATAACATCCAAACTCACAGACATAAAGTTGAATATTGAATACTATGTATAATTCCCTCTGTGTAACTGATATCAAAGAAACCGAAACCGGCACACAATCGATTATGCCGGTAACAACAACGGAGGGGTTGTTTAGCAGAACGATCAGAAACACGATTATTGAGAGGCACCATGAATATTCATTGTCCAGATGTTCGGCTATGTTCGGGTTTTGTTCGCCCATGTCCGACGTTCTAGTTTGAACATGAACTGAAAGGCTGAATATCCTATGAATCAATGTTAGATAAGACTGTCTTTACAATGCGGACGGGACGTCAGGTCGAGTAATGTGTGTGTCGGGATGGTAGCGACTGCGACATGCAAGCATAAGTTACGTACCTACTAACTATGCATGCGTTTGTGTATGTGAACAGATGTTTTATTAATGCAACCAGTCTTTCAGAATATGGTATTTGTATATTTCAGTTATTACAAAGATTTTAGTGCTCTCCGTTTAAATTAACGTTCTACTAGTATCTTCCTATTGATTTAGTTAATATTTATGTATTTGATTTATTTTCGAAACAGTTTCTATGGAATTACATCCGATTTTATTTGTCAAAGACATTATGGAAATTATATTCAATTTAACGTCAAAGCGAAAACAAATTAGAATAATTAAAACTCGACAATAATTACGTTCTTTTCCTTTTAAGCAACTATTAAGAAGGCAATCTTCAAACCAATTTTGTCTAAAACCAAAAAATAAATGAAGCAATTAACTCTAATTTAATTAAAGGACGTTGAAAAAGTTTCTCTGTTTGCCTAGATTTATTCACACGAGAGAATCTATGTAGTCGCACCGCGTTTTCAAATTAACAAGCTGAAACTAGCTAGTTTAGACTTCTCAATCGCACATTTAATAGCTTGGAAGTGCATTTCATGAGATAGAATACGTGACTCAAAAAGATTTATTACCCCAGACTTAATTCAGGCAGTCTTCGGGCCGCCGGCGAAATTAATGTAGTCTAGATTCTAGATAGAGACCTGTGATTTAATATATTCAATTATTATGTTAAGCAAGTGAACTATTGCTTGATTGCTTGGTTATTAATATGCTTGGTCGTTCTGATGAGTTATGTGCTTATAATCATTGTAAACTGCTTAATACATACATGAATGGTTGGCAACATGCCTTTTCAAGGTTTTCATCACTAAGTTAAAACGGCTATTAGAAAACTTATTATCCCCCATCATACATGGATAACGATGATTTGAATCTAACGACGTCTGATCTTCCATGAAGGTTTACCTTTCATTTTATCTACAACAGATTAACCAAATTCCCAACTAAACAATAGGAAAACTCGCCGAGGTTGGTATAATATAACCAAGTTTTATTATTCTAATTACTCTTTGTTGCAAACAAGATCCAACAATATTTACTGAACGCAAACAATCGCGATGCCTACTTCGTAGAACGCTGAACTATAGAATACTAAATGAGTTCCAAATTAAAATTACTGGATTCTAAATGTTTCTATAGACAATATTATCCTTTTTCGTATTCTCTGACCCTAACAAAATAGAACTTAATGTTTTTGAATTTCGGGCACGCCGCAATCGCGGCGGTAAGACCCCTCTTTGAGGAGTGGCTGGATAGGCGTCACGGCGTCCTTACCTTCCGCATGACGCAGGTCCTCACCGGACACGGAAGTTTCGGGAGGTTCCTGTGTCTGATAAGGAGGGAGGAAACGCCTGGGTGTCACCACTGCGAGGACCGTCCTGAGGACACGGTGGAGCATACGGTGCAGGACTGCCCCGCTTGGGCAGAGCATCGCCGTGTCCTCACGACGGCGATAGGCGGAGACCTCTCGCGCCCGGCATTGGTCGAGGCCATGCTGCGGGGCGAGACGGAGTGGGAAGCGGTCGCCTCCTTCTGCGAAGCAGTCATGCTCGCGAAGGAGGAGGCGTGCCGCGTGAGGGAGAGAACAGTGTCCTCCCTCCGACCCACCCGCAGTGGTAGACGCCCACGGCGACGGACGTCGCCAGACGATCTCCGGCCACCGTAGGCGCGAGCATGCGGGCAGCGAGTAATGGGCGACTCGCTGCCCGACCATGGACCATGCCCGGGTCGACGGCGCGTTGTGTTCCACGCGCGCCTCAAGGAGTGTCAGCAAACTGACGGGGCCTGTAGAGGGCCAGAGCCTGCCGGGGTCGCGGGTCTTACCCATCACCGTAACCCCGGTACGTAAAGGGCTCGTGAAGGACACCGTGGATTTTAGTCAGTACAAGTCTGACAGTCCCTCCCGCCCTGCCCTGGGTGGGAGGACTCATTTGATGATTTTACCACGCTAAAAAAAAAAAAAAAAAAAATGTTTTTGAATTTAAATACTTTTTGTTATAGAACATTTTTGATAGTGGTAAATTAATTAAACGATTTTGTGTTGAAAGCAAAAAAAAAACAGTATATTGAAAGAGTAAACTAGAAGAGCCAAAAACATTGCAAATAGTAAGCAAGGTCTTACAGACCACACTTTAACCATTGCAAGCAAATATTTTCCCTTATGATTTGGGTTCATGTTACAAATTGCGCCTCTTCGCACTAATTGGTAACGCCTAATTGGTAGTCGCTACAGAAAAATTACTTTCATCAACGAGCGAAGAGTTTCATAATTACTGCAATTAGGACCATTGCGGCGTTTTGTTCCGACGAGACGGCGGGATGGCGGGATGGCGCGGACGTGTCGCGTGTACTAATTTATCATTTTTGTGGCTATTCACAACCGCTTTGAATTAATTTGAGTCGTTGGTAACGCACGCGCCCCCACCCACACAGCCCCACGCATATTACCCGTGGTCTATCGACACTCGTAAGTGGTGGCGCCTGCCTCCACAAGATTTACAATTACCAGCAATTTAGGAGATCGCCATAAAGTCAAACGATTCGACTGGTTCTGATATTCTGATCACGTAAAAGTTTCATTATGCGGAGGAACTAAAATATACATGAACGATAAAAGCGAAATGCATCCCATATTAGATGAAAGAGCAATCTTCTAATGCAACCACGGCATCACGGAATGAGATAGGAGCTGACGCTGTATGAACATTGAAAAATCGTTGAAACGCGTTTCTGTTCATGAATCATTTTGTTTAGACTGTACATTGGAATTTACAGTAAGTAAATAACAACAATGAAAAATTTAACTAGACGAACAAAGAGAAAGTACAAAGAAAAAATAGGTAACAAAGTCTGCTATAAATTCGGAGTTTGTGAGCGGCGGTGCGGCGCGCGTAATGAAAAGTTACATGGGCGTGTACATCGTCGTACACTGATCTTGTATACGATATTAGCTGTAGGCTCACTGCACAAGACGACACTGTTTTACAAATATGGAGGAACATTAACACTTTATTAAGCCACCTAGTTAAAACCTTTGCGTGGGTTGCTATGGGACCGAGAATATATTAGCCGGAGCTGACATTAGCGGATTGTAACGTTATATGTATATGAATATATTGTAACATAGTATTTATTACCTGGAAAGTAGGCGTGGAAAATGGCGTATTATAATTATAATATAATTTGAAATTATTTCTTTATACAAAAATAGCAATGGATACCTAGGGTAAGATAAAAAATATTCCGATCATATAACAACACATACAACCGAGGGATAATTGTAACCCAATAAACGAGCAAGGTATGGGAAAACTGTTTATTATTGGCATTGCATGGCATGGCAGAAAAGTAAAACTAAACTACGATTAATACCCTGAAGCGTACATTTCAACGAACAAACACACATCGTGATTTTCGTAATCCTCCATTTCAGTTTCATCTAGTTCCCCAAGTTCCCTGGACTTATTCCAAATGGATTAATTCGAGCCTATTCAAGCCTTAATCTTTTTATTCACACTCCAGTTGTAAGTAAAAGTTCTACTTTAACGCTTGTCTGAATATTACTTTACGAAAATAATATTGTTGTACGTCCCTCCAGTGTGTTTTGTAATTATTCAGAAATTTATAAAGAAGCTGTATACCCGATGAGATTTCCTATAGACAAAAACGTCGGATTTATAACAAAATTGCCTTATTTCCTTTATGGGATGAATTTTTAAAAATATTACTTTAATGTTCAAAATTGTTATAAAATTGTGCTTTCTTTTCAAAAGACCAAGTGGTTAAAATTTAGTATAATCTAGTAGTTAGCTGAAACCAGCAGGAACCTCTCGTTTTCCGAAGTAATTTACATATATACATTTACCAAAATTAGTATTTGGAGCGGAAACCTGCTAATGCTTCAAGACTTTTTTACTTTTTTACACGTCTGCCCAAAACGGTAGTGTTATGTTTTCAGGATTCAAATATGCATGTTGGTTTTTAAGTTTTTTTAGTCGAAAAAGCAGTGATAGCCGAGTAGTACGACCGTTGGACTGCCAAGTCAAAGGTTGCAGGTTCGAACCCCGGCACGCACCAATGTCTTTTAGAATTCATGTGCGTATTATAAATTAATTATCACTTGCTAAAAACGGTGAAGGAAAACATCGTGAGGAAACCAGCACACCTGAGAGATTTTTCAACGGTGTGTGAAGCCATGTCAGAGGCCTACGGGCGGTTTAAACTCTGACACCAGGTTATTCATCAACCATACGATAAGAAGAAGAAGAAGTCGAAAAAATAAGTATAAATGGCAAATTTGACACTGCAACTATTTCGTTGCCTTCAATGGTATGTTATGCCGTCACCCTAACCAGCGGCTCGTATCATTCACTCACTTTAAGTTATAACTGAGAAGAATCATGAGATATGAAGCGACGTTCTGGATAATAAATGCTTTTTATATTGGATCGTGTCTTCATCTCGGTTTTATTGTAAGTGGATCGCATCCGTGAATATATTCGTAACAACCTTAAATAAAGAAATTTTAAGTATTTTTACATTTTTTTTTTTTTTTTGATGATCGATTTGATATTGTCACTTTTGGATATTGTGTTGGGAATTCGAAAGTGAGAAAGATATTAACTTAATAATAATATTGACTTAATTATTTTTAAAAGCTGTGTTATGTAAGTGATACAACTTTCTTATTCTTACCAGCTTTCAGGTTTTTTCAAATCCAAATATAAATGAATATAAAATGTTACAATGTTTTTTTTTTGTCTCAATATATTTCCATTCCATTCTATAGAATGGAAGTCATTATTTTTATTACTTTTTCAGTCTGATGAACTCGAAATGTAATAAAGCTATGCCCATTGTAGTGGAAACTGTAATATCATCCAAAATAAATAAAGAATTTAATCAAATAATTCGGTCACCGAAGTAAAGATTTTAAAGGTATTTTTAACAGAAATAATCATTCTAATAAATCTTTTAGAACTGAAAAAAATACGCCGTTTCAATTCTACAGTGCAAATCGTAAAAAATGAGTATCAAACCGAATATTCCTTTAACATTTTCCTGGCATGAAACATTTCGGTGCATTTCCCATAGTGGGGAAGAGTGGGGATAAAAGGAAAAAGGGATTAGCGGCTTTTAACTTACCCACAAACTGACAGCGCGCTGTGTGGTCAGAACTCATAGGGCGAAAATATGTACCTAGGCTTACGATGTATGTGCTCGCGGCTCCTGATTTTACTCTGTAATATACATACTAATGGAAATGAATTTTCTGTTGACATTCGGTCTAAAATAAATATGGGAAAGCAGTTATTTAATCTATGTGTAAATAAATTTGATCACACAATTATTGGTATTGGTTTTTTTAATCGTGGTTTAATCATCAGATCAGTCCTTCCCAGGGCGATTATAAACCACGTTGTTCCTTCAATAGCCCTTTACGTTCTAGGGTCACGGTTACCTGATTAGACACCGACCCCAGCAGGTATTGGCTTTCTATGGGGGCCCCATCAGATTGCTCCCAGCTCTATGAGGCGCGCATGGAACACGACGCGCCTTCGACCCGAGCATGGTCCATGATCGGACGGCGAGTAACTCATTACTCGCCGTCCATTAGCGATTGGTATTTCTTACAACAATTTTGTAGTATTGATCCTGCAGCCAGAAATGCTATGACAGAACTCTTCTATGATAATGATATGAAGACGAAACGTCGTATAAGCATTTCATTTTAAAGATAAACTTGAAATTCAAATGCTATTTTTTTTAACGTCTTTTTAATCTACTCAAATTCAAAGCATTTCTTTCAACTAGACCTTTACAAGGTCAAAAAAATGAAGCTAAGCAACAGTCCCAGACATGAGATAAAAAACTTGTGAAATCACTGTAGTTACCTAACCTGAATAAAGATTATTTATATAAGTACTTTAAAGAGTAAATATATTAATGTTTATTAAGAGCATACTTAGTCGGCATTTACTTATGTTTAGGTCTTAATATATGACATCATCATTTTGTAATCACAAGTAGAATCTACTCCCGTACATGTCTTGGCATTTTAATTGCAGAACTTTATACGGAATTTAAACTAAGAAATACTTCAGCTTCGATGTGTTATGGTGCTGATAAACTTAAACATTCACTTGTAACAGAACATCGAGCATTCGCCGTTTTAATTTTCTCGAACCGAACAACCATGTTTTAGAAGCTAGCATTGTTAGTGACAACCTTACACGCGGACGAAGTCGTGGATGAAGCGCTAGTCTTTTATAGAATCTCATTCACCAATCCGTAGTGTACTCAAGCCCTTAGCTGTTACTCCGACATCAGCTATCAAAATAACGAACAAAAAATAGTTAGCAGCTGAAATCTGCAACACAGCCGAAGTTTGTAAATGAAAAACAAACAATGTTTTAAGTAACCGTTTACACGAAAATAGCACATAAGGAAAATTACAAAAACAACTGAAAAACGCCGTATTGTTTACGTTGCAGGAAGCCAGGAGGTCTACTGTCTAAGTCCGTTAACGAAAACACGGTAACGAATACAGATGTACGAACGTAACTAACGTCAAAAGCAAATTGCGGACGGATATTACCGCCACGACTGAAGTCATTTTTTGTGTCTATTGTTGTCATTACCATCAAATCAAGTGCCATAAAATTCCGCAAGTCATGAGTGAAGAAGCTATTTGTCTAATCGTAATATCATTCATTCTTAGTTCGGGCTCTAAGGCCGAAACCACGAATTTCGTGCTTAGAGATTAGATCCCCGGTTGTGATGGAGCTCGAAAAAACAATTCTTGTTAAGAAGTGTTTTTTCTTATTAAAAAAAAACTAGTCCCAGGATATAATGCAATTCTCACACTCGTTCGCGTGATGGGCGACGCTGTGAAGCGGATGTCGAGAAAATGCTCCGCGCGGAGGGGACGTATGGGCAATGCACCGCGCGGTCAAGCGGTGCACACCGTTTAACCGAACGGTCGTTCGTTGTACATGTATTACCTAATTGGACTGTGCAACATCCTCATGAAATTGGAGTCCGGTTAAGCAGCTCACAACCTCTTCTAGGTTGACCTGCGAGATGACCTCATGAAATTGGCCACTCACTAGCTAGAAAGAGAGCATACGAAATCAGTCTTTTCTCTAAGTACTTCTAATTTCATACAAGCCTTTGCGACGTGCGGGCAGCAAGTAATGGGCATGGGCAAGTCGCTGTCCAACCATGGACCATGCCCGGGTCGACGGCGCATTGTGCTCCACGCGCGCCTCAAAGAGTGTCAGCAAAATGACGGGGCACCCCTCTAGAGGGCCAAAGCCTGCCGGGGTCGCGAGACTTACGAATTACCGTGACCCCGGTACGTAAAGGGCTATTGAAGGACACCGTGGATTTTAGTCAGTACGAGTCTGACAGTCCCTCCCGACTCATTTGAGGATTTTACAACGATAAAAAAATGCTATAACATGGAGTTGAAGCTTTAAAGCCACTCATCCCCATGTTATACCTAGCTAGCTGTCCACATTTCGCAAGTTATGTTGACATAATTTACGAAATGTGACCTACTATGGTAGACTTACTCGGGAAATTCCGACGTAATGTTACGTTATTATTCTTACATTACATAGTTACCACCATCGTAGTTCATAGAGAAATTATCATTGACATCTCAGTATAGTAATATGTTTACTAAAATGTTACTATTAGAAATGAAAACGGTGTGTTTATTTGTGTTAAGTTTTCAATATAGGAGATATTATTTCCTATGTGTCCCGCAAAGGTCGCGGGACTTTACGAATTACAGTGCCCCGGAACGTAAAGGGCTATTGAAGGACACCGTGGATTTTAGTCAGTACGAGTCTGACAGTCCCACTCAGGGAGAGCGGGAGGACTCATTTGATGATTTTACCACGTTAAAAAAAAATGTGTCCCGCAAAACATGATAATGGCGTTTGCAGCAATGCCGTTTTGCAACAGTAGGAAAGTAAAAATAAACACAAAACGCACACAATTATTCATGCATTTATTCTATGGGGAAGGCAACTACAAAACGATACCTACTACAATCCTTGCTCAATCTTTTCACCTTGTTCACAATAATTAACAAATTTTATGGATCCTTAAAAAATTGATTATAAAATATCCCGTTATAAAACTGACTGGCGGACTAACTGATCAATCTACGCACAATTTTGTGTGAATAACACGTCTGCACTAAGAACGGATTATTTATGAAAATTACTTCTTTCATCCGATTTACTCGAAAATAAGAACGTGGATTTGTCAAACAAATTAATAACTAAACGTGTTTCATCTTTTCTGAAAGTTTCAAACTCAAAGGGGTATTGAAAATCATAGGGGAAAATACGAAATCGGCGCATATATAGTTACCCATTTCAGTTTAAAACCCATATCCTAAAATGTTGTTTATAAGCGGCTAAACTGCAACAGTCTTACGTTAAAAATACCGAAAAATACCAATCGTAGTTCGAAGTGGATACAAATAAATAACTCGTCCCCATCTTTCCTGAGTTGTTTATCGTCGCGCTAAAATGTTCTATCGCTATGCAAGCCCGGCGATGCTATGCAACTCTTCCTATCAATACATTGACTGTCGAAATAAATTGCACGGTTTGACAAGGTGCTATTGTGCGCTAAAGAACTTCTTGGAGTATCTCTTGCAAGTTTCGTGTGTGAAATAAAAATGTTTGAGAGATGTTGAGTTTTATATACGTAATGCACGCATATTCAGCCTATACCAAGCAGTTGTTCCGGGTCTGACTGTCTGTGAGTTTCTATCTTTGTAAACACACCCACGATACAGGAAGAAATTCCTAGTGTGGGGCAACGTTAAAAAAAATGTATGTTTCTAGGATTTATGCTGGAGCTTCAAAAAGGTCACCTAATTAGAAGCTTAGAAAAAAATATATCTTTATCGCAATTCATATTATAGTTCTGCTAAAGTGAATTTTTAGACTTCCTGCTTTTCCCACCATTTTTTTCTACTTTTACTGTGCATTTGTTTTAATTTTTCTACAATTTTGTTTAAGTCGCTAGACGATTCCCCGAGCCCGCGATTCCCGATGCCTGTCGCGTACGTCGGTAAAAAATACAACTTATTATATATTATACAGTATGCAGCTTACAACATAGGTTATATTCATACGCGCTACCAACGTACGCGACCAACATCAAACGTATAAACTGAATTCAGGCCTTAAGCTACGAGAAGTAAATGCTGAACATTTACTCTAAAAATACAAAACCTCTTTACATTGCGAACACATCTCACATCGCATCTACGTTCACACCGTTCCTAACGTGCTTAATCTAAAACAGCACATGAAACACGCGTGCAAACAACAGGATTGCGGTCTGGTTACATAAATCTTTAGTGTAAACATTAAACACTGAACAATACGAGTTATTTATTATGTTGGAATGAAATACTTAATGATATACTTACTCAAAATTTGAATGAAAAAAATAGCTATATTTCAAAGCAGGGCGAGATTTTTCTGCAAAAATGTATTGTTTATGAAACCAAGGCTTTGTTTGAAAACCATAGTCCGTATGTGTGCACACATTTTTTTATGAAGACAGTTAGTAAGATTCACACGTACTACATTTTTCCTTCATTATCGACCGCGTGTCTGTTACAGGCCACATCGCATCCAGGCCACAACGTATCCTCTAGTAACACTACGAACTAATGTCCGGCCACATCTTAAGAATAACGGCAACCACATCCACGAATGTATGCACAACGCAACTACAAAAAGCTCGCTGTAGCTTTTTGTAGTTGCGCTGTGCTCACACGTAACCACTGCTTGACCACATTGACAAAATGTGGTACGTTTGAATTGATTATAAGACTGCAACATGACTGATTAGATGCAACATTCCCGGAAACATTTTGCGATGAAACTTGTAGCTATCTAACAAAATTCAAACAATCACCAACGGATTTAATTGCTTGACTTTCGGTTGATATAGTTACTGCTCCTTTAACCTTTCGCAATCCACTTTCCAGTTAAGGCTAAATGTTTCATAAATATTAAATCTCTTTGAATAGGTCGTTTGTGGTTCATTCTCAATAGAATGTACGAAGACGAACTGAAAGGAAAAGTATTAAACGTTTTTATGTTCGTACTTACAGTTGCTTTAATTTTGAAATGCGTGGCCTAGGTCGATAGATCTCGCAGCCACCTTCTAGCATAGCGTGTCAGGGAGGAAGACTTCTTCGCTGACTCGATTCGCCGCAAGAAGACGGGACGGTGGAGAAGGTGCCTGATGCAACCATAAGAGGTGCCAGCGGGCGATAGATCAGAGTGACTATCGTCGTCACATTGCACGACCTTCATAAGCGGTGGCGATGTCAGGTGAGCCCGAGAGAGGAGTTGGTGCCCGGAAACGGACTGCGCTGGGTGAGTCGTGAAAGTCATGCGTAGCAGTACACGCGACTCATCCGTTAAGGCAGTAAATTCACGGCGGATTTTTTAGTGAGTGCAAGCCCCACTTAACCCAGCCATCCACCGATGGTCCTCAAACATTTTTTTCATAAATAATATGTAGATATACGGAGCGCAGAGAATAAAGAAAACTTTTAATCTCCTTAAACATCAACACAACATTTTCTGAAGTAAAGATGTTTTCTTGCTTGTTATAATTATTTTGGCTCTGTTCTATTATTATTTAAGTTCAAAATTACTTATTGAGTTGAAAAGATGCTTCACGCCTAAGGCAACGAACTCACGCGTACTTTTATTAGAAGAGTTTTAAAACAGCTACGTCATTAGTTTTAAATGTAAGGTTGAGAGTTGATTCTAAGAAAACTTGTGAATTACGAGTATTTAATTTCTCCATCAATTCGGGAGAAAATCCTAACGTGGAAAAAGACCATTTAATAAAAAAAAATCGGCTAATTGCAAGTCGGACTCACGCACGAGGGTTTCCTACGAAAATGGTAAAAAAATCACATTTGTTGTATGTGTTAAATCATCAAATGTGTCACGGTTATCTAAGACAGTCCCGCGGCCCTGGCAGGTTTTGGCCCTCTAAGGGGGGCTGCGTCAGATTGCATACATCATCTGTGAAAAAAACTGTCTAACTAACACGGATCATAAGATAAGAGCGTGGTGACAAATGGACAGACGAACAGAAAGACAGACAGACAGACGGACGGATAGCGGAGTCTTAGTAATTGGGTCCCGTTTTACCCTTTGGACATGAAACCATAAAAAGGGTTCAAATTGTTAACAGTCTGGCTAAATGTTTGCATTAGGCATCAAGGCTGGTGAAATGGGACAATAAAATTATAATTTAGCCTGATGAAATTAATTAGCTAAGAAGAGATGAGTAATCAATACATAAACACAAAAATAATCTAATAATCTTACCTAAAACAATCTTATAATTTGACCTTTTATAAACAAGTATGAGTAAAACACAGTGATTCATGGTTAAAAGGCTAACTGTTCTATTTGCATACCGAAGCAACCGAGCTTACCGAGCTAGCCACCTGTTTGAACCGTTAAAACTTATGCAATATCTTCTTCTTCGTAAGAAGCATGTTTCTTGAAGTTAACGGCTAGTCTTTCAACGATTGTCAGATACTATTAAAGTAAATTTGTAATATTACTGTAACAATTAAGTTGTTTTAAAAAAACTTTCTTCTACAAAGGTCAGGTCTTATTTATTTATTAATGTACACACACAGAAAATTACACACATATAAAAGAGCAAAAAAGTACTTCTTATTTCATTGAGAAGTCTCTTTCAGCAGACCAACGATAGAAGATAGATTTATGTCCAATAAAACTTAGACACAGTAATTAAAATAAAACATAAAAATGGTTATTTGTTATGCAAGGCTGCAAAGTTGATTATAGGCGCGAATACTTGAATTGAAAACTGAGTAAAGGAAGGGATCTAAGATTATATGATTAAGAGAAGAAAATATAGAATCCTGAGCGTAGCGAAGGTTTCAGAAGTACGAGACGCAGAATACAACTTTTCACCTCACCACTGCGAGGAAACTGGTAGGTGTAAGAATAACAACTTTAATAAATCAATTCAGTTAGTGTTTATTCATTTAAAAAAAATTAAAGTAAAAATACTGATTTTGAAAGTATTTTTTTTAACTATTGTAACTGTGTTTACCACTTGTTTACTATTATTCAACTGCCCCGTTTTGGTTTCTTATTCGCAAGCGCGACTGCTGAGCTGTCCTTGGTGCGATTCCCGAATTGGGCAAAAAAGTGCTATTGGTTTCTATTAGAATTCCTCAGTAACTCAGAACCTAGCCGAGAGTTTGAGAGCACTTAATATCAGTTCTCCCACTTTGGGTGAAGGGGAAGGGATTGTCAGATTTGACAGTCTAAAATCCACCCTGTTTTAGGGCCACAGTAACCTCTTTCACATTCCCGCGAATCGATCATATAAGTATCTTGATCAACTAAGTTCCACTTTAATTGTGACGCCCAACGTGGGTCTCACAAAACCACAACTAAAATATTTCAACAAAATAACTGTACAAAAACTTAATATTTACACACTATATTTGCATTATATTTTAACAAAATACTTGCTTCCCCAAATTCAAAAACCACCGCTTGCACACTGAACGTTATTACAGTTTCATACAAATTAAAGTAAACAACCCACAACACTTGATTATGGCTATTACAAAAGTTGGTCAAAATTAAGAGAGATGACTACGGGCAGCATTCAGGGACACCACTGGACCAACTCTAATGGAAACTGGAAACTAACTTTAGTCCAGCATGGACCTGAATATAACCTGAACATAATACCAGTAACATTAAAACTGTAAATTATGTAGATTCTTTCATAACTTCGTTAGAATTACATGCATAATTATGACCTATTGCTTTTGATCCTGAATATGGTAAAGTTTGTTGCTTCAAATCAAAACAGATAGGTCAAAGTTTTAAACGGTTCCCCTGTGAGTAACGGTCACGGCGTTGACGATGTTATAAAAAATTAAAATGGCGGATTTTCAATGAAATGGCGTCAGTAGTAAAATTAAGAAGGTTTTAAACATTACATTAACCTATAACGCTTACATGTCTCAAGTCAATTGCTTAGCTCAACTTGCTGCAATTAACTGGTATTCCAGCATATGACAAGAGTCTATTGCTCATGCTCAACTCAAACAAACTCAGTCGTAATGACGACAGTTTAAACGCCCACTAAATTAAATTCTCAGCTGCAATTAGTAAATTTTCAAAAAGATATCTCCTGAATAGCTTGCCTTCTACGTAATCCACTCATATCAAACCGATAGTTGCATTCTGCTTTAATCAATGGTAAAGATGTTATTATTTTGCTCTAATCAATGTTGAAGATGGAATTATTGTCACTTTATCGAAGGTTTCTTTTGATGACAACATTTTTTTTAAGGCAAAGTCAAAAAGTCTCGGAATCGACCTACTTTTAATTCAACAATAAACAATCAAGTATTATATTTTTACGTAAAAATCGCGGAAATAAGGGTTTTTTTATAGATTTTCAACTAGTGCTTGAAGTAGACCAAACATTTGATCCTAAAAAACATTATCAATTGATAGGTTATGATGTTTGTCAGAACATTTTACAGTTACTATTACTAAACATTTCTGATTGTTTTTATTTATTAGCTTTACCGTGTGCGAGAACAACACTTACATAAATATAAAAAGTTACGTTTCACCAAACCAGTAAGTATCATAAGTACAGCACTACTCAATTGAATTCGCTTTCCATACTACTTTATAACATAAAGTGGAACCAACACTCTCTTTAAAACTTCTGATGTCGTCGATAACTTACACATAGCTGGGCCCACTTTAACGTCCATATCAATGCATAAATAGGTAGTTATCTAGATATCCGCTTGCAATGTTAACAGGGCAAGCAAAACTTGCGAGAAACGTGTTACGATCGCCGTAGTTCATGTTGCAGTATTTGTACCACGAACATGAACGTTGCTAGTGCAGTCGTGTGCCAGATTTAGGAACGTAGGTATTAGGTTACCACGGTTACTGAGTAGACTAGAAATCTGTTTTTTTGTGTAATAACAGCAACCTGCATAGATTTCCAAGGTTAAGTCGCACTTTTGTACGTTGGTCTATGGATGACTGTAGTGTATCTATTTATTAGATACCTATAGAAACACCGTCTCACTGATCATAAGTAGTCTGGTGACACACTGTTAACTGTCAGTCATTAGGGATGGCGGGAACAGAAGCGGAGAAGGTACCTTGAACAGTTAAAGTATAGTTAAAGTTAAATATAGTAAAGTATAGTTAAAGGCAGCGCCAAACAAATAAATGTAAATTAATTACTTGAAACGGAGAATGATTGTAGCTACTCGTAAATTGATCTACGTTGATTTTTTTAGTCGGTCAAAAAACCATGCATATTGATGATATTTTTTTTTAAGATATACGTTATGGGGGCTCAATCTGCACCTTTACGTACTTTAAAGATGAAGTAAACTACTAAATTACATGTCATCGTCAAAGAACTTGATATTGACAGCGTATTACTTACTAGTTGATAGATTTTAAAGAGCCTGAAAAGTCTCTCCCGATAACGAAAAATGTGTGCCGTTTATCCTATCTACTTTAAAAATAAGTACAAAAATATAAGATACTAGCACCCAACCGCTCTCGGATGGGCAGCAGAAGTATATTAAAAATAGGTTAAGTACTATCTATGGCCCAGAGGTTAGCAGCTCGCATGAGATTGCGAAAAATCTTTAAATAAAGATTTAAAAATAAAAAAATAAACAAGGCAAGTATTTACGAGTATAATACAAATGTGTATTTTTATGTACTTTCTAAGTTTATTATGGACGTCACTGACATGGGTGACGCAAAACATCGTGAGGAACCTTAGACTTAAGTAATCATTATTTAAGAGGCCTGGAAACCCACATAGGTGGCGGCAAGCTTGTGAAATCCTCACATAAAAGAGAAAGAAAATAATGATGTCTGTCTTTCGACCAGACTCTCTGTTTATTCCGAAAGAGCTTCTAGTTTTAAGATAACGTAGAAAATGAAAGTGTCTTAAAAATTTCGCAATAGGATTAACGATAAAAGTAATTACAGGGCACCAAAGTATAATATCGTTGCATAATAGAACAATCAATCTTAAAACCTAAAGTATATAATAATGTAGTTATCCACGATTAATCTCGACCTCGGCAGTGTACGGACTGGAGATTATGTGAGAACGAGCTTAAAACTTTGTCTACCGTCTATCGTGGACGCCTAACACGAGCTTAGGAAAGCTCCCAGGTTAATAGGAAAAGTGTTAGTGTGTATTATCGTACGAAAGCAGCCAATTTCAAAAGATACACAAGAACTACGCGTCGATATATATGTATAAACAAGTGTACCTAATGTGAAAGGAGAGACTGAAAAGAGGTGTTTGTAAGAACTTCTCTGGCCTTCATTTAGAATTTCATAATCAATTTGGTGACATGTAGCGCTATCTATAATTATACGAACGTTATTGTTGTTTTCCTTTTTTTTTATCGTGGAAAAAATATATAAAATCATCAAATGAGTCCTCCCGGATGGGACCAGAACTGGATAGGGCAGGGCGGGAGGGACTCTCAGACTTGACTGACTAAAATCCACGGTGTCCTTCAATAGCCCTTTACGTACCGGGGTCACGGTAATTCGTGAGTCCCACGACCCCGAATTGTTGTTTTCCTTGGGAACAATATTTTTATTTCGGGATATAAAGCGGCTTCTTCTTCGTCATGCCACCGAATTGTTCCACTAGTGGCACAAGAAGGAATTGTAATTTCTTGTCGTACCACTGAATGCATACATGCAGTTCAAAAGCAACTCTACTTATTTTAACTTTTAATATCACTTTATAAATAACTTACACTCCGCCCACGACTTCGTCCGGGGGATTTCGAGCTTTTCCTCTGTCGGTCCTGGACGAGGTTCTTTGGATACTTTTGGAAAATATAAATTACTATTTGAAATAATATAAATTGTCTTAAGATTTTTTCAATTACTCGTAGAGCAACAATTAGTCTGTTGTACGGCGAGGAATGACAATTCTATCTCGAGCGACTGGTGGAGTAAGTTAGTGGCACGGTTCGTTGGCATGACGAGAAAGAAGTCGCCCTACGGGTGCTATCATAAAGAATAAGGTTGTCGGTACTGGCAGGTAAGATCGGGTGAGTAAGACGAACGAACTTAACCTGCAAAAATTCAAGCTACTAAGTACAAGTAATATCGGTACCAACCTGATAACACTGATGCACCGACAGCCTGCGTCTTTGTAAAAGTACCCTAATTAAGCCTTTATCAAACAGACAGGCGTGGCGAATGCGAAGCGTGACGTTTTTATTTGTAATTAATGAAATTGTTTAAATCCAGTCACATAGAAAAACGAAAGCGATCCGAAAGCGTGACCGAACTATCGGACTGATGTCTCGTATTAGTTCGTTATCGCTTCGGACTCGCCTGTCTGTTTGACAAAGGCATAAGAGTCTGTCCACATCTTCACGTCACGAAGACGTCAACGTGGAACGGTGCGGTAACGCGGAACGGTAGGTACGTTGACGTGACGTGCAAATATTCACGTTAACATAACGTAAAAATGCACATCACGAAGCAGGAATGTTGCACATCGCGTGTAAAATTCTGATTTATAAGACACAGCTAGGTGCAACGTTACCGCACCGTTCCACGTTGACGACTTCGAGACCTAGGCAGATTGAGTATATTCCAGAAATAACTAGCTGTGCCTTTATTACTATGCATCGAGTTTCTGCACCAGGAACCTCCACAGACGTATACAGAAAACCCTAGAAAGTTTCATCACAAACGGATCTTTAGTTGCAAACACATAAATAATAAACATGCAAGGCACAATCTCCAGAGGCATTTTTTTTCGTGTCGGGCTGGATAAACCCATTTTAAAATCGAAAACCGTTTTCATTATATTTTTTTATATACAGTTCGGTGTCTAATCTACGTGGTACAAGGCTAATATTATGAATAATTTTATTTTAAATATTTAAAAAAAAATCTTAAACCCTAAAATCCTGATCGCTCTGGGTTGACCCGACTCCCGATTGAATGAAAAAAATATTTTTTAACTTTTTAATGAGATGCTTCATATGAAACAACTTATTTAGATTACATAACAAATAGATAATCTTCATAGTAATAAAATATTTTCAGTTATATTAACAATACTTTTGCCTCAATTTGAATTTAAAATCGTGACCGGGCATTTTGTCTCATCGCTCTGCGCTGAGGTAAAACATCGCCCTCATTCTTAGTTACGCGTTATAGACACTATATTCCTCTTCCGCTGGGTAGCGCCAGCAGTGGTCTAACCGCCGAGGAGGATACCTGTCTGCCACGTTCCCGCGAAGGTAAGTTTACGAAGGTAAGTTTATGATTGCTCTGGATTTGGTTCTCGAATTTTATGATTGCTATGCCTCGTTATTTAAATTAAATAGTAAGCTTGTAAATGTGTTTGCTATGTGAATTAAGTGATCATTATAATGTTTTTTATGAGACGTAATCACAACTTTCTACTACTTTTAAATTCAGCTAAATTTATGATTTAGTGACTTTTTCTGATTGCTATGGCTGTGATTGCTCTGTCCAAAAAGACCAGAGCAATGATATTTTGCATTAATTGTACGTTATAAATCTGTTTTAAGTCCGGACTGTAACAATGACAAACGAAGAACTATGCATAAAACCTTTAATTTATAATCTTTTCTGGGTTTTTTTGGGTAACCTAAATCCATAAACAGATTTTGACGGATTTTACTATGATGATAAGTATTATTACATTGGCATTTAGCTAACCGCAACTATAACCTTTTCTTCTCTAAAATTAAATATTAACTATTGTTGCAGATGGAAACCATGCCTCGAAGAAAAACATTTTATAGAGCGGGAAAAGGGGGAGCAAAATTTCGTCAGTGATTTCTTCTCAATGCCATAATAGTAGGCTACATGAGGGAGTCGTATCATAAAGAATCGTGGAAGTCAGCTGTGTCCGTTGGTGGGATAAGCAGCAATAACCGTTCAAACACGTAGAAAAAAAATTGTCATTTCCTCCCAACTGAAACCTGGTTTATATTGAAGATTATCTTATATCACGAAGAATAAAACCAATCAGTTGACTGTACCATGTTTGAAAACACGTCAGCTGGTCACCCAAAGATGTAATTTTTTTTTCTACTTTCTGTAATTTCCTCTCGACTCAAATTTCACCTGATGATAGTTTACATGAAGTTATGGATAAAAACAAACGTCAGCTGGCTGTATCTTGGTGGAAATATCGTCAGCTGATACTTTGAAAATTACAAGCAGGACTAAAGCTCTCAGCCTAAAATGTGCATTCAGTTCAAAGTTTTCAATTCCTCCCAACAGAAAACTGGTTTATATTGAACCTTACTCTTACGAAAACAAAACATTCAGCCAATGTTTACTCGCAGGTATTGTAAAAAATACAGAGTTATTCTATTGAGATCGACAACAGAGAGGTATCTGAATCTGTTGATTTTTTAAAGGGCTGAGAAACACAAAATAATGATAAGTATTGCTAGAACCAACGACCTCAAGCAATTAAACATAACACAACATTACACCTGTAATCCCCGAAGGGTTGGACAGAGGTGTACCTAAGTAAAATGAATTATAATCTCCACCAATAATTATAATATGACCAATTTCCGCTATTCCCATTTTTTTCTTCCGACACAACGAAATGATCTTTACATGACAAATAATCCAGATCTATACGGACAATGGTTTGCAAAGTCAAGAGAAAATCACCAATGGAAAAAAGCTCGGGGCACAGTACTACCAATGAGTGATTTGACTCCAAGCCAGCAAAAGGTTCGTAGGAAGAAAAGTAGGGAAAGTTCAGATAATATAGTCCAAATAAATGAAACTAAGCCAAAAGTTGTTTTTTATAAGTATGTTAATTTGTTATTTTAAAATTATAATGTTATAGTTTGAAAATATAACGATATTTTTCTAAAATAATACATTTCTCTTACATCAATCTTATTATTCGTACACTGAATATGACTGAAAACGGCTAAATAAATAATATTTTATCAATATAATTTTTTTGTTTCATTGATTTCACCATTTATGATCGCTCTGGCACCAATTATGATTGCTCTGGTCGCGAAATTTTTTGAACTTGAATATTTTCATAACTGTTTGTGTAAATTGAAGGACAATAGTAAAAATATACTATTTGAATATCATTCTTTTTAATGAGATACATAATTACTATTAAAAATCAATATCTGAAAAGCACCAGAGCGATCACACGAATACGCCCGTTTTGGAGATCTATCCGCAAACATATTATTTATTCATAAATAACAAGCTAATACCCTCGCGGTTGCACGCGTAAAGTTCGCCAATTATTCCACGGAAACGTCATAGCGGGATAAATAGTATTTTTTGTGTTAGAAGTTTTTATGTGAAATTATAACAAACATCCAGCCATCCTCACCAACTTTTGCAATTATAAATAGTAGTAAGAAGATAGAATAACATAAATTCAAGCTGAAAAAATGGCGACCCACTTCTACCCCACACATTAAGCGATCTCAATAGCAGATGGCCAACTAAACATGAAGTATAACAAGCATGATTCCAACTCCCTTTTGCATTCACTCAGTTAACATAGCCTGAATTATTGAAGAGTTTGTTTTGTATAGAAACTACTCAACATCGCACCACGGTTATTCACATCGCCCGCGGTACCTTAGTACCTACTATACAGTTTCTGCAATCAGTCTAGAAGCGTGGCATTCCGCTACAATTTGCGTGGAGCTGGGTGCATAAAAGCCACTCCTATGCCCTCCCCGCTATTCTGAAGGCGACGTAGACAAGTTTCCACAGCGAACAAGTAGCTAACTAGCCCGGGAATGTTACTGTAGATAATGTACTCAATTCGTCTTGTATTCAAGCGCCGGATTCGGAGCGGAGCGTCGGTTAATGCATTAAATAAACTACGTATATATTACGCTCTTTGTTTATTCACACTTCAATTGTACGCTCTTAGGTAGGCACTAAGTTATACATTATTTATTTCTTCGCTACTTTCAGGATTAATCTGCTGGCTGCGTCAGCGACAGACGAGTCAGGGACTTAATTTTACGCCTCCGCAGACGAACTTGGAACGGAATAGAACTATCAAACACGGAGAGAAAGAACAGACTTTTTCTTAGTTTTATATAGGGTGAGACGAATGCTACGATCACTACCATTACGTTGAGTAAGCGAAGTCGTCGTTTTCAAAGCCAACTGTAGGGAGTCCCCATCCATCGATAGATATTATTTCCTCTTCCACTCGATGTAAAGACCTAGTGGCTGCGGAGTACACCGTTCGCCGGAGCAAACTGAATTAGGAACGTTTTTCTCCATTTTATATCTTTCACCCTCTAAGGAGCGACGAAGTGTTGAATTATTGTACTTACTTTATTTTATAAAACGATTTCGCCTCCAGGAGATTTTCTGTTTACTTTGCCACAAAACGTTTTTCGTATTCCCCGTTTCATATTCTATTGATACAAATTGATAGTAAGTCGATTTCGATTCGCTTTATGTGCGTGTATATTATTAAAGCGAATGAGCGCGCGGTATTGGAAAGCAAGTTGACAACACCTTTGATAGAGTGACAGGCGTAAGTCCCGCGATTTCTTTACCGTTGACGACGGCGCCTATGGAATACTGGCGAGAGCAGGTTTGTTTATTTTATTTGAATGAATAAATCATACTGTATGCTTACGTTGTTTCATTTTTCTTTTTCTGTTTTCGCTTCACCCGAGGCTATCATTGTTTCCAACTTTCCTTTTTGTATTTAATTCCGCACTTTTTTTTCCTGTTCCTTTTGAGGAGGTGATTAAAACTGATAAGTAAGCGAAGGTATTGTATAACATGTATTGAATGAATAACACATACATCATCTGCCTAGTCTTTAACCAATCCGATCGGCTTCCAGTGTAACTCAGTACTACTGAGTGATACGGTACTCGTTGGTATGACTGGTTTCAGAACTTCAGGCCACTCACTACTTGTAACTGTCAAGCCTTTGTCAAACTGACAGGCGATAGCGAACCGTACCGAGTCCGAAGTGATACGAGACGTCAAACTGGGTGCAGCGAACCGAGGCGTGACAGTTGTATTAGCTGACTTTTTATGAACGACGTCAAACAGAGCAAATACGCCTTCGCCACATCTTCGCATCGGTTCGGTCACGCTATCGGATCGCTTTCGCTTTTCTATGTGACTTGATTCAAACAATTCCATACAATACAAATAAATACGCCTCACTTCGTATTCGCCACGCCTGTCTGTTTGACAAAGGCTTCAAAGATCTACAAATGTGTGCCGGAAACGGATCCAATCCAGACTTAATGCAGCTGTTCCAAAATGGAAGTTCACAGTAAAACGCACAGCGTAACCGGAATTTATTTGAGGCTACCGGCCGTCACTGGCTTTAATCTATTAATGACTGCCGACACACGATGTCACTATCGATTATACTCTTTAACGGGATTAAAACCTTAAAGTATTTTATAGGTAAGTACTTTAAAACATCTCTGTTTATTAATATGTCGTCCCTCACAAAATTATCGTCGTATAGTGCGGTATGACTCTTTTGGTACCTGGCCATATTTGGCAATAGCGCCGCCATCCTCGGGTACCGCACTTGCGGTGCTTCTCTTGACGCAAAGTCCTCACCGTTGGTCTGTGTGTCTGGGCATGGAAGTTTCGGGGTACTTTATGTGCCTGCCGGGGTAGTGGAACACTCTTAAAAAGATAATGTGGCCCTGGAACGCGAAGGATAATCGAAGTTACAGAGTGGATTTTTAGGAGGAACTCATTTGATGATTTTACCACGTGAAAAAAAAACACGACCATCTTGTTTTTTGAAATAAGTTCAGGTGGCAGTGTGGGAAAGAGACAGAGCTATACAACTCGACTAGCGGCACCTCCTTCTCTCACTTTAACTACTCTGGCTTTAAGACGAAAGCATTCAATTGCCAAAAACCAATGTTTCACAACACAACACTTCCTTTTATTTAAAACCTAAAAAAAATATTATTATTCCAAAATTCTATCAATAAAACGACTAAAAATGGACTGAAATATCGATAACTCCATCACTAGCATCGATATCGTTTTGATCTCCAGTAATGCGATTACTATCGAACTTTATCTCGACTTCACAATACGGTTCCGTCGCTTTTTATGACAATGCATTTTTTATCGTTTCAACTTTTATTCGAAGTGTTTTTTTCTCAAAAAATACGTTTGTTTTCAACATTGATGAGAATTGGTGTATAATATAATAAATAAGTAAGTATACAATATCTTTAAATAATATATAAACAATAAAACTAGTAAAAAAACACAAAATCATTTACTTATTTGCATAAATACTTTTAGGCCCACTTGCACCACAATCACTAAACAGGTTTAGCGCTAAACTGATTTAAAACGTCGTTCTGTCTCTGTCAATTTCAAACAATTTGACAGGGATACAGTGATATTCTAAGGCAGTTTAACGCTAAACCCGTTTAGTGATTGTGGTGCAAGTGGGCCTTAGTAAAAAAGCAATTTTCTTTCCATTTAGCGATAAAATTATTTTGAAAGTCATACTATAACGAAATAGTTCCTTCTCTCAAAGTAGATACTGTTATTTCACGAGAAATATCTAATATTTTACGATGACGGATATAAAAATTTTATCTAGGTTTTTTCCTTCAAGCGTTGTGTAGGTAACGAAACATAATGTTAATTTAATCAACCTAATCATTTTAGTTCACCCACAAATATTTATTCAAAAATCGATCGTATTCAAGTATTTGGAACACATGCCAAAACTCTATTACATTACGAAATATATCCATCCATAGTAAGCCATTTTGTGGTTCCAATATACCCTCACTACCTCATTCACTCTCTAACTTGATTAAGGAATTAAATTAGTTACATCTTATACATGTAGATGTAAAACAGTCAAAGGGCTGTCTGATGGTATTATTCAGTCGATGGAGCGTCTGTAGTTTTAATCAAATGCATTGTTAGCAATCGTGTTATAGGTATTATGTTATTTTATGTTTATTTATCCGTACATGGCATTTGTAAGAAAATTGAAATAAACTAGAAATACATTTTACAAAGGTCAGGCGTGCTTGTATAACTAGAATCTAGTCTAGTTACTTGACATAAGAACGTGGCCGAGGCGAAAGGAGTATCTAAGGATCTTGCGACCTTGGCAGCGTCAGAAGTTTCTCGCAAATTCAGGGCCTTGAGAAGCAGACAAAGCCATCAGAAGTCATCTGCAGAATAGTCGCGCAAGCCAAATCACTGTCCAGAAGGAACAGTGCACACTGAGGCACATTTGAATGCATCCCGTTATGCAGCCGACACACGGTCAGCCAAAGCAGCCCAAACCGCCTAGAGACACGTCCACACCATACGAGCCTCACGAGGCTGCCGCGCGAGCCCGTGCGCCCGAAGTGGAAGCGGCTATTTGATAAGCAACCGATAATTCTTTAATTTTTTCGTTGCAGTTCCTATCAAACAAAGTCTCTCTGTTGAAGCAATAGTGCCAACAGGACGCATACTGTTACAAATGTGTGTAAAGCTTCTGAGAGCGCAAAAAACAAGGATATTATCAAACCGCTCAGCCAACGTCTTCACTGAGACTGTACCGTATGGTATTAGTCCAAAATTAGGTAGGTAGGCCGATAGGTACACTGTTCAGTTTTAAGTGAAGAACAAACGATCTAAGTTGGTCTACCTACGCCCAGCACAAATTTTAAAGTTTAAAACATAAATAATAAAAGTTATTCAGTTTTCAAAACCGACGAACAAGCTAATATTGTGAACCATTTTTAGAATAGATACGATGGCACACGAGTATACTTGTTTAGACAAAGTTCTATTAATTAAACCATTTGATACCTACAGGGTAATGTTACCAGCCTTCAATGTATCGGTTTTTCGTCGAAACGGATACCAAATAGTTGTTCCTTTGTTCACAGGTAAATGAAACTTTAGCATTTACAGTGGACCTGACGCGCTAGCACGAGTGAGTGAGGTAAAAGGATATATAGAATTAAAAAAATTAAATACTCTTTTCACATAGGTATAAATATCTATACATCTATACATATAATAAATCTGTAGAAGGGTCAATTCTGTACATTGAAAATATTGAAAAAATAAATAGCGGGGGGTGTTGCTGGATCGATACCAAACCCAAATATATGATTAAAAAATTTTTGTCTGTCTGTCTGTCTGTCTGTCTGTTTGTGCAGGCATCACGTGAAAACTAACGGTTCGATTTCGATGAAACTTGGTATAATTATTCCTTATTATCCTGGGCATAACATAGGATACTTTTTAACCGACTTCAAAATAAGGAGGAGGTTATCAATTCGACTGTATTTATTTTTTTAATTTTGTTACCGCATAACGACCGACTGGGTGAACCGATTTTCATGATTCATTTTTTGTTTGAAAGCTGGTGCTTCCCGTGTAGTCTCATTGTCACCAAATCAGGATCTGATGATTGGATCTTGGAGAAATCGAGGGCAACCCTCAAATTTTATAGGCTCACCCATCGTTTTTCGTAAATCTTATGAAGTAATTTAAGTACTTGCGTATGGTAATCATGATCTTATGTAGCTGAGCTGATGATGGAAGGTACAACTCCTTAACAGTAGTTTGTTACCGCATAACGACCGACTTCGTGAACCGATTTTCATGATTTTTTTTGTTTGAAAGCTGGTGCTTCCCGTGTGGTCCCATTGTCACCAAATCAGGATCTGATGATTGGATCTTAGAGAAATCGAGGGCAACCCTTAAATTTTATAGGCCCACGCATCGTTTTTCGTAAATCTTATGAAGTAATTCAAGTACTTGCGTATGGTAATCATCATCTTATGTAGCTGAGCTGATGATGGAAGGTACAACTCCTTAACAGTAAGGAGTAGGCATCGACTGATTCATAGTTCGCATATCTCCGGAACTACACATCCGATTTAAATAATTCTTTTTTTTTTTGTGCTAGGTATCGTTCCACTTAGGGAATACTGAAAGTTTCATCAAAATCGGTTCAGTAGTTTTTGAGATAGGGAATTTTATGAGCTTATTGTGTACATGAGGGATGTTATTACCAGAGCTATGGATTATGTTATATGTATTTGGCAAGAATTTGGGTTGAATATTTAAACTAAAAAGAGAAAAATAAAAAACTTAAAAAAAAAATGTAACCGCCCTCAAAAAGAACCACAAAAAAGGGTAAAATAATCTACAAAATAACTTTTATTTCGGAAGTCGGTGGCAAAAAATAAACAATGAAATAAAAAATAACAAAGCCATCGACTTCCGAAAAAAAAGTTATTTTGTTGATTATTTTACCCTTTTTTGTGGTTCTTTTTGAAGGTGGTTACATTTTTTTTTGAAAAAGTTTTTTGTTATCCTTGAAAAATATGTAGAAAAAAAAAATCATATTTTTCAGTTTTATTCATAGACGTTGTTCTGTAGAACCGCGAACACACGTTGCATTACCCGCAGTGGATTCAGCGCCGTAATATTTATAAGATTTCATTGTCAGAGTTACTCAAAATGGAGAAATAAACCATCCACGCGAAGACCGACATCCGCGCGGACGGAGTCGCGGGCGGAATCTAGTACTTATAATAAATCTGTAGAAGGGTCAATTCTGTACATTGAAAATATTGAAAAAATAAATAGCGGGGAGTGTTGCTGGATCGATACACGATATGTGATTAAAAAATTTTTTGTCTGTCTGTCTGTCTGTCTGTCTGTCTGTCTATATGTGCAGGCATCACGTGAAAACTAACGGTTCGAATTCGATGAAACTTGGTATAATTATACCTTATTATCCTGGGCATAAAATAGGATACTTTTATCCTGGAAAAATACGTAGAAAAAAAATCTTATTTTTCAGTTTTATTCATAGACGTTGTTCTGTAGAACCGCGAATCTCCTTAATTATTATAGGCTTAGCCGTATTTGGGTCCAATAGATATTTATAAGATGTCATTGTCAGAGTTACTCAAAATGGAGAAATAAACCACCCACGCGAAGACCGACATCCGCGCGGACGGAGTCGCGGGCGGAAGCTAGTGTATAATAATTACTTAATGTCATGAATTTACTTATAAGTTTTGAGGGATACTTTTTGTGCTATTCGCTTAAAGTTGAACCAAAATACTTAATATTGATACTTATCAGTATCACCCTAGGCCTTTTCGCCAACTGTATTGGGATCGGCTTCCAATCGAACCAGATGCAGCTGGATATCACTATTTTAAATGGAGCAACTGCCTATCGGACCTCCACAACCCAGTAACTGGGTAATACGGTACCCCATGGTAAGACTGGTTGTCAGACTTTAGAGCTTCTGACTAATAGCAACGACTATCAAGTAACTATATAAAAAAAAAGTTGCCCCACATTAGGAATTTCTTCCTGTGTCGTGGGTGCGTTTACAAACATAGAAACTCACGTACACAAACACCCAGACCCTGATCATACAACTACTTGCAGATCATACAAATATTCGTTCCGTGCGGGGATCCAACGCGCGACACGCTTCGCAGCAGTCCATCGCTCAGCCACTGCGCCAACCGTGTCGTCATACTCTAATTAGTTTACGTTTACATCACACATTCGTGCTAGAACCTCTATTAAGCCTTTGTCAAATAGACAGGCGAGTCCGAAGCGATAACGAACCGATACGAGACTTCAGTCCGATAGTTCGGTCACGCTATTGGATCGCTTTCGCTTTTCCATGTGACTGGATTCAAACAATTCCATACATTACAAATAAAAACGTCACGCTTCGCATTCGCCACGCCTGTCTGTTTGACAAAGGCTTAAATGTGGTCTACAAACGATGGGTGGAATGTACACAACATCGGGGCCTCCGAATCCAATAAATCATTAATTACAGGAACTGATGAATACTTCTGAGGGTACTTAACTCATAGCCCACTTCTAGGCCGATACAATTTAGATTAGGTACCATCGACACGCAAAGACACAAAAAATGTGAATCTGTTAGAACTAGAAGAAAAACTCCTACTGGCGTTTAAAATTATCCATCTGGCCATAAAACCCACGTCAGTAAAGATCCTCTCTCAGATAAACACATCAAGCGAAGGATCAACAAGACGTATGAAACACAAAAACATTAATCCCACTCAGTTCGACCATTCCTTTTCTTTATAAGACAGTATTGCATAGTTTCTGCTCCAAGCAAGGGTCTAGAATGTACCTATGTACAGCCAATACGGTGTTTCCTTTTCATTAAGTTTCCACGCACAATATTGCAGGCTGGTCGTAAACTTTCCGAGGTGGTCCGCTAGTCTTTGTTACCCCTTACGTCCGTCCACCGAAGTAAAGGAAAAATTATACCTTTAATGAAACAGAACTCGTTTACGCATGTTTCGTGGACGCAGACGCAATTACACGGTGGATACAATATACGAAGTTTAAGGGTGTTGTATTTTAGCGCAGTTAGAGAGTTTCGTCTTTAATTAGTTGCAAATAAAACACGTATTTTATTGTGACAGGATCCTTCGTCTTATTGCTCAGGTTGTTCTGCTTGAGTATTTATTGTCTGCATAGAGTTTGATATTGTTGTGACGCGAGAAATCGAGAGATTTGTTTTCATTTTCCTTTAGGAATTTTCCTTCAGACGGTGGGTATAATAATCCTGAAAGCTAAGAATACAGTGACGGATATAAAGAGTAAAGCAAAAAATATCGTACCTAATAACTCATTGCTCGCGCTCTAGTTATTTATAGGTACTTTCTGAATTTATTATGAAAGGGTGCTTTTGAAAAACGAAAATTACCTTTCTATAAGTAGCTAAAGAGTTCTTTAGCTCTGTTCAAGCATCTGGCAAAAGTGTAAGTAATTGGTTTTTTTTGTAAATCCACATGATTTACTGCCGAATGCGTGTTCGGTTTCCAGAAAAAGCATAGTAATATGGTTTCAGCATATTATTTCCGACTGCTGAAACACAGGCTTCATCTCTGTGAGTGGGAGAGAGGGCCTCCATATATGTCTGAATTTTTGTCTCACAAAATCGAAACTAAATATTTTTCATAATATTTAAATAATACTTACTTGAAAACCCAACAAACCACTACAAACCTTCGTGGAAACGCTAGAGTGTCACTTATGTTCCATAAATAATATAACGTAAACTGTATGTATGACACTTTTCTCTCTCCAATGTATCGTTTGAAGCCATACTGCAATAACAAATTCAATTGAAGAACTGCATTGGCGCATAAAAGGCGATAGCCTGGTCGTACTAGAGAGCAATTCTATTTGTCTTACAACTTATACGACATTGTATTCTCTTGTTGTTTTTATTTTAACTGTACGGAGAGAAATTGCCATGTCTTTTGCAGAAGCCGGACCTTCTCATAAATCGTTAGATGGAGAAACATTGCCAAAATCATCCGTATTATTATGCGTATGTTTGGCGAATATTATATTGGTGGAAGTGTTTTATTACAATTTATGTAGGCTGAAATTAAATAATCTAGTAAAACTGTACAACTTCACTGACATCTGCTTTTTCTGGGGAGTTATCGTATTCGGTAAGCTTTAGCATAGTATTTCCCATTTTTATGGCTATCTTCTTTGTCTCAATCCCAAACGATGGGTTCTAAATCTGGATTATGATGTCGACCTTTCAAAAAGGGCGTGATAAGTTGCTAGATAGGCCACACGCAAACGATATCTACCTCTGGTGTTGCAGGCGTTTTTAGGCTACGGTGTCCACTTTCCATAAGGAGGAGCCATATGTTTTTTTCTCACTTTGTTACCTCAATGGTATAAAATAAAATAAAACTCTCACCTGCTGACTGATATCCGACTGTTCCTCCTATTTAACGAGTAACTTTAATAATGCTTTTAAATCGTTAAAATTTCTCCAATTAAATTAATTGGTCCTACTGATACTCCTGGCAGCATAATACTTACAGGAATATTTGATAATATTAGAATGTCAATCACATATTTAGGCCACCCTTATGTCATGTCACATATCGCAAATACGGCGTCCAAAATGTGATTCTATTTCTGCAAGAGCAAAATTCTACATCCACGCCAATATGTTTATGTCAATATAGATTCATTTGGAAATATTTTACATGATGAGAATGAATTTGAATATATTTTTTATGGAGTGCGGTAATTTTAGTACGTTATACCTTATCGAAAATCAATACAATGCGTGGTCGTACTTCACCATAAAATACTGAAATTATCATTAAAGTAAGACGTTTAATTTGAAACAGTTTTTATTTGTCAGTTGATGACACGTGATTGTTGTTTTTCCGAAATCACATGAGACGTGTTGATGCCTGTCGGGGTTGCCCTGGAACGCAAAGAAGGACTGAGAAAAGCAGTTTGTTTTATGAGCAAATCAGGTTTATTGCCAGTGTTAGAGAATACATATTTAAGACGTTTTTCCTAATAATATTGGAATGGAAATGTGTTAGTTCTATAACTGAAATAGAGCCACATGAAAATATAACCGCACTTCGAAAAAAATACCCTGTGTACGTACTAGAATCTTAGTTAATAATTATATTATCACATAACATTCTGTCATAAGTAGTCATAACTAACAATAAGCTTGTTATGAAAACAACCTACTTATTCTGGGCGTATCCGTCGCAGTTAAACTAGCGAAGAAATACCAAAACAGACAAAAATACAAATAAGTTGGTACAGGATACAACCCCATAAACAAGCTTTAAAAGCAAATTCTGCACACCCCCTTTTAACATTACCTGTGATAAACACAGAAATGTCTCGATCAAACACGTTGCAAGGACCACTCAGCATAACTTCGCAATATTGCGCTTCACACTCCACATCTCAGTTTTATTCCGCTGTAAAGCGCAATAGCAATGTTTTAACGCATTTTTATACTGAATATAGCAGAAATAACGAACCGCGCGGGCGTCGAGTGAATTAAAACTAATGGAACGGTTAATTTCTCATGAGGATAAAGCTGGCGGACTCTGCCCTACTGATTCTGTTGCTCCCAAGCCACTTCCAGATTCACACTCGACAGTTGTTTTTTATTTACCGTGAAATATTTATGCAAACGTCATCCGTTTTTGGTGTGAATCTGCGATATTGTATTTAATGGTAGGAAAAATGTTTTGTTTGTTTTTTAACCGACTTAAAAAAAAGGAGGAGGTTCTCAATTCAACTGTTTTTTTTAAATGTTTGCTACCTCACAACTTCGGGGTCGCGGGACTCACGAATTACCGTGACCCCGGTACGTAAAGGGCTATTGGAGGACACCGTGGATTTCAGTCAGTACGAGTCTGGCAGTCCCTCCCGCTCTGCCCTGGGTGGGAGGACGAGGATGATTTTACCACGTAAATAAAAAAAAACTCACAACGACTGGGTGAACCTATATCGATGACTCTTTTTTGTTCGATGCAGTATATTTGTCATTTGGTCACATAAAACATTTTGATTCATCAACACTTTGATTCAATAATTTTTATTTTATGAGCGTTTTTCGCTTATTGTGTACTTCGACGATGTTATAACCTACCGGCAATCAATCGTGCAAGTATTCAATACCCTACGGATTAGGTACGTATTAGACAAGAATATTGGTTGAAAATTTGAACAAAAAAGTGTAAAATAACTTACCTTCAGAAGTCGATGGCTTTCTTTCTTAATTTATGACTTCTGAAAGATAAGTAACTTTACACTTTTTTGTGGTTTTTGAAGGCGGTCAGTTTTTGTTTAAATAAAAGTTTCTTTATTTAAGAAGCTGACAGAGAAGGTTATACGAGTAGTTCCTGATTATATTGTATGTTCGAGGAATGTCAAATCGAGAAAGCTTATCACGAGATTATACGATAATATCTGACATTTTAAACTAAGAAAACGCTATCGCCGGTGGTGGCCATAGCCAACATCCACGTTTACTTTTTTTGACACTCTTTGAGGCGCGCGTGGAACACAACGCGCCGTCGACCCGGGGATGGTCCATGGTCGGACAGCGAGTTTCCCATTACTCGCTGCCCGCATGCCCGCGCCTACGGTGGCCGGAGATCGGCGACGTGACGTTCTGGCGACGTCCGTCGCTGTGGGCGTCTACCACTGCGGCTGAGGAGGAGGGAGGACGCTGACCTCTGCCTCCTTCACGAGCATGACTGCTTCGCAGAAGGAGGCGACCGCTTTCCACTATCCACGTATACTAGTTTAATTTTAGCAAAAACTTGATTTGTTATCAATTTATTACGGCATCCATTCAAGAAGAAAATGTAATTGTTAAAGAATATAATTATGAGAAGCACGAACACGCCTCATCAAGTAAATGATATACGATTGATGAAAGAGTATGTTGTAAGTATCCATGTACGTAGAGGAGAATACATAATATCTTCGATAACAGAAGTATTTATACGACGAACATATTAATATCTATTCGCAGATTCACAAAAACCGTTCCGCACAATAGAATATCTCCCAATACATTTGAAGAGTTAAGGAAATCTCATTTACTTAACGTTTTAATATTACTTACACGTTTCTTATTTGACATCGTATATCCATATTTATTTCTGAAGTATCCATGTATTGAGGTTTCTTTTTTGATAACATTTCCACAACCGAGCTTATGTAATCCAGATAGTTTCTTACATAATTTAATAAAAATAGGAAAATGAGCATTATAAAAAAAAATCGATACAAGTGGGGAAAGGTATTGCATTCGAGGCGGAATTTAGCAACCGAGCCTTAGGCGAGGCTGATAAGGAGCCGACAGCAATATATGAGTCGCTATACAACCTAATATGAAAAAAAGACTTAGGTTTGAAGGAAGCAAGTTGAGCAATTAGGTTCGCATGCCAGACCCTGTCAAAAGTCTTCGAGATGTCAAGGGAAACAGCATGTGCTTCCCCATGCGTTTCAATGGCCTCACTCCAGATGTGTATGGTATACACTAGAAGATCCTCAGTAGACTGGTTCCTGTAGGTAGCAAACACACGATAAGTTGGTTGATGATAATGCCGCGGTTCACCGTCGGATGAGGTACAAAACAAAATAATGTTCACAACAAATGTAATTTCTCAACAAAAAAAATAATGTTGACAATCACAAAACTAGAAAGAAACTCAACTGTGCGCAGGCAGCCCTACCGCGCGGCACGAGGCACTTATTTCAAGAATAGGGGCTGAGTCACATACTGTCATAATATTATACTGTGGCACTACAGTTGCTTTGTTTTTTCCACCGTGAAGATTCGTAGTGCGCGTCGACATGCCCTCAGTGGTTGTTATCCGTACTAGAGTGGGGGATGTGAGAACCGCGGATGAAATCTGATTTTTTCCTGGCATAAAGAGCGTTCTCTAAATCAGAATTACTTTGTTGATTATAATAAAAGCAGTCCAAAAGAAACTCATTTTATTGTGGACACTATACAAATGTTGGGAAGCACACAGTTAAGCTTTACAAATGATTGTCATCATACTTCTGTCTTCGGGACGTAGTAATAGAGAAAAATACGCTGAGGGGCACGAACGGGACGCCAACCATGAGTCGGCAATAAATAACCTGCATGATGATGAATGGAAGTTGCCAACAGATAATAAAAATAATTACGCACATAACACCATTTACATCCACCCTTTATAGCTTTTTCTTGACGTCGGGACGCGAGAAAAAGGCAAAGGTATCACTAAATCAGCCTAATGTTACCTATCTACGCTACTATTCCGAGGGAAGGTGTTGGAACTATATGAAAGAAACCGTTTTATCTGTTTATAAGAATGTAGCTCAAAAGTACATAGATATATAACATCTTTTTTTCCTTAGGGGTAGATTATCATAAAAATGAAGCACCCATAGCGCCGCCAATATAGAATGAATACCTTGAATGTAAAAGGCACGCAGAACTTCATGTTTTTAAAAGGTAACACTACTAACTCTGTACTACTTAGTATGAATACGTTACTGAAAATGCGAAACTAATTTAGATTAAAATGTGGTCAGGTGACTTGCATTCGTTAACTGCCAAGAAGGCAGTGCTGAGCAAAGGTCCAACTTACAATCCCTTGCGGTAGACAGAAGGTCCGAAAGTGGTATTGGATTTTTCTATCAGGGACATCTCAGTACCATCCCATCCAACACCCAGTTGATTTGTAGTAATACGTCCACAGCCAAGGAATTTACCTATAGGTAGACATATAAATATTTCACCAGATTTATGTAGATTGCAAACGATAAAATATTCATGAAATTGATAGTTCGGTCAAAATAGACATTACACATAACAAAAACTCCAAAGAGAAAACACAGCTGAATTTTAATATTAATAGAAAACTTGGGTGCGCCAGTAGAAATAACATGCCATCCTAAGTGTGTGATCCTAAGTGTGCTAAAATAGCATACAATCAAATGTCAAAATTTTCACGAAAACGGTAAGTTTCATTAAAAATGTAGCTCAGGTGGTCAAAGTACCATGTCGTGTTAAAGCGTGAGTAGTTAGGCTGTGGGTAAGAGACAGAGATGTACAAATCGTCTAGCGCCATCTTGTTCCCTGAACGGAACCAATCACTCTTTAAGACGTCATGGTAGGCCACCTGATAAAAATTGTAGACCATAAAATTATCTACGAATGGATGGCATACTTTTTATCCCAAGAAGATATCACTATTTAAAAGTTACATTCTAGATAATATGCACATATATTTCCATTTTCACCTCCAATCAGTAAACTAATGGGTCCCTTCTAGAGCGAAACTCCTATCATGGTCACGAGACTTTCTTAGGAGGAGATTGAAACCCTGGAACACAAAGGCAACGATCGATTTACAACCGATTTTCTTGGGAAAAAATTACAGTAGCAAAAGTTGACCACGTTCTAGAAAAACTTCTCCAAGGAATATCAACCTAAGTGCAATCACACATCCATCAAAGCCAAATAATCTAACCTAAAACCGCATTACACAGTCATGTTCTTCGCTTCAAAATAAATACACATCGGGCCGACCGCAGTGCACCATCTCCAGGTTACGCGAATTTAAATTCTACGGTTCACTTGACACAAAACAGAAGTTCGCTACACCGCCTAACTTGTTTACCCACTCAAAGGAAGCAAGAGTTGAGAGCTGTTCGAGTTTTCTAAAGCCCGTACACTTTTCTCCCTGAAAAAAGTCAGTTAAACGGAATTTGGAACACAATTTCTGAGTACCTTCTCAATTCGTTTTTGTATTCTGTACTTTTATTGGGTGCCAATGTAGCCACAAATACAACAGTAAAGTTTTTGCTACCTAAAAGTAAAAGATTTTAGGATTCCTAATTAAGTACTTACCTAATTATTTAATAGCGCGGGAAACAGAAAGAAAGGCCAAAGTAAAACTTTTCGGCTACCAACGACAAAATCTCTCTGAAATGAAAGTAACTACTTTAATATTTATTTTATTGAACAAGTCACGCTTTCCACAAAAAATTTTTAGTGCGTATTTCGGTAACCAATAAAAAACGGCCAAGTGTTCCATACTACCTATCAATAAAAACGGCAAAAAAAATATCTGTTACATGGGAGCCCCCGTATATATTATTTTATTCTATTTATTTTATTTGTTGTTATAGCTGCAACACAAATACATCATTTATGAATAAATGATGTATTTACTAATTTCAACTGTTTATCACGGTTCACGAGGTACGGCCTGGCCTGACGGACAACGGAGTCTTAGTAATAGATGGTCCCGTTTTACCTTTTGGGTACAGATCCCTTTTTTTTTTTTTTTTTATCGTGGTAAAATCATCAAATGAGTCCTCCCACCCAGGGCAGAGCGGGAGGGACTGTCAGACTTGTACTGACTAAAATCCACGGTGTCCTTCAACAGCCCTTTACGTACCGGGGTCACGGTAATCCCTAGGTCCCGCGATCCCGGCAGGCTTTGGCCTTCTACAGGCCCCGTTACTATGCTGACACTCTTTGAGGCGCGCGTGGAACACAACGCGCCGTCGACCCGGGCATGGTCCATGGTCGGACAGCGAGTCGCCCATTACTCGCTGCCCGCATGCCCGCGCCTACGGTGGCCGGAGATCGTCTTGCGACGTCCGACGCCGTGGGCGTCTACCACTGCGGCTGGGGTGGAGGGAGGACGCTGTCCTCTCCCTCAGGCGGCCCGCCTCCTCCTTCACGAGCATGACTGCTTCGCAGAAGGAGGCGACCGCTTCCCACTCCATCTCGCCCCGCAGCATGGCCTTGACCAATGCCGGGCGCGAGAGGTCTCCGCCTATCGCCGTCGTGAGGACACGGCGGTGCCCTGCCCAAGCGGGGCAGTCCTGCACCGTATGCTCCACCGTGTCCTCCGGACGATCCTCGCAGTGGTGACACCCAGGCGTTTCTTCCCCCCCCTATCAGACACAGGAACATCCCGAAACTTCCGTGTCCGGTGAGGACCTGCGTCATGCGGTAGGTCAGGACGCCGTGACGCCTATCCAGCCACTCCTCAAAGAGGGGTCTTACCGCCGCGATTGCGGCGTGCCCGGGGTACAGATCCCTAAAAATTAAATGGAGTATATTCCAACAAAACGAAAATCCCCTATTTTCTGATACAATAATACCCACCCACACAAAATACATTGTATGTCTTGTAAGTTTTCTATTACACGGAAATATCTTCAGCAAGCAGTTATCATAGTTGGGCGGAAGACGTGAGCGGAATATTGCCTTAGTTTCAGGATTATGTTTGCTCGACTGTGGATTATGAAAACCCCTTATTAATATGGTAGAACAAAATTTGTAGGTACCGTTTAATTAGTTTTGACGGTTTACTAAAACAAAACACTTATCATCGCCACCTTTCATTTGTGAATTAAATTAGTTTTGGACGTTGGCAAACTTCATTTGACCTAGACTCAAGAGCAACTACGAGACCAGTCTGTAACTTTATATTCCTCAAATAATAATAATATGACCCAGCCTGACCCTAGCTGCCCTCCCCTCAATGACGCACTAGACCGAGGCCAAAACCCCAAGGAGGGGGGGGGATGCTCTTAGTGTCGTTATTTTACGAAAATCCTAGATTGTAGCCCTTGCCCTGGATTGCCCGGTTAAGCAGTATCAACCTACTAGAGTTGTTGCACTGCGAGAGAACCAATCAAAAAATAAATAAATCAATTATTCTTCTACAATCTGGAGACAAAATCTCTCTGAAATTGAACCTCCATGAGACCTCCAAATATTTATCATAATCCTATGACAGAATCAGTAGTCGTTACATTTCGCTATTCTGACCTACTCAGAGTTTCCTAACACCCGCCAACATGGGCAAATCGTGTGTCGCACCAACCTACGTCTACTTCTGACGTTTGCAATGTTATGACATTGTCAACTAGGTGCGTTCTTAACCTTACTTTGAACTACTAGCCGTCTTGTTAATCCAAAGATTCTTCTAAATTTTTAATACAATACTACAGACACAAACAGATTTTAGACTACAGATTTTATATTTATTCTATGAAAATGAATTGTCTTACAGCAAGTTAATTTCTTTAGCTCGTTTCTTTGAATTTTAAAATTCACAAAATAAATTATTAATAAATTTCTTGTTTGGTTGTTATGTTCATAACGTTACAAATGTCAATGCTGTCATTATACGCGTTCCATAGCTCATGACACGATTTAATACATCTGATTATATTGCATCTCTGCCTGTCGCTTTAAAATTGCCTACTTTAAACATCTTTGGTTCATAAATCGAGATACAAAAATAAACATAACTAGTCATATACTTGTAACGCGAAATCAAAGTTGTTCGTTTACGTCAAGAAGTGATTAATATTGACCTTGTTCGCGGAATACACGGACTGGTTTGAGTATTGTAGAAAAAAAAGGATTTACAATTAGTTAAATCTGTTCTCTGAACAGCCAACCATACTGTGAACTTACTCATCGAGTTCTAAACACAAGGTACGTTTCTTGACTTTATTCGTTCCGTTATATTTTTGCAATTTAATTAGTGATTTTCTATTACAATTAAATACATACTTTTTGTTTCCGCGAACATGCTCACTACAGATATAGAATTGGAGCTTTATATTACAAAGAACGCAAATGGTGCCGTATGTAAACTTTAACACCAATCTGCTCGATTGTTTAGCTGAATTTAAAAATGTATGACCTTAAAACTTCGACAGCCTTATTACCCCTTCGCTACAAGTAAATGATTTCATTTGTTGTTAATCAGACCCAACAAATCTGTGCCTTTACAAAGCCTAGGTTCAAGGTGAACAATAATTTTCAATGGACATCCTGCTAGTCTAGGAAAACAAATATCACATAGGTACTGAATAGTTACAAAAATGTCTAAACCCACTTATAAATAATAATTAATAATCAAAACTTCTAAACAATGAAACAAAGCCAATCAATATTTAAAATGTAAGTTACTCTACAATATAGTGTTATCATGAATGTTATCTAAAATACATGGAAAATCTAAAATATAAGGAAAATCTCAAACAATCTACTGTGAGAAGAAATAAACAAAAAGTTTGAATGTGATCTTTTTATCTCATTACCTAGTAATACATAAAAACCAACATTGTATCATCATAAAACAAAAACTAGTCATAACATTTCTTGCAATCAGTGTATATGTTACGGCTAAAGGTAGGTGTGAACCTAAACTTAAGATTAGCCGGCTAAACCTAGGTTTATCTTCGACGAAATGTTAATGTTAGTTTGTTCTATCTTTAGCCGGCTAAACTTAGGTGTAGCTGCAGGTCCTTGGCTAAAAATGTAGGAAATGGAATGGTCTTGCTTTCGCGGGGCGTCCACGCTTCCCAGCATGTCGACGGAGCCCCGCTTCGCGGGGCTCCTACTTCTGGGTGGTTTAAAAAAAAATAACCACGGGGTGCCAGCGAGTCCCGAGCTCGCTTCGCTCGCTCATGTGTAATGAAAGTGATTATTTTTTAATAAAGTTTTCGTGTCAAAATAGTAAACATTATTACATTGTTTCCTTTTCCATTTCCTTCTACATTTTTAGCCAAGGACCTGCAGCTACACCTAAGTTTAGCCGGCTAAAGATAGAACAAACTAACATTAACATTTCGTCGAAGATAAACCTAGGTTTAGCCGGCTAATCTTAAGTTTAGGTTCACACCTACCTTTAGCCGTAACATATATTCACAAAAGAAAAATATGTGTATAGAATATAGCGTAACTATAAACTGTTAGACGACTAATAAGGAAATCCGTACACATTCTTGAAGCACAATTCAAATTGATTCATCCTGTCATTATGTATTGCTATTTCTAATAAAAAAAGGTACATGTATACTAGTCGTATTTGTGTAGCCTTTGGTCTGGAGCTTGCAAGTACTTGGTTGTTTTTTTATAATATTACTATAGGACATGGTCCCGATCAGGTAAACAATTTTTTGATGAGCACGATCATTTGTTCTGTGTCTGGGTGTAATTTATCTATAATATGTATGTATTGAGAAATATATAAGTATGTTTATCAGTTGTCTAGTACCCATAACACAAACTCTGCTTAGCTTGGGACTAGATGGCGTTGTGTGATAGTTGTGGGAAAAAAAAAGAAAAAAAAAAATTGCTTTTTCATCAGCTATTTCTCTGATTTTGCTTTATTCTGACCACCTACGACATAGGATTTCAACTTAATTGGCAAAATGACAGTGCACTGTAAGTATAGGTAGTACACCTCAATTACCTATATTGTTTGTTAATTTTATGCTTAAGTGTTAATTATTACCCATATAAATTTAAGTGAGCAATTTTTGGCAGTAGTTGTCAAAGAAATTTTCAACATGCAAGTCAAGTATAAATTAAGAAAAATGGATTACTCTAGAATATCTACTTGACTTTTCTGATACAGTGTGCTACTGTTTTGTTAAAATTAATAAACAAACCCAGCAACAGCTATAAAATGTATACTTATGATTATTTGTCATCTATTGACTAACTTTTATTCCTCTAATTGACAACCAAATTCAGTTGCAAGAAAGAGCCATTTTATTTATTAAATTCAAAATGATCAACATTTAAACTAAAGAATTAATTTTAATTAGTTATCAAAATGGTCTAAGTATTGTGTTTAATTGGAATTGCTGAAAGGAAACATAATATGGACAAATGTCCTCAATAAGCTTAAAACTGAGTCATTGAAAAAAGGAAACAACACAATTTGTTTATAATTAAATGCATCATAATAAAATTTAATTGCTTCATGTGTTTATTAAATAAAACTGCTGCTCTACTTTAGCATATTGCTATACCTACATAATAAAATAATTATTAATATGAGAAGTATCCTTATTTAATTGTCATTTATAATTGTGGTCACAAAAACAGACCTGCTGCTAATTAATTACAATTATTTGAAAAACGAGAATTCCATGCAAAACAAATGTGTGTGTGATCATACATGTGATAATAATATAAAATCTAATACAACCTCCTAATTTGAAGCACAGAAATACCCAGTTGTTGAATGAAACCTTTAAATTTTAGGTTCAGTTGCAAATCCGGTTCTTTGATTTTTCGAATAATACGCAAAAAAAATTCAACCATGTTCAGTTAAATAAAAAGTCTTAACGAAAATCAAAACAGTAGTTGATTAAATCTAAAAATAAACTCAATACATTTTAGGACCTGCTCAAGTTAACAAACCACATTCTCAACAAATTATAAAAATACTTTCTAGACGAATACAGACGAAGGCTCTTTTTTAAAGCAATAAACACCTAATCCCTTTACTTTATTTCCTTAATATTGTCAACAATTGTAACAATGAGGTAACGAAATTGAGTAACTTGGTATCTAGGCTCAGATAACTATTGATTAAATACCTATGGAGCTTGCAGCGTAATACCGAAAGGGTTAACATACAATAATCTCAGAATATGTATCACATCATGATGTATTACTGGCCATAAAAACGTCTAGTTTGTGTGAGGCAACACTTCCTCTGTAGTCGACTAGGCGAGACTCCGGGAGCTCCACACACCCGCCGCGCCTGTACAATTATGGCTTTATGCCAACGTCAGCTTGCTAATATCAGCGTAGAATCCAATGGATATAAGTCACGTTTTACCAAAATGTTCAAAATCCAGCGCAATATTCTACAATGGCGGCAAACGATAGCTGTGGGACAATTGCGGAAGTTTATACTTTATAGCGACAACGTTACTGTGTTGCAATCGCTTTAATACTATTTTTACTTGGAAACCGGAGTGCTTAGCTTCAGACACGCAGTATGAAGTTCAATAAGTGTTGAACATTTCATTAGTGCCACGAAATCCTTGACTAAACTATATTGTTGCAAAAGACATTATTATAATAAGCTCATGCCTTTTTACCATGAGCCATGTACAAACTATACAGAATTTCATATCCCTCAACCTCGTCCACGTTCATACATCTGGTCATATACGCACGCTGCCGCCGCGCCGCCAGGTTTCGTTAGCTACGCATCTGACCTTCTGAAGGATCTGAATAATCACACCACAGTGACCTTAGTGTCTGATATTCTAAGGCATCCCTTCAAAACGTTACGACTCAGGCACTCACGTCTGCGTTGTAAATACTCACCTACCTTTTGTTTATCTCTTTTTACTCATCTTCTCAACATGACCAAACCAACTAAGTAGGTAGGTCAATTTTTATTTTTTATTTTTGTTACTACATACTCGTGCATCTTTATCCGCAACGTTCTCGTTTTCCTCAATTTTTAGTTAAAAATACCGCATTGATAAACTTTGGTTAGTATTTATGTTTTTCGATTTAAACTAATTAGTAACTTTATACTAATTAGTTTAAATCGAAAAACATAAATACTTTTGGGACTGCTACAATTAGCCTATCACAGTAATTCACAACTAGGTTTGGTCACGAAGCTTGCCACACCCGATTTTAGCCTAATACATAATAGCTACGCCCATTCTAGCTAGTTTCTAATGAACGGCGGCGTTCTGATATCATAGACTATTGATCTCGAAGCCCACCCGAAAAGATTTAGAAATCCTTATCAATGACCTTCCCTTTTTCTGTTATCTCTGTATCCTATGCTAACATGCGCCAATTTATCGAATTCTTCATTATTACATCACGAGGTCAAGTATCCAATACGCGGTTCTTTGTGCCTGGGATAAAGCTAAAAGGTCAAGCAGACAGATTACAGAACATGATAATAAAGTAACTAAATACAAAATGTACTGGGATGTCCTCATTTCATTGAATGTCAACGGCCGTCTGTGTTTTTACCCGAAATGAAGCTACATATTTCAACCAAAGTGACCTTCTCACGGGATTGTTTTTGTGATGCTAGCTCCAAAAAATGGAATTATAGTTCTACAGATTGTTAAATGAGGCGGACTAAAACGATGACAGAGTCAAAAAGTCCTTTTTAGGGTTCCGGTTTTTGCCATTTGGCTACGGAACCCTGTATAGATTCGTCATGTCTGTCTGTCCGTCTGTCCGTCCGTCCGTCCGTCCGTCCGTATTTCACAGCCACTTTTCTTCGAAAGTTTAAGAGCTATCCTGTTGAAACTTGGTAAGTAGATGTAGGTATTATACGAACCGCATTAGGATTCTCACTCTAAATAAATAAATAACAATGTTTTGAGGGTTCCCCGTAGTGAGAATTGAAATTCAAAACCAGAAACCCATACGTCTATATCATCTATGGGTAGGTCTTTAGAAATGATATTAGGCTTCTAATATCATTTTTTTTTTTCTAAACTGAACAGTTTGCGCGAGAGACACTTCCAAAGTGGTAAAATGTGTGTGTATGACCCTGTAACTTCTAAAATAAGAGAATGATAAAACTAAAAAAAACATATGATGTACATTACCATGTAAACTACCAGCGAAAATCGGTTTGAACGAGATCAAGTCATTCGTTTTTTTTTTAATATTCATAAATATTAAACCGCAATTTACCTTTCAAAGTTACAACCTTGAGAGAACAACCTACAAGAACTTTCATATTATATTATTATATACTACTTGCTGCTACGGAACCCTTTATTAGCGAGTTTCACTCGCACTTGGCCGATTTTTACTATTTTCGTATCTCACAGTCAGAAGTGGTAGTAATTCAGATTGAGATGTTATTGCCATACATCATTACGTTTCTGACCGTTATTTGTCATGGCGTCTCAATGCATTCTGTTTTAATGACATAATATGACTACCTACATGGCTAATTACGGTCTAAAATAAATAAACGTCGCACACTTACGATGATGCTTCTATCATGTTAAGTGATACGAATATAGCTTGTAGCAGACAGAAACTAATGGATCCTAAGTAGAACAATCGCGCTTTATCACTGTAGAATGACCCACTCTCAAGGATATTTTAATCATCATACACAAAACCGGTTTTTTCTCACGCTATAGGAAAAACACGATAATTGTTGAAGAAGCGAAATTTACTCAAACATGACACTGATTACAGCTTTTTAAACCCACAAGCAGAAACATAATTAACTAGAAATCCGCCCGCGACTTCGTCCGCTCAAATTTTGAACTTTGACTCTCTGAATTTCAAATCCCAAATCTTTATGGGATACTTTTGAAAAATCTAAATACATACCGTGTCATCATCATTAGCCGAAAGACGTCCACTGCTGAACAGGCCTCGCCCAGGCCCATACCGTGTCACCTCATTTGGTTTTTCATTCATGACAAGTTTGAAATTTACAAACCAAAGGAATACCATTTTTCATAGAAAAGTATTCACTAGGCGTCAAAACTTTTCTGTGAAAAATGTTATTCCTTCATAGTTTTGTTATAGTGTCTAAGAGGTGGATTTTCGCAAAATCCCTTCTTAGTGCCCAGTTGCCCACCTACATAATAAACTGTATTTTGGATACTGGCTTCACCTTGTTTGTCGCGCATGTTCTATCTGTCTGTTTCTTTAATCTGAGGTTGTAACGTTATATTTTGTGACAGCATACAGCTATTGTTACTACATCCAATAATTATTCCCTACAATGGCACAAACCGTATTATCTCACAGCTAATGGTACAGACACCCATAAAAATAGAGCGTTTATGGGTGATAAGTGAATTATGCTTGTCCCTTATATCCCAGATCTACATTTGGCTGTCCTCCAACCAATATAATCTCGCATACACGACTTCATACGATGGAATTCAGAATATTCGCACTTTTCTAAATACGATTGTCTGGACGCTCTCGCTGCTTTTGATTTATGGTAGACTAGCTTTTACCGGGCATGGACGACGGTGAAATTACAAATTTTCGTTTTAATAAGTCCATTACGATTCTGCAATGTTCGTTCTGTTTTCTGTAATACTCTTGAAATCTGGTCCACCAATCTGTCACTTCCGTAATGCTTGATATGGGTCGCGTGAATCCATTATTGTGTGACCTTCCAAATCTCAAGGTTTTCGGTTTGATAGATTGCTACTACCCCGTCATCTTATACCAAAATACGAGGCAAAATGTGTGTGCTGAGAAAACAGAGCGAGAACGGTGTTTCCGCATTTATCGATCATGTAAAATTTCAATTGATTAGTTACGTCATGATTCACTAAAAACAAAAATAGAGTTTGATTAACACATTCTGCTAGGTATTTTTAGATAGTCCTAAACGGTACAATACCTATTTCTTGATACAGAAATAAGTAAATGGTCGAAGTTTTGACAGTAATTGCCATAATAATTACCTATCTATAATAACGACTAGAATTTATACGCTGCAAAAGAGATTTTCTTAAGTGTAATTAAACATTTGTTCTGTTTAGTACGCATTTGTATTAATATTATTCTGTTGTCGTAATAATAGTTTGGAGAGGAAAAGTGCTTGTGCCTATAGATCAGTTTGTAACACAAGGTCTAAGAGCTGCAGAATAAATTATACTGAGTATAGAATCTTCTTTTCTTGTCATGCGACAAGAAAAGAAGATTCTATACTCAGTATAATTCCTTCTCACCCATTTTCATTAAGATAAATGCGGTTAAGATACCTGCGGTTGTTTCACACAATCTTTATTGGCTAGGTGGCATACGACCACGGCTTGTTCTTGTTTTATACTTTTCAGTGCGCGATTTTTCGTAGTCGGGACTCCATCCGCGCGGATGTCGGTCTTCGCGTGGATGGTTTATTTCCCCATTTTGAGTAACTCTGACAATGACATCTTATAAATATTACGGCGCTGCATCCACTGCGGATAATGCAACGTGTGTTCGCGGTTCTACAGAACAACGTCTATGAATAAAACTGAAAAATAAGATTTTTTTTCTACGTATTTTTCCAGGATAAAAAGTATCCTATGTTATGACCAGGATAATAAGGAATAATTATACCAAGTTTCATCGAAATCGAACCGTTAGTTTTCACGTGATGCCTGCACAAACAGACAGACAGACAAATTTTTAATTAATTACATATTTGGGTTTGGTATCGATCCAGCAACACCCCCCGCTATTTATTTTTTCAATATTTTCAATGTACAGAATTGACCCTTCTACAGATTTATTATAGTATAGATGTATAGTTTCTGAGTTGTGAATTTAAGATTTATCATTTGATACTGTTAGAAACAGAAAATAGCAAGTAAAAGCTATATTATGTATTTATATTTCAAATGTGCTTATCAAGCCCTTTATTGATACCCATGTCGATACTGTGCAAAAATATATTTTTTTTTGGTAACGACTTCTCATCCCCTAGAGGGCGCCATATTGGATTTGGTGACACGTCACCTACCCTATAACCAGCGGACAACTGAGACGCTTCTAACGAGACCTCATTTGTCATGTAATGATAAGCAGTTTAGAAGTTATGAGGGAACAAACAAACAGACATACATACCGGTCAAAATCATAACCCTCCTTTTGGCTTTGCCGTAGTCGGGTAAAAATATATACATACCTACATTTCGAATTGAGAACAACCTCCTTTGTTTTCGGTGAAAATAAGTTTCAAATAAGTTTTATTACAATAAATGCATTTTTATGCTTAGCAATTGTAATTGTTAGTAAAAGTAATGTTTGGTTTTATGAAAAATCCTTTTTTTTTCTATTTTTTTTAAAAATGGCAAAAAAGGATATAGATAAGTTAGAACCTATCTATCATTTAGCATGCGTTTTATTTGACAGTCAATATTCGCATTCGCATTCGCGCATATTGAAATTAAATATTCGCATCCGCATTCGCGTTCGCGAATGTCAAGAATCAGACATTCGCAACATCACTAATTATATAGATTTGTTGATAAAAATGGATGTATAATATCTCCTAAAAGTATCGATAATCGGAAACCAAACCCCCTGTATAATTTTGTTTACACGTCTGTAGTTTACTTTAAAAGCACTCGGGATTATCGAAATTTAATTTTTGATTCTTGTTCGTTTCATTTTATTTTCCTGGAAAACCTCTGTGTTATTCAACCGATGACCAATTCGGGTTATTAATAAAATTAATGATCTCATTTACGAAATACCCAATGTCTTATCACTCACACGACGCGTAATATAAGGGTAAACAGTTTTGCGTCTCAGTAGCTGTGTAACTTTTGTTATTACTGGAACGTTTCGTGCGCAATATTTTATCGACCATCTGACTACTACGTGTTAGTGCTGTGAGTTTTATATTTTCTATTGTTGCCATTTAATCCCAGGCGCCGGCAATGCCGAAAGCTTTAAATTCGTACAGCGAGTATAAATCGATGTGTCGTGTATAAGCTTAGGTTGGCGGGAACGAAAATCTGCTCAAACCGCACGTGATACCACCTCGGGAGCATTTTTATCTGGCATCGCCGTCGCCACAAGCATGAAGTGTGAACACACCGGAGATTTCCGCCGATATAAATCCCGGTACGCGACACCCTTACTTTACACCCGTCGCATCCTCAGTGCAATCCGTGAATTTGTGGAGTGGAAGCTGCTGGCGGGACATCGCGTCTAGAATTTGAACGCGCCAAATCTTGCTACCACGACGTCGAACTCTGAGCGCTAACCGTCACGTACTCCTGTCTATGTATTCACAGGTTTGACACCGCTAGCGACGTCACGTTTTCCTTGTTTCTGTCGTGGTGGAATCTGATTCGGTTACTTCCTTTATCCACCAATTTACCAAACCTTATTTCGACATCTACATATTGAATTGAATTACGCGACAGGGATGTCTGTTGCCGTGGCGACGTTTCCTGGTCACTGCGTCATATTGGTGGTGTTCGGAGAAATGAAAGATGTTTCTTTACGATCTGTATGTGACGTTGAAGGATTAGAAAGCTATTAAATAGATAATAGTCACTAAGAGGAACGCTAGTGGACGGCTGAAACGCGGAGGTGACAGGCGGGCCGTTAACATGGCCGTTACAGGCTCAAGTGATATATGAGCTGCGAAGTGGCTTGGTGCCGCTGTCACTTCGCGTTCCGCCGCCGCTCCACACTGGCAAAAAGATAAAAAGGATTCCGAAATACGATTCACAAGTGGGCTGCCGGAAATGGGCAGAAAGTTACCGAGCACGGCTTTATGTCGGGTAATATATCTCTCGTATCGCTATCCAATTTCTGCTCTATGGCATGTAATATCCCTCTAGGGATCCTTTAATTTGAAGCTCCTTTAATCAGCACCATTTATTCTAACCTCGGTTCAGTGGATTTTTAAAGACGTTTAGGGCTTACAAAGGATTTTTTACCTCAATACTTATTACTTTGTATTACAGCCCCCGAGGAAACCTTCAGTTAGAACATATTCTTGTCAAACTAAATACTTCTAGTAGGCTATTCACGTCTTATTCAGGCATTTGTTAAACCTTCCGTAATATAATAATAGCAGTCCATAGTTAAACATCAACGGAACAGAACCCATAACATAAAAATACTTACAGATAAGCAAACCATCTCGACCAAAGTAAACACCTCAGAAAAGCCGACCCAAATTGATTTTCCCTATAGTTTATTCAACCTGTACTTTCCGTATAGTAGATAAACTGAAGTTTAAGTTGCGTGACTAGCCCGACCGCCGACCTCCAACCTTCATTGACCTGCGACATTGAAGCGCACCCTACAGCTCCATCCCTATCACTTCGCCCACGGATTTATTTCAACCGCAAGTTGTTTTTGTGAACATTTTAGTGAGGGTAATATCCGATGTTCTAATGCCCTTGTTATTTATTTATTTTATTTTATTTTATCCTTTATTTCAGGCAACTAAAGGCCCATAAAACACAGTACACATATAAATATAAAACAATAATAAACTAATACATATTTTAAACAATATACTTAAAAACTACACAGTTATACAGAGGCATAGGATTTCTTCCTGTAAGTAGTTCCTTTCTATTAAAAGGCAATGAACTAAGTAATCTTCATATCAATAATGAAGAATAAAGTGAAGTGTGCGTGGCCTGTGGACAAACTAGAATGGTGAAAACAATTTAATCGTGTGACGTTATTGGGCTACCGGGAAAATCGTTGTATCGGAAATAACGTCTGAGTCTTTGTGTGTTTGTAATGCGAATGGACGCCTAAACGGAAAGCTAATTCAAATAATTGTAGACCTGTTTACGCTTCAAATTAGATCACCAGTATACTTCAATATTTGTACGCGTGCAAAAAGCAATTCAGATTCAATTTGCACAAACTACACTATTCGCAAACTATATAGTCCTAAAAGGAATTAAATATTCTAAGTCGATCTACAGAGTACACAAACACAGCGCTCCCGGTAACTGGATCCGTCGCTTCTCCTGTTTTCAATAAAGAGAACAACTTGTGTCATATCCGCAAAACGTTTACTTACATGGTGAAGCGCAGTAGTTGGTAACGAGGTTATACGAAACAGTTTCCGACGAAATTGCTGGGGGAATGTAGCTAGGTGTCATAAAGTTTCAGCAAAGCTGTCGGACAGACGTGTGCAGCGTTGAAATACACGTGTCGAAGCTATTTCATCTTGCTTACGTTTCAACTTTGTTATAGAGTCCTGCCACCGGTACTAAGTGTTCTACTAATGAAGTGTTACGCTCCCCAAGTTCCAATATGTTCTGGAAGTGGTGGCGTCACGTTCTCGCTTATTAGTTTTCCTTGCATTTATGGTACCTATTTGAAGCAAGTTTTTGTTTTTTCCAGGTCGATCATGGATTGGAAGACGGTGCTGTGCCTCTTCGCGTTGGTGTACTATGCTGATGGATTCTCAAGTAAGATTTGGTTTTGATTATGAACTCTGATATAATATTAAACAATGGCTGTCGAACTATGTGCATATCAACCGTCTGCCTACTAAAAAAGATGTCGATACGTAAAGGAAACGAAGCACCATTGTTAATTACCTTTAGTACTCGTAGTTTACACACTGGTATTAGATTTTGATGCCAGTTAGACCGTGTAGCTATAATATTAACATTTCCTGTTATTACCTACATGCGCGCTGTCCATTCGACCTGTAACCTTTACGCCTACGTAGCGAGGTGTCACTTGGTATAATATCTTATTTTAAACGATCCTCGTCTTCTATATTTCCCGAAATTTGACAGACGAGCACTTTTCCTGAGATCACGTACGCAGCTTCCGAATTGCCAAGATATGGCTCGATTCCATTACCTAATGTTAGCGTAAACCGCGCAGCAGACTCCCGGAGCTACAAAACAATGAGTTATGATCCTACCCGTGATGCCCTTTTTATTTGCTTATATTGCATGTAAAGCAACCGAATATTTTATTTCAGGGAAAATTACATTTACTCGTTAGCCTGAAATGTTTTGGTACTTTGTTTTGTTTTGTGGTTGAAGTACGACTACAGAGTACACACCCACACATTTCTTTGCACTTAAATTGTATCTGGGTAATGTTATCAATTAGAACCTGTTAATGCTTACATCACTTCTTAAAGCAACGTCATTCGCTACTACAACTAGGATCACAAACATTTTATGTTTGGTTACTTTATTTTTCAGTATTTTTGTTCTCAAAAGATACTGAGAGCATTTTTGCCCAGAAAAGACGTAGCTGTCATAAAAGTTTTGTAATAACAGTAGCGAAATATTAAGACGTAAAGTGCAGAAGAGTCGGTTAACAACCAACGTTAAACTTCATCATTATTTCCAAGCCAGACACGGCTTTATTATCTGCACGCGGTTTTCCTTTCACAAGGAATATGATATAGATCTAGAAAGACTAGAACTTCCGCTTTTACAATCCGCTTTAAGACAACTGCAGTTGTCCCGTTTTCAAGTGATTAAAGTCGCGTCTGGGAATTCTGGGAAGTTGCAATCTAGGATTGTAAAGTTTAGATTCTAATAACATTTTAGTCATTCTAAAAAGTTAGAACGTTTGCAGATATACTAAGGTGCATGTATTTCGACTATTCGATGTGATCAAACTAAAAATCGCTATCTATAATGTAAGACAGACTATATGCAATATCGCATAAAGCACCTACCTGTTTTAGAAAAACGTATTATGATAAAGTACATAAAACCTACGTAGTGGAAAACAATTCGATGGCGAAGTTTTTCGCTTCGGTAGGCTTTTATTACGTGTGATATTGACTCTCGAAGACGACGGCGAGTCCAATCTAAGTATATAATCTTGTATATGCAAATGATCCCTATTCCCTTACAACCGAATTCTTTACCCGGTCACGCCTTTTGGGTTATAAAAGGGCGAAATTCTCGTAGACACAGCGGAATAAAATATATTCATACGACGATATTATATGGAGTTTTTTCCATTTTCAAACACGTTTTACCTATCCAAATCCCTTTTATTATTCCAGTAATCGTGCATGAAACGATTGTAACGTTGCGTACTCTGTAGATAATACCACTAAGTAGGTATCTGAAAATGATTTATGTTCTGGAAAAATTTGCAGTACTTCCGCAACAGGAATTACATTAGGAGGAAATGGACGACCATTTTGTTTCGTGTGTACATTGTAAAGATGATTCGGAAAATTGGGTCCGCTCTTTCGCTGTAAGAAAATATGATGGAGTGGTTACATAAGTTATACTGTTTTTATCGTGTTTTTTATTGGAAAAAAACGTTTTGACCTGTAGTGATTTGAAGGTCAGTATTAGAGACAATATATTTCATAAAATCTTTATCAGTAGATAAGGGAAAGATGTTGGCCATGAATACATTTAGCTACGTCTCGTATGACTTTCTCGGTATTTAATTAGTATTTTTGTTCTTTGTAATCTGACTAGTAATGGCCGTTGAACTGGCAATGAATCACAAAACCACATAATTATTCACAGTTGTCAGCCGTTTTGACGTCACTTCACAAATACTACTTATCGTGTTACTAACATTTAGTCATATTCTTCTCATTCTTTCCGTAAATGTGTACGTCAATAGCCATGACATGCCTAAACAAAGTTAATACTTAAATACAAAATTTCACCAAAATGTTGTACCTTAGTTGTTTGTTTTATGGTATATTTCAGAATACGGGCGTACGTGCAAAGATATAGGATGCCTCAACAGTCAGGTGTGCGTGCTTGCCGAAGACCCGTGCACTTTCGGACACACTTCCAACTGCGGCACATACCCCACCTGCAAGAAGAAGACTGAAGTTGACGGCGGTAAGATTGAAATTGCATTATATTATTTCACAAAATTAGCTAGGAAGGTTTGATGACGCGATATTGTGACGTCAGGAAGATAATAAAAAATATGTTATTAAAAATAATTTGCACAAAGTATGTTATTGCTGAACGCGTTGGCTGAACGTAATTTCAAGTGATCGTTGAGACATGGTCAAGGACAGGTAGTCGGGTACCCTGTAAATATTTTGTCGCACACTATTTACTACATATTTTTCACTTTTCTCCCCATATGAATCCAGGCTTAGTTATTTGTTTAACCCTTACAATACCAACTCTTAAAAAAAATCTTTTCAACATTTTCAGGGTCCCACTCAGAGCCAGCCAGGCCACCCGCGCCAAAACCACAGCCACCTTCCTATGATTCCGTTCCTAGCTACAAGCCACCAGCACCTCCTAGTGACACGTCCAGCGGTGGCGGGTCACCTTACGGAGGCTCACCGTATGGAGGAAACTCGCACACCGGCGGCAACTCGCCCTATGGCGGAAATTCACCTTACGGAGGAAACTCACCCTATGGTGGCAACTCACCATACGGAGGCAGTTCCCCCTACGGTGGAAGTAGCAATACCGGAGGAGGATCACCTTACGGCGGTAGTTCACCATATGGTGGTAATTTACCTAATGGCGGAGGAAGCAATACGGGAGGAGGATCGCCTTATGGCGGCCAGTCACCTTACGGTGGAAGCTCACCTTACGGCGGAAGCTCACCTTACGGTGGAAGCTCACCTTACGGCGGAAGCTCACCTTACGGTGGATCCTCGAATACCGGGGGCAGCAGCCCGTACGGAGGTAACTCTCCTTATGGAGGCACTGGCGGCACCCGGACTGGAGGTAGCAGCCCCATCGACAGCATTCTCAACACTCTGAACAAATACGCCAGCGGCGGAAGTGGCGGAGGCGGCAGCGCTGGCACCGGCGGAAGCTCTGCGGGCTCGGGTTTATCCAACATTTTTGGAAACCTTCTCGGTAATCTGTCTAAAAATTCTGGTGGTCTGAGCAACTTGTTCAACACTAGGCCGATAATGGAAAATCCTAATTACTCTTCATATAGTTCCAATTCGAGGACTAACCCCCAATCTTACCCATCAGGATCCCAACCAAATCCGACGTATCAGCAACCGAATCAGAACAAGAAATACGAACAAAGTTATGCGCACCATAGTGGAGCGTCTACACGCAAGCCCGTCCACTATGGGTGGAATGTTAGGTAAATTACTTTCCAAGTCATCGTAGAAAGCTATTGAGTGGTGCCTCTTTTTTTTTTCTTTGCACAGGCATTGCTTTGGGCCCTCCTGCACTTCAATGTTGAATCTCTTGCTTTTATATTACAAACACCCGGTTTCTGAAACAAAAAGTAACTTAAAAGCTAACTCATAGTCAAGCGTGAGTTAATTGCTGCGATTGGTTAACTGAATCATCTACACCCAATCAGATCCATTAGGCTTACGTTTTTGCGGCACCCTTGGCGCAGTGGCTGAGCGATCAATTGGTGCACAGCGTGTCGCAATTTCGAGCCCCGCACGGAAGAAATATTTGTATCACCTACCAGTTTTTCTGAGTATGGGGTGTTTGTGCATGTGTGTTTCTATGTTTGTTAAAGCAACCAAGACACAGAAAGAATTCCTAGTATCCATTATTTTTTTTAAAGAGTAAAGATATTTATGCCTATAATTTTAGTTACAAAAACCGGGTGTAACTTTCTGCCAGTTACATTTTCCACGCTGCACTGTATTCAATATTTCAATTAATTTAAGCTTAAATTTTACTGCTGTTGTTACTTTTTTGGGCGGGCTAACGCCAGAATAATGTACCAAGTAATAAAAACTCATCTAATTTGGCACTAATGCTTACAAAACTTCGTGTCACAAATCAAATTGCATTATTTGCAAATTCATGACACACAAACCTAAACTACTAAGTAAACGAAACAAACTCACAAAATCATTTAGATTGTAATATAATTGTAAATAAATAAATAAGGTGGAGGCTAATCTGTTCTGACTGACGGTGAACCAGAAAAACTTCCTGATAACATGTTTAACTAAACTTTGCATGAATATCAGAGTACCTGGATAACTGAAGGTATGTTTTGTCAAACCTTTTGAGGCTAAGTTATACGCACCTTTTTTTATTTTGCCATATGATCTGTAGTTTCATAGCTATTTATATGCATATAATGATGATAAGGATTATATGAATACTCATGTATACTTTGTGGGTAGTGTAGATAGAAAGTAATTAGTTGGTAAGTTGTTATAATCGGTATATTATAATTGAGTCAAGTGTCATAGACTACTCTGTAATGATTAAAGTCTATTTTCTAGCTGAAACAGAAAAAATCTTTACATACTTTGTTTAAATTGAAAATAAATATGAAACATTTGAAAAGAAAAATCCAACTTCATTTATATATATTAACTATTTGGATATATATATATATATATATATATATATCCAAATAGTTTCAATTACCCACCATTTACTTTTTTGAAGTAATCAAGCCTTGCTTCACTACCACAAAACATCAGTGCCATTTCTAATATTTGTTATAATGTATTTTTAATTTCAGTGTCACAGTGGTCTTGACGTACCTGATACAGCAATATGTCCAGAGTATAATTCGTAATTAAGTAATTATTGTTTTACTTTAAGTATCTACTGTGTTTCTATTAATACATACGGTGCGTTACTGTTGTAACATGTCATTTTGGTACTCAAATTGAACATAATACTGATTCCTTTTTATGTATTTTTTTTTTTGTCATTTTTGGCCTTTTGACTGCTACAGACTACGAAAATAATCTGCATAAAATGCAATCTAATGCAATCTAAATCTAATAATATAAAACCTATATATTAAATGATAAGATTGCTAAAAACCTGTATTTTTATTCCGAGATACCTTGGGTGATGTCTTAATCCATTAGCACACAAAATAAAATCATAAGATTTGTGTGAAAATTATATTGCCGCTTATTTTTAGCTTCGGCGTAGATATAATTAATAACTATTCATGACGTATATTGTGAGTGGCGGTCAACAGGTTAAATATAATAGTTTATTGTGATAAAACGTTATGTAACACCGTGATAGTTACATGAAAGAGGAATTAATTAAAAGCAATGTTTATAATATGAAATAATATATTCAGTCAATTGAGACAATGCCACATAAGATTCGGTAAATTGCACCACAGTAATAATTTTAAATATAATTCTAATTAAATTAAACACACATTTTTGCAAGGTTTTATTTATGTTGATAATAAAAATATACCTATCTAGATTGTAGATTTATTCATTGTTGTTGAAGTGTATATGCACGGCAAGCATTTATCTCTATCATAAATATAACCCATTGCTAAAAAAACCCATGGAATGTCAAAGTTTTCTACATTAACTTAAAATTAAAATATGTAAAACATAATAAATTACACCCAATTTTTACAAACAATAACAGCTTACTATACTTGAAAGTTAGAAACATAGTTTCGTAGATTAAAGAAATACCTAAATACCCATCATCATCATCATCTTCCTGCCCTTATCCCATTTTACTTGGGGTCGGCGCAACACGTTTTTTTCTTCCATTCTCCTCTATCAAACGTCACAGTTTCATTCACTCCTCTTTCTTCCATATCATTCCTTATACAATCCATCCATCTCTTCTTTGGCCTTCCTCTTCCTCTCCATCCATCAACATTCATACTCATCACTCTCTTAGTCACATGAGTGTCATCCCTCCTCATCACATGTCCATACCAAGACAGACGATTCCCTTTAATTTTTTCTGTAACAGGCGCCACTTTCAAACTTCCCCTTATAAACTCATTCCTTACTTTATCCATTCTTGTCACTCCACACATCCATCTTAACATTCTCATCTCCGCTACATGCAAACGTTTCTCATCCATCTTTTTCACAGCCCAACATTCCGATCCATACAATACAACAGGTCTAATCACGGATTTGTATATTTTCCCCTTTAACTTGAGGGGCATCCGTGGGTCGCAAGTTGTTCCGGTGACCTGTCGCCATTTCATCCATCCTGAGTTAATCCGGTGTGTTATGTCCCGGTCTACATCGCCATCTCCTTGGACAAGCGACCCGAGGTACCGAAAGTCGGAAATACCTAAATACCCATTGATATAAAAATGTATAACATTTTGTTTTCAATGTTACAAATAATGTACTCTTTATTTTTAGTTATTTGGAATGAGTAAAGGATGTTCAAAAATTGCGTAACGCTATTTAGAGGGCGGAGGGACATTAAAATCTCTCAATTTGAACCCTTTTCGTTTGTTTTACTGGTTAGAAGTTTGCACTTTTGGGTAAAAATCATCACTGTTACTGTTATGTAAAATTGATGGAAGGGGATTGGATTTGGGGTTCAAAAAATGTAACACTTTACGTGCCCCCCCCCCCCAATTGCGAGGGCTAAAATCTCCATAAATTGCGTTACGGAATACTTGAATGCCTCCTAGGTAAAGAAATTATGTATACGAAACTTCGTCCGGAAACAGAGCTTTGAAGAGCTTGCGCATCGTATTCGAAGAAGCTATCTTTTAAGGCCTAATGAGCCTTGATGTAAGTAGCTGAAGATCAGCAGGAACCTCACTTGGGAGTCTATATTATAAAGCTTGTCACTTCACGATTTTAGAAACAAAAGTTACCAGTGTTTGTAATAAATATAAATAATTTGTATTGTGAATACTGCACCAAGTGCTATAAAAATCTCAGAAAAATATAAGTATTGCTTGATTTCATTCCCACCCAACTCTCGAAACCAGATTTTAAAAAACTGTGAATAATAATAGTCCATTTAGACGACAACGGAATACCTTTCGATTCTCGAAGCTACAAGTACTCAAATAGTAAACCATAGTAGAATACAGAACTATTCAGGGTATTTTATTTTGGTAGTACGGATATTTCAGTATGTTATTGCTTTTAACAAAAATTCTCGAATGTAGGTACATATGATTTACTGATGCTGGCCGAGGTTTCCGGACTGTCTTAAAAAAGACACCGCGGTCCTGGAACTGGCCATGTTCAACTAAAAAACAGTTTGTTTATTGAGCAGATCAAGTTTCTTTCACGCCACACATTCAGGAGAAATAAATAAGAGGATCTTTGCAAAAAAAAAAAAACAAAAGCCTGATAAAAGGAATCAGAACCACAGAAAAAAAATATCCTTTCGTCAGTATAAAATGCAAGGACATAATTACGTTGCTGTGTAAATGGGCTATTATGGGTTAGCAGTGATCCTAACTAATATTATAAATGCGAAAGTAACTCTGTCTGTCTGTCTGTCTGTCTTTCTGTCTGTCTGTCTGTCTTTCTGTCTGTCTGTCTTTTCTTCACGCCTAAACTACTGAACCGATTTGTGTGAAATTTGGTACAGACATAGTTTGGAACTTGAGAAAGGACATAGGATAGTTTTCACTATTCCACGCAAACGAAGTCGCGGGCAAAAGCTAGTAATGTAATAAATCTGCAGTCAACCTCCATGAATTATAATTTCGGTACCCTGTATTGAAAGACAATTATATTTTTGGAAAAATTTACGATCATACGTCGTTTGATGTAATATTACTATGGAGATTGGATCTACCATCTTTTGGATGAGAAGATAGTACATTTTATTATCTTATATTCGAGATCGTGTTTTGTTCCTAACAAATATACCTACGTACTTCCTTTTGTACATTGTTGTTGATTATAACATTGTTAAAAACTATTCTATAATAGTTACATTCGAATTGAGCTTACCATGATCTGCGGGTCTAAAATCACTCCGCCAGTTTATCAACGCTGCCTAGTAACGCCGTGAAAAGCCAATAACAATGTTGCTAAAATTGTTCTTCATCAATTATACTCCTATTACTTGAACAATAGCATAGAATTTTCCATGTACCGAATTCTCATTGCAGTCAAATTCGTAGAAACGTTGATAAAGTGGCGATATTAGACCCGCTGTGAATACTAAAATAAAATTAATTGCTTACAATTTTTTCTTTAATTTCACCTTCACCTTTAATTTTACTGTTTCTGGGTTGCTTACTTTTGTGTATTTGGTTTAAAACAATACCTAGTATGAGGAACCCAAACCATACTCCATACCAATAGTGGTATACTGACGAATAATATATCCAAATACGATCGAATGTGAGAAGAAGGAATGCAGCAGCTTGATAGGATTCAGAATGGGAGCGCAGGAACCACATTACAAAGCCTAAGATTTTCTTTTTCTGTAAAATAAAGAATAATTTTGATGAAACATTAAATAATTAATGATAATTTACAATATATCACTACTTATGCTCACCATTCCTGTGGCATCCTTATAGTAAAGCTTGAAATAAATGTCTTCGGCCATCACATAGAATGGACAGAAATAAATACAGAAGAAATAACCAGCGTGAAAACCATGCCAGATCACTGACACAAATAATGCTGCATGGATCCTGAAATTACATCAAAGTTATGATTTTGTTTCATTAATTTGAGAAATGTTACTACTATTTGCTAACTTAAAGTTTTTTTTCTCATACATTCTGAATTTTAATTGAGTGTAAATATTTCCTGTTCATGAGACTATTTCTGGCAACAGGAACGACATTATTCAAATTAGGCTGAATAATAACAACACTTGTATTATTTAAACTTGACTTACTTCAAAGGCTTGATTGGGAACCTCTTGTAGACAACCATGGCCACCCAATATTGCACAGCCTTATTCCATACTTTCATAGAGTCCCGTAAAGTTACCACAGTCTCACAACCCCATACGTCCATTGACTCCACTGTGTTGAAATCATATTCACAATTCCTTGCCTCCGTCTCAGACCTGAGTAAAAGGAAAATAGATCGAAACCTTTTTGTGCAGGTGTCCCAGGAAGTATTGGCCATGAGTACTATGAGAAGTGATTAAAAAAACAAAATTGCTCATAACTTTTGAGCCAAATAGTTGCACCAACATCCTCAGAGTTAAAAATTTTGGAAATGACCTTGCTCATGTCCCCATTTGATTTTCTAAATATTTTCAGGTACACACATAAAGTTTAACAGGTATTTGGTGTGGGTGTGACTTGTGTGAGGTACTGCTTTGTGAAACCGAGTTTCATGGCCCTGGTTGCCACAACCACATTTATTGGACAAAATAATCACATAATGCTAAAACTTATGCAGGTCAACAGTGGAATCTCAATTGTTTTTGCAGACTTATTCTACAAACAGACAGGCGCTTGAATATGATACCTACATGATTGAGGAGGAAATCAAAATGCTTACATTTGTTTCAACTTCAAGTATCCAACAGTAGGACCATGACCTGTTCTATTCTTGCCCTGGACAGGGTATGCTCCAAGCCCAGCAGAGGTACACACACTCTCAGCCAGTGTCATCCCAGCGTAAATCCTTTGCCGAAATTGAGCGAACAAGGCCCATGGGTACAGCATTCGGTAAACAAAGTTCCGATTGTTGTGATCTTCTGTTAAGATGTACTGAAATAATTGAAATAAAAACTAATTGTATTGGACGCAAAAGGCATCATGACAACTTCTTCATCGGATGTTTCGGGAGGTTCCTTTGTCTGATTAGAAAGGAAGAAACGCCTGGGTGACCACTGAGAGGATCGCCCGAAGGACACGGTGGAGCATACGGTACAGGTCCTGCATCGTATGCTCCACCTTGACCTCAGGCCCGCTTGGGCGCAAAAATCATTAAGATTCGGAAACCTGGGTCGCGGGACTTATGATTTACCGTCACCCCGGTACGTAAAGGGCTATTGAAGGACACCGTGTATTGTAGTCAGTACGAGTCTGACAGTCCCTCCCGCTCTGCCCTGGGCGGAAGGACTCATGATGATTTTTGATGATTTTACCACATAAAAAAAAAAAAAATCTGAAACCTGGCAAAAGCCCCGAAAATGCTGAGTCACACCGCTCAATTGGCCTATTTTCAATCTCCTCGAAAGTATTAGAGAAACTGTTGCAAAATAGACTGAATCCTATTTTTCACGAAAATAAACTTGTACCAAGCTATCAATTTGGGAACATATGCTGATGATACAGCCATCATTGCCTCTGATGACACACCAGAAAAAGCTTCTAACACACTGCAAATCAGTCTAGATAAAATAACAGCATGGCTGAAAGACTAGTGCATAAGGATAAAAGAAACAAAATCTTTACAAGTTACCACTTAACCACTCGACGAAAGACACTCCCACCAATTACACTAAATGGCATCTAAAGTCACACTTCTATCTCCACATTTATATTGTGAATTTTTCATATTTATTGCCATTTTTTAAATTAATGAACCTAGATTTTATTGTAATATTAGTAGTTTTAATAAGCTAATCCGATTCTTTTTTTTTTTTTTTATCGTGGTAAAATCATCAGAGTCCTCCCACTCAGGGCAGGGCGGGAGGGACTGTCAGACTTGTACTGACTAAAATCCACGGTGTATCCTTCAGTAGCCCTTTACATACCGGGGTCACGGTAATCTGTGAGTCCCGCGACCAAGCAAATCCGATTCTAGTATTAAAAGTTATAAAGGGAAACATGCTCACCTCTAGAGGCCAAATGTTAGACAAAGCCAAATACAGTGAAATATAAAGCGGGACCATTCTCATTGTGTTGATTGTAAAGCCAAAGCAGTCAACATATTTGCTGTAAGGCAGGTGGAAGTAATCATCAAAAGTCCTGTATCTGTAATACGGGCCTGAAATACAATTCTGATTTATTTGATTGTTGCTTATTTATAATTAAATACAATAACTAGGAAGTTAGTTTTAATGAAATTCTGAATTATAAATACAAAAAAACAAGCAGTTAATGTTATTAAAATGAACTCAGCATGACAAAGTTGCTTTGAATACCTTAATTACAGAGACATACCTGTTAACAATCCTATGTAATTAAATGAATAATGGAACAAGTCTTGAAAACTGGGATTTATTATTTCAAGAAAATCTTCGTCCTTTGTTTTCTCTACTTTATTTTCATCCTTCTTAGCTTTTCCCATTGCCAACCATGAGCCATTGATTTCAAAAGCAACCCCCACTACTCTCAGGACAATTATCATTTCAATAAGGTTTGTCTGTCCTGAAGACAGTGGAAAACCGAACTTATCAGCCAGCCGAAAGAAGAACAGATACCCGAACATTAAGAAGAAAGTAACAATATGACAGTATCTGAAACAGCATAAACAGTTAACATAGTTTCAATTTTATTCAATTTCAACGGTAACATGATTCTGAACGTCGTGGGAAGCACTATATGACGTGACGTCGTTTTTATAGCGGCAATATTTTTTTTGGTAATTAGACCATTACTATAGTAAATTTGAATTACATAAAACCGTAGGGGTTGAAATGTGGGAAATGCGGGATGGGTGGGAATGTGGTAGTAATGAGGGTGGGAAAATCATGTAAAGGGTCTCAACTTATTTTCAAGTGATAATGAGGTCAATGACATGTTTAAGGTCAAGGTCAACAACTCAGAAATCAAGGTAATACTCTGAAGGTCAAAAAGTCTAGATCAACTAGATCTTATTTCTAATTTTGGAATGCTATCGTATATAAAACTGTAAGGGCAAGGATATTTTCGAGGCTAATCTCAAACATAAAGGTCAAATTAAAAAAAAAACACTTGTAATAAGGCATAACCGATGGAGCCCCGCCACGCAGGGCTCCTTTTTCTGTGTAAAGGGTTTAAAGTAACCTAACATAAAGGGAATGGCGGGGGTCCCCGCCGTCCCCTTCGATCCTAACCTATCCGAGTCAGAGCGCCCCAAGTCCGGAGCTTGCTGGCTCTTGTATCCTAGGTTCTCTGGTTCTCTGTGTCTACTGTTTGATTAGAAAAGGATAGGGGTATCATAAAAGGAAAAACAAATTAAATGTTATTAAAAATTCGTAATTCTTTCGACGCACGGGCTCGCGAGAAGTGGAAGGAGTGGAGGGAGGCCTTTGCCCAGGACTGGGACAGGGCAGGCTAATAAAAAAAAAAAACTTTTTTTTTTTTCGAAACTTAAGGATTTTTTTTCTCGAAAACTATGAGGCTCCGTAAAGTAATATTTTAGTAAAACGTTCTACATGTCGAGCTCTATACAAAAAAAAAATATCAGCTCCTAAAACGACGTCACGTCATATAGAGTGGAGCCCATTACTCTTTTCTCTAGACTGAATAATAGACTTACCTTACAGTAGCTACTTTTATAGCGATTATTCCCATGAGTGCTGACAAAATCGGGTGGATAGCGCTATATCCCGAAACAATTATAATAAGTACAAGGCCGACTATACTACCGACCAGTTTCTTGGCTTGCACAGTTTTCAGAGACCGGTAACGGGGTCCTATCCCTACGCTAAACAGCAGCAAGGACAAGTATATTACATCGTTTCTGTTTTTAGTTAGAAAAGACAACATCTTTTCTTATTTATTACACTACAAATACACAAGATAAAACGGCCATAAACGGGCTAATCGAAAATCTCTGTTGTGCTGATGTGGTGTATAATGTAAAATCGCTCGAATCTCTCACAACAAATCCAAGCAACCAACAGTGACAGCGACAACTTGGTTGACATATGGTTGACATTGACAAACAATTAGATGCTTTTTTAGATTTAAGATGTGGACTGCGCAATGTCTGCCTAAAATTGACCCCACTCAGCTAGAAAAAGAGATAAACAACCTTTACAGGCTATAATTGAACATACTCTACAGTGTATTTGGTTTCCGACTACCGATACTTGAAAGGAATAATAAAGACTGATTTTCATCGACAAAACTGCTTTTAAAAAAAAGTATATTATATTCAATTGTAGCCATTGCTCAGTCCATTCTATAAGTCTATGTACTGGTCCACAATAAAATTACATGCTCTGTCTCTGTAGCCCACACGTGTCAAACTGTGAGTTGAGATGATGACATGGTGAGAAAAAAAGGCGGGAAACTGTGAAAGTGAAAGGCGCGTTTTTTTCAAACAGATTTTCCAAATTTTTATTTTTGTTTAAAATTAACATATTCTTTGTAAATATTTGTGTTATAAGTTGTTCATAGTTTATATAGTATCAGTACAAAACTTGAAATGGGGAAGAAGAGGCGGAGGAAGGATGATTTGTCCATTGCAGACCCGCAGCAGCAGTCGCAGTCGACAGAATCATCGGACTCGGATTCGGCCGAGTCTGTACTAACTAATGTATCTTCTCGTCACAAAAAGGACATCAGCAAGGATAAGTACGCCATATATAAGGTAAAGGGGTACTCACGTAAATATCCTGAAGAAACCAAAAAGTCGGACCTAATTGTATTCCTAACTCATACCGAGGAAAATTTAATATTTAACGACAGGGATCGTTTGGCTTTATCGAAGGGATTACGAGAGCATGGCGTTTCAGGCGTCATGCATCTACGTACCATAAATAAGTACAAGGTTGGCATCACATTTGATCTCCCGAATAATGCAAACATGTTTTTACAGAATAAAAAATTGTTGGATCAATTGACATTAAAGGCATCTATACCGGCTGGGGATGCTGAAGTAACGGGTGTCCTCACCTCTGTTCCTACAGAAATGACAAATAAAGAAATTTTCTCGTTGATTGGCAGTTCTAAAAATGTAATTGAAGTTAGGCGCTTCATGCGCAGGGTCAAAAATGATGCTAGCGTAGTTTTTGTTCCTACACAGGCTGTAGCAATAACCTTCGCATCCACTATTCTTCCGCAATATATTTACTTGGATTCATGGCGTCATGAAGTGAGTAAATACATACCACCAGTAAAGCAATGTCTTAAGTGTATGCGATATGGACATATTGCAAAATTTTGTCGCAATGCAGAGGTCTGTTCAATTTGCACACTTAATCATAATTTTAAGAGCTGCCAGGTTAACTCAAAGGACGCTAAATGTGTAAACTGCAAAGGAAATCATATAGCTATCTCCTCATCTTGTCCAATTAAAAAACAAAAAATTGAAGAAAACAAAATTAAGTCACGAAGTGCTACATATTCTGATCTCTTTGATGTTAATGCATTTCCAGCTTTAGCTGCTCGTACTTTAGATGTACAAATCAACAATTTAATGAAATCAGATAAATTTTTAAGTACATTAGTAGAAACGATTACCAAAATAGTGAGTAATAAAGATGTTCCTATAAATTCATCATCAATTAAAGAGGCTTTAAAAACAACTCTCAGTAATAAATTTCCGTCACCTTCCTGATGGATCTGTCAAATTTAAATATAATTCAATGGAATGCACAAAGTTTAAATAGTAATAAACAAATATTTACAAATTTCCTCTATACACAAAACATTCATATTGCAATCATTTCTGAAACATGGTTCAGACCTGAACAATCATTTAAAATAAAATATTACAATATTGAAAGAAATGATTGTGGTAATAAACACAATGGAGTTGCAATTATAATTCACCAAAGTATTACTTATACTAAAATAAATACTTATTTCGATAATTCTTTACAAAATATTTGCATAAAAATTACAGTTAACAATAAAGAAATAAGTATAGTCAGTTTCTATAGTCCTTTAAACTCTAATCCACCTTTTAATAAAGATAATTTTGATTTGTTGGTAAAGTCTATTCCTAGTCCTTTTATATTTGCCGGGGACTTCAACGCCCATCACACTTCTTGGGGGTGTGTTTCCGACACTCCACGTGGTCGAGAAATCTTAGATATAATAGATGAAAATAATTTGGTTCTTCTTAATGACGGTCAAGTTACGACAGTTGGTTCTTTAACATGGCGTCCCAATGCACTGGATCTATCTTTGGTTTCATCATCATTGGCACTTAATTGTGAATGGTTTGTACATGATAGTCCACTTGGTAGTAGCTATCATATTCCTGTAATTATAAAGGTAATGATTAGCAACAACCAAAATAATAATCATTACAATTGTCTGAATGCTAAACATTTGCCTATCTATCCAAATTATAAATGCGTGGATTGGCAAATGTATAGTAATTGTGTGGAAGAAAAGCTGATTGATTTTCAAATAGATAATACAACACCTCTTGATTCATATCTACAATTTTGTAATATTCTGCGTACAGCAGCTGCAAATACTAATTTAAATTACAATAATCCGAATTTTTATACTAACACAAATATCACTAATCAGAATCACACATGCCATAGAAATAAGACTAAAACACCTTCCCTTCCTTGGTGGAATCAAAAATGTACAGAGGCTGTATTAAATTTCAAAACAGCATACATTAACTTTAAAAATAATCCAACAGAGGAAACATATTTACAATTTAAAAGGCTTCGTGCTATTAAAAAACTCACTTTAAAAACAGAAAGACAAAAAAGCTGGTTTTCTCTCTGCGGAACATTTAATAGATGTACACCATTATCTGTTATATGGAAATTTATGCGTAAATACAATAAAACATATAATTTTAATCAACCAGAAAGTGACGCATGGATTTCTGATTTTTTAAAGAAATACACACCAGACTTTGTACCACGACAATCAATTTCTTTTAACAATAATATTAACACCAGAAATAGTTTCCTACTTAATGCCTTCACAATGCAAGAATTAATGTCTGCTATCTCCTCTCGAAGAGATACTGCTTATGGTCTCGATGGCATGCCATACATTTTATTTAAAAAATTAAGCGCTGAAAGTTTAGAAACATTTTTAAAAATATTAAATCTATTGTGGGAAAATAATATTGTACCTCAAGATTGGAAAGTGGATTGCATAGTTCCAATTTTAAAACCTGACAAGCCCAAGCAATGTCCTGATTCATATCGTCCCATAGCACTTACTTCCTGCATTGGAAAATTATTTGAGCAACTGTTGAAACAACGCTTAGAGTTTTATGTAGAACAAAACAATATTTTACCTTCTAATCAATTTGGTTTTCGTAGGAATCGGTCCGCTAGGGAAAGTATTTGTCAATTACAACTTGATATACATAACTCTTTAATGGCTAACAAAAATTTGGTTGGAGTTTTCTTTGATGTTGCAGGAGCTTTCAATAGTGTAAATATAGATATTCTTTGTCAGGAATTATCTCGAATAGGGATTCCTGTAAAAATGATAAAATGGATTCACAGTTTTCTCAACAATAGAGAAGTATTTGTTAAATTTAATAGACATCTCTATGGTCCCAGATTATCGTCTAAAGGAGTCTGTCAAGGTGGTATACTATCGCCTTTGTTATTCATATTATATATACGTACATTAAATATAGTTTTAGGGCCTCAGGTCAAAAATTTACAATTTGCAGATGATTTAGTTGTTTACGTATCTGGGAATAATTTATCACATACCGTCCAAATAATAAATGATGCATTGTTAAATCTCCATAAATATTTTTCCTATCTTGATCTGAATGTTAATCAGACTAAGTCCAAAGTTGTTGTGTTTGGTAAACAATCTTTTAGCATGTCCAATGTGCAATATAATAATTGTGCTTTACCCATTTCACTTGAGGTTAAATTCCTGGGGGTTCTTTTTACGTACAATTTAACCTGGAATAATTATATTAAACATATAATTAGTAAAGCAAATAAAGCATGTAATATATTGAAATCTCTGTCTGGATCATATTGGGGTGCAGACCCAAAAGTTTTATTGTTGCTGTACAAATCATTAGTTCGTAGTCATTTTGAATATGGTTTCTATTGTTTTGCTGCAGATGTTAAAATTGTAAATAGTTTAGATGTTCTACAAAATAAATGTTTGCGTGTAATAACTGGGGCATTTAGAAGCACTCCTGTAAATGCAATGCAGATTGACTGTAATGTTCCACCATTAAGCATTCGCTTCAAATATTTGAAAGAAAGATTTTTATTAAAACTCTATAGTGTTTCCGGCAATAGTCTTTTAACCAACTTGTTACATTCCATTACTTCTTCAGTCTCTAAACCAATGTTCATGTTACAGGATCTTCAAAGTTTCTTAAATTTTATTCAAAATTTAAATATATATCAATCAAAACATATTCTGCCTTGTTATGAAGGACTTTTTATTGCTAAATTTCCAAATATTAACATAATTTTAAAGAAAAAAAAGAATTTGTCCACGAAAGAGGAAGTAAATGCATTATTGTCAGAGTGGTCAGATCATAAATTCATTTATACAGATGGTTCCAAAAATAATACAGCGGTGTCTTTTGCTGTATATGAGCCCTCCTCGAATATAGGCATTGGTCGTAAAATAGATAAAAATTCTAGTATTTTTACAGCCGAAGCTGTAGCTATTTTGAGTGCTCTGAAACATATTGAAAACTGCAATTCCGGACATAATAAATGGATGGTAGTAAGTGATAGCATGAGTGTCCTAGAAAATTTGGCCAATAACAAATTACATGCTAACACTAACTATTTAATTTATTTAATAAAAGAGCTATGGGTGAAATTATACCAATTAAATATTGTAGTTGGTTTTGTGTGGGTGCCTTCACACATTGGTGTTGTAGGTAATGAAAAGGCAGATTATTTGGCTAAAACAATTATTGATTTTGAAGAATTAATTCCCAATCCTGACCCTGCTATGAATGTCTCCATACCATCTACAGATGCAGTTAGTCTTCTAAAACAGCGCATGTGTCAAGAGTGGGGGAGACATTCATATCAGTGCACTCAGGTTGAAAATAAAGGTACTTGGTTTGGCAGATTAGATGTTCAAATAAATTCCATACCTTGGTTTTGCAAGTATAATAATTTCATAAATAGAAAATTTTATTCAATCCTAAGTCGTATGCGTTTCGGTCATTGTCGTTTAAATTATCATCTCCATCGTCTTCGTATGGTTAATTCTCCTAATTGTGAGTATTGTCAATCGCAAAAAGTTCAGTCACTGCATCATATTTTCTTCGAGTGCTCGTCTTTCAACATTCAGCGCCTTGTGTTGTCGGATGAGCTTCTTAAAATTTTCAACAAGCCTGTCGAAGTCCCGCAATGTATTCATGAGTTGCTCAGGAATGTTTCAACATATGTATATTTGTATAAATTTATTGTAGAAACTGTAATTGACATTTAGTTATAGTTACGTATGAGCTTAAGTTTCTGTGTTTATATATCTGTATGTTTACTACATTATTTATTATAATATTAATACTATATTTAGGTATAATCCGTGGAAAATGTAAATATAACACTAACTGCATGAGGAGATAGCTATAAAACTGAAATAATAATACATAATAAGAGCAAGATCTGTGAAGCAAAGGCTGAAAAGCAAGCTTTGTTTCACAGTTTCACAGATGTTACTTTGACAACATAGATGATTATACTTTCTATATACAAGGATATGACAAATGACAAAAAAAAAAAATTACACAGTAAAATGTATGAATATAAATATCTAACGAAAGAAATAATAAATGAAATATACACGTAAGACATTATTAACTTTTAAAACAAATATACAAGGAATGACGAAAGACAAGGCGGTAAGGTTGAAAGACCATAGCCTGCCCAACACTGGGCGAATTAAAAAAAAAAAAAAGTGTCAAACTGTCATGACAAGAAAGTCAGTCAGGCTTGACCCTTTGCCTGTCCTTAAGGACGAAGGAAAAAAAAAAAAAAAAGAAAGTCAGTCAGCTGGTCAAGTGTCTGACAAAACGATTGATTATTTGTGTTTTCGTGTCCCAAATGTGTCTTCAGTGGAAAACGCAAAATATTCAATGTAGTACATATTTTTAATGCCATGAATCAGATTTACTGGTAAAAATGAACGAAGAGGAGAAAAAAGAAATCCTGAACACCCTTAACATAAAGATAGGTGCTAATATTAATGATTTGGCAGGAGCCCTAGCATTACAAACTGAATTATCGATCAAGCGGGATAAACTTCAAAGTAGTGTAAGTGTAAACAGTTTTTAATGGTGTTTTATTAATATTATTTAACTTGCCTTTTAGTTTCCTGTTCATTTAACAAATTGCAGTTCCTGGCACCATTTTGCATTGACTGGCGCCAGTTTATTTGCTGGCGTATTTTTTTTCTTACAGCTTTCCTCATTAAAAACGCCCCTAAGGCTACCCACTGACCAAACGTTTTTTGAAAACAAAACACCGCTTCTTTACAAGAAGAAAATCGGAAAGTACGGAAAAAAACAGAAGTTATTTATATTTCGGGGTCTAATAAACAAAACAAAAATTGCTATTAATAAAAAACAATGCCAGTCTTTGCAAAGCGCTCCCCAGTTCCTTACTATTACTATATATTATTTTAGCTAAATGTAGCCAACAGTGAAGTGCCAGAGAAACTGGCTGCAGCTTTAGAAAAGGCTGAATTGAATTCTGATCAAATAGACAAGCTGAAAACTAGAAGTGAAAACTTGAAAAAAAAAGTTGAAGCATTCTTGAGTAAAACAGATCCCCTGAGGAATGAGGTTGTTAAAAGATTTGCTGATATCAACAAGCTGGAAGAAGTAGTACTCTACCTAAAATCCATTGAAAGAGTTGATGAATTAAGGTTTGTATTTTATAAACACAATAGATAGGACATAGCGACCTACATACTCACAATAAATAACTTGTTGTTGTCAGTAAAAGCACAGGTAAAAGTGTCACTTATCGAACTTGACAAATATACCAAAAAAAGCATAAGAAGTGGCAATGAAGTATATCTTAACATTGTATTAGTTGTGCGCTCTACTTTTGTAGTCTTGGCATAAAAAATCTAACAAATGTCTCACAGGTCGCTGCACGGATGCCCTTAGTGACCACTAGTTAGTTATAGAGGAATACTATAGGTGGGGGCATAGATACATTTAATTCACATTAAAATTCCACAACATGCATCTGTGTGTTTTACAATAGTAGAATGCGCAACTAATGGAGTGTTAATTGACACATAGTATCACACCTGTTTTTCTATGCTATTTCTCTAGTTTTTTATTCCCTGCTGTCTTAAAAAAATATTTGACTTCATTGTACTTTACTGCTGAATGAAACAACTTTTTTACTGTAATGGATATAGTAATAAAAATAGTGTTGTCTTATTATAAATATTATATTAAAATGGCATAATCTAGGCTACTTCTGAGAAAGTAAGAAATCTATTTATTCTTTACTACACTGGACTTGACTTTCAATCTATGTACAATTAATCTGAGTGGTATATTGTTTCCACTTTTTCTAGCCGTCAAATGAAACAGACAAATCCCAATGATGATGAGCAACTGGTTTTACTCTTTAGTGAGCTCAGAAAGATGTGTGGCCAGTATAAAAAAGGCCACAGGGCAACTTACGTGAAGGAGTATACACACTACTGGCATAATGTGCTCAAAGACAAACTTACCACGTAAGTATTACCTAAGAATGACTAAGATTTAAATGGTTAGCTAAACTTTGAGATTTTGATAAGCATCAAAATGTTTTCAGCCAGAATAAGGAGTGAGATATTTCTGAATTTACTTTTTATCCCTGTTTTTAAATGGCAACTTGAGAAATTTTGCTTTTTCTTATGAATCCATTGATGACATAAAATAATTAACTTGATTATTTAGAAATTTTAAACAGTTGATTGACCTGCTGTCGACATTTATAAGTAAGTTAAGCTGTTGATTGTCATGGGCCTATGTGAAATAAAAAAAAAATGATTTTGATCATCAAACACACAAGGCTTCTTTTCTTATAAATACAACAATGTACCAGTTATCATCAGTCACTAGATAGTGATTAAATTTTTTTTGACGTCAATAATCATTCCCTTCCAGACAATATGAAGATGTACTAAAGTTACTGAAATGGCCATTCTCAAGTCTGCCAGAGAGCCAGCCAGCTCCTAAAGAGGTGATGGTAAAGTTTACCAATTTAACGAGATATCTGTTCCTTATTGAATTACCTGAAGATCTAGTAGCCAGTAATGTTGCAGATGGTGCATGGCAAGGTAAACAAATCTTTAGAAAAAGATTGTTCAAATTATCAAAACAGTTTTCAAAATTGCAGCACAAACTTTTTGCTCAATGTTGCCACTTTAACAGCTGAAAAAAATCATTTTTAGACTAAATAACTTGTTAGTATAGGCTAAAAGATTATCTAAGATTCAGGTTTGAGTAGTAATAATATTGATCTTGTACCAACAGAAAAAGGCCCATGTATCCCCGTTAGAGTGCTACTGAGACCTCTCAAAAAGAGATTTCAATTCCATTTCACGGGCAGTCGTCAAACGGCGCGGATCGATCGGCCGGAGTGGTTCCTTACACAGACACTCACTTGGATTAAACACCACCAAGGTTTTATTAAGAACCATGTTCAACCGGTCGCTGACAAGTTGGAGTTGAAGCAAGTTAGGGCAGTGGTATGTATGCAGTTGTCTATTCATAATTATGATTTTGTTGTGTTGTGGATTAGTCCTATTTCTCTCCTATTGCCTTCACTCTTCTAGCTTGATACATGCAAAAGAATTGGTCTGAAAATGTAATACTAGCTGTTGACCGCGGATTCACCCGCTGCTCGGCTCCTATTGATCGTATCGTGATGTAATATAGTCTATAGTTTCCTAGATAAATAGAAAATCCAACACAAAAAAAAACTCAATTTGAACCAGTAGCACAAACTTTTCAGCTTTATAATATAACCATAGATTAAAAAAAACAGTTTTTGAGTTGCAAGCTGTACCCTCAGGATCTATTTTACAATGATGGATGCTAGAGACATCCAAAATATTTGAATTTACTTTGGCTACTGATTAACTCATCTGAGCTACCAAACAAAGAATCCTTTTGGAAATATGCAAATGTTGTGAATAGGATTACCTCTTGTCTAAACTCAGTAGTTACAAAAGCAGTCCTAATAACATTCAAAATAAATACTAAAACAACTAACTTCTTTCAGGACGAATTCAATGCCGGTCTAATAGCACTGGCCGCTGAAAGACTCCATACAGTGCTGGCACTGTATCACTCACAAGGCGCCAAAGGCGAAATAGTCGACGTCGACGCGGCATTCGCTCATGCTGTGGACGAGACTCTAGGGTTTCAACGAGAGTTGGTTGAGATCACTGGGAGAGAGATCAGTGGTGTACTCTCTGTCCTGACCAAAGTGGAGACGTTTTTGAGGTGGCAGACTGTGGAGAAAAAATGTAAGTTGGAAATGTTATCATGTTCTGTTTGTGGAAAAAAAAAACGATTGTGAGCAGGACTGGAACCTGCCTGACACGGTTCGTCGTGCCACGCGTCAATCGATACCAAAGTCGTAAGGTATTGGACACTTGCGTCTCCTGGTGTATGACGGGGAGCGTCGAACGTCGCCTAGTGTACGAAAAAACGGCTATATCTTGCGAGTTTAACGAGATTGCACTGGAGCTTAAATTACAACACTTAAACTTATTCACCACCATTGTTTACATAGGACGCGCGCACGAAAACTAAACGAAACTATCATTTGGTAGTGGTCCTATAGGTTTAGAATATTTATCTGGTAGTACAATGACCTCTAGACCAACAAGACAACAACAAGATACGATTGCCGTAAATAAAATAAAAAATAATGCGGGTACAAGTGCGCAAGGTCAGGATATTATCCACGTGGAGGCCTGTACCCCGGTTTCGGTTGCGCCGAGCAAACGCACTAAGACATCGGTAGAAGACAAGCGGCGCGTGGAGGCCCCTACGGCGGTTTCGAACGAGCGACCGGTTGGTGCCCCCACCTGCGGCCCAGAGATTGTTACTACGAGTGCGCCCGAGTCGAACGTGAGTGTGAATAATACGGCTGTGTATGGGTATGCGTCGGCACTGGCGGCGAGTGTAAATCGAGAAACTTTGCAAGTTGTGAATTCAAATAAGGTAGTAGGGGACAAAAGTGACGAATGGACTGTGGTAACAAACAAAAAGGCGCTACGGAATAAGTTTTTGAGTAACACGGGAAAGGCAACTTATGATTTAAATGCGAAGTTTAGGGCTGCGTGGACCCAGGTACCTCTTTATATTTCTAACATATGTACGGAAACTAATGATGATGACATTGTAAACTATATTCGTGATAGGACCCATATAACTGTTAAGTTGGAAAAAATTATATCGAAGAAGGAGCGTGGCTATAATTCTTTTAAATTCTTTGTTGAAAAAAGCAAATTGCCGTTGTTTCTGGATGATGCTCTTTGGCCGGAAGGTATTTACTTTCGACAGTTTGTGCAGTTTAAAAATAAAGACAGAGTTAGTGTAAACTCTGATTCGGGTGTCGTTCAGAAACAATCGTAATGGCTAGTTACTCAAACCAAGCGTGTTCAAACAAGTTTGTTACATTTAATTGTAAGTCGTTAAAGAGATCACTAGATAGTGTTCGAGATATATGTAAGTTTGCAGATGTGTTAGCACTTCAAGAGACCTGGCTCCTCCCCCATGATGTGCATCTTCTCAATACTATACATAAAGACTTTGAATACACGGGCAAGTCTGCGGTAGATACGTCCGCAGGTATTCTTAAGGGGCGTCCTTATGGGGGAGTGGCTATTATGTGGCGCAAAGGATTGTTTAAAACGGTGAGTGTTATTAATTGTAACAGTGATAGGCTAGCGGCGATTAGAGCGACGTTAAGTGATAACCGCTCTGTAATGATATTTAGTGTCTACTTGCCGACGGACAACTCAGAAAATCTCCTAGAGTTCACAAATTGTTTAGGTGAAATCAGTGCCATTGTGGAAAACAATGACACGGAAACAATATTTATGTTAGGAGACTTTAATGCTCATCCATATCAGCCGTTTTGGACTGAGTTATGTGGCCACTGTCGAGATCATCAGTGGATTTGCGCTGATGTAGAAAAGTTAGGTATTGATTCGGACGTTTTTACTTATATCAGTGACATAAATGGCAGTCAGCGATGGCTGGATCACTGTATCGTTACGAAGTCAGCGTGGCACACTGTAACAAATGTCAGCGTGGATCTCGATACCTATTGGTCAGATCATCTACCCTTAATAATTGAGTGCGACTTAAATACTATAGTGTCAAAAGTAGCACAGGAAACTAAATCACAGAGCAAAGTTTTATGGCGGGAGCGCGATAAGGTGGAAATAGATAGGTATCGGGATCTATGTAACGAAGAGTTGAGGAACATCCACTATCCTAAGTTGTTTGAGGAGTGTGGGGATAGTATGTGTCACATTGTAGAACATAGGCGTGCTCTAGATCGGCTGTATGACAGCATTGTAAATACTTTGTCAGTGGCAGCTGTAAAGGCCCGGGCTGATAAGCAACCTCAAAAGGTAAGACAAATGGCAGGCTGGAACAAGCACGTTCGAGGCGCTCATGGGGAGGCTCGGTCTAAGTATCAAACTTGGCTGGTCCATAATAAGCCAAAATCTGGAAGAATTTGGGAGGAAATGCGACAGAGTCAGAAGATCTTTAGAGGTAGGCTTAAATGGTGCCAAAATCACCAGGACCAGATAAAGATGGACATTTTAGCATCGCACCGAGCGTCTAAAAATTTTTCGGAGTTCTGGAACTCGACCAGTAAGTTGAGGGCTAGACCGGGCCGCCCTGTGAGTGTAGGGGAGTGTAGTTCGCCGGAGGATATAGCCCGCATGTTCAAAGACCGATTTATGGTATCATCTCCACTAGGACCGGCTCAAGAGGTGATCGATGGTGAGACTAGTCGTGATTATGAACCGATACGTTTCTCTGGTAAGCGTGTGGCAGAGATAATCAGAGGAATGGCTAAGGGTAAGTCCCCAGGTCATGACGGTCTCAGCATCGAGCATCTCAAGTATGCCGGGGTGCATCTACCTAGAGTGCTGGCGCTGTTTTTCACGCTTTGCGTTAGCCACTCATACCTTCCATCTGATTTACTAAAGACAATAGTGGTACCTATCGTGAAAAATAAAACTGGCGATATGTCGGACAAGGCGAATTACAGACCGATATCCTTGGCCACTGTGATTGCTAAGGTGTTGGACGGTCTGCTTGACAAGGAACTTGACAAGTGGATAGTCTTGCATGACGCACAGTTTGGGTTTCGGCCGGGACTGTCCACTGAGAGTGCTATTCTCTGTCTAAAGCAGACGGTCCAATACTATAAGGAGAGAGGTACTCCGGTGTATGCCTGCTTCCTTGATCTCTCAAAGGCATTTGACCTTGTGTCATATGATGTCCTTTGGGATAAGCTCGAGGGAGCAGGGGTACCACCTGAGTTGACGGGCTTGTTCCAGTACTGGTACTCTAACCAGCTAAACCAAGTTCGCTGGGGGGACGTTCTGTCGGAAGCATACAGGTTGGAGTGTGGAGTAAGACAGGGAGGGTTAACCTCACCTAAGCTCTTCAACCTGTATGTGAATGGGTTGATCGTTGAACTCAGCAACTTACCAGTTGGGTGTAAAATAGATGGCACTAGCATCAATAATATAAGCTATGCTGACGACATGTTGCTGCTGGGTCCAACGGCTGGCTCAATCAGGGAGATGTTAAGCGTCTGTGAAAGGTATGCGGCAGCCCACGGCCTGTTATATAATGAGATGAAGAGTGAATACCTGATCTTTGTTGCTCCCGGGAAACATTTAAATTACGAGCCCTCAATATCACTCAATGGACGACCACTTAAGAGGGTCACCCAATTTAAGTACTTAGGTCACTATGTCACCGAGGACCTCAGGGATCAGGTAGACATTGAACGGGAACGCAGGGCACTAGCAGCCAGGTGCAACATGTTGGCTCACAGATTCGCCCGTTGTAGTAACGAGGTGAAAACAACTCTGTTTAAGGCGTACTGCCAAACGTTCTACACGGGTAGTTTGTGGGTCAACTGCACGCGGAGGGCACTAGATGCCCTGCGGGTGCAGTATAATAATGGGTTCAGGGTGCTGATGAGGTTACCCCGATTCTGTAGCGCGTCTGGCATGTTTGCTTCAGAGCGAATCGACGACTTCTATGCTATCCGGAGGAAAAAGACCGCATCTTTAGTAAATAGAATGAGGGCTAGCACCAACAGCATTCTAAAAACCCTAGCTGAAAAACACGATGCGCCAATATTTAGACACGCTGTCCGGCTGCTAGTGCGGCTGGATGATTAGAAATTAATTTTATTTTTGATTTTTATTTTTGATTATTTTATTCTGATTATTGTTTTTATTTCTGATTATTATTATTATTTTTTTTTGAGTATGTTATTTTTGATTATGTTGTTAATGTGATTTGATTTAATTAAATTTAATTAATACTACTAATCCTTAGTTAATAAGTTGCTGTTGTACTAACCATTGGACCAGTGTTGTCAAATTAAATAAATAAATTATTATTATTATTATTATTTATCGAAGACTTCCCTCGATTTTTCCAAATTCCCGTTGTCAAATCTTGACCTGATTACCATGGGACCATCTGTAAAGTGTACCCTCTCAGAGAAAAGAAATCCTAATCGATTCAGGCGTCATCGAGAAATCGAGGAATACACCTCTTTACTATTCGTTTCCTACAGATGCCTTAGCGAAGATGGACGAGAGCCTAGAATGTCCGCAGTGGTACGAGGGGGTGGGGTCGGGCGCGGGCGCGGCGACCGGGTCGGCGCTGTGGATCCCGCGCGCCGCTGATTGGTTCGTCACACTGCTGCGGACCATCGAGGACAGATACAAGCTGCTACCACAGCCAGGCCACAGGTCAGTGTTTCAAGTCAACAGTCAGTTCGTAGCAGCTATGTAATGGATTTGTGCCCGGTCGATGTCAATAGGCTCTCCCTCTTTTACTTGGACTTAAACATAACTGGAGAAATGTGAGTGTCCTTATTCATTCATTTCATTGCCTTACTCTTCGGAAGTTAGAGGCGTCATGTTATTTTAATACGATTCCACCAAAACACACTTCTGCTCTTCTCTGTAGTGCGCGTACTGGTATTCCGTTTAGCCTCTGTATCCACTGGCAAAGCTGTGCGCAACTTTTATTCGCGCACAGTGTAGCACATTTTAACGCGAACAATTTTTCGCAATTTTTCCGCACAAATAACTCGAGTCGACTGCTCACATGTACGCGCACAGAAGTATGAGTCCACCAGAGCGAACATTTATGCCGTTCACTGTACCGCCAAGTTCCGCACACTCGTATAATCGCATCTTTATTTGTCAAATACATTTTCTTGCAGACTCAATTTCCTGGAGCTCCAACTAGAGCTGGTGGAAGAATGGCGCATCCGCCTCACTCAACTGCTGAGTGCGGCGGTAGACAACCTTCATGTGGACTCCTTCCTAACCCCGGACGCGGCGTCACATCCGGTGACAGCTGTCATCAACGCTGCTCATCATACCAGGACTGTGTTGTTGCAGTGGGCTCATTCTTTGGTTAGTATAGACAGAAAGTTATTTTGACATCTCATCATCAACAACAACTTCTTCAAATTCAGTAAACTACAATCTACACTTTAAAGCATCTGACAAAAGGTCTATTTTTTTACAGCACTACCTCCAACTGCACTTCTACCGGCGTCAGTTCCTGAACTTCACACAGCAACAGCATCAGGACGAAGAGTTCAGTGAGGACACGTCGGATACCGAGTACACTGACTCTGATGAAACACCAATGAAAAACAAGGGTGAGATGCACAATAACTTGGAAAATTTTAATCTTTAGAGACATTGAACTCGCTGCTGAATTTGCAACTTTCGGCTCAATACTAAAAGTTGAAAATGCAAGCGTCAATTCAGTGTTGAATTGTGAAAACTGTGAGTTTGTTTCTCTTTCACGCTCAAACAACTGAAAAAAAATTTATAAAATTTAGTACAGTTTATTACCTGGATTAACATAAACATAATTATTATAATGTTCTCGTGGAATAATTTTCGAATTGCAGTGGGCATAACTGCGTGCAACTGCTAGTGTAGATATAAAGCTATAAGTGGACAGTATGTTTCGTTTAAAAACTTACATATTAATAATGTTACAGAAATCTCAGCTCAAGCGTTGTCTCTAATGGAAGTGGAACTGCAAGCCAAGCACCTGGCACTTAGTGAAGTGTCCAAGAGGAATTCACTAGTGCCTGACTTGAACCAGTATGATATAGTGAGTAATTTCTGATACTCTAGTATCCAATAAAACGTACATGATTGATCTATTTTTAGTCTGAACATTTTGAATATGAGTTTTTGGGATCCGTGCCCAAAGGCTAAAACGGCTAAAACTATGAATAAGACTCCTCGGTCCGCCTCTCACCAGACTGTATCTCATGAACCTTGATAGTTAGACAGTTGAAATTTTCACAGAAAAACAAGTACTATAAAACAGAATAAAATAAATGTTCTTCTTAATAAGAAATGTTTGATTTATTGTAGGACTGGACTTTATTATGGACTTTATTGGAAGGCTTACAACAAACTGTGTTTTTTAGATAGTTTTCTCTACATAATGCACGGATCTCTACGTGCGCGTGTCCGATTCGCTATTGGCCATTTTTTTTTAAATATCCATCATTATAACATTGATTTTTTAATTACCTATTCGCCATAGTCCTTAAAAATAGGTGTTTTCAAAATGCCACCTAGTTTCGCTACACATCTCTATTCCGATTTAGAATTGTAACTCATCATCTGTCTAGCCCCAATATGGTTGGGAATAAGCTAGACTCTAGCTTATTCCCAACCATATTGGGGTCAGCTTCCAGTCATACCAGATGCAGCTTAATATCAGTAATTTACATGAAGCGACTGCTTATCGGACAGTGCTCCTTCAACAAGCCGTTTTATTCGGCACAGAATTATTCGCATACTTCTTTACTTATTCGCCGAATTAAACCACGTAATTTACGTTAGTTTACTGACTGAAAAAAAAACATGATCACAAACAAAACCTTGGTAAACTTCAGAGAAAATTCACCCCTTCTACCAAAGGGCATGACTTTTCTCTAAAGCGGATTGTAAATCCCCCCAGACATCACCAATAGCGAACCTGGCGGTGACTGGTCCACTCGCGGGTGACGACGAGGAAGAGGCGGGCGTGTTCGCTGAAGCACCAGCTCTACTGGCCAGGCTTCGAGACAGTGGCCTTGCATCTCTGGCCGAACATATACTACTCGAGTTCAAGGCTGGATTGAAGGATTATAAGCGGCAGACGTAAGTAGCTCACTCAAAGTCACAGTTATTACTGTAAGGCGCCATCTCCACGAGCGAGAACATCGCGGCGATATTTTCGTCGTGCGTGCCACGTATTTTCACTCTCTATGAACGCGTCTCCACACGGCGATGCGACGAGTGGCAATAAGCGCGCTATCGTCGCTATGGGTGGCGCGCGGGGCAGGCGCGCGGCGACTTTGATTTTGATTGATTCCGTTACGAGTAATCACGGGCACGCGACGATTCCGATGCGAGTCGTCGCGGGCACGCGGCGATTCCGTTACCAGTCGTGACGATACGCTGGCGGAATAATCGCTCGTACGTGCTCCGACGATAGAAGGACGGATTCGTCACGATTCACTCGCTCGTGGAGATGGCGACTAAAAGACAGGTAAGAAATCAGGTGATTAGGCTATCACAAGATTTCTGTATTTTACTAGCGTACGAGGAACTAATTTTATCCATCAAATTAAACTCAAGTTCCAGTTTAGGTCGTAAAAACTTGAAAAGTCATTCTAGGTATAGCTGATGTAAAACTTTACTATGAAATAAAATTGATTCTATACGCCCATTCGATTCGTTTGGAGAGTAGGCAAAAATTCGATAATTTTATTATTAATAAAATATTTCACAGTATTTTATAGCATAGACCTTAAAAAGTACTCACTCACTGCAATACACACAATTAAATTACTTAATTATGACAGCTTCTTCGATTTTATTACATTATTTGTGTATAGATATAGACAATGCCAATAAAACCTTCAATGGTTTCATGTCAAGCTATTCATACTTGCTAAATATTTATTTATTTTCATTTTAAAAGTAGTTAAAAATTGTCACACGTGTTTTAAAACGGCTTGTTTTAATCATGCCCACCATATTTACCTCTCATTTTACTACTGCCAACTCTTTCACTTATTACTCTATCCGACCTCCACACCAGATGGCACGGCCTCCTGATAGTAGAGGAGATAGCTCTGAGCGTATCAACCTCCCTGTGCCGGCCGCTGTCAGCGCTGTGCGCGCGGCTGTCGGTCGCTGCACAGCGGCTGGCGCCGTCACTCACCACACGACTGCGCGCGCATCTCGCTGAGATCGTCGACATTTACATCTTTGAGGTAAGTCTTATACTATTTAGGCGACTTGCTGTCACATCATGGACCATGCCTGGGTCGACTGCGCGTTGTGTTTCACGCGCACTTCAAAGAGTGTTAGCACAATGACGGGGCCCCACTTAGAGGGCCAAAGCCTGCTGGCGTCGCGGGGCTAAACAGCTACCGTGACTCCGGAACGCAAAGGGCTATTGAAGGACACCATGGATTTTAATCAGTACAAGTCTGACTGTCCCTGCTGCGCTGCCTTGGTAGGGAGAACTAATTTTATGATTTTAACACGTTAAAAAAAAAGTCTTATACTATTACTAACTTTTGCCGGCAGCCACGCCCTCTCCCCCCCCTAGTTTGATCCTTCAAATTGTATGCAAAGAAGTAGCCTTGTCACAAAAGTGACTACTTTGTATAGTCATTACGAGAAGTCAGAAACTCCATCAGCTTACTATTTTTAATTTTAGTAAGGGTATTGCTCTAAACCTAAATCAAGTCCAGAAGCAAAGATGAGGCCTATGATTGAGGGAGATCACCCAGAGCGGCCTACCACAGCCATTCATATCGCTCAGTCACCGCAAGTTAGGTAGCCTGTGGTACTGTAGCCCGGGGTGGACCGCTATGAGGTGGATCCCACATACCCCTAAATGACTCCGAAGCTGTACTTTAAGTATTAACGACTTCTTTTCTTTCATAGGAGATAGTGCTTGAGAATTGGTTCAACACGGGCGGCACGATGCAATTCACGCACGATGTCAAACGTAACCTCGTACCTGCGTTTGCACCACCTAACAAAGTTGCGTCGGAAATCTACCAGTTGCCAAGGTAAGTCAATACAATCAAAATGATTAGAGCGATGATATGGTCGACGGTGAAGCACATTTGCGTAGAAGTAACCTATTCATTCTTAATTATAGTCCCCAAGGTTGTACCTATTAGGTAACAAAGAGGTTGTTCCACTCCTAATGGAACGAATCTACCAATATAGTGTTAACAAAAGTTTTTCACTCGAAACAGACTACACGAGGCCTGCAAACTCCTAAACATGGATTACGATGACGCGCGTCGTCTCCGCGCCCAGCTCACAAAGGCAACAGCTCCTTCCGAAGATACCCTCGACAGCTACGGAATCCGCTACATACAACCAGAACAAGTCGTACGGATCCTAAACCAGAGGACCGACCTCTGCGACTCCGCCAGTCCATCATCAGTCATGGATCTTTTCTGAAATTTCGAGGGAGGAGGCGTCTAAACAACTTGCCAACCCGGCTGTCGAATTTTAGAAGAAGTCCGTCTTTGTAGAGTGTCGCCCTTGTCCCTCACGTAAACGGTCTCTTTCTAAAGCCCGATGGGTCGCTCGGAAAGCTATTGCACATTGGTATAGCATGATCAGAAAGGCCGGCTGTTGATGTTGTCGTGTAACTCACTGTGTCAAGCCATCGTTCTTTGTGATCGAGGAAATATTTTGTGTTCAAAATTTGAAAGTTACTTTAGTAGTAACTTTCAAAGAAAGCTTGAGATAAATGCTAACATTTTCAGCCTGGCTTTTTAAAAAACAGTAGATCTTAATAGTTACACGGCAATCATCTTTCAAAATCCAATTCGCATCTATTATTTGCATATTTTTTACAGTCGTCAAATTGTGCTCATGTATTCAGTACATAAAACCTCTTCCGTCAACGTAATTAATATAAACTTAAGTATCAAAATCTTGTGACACTTTTTATATTTGCTAACACTTAAATACTTGAACAACACTATTCTGCTATATTGTATTAGAATATCAATCGCACTGCGGATAAAGCAAAGGTCACGGTTGAAACGTATCCGCGTCATATGATCCTTAAATTATGCTTCTCACCTTTTTAGAAACCATGCACGTAGCTTTTATATTAGAAACTTAAAAACGAGTTAGGTCGGTGGCTGTACGTGGCTGTGTGTTCATACGTTTTTAATCAATTAATTAAGGACCAGCTCTCAGGTGCAAAAGAACAAATAAAAAAAGTAGAGGATACCATGAAAAAAAAAAGAGGATAATAGGTTAAAGTCTACTTGAGACTCGACCAAAACTAAAGGTTTAGCTAAACTGATACGGAGTACAGTAGTAGGGTGAATTATGTGAGTACTGAAAAAACTGTCTATGACTGATGTCCCCTTCAAATTGGTCCACATTGAAATGAAATGAATAAAAATGTAATTAGCAGCAGTTCGGCGTAATTAAATAAAAAATCTGAACCACATAGCCATCGACTTGATTCTCCTTAGTCGCGATAGTTTCGTGACAAAAATCATGCTTTCCCAACACTGAACATTAAAATTGCATCACTAGAGTAACTAATTGGTTCGACGGCATTAGCTAGCGGCAAGTTGATTTGAAGAGATAGCCTCCTCCTATTAAAGGTGTTCGATTAAACACTGCTACTCAAACGCAACTTTATCTTTAAGTCTCTTTTTGTTCAACTTAGGTGAAATAAGTTAGCGTTACTTCGTACACATTACCTATTATAGACATTATAACAAATATGTTTCCTAAACTCATAGTTTCGACTAAAGCTTACAGCCTTACCGAGGGCTATCGCGACACCCAGTTACGAGGTTGTGGAAGTCAGATAAACAGTCACTTCATGTAAGATACTGGTGTTCTGCTGCATCCGAACATAGTTGGGATAAGGCAAGTGAAAATGATAACATCTGTCTATGGCTGGTAGAGTAATTAAATGGCATAAAGAAGATTTTTGGGGTCTATGAAGTTTCGCTAATTAATTTATCTTTACCTTAAATAATAATAAATGACAGATGTATTATTGAAAGTGACGTTTGAGTAGTCAGATTATATGTGTGTGTATATAATTATGTGTTTATTTAAGTATACCTCACTGTATACATGGCTAATATCAGCTACTACACATTTACATGGCTGCTGTCATCATATAGGTATCGTGCTAGAGTAGCGCCTTAGGACTTCTAGAAATAGTTACTACTATTAGTAGCAACTGCATTTATTAGTCACTATTTTTTCTATACTTATATTCCAATTAAATATTATTAAGTGTGTAGGGGACTAAAGGTTGATATACAAATAATGGAGCCAGAGAAGGACACAACAGACTATTAAAAAAATATTTTCCTAATAAAAAAAAAATCTATGGAAATGTGTTCTACTACTGAAATAGAACTACAAAAATAAGATATCTGCACCACATGATAAATTACTCTGTATGTCTAACTCAGCCTTTAAGCGTCGACAGACGCACAGCACCCGAATGAAAACCGAATTGTACCGATCGAACACAAAGTAACTGCACGGTTGGCAAGCCAAATGAAACCGAACAAGTGCAGTCATTCCTTTCGGCTTTTGTTCGACAAATACTACCGAACCGAAAATGTGTGTAGAAAACTTAAAAAATATAATATGTAGGTGTTTATTTAAGTAGAAACTTTTTTATATTCATATAAAACATAAACCCCTTAAAAATAGAATGTAATTACCATACTTGCCAGTTTTTCTGAGTCTAAGCTGTCACATGACAGAGCAACTCTGTTTAGCTGTAATTCTTTGCATTACCTGGAGTGCTCCCTGAGGGTACAGTCTTGTGTCAGCGCGGCCCAAGCTTCGAAACTACAGTTTGCCTTTAATGGATTTTTAACATTATGCTCTAGGCTATAAAGTAAAGAGTAAAGCAGGTGTTGGCAACCTTCTAGTACTCAAGAGCCAAAAGTGACAACTAAATTATTACGGACCGCAATAATATTAACCGACTTCAAAAAGGAAGGAGGTTTCTCAATTCGACCGTATATATGATTTTTTGTTTGTTCGCGGATAACTACGTCGTTTATGAACGGATTTTAATGACTCCTTTTCTGTTGGAAAGAAGATAATGTAAGCTTAGTGAATAACAAACTGTAGTTTCGATGCTGGGGCAGCGCTGCATACAAAGCTGTACCTATCTTCAAATTATGGCACTGCTTATTATCTTTTCTTGGTATGACTTTCATATCTACAAGTACAGTAGCAGTATCTAGCAATGTATCTCTATAAATGTACTGGATGTTTACAAATATTAATATCTTTGTAATAAAAAGCAAAATAATATGGAATTCAAGTAAATCTTTAGTAAAGGTACCACTGATTAATATTAAAAATCTATATGTATATGGAATGATGTCGGCTGGTTTCGGCTTCTTAGACAGGTCGCAAACGTTTGACACTTTTGGGTCTTATGTCAGATACAACGTACCGATGAAAATTTAATTTCTATAGAACCAGTATGCAATCTGTCACTCCCTGCGCATACGTAAACATTGTTTGGGTCCAGTTGCTTCCTCTTAACGCGTGTTCCGTGACTGTGACGGTATGCCGTGTCGGCAACAGTGTCGGCGTTTGCGCAGCAATATATATATAGCGTTGTCTCTGTAAACTCTGTCTGTACACATACTATGTGACATTTGTCGCTGGCTCTTTGTGGTTGGTTGATGCTCAGAGTGCAGTGGCTGAGCGTTCGATCTCTGCTCTACATGTCACGAGTTCGGTTCCCCCGGAACAAATATTTGTATGATCTACAAGCAGTTGTTCCGGGTCTGGATGTTTGTGTATGTCAGTTTAAGTCAAATCATTTGAAATAAATGATTTGACTTTGACATGTACCACAATATGGGGCATTTTTTTTTATAAGAAAAGGTCAACGCTTTTCGTTGCCTAAACTGGCTGATTTTCTTTTCAAAGGTCGATGGGCAATATTAATCGCTGTTACCTGTAGTTCATATTCAAATAATCAAAGGACAATGTCCGAAATGGCCCTATGCCACAAAATGTTTTGAAATACACGATAATTAACTGTCTATTTTATAATATTAGTTGCAAATACTTTTGTAACACGGACTAGCTGTATGCAAAAATGAACAATAAAAAGTATTTAACGTGAATAATAACATTAATGGCCGCCATCTTCATCAAACGTCATGTCGTGTCGATAAATAATAGGGATGCCCAATTGATTGTAATTGATGCGAATCGTAAGCCGATGTATCGAGTTATAAAAAAATCGTGGTCTAAAAGATTGATTTCTAAAAAATCGATTTTATTTTTCAAGTTTACATTATAATGTAAGTTTATCCATTCTATGAAAAATAAGAAAGATAATAAATGATCTCTTATCAGTAAAATCAAAGTTGTTTCGATCAAAAAATCGATCTATTAGACCTGAAAAATCGATTCTTCGATTAATCGATCTCAGATCGTCATCCCTAGTCACTTGTCACTGTCAGTCTACTGATGATTACAATAGCGTCACTTGTTGTTTGTAATTGTTTGTATCGGTGTATTTTGGTGACTTTTGTGAAATTGCATATTACGACTTGGCTATTTTAACGGACTCTGATCGCTTTAAAAAACGACTTACTTGGCTGTGATTTTCGGAACTGTGTACCGCTCAAACGATAACCTAGGCATAGGTACCTAACCAATTATCTAGGTAGGTGCTGAAAATAGCTAAATATATTATGATATTGCTTTTCAGTTTATTAAAAATCACTTTAAGCTATGAAAAACTACACCTAATATTCATTGTTATGGTTCGATTATAACCTCAAAATCTGATTCTTTTCTTGGAATATATCTATTCTGCAGCTAGTCCGCTATAAAAATAAGATCTTATAGGAGTTTACTAATGATCTACAACACAAAATATAATTTTCCGATGCTCTTGGTTCCAGGGCGAACAATGTATGGGCGCAGAGCAATCTCCTTTTACTCCTATTGGTGATAATCAAATCTGTCAGTGTCACAACATACCCAATCACATCGTATTTGTATATTTGTTATTTTAGGTAGATGTGTTGAAAACACAGTTTTTTTAATTTTAATAGCATGCCATAATGCATGTTTCCAATTCCATAAATTTATTGTAATACCGTATAATAAATAAATTAATATATTCGTGTTTTTAAATGTTTTATTTTAACAAAATACAAGAGTATTGTACAAAATAACTTAAAACTACTATCTCAGATAGTTTAAACAAGCAATGGAATTTCCATTCTTAGTCTCAGTATGTCTTACTTAAAGTATAAAAAACTAATTATTAAGCCTGCATACAGATCTCTGTAATGGCACAAATTGCACCCTGAAATCAAATGCATAGAGTTTCACAAAGATTCGTGTTGAAATATGTTTCGTAAGTAAAAGAGACGCATAAGTATGTGATCCAATCTTTACTTTTATGAGATCATACCGGCTAACGTCTTATGGCCCGAAAACGTTTCATAAGGGTACGCGCCATTTCTGTTTTAGGGTCACTTTTGCAAAACTACAAAAACAGTTTCCAATGGTTTCAGTGCGAAATTCTCAATAACTTAAGATGTTTTTTGTTTAATACACAGTTAGGATTTAATTATTATATTATCATGTCCCTTTGACTTACGAATAATAATTCCACGAGTACACTTTCGCGTCATAGTACATTCCATTGCATTAACACTTACAACTAAACATTTCAAATTAAATCTATTATTAGAACCATATGATCAATGTACTATGGAACGAAAGAGACGTCATCCTCTCCTCTTTTCCCTTTACTCCAAATTTGTTCACAGCCTCTCGCGAAATTCGTGAACAGAGTTCCTAATTTGTCAGTGCATTTGTCAAATAAATATTCTTCACAAATATTTACAAATAGGCAATCAGTATTCTTCATTAGACAATCATAATACTTCGCATATGACTACTTAGTTTCTAAATCTAAAAGTACAGTCATCAACAACATTATAATACTTGTAATAAATATTGAATTTAATTTTAGGCTTACAATTACATTCTTGTCACTACAAGATTACAGAATCGTTCAATAGTTATAATTTTACTAATAATAACTAGAACGGGATTATTATTTATTATTATTCTTACTATCACATAGCACTGGCGGTGGATTCAGTGAATCGCCTTTTATTATGATTTATTAAAGAATTTCAGTTAAAACGCTTACAGTTTGTACTATAAATTATTTTTAAATACAGCTAGTCGAATGTGCTAGTTTATATTGTATGCTATCTTATTATAAATTGTCTTGAGTCACCTGCTTAAGTCACGGATTAACTTAGTACGTGCTTTTGTTGTGAAAAGCGCCTAATTAATAATAATAATGTTTTCTTCCGGAATGAGGAAAGCGGCATAAGCCTTAATTCACGTCGAATTTTTTCCTCGTCATCGCAATTTGAACCATATCTTTTTAGTTTATGTTCTACAACTTGACCTCTGCGTTGATGGAGTTGTTAGTACCTGCCTCGGCCTCACGCTGCTTCCGCGGGTCTTGAGTGGTGGTGTTCCACCATTGCTCGTCGCCGGACGCGTACGCCACGAACACCAAGTTCGTCAGTATGAACACGGCCAGTGCTATCCAGAACACCAGCCGCCATTGTACTAATGTGCTCTGAAAAGATAATGAGAACCCTTAGAAATCGACCTACTTCGTTGAAGTGTGAACTGAAAAGATACCATAACAAGGTATTTACTAATTAAACATTCTATTGAAATCTTAATGAAAACAACCATCTTCTGAGCTGCATATTTATCGAAGTAACTGGAAGAGGAAACTCCTTTTCCACAAACTCCAAACAATATCAATAATGGACATGGAGTATTAGATTCTATTCCTTTTACTAAAGTTTTGAACATCATTCTAAGTACCTCACTAATGCCAATTTCTAACTAACACTTAGCGAAACTTCAACTCTAAGGGTAGAGCCTTGTGATCAAATTCAACTGAGCACTTAGCACGCGTCGACGTAGTTGAATGTAAGTGAAAACAAGCACAGCTGGCTTAACATTACGGAGAGTAATAAAAACAAATCAACAGAATTCCATAACAGTCAAAACTTTTGTTGCCCAAACCAATCTAAATGACCCAGCGTTCGATTTGCCAAGTAACCTTGCGTTGCAATACAATACGCAATTAGTTCCGGTACTTACATCAGGAGTCAGTAAGCCGACCAGGTAAGGAGCGATGATGCCGGTTATAGCCCCGATGCCGTTCACGATCGCCATTATCGTACCCGCGTAATTCCCGCTTAAGTCCAACGCGTTCACTTTCATGCCAGGGTAGAAGGCACCCATCAGTCCCATGGATGCAGTAAACAGGATGACGACAGCCTCCGTGTTGCAGCCGGAGTATGAAGCGAGGATCATGCATATGCCAGGGCCGACGGATGCTGTAGAAGAAATTGTTAGTTAATTTATGCAAATTGAAATATCATTGCTGGGAATGTTATCTTAGATATGACATGGTATATCTCAGTTTATAGTATTTCGTCCATGATGGCATAGATTAAACAAAAGTGTACAAAAGGTTGTATGATCAATTGAATTTTTCTATCAAATTATTTATACTCTTAATATTTAGGTAAGTGTTTTTATAAATTAGTTTCTCGTCATGTCGTCATCGTAACTTACTATGTTACTTACCGACCATAACCATAAAACAAGTACCTATTATTATTTGCAAACAATTTTACTTAATTAAATAAAACTCAATGTTAAGGTATTCAATTAGCATGTAAATACATAAGTTACATACCTATGGTTGTGAAAGTCTTTCTAGCGTTAGTAACAGTTAGCCAGTTTCTCTTGACTATCTTGTCGCACATCCATCCGAATGCGATGGAGCTCAGCCACATGACTGCGTAAGGTAAAGCTGCAAGCGTGCCAGTCCGATGTATGTCGAACTTGAGGACTCCTGTCATGTACTTAGGTAGGTCGGTCACCATCGTGAAGTATCCATAGTCGTGGCCGATCTGTTGACAAGAAATAAATGTTCAGTTAGATTTTGTTTTGACGAAAATTGTCCTTTAAAGATATGAGAACAGGGTGGCTATCCACCCTCGGTGCCCACCATACGAGTTTTTTGTATAGTGGGAAAAAACTATGAAGTGCAGTATTTCAGTTTTTTTGAACTTCTTTAGCGGCGTTGTGCAATTTTTTTGGAATGGGTAAAAAATGTTAAACTCGCGTCAGGACACGTGACCTGATCGAAAATTCGTAAGACGGCGCAGGGCGCTTGCGCGAATGTTCGTGTGTGTTTATTAGGTACTATTGAAGTTTTCACTTCTGCCGGCACTCCCAGAGTGCAACCCGTCGTTTTTTTTCTCTTTTGTTTTACTATTGTGACATAGATGTCGCTGTTGTGTCCTTTTTTGTATTATGTCGCTGCAGTTCTTGTTTGGGCTAATGACGTACCTAAGGCCTCATTTAGACTATGCAAGAAATTGCATGCAAGCAGCGTTACACTCCGGACTATGGAGGGGCAAAAACTTCAGTTGGTTAAACAAATACCGCAATGTAGTCAAAATTGCATGCAATTTCTTGCATAGTCTAAATGAGGCCTAAGTATGTGATTACTACGCGACTGGTCGGCATGAATGTGAACGCTGATAAGCCTTTGTTTTAGTAGAGCGTTTAAGTGTTTTATAAGCGTTTGTAAAAACGGTTGTTACGAAGAAAAAAAATGATGAAACTAAAGATAATTTTAACTGCTTATAACCATGACTACAAGACTTAAACTAGTAGAAAAATAAATATATATTAGAAAACACAAACAAGTAGGATTACCTACTACGTGCATAGACAACCGCTTGTGTACTTGACCTAAGAACGTATCTTACAGCCTTATGCAGCTAACAATAAGCTTTAAATAAGCCGAATTTTGGTGTCATTCTTGTTTTACACACAATAAGCAGTTATGCTAAGCTGATGAGCTTAATGACTTTATGATCTAGTCATACATTCCTTTTCCTATGCCTTATTCGTTTTGAATTAGGAATAACATAACGTATTTAGGCTATGTTCACATCTGAGAGCACGTGACCGATGTTATCTGCAATTGCGTGTGGTAGCTTATGCATAATCAGCCAAAATTCACATTGATGGGTTACGGACTCGCAGAATGAGAGCATGGGGCCACGGGACTCGTGTCCGTGAGTATAGATGTTTCTGATGAGAGATGAGATGGATGTGTGGAGTGACAAGAATGGATAAAGTAAAGAATGAGTATATAAGGGGAAGTTTGAAAATGGCTCCTGTTACATACAGGAAAAACGAAAGGGAGCCTTCAGTTTTGGTATGGACATGTGTTGAGGAGAGAAAGGATGACACTCATGTGACTAAGAGAGTAATGAGTATGAATTTTGAAAGATGGAGAGGAAGAGAAAGGCGAAAGAAAAGATGGATGGATTGTCTAAGGAATTATATGAAAGAAAAAGGAGTAAATGATACTGTGACGTCTGATAGGGGATAACGGAAGAAAAAAACGTGTCGCGCCGACCCCAAGTAAAATGGGATAAGGGCAGGAAGAAGAAGCTCAATGTAACACAGGTGGTCTAAAAAGGCTACTTGGGATTGCAATAAATTATTTTATATTTATTATGGACTACGCTATTACTTATATCATAAAATAGAATATTAAATATTTCGAATTCTTATTTTGCTAAAATGTCGTTTCTTTCTAAATCGTTGTTTCATTAAAGAAAATATTCCGCACCGATCTATTGATGTTCTTGTACCTCGAGGAAGAGCTACGTAATGCAAACGCGCTCTAATGACACGTGCTAACGTCTTACGTCTGCACGACGCCGAGACATATAATGTTCAATGTAGGCACATGCAGCGCATGAGCATAAATCCAAATGCACGTGTGACGTGGAACGTGCACAGTGCAAAATACTCGTTCGTCGCTTTGGTTGTAGTCAAATCAGTGTTACTTAACTAGGTATATGCATAACAGTTAATTTTAACTACCTAGTGTCTGACCCGTTTCGATGCCAAGTAGGTAAGTTTGCGAGTATCTTTACCACGGAACTAGGTATTTATTAACAAGTGCTTCCTGGTCTGGAAATCAGGAGGGTAGAACTTTGGTCAGTAGTGGGATGATGCAGGTTAGCAATATTAGTATCCTAGTCTCGTATAGACCAAAAAACACTTTTATTTCACGATTACCTACGTAGTTTTTCCCTTGATGAAAAAAGTTAAATATGTATGACTACACCATTCTAAACACAGCAGCTGAAAATGAAAATTGGCTATAAAATCACGAAGAAAAAAGTTCTACAAATATTTTAAATACTCGTATATGAGGCAATGGTTTAGGAATCTCCTACAAAATACTCGTACTTGACATAACAGAATTTGAATGGCAGTGCTAGTGCAGTTCTCTGCGATTGTTTCATAAGGTTTAACCACTTTTTGTGTTGTGTTATAATCATCATTTTTTGTTTGGGTTCATTTTGAAATCGTAATGATTTATTTATGGTTCAACTCTTGTGAGTTGTGTTATGTTGAATTCATTAGAGGCTTCGCGTTGCAAATACGCCATGCAAATTCATAGATCTACACCCAGCTTTTTTAACGTAAACTCTTACTGAGTAAAAACCTGTTCCTTAACCACCTGCCTTTTGCGTGCAGGCGTTTAGGCCTTAAGGGCCCCAAATGTCCTGACCCGTGAGGTCCCTCGGCCGTGTTTAACCACTGTTAGTAAATACTTCGTAGTACTTCAACAAACGTACTCGGTCAAATGTTCTGTAAATGAACTTGACTCTATAAATAGTTTTGACACCTGACCAAATATAGTAATTATTATGTCCGATGTAATTGTTTAAGAAGGTAGTGCGAATTATCGACTTATTGTTAAACATTACATGACCTGTTTTACACGTTTTTCACGCAAAAAGGTGAATGTCATTCAGTGAACTTTGTAAGAGTATTATGCCATCTTCGATCAATAATATAAGCAACTATGCAATGTTAAAACTTGTGAAGATAGTGCCATCGACCTTAAAATCTTTAATATTGAAAGAAGAAAAGTAAGAATACATATACATGCAACTCTTCTTTACTTGTTTTAACCATTGAATTTGCAGGACAATGACCTCTATTCCGTTTATCGTAAGGTTTAGGTCAGAGGTATGTAATTTAAATGTAAAAAACGGTACACTGAACACATGGAGTTAAAAGAACTATTTTGTATTCCGAACGATTCTTTATTTAATTCCGTTTTATTTTCTTCCGTTTGTTAACTGCTCTGGAATTCATTTTATGCCTAATATTTCAATGGTAGCGACCTCTAAGTTTGGTAAGAAGTTACCTTACCGGAATACTAATGTATGGTGCGCGGAGCTAATACTAATGCACTTACAATACAACTTAGTTCCTGAACTGTAAACAAGATTTAGGAACTAAGTATCAAGGTGAGAAAGATTAATGTTGTTACCGGAAATATATTTGTAAGGATTTCTATAAAATATATTTCTTTGTAGGTAGTTGGAAAATCATCAACTGTGTCCTCTCGCTTTGGGTGGAGTCAAGGGAATTATCAGTTGCCTTGCCTTTTTTTATCGTGGTATAATCATCAAATGAGTCTTCCCATCCAGGGCAGAGCGGGAGGGACTGCCAGACTCGTACTGACTAAAATCCACGGTGTCCTTCAGTAGCCCTTTACGTTCCGGGGTCACGGTAATTCGTAAGTCTCGCGACCAGTTGCCTTGCCTTTGCGTTGGAAACCTTTTAACACAGTCCCACGAATTATCGCTAGGTACTTATTTCTTAAGAGTAGATACCTACTTATTATTTAACTTCACGCAAAATATGACATAACTTGTCAATTTGTAGATTACGTGTTTTTTGAATGGCGTACCTTAGTTACTAACTTTCGTAAGCAACTTACCCTGGGATGCCCAGGCATTGCATGCATTTAAAAAACGGTATTTTCTTTAATTTTTTAAAACAATCAGTGTGTTTCGGGCATTATTTCAAATATTAGTAAATTGAGTGAATATTAGTGAAAACTAATTTAAACATTGCCTTACTTCGATCAATAAAGTTGCCTAAACTCGCTCGGCATGTACAGAATAGCCAGATATTCTATAGAATGACGTAATCTCATGCTTACTAACTTTGTATAAGACGAGAATGGTTAAACGGATAAGCAAATTGGACCAAGGCAATTAGCTAATAGATGAAATGATAATATCACTATTTGTAGGTATTAATTTCAGTAAGAGATATAAAACTACAGTTTCCGTTACGTAACTCCGGAAATTAGCTGAACTGAATTACATCAATCGATGATGAATATTGAATATGGATCTATATTAAAAATAATATAACACCTATGCTGATCATTACAAGTGAAAGTATAGCTATACAATAGATTTGTTTTATATTAATTTCAATAATACGAGAGGGATTTAACTCGGAGTGCTTTTTAAAATTACAGCGTTGAGTGCAGCGAAACACTACAGCTATTCTATGCTCTATAATAAATCTCATCGCTGGACTCTATGATGCAATGTGCTCTTCGCAGGGTTGGCAAAAGTACAGTTTTTTTTAAATAAAACAAACAGTGGGAAATGTTTTAAATAAGTGTTTTTTTTTTGTTTTTTTTTTTTAGTTAAGTACCCGTAGATCGACATTTAAACTTAAAAATTAATTACATATCTACGCTTCATTTCTAAACTAGATCTATTCAGATTCTCGTGGTGAAATTATCCTATAACGCCTTTGTCAAAAGCGAAGGGCGAAAGCGAAGCGTTTCCGAAGCGATACCGAACCGAAGCGAGACGTCAGTCCGATAGTTATGTCACTCTATCGGATCGCTTTCGCTTTTCTATGTGACTGGATTCAAACAATTCCATACATTACAAATAAAAACGACACGCTTCGCATTCGCCACGCCAGTTTGTTTGACAAAGGCTTAAAAAAGTAAAGTATTCGGGTACATCTCTGCCAATTAGAACTCTTTGGGATTACGGACGTGTTAAAAATATTATTACTAGAGGATACATACCTGAGCGCAGACCAGGGCCCATAAAGGCACGGACATAAAGATGGCCTTCCACGGAATAGCTGAAGGTAAGCTGCTACGGTGACTGCCCAGAGCCTCCTCTAAATACTTCTTCTCCTTGTCTGATATGAACGGATGCGATTCGGGGTCGTTGTAACACAGCAGCGCCTGAAGCAAAAAAAAAACGAATTAAGTTTTAGTAAAACAAAATAAAAGTATGTTATGATGTTAAATAAAGTATTTAGGTCGAGAAAATGATAAAAACACATAAGTAGTTCTTTTTCTTTTGTCTACAAAATAAATTATATGCCATTAGTCGAGACTTGGGTAAATGTACCTGTTACTTATTTATTTTTTAATTTGATATTGAGAACTCGCTATGTCAATTAAGTAAAGTATACAATACCTGAAAAATAAAACAAAATTTTAATAAACCTTTAAGTGCAAAATCACCTGCTATAAATCAATAAGGAACCAATTTATAAAGATAAAGAAAAGATAATAGATTTATACAAAAAAAACGCAAAACCTGCAGACATTATCCTTTGAAACATTTAATATAGACATGGTCCTTTGTTTTGTTTTGCAACCTCATTAAATCTCAACTCGCTGTACCATGGACCATGCCCGGGTCGACGGCGCGTTGTGTTCTAGAGGGCCAAAGCCTGCCGGGGTCGCGGGAGTTACGAATTACCGTGACCCCGGAACGTAAAGGGCTATTGAAGGACACCGCGGATTTTATTCAATACGAGTCTGACAGTCCCTCCTGCTCTGCCCTGGGCGGGAGGACCCATTGGATGATTTTACCACGTAAAAAATAAAGGTTTTTCCAAGGTATTTGTAAAACAGGGACAGGCTTTGGTCTGCTTGCGAAACCTGTTTTACAAATACCTAAAACCTTTTCCCGCGACCCCGGCAGGCTTTGGCTCTCTAAGGGGGGCACCGTCATTTTGCTGACAGCTCTTTGAGGCGCGTGTGGAACACAACGCGCCGTCGATCCGGGCATGGTCTATGGTCGGACAGCTGGTCGTCCATTACGCGCCGCCCGCATACCTTGACAATATCTAGTCCGTAATCTACTCCCTTGTCTATAGAAGATGATAACTTCATACCCTATTCCCATTGGCCTTAAAACTTTTTAGAGAATATAGCCTTTGTCAAACAGATAGCGAATGCAAAATGTGACGTTTTTATTTGTAATGTATGGCATTGTTTGAATCCAGTCACATAGAACAGCGAAAGCGATCCGATAGCATGATGACAGAACTATCGGACTGACGTCTCGCTTCGGTTCGGTATCGCTTCGGAAACGCTTCGCTTTCGCCAGCCTGTTTGACAAAGACATATAACTAACTTACCCAAAAAATAAACCAAAGGATTCCAATAGCTCCAAACAGGTAGAAGACGGACTGCCATTCACCAGTTTCCTTGATCACCAGTCCTGATAGATAAGTCCCAGCGATGTTGCCGATCTGCGCACCGCCGAAGACCAGAGAACCCATTCTTCCTCTCTCTGATATTGGTGCCCACCGTGCAAGCATTGCGTTTAGTGCGGGGAAGGTGAAACCCTGCAATTATAGATTTGTTTAGTTATTTAGTTTATTTTTTCTTTTGTGGATTTAAACATCATCAATCTATAAATTTTACTACTGCTGGGACACCGGCCTCCAGCCTGTGAGAGGGATTGGGCCATAAACGCTGGCCTAGTGCAGGTTGGTAGGTGTCACAAGTTTTTGAATTTTAGCTTTAAGGACATGTTGATATCCTCACGATGTTTTACTTCACCGTTTTCAGAGCAGTAAATAAATTAGGGTCTTCTCCACTTTATAATCCGAAAAATAACTGCTTAGTGACAAAAATAACGACGATATCGAAGAAATTCTAACCTCTCCAAGCCCCTCCAATACCCTCAGGATAATAAGTCCAGTGGCTCCACCAGCGCTGACAGTCCATGGCGTCAGCAGCGTGAATACTGCGGTACTCAGAACTCCAAACCCGAGGGAGTACTTCCCTCCGAACCTTTCGGCAAGCATGCCGCCCGGCAAGTGTGTGACGATGTAACCGTAGTAGAACGCACTAAGGATCATGCCCTGTGTCGCTTCATCCCAGTCGAAACCTGTTAGCTCCTGAAAGAAGTCAAAGTATTTAGGGTCAATTAACACCGAGACGCGACAATAGACCGATTCGAAATGTAACTTAATTAATAACACGAAAAGATGCACATTTCACCGATGACGCAATGCAGCCTTTCGCAAAACCTAACTTTATTTACTACATGAAAACATAAACATTTCCAGTATCATTGTGTCACGTCGCGTCGCGTCTCGGTGTGATCTGACCTTTAGGAAGCACTGAGAAGAGAAATGGACCAGTCTTGGACTACAATAATTTTATTTTATTTTATCCTTTATTTCAGGCAACTAAAGGCCCATAAAACACAATACACATATAAATATAAAACAATAATAAACTAATACATATAATGCATGATACAATAATGCATGATCGAGAAAGATATATAACCAACTACGACGAAACTGTCGATAGTACGACGGCGCAGTGGCAATGGCTGCTGTACGAGACGCAGGTTCGGTTAATCGCACGAAACATTTTTTTGAGGTACAACAGGTACTTAGTTGTTCCGGATTTGGTTATTTGTGTTAGATTTAAATGTTTGTGAATGCAACCATATGTTACAGCAGAAATTCTGAGTGCGGAGTAAAGTCGAAAAAGGAAGAGGGTCTCGTATTTAATTCAAATGTTCCCCTTTGATTTCACCTCCGCTACTCGGCTCCTATTCGTTGTAGCGTAATGTTATATAGCTTATAGCCTCCCTCTATAAATAGACTATCTAACAAAAACATAATTTGTCAAATCGGATCAGTACTTCCTAAGATTAGCGCGCTCAACCAAACAAACAAACTCTTCAGCCTTATAATAGTAATTAAAGAGTAGATGTACGACACTAAGAGCTTTCCTAGCTCTTAGTGTCGTAACGGTTATCATGACTCATACTTAGGTTTAAGCTCTTCTTAAATGTCCTAGGCAGAAAAAACGGTATCACATCTTATTAAAAAAAAGCATTGCATGTAAACAATTCATTACATCATGTAATCCGGTAAACATTACTAATTGGTAATTTGTACGGTCATTTAACTGCCGGTAATAATTTATAACTGCATTAGCAATTTATAAATTGAATTGCTTATGTACCAAGTTTTGTTATTTCTTGTAAGCGTCAACAAGTCTCCTTAAGTTATGATTACTTCCCAGAATTTGATCCTTATTAGCAACACTATTGAATGGTTTAATAATACAGGGGTGTGATTTTTTTTTTAAATCATCTGGCGATTCCTGGCCAATAATTGATTTTTCTAAAATCCAATGATGCAGTTTTATTTTTCGTCAAAATCGGCCTCGAGACTCCTTTCAATGTTTTTCGATATTCCTCATAGTTTCGGATATAGCCATCCATGCCCAGTTGAAAAATTCACCCTGTATACTAATATTATAAAGCTGAAGGGTTTGTATGATTGAATGCGCTAATCTCAGGAAAGCCTGGTTAAAAAAATTATTTTGTGTTGGATAGTCCATTTATCGAGGAAGGCTTTAGACTAAATAACATAACGCTGTGACCAATAGAGCCGAGCAGCGTCGGTGTAATCACGAGGAACAGCTAGTATACTCATATATTGCTAGTACTTATGCTGCTATGTACATAGCAACATGTTCAATATTAATGTTCAGCAGGTACGCGTGTTGGGTCAGTAACCATACTTTGTATATTTATTTATTTTACAAATATCGAAGGCGAATGGGCGTTTTTCAAAAAACTTGCTTTCTCTGAAACAGCTTATCCCATGAGGTTCACTCTAGATATGTTTAACAGACTATATATTCAAAACAACAGTTTTAAAACACTGAAAGATTAAAAAAAACAGTGGTTTCATACATTGTCAACGGAAGAATATTCCATTTTGTATAAAGCACGTGTTTGTTTTAATCTTTCAGGTATGGATTCATAGTAAAAGGTTGTTTATAACCATAAGTACTTTCAGTCCATGAAAGGCTGTTAATGTTTTACAAATAACCCGGTATAGACATATTATTGCTATTTTTTTTAAGGCGTGGTAAAATCATCAAATGATCCCACGCTGGGCAGCGCAGCGGGGACAGACAGACTTGTACTAAGTAAATAAAATCCACGTTATCCTTCAAAAGCCATTCACGTTCCGGTGTTTCGGTAGCTCGTTAGTCCCGCGACCAGACAGATTATTGCTAAAGTATAGTTAAAAGTACTCACAGTAGGATCAGCTCCATCTCCGCTGCCTTCAGTAACGTCACCAGCTGGACATGACCCATCATTGCCAGCAGAATGCGTCGGCCTATGGACCATCTGCGTGATGGCTATGTTCAGGCAAACCCGCATCGTGTATGCGTTGGCCACCGCCAAGAAACCCATGATGGCCATCACCCATCTTTGAGGTATTATAAATACTGAAAACAACGAATAAAATGTTTACATTATTTGAAAAAAAAATGCTGTTGGAATAATCTGCATAAAAAATGTAAGGAAATTGGAAGCAGTTGCTTTCTGTATATAATTAAATCGTAGCAGCTGTGTTAAAGAAATTATTTTTATTGAATTATTTTTCTTTTTGTATTTTTTTTTGAATAATGAACGATTTAGAGATAGAGATCAGCCAATATGTAATTGCAATGTAATATTGCTTTTGAATGTGTTTACTAAAACTGTCAAAATCAATAATTTCATGGGCAGTTCTTTGATTGACCTCAACCTCGTAAATTGATTTATAACAGTACTAGCACTCCGCCCGCGACTTCGTCAGCGCGTGTTTCTAACTTCGGACTCGAAATATTAGTGTAGACAAACTGATTTGCAGATGTTCGCCCGCTAGGTTGATTTTTGAAATATAGATAATTACGTATCCTTTATTCGATTGGGAAACGATTTATGCCAAGTTTTGAGTTTATCGAAGCAAGCAGCCTTCCCTTAAAACTTAATCACCCCTTTTCACCAATTTAGGGGGTGGTTTTCCAATAACCCAAAAACACGTGTTTGATTACTTTTGATCTAATTTCTATACACTGAGTTTCAAGTTCATCAGTTAGTGTGTTATGATTTTGTTATGTTCCCATACAAACTTTAACATCATCTAAATCGCCAGAGGAGGGTAGTTTTAAAAAAACTAATAATGCCAATCTTTTTTATTTATTTACGTTCGTATTCCTGCCAAGTTCTAAATTTATAAAACCAAGGCATAAGATTTTACAAACAAAGGTTTTCACCCCTTTTCAACCCCTTAGAGGTGGATTTTCGCAAAATCCTTTCTTAATTCGCACCTACAAAATTAACGGCAACTACCATCCAAAATTCAGCTTTCTACGTTAAGCGTTTAATATCCTTACCTTAAAACTTGAATACCCCTTTTCATCAACTTGGGGGGTGAATTTCGAAAAATCCTAAGACACGTGTTTAATTATTTTTGATCTAATTTCTAGATACTGAGTTTCAAGTTCATCAGTTTGCGCGTTATGATTTTCCCATACAATTTTTAACATCGTCTAAATCACCAGAAGAGGGTAGTTTTAAAAAACTATTAACGTCCATCTTTTTTATTTACTTATACTCATATTCGTACTAAGTTTCAAGTTTATAAACCCAAGGAATAAGATTTTTCATACAACAGTTTTCACCCCTTTTCACCCCCTTAGAGGAGGACTTTCGCAAAATCCCGTCTTATTGCCCCCCTACATAGTAGACTGCAACTGCTGTCCAAAATTCAAGTATCTGCGTTTAGCGGTTACGGCTGTAGTCGAGTCTTAATAAAAACCCTGTTCTTTTGTATATATAGACCCACCAAAAACATTAAAATAATGTAAAAAAATGCCAAGTCTCTCGATGCAGTCTTTCCATCGTAAAAAGTTTTGAGATCTCATAGAAGCCAAGTCCTATTCAAATTATTTTGTAGTTATAAATCAACATTTAGTAATTGTATCAATAGTTTTCTTTATATTATAATTATAGTGACTTGGCAATGAGCACAAGAAGAAACAAAACGGCATATTTGGAGTTGAAAGTCACACACCGCATGCGTAAACATTAATATCACAAAATTAATTTTCTTTTGGTTTATCCGTGTCGTCCCAACCGAATTTCGGCAACGGCAGTCAGTCTCATCCAAGACTAGTAAACTGCGCAGGACTGCTCATTGGACTGGACAGGGTGCTCATTGCCAAGTCACTATAATTATAATATAAAGAAAACTATTGATACAATTACTAAATGTTGATTTATAACTACAAAATAATTTGAATAGGACTTGGCTTCTATGAGATCTCAAAACTTTTTACGATGGAAAGACTGCATCGAGAGACTTGGCATTTTTTTACATTATTTTAATGTTTTTGGTGGGATCTCATTTATTTTTTGTAAGTGTATTTCTTTCTTTTTTTTTAGGTGACCTCATAATTTCTTGGACTTCAGCTACTGCTTTGCTTAGAACCCATTCTCTATCTCTTTTGTTTCTTTTCAACGAGCTAAATAAACATAAATCTACTAACTTACAAAATAAATATAACTAAACTAAATAACACGTAAACAACTAGATATTGTAACTACCTATGTCTATGTTATATTAATAAACTATTCGCCTAAATAACTGTTTCAGTAACAATAATAAATCTACTATCTAATCCGGCTAACTTAAGTTCTCCGAATATAGCTACAATATTTTTTTAGTTTCGAAATGGTTTTTCATAGGTAGGTGGCGCTATCAAATGAAAATTATCGAATTATTTTAAAGTACTACTTATACTGCGCTCGGTAACGAAACCATAGCGCGATTCAGACAGGTACAACGCCATCTATCGAGCGCGCATACAATCGAAATTTATCGCAATACAATGGAGTTTTAGCTTTATTAATTTAATGAATTATGAACTTTATGTATCAATTAATTATAGTCTATGTATTACATTTTTATTATTCTTTTCTATTCCATGTATTTATTCATCCAATTGAATACTTAAACAACGAACAAAGTTAACAATGCAGTCAAAATCCATACATAATGTTCTTGCCAAACCGCAAATATAAAATTGTTTTCTATGGTATATTATTTTTTAATGTTTTTATAATTTTTCCTTTATATGTGGCTAATGACCTATCTTGGTGCAAAATTTGAAGTTTCTAAGTCTGCTAGAAGTACCTTAGATTTTTGATGATCGGTCAGTGAGTCAGTGAGTCAGTGAGTCAGTGAGTGAGTGACAAAATGGTGTAACTTTGATCGACCGTAACTCCTAAACTATTAATTCAATTGGCATGTAATTTCGAACTTAAGCTTGTTCTAATGCCTACTATTATTCACCGAAAACCTAAACTCCTAGCTTTGTCCACGTCGAAGATATAGGGGGGGCGAAACAGCCGCGAATCGCATCGAGAAAAGATGGTACGGCCGTGCCCGTTTTGCTCGAGACTTGGCTGGGGCACTGCCGTGCCCCCAGATTTTGTATTGCTCTAAATCAACCGCGTGCTCGAAAACTCTAAATACAAAACATTTTGTCGTAAAACAATAATTAATGACTAGTTAACAACGTTGAAACGTTCATTTAGAGGCATAAAAATACTGATTATTTTTATCGCATTTCTAACAATTAATTTACGAATAATTTTTTAAAATAAATTATACCTAGTAATCAAATACATAGTCGCCAGTAGGTCAATCTACCTGAATCTTTCAAATACTAATCGTACATAAACTTTCCATTATTGTGAAATGGTTGAAAATCTATTGAAGAAAATTCACAGACTGAGATAGGTTGATGTGCTGGCGTCTGTACAGATAAACTCAGATATCTACAACAATTAAATTATTACAAGAGTATAAGTTACTGAGTAATATTTGACCTTGACTTTGTTGCACAACCTGAGTGGCGGATTAAGAGAATGCACTTAAACGATTGTGTAAAAATCCCAGTTGTTCCAAGTCGATTACTCATGCTTGTAATAAAAATATTAACTGACCAAAAGTAGGTCTCTGGCATGGCATATATTATTTAAAAATACATTTTTACTGACTGACTAACGACTAGAAAGTTACCGTCCTTTTTAACACGCTTTTATTAGCTTGACCTGTATGTATGTATGTATGTATGTATGTATGTATGTAACGGAATCTTTTAACTTCATTTTCGCCTACTTCCAGCAGTCTGATTAACTTGAATTTTTGCACAGCGGTCAAGGGCCGATGACAATACAATAATATCATAAATTTTATATTAAAATCCCCCTCTAAGGGGGTGAAAAGGGGTGAAAATGTTTGTATGAAAAATCTTATTCCTTAGGTTTATACACTTGAAACTTAGTACGAATATGAGTATAAGTAAATAAAAAAAGATGGACATTAATAGTTTGTTAAAACTACCCTCCTTTGGTAATCTAGACAATGTTAAAGTTTGTGTGGGAAAATCATAACGCGCTAACCGATAAATTTTAAACTCAGTATATAAAAACCGGCCAAGAGCGTGTCAGGCCACGCTCAGTGTAGGGTTCCGTAGTTTCCCGTCCGTTACAATAAGTGTTAACAAATAGCCTTTTTTTAAACTTAAATAAATTGATTATACTACAAACTTAGTCCAGGAATTTTGTACCACCTTCTTGTTTTTTTTGCACAAAAACTGTTCTTTCCATCAAGTTCAAAATAATTTTCCTAGAAAGTCCTTATAAAGTTCTACTTTCCAGATTTTTTTCATATTTTCTAAACTTATGGTTCAAAAGTTAGAGGGGGGGGGACACATTGTTTTTGACTTTAGGAGCGATTATTTGCGAAACTATTGACATCATCAAAAAATGATCTTAGTAAACCCCTATTCATTTTTAAATACCTATCCAACGATATATCACACGTTAGGGTTGAAATTAAAAAAAAAATCACTTTCTATTTTACATATAGGGGGGCTACCCTAAAAAAACATTTTTTTCCAATTTTTATTTTTGCACTTTGTCGGCGTGATTGATATACATATTGGTACCAAATTTCAGCTTTCTAGTGCTAACGGTCACAGAGATTAAGCGAGGACGGACAGACAGACAGACAGACAGACATGGCGAAACTATAAGGGTTCCTAGTTAACTACGGAACCCTAAAAATTAGATAAAAAATAATCAAACACGTGTTTTTGGGGTTTTCGAAAATCACCCTCTAAGTTGGTGAAAAAGGGTGATTAAGTTTTAAGGGAAGGCTGCTTGCTTCGACAAACCCAAAACTTGGCATAAATAGTTTCCCAATCGAATAAAGGATGCGTAATTATCTATATTTCAAAAATCAACCTCTAGCGGGCGAACATTGTAAAATCAGTTTGTCTTTTTTTTTGCGTGGTAAAATCATCAAATGAGTCCTCCCACCCAGGGCAGGGCGGGAGGGACTGTCAGACTTGTACTGACTAAAATCCACGGTGTACTTCACTAGCCCTTTACGTACAGGGGTTACGGTGATGGGTAAGTCCCGCGACCCCGGCAGGCTTTGGCCCTCTACAGGCCCCGTCAATATGCTGACACTCCTTGAGGCGCGCGTGGAACACAACGCTCCGTCGACCCGGGCATGGTCCATGGTCGGGCTGCGAGTCGCCCATTACTCGCCGCCCGCATGCCCGCGCTTACGGTGGCCGGAGATCGTCTTGCGACGTCCGACGCCGTGGGCGTCTACCACTGCGGCTGGGGTGGAGTGAGGTCGCTGTTCTCTCCCTCACGCGGCACGCCTCCTCCTTCGCGAGCATGACTGCTTCGCAGAAGGAGGCGACCGCTTCCCACTCCGTCTCGCCCCGCAGCATGGCCTCGACCAATGCCGGGCGCGAGAGGTCTCCGCCTACCGCCGTCGTGAGGAGACGGAGGTGCTCTGCCCAAGCGGGGCAGTCCTGCACCGTATGCTCCACCGTGTCCTCCGGACGATCCTCGCAGTGGTGACACCCAGGCGTTTCCTCCTTCCTTATCCGACACAGGAACCTCCCGAATTTCCGTGTCCGGTGAGGACCTGCGTCATGCGGAAGGTAAGGACGCCGTGACGCCTATCCAGCCACTCCTCAAAGAGGGATCTTACCGCCACGATTGCGGCGTGCACGAAATCAGTTTGTCTTCAATAATATTTCGGGTTCGAAGTTAGAAACACGCGCTGACGAAGTCGCGGGCGGAGTGATAGTAAAAAATATATTTAGATTAGTGAGCATGTTATCGCCGATGAAAATGTCATTCTCTGTCTTTTGCTGCCGATTGGCTCTCTGCTGCATACGGCCTGTTCCTCTCTCTGGCTTCTCCCACTTTCAAAAGACAAATTTCCTTATTGGTCGCTGCTGACGATTGCTGCGCGATCATCCGTTCTCAATCCTCGAATTTTATAATTAGTCACTGCTACCGAAATAGTGCGCGCGCATCCGCGCTTGCGTATTTTAATTTCTTTATTTCTTTTATTGTCGTCTTGAGACTAAAAATTCAGAAAATAAATTATAGTTTAAAAAAACTAAAAAAACACGCTTTAATAGCAATCGAACTAAAAAGTAGAAAATAATTTTTAAGTATAAGAGAGTTTGTGTTACTGCAATATAAAATCCAACAATCAATTATCATAATTAACTTAGAATAAGATTAATATAAATATTAAGATATTAACAAACATTCAAATAAAGTGAAAAAGCGTGGGGTGCTCAATGATATATTTATAATAATTCTGATATTGCAAACAGTAACTAATAAAATGATCATCACATTCGATATCAAGCACCCCACGCTTTTTCACTTTATTTGAATGTTTGTTAATATCTTAATATTTATATTAATCTTATTCTAAGTTAATTATGATAATTGATTGTTGGATTTTATATTGCAGTAACACAAACTCTCTTATACTTAAAAATTATTTTCTACTTTTTAGTTCGATTGCTATTAAAGCGTGTTTTTTTAGTTTTTTTAAACTATAATTTTTACATGTTTTTTTATGACTTACATTGATCATTATGTTAAGCAATTTCATATTAGGGTTTATGTAATTTTAACGAGCCCGATTTGTAACCTCGTTTAGTCATTTGTTTATCCTGTTTAGTTGCTCGTTTTGTAATTTGTATTTAGAACCATTGACTTACCTTCCTATTTTTTTTTGTGGTTGCAATTTCGGCCAGTAACGATCAGTTTTTTTTTTTTGGCTTTGTTAAATCTTTTTGGTCTGGTAACGTTTAGAGTAAGGTAAATTGATCGTGGTCTAATTTTACTAAGCTGTTGTTTAACTATTCAAAAATAGCATCGTTCTTCCAAAGAGACTACCAATAGCCTCGTGTTACTGAAGGCTTTTTTGCCTCCCAGAGGACCTAGTATGACTTCTCAAGTTTTGATAACGTAAATTAAACGGGAACATCGACGTGGGTTAGACGCAGAATATGCATTTCGCAAGATGTGCACTTGGCGCAAAATGTGCACTTCGCAATATGTGCATTTCCCAAAATGTGCTCTTCTCAAATTGAGCACTCCTCAAAATGAATGTGAATATAGTATTTACATAAATATGTATATAGGTTACAATTCGATTGTACCTTTTGTTTTTTCTCGGTTGCATAACTTCAACTTCGGGCGTACAGACCTTCGTACACATGGCATAATTCACAAGATATTTTTATTTATTAACTGTATAATTTTAGGATGACATTTTGTGGTTTTGCATTGCATTCATTTTTAATCGTGGGAATGTCGACGAGCCGTCTTAAAGTATTGGAAAATATCGTACTTGTGTATCTCCGTGTGAATGAGTCCTCACCATACACAGTTTCCTTCCTACATTCCACCGACTATGCAAATAGTATATTTTACAGTTTATTTAAAAAACGAATTTTTGTTGTCAATGTCGCGGTCACCGCTGACCGCAATCTGATTAGAGAAATTAAATGAACCGCGGTTGAATGCAGACTCAGTGTTTGAGTACAATGTTGAGTCGGTCTCAGTTTGATTAACAAACCCCGCCCGTGGAAACTCGGGTTTATCGACCATTTAGATGCACAACACTATAAATAAATGAAACACAATGACTATAAATGCAATGTGTTAAAAAACTGTAAATGGAAGTTGTTACATAAAAACCTCTGTCAAGTGTTTTGAAATTTTTTGAGAGCAATCAGTGTATTTTCATAAAAAAAAGTTGTTCAACAAGCCAGGATGATTCAATCAGTGTTTTAAAAAAGACCTTGAAGTTATAAATAGGTATCCGGATTTTTCAAGACAAGAATTCGAAGACATTTTATTTCAAACGTTTTCAGGTTTTGCAAATGTATAATAAAATAAAATTACTAGTAGATCACGAAATCAAATGGAATTATATTATCGACCTTAACGATATTCAACAACAATGAACATTGCAGAACCTACGCGGAACTTCCTAGATGCCAAGATCTAAATTATCTGTTTTCCGTAGTCAAATATAGAAAAAAAAAACAGTATATAGTATCATTGCATAACGTTTATGTACAAAGGTGCGTCATCCATTTCTAATAGAGCTTAGCAAAAGAGATAATAAAATAGCGACTAACGTGCAAATGAAATTTTACGTCGTATTGCATAACTTCATGATAAGAGTCAAATACAAAAAAAAAGAAGAAAAACAATAATATATTACTGAAAACATGCATTAAAACAGATAAAACAATTAACAACAAACCATAAAATGGCATCAAAAACTGTTCAGAGATAACTGGTAATTTGACCAAGATATAAGGTAAAATTCAGTTCTTTACTTAGATTTGAAGAAACAAGAAGAGACGCATTATTGTCAACGATAAAAATATAAAACTGATGTGTCCAATTAATTTTTCTTGTGATAATTCAGAAGGAAAATTAGTTGAAATTGAAACTCACAGAATAAACCCGTATTCTATATAACCGTTAACCTTTAGTCTATAATAGTAAGTACCCGCCTAGAATATAAAACTTTCAAGTTTTATCTACATAGGAACTAAGTAAGTAGAAAAACCTGAACCTTAATAAAATTATATCAGATTAAACATTAGTTAGTTTTTACTAAAATTATCCACTTGTTCACAGACAATGGCAACACATATCAAGTGAAGTATAAATAGTTGATCTGTCTATATATCACTGCATTCTTGCGCAGTGGCTCGTGACGTGACGAGACGGATCTGGGAGCGCAGGACACGTTGTCTGCCATCTGACATATACAGACTTTAACTAGTATAGAACTTGAATAGACGAAGTATAGGCTAAAAAAACGGGTTGCACTCTGGGAGTGCCGGCAGAAGTGAAAACTTGAATAGTAATTGTTGGAAATATCTTGTGAACAGATTTTAGTAAAACTCGCAAAAATGGTTGACTTTTTATTTCAATAATTTTCCAATGTGACGTACATCTTTTATAAACAATGTTACCTAGCAACGAATGTATCCAGCATACAAACTTCTTTAAAAGTAATAAAGTCACACGAACATTCACGCAAGCGCCCTGCGCCGTCCTACGCTTTTTCGGTCAGGGTCACGTGTCCTGACGCGAGTTTAAGATTTTATACCCATTACAGAAAAGTGCTCAACGCCGCTAAAGAAGTTTTCACTTCAACAAGGTCAAACGAAGTAGTCTTTTCAAAAGGTATTATCCAGAAACTGAAATATGTAGTATTCAACCGCGTGTCGTGAGACGGCAGGGAAGGGAAGGGCAGACATATGACAAGGTGAAGCGAATTCAACTTGAGTAACTTCAAAAATAAAGAACTACTAACTATATGGGAGGAAATCTAGGAGCGGGGCAACGAACAATTAATTTAAAAAACGGTGGACGCGTAAGTTTCACTAGTATGACCCTAATTACCGCGACCCCGGTAAATAAAGGGCTATTGAAGGACACCGTAGATTTTAGTCAGTCAAGTCTAACAGTCCCTCCCGCCCTGCCCTGGGCGGGAGGACTCATTTGATGATTTTACCACCTACCAACCCTGCGAATCTGCTTCTTAAAAGTAGTGACCGATTTGGGTATTTTGTGTAAAATATGGGTAAGGGTCCTTGGTCCTTCCAATTAAATTATTGACATGTCCCAGATAAACAACAGAAATAATTGAGATGCACTTTCGACCATTTTGGTTTACCTTGACACCAGGTTGCAATGCAAGAATGATGAGTTAACGATTGAGTAACCGACACGGTTCAGCAAGACTCGTCCTTTTAAGGAAAATATAGAGAAGAACTTACTAGTGCTATAATCCCATACATTTTATAAAAATAGTTTTAAAATGCATAGGTTATAAGAAATGGTTTACTACCGAAACTGGTGTTAAAAACTAATCATGATAATGAAACTTCCAAGAACGCATTCTTCCTATAAATCGGTCAACTGATGCAATAAATACATTTTTATTAAAACAAACGTTCAAGATAAGTTTCCACTCCGTGTAATGTGTAGCTAAGTGCCAGTAATTATCCATTTGCGTTAACCAAGTGCTTCTATTGACACACTAATTGTAAACGAGCGTTGGCGGCTAAACTAGGTGTTAACTCGTGCCTGCCTGGAATAAACTTGCACGTAACCGACATGCACTTTCCACGCGAATGCTAATTTGTCCATTGTCTTCTAAGAAATAATGTGATCTTCTCACATATTATAGCTATGTGTAGTCCAAAAGGGAAAACGAGGGCTTTAATCGAAAAACACACGTGGCCACCTATTCGAGTAAGGGCAGCTCATCAAAATAATACAAAACGCTATAAGCATATCCAAACGTTGGTCAAGAGCTTGCTTGAACCGTATCAGTATACGGTTTCATTGTAAAATCTGGACATGATTGAAAATAGCGTCTAAGATAGAAGGATGTGTGTAAGAACTGTCCTACAGCGCCACTGGGCGCCGCCGGTCTCCGAAATTGAGATGAATCTAATGAACTTCTGCAAGCAGTCACAATTCAACGAAGAGATATTGAATAACGGCTGTTAGTTGTGAAAATTTCAAGTTCATGAGATTTAAGAAGTCTCACACCAATAACCTACTATTTACTTTTATTAGAAATACCACGCTGACAGTAATTCCCTATGAATGAATACCCTATAACAATAGGTCATGTGTCATCTCATGTCCTTCCATAGACTCGGTGCATCGTGCTCCTACACAAAGGTCGACCACTTCACAACGTCACACACCTTTATGTCAGATGTCAGGCATTTCAGGCTTCCATCAAAAACATCCCAGAACAATAAGACTTTTCAATTTGAACCGACGTCAGTAGCATCAGAAATGGCGGCGAGCGTGGACTAACGAAAACGGTTTTTATAATTTCCGTTTTCCGTGTATAGAATACAGATCAAAGCGCGGCCGTTAAAATTCCCGTTGACGTCCTAACACCGAAATACAATGACGTATGCAACACTGTCCACGAGCCGCATCATTAAACCAATCCGATATGGAGCTGAAACCCACGTTCCCGTCGAGTCAGATACCTAATTTGGCATCAGTATCGAGAAACTCGTTAGAAGTAGTGGCAGTTTTTGTATCCATCTGCGAAAAAGTTTCTATCAAAGTGGACGAGCGGAGTATTTCGTCGTACGATCCCGCCGGCCAATGGCTGCTGCGAACAGGTCTGCGTTGCCAGACAAGCTGGCGGTGGTTTCGCGGCTCAGTACACATTGTAATTTAAACGCATTTTAATGCGTCTAAATTACAATGTGGTTCAAATTAATCGCAGCTTTCCAAGAGCTGTATGTTAAACCAAGTTTTATTGGACACTCTGCATTACTGCCAATCTTATGTTTTCTTTAAATATCGATAGAATGATTGAGTTGAGACATACCGACGTACGTCTTATCTCCATGTTATTTAGTAAAATACGACATCAGCTTATTCTACATTAATTACATAGTTCCAATTAAAGAATATCTCCTCCACTTAAATCGTGTGTAAATTAAAAAAAATTGTAAATCTGAACACGAGGAAAACAGCTGATGTTTGTATGTTAGTACTTACATTGAAACTATGCAATGCAGTAATTCAGAGCTATACAAAAGCTGTTCTGTTTGTAAACTGAAGTTTTCCTTTTCACAATCAAGCAAGTAACCTTAATAAACATTTCCAATTAAAAAAAAAAAAATTGCGGTCTGTCATTACTTGATTTTGTCACTTTGCGACCCTTGCCTACAAAAAGGTTGCCGACCGCTGAATATAGACCATTAAACCGATACCATATCAATATTACGTCTTGTATATTTTTTTATGATTCTCATACAGTTCGATCAGCTGATTTCCACGTGCTGCGAATCGCAAACTTTTACGACCACTTAGCACCTCTTTACACTTTCACCTTCATCGAACATTAAAACAATGGAAACGATTCTGTGATTTTCAATCTTAATCGTGCGGAAACTTTACAGGAACTACGAGTACCTAGGTATATCAAAGTAATTGGTATTTATTAGCGACAAGAGAGTCGTTCGGCCAGTCAGGTCCCTTTCACCTTGGTGCTGTAAATCAAACGACATCGCACAAGTCGAGTACTGAGTGGGCGAGATAATAGATTTTCCAAAAGCTGTCTTACATTAGGTGATTGTAGAAATCGAAGATTGATTCGTTTTCTTCGTTAAACGCAGCTCTTCTTAGTGGAATAATGTTGATAAGTTATGATAACGAAAGAAGATGAGCAAAAAAAAAATACCTTCAAAAAATAACTCAATTAAGATTTTCGTAGTGTTTCAAAAATGGAAGTCTGACTTTGTGTATCTTATTATTTGCGACTCTGGCTTCGCAAAAGTGCAACTTGAAATTAAAGTAGGTATAGCCATATGTCACTTAAGAATAATGTAGCTTTCTAGTGGTACCTCCTAGTCAATCAGTTTCGTAGTTCCAGAGATTCCTTAAGTGTGTGTCCATAATGAAAGCGCGGGGGCCTAGCCCTGTGGCGGGTGCGGTGGCGGGCGTGATCAGTGTCCGTAGTGCCGAGCAAGCATTTGTTTTTGTTGCGGCGACTTCAGGTGTTGCAAACCGGGGGTACTCAGTAGTTTTATTGGTTATTTAGGATAGTCTACAACTGAATTATAAACTATTCTACATTATTCTACTCAGATACACTAAATTTTAAATTCCCGCACCCGCCACCGCACTAGGCTCGCAGTTTGTTTGAGCACAAAGACAAACTCACAACAAACTATACCTTTTTGTAGTATTTGTATAGATTAACCACATTGTTTTTTTTTATCGTGGTAAAATCGTCAAATGCGTCCTCCCACCCAGGGCAGGGCGGGAGGGCCTGTCAGACTTGTACTGACTAAAATCCACGGTGTCCTTCACTAGCCCTTTACGTACCGGGGTTACGGTAATGGAAAAGTCCCGCGACCCCGGCAGGCTATGGCCCTCTACAGGCCCCGTCACTATGCTGACACTCCTTGAGGCGCGCGTGGAACACGACGCGCCGTCGATCCGGGCATGGTCCATGGTCGGACAGCGAGTCGCCCATTACTCGCCGCCCGCATGCCCGCGCCTACGGTGGCCGGAGATCGTCTTGCGACGTCCGACGCCGTGGGCGTCCACCAAACCACATGGGTTAGCCGACAGTTGAACTGTAGTTAGTTACTGACTGATAGTTAAGCAAAGAATTAACTATTTAGCCGTTTCAATTAAAATAAAGTTACAAATCATGAACCCAATTATCATTTTCCAATCAACAGAGATCAAACGATTTTTTTTAAAAGACTGACGAAGCTAGATTCAAATATAAACTAATTTTACGGTTAACACAAAATGTTCCGCGTAATTAATGATAATCATGGCTGTTACAATATAAACCAATGTTTTTTTATAATATGAAAATACAATAGAATTTGATTTCGTACGCGCGAGTCGAATCGCGGACTAAACGAACAAATGTTACAATTCTTGTAACAATTTTTTGCTCTAAAATGTAAAACAGTTTTCGTAAACTTATCGCAATGCCTAGTATAGGATGTCGATTTCAATTTTTAGTTAAAGATTAAAGAATGTCATGCAATCACTTCAAACTTCTGTACTTACTTTTCAACCAAATCGAGAAAAATACGTGTATTAGGATTTTTCGAACTTAGAAATCTATATATTGTAAATGTATATATTTACTAAACGGCGTCAAAATATTTTGTTGATTGACGAATCAGGATTTTATGGGATATATTATCTTCTATCTTCTATCTATACTATAAATAAATAATAAATAAATAAATATAACACAACTATCACACAACGTCATCTAGTCCCAAGCTAAGCAGAGCTTGTGTTATGGGTACTAGACAACTGATAAACATACTTATATATTTCTAAATACATACATATTATAGATAAATTACACCCAGACACAGAACAAATGATCGTGTTCATCACACAAACATTTGTCCTCGGTGGGAATCGAACCCACGGCCTTCGGCATAGCAGTCAGGGTCACTAACCACTAGACCAACAGGCCTGTCAAACTATAATAAATCTGTAGAAGGGTCAATTCTGTACATTGAAAATATTGAAAAAATAAGTAGCGGGGGGTGTTGCTGGATCGATACCAAACCCAAATATATGATTAAAAAAATTTTTGTCTGTCTGTCTGTCTGTTTGTGCAGGCATCACGTGAAAACTAACGGTTCGATTTCGATGAAACTTGGTATAATTATTCCTTATTATCCTGGGCATAACATAGGATACTTTTATCCTGGAAAAATACGTAGAAAAAAAATCTTATTTTTCAGTTTTATTCATAGACGTTGTTCTGTAGAACCGCGAACACACGTTGCATTACCCGCAGTGGATTCAGCGCCGTAATATTTATAAGATATCATTGTCAGAGTTTCTCAAAATGGGGAAATAAACCATCCACCCGAAGACCGACATCCGCGCGGACGGAGTCGCGGGCGGAAGCTAGTATGTAATAAAGTACTTATATTTCGAATTAATGTTTCTTTTTTTTATTTAAATTGTAAATGATACGTTGAAGGTTTTTCAGGCTCTGAGGATTCAGGCCAAACACAATGCATTGCTGCATTAAGTACAATCGTTAGACTTGACAAGTAGATTTGTTAATTTGTGACTATAATTTTGACGATGACAAGTAGGTATTCTTTTGTTACGAAGATAATAAAATAATGCTACTCTTTTATACTTATTTTCTTTAGTACAGGCAGGCATAATTATATATTATACCTTCCTGTACTAAAGAAGTAGCCGTATAAAAGGCGCATCATTTGAAAATCTTTATACATATAAAGTATACCGTGTAACAGATTAGAACCTCTAAGGATTTTCGCATAAAGTTAGCGGTAATGTCACTAAAAGTTCCACGACCTTAAAACGCAAAAGGCAATTAAGGATCAGGGTGGTTTTTATTCAGTAAGAGTCTGACAGCCCTTCCGCTCTACCCAAGGCGGAACATCCGGTGGAAGGACTCATTTGATGATATTACAACTAAAAACAAAATTTTCACCACCTACGTAAGCTCCACCTCACGGTATCTACCTTAAAGTCAGGTGATAGTATAAAGGACGTGGACCCTTTGGCAGCCGAACACAAAGCTCATAGACACACTTGAACTCAAGTTTTTTCATGGGGTCTAAACAAAACACCACCAACTACGATCTTCACAAACTCCTTTACGACAAAACTATGGCGATATTCTGTAAGATTGTAACGCTCACTAGCTCGTTTCACCCAAGAGAGCGCACAATCAGACAATTTTTTGAAGTGAAAACTTCTTTAGCGGCGTTGAGCATAAAATCTTAAACTCGCGTCAGGACACGTGACCCTGACCGAAAAAGCGTAGGACGGCGCAGGGCGCTTGCGTGAATGTTCGTTGCTAGGTAACATTGTTTATAAAAGATGTACGTCACATTGGAAAATTATTGAAATAAGTCAACCATTTTTGCGAGTTTTACTAAAATCTGTTCACAAGATATTTCCAACAATTACTATTCAAGTTTTCACTTCTGCCGGCACTCCCAGAGTGCAACCCGTCGTTTTTTTTTCAGTCTTTCATCCCAGATTCTTTCCCAAACACTAACAAAAGTACTGACATGACGTTCGACATTCGAACGATGACTCTTTGAAATTCCGCATTGATTTATTTGCGGTCACTTGGGTGAAGTGAGCTCGTGAACCTTACAGAATAACACCTGTCGCATAAAGTGTATTTTACTAAATTCAATGCAAGACATTGTTTGCATTTACTATTGTAAATTATCATAATAAATAGGTTATATTTGTTTTACTACTATTATAATAATAATACAAAACACACGTCAGTGAGATTCCTTTATCAGGGCATTGGTATTCTAGTGATGATAAAAGGAATTTCATTGTCCGGTTACAATAATTTACATTTGAATACGAAGTTATATGACGTGACGTTATATTTAATTGTGTTAAAATATGATAAAAGAATCTATATTGTTATACTATTTGCACGTTTTCTTATAAATTAATAAGTCATGTAAATAATAAATTACCTAATAAATATGTAAACACTTTTATTCAGTTTCCTATAAAAACGGAAAATAAGATTAATTTCTGGATTAAGTTTTCTCAAGAATGAGAATGAATGTTGGATTTTTCATATTCGCGAATGAAAATGCGGATGCAAATGTTTATCTCCAATATTCGCGAATACGAATATTCACTTCTAAATAAAACACGCGAAAAATTATAGATACGTTTGACATTTCGTGTTGCAAGTCATTTTTAAACCGAACTTTCCGAGTTTGTCGCATAATATTAATTCAAAGTATTTTGAGTGGAGCTTAATGTCTTTATACACTTCATGAAACTTCAATTTTATTTTTAAAGGGAATAATACAAAAGAAAAAGCAAATGATTTGTTATCTAAAAACTTAAAAAAAAAACTAACCTTTATTTACATTAACCCGTTTTAGTTTATTAGCAACCAAAATTATTGACAAATACCTAACTTTCGTACAAGTTCACTAACTACGTTTTTGTAATCCATAGTACCGGTAGTAACACTAAACAAAAAATGTTCTTAAAATAAAAAAGTACTGAACCAAACTGAATGAAATTTTAATGGGACCAAATGACAGGTATACTGCATCTTAAAATAAATCAAAATCGGTTCTACCATTCGAAAGTTATGAGTTTGGTAAAAAAATAAAAATAAAAAGAACTGTCAATTTGAGAACCTCTTCCTTTTTTGAAGTCGCTAAAAAAGAGAAATGTATGTAACGTCACGTCTGTAATTCACATAGGGCTAGGCAGAGGTGTGCCTAATTGTACACCTACATTGCGCCAGTTAAGGTTTTACGTCCCATGTAATATGTGGGCGAGTCTTTTGCCATCAACTGGGAACTTTTACAATTACAACCTTCTTACCAAAGCATATGTATAGAATAAAGTAATTTATACTTAACATAACTTATCAATATCGCAGATTATTTTCTGCGTAAATAACCACTACATAGACAATGCATTCTCTTAGGTGTGACGTTAATAATCTATACTATATAATAAATCTGTAGAAGGGTCAATTCTGTATATTGAAAATATTGAAAAAATAAATAGCGGGGGGTGTTGCTGGATCGATACCAAACCCAAATATATGATTAAAAAAATTTTTGTCTGTCTGTCTGTCTGTCTGTCTGTTTGTGCAGGCATCACGTGAAAACTAACGGTTCGATTTCGATGAAACTTGGTATAATTATTCCTTATTATCCTGGGCATAACATAGGATACTTTTTATCCTGGAAAAATACGTAGAAAAAAAATCTTGTTTTTCAGTTTTATTCATAGACGTTGTTCTGTAGAACCGCGAACACACGTTGCATTACCCGCAGTGGATTCAGCGCCGTAATATTTATAAGATGTCATTGTCAGAGTTACTCAAAATGGGGAAATAAACCATCCACGCGAAGACCGACATCCGCGCGGACGGAGTCGCGGGCGGAAGCTAGTGTTCAATATTTATAAAACATTGAACCATAAATATTTATAAATTATTTATTTAATAAAATATATCTAATGCCTATAACGTATCAACTTTATAACTTGGAAAGATTAATTATTATGTTTTTTGTATATAAAACGTATTTGCAATAAAAACATCTCTTTTCATTTCTGTTTGCTAATATTAATGTAAACTGACTTTAGATAATGAGATGTGCTTAAAGAAATTAAATTTCCATTCTGGATTGTTTTTCTTTATTTAACCATGGAAAATATTGTGGTATATAGTAGGCGAGATTTTTTTGCCCGCGACCTCTTCAACAGTAATCGCTATATTTCAGTCAATTTTTAAAACCATACTCAACTATTTAACTAAACCTTCCTCAGGAATTGCACTATCTTTTAGTAAAGGTCGCGGGACTGTACGAATTACCGTGACCCCGAAACGTAAAGGGCTATTGAGGGACACCGCGGATTTTAGTCAGTACGAGTCTGACAGCCCCCCCCGCTCTGCCCTGGGTGGGGAGGACTCATTTGATGATTTTACCACGTAAAAAAAAAACTTTTAGTAAAAACCATAAAATAATCTGTTCAGAAGATTTTGAGAAAATCAATTACCTACAGCTTTTGGGGACTTTTTTTTTTATAAAATGCGTAAGTAGTACCTGCAAAATTCTAAAAAAAAAGTAACAACAACGACAGAACATAAGTTATCTTGCTTTATTTATTTATGATGATTTTAGTAGACACTAATGCTCATGTTAATGTAAGTAGAAGCGTGTAAATGTAATATAAACACTACTAGCTCGAAGCCATGAATATGCAGATAAGTCATTTACGACATTTTCCATAGAATTAATTTCCATAATTATCACAGTATATCTATACTTTATAATATTATAAAGCAGATGAGTTTGTGTGTTTGGTTGTACGCGCTAATCTCAGGAAGTACTGGTTCGAATTGAAAAAATATTGTTGTTTTGGATAGTTGGTTATTTTTCCACCGCTGCTCGGCTCTTAGTAGTCGTAGCGTGGTGTTATATAGCTTATAGTTTCCCTCGATAAATAGACTATCAAACGAAAGAAGATTTTTCAATCGGAACCAGTAGTTCCGGAGATTAGCGCGTTCATCCAAACAAACTCTTCATCTTCATAATAGTATGATAAACAATTTCTTTTTTCAATAAAGTTATTACCGTAAACTGATAATCTTGAATAGATTACGATGAGTAACATTCTAGTTTCGACAAAAGCATGAGTAGGTAATAAGTCACATTTCAGCTTTTTTTTTTAACTTGGTAAAATCATCAAATGAGACCTCCCCACCCATGGCTGAGCGGGAGCGACTGTCAGACTCGTACTGACTAAAATCCACGGTGTCCTTCAATAGCCCTTTACGTTCCGGGGTCACGGTATTTCGTACAGTCCCGCGACCCACATTTCAGCATACGAAACTATAATCTAGCTCAGTACTAGGTATCTAGTCTAAATACCGATTTAAATTTCGAAATTCAGTTCACATTTCAGATACGTTACCGTTACTGGAACTCTGGCCGAATAAAGAATTCATAACAGCAATTAACTATAATATTGATTGACGATTACCTAATATTATCGTTATGCATTTTTTATTTCAGTTTAGGAGCGTAATAGATAAACACACTCCAGCATCAATAAAAGGGGAGTTCTGAAAGCTGTCTAAAAAATCTCATACTCTCGTCTTAAGTTATTCAAGGTCAAACTTCCGTTTTTACTAATTTTCTCGGAAGTAATGATAATACGCTGCAAAAAATTACACAACTTCATTTTGGACTTCCATAACTATGAGCTGTCGCAAACTAAAGTATTGATTAACGGTAGGGTTGCCATCTCTAAAATTTGGAAACCAGAACAAGATGTGTGAAAACACCGAATTTTAGAGTTCAGAAACCGGACATGAGTTGAAGTGCGCACCGTGGCAATTGCGTCGGGAGGGGTACGAGGGCGGTGAAGAGTGCGTGTGTCGCGGGTGGCCCAAGACTTTAAATTTTTAAAACCGGGCTACAAATGAAGCCTTCCTCGGATGCTCCCCGGATGCCCTCTAAACTTGGACAAATCCGGGGAAACCCGGACGGATGGCAACCCTAATTAACGGTAACCTAATAACCGAATATGGAGCGGTGGTGACCCAGTGGTATCGGCCCCGACTTACGAGTTGTTGGTCGTGGGTTCAAACCCAGACTGGCGCGTTACTTTTAGTTATTTATCATCACAACTGCTCTCAATACGATGAAGGAAAGCATCGTGAGGAAGCCTAGAACCATCAAATTCGAAGACAATGTGACATCTACCAACCCGCACTAGGCTGAACCCGCGTGGTGGATTATGGCCCAGTCCCTCTCACAGAGAGGAGGCCTGTGTCCCAGCAGTGGGAACATTATAGGCTGATGATGAACCTACTATTGCAGTTATGCATTTTTATTCCAGTTTCAAAAAATAATGTTTTATAAGGGCAACCTCGGAATTAAAGATAAGCTGGAAACTTGTATACCTATACCTTCATTCTAGAGTTCTGGAATGTGTCCCAAAAGTCTCATAAAATCTCGTGTCTGCGTTGTAATTTAGTCAAAGTCAAAAGTCACAAATTTCAGTTTTTCGCGATTCTCTACCACGGAATGAAAGATAATTAGGGCTGAAAAATTGTGTACACCTTCATTTTGATGACGTTTACGAGTGCAATTTAAAATTAAGTTGGGAAAAAACCGTATTTAATAAAAGGATAGTAGTTAGAAATAATTCAATAGTTATAGCTAAATTACAGTGTGTTAGGTACCAACTACTGAATCGTAAGTATTAAGCCATTACATGTCACTAAAAGTTTAAACGATTCTATAATTACCATTTTCTGAGAACAAACTGCCCTCTGAAAAATCACTAAATATAATCATATATAGTCAGTATAAGGATCGTAGCCAAAACAATTGGTCGCGGGACTCACGAATTACCGTGACCCCGGTACGTAAAGGGCTATTGAAGGACACCGTGGAGTTTAGTCAGTACGAGTCTGACAGTCCCTCCCGCCCTGCCCTGGGTGGGAGGACGCATTTGATGATTTTACCACGAAAAAAGAAACTTTATTTAAAAACCTTTATGTAAAATAAAAAAAAAAAACAAAACAATTGAATAGCCAAAACTTGGCCCCTTCGTACACATTGCGACGCAAGTCTTCGATACCTTACGACTTTGGTATCCAGGCGATTATCGCAACACAAATGCATAGACGTTTGTACAGAGGTACGAGTCAATGGATACCAAAGTCGTAATGTATTGGAAACATGCCTCACGTTGTGTACAAAGAGCCTTAAGTAGTCAATCAAAAGTTCACTAAGATTTAGAAAACTCAATTAATTAAAATGAAATTATGCACGGTTAGCGATAATGTTGCCAATTTTTGACGCAATCTACCTAATTAAGAATTGAAAACGATTCATTATTCACAGCTATCAACGATAATGGTTTAACTTTAGTATGTTTCTTATGGTGTAACGTTGGTTATTAATTTTATTTTTCATATTTTGCTATATTTAAATTATCTGAATCTGAAATTGTAATGAAATCTTCAAGTAATTCCGACTGAAATTGCATTTGTTGTTTACACTTTTTTATCATATTCTAGGTTTTCAAATAGATTTATCCAGACGTAAATATTACATTTTAAAAGTAATTTACTTTAATGACATAAATTCACGCCACATTACTAATACCCAACCTATTAAACACCAACCGTGAAAAATAAAATTAAAAAACTTACGCTTCGACAAAATCAGCTGCCAGCCGGTCAACATGTTTTGTTTTTTACTTTTTTCAAAATAGAAATAAACTGCACAGAAAAAGCACTATATTACTTCAGATTAATTATTCACTGGAATTTATTTAGAAAATCCATAGGAACCATTTATCACAAGGAACGAGTGTAAAGGCGCGAAGTGTGCGCAGGAGTCGCATGCACTGAACCGTCACTCGCAACACGCAGCCTACAATTACGCGCCCGCGCAGTTACTTCCACTCTATATAGGTACTGCGGCGATTGCCTGCCCAACGAAAAACATGCTAAACAGACCACCGACAGAAAACACTACCATAATCAATTATCCTGTTGTTGATACAAATCTAATTTGTTTTTTTTTTTTTTTTTTTTTTTATTCAGAATTGAGGAAATCATTTGTAGACTACAAACTAGAAAAGATATGTATCTTTATTATCAGATGTGTGTTATTAAACTAAAAATAATGTGATGTTTGTTTTTCTTGACAGTTACCTAGGATGGAACCTATGTAATGTAGTACCTACCTATTAAAAATAATACTTTTCAGTGGTGTCTTATTTTTTTATTACTTAACTAATTTCGCAGTTTTCTATATTGTTAAAATTATATAATTTCAATATTATTGCCAATAAAAAACATTTGGGCCGAAAGTTATTAAAATCGCAAAACCAGTCTTTTTGAGTAACAACGACGCGGTCAAGTTCATCACGCGCGTGCGAATCGTGTGTCAAAATCGCAATTGTCAGACCTAAACCCGTTTATAATTTCCCGTATCTGATACACTGGTTACAAAGACCGAATTCGTATTTAAACATTTCATATGCAACGTGCAATGTATTGAAAACGGCTATTTGCTTTCACTCATGCTAGCTTTGCAATTGTGTTGAAGTTGAAGCACTGGCTAGATTTGTTTCACTCTGAATACACACGCAATAAGTAGCCTTGATATTACAATTAACACCTAGAGTAAGTAGGTAATTAAATCCCAGCCGCAGATTAGGCACATCTGTCAAAATCCATCCTTTTCAATTCCTCTGGCCCTTTAATTTATTTTGAAGAGAAATCATCAAATGAGTTCTCCCAATCATAGAAGCGAAAGACTTTTTCAAACTCTTACTAATACAGTTAGAAGAACCTTCCCTTGTTCCTTCAACGACTCGTCGGAGCTGGTCCATAACGGACGGCGAACTTCCCGAAACCTTTAGTCCATACAATCAATGACTGCAGCTGCAACATTTGATGTGATTTAGACAAATACAACATATTGTAATTTCAAGGACATACGGTAAAACCGGGTTAGTTGTCCCATTTTTTTTTTAATTATTCTAGTTACTTCTTAATTAAGAGTTGCGTATTCCATTTAAATTAATTACGAAAAGGATTTTTTTTTTTTTTTTTAGGGTGGCAAAATCATCAAATGAGTCCTCCCGCCCTGGGCGGGGCGGAAGGGACTGTCAGACTCTTACTGACTAAAATCCACCCGTGTTTCTTCGGATGCCCTTTACGTTCCGGGGCCGCGGTATCCTGGATTAAGAAAAAAGCCGCGACCCCAGCAGGCATTTGGCCCCGTAAGGGGCCCCGTCGGTGACGCGTGAAACACGACGCGCCACCGACCCGGGCTTGGTCCTTGGTCGGACGGCGAGCTTACCCATTACTCACCGTCCGCAAGCCCGCTCCGCCGCTGTGCCCTCTGCTGTTCAGAGGGACACGCGTTGGAGCATCCACCCGACAGGCTATTCGCATACGGGCAAAGAGACCCCTTAGGCACACAGTGCCTAAAAGAGTTTTTGCCCGCATCCCAGGGTGCACCGGCCCGAAAAACTGGTCTTCCCCCCGGACGTATCCGAAGGGGAACTCCAGTCCACGGGCGCACGTGGAGGTTTCCTGTCTTAGCACCCCACGAAAAGGGATAATAAGCATCTATACCGTGCTGCTGTGCCTTCCCATGCAACCGTATAGATACCTGCAATTTGGCCAACTTTGATGATAGTTTTAGAGACTCTCGAAAAACTAGCTAGAGTAATAAGAATCGAGGCAACTATAACACTGGGGAAAATATCCCTGTTTTGCCCTACATATTATGTAGTTTCTAAGCCAAATTTATAGGTAAAAAAACTAAAAAATAATCAAAATCAGTTCACTCATTTGTAAATTATGAGGTAACAAACATTCAAAGAAATGGAGTAGAATTGAGAACCTCCTGAAAAACCTTTTTTTGAAGTTGGTTAAAAATACAACTCATTAAAAAAAACTCGTACAGAGGTACAAATCTCCATCAATTAATGAATTAACCAAGAGTTTGTTGAATAAATGAAACGCGAACAGGAAACTATGTCTCCATCACTTCTAATGTTATCTACGTAACAAATAAATAAAACATAAATTGCGTTAGATAGACCATTAAGTAACTATGTGCCTTTGTCCTGGTGAGTCCTGATCGCACGTGGGCATATAATAAGACAGGGCAGAAGAACCATTCATTAGAAGAAAACAAAAGAAGAAAAACTGAAAAAAAAGTAACCGACTTTGACTTTTTTTGCCGTCGACTTCCGAAAGAAAAGTTATTTTGTAGGTTATTTTACACTTTTTTGTGTTATTTTTTGTTTTTAAAGTCGGTAAAAAATATAGAAATTTATGAAAGAGAGGAGCACGCATATATTAATTGGTACATTCACTACTACAAAATTAAAATGTACATTTGTGAAGATCATGTTTGCGATACTAACAGAGCTTTATCAGGTGTGGACTTCCCAGTTGCAGTTTCCCATCTCTGCTCTATAATATGTATGTAGACTTCTCTTTTCCTCCTAATGTGCCCGTTTTACCACCATTTAATCTTCAAACAACCGATATCTTGCTACCATACCATGAAGTTAAACTACCTTACTTATCTATTATGTGACATGTATCATCTACGCATGATTAATTATTCTCTTACATTAGATGTTGCTCTTTCTACAACATGACACAGTACCTACTGCAATAACTATATTGCACATGAACAAGTTGTGAAACATTCGATCATTGACCTATTGTTTGCAAAGTGATAGTGATTTTTTTTATTTCCAGTGCTTGAAGAGAACTACGAGGAACATAATTTTGGCAAGTATTAAATTAGATATTTCTGAGACACTAAATTCGTCATCTCAGCGTGTCGATGGCAGTCTAGATTGAGTTGACCCAAAACTGGGCTACTAGTTTGGTCCCGGGCACGCCGCAATCGCGGCGGTAAGACCAGATAGGCGAAGATAGGCGTCATGGCGTCCTGACCTACCGCATGACGCAGGTCCTCACCGGACACGGAAGTTTCGGGAGGTTCCTGTGTCTGATAGGGAGGGATGAAACGCCTGGGTGTCAACACTGCGAGGATCGTCCGGGTAATGGGCGACTCGCTATCCGACCATGGACCATGCCCGGGTCGACGGCGCGTTGTGTTCCACGCGCGCCTCAATGTGACGGGGCCTGTAGAGGGCCAAAGCCTGCCGGGGTCGCGGGACCAAGAGCTTACCGTGACCCCGGTACATAAAGGGCTATTGAAGGACACAGTGGATTTTAGTCAGTACAAGTCTGACAGTCCCGCCCTGCCCCAGGAGGGAGGACTCATTTGATGATTATACCACGATAAAAAAAAAAAAAACGACGGGTTGCACTCTGGGAGTGCCGGCAGAAGTGAAAACTTGAATAGTAATTGTTGGAAATATCTTGTGAACAGATTTTAGTAAAACTCGCAAAAATGGTTGACTTTTTATTTCAATAATTTTCCAATGTGACGTACATCTTTTATAAACAATGTTACCTAGCAACGTCACACGAACATTCACGCAAGCGCCCTGCGCCGTCCTACGCTTTTTCGGTCAGGGTCACGTGTCCTGACGCGAGTTTAAGATTTTATACCCATTACAGAAAAGTGCTCAACGCCGCTAAAGAAGTTTTCACTTCAAAAACTAGTTTGGTCCTTTTATAAGCGTCCACCAATACTTGTAATGAACATTAGACAGGACTCGAAACACGCAATCGCAGGTGAAGATTCACTTTACAATTACCATAATAAATTATCGTATCGCTAAATAGTGCTTAGTGGAAATATTTTCATATTTTTCAATTCACAACAACACAAACACGTCGCACATGGCCGTGGCCATGGGCCGCGGGGGTGTGTCAATATCATTTGACACACTGTATGGATCTGACCTATAATGGCGTCATCACTCAACTGCTGATATGCAATAACGTGCTTATTATTAAACAGTCATCACACATCGACAGGGGTAAATAAATTAAATGATAACAACTGCTTCATATGTGCAAATAGGAAGACTGATTCTACGTTGTAAGTATTATAAGTCTACGCAAGTAATCAAAATTGACGTAGACATCTATAAAAGGGGTCACATTTCAATTGATATGCCTATAAACAAGAACATTGAAAGATTACACATTTATCAATTGATTTTAAATGGTGTAACGTCAATGTGCAAAAAACACACCTCCAAATTGTTTCTGTACGACGCAAGCAACATCAATCTTCACTTTTAGAATCGGTACGTGAGTTTAAGGCCATCATCGTACATTGCAGAGCAGATCACTATAGCTTGTAATGTAAAATGTAAAATACCCAATGTAAATTCGTACTTAGCCAATGGTAACCTGATGCTAATTGCAACGCATCGAACGGAACCCAAGGCATCGAAAGAGATCTTATCGATAGAGCGCTTAAGGAAGCTTTAGCGAGATGCCTTGGTAACGCTATGGGGAATACCAGCTTTTAACAACAGCATGCTTAAGGATGCAAATGCCTGCGACAGTAGAGCCCGTAACTTAAACCCGCGATGTGAGGCAGTGCAAGCCACAGTGAAGGCCGCCCGTGGAAAAATCCACTGCTCTGCTCTGTATTGTTCTCGCCTTTAAGTACACAAGCTAGAGAAACTGCAGTATAAAAGCGTTGAAGTAACATGTACTACTTACAAAGTAACGCTTAACGATGGACTTCAAACACACGCCAACAACCACACGCCTACAACTATATACAACCATTCTTCTAAATACAATACAGATCCTAAAACAATATTCATTATTTATTAATCATCGTTTGTCCACTTTTTTTCAGTAGTGTATGCTAAAGGGAAGATTGAATCGACAATACCTCTTAACACAGTATAAAATAAAGTCATTTCCCGACGTCTGTTCGCTTAGATCTCTTACACTACAACGAATATTAATCCGGTTTTCGTCACTATAGAGTAATTTAAGGAGGAAGGTTTATAATGAACAATTCATCCACCTATATTGCACCCATACGAAGCCAGGGCGCGTCGCTGTTCTTCTTATAAAGTAGTTTAATCATGCGACTAGCAGACGGTTACGAGTAGTCTGTCGGCTACCGGTCTATTACAATTACACTCATTAACTCATTACGTGTATTTTGTCAATCTTTAACTAATGCGTTAAAGCTTTGTTACGTAAAATAACTAGGTATGACTAAACTATAGAAAATGTTAGTTGTTTTATTGTGACAATACTGGTAGCTATTAAATGGCAAGATTGATTTCTTAATACTTCCGTGATGGTGTTGTGTACATTCTATAAATTAGTTATTCTCTGGTTTAAATACATTTCTAACATCATGCCTGTGTGCATGGACGTACCCAGGGGCAGTTGCCCCACCTGGGTTAGCTTATGGCGATGCTAGAAAGATGTACATAGTATGTGGTCGCGGGCCTTACAAATTACCGTGACTCCGGAACGTAAAAGGCTATTAAAGGACACCGTGGATTTTAGTCAGTACGAGTCTGACAGTCCCTCCCGCTCTGTCCTGGGTGGGCGGACTCATTTGATGATTTTACCACGTTAAAAAAGGTACATAGGCACATCAACCTATCTCATTCTGTCAAATTTGTGTAATAGATCTCCAACCTTATCACAATAGTGGAAACTTAAGTGGAAGGTCGATGTTCGATTGGTACAATTTGACAGATTGGTGTAGGTTGACCTGCTGGCGTCTGGTCATACCTATGGAAAAAGTATCCAAGTATTACAAATAGCAATATTTGAAATAGCTATCCTATATAATTATTGAGTCTTCCCACCCGGGGGTAGAGCGGAAGGGACGCCCATGCAAATGCCTGTGTGTTTTGAAGGGTTTTTTTTAGCGTGGTAAAATCATCAAATCAAAGACACCCAGGTGTTTCTTCCCTCCTTATCAGACACAGGTACCTCCCGAAACTTCCGTGTTCGATGAGGACTTGCGTCATGCGGTAGGTCAGGATGCCGTGACGCCTATCCAGCCACTTCTCCAAGGGTTTAGCAGAGGTTTTTAGTACCTATCTACTAGCTGTTGTCGGCAACTTCACCCGCGTGGAACTCGAAAATTGAACACGGGAATGTAACACCGTGATAAAAAGTTGGTATCCAGGTTATAATTATCGGTGTACTACCAAACATTCAAATCCATTCAGTATTTTTGTGCACAAGGAAGTAAGTAACAAGAATGTGTCCATGTCTCCGTCTATGGAAGAGTTTTCACAGATAACGGGTTTATTTCAGTGACTGGATTGGTTTATTGCCGCAGTTTCCGGTTGGGTTGCTTCCAGAATTGTCCCATATCGTACCAACAAATCATTTGACTATTATTTTAAAATACTTATTAAGTATGTTCTACAATTTGTTTTTCTTTAACGAATAAACGTTGCACCCACGATTATTATATTTGCGATGAGTAACTAAATACACGAAGCTAGCAGTGTATTATTGTCTAATATTCTTAGGAAGTACATAGATCTGTAAAGGCGTATTTATACTGTAGCTTTTTGATGAAATCTTATTCCTTTTTCATATCTTAGAGATGTTGTGCTTCGCGTGACTGTCTGGATTGCAAAAGGTAACCGAAGGAACTTGGTTGATTTTTATTCATGATGAGGTTGACAGTTCCTTCTTCTCCGCTACACTCGGAGTGGAGGATTCATCAGATGATTCTACCACCCCAAAAAAAAGAGAGCAGGTAAATGAATTGCACGAAGTACTAGCATGCATGTTACTTATAATTAATAGAATTTAGACGGTCAGATTAGCGAAGTGGCTGAGCAATTGGACTACTGCGCTGCGTCGCGGGTTCGATTCCCGCACGGAGCAAATATTTGTATGATCTACAAGTAATTGTTCCAGGTCTGGACGTTTGTGTATGTGAGTTTATATGTTTGCACCCACGACACAGGAGACATGCCTAGTGTGGGGTAACGTTTAAAAAAATAAAAAAAGTGGTACGAAACAGTATCGGGTGTATAAGAACAAGATAGTTACACACCGAAGTGTGTATTTCATGTTCAAAGCGGTGTTGTTTGGTGAAAACGGACTCTTCTCGAGTGACCTGTTCTAGGTAAGGTGGATCGTACACATTAATTGTTACCAGCGATTTTGCCCCCGCGTATCCCTTAAATTGCCCGATGGAGAAGTGATTCCGGGATTAACGGTTTCCTTTGTTTTGTTCCAAAGTACAAAACAGAAAAATCAAAGGTTATTATTTTGCTAATCTTAATATAAACGCAGCTTAAAATAAATGCCGACCACAGTCGCTCTCTGCGCAAATATTTATTTAACTTGACAATACAGGATCTATTCTAATATTATTTAATAACCTGCTTTGGTAATCCGGCAGGCAAAATAATATGTTTTTCATGTTTTTAGGATTCCGTACCTCTTTGTTGTCCGTCTGTGCGCCTGTAAAGACCCTTATTCTCAGGAACGCGTAGAGGTATCAAATGAAATTACAAAAACTCAAGTCAACAATCCCTTAGGCCTTTATCAAACAGACAGGCGAGTCCGAAGCGATAACGAACCGATACGAGACGTCAGTCCGATAGTTCGGTCACGCTATCGGATCGCTTTCGCTTTTCTATGTGACTGGATTCAAACAATTCCATACATTACAAATAAAAACGTCACGCTTCGCATTCGCCACGCCTGTCTGTTTGACAAATGCTTTAGCGCAAATTAAAAATCGATCGTGGTCAACGGCTGCGCTTATTTTGATGTACGCGGTGTAATCTCTATAGGGTACATCCTGTTGAAATCATATTTGGCCAGAAGCAAGAACCAAACCAAACGGACTTATTTCCTGTGAAGCACAAATATAAGAAACGCACGGGTGCAATCTCTACTATATTATGCATGTTATATACATATTATAAACCTTCCTCTTGAATCACTCTATCTGTTAAAAAAACCACATCCAAATCCGTTGCGTACTTTTAAAGATCTAAGCATACATAGGGACAGACAGCGGGAAGCGACTTAGAATTATACTATGTAGTGATAAGTCCGAATTTTAGTAATTTGTAACTATATCACAGAAATAGTACATTGTTATCCAAAGGGTGAAAGTTACTTATTTACGTCCCGAGACGGGGTTTAGCGCCCGTAACATAGTGAGGACGCTAATAGTTCGAGGGACTAAATCAGTAACTTACCCGAGGTAAAAATCGTCTGTGCTTTTCATCACGAATGCGAGGAAAAGACAATTAAGAACATAAAATGATTAGGTCAAGAAAAAATTAGTTTTGATCGGATTGCCGCTTTCCCGCTCATTTTGTGTTTTTTTTTGTCCTGTGGTAGTCCAGCTATACAGCCAGTATTTTTCACCAAAAAACAATGGCAAAAATTTGCCGAAATCTACCTGTGTTATTTTAGAGAAAGAATTGAAAGTAAATAATATTTAATTCATAATATACATATATTCTTCATACTTAACTTTATGTTATTTTAATTTAAATTTCGCTGTAATTTAGTGGCTGTATAAAAGTTACAATAGAAATGTTGGTTCAATAGAAATGTCAAAATAGAAATAATTTTTATTTTAATTTGTTGAAAACAATTCTCCCTAGGGCTGCAATGTTTAACTTTCTAACCGCTCATCAGGCATGTAATGGCCTACTTTCAGAGTATGAGTGATGAAAAAACCATTACAAACTTATATTTGTAGGAAATTTTGTTCTTCATTAACGGATTTGGATGTTTGGTACACAGTAGGGTTAATACACATAGCTTTATCCCGATTTTATATTCCTGTGTGATAATTTTCGATTTGCAGTGGGCGAAGCCAACTATAATGGTCAATTTGCGTATTGGGTAAATCATTTTCAAATATGGAACCCTTCATTGCGTGGTTCGACACACACTTGGCCAGTTTTGCAAAATTTATCATAAAAATACAAAAAACACGTGTTAAGTTGCTTTATTTTTAAAATCCCACGTAAGATCTGCACACAGACCTGTAGGAGCTACGCAGTATCTACGAGCCATCTACGAGATGTTTACGAAAACATAACATGTCTATGTAAATATTTCCGATCTCAACGATATTAAAAAAAAAAACCTTGGAATGTTAAAGTGTTACTATGATCTAGATATGGTACTCCAGAATAACCGATATGGTACTGCAAAATAAATACCAAGTTCTCAAGTAGCCACTTTAACAGAATACTTAGAATATACTCGTATACTTACTAATATTATAAAGCAGAAGAGTTTGTTTGTTTGGTTAAACGCGCTAATCTCAGGAACTACTATGTAGTTGGAATTGAAAAATTCTTTTTGTTTTGGATAGTCCATTTATCGAGGGATGGCTATAAGCTGACATCACGCCATCACCAATAGGAGCGGAACAGCAGTGAGAAATGTTTCAAAATCGGGAAAATGCATTCCTTTTCGAGAGCTTCCGTTGCGTGCGCTGCGTAAACGGTTAAAGTTCTAAAATAAAGTCCGCAAGAGCATATATCTATCTTTTAAGTCTTTGTCAAACAGACAGGCGTGACGAATGCGAAGCGTGACGTATTATTTGTAATGTATGGAATTGTTTGAATCCAGTCACATAGAAAAGCGAAAGCGATCCGATAGCGTGACAGAACTATCGGACTGACGTCTCGCTTCGGTTCGGTATCGCTTCGGAAACTCTTCGCTTTCGCCTGTCTGTTCGACAAAGGCATTAAGGTTAAGTCACTATAACCTTTTTTGTGGAAATCAAATTTGATTTTAAAGTGATTCATTATTTGCGAAGGTATTTTCATTAACATGATATTAATCCTTATCCAAATAAATAAGTTAATCATCACAAGCATTTGATTTTGAACAAAATTGTCCTTGACATCGTTTGATTTCAATGAATATCTAAGGAGATATCATAGTTTCAAAATAATACTACAACAAAATAATGACTGCCTGGGCATGTCATAATTACGGCGGTAAGATCTCTTTTCAGAAGTGGTTGGAGATGCGCTACGGCGTCCTCAGCCTCATTTTCAACCTGACGCAAGTCCTCCTGGGCACGGTTGATGCGATTCCTCAGGGATTCGGCGGCAGGCGAGGGGAATGAGGAGCAGTCGGAATGCGTGAGAGAAAAGACATCCTTTACCTATCGCCCCAGCCACGGGGCAACAAATCGCGGGACTTATTCCAGGCGCTTGCGTACGGGGAGTAATGGGTAGCTCGCCTTCCGACCAAGGACAAGGCCCGAGACACGGTGCGTCGTGTTCCCCGCGCTCCTCAAGGGAACTGATGGGGACGGGACTATAGGGCCAAACGCCTAACATGACGCGGGTGAAACCGGGGGCAGAAGCTAGTAGATCATAAACTAAGGAGGCACGTAAAGAGTAAAAAAAAATAGATTTGTATGCTAAACATTCATCTTATTAGGAATTCAATCAGCAAATGAGATGACTACAAATGAACCGGACGCATATTGGATTAGTTTCTATCCGAATTGAAATGATGAACCGCAAATCAATGCCGTTGGTTCCGATACTAAAAATAGAATCATTTAACGGAAGATTAATCTGATTTAGCTACGTTTTATTTGCCAGCAGAAGAACTTATAGGATAATAAAGTTCACGTATATTTACGGAACTAAAGGTGGTTTTATTTATTAAGACGCTGTATGGCCTATAGTCTTTGTTAGGACTTAACCATTTTTTCCCTAAGAAAAGTAAATCTTGTAGCACAGAATCCAGGGTCGATGACGTGACCTTACAATGTTGCTACTGAAAGGAAATCGAGAGACAATCAGCTTCCACTACCTAACAATTATTGTTGTGACACGAAGTTGCAAAATTGCTATAATCGTTACAAATATAACTTGGCAAAAAATAAATTGGGCAAATAATTATATTGTGGTCTATCATAGATAGGTACCATACTGAAAAGTTATTTAATCTGTGTCAAGTGGATTATTTAACCTCTTTTCACAAGTGGTTTTAGTTTGTAGGCACTTCAAATGATATAAATCTACCATTGTGGTTTTGTGCTTCATAATTTGTGCTGTTTTTTCCGCGTTGGAAATTGTGTTACAGTGGCTAGACTTAGAGACCATTGGAGGGAGTTTTTTGTATTCTTTATCATACTAAACTCACTATTTCCCCTCGTGTTAAGCAGAAACTGCAGAACGCAACTTGATACGACTTTTTTTTTAAATGGCTTTGCTCTTGCTTTCTTGTTGTCTACAGTCACCGTAGGCGCGGGTAAGCGGACAGCGAGTAATGGGTGACTCGCCGTCCGAGACTGTGTAAACAGGTAACCATGACCTAAGAATGTAAAGGGTTATTGAAGGACCACCGTGGATTTTAGTCAGTACTAGTCTGAGTCTGAGAGTGCCTCCACACAGGGCGGAAAGAGTCATTAGATGATTTTATCACGCTAAAAAAAGGCCTAAGATGGTGTGAGCTCACCCAGAAGAAAACTGGAACTCCTGAGGCCTACCTGTGCAGGTATCCCTGCGAAGGACGGCCTGAGCGTGTTTTGGAAATATGCCTGTGCAGATTAAAAAAAAATGAAATATCGATTTTTTCTAGTGTCACCGTACGGTTGTACCTGAAATCTAATAAAGACTGCTCCGGTACACCGTCCCCATACACGCTGCCGTCCTGTGCAGGCAAACCTGCACAGGCAAACTCTCTGGTAGACCGTAGCGTGTATGGCTTACTTAAGAGAAGGATCCCAATACCCCTAAACTCGTTCACATTCATACATCTGGACACATTCTACATACATACGAGTACAAGCATTTTTTTTAATTATTAAGAATAGCTATCGTATATAACCGGCACCAGGTTCAAATGCGTCAATTCTTCATGATTAAGTAGTTGAAACAGAGCAGAATTTTAAAAACAAAAAACATACGCACATTACTACAAGGAAATAAAGACAATTCTGGGAGGGATTCCCATATTATTCGTCTACGTTAGAAGATGAGGTCAGCAGATACACATGTGATGCCTGACATGTGTGGATCAGTCTAGAGTCACATGTGCTCTACTCTGTATTCAAGAAGAGTACTCATGAGCTCAGTCTATGAATTTACTTAGTAGACTTACTTCAGTGGTAACAAAACCAACATATTCTGGCCTCTGTTTCTATTGAATATCCTTACTCTGCTAGACCAGCTCGAGGTCAAATTGTTACCACTGAGTTGCAGTTACGGAAATAGTTCAATATGAACCGAATAGTTCTGGAGGTAGTATAGTTACGTCTTTGTTGTACACTAAGTTGGTATTCAGGAAGAATATTTCCAGGAGGGACGAGGGAGTTACAAAAATATTCATTTTTCATTTCAAGTTCTTACTTCAAACACGTCACTCATCATTTATCTACTCATAGTCGTAAGGACTCATTGCATGATCTTTAATAGAAAAAATAATCTAATTCAGAATATTATTTGGAGCCTAGTATGTATAACAGCAATGTTATTTAAAGGAAGTTTAAACTATTTGATCTGCCTAACTTCCACCATTATAATTATTCAAAAGTATGGTGCATTGGACATACTTAGGTTGTATCTAATATTAAAATTTCATCGTGTGCGGCACTTTAAAAGATTTTCTCTCCTAAAATAGCTGTATATTATATTGATATTCATAGCAAGAAGAATATATTAATATACCTAGATATAAGAGTAGCCGCAATATTGAACTCGTACAAAAATCTTCCAAGCCCTTTCTAAGTGCTGTATTTAGTAAACGTAAAGGTAGGTTTAGGCTAACTATATTAGAGTACTGATAGCGTGAGCGTCATTTCCTATTTCCCCAGTCCATTAAATTTTGATGGCTCTCAAACTTAGGTAAATACTAGGAAACTTTAGCGAAATATGTTTGCGAATGGAAATTTCTAAAGACACACTCAACAAAGTGGTATATTTAAAAAAAATTGTTTGTTTACGTATTACAAACAGGAGTATGTTCGTGACCCAGTCTTTAGTCGTGTCATTATATTCTCAACTATTGAAAACTAACAATAATACCGAGAACTGATACTTCTTGGAAAGAACCACACATGTATTTATAAAGGTTTTACGTAACATCAAGTTAGCGACAAGGCCAAAAAGTAAATAAATTTTGTGGTTTTATAAATCTAAACTAGGACATTAATTTCGCTACAATAATTTATAGCTTCAAATATTTTGCATTGGAATAAGAATTTAACCTTGACAGAACTGAGGTATTCACCTCAAATATTCCGTCATAATTTTTTCCTTCTCCGTCAAAACACCTGCTCAAATACATACATACAAAGATGTTATCATAAATGAAGCAGAAGGTGAATGTATCATTTAAGTACCTAGACTCTCCCCCCTCCACGCTGCGCCCTCATGCAGGGTTTGCCCCATTTCCTCAGACATACTCCTCCGACCGTGAAATTGGGAAAAGGGGTAGGTATATTAGTTTCGCTTTACGTATTAATATAAAGATTAATAAAATCGAAAAAGTGCCTCACTTCTTTGTTCGCATTCAAGTCAATTGTTTTCCTAAACTAATTCACACAATATATTAATTCACTAATTAAGTTTCATCACACTTTTTTTTAACGTGTTAATATCATCAAATGAGTCCTCCCACCCAGGGCAGAGCGGGAGGGACTGTCAGACTCGTACTGACTAAAATCCACGGTGTCCTACAATAGCTCTTTACGTACCGGGGTCACGGTAAATCATAAGTCCCGCGATCAGGTATCATCCCACTAAGGTAGACGTATTTATCTCATAATTTCAAAAAGTATCATCGACCTCAAAATAAAAATACAAATTTAAAACTTTGTTGGCGCAGGACATATACGAAAACATAAAATTCTTTTTAAAATAATTAACATGAAGCCTAACTCAAAAACATTATGTTTACATAAATAAAACATTCTTTTCTAATTTACATCCGTCGACTGTTCGGAGAAGTAACACCGGTCGACCGTAGTTATTTACTATGTTGTGGTAAATAATGTCAATATCTCACTAATACTTCTTTGTTTATCTAAATACTTAAGACACACACGCTTTGTCAACTAAGTCAATTTGCAGAGTTATAAAAAAATAATTGGAATATCAGTAAATTATAGGTACCGTTGATTGGTTTAAAAAAAACAATATCATGTCATAAATAATGACGGGGCCCCCTTCGTGAGGGCCAAAGCCTGCCGGGGTCGCGGGACTTACGAATTACCGTGACCCCGGAACATAAAGGGCTATTGAAGGACACCGTGGATTTAATTCAGTACGAGTCTGACAGTGCCTCCCGCTCTGCCGTGGGTCATTTGATAATTTTACCACGCTAAAAAAAAACATGTCATACGTATAGTTCTTTCAGATCTAAAAGTCACAAAAATGTAAAATTGATCAAGTTGAACTCGCGCATGGAGGACTGTTCATTATTGAACAACGGATTTAAACGTTTTAGTTTACAACTGTTTTTGTTGGTCAAACAATTATTTATTCACTCAAAATTTTAAGTCTCTATTTATGACAGTTCAAAAGACATAACCTTGTCCTGCTGTGACCAATGGTCATGCAGTGAAGCCACAGTAGTAGGGTCCTATTAGCATCCATTAGAACCCTAAATGAGAATGCTCCTGTGATTTAATGGTATCGCCACCAAAGAATGTACTCAGTTGTTTTGTTTTTTTCGTCTAAATAAAAATAAAGTTATTGACAAACATTCTAAAACAATAAATTCTTGTTGAACCACCTAGATCTTCATTTCACTTAAGGGATAGTTCTGACCTCATGAACAATAGCTCATTATGTTATGTTCAAACAAATAATATTATCATATTTACCTGTGCATTTTTCAATATTTATTCGTGTCTTATCTGCCGGCTTTTCTTAATCAGGGCACCATTTCTTTTCACATATGAAAATCGTCTTAATCGACGATTTTCATAATTCCCAAAAGCCTGAGGACTAGGAGGATCGATACCTAACGCTCGAGAACCTGATTCAGAAGCCAGTACGCCTCGATACAGCTCTCATTTTGAAGAGATTCCTGTCTCTACAGCCCTAGTCACTCACACAAAGTTATTTCTATTTAATTTGTTAATAAAGTAATTGATAATACAGATAGATGGGTGTAATTTATCTATAATATGTATGTATTTAGAAATATATAAGTATGTCAGTTGTCTAGTACCCATAACACAAGCTCTGCTTAGCTTGGGACTAGATGGCGTTGTGTAATAGTTGTGGAATATTTATTTATTTATTTAGATAGTATAACAAAAATATTCCATGTTTACAGCGTACTGCTTAATCAATCTACTTCGTCCAGTATTAATTTTATTGTATTTTTAGTTTACATAATTAATAACAAAAGCAGTACCAGGAGCTAACAACATGAGCTAATGACATGACAATTTGCTAAAACAAATAACATTCTTTGGTTGCCAAGTAACGGGTAAATTATTATTGTACGAAAATAACCGTGATGGCTTTAACGAAATGACACAATTTTTAACCAATACTTAATCATCGCTTGATCTTGAACTAGTTGTTTATTTCAGAATAAATTATAAATTTAATTTTAGACTGACATTATTAATAAAAAATAGCGAAGAAACTATTCATCTCTAACCTTATCTCTGATCATATTTATGTGATTTTTATTAAAATTTACAAGTAAGCCTCATGAAGATAACTGTTCGTCGATCCCGTTGGAACGGTTTGGGTGAAAGACCCTTCAATCTAATAGTATGTTCACAGAGGCGGCTAAATTGTAAACTCTGAAACTTGAAAGGGATGACCAATGCCGCATCTTCGAAGGCTACCTGACAATCTAACAGCAAACCAGACTAGGGCGACAATGAACATATGACACGCCCGCAAATAGATCATGTAGTTACACGTGACGTACTCACCTAGTGCGAGCTCTGAAATTAATGTATGTCAATTGTAAGGAAATAGAAAATTTTATTTGTATCGATAAATAATGCGTCAACGAACTGTTATGTTGTGAATCAAAGCATACAGCGTGTAAAAAATGTCACCTTTTTATGTTGAAAATGTGTAAAAATTAAAACATGGATTTAGTTTTCAGACCTCGACTAGATAAATAAAAATTAACACTTTGGTCAAATACAATACACAGAAGCAATCCCATCAAAGCCATTATACCTATTCTATTCTAAGATACACGTGTCAACTATGACGGCTACGTGCGTAGCTGGTTACGCGTGGCAAGATACACGTAGCTCGCTACACGTTGCAAACTACACGTTGCATTTTTTTTGCACGGTAACACACGAAGTCGCTTTGAATAATTTTGTTAACAGAAACTTCGATAGATTGTCTATGTGCATTGTGCAACACCCTGTTTTCTCATATCAGTAACGGCTTGTGGCTATGATAAAGACAGTCGTGATGTTCGTAGCACTTGATGTCGCATCACGTTTAAATTGGTTTTATAAATTATATATTGACGGCACGATTGATACAGTGGCTGAGCACTTGGACTGCTGCGCTGCGTGTCGCGGGTTCGATTCCCTCACGGAAAAAATATTGTATGATCTACAAGTAGTTGTTCGGGGTCTGGGCGTTTGTGTATGTAAGTTTATATGTTTGTAAACGCACCCACGATATAGGAGAAAATACTAGAGTGGGGTAACGTTTTAAAAAAGAAAAAAAAACAAACGAACGATTTGTAATAGAAAGACCGATTATTTAAACTTTTTAGTGTAAAACTTATCTGTAATTAAAATAAAAGATAATTAACATGGATATGGGAAGTAATATTTAGCAGAATGGAGCAGTGGTGGCCCATCAGTGGTATTGGCCCCGATTTACTTTATGTAATTTATTTCTTCACCGCTGCTTTCAAAAACGGTGAAGGAAAACATCGTTCGGAAACCGACATTTCCTAGAACCAAAAATTCGAAAACATGTGTTACATCTACCATGGCGCACTGGGCCCGCGTTAGGGATTATGGCCCACACCCTTTAACTGATTTACCAGAATATAACAAAAGTTTATCAATCGATTTCAAAGGAGTACTCATAACAAATCAGTGTTTTCCAGTACTATTATAAAAACGATTTCCTGATTTTAAAATTAAAGCAGCGATAATGTCCCTCGCCACGCTGTAGTAGAGATTTAAAAAATGCTATAAGTTCTACAACTAAAAGTTTTTATCAAATTTTTTGTTAACTATTTAAAATAGAATTACTAACTAATCTATAAATAATTGAGAATTTAAATAATTGGGTATTTAAATTCCCAATTATAGGATTTATACGACTCTTTTCTGTTGTAGGGATAGATCATCATCATCATCTTCCTGCCCTTATCCCATTTTACTTGGGGTCGGCGCAACACGTTTTTTCTTCCATTCTCCTCTATCCGACGTCACAGTATCATTTACTCCTTTTTCTTCCATATCATTCCTTAGACAATCCATCCATCTTTTCTTTGGCCTTCCTCTTCCTCTCCATCCATCAACATGCATACTCAACTCTCTTAGTCACATGAGTGTCATCTCTCCTCATCACATGTCCATACCAAGACAGACGATTCCCTTTCATTTTTCCTGTAACAGGTCTTTCTCATCCGTTCATCGTTGGGATAGATCATTTACCCATATACCTTAAGCACTCTAGTTAAATGCTCTTGAATGATTCTACTTTCAGAAACAACAGTGGGGAATGTGGATAGTTCGTTATTGCATGTGAGGCGTCAGCGGAACCGTATAGGCGAGGGTGATAAGAACTTATGAATTCCCTCTAAGTTTGTAATCTATATATATAAAAGGAGAACTGACTGACTGACATATCAACGTACAGCCGAAACTACTGGGGCTAGAAATGTGAAATTTTGCACACGGCTTCCTATTATAATGTAGGGGAGCACTAAGAAGGAGTTTTTGGATATTTAACCTTTAAAGGCGTGAAAAGGGGGAATTTGGAAAGTACGTAACCCACGCGGACGAAGTCGCGGGAAAAGTGCTAGTTTCATATATACGGTTATTTGCATGACATGAGCCTACACCGTTTTAGACTTTTTATTCAGGTACATTTTTTCCCATCAAGAAGTTAAAGATAATGTAAATAAATTAATACTCGTTTAACAGGAAACTATTTAAGTAGCAGCTTATTTTTTTTAATGTACAACTAAAACCTCTTTACCATTGACTTCGGGCACTCGCTCCGGGAAAACGGAAATGCTGTCTAATTTTCCTGTTAGAAAAGACGCGACTGGAATATCCATTATTATCAGTATAAGAATGTTGCTTCTTTTCCCCAGCGTTCTTTTGATGACGTTCGTAAGCTTCAGATCTAAATCTCACACGTCAGAACATCAGCTAAGGATTTCCGAATAGAGGTGAATATCTTTCGTACTTGAATTTAAAATGCAAAATTCGAGGTTGGATGGATGATTGTTCTAGATTCCTATTATGCCACTGAGAATTGAAACCCAAAAAGGAAGAAAAATGATCCCCTTCGTTCGATTCCTACGTAAAACAAGTGAACATGTCCAAGGTAAATTTTTAAATGTGTGCGTTGCGTTCACTCACACATTTATATAAAAAAGTGATGTCAAAACGGAATTTGGATCATTTATCATTTACAATCTAAGGTTGAATGTTTGTTATAAAAAAAGTAAGTTGAATTATTTTAACGCCTTAGAAATAATATAGGTATTAGGTATGATCCCACTATAGAGAATTACAGTAATACATTATACATTAGTACATTCCTACTCAATAATAATCAAGAAGATCAATAAATTAAAATTCCTAAGTTGGAAGCTGTATAAAGCAACACGTGATGAAAATGCATTAACGTTACACGTTTTAATGTACCTACTAGTCAAGTCAAAGGAAAAACACAGAACTTTTTTAAGCTACAAACATCACTTTGAAATCTTTGATGTTTTCTAAATAATTTTGTTGGCGGCTTGTAAAGTTAAAGTTCTCGACAATACTTTTAAAAGACTTCGAAAAAAGAGACAGAGAGAGATTCACTCAGAAATCCGACACCACCGAACAGAGATCAGGCGCAGAATTAAATAACGTAAATATCCGTTATGTACAAAAGCCAGCACTTCAACCTACCTCAATCTGTAAATTATCTTTAATAGATTTTCAACCTTATCACCATACTGATAACGGTGCAGGACTGCTCCGCTTGGGCAGAGCACCGCCGTGTCCTCACGACGGCGATAGGCGGAGACCTGTCGTGCCCGGCATTGGTTGAGGCCATGCTGCGGGGCGAGACGGAGTGGGAAGCGGTCGCCTCCTTCTGCGAAGCAGTAATGCTCGTGACGGAGGAGGCGGGCCGCGTGAGGCAGAGGACAGCGTCCTCCCTCCACCCCAGCCGCAGTGGTAGACGCCCACGGCGTCGGACGTCGCAAGACGATCTCCGGCCACCGTAGGCGCGGGCATGCGGGCAGCGAGTAATGGGCGACTCGCTGTCTGACCATGGACCATGCCCGGGTCGACGGCGCGTTGTGTTCCACCCGCGCTTTAAAGAGTGTCAGCATAGTGTCGGGGCCTGTAGAGGGCCAAAGCCTGCCGGGGTCGCGGGACTAACGGATTACGTGACCCCGGTACGTAAAGGGCTATTGAAGGACACCGTGGATTTTAGTCAGTACAAGTCTGACAGTCCCTCCCGCCCTGCCCCGGGTGGGAGGACTCATTTGATGATTTTACCACGATAAAAAAAACACCATATTGATCGATTGGTAAAATTTTACAGATTCGGGCGCCTGTACAATGGTTGTTGACAGTCATAACTTGAAACTGCTACCTAATTCTTCTTTAAATCATTGCTAATTGCGGAAGAATTCTTAACAAATTGTAGGTTGTTGTGTTGGCGCCAATAATAAAATTAAACAAACCGGCCAACTGCGAGCCAGACTCGCCCATAAAGGGTTCCGTAGCAGCAAGTAACATAATATAAAGAGGTAATGTGGGGCAACGTTTTAAAAATAAAAAAAGGGTTCCGTTTTTTGCCAATTGGAAAGTTACCAAAATACTACAAAATAACATAAATTATGTGGTTGATTCCATGGAATCTTATTAGTTATACGTAACAATGGCTTCATAATCCAATTCGTATGGAAACAAGGGAGTTACTAACTTCGACAGTGACACGTAGTTGTAAGAATGTTCAAAATAAATAAAACAAAAGGTAAGCACCCACCTCTGGTAGAAAGCGGCACATTTAAAGGTTTCTTCAAGAGAGGTGTCCATTCGGATGCAGATACGCCCTGTTTACTCAATGACACTGAATCTAATGAGCATCTTTTCAACAGAACTTTAGAAAACAAAGTGTTTAACATTTTACTTTTAAAATTTGAATAATTAATGGCACTCTGTAGTTGGTATTCGATATTTTTTTTAAAGAAGGTGAAATGTCACATTGGAAATGTACACACTACACCAAGTCGCGTGGAATACTGGCCATCCATACTTGTACAGTAACTATGCAATTATTAATTAATATTAATATGTGTACTGATAACATGAACAACTACTTAACAGAAGATATGGGCTATTCACACGATATGATTTACTTATACTGTTATTTTAAGTGTTGGTTTAACATTACCAATAATTGGCTGACAATTGTCAGCAAATTAGACCAAAATAGTCATGGTAGAATAGAATAAAAATCTAGCTGAAGCATTTAAAAAGTGTTTTGGTTCATTTTTAATAGTGATCGAATATAGCAAGGAAGAACCACTAATAAAACCCTGAATTTTGGCACAGTCCATAAGTTTTATAAAAAATAATAAAAGTGTAATTTATTGACATAAAATTTCAGATTGAGTAGTTTAAAGTTAAAAAGAAAAAAAAAGACTAACCCTAAAATACGTTGCTAATTTATATTTACTATTGTTGTTACGGAAAAATACTATTCCCTATCGCTTGTAAACAAACAATACGGATAAACTTGACACAGATAGTACCTAAGATAGCTGTGATTAATGTTATCTATAGCAAACACCTTTCGTGTAATGACTGGGACAAAGTTGCAGTTACATTACTAACTACAATAAGTTCAAAGGTTCAAACAATGAACCTTCCGGTGTGGAATATTTCCAATCCCCTTTTAATAGTGTCCGGCCTTATCTGCATTCCTGAGAGTCTGTTAACAACCTTGCTTGTAACTATGCTTTTGTACTACATATCAATTTAAACATTGGGTAGAATATGGATAAATAGAACGGCAAACAAGAGGAGATCTGCAAAATCCACTTCTACCTTTTCCAACAGTAATAACAGGGGTACCACAAGGATCTATCTTGGGGTCTATATGAGTGCTCTGTTGTGGCAGTCATACAGCCATCCTGGCGTGTAAAGGTTACTACTTTACACTTCATTTATTCGTAAGTAACATGTACCCTGAACAGTTTTACGACTAAAAAAAGAATACGAATCTCTACTAAAACAATTCAAGGATAGCACGATCCGCAAACATTGTTTGCAAAAATTACGGTGACTCCTACGGCTACTACAAACTATTTCAAAGAATCATTCTATTGACAAATGGCATTGCAAATAAAGAACGATTTGTTAATCAAACATGTCAAATAGGTACCTTAAATCGTACCGACAAAGGTATTATTCAACTGACAGCAAATGCAGATAGGCTTGTAACTATGAAGATACTATTTTTTACTATTTTACTTTTTTCCCTAAGTAATGGGCAAGACAGGCAAGCAGCCATGATAGTTGATGTAATTCAATCTGTCGGTAGACCATCTTCGGTGATTGCTAAGCTTTGTTGGACGTCTAGTAAGTTAATCTATGATTACTTTTGCTGGTTTGTTTCTGGGGTTCTGTGGAGGAATGAGTTTCAGAAAAAACTTGCAAAAATCACATACATACGAAGTAGCCAAGAGATAGGTGGTGTAGGAGAACGCAAAGCAAAAATAGTCAAACCACCTATGAATGTTAGAATTGCCAAAGCAGAAAATATCGTAATTTTGTATTGAATTTTGCAGCAAAAATCATTCAGCTACACTCTCTTCTTACGAAAGAATACATCCAATTCAGTGCCGGAGACGTAATCAATGGTGATAACACTCAGTTTTATGATGAAGAGCAACATGTCGTGTTCTTAGCTGATCTGCACTGCCCTGATATTGATACGTACTTACAAAAGGTTGGTTATTTTCCTATATTCAATTAGAGTCGTGGCTTTAGACCAATCGAACAACGCCGAGACCCAATATTAAGGTACCTATAAATAGGGTCATGTCGAATTTTTTATTGATGGTTTCTTTTTCTTAGTGTTTAATGTTATTTTTCATATCCGTTTTTTTTCACGTGCATAATAGTAAGATTTTGATTACTGCCAGCGGTATTAACTGTGCTATCATGTTCATTCTTCGTTTCTCTTCCTTTGTATTAAACAGAACAGCTTCAGAAACTTTTTCCGAGCACCGTTTCGATGGATTCTCTTTGGAAACCCTGACAATGGCGACATTATACCAGAAGCTGTTGCTAACATAGACGTGCTCGTCGACTCAGAAGTGTTGGTACTACGGAGCGTGGACGATACCTACGAAATGAATTATAGTAAGTTTCTCCACTATCGTAGGATTATTTCTAATGAGAGTTAGTTAAAAGGTTACCTTTTACCTTTCTTTTTTTTTGTTAACATGACTCCGTTGTCACCAAGTTGCTTATGCAAATCAAGAAGGAACTTACTTAAAAAAAATTGTTTGTTGATCAACATCGACTGGATCATGATCATAGTTGCGTTTCATACGTTCGCATATTTTTTTTACTTTATCAATTTTGTTACAGTTTACAAAGTCGGTTCCAACACTACTTGGAATACTGAATATTATGGGACTTGGGATACAAAAAACAGATTCCAAAAATCTCCAAGATTTATTGAACCGACATCTTTACGACGTCTCGACACTGGCGGATACGAAATAAGAATCTGTTATGTACTAACAAATAACAAGAGCGTCGATCATTTAACTGATGGCCTGTAAGTGTTACACCGTTAGATAGTTATGCTCACACTTCGCTATACAAAGTAATCTTATTAGATCATACGAACAAAAAAAGTAGCGGTATATTGGACAATCGGTTTGGCTTCTTTAGATATTGCAAAGTAGCAGGGACTAAAATGATAAAAATAACTATTCGAGTACCAACATGTAGACATAATGTGGGTATATATATTTCATCTTTATAATATAAGTTGCATACAAAAGTCTGGGAATTTGGTTACAAAATTCTACGACAAGAAAAACCCAAGTTCATTAACCAACGAAATTGGCGGCGAGGTACTTTTTAATTTTTTTTTACTAACTGTAGTTGCTCAACCTTTGCATTGCAGAGACGATCACATTGATACGATTACGAAGGTGAGTTTCCCCACGACCAACCATTTGCTGGATTTCCTTAATGCTAAAAGGAAATATGTTTTTGCTGACACTTGGGGTTATCGGGTCAATGGCACTTGGAATGGAATGACTGGCTACCTAGTTAGGGGTGAAGTTGAAGTTGGAGGTGAGTAACCTATAAAATATACGTCAAAGCGATAGGTAACTAAAAAAAGAGTACAAAAGTTGCAACTATGGATAAGAATACTAAACGACCACGAAATCGGTTTAGTCCTCCATCTTCTCCTTCGTCTACAAAAATGATGGTCTTATCACTTCCGTTGATGACATAATGAGAAGATGAACATCACAAACTGAACAGTAATACGACGAGCCAGTCACCAATTAACTTTGCATTGCAAGCAATTGATTGATTACCTAATCATTGTAACGGTCTCCGAACGATGTTTTTTTGGCAGTGGTTATTTACGGATCGCAAGAATTATGAATGACCTTCTATTTAGAGCGCGAAACAGCATTCGATTCAGTACAAAACAGGTTTCACACAATAGGCCACAAGGAAATTATGGCTCTGGAATAGTATCAAGTAAATATTGGCCACTTGGTCCAGAAATGATTAGAAAGTAAAAACACCACTCGATAGAAAACAAAGAAATACAATGCCTGACGGCCAAGACAAAAAACGATCGCGCCTTTAGTGTCTCGTCTTTCTACGCAGGTTGCAACAGGGTTGTTAAAAGCTTACGTCAATCTGATGCCATTTTTTACTTCTCCTTTATCATTATTGCTGATAGAATGACATTTTGTCTAGGTTGGCTTGCTTACTCATCACTCTCTCATTTGTTTGCAAAATAATTATTTAGCCATACCTACTCACGACCATTCAAGGGCAATTACTAAATTATCCCTTTCTACGATCCACAGGATCACCAATGTTCTTCACATTTGAACGTGTATCAATAGTAGACTACATTTCAAGTCCGACTCCAACGCGTTCAAAATTCGTGTTTCAACAACCAAAACTATCTTATGAGAACAATTTGTTTTTACTACCGTTTAATACTACAGTCTGGTACTGCACGATAGCTTTGATATTCATAATATACCTGGTGCTCCTAATGGTTACGAGATGGGAGTGGAAGAAGACCAGTCACATGATGGAATCGGTAAGTACCTTCTTCATGTCACTGGTACTAATTTTGTGACTCCTGCAGCGTTGTCTGTAGGAGTGTAAAGGTACACAGTACAGTTACAGTAAAACTTCAAACTCACACCCTGCTACCGTTCCAACGAGTTCATACGATTTTCACAGTCTGTAACTAATAATCTATTAGATACGATCACTTATTGGTCCACCCTTGGTGATACCTTAAAAATTGCGCTAGAAAAGTATTGATAAATGAATCATGTTCATAGGATTAAACAAAAACAACATTAAACACCAACAAAATTTGCATTATCGTTATTTAAAACATTTTCCAAAATATCGACCTAGCGGTGATGACCAGTCACGCCACCCAGGGCGGAGGGATTATAACCTCAGAAAAAGCGGTGATGACCGGGTGCTTTATGTATCGTCAACATTAAAGAAAAACACTTGTATAAAAAAATAATTACCAACGTAATATTTTCAGAGGGAAAAAGACTCTGGCGTTTTAAGGGCCAATGTCGTTGATGTTATCATTTTAATATTTGGCGCAGCGTGTCAACAAGGAAGTCCTTCTGAGCTGAAAGGTAAAATTAAATGAAAATAAATTTCATACTGCTCTATAAAATTGTGATAAAATGTAAAATCATATTTATGAACATTTAGCAAACATCCATCTTTTAATTTATACTAAACAAGTCCCTATTAACTTAAAAATCCTTGTATCTTTCTTCTCCTACTTCTTATATCTCCAGGATCGCTGGGTCGAGTGGTAATGCTGGTACTATTCCTAGCGCTGATGTTCTTGTACACCTCCTACGCAGCCAACATTGTTGCTCTTCTCCAATCTAGTTCATCACACATTAAGACTCTGGAAGACTTATTACATTCTAGGATCAAGTTTGGAGTTCATGATACTGTTTTCAACAGATATTATTTTTCGGTAATTTGTCCTGCCTTCTATTTATTATAATATTTTCCGTATAAATATATAATAAATGATACTTTTGGTAATTGAACATCCATCAATTTCTTCCATTTTTCTAGACTGCTACTGAACCAGTTAGAAAAGCAATTTATGAGAAGAAAGTGGCTCCACCAGGCACAACTCCTCGGTTCATGACCATGGATGAAGGGGTTAAACAGATGCGAAAGGTTATTTATTTCCTCAAACTATTTATTGAAATTTTCTTTGCACCCGAAGTTTCTGAAACTGTTTTTCCTTTCTAGGGTCTATTTGCATTTCACATGGAAACTGGAGTTGGCTACAAGTTCGTTGGAAAATATTTCAATGAAGGGGAAAAGTGTGGGCTTCGAGAAATACAATACTTGCAAGTAATAGATCCATGGTTAGCTGTGAGAAAAGACACTCCATTCCGGGAAATGTTTAAAATTGGGTAGGTACAAGCCTTGAGTAATTAGTACATTTTTATTTTCTTACTGCGTTTTTCATAAAGAAAATTATATTTAAACATTCTTTTCTTTAAAGAACCAAACGTATTCAAGAACATGGACTGCAATATCGGGAAAATCGCCTCATGTACGAGAAACGCCCAAAATGTTCAGGAGGAGGATCCAACTTTGTATCAGTCAGCATGGTTGATTGTTATCCGGCTGTACTCATACTAACATACGGAGCTATCATTGCCTTGTTCTTATTTGCTTTAGAAATATTAGTGTTTAAAAGAGAAAAGCTCATGCACTGCATGAAACACAAAAATGACCATTTAAATTTCTAAATTTATTACGGGCTACTATGTAGTTTGATGTACACCTAAACGCACCTAATGGGAAATAATTGTTAGTTGAATGAAAGCTAAACCTACATTAACACTGAATCATGAATAATAAGTTCTCGTAAACGGTTAAGTGGTAGGACAGCCCTTATGATTAACAAGCTACCTGTATATTACGACCAATTAACGAGCATTAACAATTAGGTACCGCATGACAGTAATAGGCACGTAAATTATACTTGCACAGTCTGATTCTCAGACATTAGTTCCTTTTGTCTCTTCGCTAGATACTTTAGTCTTCAACATGAAGATTTTGACGTTGATCATAAATATAATGTGTTTAAAATTGTGTGTTTCATTATCTAACCCAAATAATGAGCTGCAAATGATTGTAGACGTCATCAAATCTTATGACAAACCCACTACAGTTTCAGCTAAAGTGTGCTGGGATTCTTGTAAGTATGATAAAATGAAAGAAGTTTTACGTAAAACAAACATATAATTTTTTTCTTTATTATTATAGCTACAGAAATAAAACTGGCAAAAATGTTGACAAATCTGGATGAACCAATTAGTATTCTTTATATGAGGGAAAATAAAACAATTCAGCAACCTTATCCAAACAACCATCTACTATACCTATTAGACAAAGATTGCAAAGATACCGAGTTTTTCCTCAAGCAGGTACTGTCTATAGATTCCTTAATACTTGATTCCCAGAAATTTTGTGTTTTACGAACGTCACATATTTGATAAATTAAATTCTATTATTGTCAGGCTGGCGCAAACAGAATGTTTAGCAAGTCGTACAGATGGCTAGTTCTTGGTAATACTAGTCAAGACGAAGGTATCGTCGCATCAGTATTTAATCATGTAGAAATTTCCGTTGATTCTGAAGTTATAGTAGCGCAAGAAAAAGGAAATAATTGTATCTCGTTGCATACCAGTGAGTAAACCGTTTGTTAACAAAGGCCTGTGTTTATAGTATAATTATGTTTGTGTATATCTTACGGCAATTTCGTTACAGTATACAAATTGAGAGCCAACACTGAATGGAATACAGAATACTACGGCACTTGGTCGGTAGACCATGGTCTGAATAAATCAGAAGATAGATTGCAATCAAATATGCTGAGACGAAAAGATTTCAAAGGAGAACCATTGACAATGTCTGTCGTTATTGGCGATAACAGAACTAAAACTGATTTACTCGGACTCAGGTATATTTAAATCTAATATTATTTCGGTCATTCTCAGATGGCTCAAAAAAACTTGTCCAGCTCGAAATGTAGTATGAAATGGATAGCTAACAACTTGATATTTATTTTCTGTAACAGGTTACATCCAAATATTATGGGGGTTGTGTTAATTTTTCAATATTTTAGTGTACAAAAAATTAACATCGGTACCTCGTCCTTATTTTTTATCTTTTTTGTTAAGTTAGCCTTTAAATTATTACATACGATTATGTTCATAACTTTAAAAGATAAATTATTTGATATCCGCCTCAGAATCAATTTTTTGAACCTTCCCTGGACTTTCAAAAATAATTCAAAACCAAAATTAGCCAAATCGGTCCAGCCATTCTCGAATTATAGAGAGACCAACGAACAGTAATCGAATTTTATATATATAGATTATTGATTTCGGTGAATAACATTTGTAAAAACCATACATTTTCATATCCGTTCAGACTTCAGTCTATAGAATTTCCTATATTACCAATAAGTTTTAAATTAATTCTAGATTTGATATCTTATGCTTCTAATGTCTAAATTAATAAAAAAACGACGGGTTGCACTCTGGGAGTGCCGGCAGAAGTGAAAACTTGAATAGTAAATTGTTGGAAATATCTTGTGAACAGATTTTAGTAAAACTCGCAAAAATGGTTGACTTTTTATTGCAATAATTTTCCAATGTGACGTACATCTTTTATAAACAATGTTACCTAGCAACGAATGTATCCAGCATGCAAACTTCTTTAAAAGTAATAAAGTCACACGAACATTCACGCAAGCGCCCTGCGCCGTCCTACGCTTTTTCGGTCAGGGTCACGTGTCCTGACGCGAGTTTAAGATTTTATACCCATTACAGAAAAAGTACTCAACGCCGCTAAAGAAGTTTTCACTTCAAAAAACAATATCACCGAAGTAAAATAATGAACTTCCTGACAATGACCCATTTGTGGTTTGTCTCAAGGCCCGATGGAACTGCAATTTGACAATTGATATGACCGGAACAGATCATAGAAAGTGACAGTTCACCTGTTTTTTTACACGTACTTATTTCCTGCATCAATGGTTAATAAAATTAACATTTAAAATGTTCGCCACGGCATTCAATTTGTGAAATCTTTAACATTTTCATTAATTTATATTTTCAGCAATATCTTTGTAGATACAGTTGCGAAGAGCAGTTTCCGCTGCATCGACCCTCTGTATGACTTCTTAAACGCGTCCAGAGTAATAATATTCGCTGATACTTGGGGCTACCTAACTGATGGCACTTGGAATGGAATGATCGGAGACATTCAAAATGGGAGAGCGGACTTGTGCGGTCGGTAAAATTTCCTTCCGGTCTTCATCTTGCACCGTATTCCAATTTCGAGTACCATTTACGATAACTTGAGTAGTGTTTAACTGAGTGAGCTCGCTCCATCGTATGCTTTGTCTCTGTCATCTTTGACCAAGGCAAGAGTCTAGAGCAAACAGATAAAAAAACGGTTTTCATTCGTGCATGATTCTAATACATGCACTTCCTAATGCCTGGCATCTTTCTTTATAAGGTACCTATAGAACACAAATAGTATTTTCTCTACCGTGCCAAATTCGTTTATTAATATTGAATTGGATTAAATTTTCATATCTTTTCTTTTTTTTTACCAGGAATCGTGTCGTATATAACTATAGAACGAATGGCCATTTTGGAATACTTGACCATCCCGACACCAATTACAGCAAAGTTTATATTCAGACAACCTCCTCTATCGTATCAAACGAATTTGTTTATCTTACCTTTCTCAACTAGTGTGTGGATGTGTGCCGGAGCGTTTGTTCTGATACTGGGTGCTATACTATATATCAACACGAAATGGGACAATAAGAAATATGAAAAGTATAATAAGGTATGGACGCATTTATTGGCAATTTATTTTATTACAGGAAATGATGCACGCTTCTAAAGGTGCCAAACTAGTAGCCCAGTTCTGGGAGGAATCTATTTAGATATATATACCAGAAGGTACAATGATAAAATGATGTGACACTGATTGTGTATTTTGTTTTATTTTATTGGCTTGTAATCATATTATGCTTCTATGTTACGTTTATTCTTTCAGCAAAAGATGGACCAAACATGCTTGCCACCAACTTGGGGCGACATCACAATTTTTGTTCTTAGTGCAATATCTCAACAAGGAAGCTCTAATGAGTTAAAAGGTCAATTATGAGGTTTCTTTTTAAATGAATAAATAATAGCCATAGCCATCATTTCTTTAACTATTTTATTGATGATGTTATCTTTTCAGGGACTCTTGGACGTATTGTGATGTTCATTGTGTTTTTGGCTTTCCTTTTTCTATACACGTCATACTCAGCCTATATCGTAGCGTTACTGCAGTCTACGTCCAATCGTATCCGAACACTCACAGATTTGCTGAACTCGAAACTAGAACTGGGAGTTGAAGATGCACCATACCACAGATATTATTTTTCAGTAACTTTCTTTTTATTACTTTTCCTATTTGGCTTTATTTTTCATTTCTTTTATCTAAAATATTATAAAACGTTTTACAGGCCGCTTATACTTCCAAAGATCCGATCAAAAAGGCAATTTTCGATACCAAAGTAGCTCCTAGAGGTAAACCAAACTTCATGAGCCTTGAAGAAGGAGTCAAAGCTATGCAAAAGGTTGGCAGCACGAAGGTTACATTAATTAAGTATAAATCCTATTTTGGCTATCCGATTACCAAATTTCAAATTTTCTTTACAGAGACCGTTTGCCTTCAATATGAACGTAGGCACCGGTTACAAAATCGTTTCAGCGTTCTTTCAGGAGCATGAAAAATGTGGCCTTCAAGAAATCGATTTTATTCAAAACAACAAGCCGTGGCTTTGTAGTCGGAAGAACTCACCGTTGGGTGAAATGTTTAAAATTGGGTAGGTGAGATAAAAGCCCGAGTCTGATCGTTTTTATACCTTACTTCTACTTATGTCCCACAGTTTTTTTCGAAAACTTCGGATACCTAATATCATAAATGTACACACTTAGAAACGCGTGTTAGTTGTTATCAACTAGGAATAGAAAAGACCTGATCTTAGATCCTATTTGAATTACTAAGGAAGGCCTACCTAAGTAACGTAAATCGATAAAAACAAGTTCACAAGGGTGGTCACTATCGCAAGTAATAATTAAGGCCACCGAGTAACCCTTTTTATTGCAGGTACTTCAGGATCCAAGAGCATGGTTTGACTGACAGGGAAAACCGATTAATTTACGCTAAGAAACCGGTTTGTTCCGTGATGGGTGGGAACTTCGACTCAGTGAAGATGGTGGATTTTTACCCCGTGTGTCTTCTGCTGTTGTATGGGATGATTCTGGCATTTGTCCTCCTTGGAGTCGAGATTTTGGTGCATCGTCGTCAGCAAAAGAGAGAAAGCAGTCGAAGCGACATTTAACTACGAGTATATTATAAACTGCTTATTATCACGAATTTTCAGCTTGGATAAACTTTATTTGGGAAGAGTTTATTATTTTTTTGCTTGTTGGTAGCGCTTGCTTATGCGTAACTACGTAGGTCCTTATACGAAATCAAACTTAAATGACTAGTGAACCTGAACAGTGACAAGGAGTTCTCTAAGCGATGGTACACACGTTATAAAACCAGTATTTAATAAGCTAACCGTGGAATGTGCGGAAAGATCATACAAAGGGAGATCACGATTAACTGGTTTTGTATAGCTTGATGTGTAGCCATGTGTACGTCTAAGGTGATCCGACTTAGAACATCTAATTATGTTACCTACGCTATGTCTTATGAGGATGCGTTCTGAAAGTTAGCAACGTCGCATATAACTGTCAAAGTCGTTCATAAGCAGTAGCAGTAACAAGCTTTTTAAATAAATTGGCAAACATTTAGAATGCGCAATCTTAATCTGTCACTTAGATACTTTATTAAAGATTTCCATTCTCTTGGATGTTTCCTTTTATAAATAAATCAAAACACCTTATCCCACATCTCCGCGCGGGCATGCGGGCAGCGAGTAATGGGCGACTCGCTGTCCGACCATGGACCATGCCCGGGTCAACGGCGCGTTGTGTTCCACGCGCGCCTCAAAGAGTGTCAGCATAGTGACGGGGCCTGCAGAGGGCCAAAGCCTGCCGGGGTCGCGGGACCAAGGGATTACCGTTACCCGGTACGTAAAGGGCTATTGAAGGACACCGTGGATTTTAGTCAGTACAAGTCTGACAGTCCCTCCCGCCCTGCCCTGGGTGGGAGGACTCATTTGATGATTTTATCACGATAAAAAAAAAAAAACAAAAACCCACATCTCCATGTCTAGTCCATCCAACATTTCTGAGGCAGCCAGGCAGTCTGTCGCACCTATATAACTGCTCCGTTATGGGCTGTGAAACCGGCAATTACACGGGAATCGATTACCTCGCCGACTGGATCTCTCGGAGACTTGTCTGATGTATGGCAGGTGAAATAGCAATTAAGATAAACACCGGCCACTGGTCTGCCATCTGCGTCGTGTAACTGGGTTCCTGGTCGAGTTAACATGAATGATTTACATGTCAATTGCAGTTTGATAGCCGGTTGCTGGTTAATTTGATGGAATATACGAGTATTATGTATATGCGTTTTCGTATCATTTCTGATGGGTAAGTCTGGTAATTAGTTAACTGGTCAATCATCCTAATTAAAATTTTATTTTAACCTATTTTGCAAAATTATAAGAAGTATATATGTAATCTAAGATCCTGCGAAGATATCGATTACGAGTTATCAATTTACATCAAACGAAAAAATATCCTCGATTTGAGATTTAATTCGAATTAAAGAGGAACTGATAAGATACACAATTTAAAGTGTTCATTATTCTGATAATGAACGATATCGAAAATCCAAGTTGGTACGTCTGAGTCAGTCACAAAGGAATGTTTGTTTGGACAAAATGGATTTCCAAATAGTGTTATTTCTGCTTGCTTGTGTTGTTGGAAAAGCTGTTGGTGAGTTTCTAGCAGTTATATTATTTAAAAGCTTTATAGCTAAGTAGGAAAAAGTACCTCAGTGTGTAACTTTGAATTTATTTCAATAACAAAAACAATAAAGCAGGTTGCTACTTTGTCTAATGAAGGATACCTTAACTACAATATGTTGTCTTATTTATTAAATCTGTAATATAACTTAAAATAATATATACAATGGTATCATAAAGAGGAAAGATTGATTGTTTGTTTGTATTGATAAGGCTCTGAAACTACTGGACCGATTTCATAAATTCTTTCACCAGTTGAAAACTGCTTTGGACCTGAGTGACGTGAGCAGGCGTAGTTATCGCATCGAAAAATTCTTCCGCGATGCTGCCATAGAAACTGGCGACGTTGTCTTTTATATGACAATTAATACTTAGCCTCTGGCCAAGATAAAAGCCAGTCCTTACCTAATCGTTACAGTTAGATCAGTTTAATCCACCCATATTCCACCTAAGTATAAACTAAATATGAAGCTATAGCGCCTTTTGCTATTGACAATGATTTGTTTATTGATTTTGAAGTGATAACATTTTCAAATAACGCATCCCGTCCATGTTTACATGTGACTTGGCGATACTGCCTCTAAGATCAGTTATGCTATTTCTAGGCTGTATGTTCTATGTGTAATGCTGACACAGCATTGAGATAGTATCGCGACACGTGGCAGTTAAGTGAATACCAAACTGTAGTTTTGACGCTGGGACAGCGCTTCTCACGAAGCTGTATCATGTGTAAAACTTATTGACACTGAAATGTGGTTTATTTCTAGGCGACGGATTACGTTGCTATACTTGTGGCTTCTCGTCAGTGGACTCGGACCGGTCCTGCCTCACAATATCTAATGATACTCGAGTTGTGGACTGCCCACACACCTATTGTACCATCTTGAGACAGGAATTCTTGGTAAGTACTGCGTAATCAATGTATCTAAAAAATTATTTACCTTAGCTACTCATAGGACATGGGAAAACAAAAAGTGAGAGAGTGCCTAAGTGTCAATATTACCTCAAGCTGAAGAAGGTCCAAATGACAAGCTGACTGTTCAGAAACTTAATTATGAAGATTAGAAGATGGGAGAGACTGACATACATGTACTGACTAATATCCACGAGGTCCTTCAAAATCCCTTTACGTTTCGGGGCCACGGTTTTCTGATAATACAGTCACGCGACCCCGGCAGGCTTTGGCCCTCTAAGTCCTCTAAGTACTGTACTCTTACGGTGTTTTTCAGGATCCAGTTGGCCAAGTGGCCAGTTTTACTCGAGGTTGCGAGAGCCAACCTGATTTTCTGAACCATGAAGTAACGGATTCTACCTTCAGGACCTTTTACAGAGCTTGTACATCTGACCTTTGTAATACTGGTAAGTATCAATCAATGTAGGATTCTGGAAGAGGCGAAAGGTAAGGCTCTCGCCATGTGGCGTTCCATCTACCATATGTAGGGTACAACGCCATATGGTAAGAGATAACCAAGTATTACAAAACACACTTTTTTTAACACGGTAAATCATCAAATACATCCCCCCGCCCTGGGTGGAGCGGAAGGGACTGTTAGACACTTACTGACTAAAATCCAAAGTGTCTTTCCATAGCCCTTTATGTTCCAGGGTCACAGTTACCAGTTTAGACAGTCCCGCACCCTGGCAGGCGTTTGGCCCTCTTTTTGGGACCCGTCAAATTGCTGCCAGCTCATTGAGTCGTGCGTTGAATACGACGCACTGTCGAACTGGACATGGTCCACGATCGGACGGCGACTCTCCATTTACTTGCCGTCCGCATGCCCCTGCCTACGGTGGCTGAAAATCGCCTAGCGTGGTCCATGTCCGTATCCCCTGCGGCGACTGAGTCGTTCTCGTTAGGTGCAGACCTCTCCCTCTCGCATTCCGCCTCTTTCAAACAAAATGGCAAAACGAAAGAAAAAAAAACCAAGTTAAAGTTCTACTGGCTATGGAGGACCAGTCCCAGGTTCTTCATCATTGACTCGACGCCGCGCCATTGCGAACCCTAACCACCGTTATTTGGGACTCCGACCGTAGCGCGTTAAGACGGGACATGATAACATATGGCCTCTATGCAGCGCCACTTCGAGTCTCAGTTGCCGGATCCTCCTAACGATTATCGCAACTCCCTGCGTCTCCAGGTCGGCCGCTGCCTGGTGCGAAGCGTGTCGTCAGCGTAGCACACGACGCTGTTGCTCCTAGGAGATCGCCACACAGCACCCAGTCCTAACCGAAGTCATTTGCAAACTTAAGTAGCGTTAGGTACACATTTTTCGCAGAATGAAAGGTCATTAAGGCCGAAAGATTAGAAGACTGGACTCGCGTACCGGAAGACATAGGTAGGGTCACGATAGATTCCGGCAACTTTGTAAAAGCCTTGGGAATCTGATGCATGCTGGAGGCACAGAAGCACTCGATTTTGCTACAATTGGGAAGCTAATAGCCATGTCCAACAGTTGTCATATTATGCCTGTATTGAGATACCTATAATTACCCTATGTATTATCTTTTAGGTAACGGCATACAATCGGTTACCGGTGGCAACTTATCTCCCACACCAGAGTACAATGGACTCAATTTACTGGTACCGGGCACAGGTGATGCAGCTAATATTAAAATAAGCATAGTTATGTTTCTTCTGAGCATTTTTGTTATAAATATTACATAACTTTTACTACTAACTACTTGTCTTTGTATTTATACTTAAATTCCAGTAATTATAAATCTGCTTACCCCACTTCAGTATGAACGAATATAGTAGCCTTTTCGGGAGGATTATAAATTATTGCATGTAGTTATACTATTTCATGGTCAATCAAAATAAATAGTAAAGGAGTGGAATAAAGAGGAATAACATAGAATCGTCGCATATAGGACCACCTCCGTGAAACACGGAGGTGGTCCGCCCATATGGCACATCTACAACCATATACTCCACCATGTCCACCGAGCAATCCTAGGATTGCGAGGATCGAACCCAGGCGTTTCTTCCCGCCCAAGCCGTGTCTGGTGAGGACCCACATCAGGCAGAAGGTTGAGGGAAGAAAGGGGTCTTACTGCCGCGATTGCAGCGAGCTTGTTAGTGTAGTCCTAGTCTAAGTAATTAGACAAAGTATCATCGTATAGGTAATTGGTGATTGGAGCCCCATGTCTTACTGCAAGATAAAAAATATCAATGCGTCGAATCGTGTAATTGTAACTATTGCTATGGTAACTGAGAAGCGTAAATAATATTTATTATAATAACATTATCTTTGCAGTACCTACCTATTTGAATAATTTAACAATATTTTTGTGAAGTTCCTACAAAATGTGTTTCAAAGCGAACGATCATAGTGTTTTGAACGAAGATCTCTGAAAATTTGACAGTTTCCTGAGCGCAAAATGTCAGTCTTGGAACGTAATAGGTTATGTTGTCTATATTTAGTAAAAATGTAATTAGTAACTTAAATTAATAGTTTTGTTGGTTTAAAACCAAACATGACCACTTCACCTACAAAAACGAAACAAAAATTGTCACTGCGGAAACGTCTATTTGTTAAAAAATCTCCAAAAGTTGGATGCGTCGTCGATACAGATTCCAATGACGAATTTGCACAGTGTTCATCTCGACCGATCTCTCCCGCTGATCCCTTCTTAGCTGCAAGTGCTCATAGTGCGGATCATAGCTTAGAAGGGTCGAACCAACAAAACTCCTCAGCAGAACCTTTTTTTAACAACGTAAGTCATAAGGCGACCAATTCCCACCATGAAGACGACAGTAATCCGAAGTGTTGTAGGACGTTCTTCAGGCGGTCTCGTCCTAAAAGCCTGGTGGATAACCATTGTAAAGATGAAGCGCATTCTGTGACTGGCAGCCCAGAGAACAATTCCAACAGCATAAGTGACCAAACAATATGTTCTCAAACTAAATCTGAAGAAATACCCAAGGCTACAATAAAGTTTCCTAAAAGTGAAGATATCAAGAAATGTTTTGAACATTCAGGATCATTTGAAGGGATCAAACAGACAAAGAATAAACTATTTGTTAAAAGATTATCAGCTGATCATTTGATATCAACTGAGTCTAAGCCTATGTACCGTGCATCATCGCCTGAAAGTGACCGGAGTAGCTCCTTAGACCGGAAAAGGAGGTAAGTTATATTTGGTTTAATTAAAAAGGTTGTATTTTAATCTTTGATTCATTGTAATGGTGTTGGAAACTGTTCTGTTGAATTTTTGTAATTGTCTACACTAGGACCAAGTCGTCTATCGCACGGTCATCTTCGCGTGCTGGGAGCACTGACAGCTTAGCTCGTAACTCGCTGCTTGCTGCACAGGTGCTGCGTCTCATACCCACAGAGGAAGCTCGAGAAAGGTTATATGTTGTCTATGTTGTCTTTTTTATTACAAATATAAATTCATAGCTACATTTATATTTTTCTATAAATAGAAGTACTAGTAGAAGTTACTTAAAACAAAAAATGCTTACTGTAAATTACTGCTTCAGCTTTGTATTTTAGTGACAAGAAAAAACAAAACCCATTGTAAAGTGAATTTAACATTTATATTTCAGGAACTACCTTTACGGACGTCTAGCGTCTCATTCCCTTCTAGGAGCAGCAGAATTAGAACATGTCTTCCCAGATAGAGAAGTAAAAATATTTGTAGGATCATGGAACATGAATGGACAACCACCACCAAAGTAATTTTGTTATAATAGAACTTAATTTTCGTGTGTGTTTTTTCATATGAGCATACTTCAGCTAACCCACTTTAAAATTGTACTAATTTTTAATTGTTATCACTAATTTTAAAGTTAAAATTTTAACAATGCATATATTGTATTATGCTACACTTGAAATCTTGGATAAGACTGAAATATGTTGTAACATAATGAACTGAATTAATAAGATTTTGGCAGAACAACGTCCTCTCCACTAATTAATTTACACAACTTCACAGGGAACTGGCAGATTTTATTTTCCCGAATCAAATAACGCATGTGCCAGACATATTTGCTATTGGCACACAAGAGTCATACTCTGAGCGTACTGAATGGGAAATAACTATCCAAGAAGTATTGGGACCATCACATCTGTTGTTACATTCTTATTATTTAGGTTAGTAAACATTTGTAAGGTTGTTAGTGGATTTTTTTTTTTTTTTTTTTTTTTTTTTTTTTTTTTTTTTTTTTTTTTTTGCGTGGTAAAATCATCAAATGAGTCCTCCCACCCAGGGCAGGGCGGGAGGGACTGTCAGACTTGTACTGACTAAAATCCACGGTGTCCTTCACGAGCCCTTTACGTACCGGGGTTACGGTGATGGGTAAGTCCCGCGACCCCGGCAGGCTCTGGCCCTCTACAGGCCCCGTCAATGTGCTGACACTCCTTGAGGCGCGCGTGGAACACAACGCGCCGTCGACCCGGGCATGGTCCATGGTCGGACAGCAAGTCGCCCATTACTCGCTGCCCGCATGCCCGCGCCTACGGTGGCCGGAGATCGTCCTGTGACGTCCGACGCCGTGGGCGTCTACCACTGCGGCTGGGATGGAGGGAGGACGCTGTCCTCTCCCTCAGGCGGCCCGCCTCCTCCTTCACGAGCATGACTGCTTCGCAGAAGGAGGCGACCGCTTCCCACTCCGTCTCGCCCCGCAGCATGGCCTCGACCAATGCCGGGCGCGAGAGGTCTCCGCCTATCGCCGTCGTGAGGACACGGCGGTGCTCTGCCCAAGCGGGGCAGTCCTGCACCGTATGCTCCACCGTGTCCTCCGGACGATCCTCGTAGTGGTGACACCCAGGCGTTTCTTCCCTCCCTATCAGACACAGGAACCTCCCGAAACTTCCGTGTCCGGTGAGGACCTGCGTCATGCGGAAGGTAAGGACGCCGTGACGCCTATCCAGCCACTCCTCAAAGAGGGGTCTTACCGCCGCGATTGCGGCGTGCCCGTTGTTAGTGGATATGGAATATTTTTTCCTTGAAGTATCAATTAGGCATTTAAATGAAACAAGTATTTTGTTGTACACAACTTTGTATTAGGTATGAAACAAAATCGTAGAAACAATGTATTTAGATGGAATTTTCCACTTAGTAAACATTCTCTAATCTTTTTTTATATTTACTTATGTTATTTTGTGGCATATTTTTTTTGAGTAGTTTGTCCTCAAGTATAAATATTTATACATGTTTTGAAAATCAATGTTGTAATAAAGTTATGTCCTTCTCTTCCAGGTACAATCCACTTAATGATATTTGTAAGAAGAGACCTCATTTGGTTCTGTTCTCTCCCTGAAGACGCCAGTTTGTCCGTCAGACCGGGTACAGCATTCCGGACCAAAGGCGCCGTCGCCATATCATTTGCATTGTTCGGATCCACATTCTTATTTGTAACAGCCCATTTGACCGCTCATCAGGAAAAGGTCAAGGAACGAGTGTCTGATATCAAGAGGATAATTAGGTCTATTGATTTACCAAAGAATTTGCCTTGCAGGCATAAGAGTAAAGGTATGTTATTGATTTTAAATATTATGCACCAATAAGCAATCTCTTTTCAGTCATAAACTTAGGCTTAGATACAGAGATGTTGCTATTCTGGCACACTTCCAAATTGAGCTTGAAAACAATGAATAGTGAGTGAATGGAGTGATAAGAAAAATGCAATCTTCATAAACATACTCTAATTCTGGTCACTGATATTCTTACTGAATGAATGCGAAAGTATGTTTGTATGAATTAATCAAAATTAGTTTAATTAGCCGTTTTAATGCGAAAACGGAACATATATACTTTTAGACCTATAGTTATATTATAAAAGTGAAGAGTTTGCTTAATTGAACGCGCTAATCTCAAGAACTACAGCTTCAAATTGAAAAAATATGATAATAGATACCTATAGATTTCCCCGATAGATGGTCCATTTATCGGGGAAAGCTATAGGTACGCTATACAGCATCACGCTACGACTAATAGAAGCCGAGCAGCGGATGAAACCGTGGAAAACACCTAGTTTTTTTTTAAACATTGTTTAAAGGTTTATAATATTAGTAGGATATCAATTAATCTATCTTTCCTTCGCAAATCATAATTAGGTACTCCATGTGCATAATTCTCCACGTTAATCATTCTCCGTGTCATCATCTCGCAATTTTACTCAGGCTATTTTTGATTTTCCTAGATCGATTTTTTGTTCTTTCGGAGTGCTAGCTATCTTGATTCTTATCACAACAAGTCTATAGTCTAATTTAGTAATTCTGTACGTCGGGAATTGAATTACTACGTAAATATAAAGTGTAAATATATCAATCACTTTCCTTCCGCGAAACATAAATAAATGTTACTTGTGCTGATAAGCTATCAATTTCCTTTGTGACATCTTTTGTGTCACGTAGTGTATGCCGCGTCATATAGATTTTACTTAGGAGATAAGTATTTTTAAACATTACTAGATTTAGGGAAAGTTTATAGACTAAACCGCCATGCCATTTTTTTGTCATAAAAAAACGGTTCATAGAAGATAAGATAAGATAACGTAGGAGTTAAATTCCCTTTATAAATAGATCAAGATCGATGAATCTACCTTCAACATTTTTGAGGCCTAATATAGGTAGAACGACAAAATTTCCGGCCTCTTAGAAATTTTTAATGAAGATAAATGTTCAATTGAAAGCATCAACAGCATCTTACATGGCCACCAGAGGAGACGCTTAAGATCTGCAGCCAAAATTATATTTAAAGGCATTACTACTACAGTCCCTTATTCAGTGACAGCAACGTTTTCATCATCATCATCATCTGCTAATAATGTTCCCACTGCTGGGACACAGGCCTCCTCTCTGTAACCACCACGCAGGCGCAGTTCGGGTTGGTAGATGTCACAAGTCTTCGAAGTTTCCTTACGATAATTTCCCGAGTTTTCCGCTTGATGAAAACGACCTATAAACAAAACAGTCTTTCTATTTGAAATTTTCACGGCCAATTTCATTTATGGAAGGTTTATATCAGGGGTGGCCAACTTGATTAGACATAAGATCTACTGTTTACTAAAGAAACCCTGTGCGATCTACCAGTTACATACTTCTTGAAATCTTTAATGAAACAGCATAGAGTACACAATCATGTAGTATTTTTAATTGAACAGTTTGAGTTCCGTTTCATATCACATGTGAGATTGTTTCCTTAAATTTACTTAATACTTTGAATGGAAGTCTGAGTTGATGATGTTTTATCAACATAATATAGGTCCACGATCGACTGCACTAATAGTCGGGATCGACCGGTCGATCGCGATCGACCGATTGGCCACCCCTGGTTTATATACAGGGTGTAAGAGACATCGACGCACAAACGGTTACCATGGGTCCAGGACATGATTGGATAGAAACCCACGAAAAATTCCAACATGGGGGTGTCCAGAATCATGTCCTGAACCCATAGTATCCGTTTGTGCGTCGATGTCTTACACCCTGTATAGACTGTAATATGGCTTACTACATAAGAGTTTTAATCACTGTTTTGTGGGATAATTACAAAAAACCTATAGTGTTCCCTCTGCTGGGATACAGTCCTCCTCTCTGTAAGAGGGCGTGGATATTCCACCACGCGGGCCCAGCGCATATTGGTAGATGTTACATGTTTATGAATTTTTGTTTGTAGGATGATTATACCGGTTCACTCACGATCTTTTCCTTCACCATTACAGCAGTGATATATTAGAAATAAATTACAAACCGAAAGTAGACCATGCCCTGGTCGACGGCGCGTTGTATTCCACGCGCGCCTCAAAGAGTGTCAGCAAAATGACGGGGCCTCCCTCTAGAGGGCCAAAGCCTGACGGGGTTGCGGGACTTACGAATTACCGTGAAACCGGAACGTAAAGGGCTACGTAGTACGAGTCTGACAGTCCCTCCCGCTCTGCCCTGGGTTGGACTCATTTGATGTTTTTCACCACGGTTAAAAAAACAAGTTATGCGCCCGGCTGGGTTCAAATCCACAATCTACAACTCCAAAGCCGGGGCCGTTGCCACTGGGCAACCACTGCTGTTCTTTTATGATATAATTTCCGAAAATTACGCGGGCATAAATCGTTCGAATATTACATAAATATCGAATTTTGTATTAATTTCAGATGTCACAAACAATTTCGACTATGTGTTCTGGTGCGGTGATCTAAACTTCAGATTGGGTGAACCCCGAGCTGCTGTGTTGCGGTGGATCGAGCAAACACAAGTACGTGCCCCTTTTTGTTTATTTATAAAAGTTACTGAAAGAAAAAAAAGACAATGGGTTGGTCATATCTGAATGATTGTTAAGAATACAAAGACTTCTTGACTAGTAACTTGTATCTATGAGGCTTACCATGACGTCTTAAAGCGATAGTAGTTCCACTGTGGGAACGAGATGTCGATATACGACTTGTATAGCTCTGTCTCTTTCCCACAGTGGAACTACTCTCGCTTTAAGACGTTATGGCAGCCCCCCACATTAATACACGAATCTAAAACGGGGCAGCGGCTGTAGTCTGTTATGTCTGTGTTGACCCATAAATAAACTCAACCCACACAACTATTTTTCTTACTCCGAAGAATTGATGCTGCCAGGGTATAAAAATAGATATCGATAATCGTCTGTTGTTCTTGAGTATTTTCAGAACAGCCGTATGAAATATATACATACGGTATGAAATTTTACTTCAAATACCCAATTGTATAAATATTTCTAATGTCATTAAGTTCACTTACGTATGACAAATAAATATTGAAATCGAATCATGATACCAAAAAATTTAAAGTCGTACATAACATTTCACATCAACTTCTACTTAACGAAGGACGTACTTATGTTACGTCGCTTGAAAGGCATCGCGGTAGTCCTCATAGTAGCGCTGGATCTGAAGAGCTGCATCCGTCCTCCAGCTGATTATGATGATGATGTCCCGAGCTCGAAGTGAATCAACTGGGCCTTTCCGACCCAGTCCGGCCCTGCCTATGAGTACATATACAGGGTGAATTTTTCAACCGGGCATGGATGGCTATATCTGAATCTATGAGGAATATCTAAAAACGTTGAAAGGGGTCTCGAGGCCAATTTTTACGAAAACTAAAACTGCATCATTGGATTTTAGAAAATTCAATAATCCTGACCAGGAATCGAAACCGCTGATTTTGTAAAAAAAAAAACACACTCTGTATTATTACACCAATTGATAGTGTTGCTAATAAGGATCAAATCATTGGAAGTAACGATATACGGCAAACATAGGGAAGAAGCTGATTTTTATGAAATTGCTATTTTTCTGTGTTATTTTACTTCTACTGAGTCAAAGTCGGCCTCGAGAAATTTTCGGATATAGCCATCCACTCTCAGTTGAAAAATTCACCCTGTATATTGCGCCATATGATGACGAAGATGTATAACATAAGGTCTCTTATTACAGTTCCCATTACCACATCATTTACCTCACGGATTACTGCACGCGGATCAGTTGACCGCCGTGCTAGAAGATGGAGCCGCCTTCCGGGACTTTAGAGAAGCTCCCATTACCTTCCCTCCTACTTACAAGGTAATAATCAACTGTAGAGAAATTATCATTGCGCCTTTACGGAAAAAAAAAACCTATAAAAAGTGTGGTTTCGGAAGCTAATTTAAGTTGACTTACGTAAGGCAATTACAACGTCTCTGACAAATACAATCCCAAATGTAATTTTTCAATAGACAATCTTGACCCGCGGAAAATTCGGTCCTACATCTTTACAGTTTGTACTTAATTCCTTTAATAATTGCAATTTGATGTAATGACATAGAGCCACTAGCGCCACAACTTGTCGCGGTTTCGATACCCGCACGGAAAAAATATTTTTATGATCTACAAGTAGTTGTTTCGGGTCTGGGTGTTTGTGTGTTTCTGATGTGTTTTTAAACGCACCCACGACACAGAAGGAATTCCTAGAGTTGGGCAAAGTAAAAAAAAATGTCTCCTTGATATTTCCAGTACGATCCAGGCAGCCAACAGTTCGACACGTCAAGCAAACAGAGAGCTCCAGCTTATACTGACAGAATACTGTACAAAGCGAAGTCGATGACCTCAAATTCATCTTCTGCGTTTTCGGGTGAGCTTTCGTCTTAAATAATAGCGCATGTTGTCACTAATCTGGAAACATCCATTATTTATTTTTACTCCATATGAATTGGTTTATAAACGTTCACTTTGTTGTATGTCAAACAAATCTGTTAATATTTTTGACCTATGTGATTTGAGGCAAGAACCTAGTGTGTCCATTGGGAAATACCGCCCTGGTCCCCTCAGTGTATTAGAATAATTATACAATCCCTTCAGAAACTGGATATCAGTGTTTGTTTCATAAATGTGTTTAACATAATCTAGTTAATAGACTTTCAGGAAGGCACTACATCTTCGTTGAGCTTTTGGACGGAAAGGTACAGGTACATCTGCAGTTTGACTGGAGTTCTTATGACATCTAATAACAAGGGTCAATTTTGATTTTTCAAAATTGGATGTTTTATTAACTGTGTAACATGCAAAAAGTAAAACACTAAAATTTAACGCCTGTTGTTCGGCTGACGTGTTTAAGAAGAATTTTGTTTTAGTACAGCATTATTCATGTGACTCGTGACTGTAGCATACTTTCTAAAGAAGAACGGCAGGTATCCCAAAAAAAAAGGATTTTCATTTTAAACTTTAAGTACCCCCTCAACATTTTGAATACATCACTCTCTGATTTTCACACTTAAGTTGTTGCAGGGCTGCGTCGCATCAGTTCGGTGCCGGTCACTTCGGGAGTCAAGTGCTTGGCATACAACTCGGTGCAATCCGTCTGCACTAGCGACCATAAGCCAGTGTGGGGACTGTTCTCGACTATGCTGCGACCAGGAACTGACGTGTAAGCATACCAGAATGTCACACATTCATTCAGACCGTGGCGCGATAATGACGTCCCGATTTGGCACTAGATTTGAATTTATAGAATGTCATAATACAGAGTACATGAGTGAATTTTTCAACTGGGCTTGGATGGCTGAATCCGAAACTTTGAGGAATGGCGTAAAATGCTCAAAGGAGTCAAAGCCGATTTTAATTGAAAATAATTACATGTGTATTATTGAATTTTTGAAAAATCATTGTTGCAGTGTACCCTTAGCTGCGGGCTTGTTCAACCGTGAAGTGTACCTCGAAGGTATCAAGCGTCGGAGAGCGCTCCTGGATCACGCGCCCGGCACCTCCGCGGTATGTAATGTTCAATAGCATTCACTCAAGTAACTTCAGTTACCGCAACTTTTTGTTCTCATCTCGATACAAAATGTCCAATATCACCCAAAATATGTACCTAATGTATTACAAAATGTACGTAGAACGTACATGCAGATACAGAAATGCGTAAATATATCACGCAAGAGTTTATTTTCGATTGTCTTTATCTTAACTAAGTGGCCATTTATGCCATTGTAACAAAAAGTATTGCGTTTACCAAAGAGGTTTATATTTTTGTTGTTATATTTATTGATTTACACTTTTAATGTTTTATTTTTATTATTTATTTACTTAATACGTCCTAAGTTAGCGTAAGTGGACAGGAGTGCAATGTTACAAAAGACGACTTAAATTATTATTAGTTTTTAAATTATGATTAATTTAGTTTATTTTTGTGATGTGCTCATTCTGAAAACGTAAAAGACAAATCCTAGTCAGTATAATTAACTTCAGCAGTATTCCTAACAATAATAGTTATTTATATCCAAATAACAAACTAATATAATTTTAATATATCTTGTATTAATTAATATATCCACGTAGCTCTAAATTATTTAGCATAAATATTCTATTCTTCAGAAAATTATTGTGCTTGAAACAAATTGATATTCTTGGCTACAGCTTAGCAATTAAATCTATGTAAAATTTTATTTCGATGTGTAGCATATTTCCAAATCCTGTTTAGAAAAATGAGCTTTTATGATTATCATAATCGTAGGTAGTACGTATCATGGAGTTTCTAAAACAGTACTTAATTAAAATATTTCCTGCCTTATATCACTGTGTTATACCGTCGAATGAAATGTTGAGAACATTTCAAAAGTTGATAAAACTATGTTAATTAGGTGCTGTGATTAGTATTCGTCTAGTCTGATGTCCATTCCAGTTACCGTTGTAGTGTCGACAATATAGAACATTTTGTATAGGTACGATACGAGATCTTAATCTAAACTTAAAGGGTCTTCAAGGAATATTATCGCACAAATGAGGCGCAATGTTACGTCCAACATTTCGTCCTTCGATTTGTAGTTGATAACGGGAATCATGTCAAGTTATGAAGTCGTGTTTATTATATTATAAAATGATCGTTCAACATAGAAAATAGCACTCCTAAGAATGTACGTATCTTACAAATTTTAAATGAAGAACGAAGAATCGAAAGAAAAAGAATATCAAATAAAATAATTTTAATGAAAATTCGATATTTCTCTATGTTCGTATAATCATTTGTTAAGTAAGTTATTTGTCGTAATCGTGTAATTAAGGTTTGTTGTTTATAAAGTATAACTATTCGAAAATTGTAGGTCTCTTTGGGTGCCAGTCTAAGATACTGCCAAACCTAGTATCGTATATTTCGTAATATTACAAAATCTTACCGACCAATAATAATATTCGTGTTTTAAAGAAAACTAGAATAGAAACATCCTGGTCTTAGATCGGTGTGACAAACAAAAAAAGTACTTAGAATGTTGTAGCGGATTTGATGTTATAAATGTGGGGATTTAATAATGAAAAAAAGTTGAGTGTTTAAAAGTATTTTTTCATGACTTTTTCGAACGTTAGTCTGATAGATGAAGATTAAAATTCGACTGTGTAGTAGGCCTAGACATAGAATTTGTATTGTCAATTGTCTGACTGTCTAGGGCGAATCGACATCCAAATTATGATTATGAGCTAAGCGCCACATTGATCGGCGAAATTTATACATATTAAACTAATTCATTAACAGCACAGATCAAGTCCATTTTTAGGACATTTTTTTCAACTAGTCACCCCAGTTAATATAAACCTTCTTATTAAATCATTACACCAGTAAAAAAAAACATAAATTCATTCTTAAGTATATCAGTCTGTCTTCCATAACGTGTACTTAACATATAATTTAAATCAGGTTAGTTACTTGAAATGTACCTAGGTGTCAATATACTTTACCATAATAGGGATTGTAACTTCTGTACAGTCACAAAAGTAATGGAAAATATCTCGAGAATTTCAGTTCCTTCCATGAAGGGATTTAATTGACAATATAAACATTGTGATTGTGACTGTACGTTTCAAAATTCATGTGTATCATTCATAATGTAAACATTTTTTAATCATTATTACAGTATTTTATTAATTTAATATTAGTATCAGCTTTTTGCAACATATAACACTTATTTTAGCTTCTATGCTGTAGTAAATTAAATTAAATGTAGCACAATGAAAAATAATCACATTTTCTTCCGTTCCCATTTCATCGTTTAATATATTTATACAAATTTAGTTATAGTACGAGACTGGTTAATACTTGATGTTCGATAAATAAAAGTACAATGTTTTATAACAATTTTATATCAACATACAAACAATATTATTTTTCTGATATACACGTTTGGTCTACACAAAATTGTGGGTACGTAAAAGCGTGATAAATATCTCATATCGTAGAAACTGTTGTATACGAGTGTACAAACTTGTAGAGTATGTATACCAAATGTGTATATGAGACAAACAGAGATGGTATATTGCTAACAATTTTTATTTTGTACAAGGATTTTTTCTGTAAAAGTAAATAGCTGAACAAATAGTCATAATGTTGTATCTTTGGATAGGTCCTGAGTGGGGAGGTGACTGCGACAGAATATTTACAAGAAAGAATTCTCAATCATACTGTTATATGCGACCTCTTAAATATAAGGTGAACATAGGGCCTTAATGCCTACAAATATCAAATAATATATTTTTTTATTTAGAAATCTTGCTTATGATTGCTGACTGGTTAAACATAGTTAAGTATACAGTATTATGCCTATTCGCTAACGCAATAGTCCGTAGATTTTTGTCGCAGTTATCTAGTCTTTAGTACTAATTGGTTATGATTTTCATTCAATGAAATAAATGTATTGTCGTTATTGTGAATTATATTGCTAGTCCATATTTTATAGATATACTAAGTTATAACTTACCTAAGTCGAAAAATGTTATGCTAAATATAGTTAACTTTCCTCGCTAACACTAGTTTGATTTACCACGAAAAGAGAAGAGTTTTTCAGAAACATAAAATACAGAGTATTTCTTTTTTTTTTCAATTAAGCTGCACTGTATCAATGGACGGTACGAAAGAGCAGTTTCATACATAAGTTTGCGTCTGTCGCGCATTTACTTAAATCTTATCCATTTATTCACACTACGACACAATGCGTAGTATAGCAAGATACTATTTTCCAAAATCTTGATTATAAAGGTGAACCTACTATAAAATATAATAAAAATCTACAAAGCTTTAAACACGTTTATTTAACGCCTGGTGCATACGAGCTGAAAGGTCAAATATCAATAAAAGCTTGAACGACACAGGAGGACACAGGCAACATAACCACACTTTTTTGCCAATACTATGACGGTAGGTAGGTTGTAGAGGTCGGAGTGTTACTAACACTATAGACCATTGTAGTCTGTGCAAATAAAGATAAATTAATAAGCGCAGTAAATAATTTAAGTAAGCTTTAAATAAAATACAGAAATCTTGTGATACGGCCTCTGATAGGCAGTCGCCCTATGTAAAATGTTACTCGTGGATAGACTGAAATCCAACCCCAACATAGTTGGAACTGTTGGAAATGGGCTTAGCAGATGATGATATATGGAGGTAAGTTACTTTCCCAGTTTGCTGTCACCCTGGATATTATTGTAATGCCATTCAACACAGGCGGAACCCTTGACTCCGTTTACTTCGACACTGCACCATCGTTCGTAGAACTTCGCCAATCGATCCTTACCGATGTAGAAAGTATCTTCGCTTTCCACCTGCACTCGAACTGCGTACGATGTAGATCCTGAAAATTGAAAAAATAGGTAAGTATAAACTATCATATTAACTAGATAGAGATACACTAAAAAGACGTCTAATTTTTTTTATAGAAGATACAAATTGCTTGATTTGGAAAAATCAAAATCTACAAGTTCTAACTTACTTGGAACTTTTTTGCAGCTCTGTTCAAGTTGTATACCATTTGGAACTTGTTTACAAGTTAATTAAATAATGGAAACACCTTTCATAGGCTAGCGAAACATCAGTCAGAAAGTATCGATAATTACCAATACCTACTTCTGTAATAATTTCCAACCCACTGAAGTCTAGTTTACTTTGAATTCTTGTCCGAGAGTGGTCCAGTAATTTTGAGGTCGTTGTAAACATTGTTATATTTTAATGCTAAAATAATGTGACAGCCCTTACCAGCTTCGAAAATGAATGCATAGTCTCTGGGTAAGATCTGATGCTCTCCGTGTTGGTACAACTGAAAGTCGCTGGACTCTACTGGTAGAACAGCTTGGTCAGATTGGCGGCAGAGGTAGCCAATGGTAACGCTGAAACAAAGTATTTAATTTAGATGGCTATACCACCCGAATTAAAAATTTAAACAAATAGGTAAAAAAAATAATAAATGAAAATAAATAAAATCAGCTTGAGCTGTAGTTCCTATTGCAAAAGCAACAGTTTCTTAAAATACCTATTTTTCAAATTACTCTAGACTACCAACCCCTCTTAATGGTAGAAAATGACAGCGCGTCTCTAGTCTCCATTATCTGTCGAATCTTGCACATATGTCCGATCGGTTCGATCTCGACAATGATAATCGAACTCGACAGTGATAACAAAGAACGATGGATACTTACTGCGACAAAACAGCAGGTTGGCATACAGTGCCGATCGCCATGCAATCTCCGTTTTCCAGGAAAATGAAATGATAGACGTATCGGTGGAAAGTATGCCAGTCTCGAAATGGTCCTGCAAATAATTTTCCAATAAGCATCCTTATGGACGAAGCAACAGAGATTTTAGTGGTACGACCATTGAAAAAGCAGTGATAGCCGAGTGGTACGACCGTTGGACTGCCAAGTCAAAGGTTGCAAGGTTCGAACCCACGTCTTCACGTCAGGCACGCACCAATGTCTTTTAGAATTCATGTGCGTATTATAAATTAATTATCACTTGCTTAAAACGGTGAAGGAAAACATCGTGAGGAAACCAGCAAACCTGAGAGATTTTTCAACGGTGTGTGAAGCCATGTCAGAGGCCTACGGGCGGTTTAAACTCTGACACCAGGTTGTTCATCAACCATACGATAAGAAGAAGAACAGAGATTTTGTACTCCATAGCACTAAGGCAAGCGTATATAACATATATAGCGTTACGGGCCTGTCTGAACAGGTAACCGTGACCCCGGAACGTAAAGGGCTATTGAAGAAACAATGTGGATATTAGTGAGTTTTAGTCTACAGTCTCTTCCAACCCACCCAGGGCCAAGGGTGGGAGATTTTACAAAAAAAAATGACTTTACCAAGAAAAAAAAATGTTAGTGTATAATTTATTAAACAGGTAACAGGATAATCTTTTGAGGTGTACCCATAAGCTCACATACACACGGTTTTTTTAAATGTGCATGAAATTTTGACAGCTTGTATGCACGGAACTTTCCGCACTCTGATGGTTAGAGGTAGAAATACATATTCTGAGGATTAAGTTACTATATCTATTCACATCAATATAGATCTAAGTCTTACCGTAAGTGTGATCTCTGACGCAAGGAATTTTGATCGCGTGTTGTTTACCGTCAATTGTGACTGTGCCCTCCAGGACACCCATTTGCTCATAATGCGTTTGATGTAACCTGAAATTAGGATGACTAGCTTAGATGATTATAATTATAAATTTTGTGTTTTCTTCTGGAAGCAACGTCTATTTGAAGAATCTTCTTAACATGAAGACCAGATTCTTGTTTTTCTGGTTCAACTACCTACATCCAAGATATCGAGGCGAAATTCACGATATTTTGCTTCATTCAAATAATTACAGATTACTGGGTCACTAGCTTTTCCCTGCGTCTTTGCTCGCCCCCCTCTTTATAGGCTATACCGTCTTACCTAGAGAGCTCTGCGAATCTTTGCGCAAAGCAAAGTGCTTGAGGCACGCTGAAAACTTGTTCAATACTTCTGCTTAATGTTATGATATACTAGCCGTTACCAGCGGCTTTGCTCGCTACAACTCAGAAATATTCCAATATAAAATCGAGTTAAAACTATCCTATGTGTTAATTCAACTTGGGCACGCCGCAATGGCGGTGGTAAGACCCCTCTTTGGGGAATGGCTGGACAGGCGTCATGGCGTCCTGAGCTTCCGCATGACGTAGGTCCTCACCGGACACGGATGTTTCGGGAGGTACCTGTGTCGGATGAGGAAGGAAGAAACGTCTGGGTATCACCACTGCGAGGATCCCCCGAGGACACGGTGGAGCATACGGTGCAGGATTGCCCCGCTTGGGCTCGAGCTCGATAGGCGGAGACCTCTCCCGCCCGGCATTGGTCGAGGCCATGCTGCGGGGCGAGACGGAGTGGGAAGCGGTCGCATCCTTTTGCGAAGCAGTTAAGCTAGCAAAGGAGGTAGCGCGCCACGTGAGGGAGAGGACAGCGTCCAGCCTCCACCCCAGCCGCAGTGGCGCCCACGGCGACGGACATCGGCAAACGATCTCCGGCCACCGTAGGCGCGGGCATGCGGGCGGCGAGTAATGGGCGACTCGCTGTCCGACCATGGACCATGCCCGGGTGGACGGCGCATTGTGTTCCACGCGCGCCTCAAGTAGTGTCAGCGTAGTGACGGGGCCTCCCCTGTAGAGGGCCAAAGCCTGCCGGGGTCGCGGGACTCACGAATTACCGTGACCCCGGAACGTAAAGGGCTATGGTTTTACTTTTTTTTCATCGTGGTAAAATCATCAAATGAGTCCTCCCAGGGCAGGACGGGAAGGACTGTCAGACTTGTACTGACTAAAATCCACGGTGTCCTTCACTAGCCCTATACGTACCGGGGTCACGGTAATCCCTTGGTCCCGCGACCCCGGATGATGAGCTATGATTTTACTACGTTAAAAAACTTTCACGTTTGTAATATTTGTAGGAAAGATGTGTTGATTTTTTCTTACTTTTTGAGTAACTTAAAGTAGCCTTTCGACCACTTCTCCCTGGCCAAATCTCTGGCCAAACACCGTGGCGACATCTGCGTATCGTAGTTGAAATGTGAGAACACTGCGCTCCATGTTAAGTCCGCTTCTACGTTGACTGTCTTTTCATCATTTTTGGGTCTGTAATAAAAGCGGACATAATGAATTAAACAAAGTTAAAATAACTGATGAGTATCGTTTTCTTTTAAACTAACTTTCTGTGCTGCACCACTGCTAGGCATAGGATTCGTCCAATAACAGCAGAGCTCTCTTCTGACTTCACGGTGCAGTGAAAACCTAAGTATGAAAAGAAGTGAAGCGATGATCGATCGCTCGGCTAGCCCGGCGCGCTTTGGTGATCTTCATTTGACTAGTCGACTCTCGTGTTTCGCACAACGTTGTTTTCGGTGTTAACCCATAGTTTAGCTCGCCAATCTTGCCTAGTTTATATAATATCCGTAGTGTTGTAGCCCGCGCTTTATTCTGGTACATATTGTCGATTTTCGCTTATCAAAATGAAAGGGTCAGCCGCACACCTGTGTGCTTATCTATTTATTTAGTAATGGATTATGAATGAGTTATTATTTTCACTTTTTTTATAAAGATAGCCGGTTCGATACTCACTTCATGTCACCTTTGTAAGATACTTTCCAAGTGCGCATAGGTATGAAGTTTTCAACTTGGAGACCCTTTATTCTGTACAAACCCTCTTCAATCGTCTCCTGTTCTTGGTACGTGTCTGGTAATTCGGGAGATAGCAGCAGATCTCCTCCTTTGACCTGAAAAATATATTTTTTTATACGTTGCCCCACACAGAATTTCTTCCTGTATCGTAGGTGCGTTTACAAACATAGAAACTCACATACACCAACACCCAAACCCGGAACAACTACTTGCAGATCATACAAATGTGTTCCGTCCACTGCGTCAAGTTAAAGTTTAGTCAGTAACAGATGTAGTAATGTATGTGTTAACAGATATGTAAAACCTGGAATTTCGAACGGGTAGGCAGAGTACGTCCATATTTCGCCATTGCCCCGTCAGTTAGCAACAGCCCAGGTGGCCTACCATAACGTTTTAAAGCCAGAGTAGTTCCGGTGAGGGAAAGAGACAGAGCTATACAAATCGTCTAACGCCACCTTATTTCCTTACTGGAACTACTCTAAGACGTCGTGGTAGGCCACCAGTTCTGAATTGCACCTGGTTAATGGCACGACTTGAACCATGCATCTCTTTCCTTTTTTTAGCCTGTGGTATTTGTCAAAGACTTTCTCTGAAACTCCACCGACTACAATCACACGGTGTCCTCTACTGAATTATGCCAGGGGTTCGGGTTCTATCACATAAATTACCTCCCCCCGGCAAAAGACCCATTTTTTTATCATGGTTAAATCGTCAAATGAGTCCCCCTACCCAAGGCAGAAGACCAAAACCACTAAAAAACTTCATTAATTTCAGCGTGGGTACTATGATTCCTACGGTATACGAAGTAGATGTATTCGGTAAATTCAAGCCAATGTATTTAAGAGGAAAAAACAATACGTCATACCAACCTTCAAGTACAAGAAAGCATCAACAACATTCTTAGGTCTCCTTGCGATACCACAGATAACAGCATCGCCTTCCTTATTGTTTCCATTGAAATATACCGCGTCGATGGCCTAGAATACATATTTTTATTACTGAACTTTGCTTCAGGTCCGTGTTATATCAATGTGATCAACGTAGATTACCTAAAGCGCTTAGCGTTATAGCCGTGTCGTCAGGCCACAAAAAATCGTATTTTAATACTGAAAATTTAACCAGCAGTTTAGGGGTTTTGAGGGAACAGATGAACATGTTAATAGTCTGAAATCATAACCATTTTTTGATTTGGCCGTAGTCGGGTAAAGGACAATGCAGCCCGCCCGTAGAGAGCAATAGTTCATAATATAAGAAGTACGAAAGTTATGTCGTAGGTAGGAGGATTTTTGCGTTGCTAAGCAGTCGCTATTAATGGGCTAGCAGTAATTATAAACACAATAACTTACGTCTGCACTATCGTTAACAAAATACTTGTTTTCTAACGCCTCATCTTGCTTGTGGACGTGTTGGGTTCCGTCGTGGCTTTTACCCGCTTCAACGATGTATATGCGATATAGATGATGGCAAAGCTGGATAAAAAAACGTACCTACTTATTTCATGTCACATGTTTCGTGGATTAAGTTAACATAAACTTTCGGTATGATTATTCTAACCAGTAGTTATTCACTAAAGACCCATTGACGCGGAAGCGTTGATGTAGCATCTAGGGTTGACTTTAGAGGATTTTTAACTATATTGTTCTATAATTTTAAGTTTAAAATCTGCTTATTAAAGACGTCGTCCTCAACATCTGTGTCGACGTTGAGACAGTTCGTCTTTAATGAATTAGAAACTCGTCGACGAGGTGGTCGTAGTTTTATAGAGAATAGCGTAGCTATAATATATGCCCGGGTTACTAGGGCCTCGGTACATAATACCCGAAAATGTATGTAATGGTCGTGAAGAGCCATATCCACCATAAATATTCAATGACATTTTACATACCTGTTTAATTTTTAAAATCGTGTACATGAAAATAAATTTTAACAAGTAGAACTTATTCTTCTGTTGATAAACACCAAATATTGCCGGCTTGCTAGGTTTATTTAATATCCTAAAAAATACCACCAACCCCACAGGAATAAAAAGAGGTAGTAAAAGCGCACACAACATTTTTCCTATTTTTTTTTTTTACTTTTTGTAACCCAGTCACGATTACTATAAGCGAGTGATTAACTTCATTTAATCAAATTACCGTCTGGTTAATATCATTACATTATCTTATTTATCTGATACCGATAATTTACAGTACCTAATTGTGTGATTCGGAAACAAATGCAGGATTTTAATAGAAATTACTCATACAAAGATTAACGGATCTATGGTAAAGATAAACACGTGTGTACTACTTACACTTGAAACTTTGACCCTAAATCTATACGTATAAAACTGAACAGTTTTTTTCCTTGGTTAATCGCGCTAATCTCAGGAACGCGACCCCTGGGTCCGGGGGTCGCGGGGCTGTACGAATTACCGTGACCCCGAAACGTAAAGGGCTCTTGAAGGACACCGTGGATTTTAGTCAGTACGAGTCTGACAGTCCCTCCCGCTCTGCCCTGGGTGGGAGGACTCATTTGATGATTTTACCGGTCCGAATTGAAAAATTATTTTTATGTTCCATTTATCGAGGAAATCTCAAGTTATAAAACACGCAACGCATATTTGATAGATTATAGTCCGGTCAAATTGGACATAAAATGATGATCAAATAACAAAACGTCTTTTGTCTTGAGCAATTTCTCACAACCAGCAGATTATTGTGAAGAGGTCGATCCAATAAAAACTTTAAATCTACAAAAAACGTTTAACATCAAAAAAAAAACAAAATGATGGTTTTTAGACAAGTGTTCAACAGATGTTTAACTTTTTATTTTATTCAAAACCCATAAAATGACCAACAAAAACGTACTTTGTTATTAATAATTATTTATTCCAAACTTATTTAAAAATAAACAGTTTTAAAGTAAAATGCACAATTCATAGTAAACTAAAATTGTTATTTGATTTTCATTATGAAAGCGACCATCGACATTTAAATTTAAAATGTTCTTATATTAGGAGGTCTTTACTACTAGATATTAATTTCACACAGTGAAATATACTCAAACATTTATTAGTCTACTTGGAATACGTTGACAGAACATTGAAAAAAAAAAGAAATAAAATAAATATATTATTTTTTTATTCAGCCGTTGCAAGGAGGTGTTTATGCACACATTCCTCTTTGTTGATGAGATGGGTCGTCTTGTTCACGAGTTGCATCAGTGAGTTGAGGTTGTTTGACCACTCGTTCAGGCGGTCTGACGCGTCCATATTCAAACTGGAATTTAAAAATATATATAATTATTAGTACAAGTAATATGTAATTTGCCGCTACGGTTACACAGTATGTGAGTGAGATTCTTTTAAATTGGACAAGAGAGTAATCTGAATCCATAAGGAACACCGGATTCCTATGAAGAGATGGCCTGAGACTATAAAGAATTAGAATGAAATTTCGTCTTTACCTGAAATGCACTACGCCTGCAGGACGGTCTATTTTAGCGCGCACTACGCCGCTAACGACCAACTGACTGAGTGCGTCTTCCGTCTCAGTCTCACTCAATCCAAGCAGTTCACTCATTCTCTTCAAGGTAATGCGAGTGTAGTACATCGACATTATGCGGATATTCTGTAATAAAAAGTACGAAGTTAGAAACTTCGATCAATAATGGCCTAGAATGTTTTTGTCCCAGGTTCGATTCACGCAAGGAAATAAAATTTGTATGTGCTACGAGTAGTTGTTCTAGCTATTTGTGTACTATGTGAGTAAATATAGAGGTGAGAAACATTGAAAAAAAAGTGATTTCCAAATTGACTGGCAACATTGCAACTTACATGTTCAACAACCCTGTTCTTGAGGTCATTCCAGCGCTCCAGACCTTTCTCATCAGCAGAGTCGAAGTAAGGCGTACCTCGGAGCATCTTCTCATATGAGTCGCACATGCATTTCCATTTGATGATCTCTGGGGTGATGAAAAGGTTTAGCAACTCTCTGAAAGTAAAAGAAAAAAATGTTGTAATTTGAGGAAATTAATACTATTAATACAGAAGATTCGATTTATTTATTTAACTTTAACAATGAGTACTCTATTCAAATGCTGCAAAGAAATTAAGATACATAACAATCCCAAAGGTAGTAATACTCAAACCAAATGCAGTTTGACAGCCATGACATGATAGCCTTTAAGAGGCCTCTTACAGTCCACTAGCGCCGCCAATCGAAAAAATGTCATAACTCGTAAATAGAATCAAAAATACAAAATGTGGTCTGTAATTACTGTAGAAAAGGCAATAACGTAATTTTATAACACATTGTCAACACTTGAAATATAGCTGTTTAGCTAAATCGTGCATTCTAAACATAAACGGCCGTTTTTGTTACAAATAAAAAAATTTTGCTAAACAGCTATATTTCAAATGTTGACAATGTGTTATAAAATTACATTATTGCCTTTTCTACAGTAATTACAGACCACATTTTGTATTTTTGATTCTATTTACGAGTTATGAAATTTTTTCGATTGTCGGCGCTAGTGGACTGTAAGAGGCCCCTTAAGTAAGTCTATGATATTGTTGTATATATATAATATTGTTTGCTATTGGTGGTATTACGGCCCGTTCACGAACTTGCCGCTATGAGCGTTGGCTTAGCGTGAGGTGGAGAGCAGTAATAATTAAATGTGTAGAAGTGTTTGAAGCACGCCATGAGACGCTGCTCATAGCTAGAATGCGCGCGGTTTTCTTTGAGCTGGGAGCCTACCATGACGTCATAAACCGAGAGTAGTTCCACTGTGGGAAAGAGATAGAGCTAAACAAGTCCTCTGGCGCCACCAGATCGAACAGCGTTGCGCGATACTAGAAGCGGTGATAACAAAAGTATAAGAAAGAGACAAAGCCACGAAACGGAGCAGTTCGTGCAGTGGTGCGGGAGTTGGGAGTTCGGCAGCTACCGACAGCCGCTACTGTGGCTACGTGGCGTGGATCAGGCTCCGCCGCACCGCCCGCAGCATCACGAAAGTCATAAACAAGTCTTTAATGACCATAACGGTTTAAACACTGATAACAGTGTACTCGCTGATGCGGGGTGTATTAAAATCCATTGTAAATGAAATGTATAACTTTGTTTTAAAAAAAGCAGTACATACTTGTATTCTGGCAGTTTATCCAACTCCTTGTCTTCATATACCCTGTGTGTAAGGTCAGCCTGCTCATTATCATATGGAGCCAGGATGAGGAACACTACGCTACCAACTAATGCGTCATTGCCACCAGACTGTCCCAATGCCCGGAAGTGACGACAGACTGACAAGTAGGCTGCATTGTGTTGGTCAACTGCTATCATGAGCCGATAGAACTTCTCTTTCAATTCCTGTCAAGTTTAAGATAAATTAATTATAGGTTTTTTTTTTGTAGCTTTACCCCATATTTTTTCATGTTTTAAATCTTCTAAAAGCTTTTTCTAAAACTTTTACTGAACAAATTATGGAACTTTTGCATGAGGTTCCTGTGATGATACAAGAATAGAATAGAATGTATTCTAAGGGAGCTTGTGAATATATATGCAAATCATCAGCATAAAGGTGGTAGGATGTAAGATTATTGGCAATTGAATTTATAAGTATAGAGAAAAGACGAGGAGATTAAATGTGGTATGCCAGGTACACCATGAAGATGACTAGCCTTCAATGCAAAAACATTGACGATGACCACACAGGTAACTATGAAACCAATTAATTGCCATTGCAGATATGTTAAGTGCCTAATAAACCAGAAATGTAACTTTTAGACCCAAAAAACACTAACTAACACACTAAAAAAGTCTAACTTTCAACTGATAAGATTTATGGTTAATATTATTTACTTATTAGATTTATGCTTCTGCATAAAAACATTTTCAAATACTAACCAAAGTATTTTCCTCTTCAAAGAATTTAGTGTTGATTTTCTTAGAGATAATATGTGTGCGAATATAATCCTTGATATTAAGGCACAGTCTCATTTGCTCCAGAATCAGCTCGACCTTCTCTCGTTTATCCATTGAACCATATGTCTCAACCTGGAGCTCTTGAATGATCTTTGCAGCTTCAGCTGCATTCCCTTCTTCCTCTCTAATCTTCGCCAAGATATGCGTAAGTCTAGCCCTTTCCACTTCAACATAGATTTTACCCTCAGTGATTGATCTTAATGTTTCAATTAATTTTATTTTTGTTTCCTTATCTGGTGTTTTGTCTACGTAAGTACAACATTCTTGTACCATTTTTACCACAGCTTGTTTCAGTTGGGACCTGAAGAATAAAATGCTTATTAATTTCAAGGATGACTATTTTTTTTTTATCTGCCCCTCATTAAGAATTTCTTCTTGATTGTGGATGACAAACATTGAAACTTACATGTCACTAATACCCAAACCCAGAACAACTACTTCTTGGTTATACAAATATTTGTTCCGTGTGGGAATCATATATGCAAATCATGCAATATTAGAGCTTTATTTGAATATTTTTATTTACCTTCTTTTAGACAGAAGAATTATTTGATCATTGAGTGCAGACCAGTTTTTCGCTTCATAACAAATCTGCACAATAGCTACTAAGATCCTTGCAGTAGAAGCCATATCAGCACCCTATAATGGAACAAATAATATTCATAATGGGTTTTTTTGTGATGATTTCCCATAAATATAAAATTGCTTCAACCAGAACTCATAAGTGTTATAATATTATATAGCACACATTTATAGGGACAAAAACATAATGGAATTCTCTGGAATCTAATATACTTCAAGTATTTATTAGTTATATATTATTATTATAGGTATGGCAATCTTTAGATTTTCTTGTAACTTCAATGTTACTTTCATGAATGTTTCATTGAATGTTGCTTCTAATTTTTAGTGGAAATAATGCATCTAAAATCAAAAAAATCTTACAGTTCTAGTTTGTTTTTCTAAAGCCAAAAGTTGGTCAATGGCTTCTTGAACTTTGCCTTTCGACGCCCATGACTTCCACAGCGGTATTTTCTCATCACAGGTAGCACTGTAATCAACCTAAAAACAGGGAAATACAACATTTCATGATTTTAAATTCAATTATTGATTTCTATAAACTAAATTGAACGAACATACTCATTACATTAAGTTTATTGTTTCTTGTAACCTTAACACATTAAAATTGCAAGATCATGGAGAAAACTTAGATAAATTTTGATGCACCTCAGCAATTTGGATGAGTAGTTTCCCATCATCACTGATAGGTCTGTACAATAGTTCCAATCACCTGATTATGTGAAAATAAGTTTATGGAAATGTTAAGTTACTGGAGTTTTACTTACTTCCATTTTAACAATTTTGCCGCTGGCATCAAGACTAGTGATATCGTCGTTCGTCGACATTGTTACAAAACTGAAACAGATATAAAGTCGTCAATGCAAACACAAACTTAGCATATAAATCAATAAATTGACTTAAATGTATTACTTTATTAAGCTGGGCTATTAACTGAGAGTATATTCAGTAAACAATGAAAAGCTTTTTAATTCTGACCAAAATGCTGGTTAATGCAAACTCACGATTATGACAATTGTTTTTTTTTTTTTTTTTTTTTTTTTTTAATTTGTTCTTTTCAGAACAGGCTAAGGTCTGAGACCATGCTGCCTAGTCTTCAGTTAGCAGTTTTCTTGAGTTTATGACAATTGTTGTCTTGACAGTTTTTACTTTTTACTTATTCATGGCTCGAAAACAAGTCTTTTGGTTTAAATCAATAACTTTACCATTATGGTGAGACCACACTAACACCTTGTAGTCGTATCGTATGTACAGACGCCAACACATCAACGTACCTTTTAATAGATTTCAACCTTAGGACAATAAAATGTCAAATTCGAGTAGGTTGACCTGCTGGCGTCTGTACAAACATATTTCTTTTTAAAAACAATAACATTGATATTAGACTTTTCAAAACTAAAGAGGTCACACATTGCTTAATTAACCTTACTAAAAAGCTGCTTTTGTCATGAGTGACATAGGCAATAAGGGGGGAGAGCTTAGCGGGCGAAGCCCCTGGAAAAAGCTAGTATTAACATAAAGAGAATGTTTATAATGTGCTGCTACTGGAATGGATCAGTATGGTGAAACGTGTATGGTGACGATGACGTTACAGTTATGTATTAATATCAATTGTATGTTTTGAAATATCGTGTGGATTTATTGTTTAGTAAAAGACTTTCCGTACACACGTGAGATAATTTTATTATAATGACAGTTCAACAAACCATAGATTTACATCACAGACATTCATCTTGACATAAGAGTTCCACAGACTAAAATTCTCATCACATATCGTCTGTTTTGGACGGACTTTCAAATAATATATTATTCATGTTTTTATTATTAAAAGTAACTCTATTTATAGAAGTCAAACCAGGGATGCAAAATCTATCAAAAAAATTAAAAAGTTCATTAGCGTTTTTTTCTGATAATGTTTCTATCTAAATACTGAAGCGACACACAGAGGTTACGGGGAAAAGAGGAACTAATATTTATGGTGCCCTATACACGTTCCACTCCTTTATGAGAAGGCGTTTTTTTTACACCACCCCTCAACATAATATTTTCCTGTTTTCCCTGTTTAAAAACACAAATATTAAAACATTTAATTCTGACTAAATTGTTAGTGATGCATTTTATACTGGCACATTCAAATACTTAACTTACTCCTTTATTTTTAACAGAATTTAACTCTAAAAATGCATGACCAACATTACATAGATTATGTGCATAGCCCTATATTCTTAAAAAATTAACTTAACAAACTTCTCAAAAACAGTTTTTCCTAACGGCTTGGTTAACAAATCAGCCAAATTATCCTGCGTTTTAATATACTTTACTGAAATACACTTATCCTTTATTTTGTCCATAATGAAGTGATACCTAATATCCAAGTGCTTTAACCTTTTATTATTTTCATTATTATAAACAAGTTTTATTGCTGACTGGTTGTCTTCATACAAGATCACTTCATTACCGACAACATCAAAGTCACACAACAAATTTTTCAACCAACATGCTTCTGAAATAGCCATACTTAATGCAATATATTCAGACTCAGTGGAGGATAATGACACACTAAGTTGTTTTTTACAACACCATACTACAGTACAATCAAATATTTTAAACAAATAACCAGTGGTAGATTTTCTATCTTGTGTGTCACCGGCCCAATCTGCATCAACAAAGCCTTGCAATTCTGTGGATGTGCTATTATATATCAAAGAATAATTTAATGTACCTTTTATATACCTTAGAATACGTTTCAATGCCTTGTACAACATAATACTAGCACAGTGTTGGTACCTACTGAGGAAACAAACTGATACACATAGATCTGGTCTTGTACCACAAACTGCATACATTAAACTGCCTATGAGTTGTCTACACTTTTTCTCTATTTCTGGACTTTCAGATTTTTCCCTTTTTAGTATTTCAAACTTAAAGTTTTGGTCTATTGGAGTAGAAACTGGTTTGCAATCTGACATATTATAATGCTCTAAAACTTTAGTAAGATATGTTTTCTGACTAATTACCGTTGTACCTTTCTTTTGATCAATATCGATACCCAAATAACATTTGGCCAAACCTAAGTCTTTCATCTTAAAGTTATTGCTTAGCTCGCTTTTAAAATCTTCCAAAACCTTGTTTTCAGTGCAAAACATAAGAATATCATCAACAAATAGCAAAACATATAGCATACATTCATTTACCTTTCTGAAATATAAGCAATGATCATTTTTAGATTTACTGAAATTTTCTTTACTCATGAAGTCATCAAACTTTTTATTCCAATATTTAGGAGACTTTTTCAAACCATACAATGATTTATTTAACTTGCATGTTTCACCGCTTGGTAACTTTATGTATACACTCTCATCTATGTCACCATGTAAAAAAGCACCTATAACATCCATCTGATGAACTGAAAGTTGAAGTTTATTTGCAACTGCTATAAAAACTCTAAAAGTAGGCAATTTAGCCACAGGAGAATATACTTCTAAATCACAATCAGACTGTTCAAAGCCTCTTGCTACCAACCTAGCTTTATATACTTTATTAGTACCTACTTGTTTAACTTTAAAAACCCATTTACTAGAAATTACTTTATTCCCCTCTGGTACGCTATTTACTTCTGTCCATGTGTTATTTTCTCTCAGAGTATCTAGCTCAGTCTTCATAGCAATCTTCCACTCTTCCTTTTCTTCAGAGTCAAGCGCTTCCTCTAGAGTAGCTGGCTCTGTACCGATGGATAGAAGGTTTGTTTCGTAGTCATCTAGCCTTGATGGTTTCTTTATTGCTCTGCCTCTCCGTGAATGTGTTGATACTTGAGGTGTTTCTTCTGCCTCTTCTTCTTTTTCTGACTCTGATGTTTCTTCTGAATTTAGAATTTCCTCTGTTTGTACTTCTGTATTTTCATCAAGATCTGATAACTGTGTTACATCTTCTTCACCTTCCTCATTAAAACTGTGATATTCTTCTCTTATTTCATCCTCTTTATTATTTATTTCTTCTTTTAATAATAATGGGGTTATATTATTATGATCTTGAAAAGTATTACCTAGCTTTTGACTACTAAAATTGCCTTTCAGGAATGTTACCTCTCTTTTAATCAAAACATCATTTTTATGGGGAAAATAAATTCTAAAACCTTTTGTTGTTTCACTATAACCTACAAAGTATCCTATTTCAGCTTTGCTATCCCATTTTTTGCGATAATTATCTGGAATGTGTACACCTACCTTTGAACCAAATACTTTTAAATTATTTATATCATATAATCCCTTTTTATACCAGAGCTCATACGGAGTTACATTTTTAATCCTACTTTTACCAGTTCTGTTTATAACGTATACAGCTGTATTGACAGCTTCAGCCCATAGAGACTTATTTAAATTACTTGATAACAATATTGTTCTAGCCGCTTCAGTTATTGTACGCATTTCACGTTCTATGCAACCGTTTTGTTGGGGTGTGTACGGAGCACTATTTTGGTGTACAATACCTAAATGATTGAAGAGAGACTTCACCTCTTTGTTCATAAATTCTAAACCACAATCGGATCTTATTATTTCAATTTTATATTCTAAGTTTTTAGTAACAAAATTTAAAAAAGTTTTAATTTTATCAACTGTTTCAAACTTATTTTTCAGAAAATAAACCGTTCTATACTTTGAAAAGTCATCCTTTATGAGTAGATAATATCTTGATCCACCTAATGATATTGTTTCCATCGGTCCGCATAAATCCATATGAAGCCATTGACCGGGCCTATCTGCCCTATTTATACTTATAGGAAACGGTCTCTTATGTAACTTACCCAAAAGACATGGCTCACATGTTATTTCCTTTTGTTTACTAACACTGAAATCTATATCATATTTATTTAACATGTTTTTTACCTGTTCAATATCCTGGTGGCACATTTTTTCATGCCATTCAGATAAACTGTCACTTGATTTACCAACACAAGCATTTTGAATTTTATTAGACCTAAACTTCATTATAAACAAGTTATTTTTCCTATATGCTAGTGCACAAACATTTTTACTGTTATTTTTCCTCAAATAACACATTTTACTATTAATTGTTAAAACATAACCTCTATCTGTAGTTGAACTTGCTGAAAATAGATTCATCTTGATGCTGGGGACATGTAAAACGTTATTTAATGTTGTATTTATCCATTGTTTACCTGTAAATGCTTCTAAAGAAATAACTCCAATACCAACGGCTTGTATGATTTTGCCGTCTCCAATAACTATGGATCTAGGGCATTCTAGTTTTTTATAGTCTATAAACATATCATAATCATAACACATGTGCTCTGAAGCTCCACTATCCATTACCCAACAATTATCACTTTCTAATTGACTGTAAAACAATGATGATAGCTCGAACACAGAGAATGCATTGCCTTGTTTAATTTTGTTTACATCTTGACTTTTCTCGCTTTTATTTTTAAACCAACAATCTGAACTTTTATGATTATTCTTCTTACAGAACTTACAACTAGTATTATTAATTATTGTACCTCTACTTTTCGATTTGCACTCCTTTTTCAGATGTCCCACTTTTCCACACCGATAGCATTTTCTATTGGACTTGTGTACAAACGCAGATGACTCATCTTCTTTGTTTTTGGCTGAGGCGCGTTGCTCTTCGATCAGTAATCGCGCTGTTAACTGGTCCATGGTCCTTTTTTCTGCTGGCACCGATTCCCACGCTGACACAAAGTGCTGAAATTGTGATGGCAGAGATGAAGTTATCTTTGTGATGGCCATAGTTTGACTCACTTCAGCGTTGAGATTTTTCAGTTTGCTCAGGAGAGACTCGAACCTTCCCAGGAACTCTGACACGGTTTCCCTTTCTTCAAATTTCATTGAAAAGAACTTCTGCTGAAGTATATGCACAGACAGCTCGCCTCGCTGTTCAAATATTGTATGTAGCTTATCCCAAATCTCTTTTGACGTCTTGCAGCTTAATATTTGTGGTATAACCTTTTCAGATATGTTTGTTACCAACATACCTTGAGCTTTTGAATCTTTCTGCATCCATTTCTCCTGATCCTCGTCGGCCTTGAACGTGCCTTCAACGACGTCTAAGAGACCCATAGCTCTTAGTAAAACGCGTATTTTGAAACACCACGCTGTCCAATTTTGTACACCTTGAAGCTGCTGAAAGCTTTGTCCAGAAGCCATATTTTCGACGGAATCCATCGCCCGTATTATTATTGCTTTACCGCAATTACCAGATTTATCAGAATCTGAGCCGGCGACCGCCACACCTGGTCAGACAGCCCTGGCCGACGTATGTTTATGTAGCTACTTTACCGCAGCGTTTCTTGATAAAAAACCAATCCAGCACGATTATTAGGCCGTAAGTCTGTGTCTGGGCCCATAACCTTTTGAAATATCGTGTGGATTTATTGTTTAGTAAAAGACTTTCCGTACACACGTGAGATAATTTTATTATAATGACAGTTCAACAAACCATAGATTTACATCACAGACATTCATCTTGACATAAGAGTTCCACAGACTAAAATTCTCATCACATATCGTCTGTTTTGGACGGACTTTCAAATAATATATTATTCATGTTTTTATTATTAAAAGTAACTCTATTTATAGAAGTCAAACCAGGGATGCAAAATCTATCAAAAAAATTAAAAAGTTCATTAGCGTTTTTTTCTGATAATGTTTCTATCTAAATACTGAAGCGACACACAGAGGTTACGGGGAAAAGAGGAACTAATATTTATGGTGCCCTATACACGTTCCACTCCTTTATGAGAAGGCGTTTTTTTTACAGTATGTTCAAATATTTACGGTTACACATTCCGATATGGACAGCAAATCAGTTTATGGCTATTTCGTTTTCTTCACTAATTTATGATTATTATCAACCATTTGTTTCCCGCTACAGGAGAAAAGCCTTTCCTCTTCCTTCTCTCTTTCATCGATTATTACTCACTAAATCTTAAAAATAAATGGAAAATAAAACCTCTTCTAATAAAATCGTTTTATTCGAATACGAAGTGAATTGTCGTCGAAATACATAATTATTGTAAACCAGATTTTTATAAGAAAATTTGTGATTAGCTGTTGTAACTTATTCTATAGAATGAATTGTAAATAGATATAAAAATGGGTGATAAATGTTTAGTTACAACAAATATTTTTGTAACTTCACTGACGTCATTAGGCGAAATTTATACACATAAATTACGCCTAATGACGTCTCAGTTTCAAAAGTACCCTCCATATTATTGTCAGGCTTGTTTCTTTGGATTTTACCCTCTTTGGCTTTACTTATTTATAATAAATATAGTCACTGGTGTTATTACTTAATCATTTACAGACATTGGATGATCTATATCTAATTCGGTGTCACTCTCGTCTGAAGAGTCGCTGGCATTCGAGCTTAATTTTTCTGTTAAAGCATCAATAGCAGAGTCGTGTCCAATAAATTTTCTTTCTTCTTTTATAGCAAGTTCACAAAGACTTTTCCATTGTTGCAGAGTGATTGAATTTATTTTTTCCTCTGCCAGCTTCTTTTTATTTTTTATGTTAGTCAAATCTTTTCTATTTTCCATGCCCCGTTTTATCAATGGCCATATTTTCCTGATTGGATTTAGTTCTGGGTGATAGGGTGGTAGACGGAGGACATAGTGGTTGTTATTTCTAAGAATACTATCAATTTTATATTCCTTGCATCTATCCTTGTGTAACAATATCAACTGATAAAGCTGTGGTTTAAGCATAGACGATGAGTATACAATGTTGCGATAATCAAGCCAATCAATCATTTCCTGTTTACGAGCACTAGGCCCAGGTGCGGGATTATGTAATATATTTTGATAGAAGGGGTTATCTATGACTACCGCACTATTTGGTTTTAAATTTGGTATTAATTGATTATTCATCCATTTGACATAGGCTTCGCTGTCTAAATAATGAAGATTTTCATCAAAGTTCCGACTAGCCTCAAACATATGTAATGCTTTTGGGACGTAACCATCCATACCACCAGCGTGAACAATTACTAATCCATAACCTTTGGCAGTACCCTTTGGGGTGTTGGATGTGTCTACAAAAGTTTCACCAGTAAAGACAATTGGGCGTCCTTGCGCTCGATATTCGGCAATTTTAGTAAGAAAATTTATTCTAAGGAATCGTATTTCATGTTTCTCCACAAGTATTCCGGAACGGCTATCTAAATTTTTCCAGTGGAATCCCATAAGCGTCACTTCTCGACGTAGTGTCGTATATGAACCTGAGTAATTAATTTTTTCCTTCATTTGTTGATAGAGTGTTTTCATAGTCGGAAAGTTTTCATCTTTGTTATAATACTCATAATAGTAATCTATTATTGATTCTCGTACAACAGCTCTGTCAGAATCATTAAGCGCAACTCTTTTCGGTTGTTTCCCTTTCGCGGTACTAAATTCCCCTTCTTGTTCTCCTTCTTCGATACGTCTACCTTCTAACACTACCTTTTTCACATTAGACCACGGAACTCCCGTCGCCGTAGCCACTAATCTGGTTGATGGAGTGTCGAAGATACTGGACATGTCTTTGGTTTTTATATCATTAAAATATTTGTTTATATTATACAAAATTTCTTTCGCTTGTGCATCTAATGGTTTTCGTCTTTTTGGATTAACCATCTCCCTTTCATATTCATCCATACAATTCAAAGGCACACCTTTTCGAAGGCCCGGGACGTTTACTGCTTCTTGGACGATTGGATTACTCTCTTCTTCTTCGTTTATTTTGTTCAAAATACGTATAAGCAAAGCTGTTTCTGCGTTTAGATAGGCTTTACCTTCGGTAATAAAACTTAAAGTTTCAACAAGTTTAATTTTTGTTTCTTTATCCGGTATTTTGTCTACGTAAGTAAGACATTCTTGGACCATTTTCACAATAGCTTCTTTAGGTTGCAACCTAAAAACATGATAAAAATGAATGAACAAAACACTTTAACGCTTCTCAAAATTCTCAATATGTTTGGTTACATTAAATAATTTGTATTAAATACACTATTATAAAAAATATACAATTATTGTGTGGAATACATTCACATTGTAGGTTTAATCTGATGTCACCTTTTTTTCGCCAGACGAAGAATTTGTTCATTGAGAGCCTGCCAATTTTTTGCCTCAAAATATACTTGAACAATTGCAACTAAAATTCTTGCTGTGGTATCTGTATCAGTTCCCTGTAACACATTTTATGCTTTACATATTTTTTTTTCTTTTTAAAACTTTGCCCCTAACTAGGAATGTCTCCGCGTGGGTGCATTTACAAACATAGAAACTCACATACACAAATACCCAGACCCGGAACAACTACTTACAGATCGTACAAATATTTGTTCCATGCGGGGATCGAACCCGCGCCACGCAGCGCAGCAGTCGATCACACAGCCACTGCGCCAACCGTGCCGTCTGTGTGACATGACATATGGCCGTTTTCACCAACATCCCAACATCCCAACATCACCAACTACCACATAAGTATGGGACCCTTTACTTAAAAACTCCTCTAAACAACTATACTTTCGTTTCACCATCATTGGTATCACTTAACTGGGGGTCACATAACTATGATAAAAGAAAGGAAACAATGCAAGCGTGCTGCGAATTTCCCAATATTAAAATAATACCCATGCCTCAAGGGTATCTCATTTGCCGGGGTCGCAGGTCTGTGTCGTCATGTAACCGTGACCCTGGAACGTAAAGGGCTATTGAATGATCATCGTGGATTTTAGTCAATATGATGCTGACAGTCCATTATAATAAAAAAGGGTATTTCATTGAGAAGAAGTTTATTTCAATTATTTCACCCTGGTAACACTTAAAAAAAAAAAACTAGTGTTACTTTAATAAACTTTTTCATGATAGTTTAGATACCTTTTAAAATGCAAGAGCAGCCTAGCTAATAAGCTATTGATTAAGTTGTCATGTGTATTAGCAATTTTAAAGTAAATAACAAATTCACCCAGGTGAGGAAGGAATTAAAATGGGGATCCCTAATAATATTATCAATTAGAAAATGTATGTGTATGTTGTACCGTAGTACGTTATTTTAACTATAAAATAAACAAAGGCTACGTATAACAAAAAATAATTAGTATTTCGCAACCAAACTCCCTCCATCTTTTTGACATGTTCTCTTGTACTTGTTGAGGCGCTCGCGGTTTAAAACAAGGAACGCGCGGGTGAGAGCTAGTCTAGTAATAGTCGCCTTAATTGTCTCTGGACGACCTAATTACCACCATCGTCATTCTGTGCTATTTATATTAAAATAAATATTCATTTAAAATAATTGAATAAAAATTAAATTCAGTGTACCCCAGTAACGGGGTTTCTACGCCAGGGTTTATTATATACCCTAGGTACCCTACCTGTACTTGGAGTCACCTGGTCTGCCACCTACAACCGAAGAGAGATCCCGGTCTACCCACAACTCATAGTGTCAGCGGTCTACCTGCCAGCTCGTGGGACAGAAGCTGCCTGTCCGCCTGGGTCTCGACGACCCCTCGTGTTTATTCACATACCCACGTTACAATATCATTTCTGTTTCTTCGTCTAAACAGCTGAACCGAATTAGATGAATATTGGTACAGAAATGAATAGAAACTAGTTAAACACAATAATAGATCTTACAGGTCTAGTTTGTTTTTCCAAGAACAGTAACTGGTCAATAGCTTCCTTAACTTTGCCTTTTGAGGCCCAAGACTTCCACAGTGGTATCTTTTCATAACAGGTACTTCTGAAATCAATCTGAATAAAAAAAAACACGAATTACACACTGACACAAATGAAAACAAACTAATCATTAAACAAAAAAAGGTTTTTTAGTAAAAAATATATCATTTGTGAAAATTTTGACTGCGTAACTATCATAGTTCATGAGATAGAAGCCTAGTGACAGGTCAGTAACAAGTTCCCGTCTTACCCTTTGGATGCGGAACTCTAAAAATGGTAGGAGCCCTAACGTAAGGGCCATAGGACAATAATAAACTTACATCAATTCTGTTTGGTGGCCTCTCACTGTCAGTAGCAGTGTCTGTATCAGTATCCACATACATCGCCGTAGCCATTTCTAAGCTAAAACAAGATGAAATTGAAAACACTTAATTATTGTGACTAATATTAATTTTAGAATGACAAAAGATAAAATTTGCCTTTTCAGGCTGGGCTCCGGGCTCCCCTCCCAGCTCTTATTTTCTTGCAAACTGATCAATATAACAAAGTAAGTAGGTAGGTTTAGCACAAGCATAATCAACCTGTAATGTTCCTACTGTCGGAAGAACAGCTTTCTCTCCAATTATTTTTAAGTAACATAATTTCAATAACATTAAACACATTTAGGCATCATAATGATGTTTTATTTGTTTATATCACTTTAGACATGACAAGATTATTTGAAACCATGTGGTACTAAAAGTACCACATCGACGATGAAGAGTCAATAAATAATAACTGCAAAAACGCAACTTTACAGGAGGCGATAAAAACGTTTCAAGTCCGTTTAATTATTTTTTTAGTAAATTTGATTTTTTAAATGTTTTATGTAAACTGACTACAATATTATGCTTATGACTACAATATTAATATATTAATCAATGATTTTATTAGTTTTTGGATATATTTTAGATAGATTTTATTAGTATCTATTGCCATCGTAAATGACGTAACACCACTTAGTATATATTGCAATAATTGTTTATCTTGCAAAATTAATAAGAAACAGACCTAAGATCTTTGTCAGCATGTGCATTACTCTATTCTACAATAAATAATGCAATAAAACAAAAATGGCCAAAATGTTAGATATTATATATTGACTCTTCATCGTCGACATAGTAGCAAGCTCCAAGATTCAGACCAAGTATATTTTGCTATTCTTTTTAACAATATTTACCGCAACAGCGTCTGCCTCAACTGGCGGCCTCAGCAAAAGCCACACTCAGCTAAAAAATTTTTTTTTTTTTATCATTGTAACATCATCAAATGAGTCCTCCCACCCAAGGCAGAGTGGGAGGGACTGTCAGACTCGTACTGACTAAAATCCACGGTGTCGTTCAATAGCCCTTTACGTTCCGGGGTCACAGTAATTCGTCAGTCCCGCGACCCCGGCAGGCTTTGGCCCTCTAGAGGGGGGCCCCGTAATTTTGCTGACACTGTGAGGCGCGCGTGGAACACAACGCGCCGTCGTCCCGGGCAGGGTGCATGGTCGGACAGCGAGTTACCCATTACTCGCAGCCCGCATGCCCGCGCCTACGGTGGCCGGAGATCGTCTGCCGACGTCCGTCGCCGTGGGCGTCTACCACTGCGGCTGGGGTGGAGGGAGGACGCTGTCCTCTCCCTCACGCGGCCCGCCTCCTCCTTCGCGAGCATGATTGCTTCGCAGAAGGAGGAGGCGACTGCTTCCCACTCCGTTTCACCTCGCAGTATGGCCTCGACCAATGCCGGGCACGAGAGGTCTCCGCCTATCGCCGTCGTGAGGACACGAGGGTGCTCTGCCCAAGCGGGGCAGTCCTGCACCGGGTGGTCTTACCGCCGCGAATGCGGCGTGCCCGAAATAATATATATAATAAATAATTACTTTTCACAGCTAGAGCGACCGAGGGATGTTTGTTTTCTATTCAACCGTGCCCTTGTATAAAACACTTTTTGAAGATAACACGGTTTTGAGCTTATTCTATCAATTTACACCATCTTTCGAAATTCTAATTCAGATTTTATTGATTTTCACTCTATTTTAGCTTGATGTTATTGTTTTTGAAAGATGAATGATCTGATATTACTCTGTGACGATCTGGATCGTAGATAGAGAAAAGTATGGATGAGTTTATAACTTCCTTCTCTTTCCCTCAAGAAAGAAAAACAAATCGACAAAACGTGTAAGATGAAAAGGGACAGAACATAGCTATTGCCATCTTTCAAGGCCAGTGCAAACATTTAGCTAAACAAGTTAGACGTTTAGGGCATATTTAGGAATGCCAGATTCAGGCCTTATATTTCCCAGGCAATTCGATCTGTACGATAGATAATATAATTATGAAAATTGATATTTTTTTTAGAAAACATTCTACATAGTTGTTATACTTATATACAGGAATTTGCATCCGTAACAGAAACTTGGTAAAAATATAAAAAAAAAACTTGGTAGATTACATACTTAGACTTTAGATCTTTCTTGATGTAATTTTTATTCGTGTATTAATTTTTTGGTCAAGTGTGAGTTGCCCGCAAAAATGAATGAGATAGGCAAAAATTTCAAAAGTTTAGCATTTCAATTTGTTAACTCAGCTCATAAAATATATTATTTTAGTGTTACGGAACCTGTTTTTCACTTAACATCAGGATTTATAATATGCATTATAATAGGAGTTTGTGTTAATAATAACTGGTCGACGGTTAATAAAATATGTAGTAAAAAAAACTTTGGTATCTCTACAATCTATTAGCATCCATCGCTGGGATATAGACCTAACATTCAAGGGGTGGGTCACATCATACTCCACCATAATGCTTAATGCTGACTTAGTAAGGCTTAGCACGTTTCACAGACCTACACCATTAAATTCTTCTCTGAACTTAGATAAGCAGGTTATGGGAAAAAGTCACCTGCAATGATGTTTTCCTTCACCGAAAGGCATAAACAGGTTATCCTTTTGTCATATTGCCCATATCCAAAATTAACGATCACGCGTGAAAATAATGTACCCGCTAGTCGGGTAATAGTTTGCAGTATGACAACATTCCCCATTCTTGACCACTAATCTAGAGGACCGAATCGATGTCTATGAACCGGACCCCATTATATTATAGTCTTTGCGGACCCCGGAACTTTGCTTTAATTCAAGTATTTCAATTTCCCCAAACAATGAAACCAATAAAGAAATTTAATAGACTTGTATACTTAAAAGGCTAATATGCCGGTTGAAATATCTATTCTCTTTGGTTTGTTTCTAGTTTTCAAATTGCTTCAATTCATTCATTCGTTCGTTCTATTGATAATGATATGGTGGTGGTAGCTACTTATGGCGTTGTAGGAGTCGATTGATTTATTTTTACATTTTACATGTAATAGTTTTACTTCATGACGCTAATCTCACATGAGATTTCAGCATTTATTTTACTTTATCTTTAAGGAACGTGTAATGCTCGTTGTGACTCTTCGGTGATAACTAATAATTCTTTGTTTTTTTGTCCAACATATGTTGGACTACTTTTGATCTTTGCAAATTACGCGTAACAAATTTGTGAACACGCGCAAAATGATTTCATCAACAAATTGTGATAACGTTGGTCCAAGTGGGAGCAAGGGAACCAGAAGTCAATCAGCTCAAGGTCTGGCGAGTTCCGTGTGCAGTCCTGCGATGAAGATACCGTTACCGCCCCGTCCATGGATCACAGGTAAAAATGTTTAAAATATCCACGACGTGATTATTTCCTTTTTGTAAAAGCACTTGATTATGGCATTAAAGTCATTAAATATAGCTGTATCTACGCGAAAGAAGTTTGTTGTGTTCATGCAAATTCACTAGAATTGAATTTGTGAAAGTTATTGTGCAAGTTGCATTATTTAAGTCTTCCGAGTTTACGGATTGATTTCCGTTTACGTTCAAATTGAGTTATTGTTGTCTTGAAGTTATGTTTGTGTTGATAAATCTCATCAAGTACCTAATCATGTATAGTGGTATGTTTGTTGTTGTAGGTACTAGTATGTTGTAGGTAGGTAGTACATAGTAGTATGTATATCTTCATCAGTCACGTTTGCGGTGCGCGTATGCATAATTTATCGTTGTATCATGGTTTTATCTGCATCTTGTAGTTCATTTTAACAATGTAAATGGTTTACAAGTTTTTGGCCTTGCACAGAAGGACATTATGTATGTATTTTTTATCAAAATGATTTCGTAAATAATAATGTAAATAATTACGTACCTATCTCTTAATTCTTGTTCTCAGAGAATGTTATTATTCTACAATAATATTATTGAAACAGGTCATTGAGTTCATGACATAAAATCACATGAATGAAAATGGAATACCTAATCTATCACTTGTGCTATTAAAAATTTTAACTTTATAGTTTTTAAGTTCATATTTGCATGATACATAAAATCATGATTGTCAGTGGTCTTGCAAGAATGCTAGAGTGGTCTTTTGTTCACAAGCCATGTGGTAAAATAAAAGGGATAGTCCCTCTAAAAAACTGAATTTTATGATAATTGTACAACAAAGGTATACTGTACATGTTATTTTTCAGTTTGCACTATTAGTATACATATTTGGTTAAAACTAAGTATACCTTTTAATTTTTTGTGGTATGCTTAAAAGTATGTCTTACATTTACAATGTTAGTAGTTAATTAGTTAGGTATACAATTTGTTAGCTCTAAATAAGAACTTCTAGTTAATTTGCCTGAAGTAGCAGTATTTAGCATTAAGATATCATTCAACTGATTCAACTCAATTTTTGCGCTCACTAACATAATAGGCTATTTGACTATTTCAGTTATCGTTGCTATGAGGAAAAACTGTCTTCTTATGTGAAAACAGTTACATGGTGCTTAATGTTCTAATAAAATTATATTATGTGAAATTTTAATGCCTTGTCGGTCAACTAACTGTAACCGATGTGATAGTTACTAGATATAAACTTATTTTTGATTGCTTAAGGAATTAGTGCAATAATCACTTTATTTTGTTGTTGATAAAATATAGATAGATAAAATACAATTTATTGTACTCCAAAATTCTACAAAAACGGTTTCACAATATTTCTAATTCTATGGCTACAACAGCGGTCTTATCGCTAACAGCAAAGTCAAAATCAAATCATTTATTTCACTTAGACCATCAAAGAGGCACTTTTGAATGTCGATTATTAAAATTAAAGTTAATGGGATGGGAAGGGATTGATTCTACACCCATTCTCGCAAGGGTAGGTTTGTATGGAAAAGAATGGGCAAGGAACTCCATACTTACTACAAATAAATGTAAATGTGATGTACCCATAAAGTCTAGACCATTTAAAGGATAAAATACAAAACAAAAAAAAAAACAATAATTACACAGCTAAAAGGTACACGGTGTTCACATTTTTACAATATATTGCAAGCAATATCTTCCAGACAACCTTTACATGAACTATAAGAATCTGAAATAAGTCAGAGCAAATGAAATATGTACCTAGGTACTACACAATATTTTAAACTACAAAAATCAAGTTTAATCAATAACTATACATACATATATTTATTAATTTTTTTATGTTGTCCAACACTAAGAATTTCTCCTTTGTCATAGGTGCGTTTACAAAAACAAAAACAGATAAACTCATATACACAAACACCAAACAACTACCTGCAGGCTATAAGAAAATTATTCCATTAGGGTGCTATACCAGAGTTCTGTGCCCCGGTGGCACAGACTTTGGACAGTTATCCAATTTAAGGCAGTAACTGATTGTGAATAGGATGTGCAAATTATATCATTGTGGTCTTTGAAAATGCATTACTGTTCCTGAACCAGACGAGCCACTGTTCAACCAAGTTCACATTTTGTTTCTATGTATTAAAAAAATAAAATAGTATCACTACCTCGTCGTTTGTTACTACACAGATGCTGAAGACGATTCATCAGATGACATTGATGGTGTTATGAGAGAAGAGGGTACAATACCTATGGAAAGAACTAGAATGAGGTTGCGATATCGCCACCACAAACAAAGACAGACAAGCATACCTATCGGTATCTTTTGGGATATTGAAAATTGCCAGGTAACTTTTTTTATCACTCACAAAAGAATAACTTGATACAAAAAATGGGTGCATACAAAAATACTGAATATCTGTTCTTTTCAATCTACATCAATTTATATATATATATTCCACTATAAATGCCCCAACCAATGGACTGTCCATTTCACTCATACACATTTTATACAAACTTTTCTTTCATAAATACTTCAATTCCAGATACCGCGAGGTTGTTCCGCCATAGAGCTGGTGGCTGCTATTCGAGCTAAGTTCGTAAGGGATGGGAGGAGAGAAGCAGATTTTGTAGTTGTTTGTGATGTCAGGAAAGAGGCAACCTCAAGACTTTTAGAACTTAATGATGCTCAAGTAAGTTGCTTGTTATAATATGATTACGTTTTTGTTTGTTATTTTGCCTGGTAGTAGTTAGAAATTGTCGTAGGGGAATTTCATCTGAAATACCTATTATTGAAAAGTAAAGTAAAAATATGTGCTATTTCATCTATGTGCCAGTGCCATTCAGACATTAAGGAGTAAGACCGTGATAACCTGTCACCATCCGCCTAGCCTTTTCCCAACTATATTGAGGTTGGCTTCCAGTCGAACCAGTTGCAACTGAATATCAGTATTTTACTATTAATAGTTCTCCGATTTCGGCCACGGCGACAAATCTCAACGGAGATTAGCCAACTGCGCGGGACATATTATAGTGCACAAGTGTGTGCAGGCACATGTGCACTCTCTGTTCCTGTACTCTCATAGTCCAACCGAAGAGAGATCAGGCGCAGGACCAACGGCTTAACGTGCTTTTCGATGCACGGGGTTATTATAGCGCCAACTTCCAAACTCCGGGCAGCTACTGAGAAATTATTTTTAGAAAAACACAATAGTACTTTTTACCCGACCCGGAAATCGAACGCAGGCCCCAACGCCCAGCGGTCGTGTTTGTGACCACGAGACCAACGGGGCATATTTTACTATTTTAACGTCGTGATAACCTGTGTGGTTTCATATTTATAATATTAGTGTATGTAGACGTTATTATCAACCCCAACGATCTTAAAACGAGTCTATCACATTGGCCACACCGAGAGGGGAGACACAGACAATTTTCTTCAAAACCATTTTTCATCATGTGTACTTGCGAAGCTTAATTAACAACATGATACTGTTAGTTTTCACTCAGATTCTCAATATTTAGCTCATATGTCACGCATTATTCTTAGAAATAACTCCTTAATTATCTACTCAGTAAATATTTACTTAAAGTCAATCAATTTTGTGTTAACTAGTACAAATATAGACAAAATCCACCTTCTTTATTTATGTAAATGAATAAATGCTCAATTACTTTTCCTACAATTTTGATACTTGTGTCACAAAGAATTATGTGTTAATTTTCTCCAACAGGTGAGCTTAATACATGTGTGTAGGACACAAAAGAACGCGTCGGATGACAAACTTAGGCAATGCATGAGGAGGTTTGGTGACCTCCACTCGGCACCTGCTGCCATACTATTGATCTCAGGAGATATTGACTTTGCTGCTGATTTGACGGACTTCAGATATAGGTATGTTTTCGTTTCCAAACTAGTAAAAAAAAAAGTAATATTCAGATTACTGTAATAGACTTTTACAGTTTTCTGCAAGAAGTTTAAAATCCGTTTTGTACTTTTTGGTTTTCCATTTCAATATTATTATAGCCATAAACATTATTCATCAGGAAAAACATGGAAGTGATACTGGTGCACAAAAAGAACACCTCGGCAGCTTTAATTGCCTGTGCCACGGCTCACTATTGCTTTGACGAGATTGCATCAACTCTTCCCAGAAAGGTAAAGAAATACAATTACAAAGAAAGAAAGAACAGTCTGTCTATTGATTGATAAAAAAAAACAGTTAAGTAGGATCTTAAGTTCTGAAGATGACCCTCTACATACAAACAAATTGTATGGCTTTACAATATTATTATAATTAAGTAATTATTATTATTTTAATAAAAGTAGGTAGCAACTACCATTGATATGAGTCTAATTAAATTATTACCTATGTTTTGATATTACTGTATTTAAATCATTTGGGACGTGGGGCGCAAGCCTTAATTGTTTTAAAAAGCGTTATTTTAGGGGCCACCCTTAAGTTAATCAATACACTCAAATTGTATAAGTTAACGAAATGTATGGAACTGTGATAAGCAATCCTACCATTTGTTACTTGATTTCTAAACGCTCGGCAACCTGCCGGGGGGGGGGGGCTTCATTGCTGACACTTAAACCTGTTCCTTCTGGAATTACAGTTAAAAGCACTTAACACTTATGTTCATGTAGTAGTAGAGTTTTTGCATGACTTCAAAATAATGTAGTAATGTGCATACGCCAGCACACCAATCTATCCCACTCTGGCAAATTTTCTAATCGAACCTGAGCCATCTAATTTTGTGATAAAGTTGAAAATCAATTAAGAAAAGACTGATGAGGTAACTTGATGCGCTGGCGTCTGTACTATGTTAATTCTGAAGCTGACATTGTTTTGTAATGATGATAGTGCGAATATTACAGTAATGCTGACTAGATACGGTTCGACGTGAATCATAAATGCTAATCGGTCACTTTTAAAAATTAGAATAGGTATGTACCAACAGCAAAATATGTTATGGATCTTAATAATGAAAGTCAAAGGTTCCTCTAATTGGACTTATAAGAAACAAATAGGTTAAGCTAAATAAAACCGTTTAAAAATAGAGTGTAAGGCGCTGCGCAAACGTAGACACTTTGATGCCGACACGGCACACTAAGACAGGGAACCACAGTTCATGAGTATGTGACACAAAAATGTTTACACTTACGCAGGAAGTGGATGATTTCACACTGGTTCTATAGATATGAAAATATTCATCGGTAGCTTGTATCTGACACAAGACAACGTGTCCAACGTTTGCGCACTGCCCGAATTCCTTTTTTTTTGTAAGACTGGCAGCAAAACAAAAGCGATTTAGATAGATCCGTATGGTTTCTGCTTTTGTGTTCCATTGTAAATGGAAAAACTTTTTAGCAACATATTTTAGGAATATCAATAGACTTGAAAGACAGATAATAAAATACTATCTTTATATCAAGTTTAAAGTAGTAAAATCCTTACTGATAACTCCATTAAAGCCGAGTGTCTGATCGTATTTTCCATGTTGAAATATGATTGTTTCCTTGTAATGCCGCTGTGAGCAGTGACTTAGCCCGGATTGGCAAGCGATAAGATCAAATGTTCGAAATACGCCACGAGGCGCCGCCAGTGGCGAATTCGCATACTTATAAAGTAATCATAGTAACTAATAAATGTATTATTGGCTCCGCTCAGACGACGAATTTTGGAAATTCCTTCCTTTGTGCTCACTTTCCATTATAAAAGAAATCTAAATCCAATAATTTATGTTGTGGGACAGATATCTGACAGAGATTTTAAATTCTTACAACGAAGATGTTTAGCATCATACTACAATGATTCCTATATATAATTCAGATATCGAAAAGTGAAGAGGATACACCAACATGCGAGGTGGAAGTGTTGAACTTGCCCATTCACCAACCGTCCGAGCTCGTGTCAATTCGGCTCCGCCATCTTGCCAAGAAGAGTGGCGGTCGGGTTGTCTCGGTGACGGCGCCTACGGCTGTAATGAAGTTCTCGACGCCCGATCATGCTTCGAGGTAAGAAAATTACATTTTATTTTCATATTGATGCTGACCAGTTGGTTTATCCTGTGTGAAATAGAACCGAGATACACATTAAGAAATTCGTAACTTTTCTACATTCGATGAAAAGCCAATATTCGATATAATTGAAAAACAAATATCCTTTGCGTATCAAGTCCCCGGTAACTTGTTTAAACACAACACTGAAATTGTGGGCGGCACATGTTAGCATTACAAATAACAATATGAATAATGTAAAACGCAACAAACCATGCCTTTCAAAACCTGCTTTTCTTATAAAACACAGTAGGCGTGCACCGTAATGCTTGCAGCCCCTCTTTAAATTGCGTATCAGAGCTCGCGAATAGACATGCAATGCAATGAAACTGAGCCATGAGCGATACTTATGTAATTATGCGTCCCCCTCTGCATGATGGACGACGGGTCAATGTCTCCATGGCTGTATACATTGCTACATTTATGTGCAAACTAAAGTCGTGTATGTATGCGGCAGTGAACGACATATGCATCAACAGTGAATTGATTATTGTTAGGTAACAGGGCCTAATAGTTTGCTTATATGCAGTTTAAATTATGAATTGTGGAAACGACAACATGCAATACCAGCTCTTAGTGCATTCACCGCAACCAATATTGACACACATTGTACCATACTTAAATTGTAATTTCAAACCTTGTTATGTACCTACATCCATGTAGTAATACTTCATGCGCAGTGTTGGTTTCATGTTTAATTATTGTACTCGGGAATACAGAGAATCCACGTAAGAGAACTCCTTCGAAATAGTTACGTCGCTGTTTTCCGTATTCGGTACCCGAAATATTTCACTGATACACCTGTGTGTTCGCACCCTAATTGTCAAGAGGAAATCGGTATTCTCTTACGTTTGCCAGCTGTTACGACGTCACGTTTTACCTTGTGGCCCATATTTAATGTCCCAATTATGATTTCTCTGTTGTTATCTTCCTTTGTGTCATTCAAAGGCATGTCTGTTTTGAATACAAATGTAAATGTTTTTGTATAGATAACAATTTCGCGGATACCGCGGCGCGCAGTTTAAATGTTATTAAATACTTACAAAGATAGTAAAAAATATAACAATGGTAACTCCATACTTTACATCCACATTCTCAATGTTTACCAACCAACCTTTGAGGTATCACTGACAAGACATCAACCGTGTTTTGTTTCAAGTGATGGGAACACAGTCTTTTGCCTTCATCGACTGAAACTAACAAACACAGTAACGATATCAGAAAGTCACTGTAAACATGAACCAACTGATTATGCCTATAAACAATGGACCAAAAAACGCTTATCGATTTGATATTGTTCCTACATTTGCTTCAAAATTTACGTTTGAAACTCAGTCAGAGGTTTTTAACATGAATTTGAATAAATTTGACCCTATATGAATATTGCTAGTTTTTAGGTTTACCCACATTGTATGCATAGTGTTCGATTCCAGTCAGTTACGATTTGAGTGGGTCATTGCATCGTCAGGCACGACCCGAAACACAGTGAAAATTCAAAACCTTGAAATTTAAAGTGTAACGATTTTTTAAAAAGGTTTTTTTAAAATTTTATTTTATTTTACAATCAATGTTCGCCTGGCGCGATATCTAGATACACTATGTTATTATCGGGGTAAGGCTCTTTCATATATTTTTTTTATTTGCCTTGTATTTTTATTTTATTATCGTTTATTTTTGAAATTATTCCATAAACTAGTTTATGAAATTTGCTTGAAGCATATTTGGCTCAATCTTTTCGCAATATTGAGATAAAAATAAATGTCATCATTATAAAAATGAAATTATGTCAAAGACTAGCTTCTGCCCGTGGTTTCACACGCATAATGTTAGGCTTCCGGCCCTTTTGAGGCCCGGAAAAAAAAAAAACCTTGTAATTAGTCCAACTTCTTGCACGTATTTTTTTTGTTTAGTCTCGATTATCTCACTATGGCCGTCATGCGACAGTTTCTTTCTATTTTCGTACAAATCCTTCACTTTTATCGCAATTGATTGATTTCAATGGTAGTTAGCAACGTCACACTTGATTGCCATCTCGATTTCCACGGAGCGAAACACCGCACAGAGTTTAATCGTGTCCATTCCTATAAATATTTGTTTTATAACGTGCGCAATCGATTTGGTAAATATTTTCACGTACTGTTAATAAATAAGTATAGAAATTCATTTCTAAAGAGATGAAATGAAATATTCGGGTTTTGTTGCTGTTTCAATAATTCGTTGAATGTTGCGTTAATTTCCAGTTTTCAGAGTCATCAAATTCATCGTCATTCTGAGATTTTTACAATGAGGGTACATTGACATACATTTTGTTACAATGTCGTCCGCGATCAGCTGTTTCAATCTAAAAAGCAATTATGACGTATATAGAACTCAAATGGTATTAGTAGTAAATGAAATTCTTAGTGCATGTTTTTTTTGTTAAAGTTGCGCATAAATATCATTATTTTATATAAATATACTACCGTGACTTGCAAATTATTTTGAATACCTATAACATTATCGTATAAAAACATGTTTTATTATATAAATTATTAGACCTTGTTTCGAGATGCCGTTTGACCGTGATGCGGACCGATTGAGTTTCATGACGTTCATTTGATAACTTCGCCTTTTATTTTTTTAAACTGCGAGAAGGTCTAGACTATTCTTAACTGAAATGATAAAAATACATAAAGAAAAAAAAACACACTTTTTTACTAAAACACTATTTTTTTCTTTTGTGTGGTATAATCACATTTTATGGCGAATTACACTGTTGTATGAACCAATAATTTCATTTAAAAAAATTGCCGACTTAATATCGTTTACTCAAGTCCTGGAGGACTAAGAACCACTTTAGCAGAATCACAATTGGATCATAATGAATTGCGATGAAAATTCAAAGAATATTATTTGTCATAGATAAGTCATAGTTTTGTCTCTGGTGTCCGCACCCAATTTATGAATTTTGATTCTGCTCTAGCTTTTTAGTCCCCAGCCCAAGTCCCTGGAAAAATGTATTAAGGTGATTCCTACGTAGTAGCCCGCGGAATTCAAATTATTATGTGATTTTTGCATATCAGTGACAAGTTGTAACTTGATGAAAATATGATTCGCGACAACAACAAGTTTAAGGCTGAATCTACATTAGGCCGCGACGCGATCTGCGAAACATGAGTGATTAAAACAAATAAATGAATGCTCAAGTACATGGCTACACCGTACATCAGCGATACCAAGTGTAATCTGTTTCGCTCTTCCAGTCGCATTGCAAATCGCTGTCTAATGTAGCCTCAGCCTAAATGTGTAATTACATGAAAATTTGAATTTCGCGGTCTACTACGGAGGAATCGCCTTAACTGAACTCGGTATTTACCTGTTTTAGTATGAATTACGTAAACTGTTGCTGACACTTTCACTGCCATTTGGTTTACGGTGTTTTAGAACAGTTTTATTATCATAAATATGACGACACGGTTGGAGCAGTGACTGTATGATTGTCCTCTGAGTAGCGGATCGCGGATTCGAACCCATACGGCACAAATATTTGTATGATCATAACTTCTTGTTCTGTGTGTTGTGCCTGTTTGTAAATGCGCCAAAGATACAAGGGAAAATCCGACGTGTGTTTCGGTACGATTCGTGTATGATCTGGGTACGTTTTGGGTACAATCTCGGTTCATTTTAGGTACAATTTCGGTGTAAGCTGGGCACAATCTCGTTACTTTTTAGGTAAAATCTCGGTACGATCTCGATACATGCTGGGTACAATCTCAGTACGATTTGGGTACAATCTCGGTACGATCAGGAAAATATTGGCTACGATCACTGTCTAATTAATGTGTAGTTCTTTTTATTTAATTCATCAATTATGTAACTTAATTTAATATTTAATTTAACTATGTATATTATTCTTATTATTATTATTATTAACTATATTATTATTATTATATTATTATTATTATTAACTATGTATATTATATCTTGAACAGTGAACTATGTTATAAGTTATATGTCCCACGGAGGGTTAGCTTGGATATAAATACAGGTTTTATCTACAATAGACACCAATCTCTGTAATTTTGATGAGAGAAATAAATTACTTACTAGTTCGACTTTTACTCTGTGTTTGTCGTTCGTAACATAATAATATTTTGCAGAGCTCTGATGCGTATGGATGGAGAGGATGTTTACGGACGCAAGATCAGCACACGGTATGCCCGCAGCGCGGTGCCACCGACGTATTCCAGTGATGAAGGATACAGTACTGCTCCGGCGTCGTATCAACAACCCACCTTCATACCCCCGCCGCCTCAGGTTTGTACAATACATAAATCCATACATTTACTCGCCTTTTTTCTATGAAGTATTGGACAGTCGCGCAGACACTAATAGAACTTAAATCACGTAACAATATGGCTGTCACGGACGTTTGAAGTGTAGTAGAAAATTGTAGAAGTTTAGTATTTTTGTTAAGCGATATGCAGTAATTGGAATTTATATTTTAATTTTTTCTTGTGTTTGTAGTACTGATATTAATTAAGAAAAAATTACATTGCCAGCGGTTTCACCCGTTACAACTCGAAAATCATCCCATGGGAACATAAAATCGGGATAAAATTATCCTGTGTTAATCCAGGTTATACATTATCGTATGTGTACCGAATTTCAGCCAAATCCGTTCAATGGTTTTTGCGTGAAAGAGGAACAAAGATCATCCATCATGACAGGCCTGTTGGTCTAGTGGTTAGTGACCCTGACTGCTATGCCGGAGGTCGTGGGTTCGATTCCCACCCAGGACAAATGTTGTGTGATGAGCACGATCATTTGTTCTGTGTCTGGGTGTAATTTATCTATAATATGTATGTATTTAGAAATATATAAGTATGTTTATCAGTTGTCTAGTACCCATAACACAAGCTCTGCTTAGCTTGGGACTAGATGGCGTTGTGTGATAGTTGTGGAATATTTATTTATTTATTATTTATTTATCCATCTATCCAAACTTTCACGTTTATAATATTAGTAGGATATAACTAGGTTTATTTTAACGTTTATTTCTGTCCGGTGCCTCCGGTAGGTAAAAATTGCAGGAAACCGTTGCTTAAAATTCTAACACCTGTTTTTACTATGTCCACATTCAATTTTTTTTTAAATTATCAGTCTTGTAATTATAAATCATATAACAAGCAGGGTTTTCACGTTTTTCTTCACCATTTTGAGAGCAAATATTTCCCTTACACTGAAATTTAAAGGTTTGCTTTTACTTTTCGGCGTTTTAGCTGAGATTTACACCTAGTTGAAACGAAGATGTTCTTTATGTTATGTTGTTTCATCAGAAATAATGAAATATTATTAACCTATTTTTTTTTACTCAGACACGCACACATACAACAAAAATAATAAAACGTAAAGTGAAATGACCAAACAAAATAAAAATAAAAACAAAGCAGCATTCATCATTAATTACTTTCTATTTCATATCATATTATGTTGGTGTCAATAAATACATACTACACATAAACTTAGGCCTGAATTTCATAAATAATAATGTTTCGTTCTCTTAGGTATGTTCATCACCTCAAGAGGTGAGCACTTTTAACGTTCCGAACATCTCCAAGGAGTGGGCCCTGGCGCTGCAGCAGCTGCCCGCGCCCACGCCCCCTCCGCACGACTTCTGCCCACCGCCTGCACCCAAACCTAGGAAGATTAAAGGCACGCATGGTGAGTCGCGAAATCTTTAACTAAAAGTACAATGTATACTGTTTTACACATAGCTGTGTTACCTAATACATAATTATGTATATATACTAAGCTGCTCCCCGCTCCAAACCGAGGCCTGGTGATAATCTTCGCAACTAGATCAATTTTTTTTTTGTAACAAGTCGGAAAAAATTGAATTAAGCGTGGGCAGGCGATGGATTGACGCGGGGAGTTAAGGCCCAAATCTTCATCCGAACGAAGTCGTAGGCAGAAGTTATTTTGTAATATATGTGTGTTTAAAACACCAACCCTACAATTTCTTATTATTACACCAACAGGTTCTGTAAATCTGGACCGTTCAGGCTGTTCGTCAAGTAATAGTGGTGAGGGTCGTCAACGGGAGCATAGCGCAAGCCGAGCGGTGTCTCCGTGGAACTCCTCCGCTAGCTTCAGCGAACATAGTGAGGCTGAAGAGTCTACTGCTGAACTCACCGTTTCTAATTTACCGCCTTATGAATCTACGGTTCTGCAGGTAAGATTTTAACAAATGATTACATTGGAAAACCTTCATCATGGTACCAATGCCTGCTGGGGTCGCGGGACCAAGGGATTACCGTGACCCCAGTACGTAAAGGGCTATTGAAGGACACCGTGGATTTTAGTCAGTACAAGTCTGACAGTCCCTCCCGCCCTGCCCTGGGTGGGAGGACTCATTTGATGATTTTACCACGATAAAAAAAAAATGGTACCAATATCTTAATGGTCAAAAATTAACTAAATATTAAATCATCATCACACAAAAGTGAACAGTATCAATTGGCATTAACGAACTTATTAAATTGGCTCATAGTTTCGGTTACACAATCAAAATAAATATTAAAATTAAAAGAGCAATCTCCAAACTGACAGATGTTTTATTTGCTTTATAATTTGATTCATCACAGACCAAAGATAAATAAATAATTAAGGGTAGATCAACAAATAATTAATTGTTTCTGTCAATTGCATGAATTACTTCTATGCAGATATATTTTCCCTATCAGATAATACCCTATAGCGAAATCTGCCCATGAATGTTGATGGCATCTAATGAAAAACACAAAAATTCATGGGTCACAACATTTTTTGATAATAATTTACAAGTGTCACTAGGTCTTGCAATCGGTACACGTATGTATTGAGTCATTTAATCTTAGTTCTGTATGCCTATATAGTATAGCTTTCTGTTTGTTTACTGTTTTTTTTTAAATGTCTGTTTTGATCATTCAATTAGTTTAGGTTTAAGGTATTGGCTTTTATTTTATTTGTCTTCATGTCTTGTTTAGGAGATGCTGACTCAGCTATTCAACCAGTACGTGCAGACGGTACGCGTCTCCGTGTGGGCAGCAGGGGAGGGTCCCTTAGCCACCGTAGTACTCCGTTCAGAGTGGGATGCGAGGCTCGCTATCGCGCGCATCCACAAACGCCGCCTAGATAATCAGTGGACGGGGCGTCGTCTAGAACTTTCTCTTGGCAAACCCTCACCAGCTCCGAATCTAGACGTGCTCAGAGCACGTCTTAGAGCCATCCTTCTAGATCAAAAGAATCACACGCTTCCTCTACTCAGACTGAGGGATGCCTACGCAAGTCGTCACTGCTGTGCACTGACGACATCAGATATAGCCAAGCTTAAAGACACAGTCATCATACATGAAGGGTTCGGTAGAATGGTCCAGTTAGTGGATCTAACACCGGTGTCTAATTCTGAGATGGAGGAAGCGCCCTGGAAGTGCCACATCCACGCGTCCATGAACACTGGACAGGAAGACGGCAGCCGTATCCTGCAACCTGTTTATATGGAAATCGCGAGTTTGGCTAAAAATGTACACATTCTGTTGGAGAATCATGGAGGAATCTTGCCACTGTTAAGGTAAGGCTTTTTAAGGGCCTGTAAAATAAAATTAAAAAACACGAGTGATCATATAAGGGGTCCGTTTTTTCATTCGGACGTACAGAACCCTAAAAATATTAAAACTTCTAAAATTTGAAATATGTAAGGCACTAGATAAGTTTTAATATTTGGTACCTTAACAATGTTTCTTCAGAAATTTCCTCAAAAGCCAATTACCACACTTCACTGAGTGATCACCGTGATGTATTCGTTAAGTATGCAGTCGTGAGTGTGGCCCCAGATTTAAAAGAGCTTTAACATATCGCATGAATTGAAAATTCACACTAATAATTGAGATAGTTTAAAATGTCAAAACATAAGTAGACTTACGTATTTTATGCAAATCAATTGCAGTTTTTTGGCGTAGCTACATGTTCAATATTTTATAACTTAATGAGAAAATAATAATTAAATTTAAAATGTTTACTTATTGAAGTTTTTAGTGAAATAATTTGAAACATTTGAATGCAACTTGCCTATCTTCCTCAGCTTCGTGGAGTGCTACGAGGCACGCTTCGACGCCCTCATGTGCGACCCGAGTCACGGCGTGGCGCTGGAGCTGCTCCTGCGCAGTGTGGAGGGCCTGGAGCTGAGGGACGCGCCCTCACGACACCTCACCTGGAAGAACACGCCAGCAGGCACGCCGCCTAGAGGACACGGTTCTGCCAGTTAGTATGCTACCACCAATTCATGAATTTAATATTTTTAATTTTAAATAAGCAAATATCGAAACTCAAAGCAACCAATGACAGACATTTGTGATTCATATATAAGCGTTTTTTGAAGCTAGAAATATATATTATCAACAATAATATGAGCTGCCTCGTTTTTAAATCGCAGTGTAGATTATTTTATAAAGTACAATATATTTACTGACTTGGAGATCAAAATACAAAAAAAACGCAATGTGTATGCGGTTTTCTAATAATGTAACAATGAAAGAGCTGAATGCCCGTATCAAGCTGTACTAACAAAATACATAATAGAATAGAAAAACATTTGATATTGGAGACACACACAGAAATAATTAAAAATACAATAAGAATTTTGGTGAGCCTGTCCACACCAAAAGTGTTAACCAACTCGGCATTTGTATAACACAGAGTTTGTTTTTTAATTGTCTTATTAACCTTTTTGTTTGAATGTGACATTGTTGTAACAAGCGTTTTATACACAGGCGATAGTTTCCGCTCCAGCGCGGACCGCGAGCGGCCGCGCACGGCGCCGGCGCTGGAGCCCATGCTGGCTCTGTTCGAGAGGGAACTCATCGACTTGCTGCGCACGGCTCCTAGATGCTCCATACCGTTCAGCAAGTTAGTATTTTAACTGTGACATTATCTACACAAAGTAATTCGTTGTACTATCAATTTTTTTTGAATAGCTGATATCATAGATTGATTACCAAATGTCCAGATTCCGTGTTCGAAACAAAAAGTAATAATTAATAATTTTAGAGGCTCGGGGGGACTCATGAAGCTTTTAGGAATCAAGAAATAACGTGATACTATGTTTACAGACTTATACCCGCCTTCCATCATCATTTTGGTCGACAATGCCGCGTTGCCGACTATGGGTTCACCAAACTCCCGGATCTGCTCGCTGCTCTCGGAAACACGATTGTGGTAAGTACTACTTTAGTCCCTTAGGTGTTGTTAGACACTTCATACTTAAATCGACGAAAATAGAAAGTAAAAACCAAGATTTTTTTTAAGGCGGCGCGTAATTGATTTTGATGTAAAGTTTAATTAAAATAACAGATTTTTATAGCTTTTGAAAAAGTATATTCTATTTTTTTTTTATTTAGGTCCTCGGGTCGGGTTCGTCACGTATCATAACAATATCCGCTGCAGCCCAAAGCCGTCGTTGGACGTCGGATCTCGTAAAGCTATTGAAAGCGCAACCAGGACGTACAGTGCAGGTGCACGATATTCCTCAACTGTACCAGGCGACGTCAGGCCGGCCGTTCTCTCCCGTGGACTACGGCGTGTGCACGCTCGGCGAGCTGATGCAGCGAGTGACCCCGCAGGCACTCACCGTGACCCCGGACGGCACCATATCCCTGCCGCGCCGCACTCCCACCCCGGAGGAGAGGGCCCGCACTCAGCAGTTCGCTATGCAGGTACGAATCGATCATGATTTACTTGCATCATCATTACATCATCTCGACTTTCATCTATATATTTTAGACGTTGTAAGGGATTGCCAAATACGTCGTGGTTCGTGCATTGATGTTTGTGTGAATTATATAGGCTTGTTGTTGATTGTTTCTGATATCCAGAAGTAAGTCTGTAAAGAATGGAAAAAATCCACTCACTGATAGCGGGTAGTCAGTCATTTTATAGAGTAAACTTGGCAGCAATACGGTACTAAAACGGTCATAAAATATTTAAAACCATATTTATTTCGGCCGAAAATTCGCCGAAGGAAATATGTTTTTAATAGTTATTTATGCAACTGTTGTATAATCAGGGGTATTAAAACACGAATGTGGGTTTATCACACGAGGCGTAGCCGAGTGTGATAATAGTATCACATGAGTGTTTTAATACCTAATTATAACGGTTGCATACAAGACTTTATCTACAATCATGCTGTGAATCCTCTATAAAAGATTCTCATAACATACCATATTCGCATACCATATTCGAGTGAAAAAATGGCGGGATATAACACGATAAGACGAGTTGTTCTTTTTTCAAAATTTTAGCGATCTGGTGGTGAAAATGTCATTGCATGAGAATGTTCTTTTTTTGAAATTCATTATAACACGCGTTTGGATGATATAATGATCATTATATCATTGAGTGTTTTAATGTTGGCAATAAGCTAATTGTTATAGGTTCTTTTATAGAGGATTAATAGCACGATAGTAGATAAAATATATTTTAGTTTAGCTACATTGATAGATCTTTGACAAATATTGCCGTCGTCGTGATTAGTGCGTTAAATAATACCCCATGCAAAAATATTTATTGAGATGACACGGACATTTGCAAAATATCTATAAGTATGATATTAGAGAAGAACTTGCTATTAGGCCGTAGAACTGCTCCGCCACACGCCCAACCTCCGTATGGAGTTCTCTCGCTTCGTGCCGGCGTACCACGCGCACTTTGGACGGCAGCTGCGCGTGGCTCACTACGGCTGCGTGAAGCTGGCCGAGCTGTTCGAGCTGGTGCCGGGCGGCGTGGCCGTGAGCGACGCGGGCGGCGAGCGCAGCGTGCGGCTCAGTGAGCGCGCGGCCCGCGCCGAGCTCGCACGCCGCCTGCGCGCTCTGCCGCGCGTGCCGCTGCAGGACCTGCCCAAGCACTACGCGCACCACTACGGCGCGCCGCCGCAGGTACGTCGCGCTCCACGCCCGGTCGGCCACTACACGCGGTACTCGTTCCGACCGATACGAATCTGATAGCCGATCTAACCTTACCACAGTGTGAGGACGAATGTGGCCAAAAGTAAACAACAATCGGTCAATGATCCCTGGCTTATGTTCTTGGGAAAGTTGTCTATGTATAGCAATGGAGTTGTCTCATGTAAGGTGAAAACTTATTTTTGTAACATAGGCACATTAATCGCACATGGACTGTTTGGCAAGCTCATATCTTAGGACATTAACATTTTTCCATATTTCAGGATTTATAGTAGACAAACCTAAATGAAAACTAATACATCCCGAACATTCAATTTGAAATGATTACAATTTACAGCCTGATATGTTGGATGCGGATTCATTGGAAGGGTTAGTGTACGCTGCGGGCGGCTGCGTAGAGAACAACGTGGTGATAGCTCCGGGCGGGTCACCCACGTGGGCCACGTCGCTGCTGTGCGCGTGCGCCGTGCTGAGCGGCGACCGCAGCGTGGCGCGCGGCTCCACGCTGGAGTACTTCACGGCGGCCTACCGCGTGCTGCGCGGCGCGGCGCCCGAGATGGCGCGGCTGGCGGCGGCCGGCGTGTTCGTGGCGGGCGACGCGCGCGTGGCGCTGGCGCCGGCCTGGCGCGCGGCCTGGCGCCTGGCGCAGCTGCTGGCCGCGCGGCCCGGGCCCGCCACTGCCAACGAGTTGTACCTAGAGTATGCTAGAAGATACGAGCCCGGATTCCCCGGAGTTGATCCTGGTGAGTACCATATTTAATTTTTACTATTTTTAAAAAACTTTTTTTTTTAAATTCTAATGCTTTTATATATGTCTATAAAGATATCAATTTAATTAATAAAACTTCATGTCCAACTATGTGTGCTACACCTGCCCATATAAGCGATACTTAACCACAACTTTACCCAACAGGTGCAGAAGGCGTGGTCGACTTCCTCCGTCAGTACATGGAGATATTCACGGAGTTGGAGAGTGGCCTCTGGACGCTGTGTCCGGGCGTCGTGATACCACGCTGTCGCGAGCTCGTGTCTGACCCGGCTCACGAAGACTACTCTGTACATGATACACCACCCGGCCAGAAGGTAATATCACAATAACTTATAGTACCAAGTTCCTGGCGATGTCATTAAAGAATACAGTTTATATTGTACCATTGTTTGTTAATTTTTTCTGCTGCTATATTTACATCTCTGGCTATCTAAAATAATGAAAATGCCTATCAAATCTTTATTTGTACCAAATATATAATAGTGTTATTTTTTCAGGGCTCCCGTGTGTTCGACTCACCAAAGACCAATATATGGTGTTCCCCACCGGCTAGTGCATTGCCGACACCAACGGCTTTGCTCAACCATGAGAACCGACGTAAGATTAATTTCATTAATTGGTAACATAAGCTAAAGATTGGATTTTCGAGGACAAAATGTAAATTTTCCAATATGTTTGTTCGGCAGGTCGTGTCCGCCTGGCGGCACACTTCGACGGCTTCTAGTCCCACCGCGTCGTACAAGAAGATGCATTCCTTTATATTTTTGATGTAGGTTAGTATTACTCGTGTTCCAAGCGCGACACCTGAAATTTGGAGTGATGTGAATCAGGGTCGCAACGAATTTTAACTACTAGACTTATTGTAAGTGTCCAATAAATTGTGATGTCTGTAACAATAATATTTTAGATGTTTATATTTTTATGTGTTTATTTAGTATAAGAAATCTTATGGTGCATTCGTGAAATGTTTAAAGTGCCGATGTAAAACTAATGTCCCACGTCTTGTACAATGTAAAGGTAAGTCTTAAGAATCATCTTGACCGAAAACTTCTTTTATTATTTCTTAGTATATATGAACTAACAATGTTTTATTTCAATTGACTAACGCAATTTTATATGTTTTCACCTAAGTCAGTTTATGGTGTGTTGTTTTAGTCTATCCAAGTTATTTGATGAACTAATTATAAGATTGTTTAGAATTAATAGTTTCACTGAGTAACTCTAATCAATTTTATATTTTATTTTACCTTTTGACATTTTATGTATTATTTTTTCTTAGTTTTATTTTTCCGTGGTTCTTCATGTAACAAAGGACTGAACAAGCTGCAAATGATACTTTAAGGTACTAATAAGTTTATGAAAGATCTACAGTATATTATCTACGTAATAATTTGTAAGTAGATAATGTTACTGCCATTGATACAAATAAAACACTTATGTACATATCATTGATTTGAGGCTCAAAATATGTTAAGAATAGTTGCTAAGTTTTATTAAATAAACATCTCGAGCACTTGTAACATTTTTCGGATGCCTACACAAAGTACAATGATCATACAATATGTTGGTTGTCCTAGAGTTTTATCTTCTATAATAATATATTTCGGCCACAAATCTATTTGCATGTATCTTGCTTGTGTAATGTTTCGAAATATTGTCAAGTTATTGTACAGATGATTATTAATTTCTCGTTCGTAGGTAAATCACATTCGAATTTATGTAATTTTAGATAACATTTACATTCATGGTATGGTCCTACGATGAATTACGTAATAAAATACGCCAGTTAATTGTTGAATCTCACTGTTGCGAACTGGCCTTAAATGACGTGTCAATTAGTAACGTGCAAAGGTTTTATAAAAGTATTCGATGAATGTAGATGTAGATGATATTATTGCTTTGATAGAATATGCTCGTGCGTACAGTGCGGTGATGCTTTAATTTATGACAATCGATTGTGTTATTCTATATATTAAATTTCTTAGTTCCACATTGTATTCCCTGTGGAAAGACTCTGATTTATGTTCCATTTACGTTAGTACAATGATACTGATTAATTAATTTTTGCTGGAAACAGCCTTACAGCATTTGCTGGCTAAGCATTTAAACACTTGTTTGCACATTAAAATGTTGTAAATAATCTAAGCTTCTTACTTCGTTACGTGTTAAGCTGAGTTATAATTGATTGATGCCAAAGCACTAGTTAAACTAAACTTATTAAGGCCAAATTGCCTTGTACTGAATACTAGAATATTGTGCTACAGTGAACATATACGCAATTAGTGTAAAACGTTTTTGTAAATGGGATCTAATTCCTTTTGTCTTTCTAACATCCCTAACAGATGTTCAATGGTTTTTACTGTACCTTTATTTTATTTTTATAGATCTAAATGAAATCTTATGAGGTTGGTCTGTCTGACATATGTTTTAAACGACAGCTTACCTACAATAGGATGTAGTAATATTTTATTTTTAGTCAATATGATTTGCATTAATGAATAAATAGTATTATCAGATTTATTTGAATACATATTGGAAGTGATAAGGTAATAATAAAAAATTGTAAATACACAATTTATGATTTAAGTCTGTATTCTAAGGCATTACTACTGTGATACTTCTGTACCATTGAATGCCATGTTTGGTTTCAACTCAATAATATAGTGTGTGCAGACGGTTTGTAATCATAAGTCGACTACATATTATATTTTCGTAGGTATGTATATAGTGTACATAATATAACATTGATTATTAAATTGGTACAAAGTGTGAACATTAGAGTAATAAATTATACACCCGATAATGTGGAACTACGATATTTAATTAAGAAATTGAATTTACAGATATTGGATTTATATATTTTATGTGAGCAGGGTCTTGCATATTTGAAGTATATTTTTTCAATGCAATTAATTAACATTTGTTATACTGCCAGTCCGCATTTACATCAGTATTGGCCATCAGATCTATGTATCAAAAAGAGATATTTTAAGTAAGATTTCTATCTATTCATTTAATGACCATTATGATTGTCATGTAAGGTTGAATGTGATGGCATTCACGTAAGGCCAGAGTACTGTCCATCGTCTAATAAATGTTACTTAAGGTTGATAAATTAATTACCAAGTTCTGTAAGACTGTAGTGAAGATACATTTAAGTACTTTATAAGCTGTTGTTTTATTTTCTGACCAATAACTATGTATTTGTAACAGTAAGATAGAATTAAGTACATTCGAAGTTCATTACGGGAAGATGTTACATTTAATATTATTTTTCCTACATCTTCGTAATTCTGTGATTATTTGTTATAGTTTTAACTAGTGAATCGATGTATTTGAATTAGAGTCGTTTCAGTATTGCATGTATGATGAATGTGTCGGAAAATAAATGTTATTTTTTCAATAATAAATGATATCTTTTATTCATATCCGTGAGGATTGAGGAGCCACTTTTCTTAATGAAATAAATATACCTACTAATTTTGGTAGAAAGTTTAAAAATATTGTGGGTAATCCTCGAATTTGTAGTATAATAGTTACATGAACTTATAGGTTTGGATTGAGCTACATTTGATACAAATACATGTGGCCAGTGAACTGAGCCGTTGACTTCTGGGCTGCGTGTGGCGTGTTCGATATTTGGGCATGAAATGTTTTATTTTTATTCATAGTATGCGGCTTTCTCAATGGACTAGGTAGCTCCCCTGCGTAGCGCCATCCCGACTGAGACAGATGATCAGTTTAGAATTCCAGATGTATTAAACAGCTATTGACATTTAACTGGACAGATCATGAAGTGCCAGCGGATCAAGATTTACCTACGCATATCTCGACAGGTAATTAAATGATCGGCAAATTGAAACATGACGTTAAGGGTATAAAAGTTAGCATTGTAAATAAAGGAACCCAAACTATAATTTACACAGTTTATTGCAACAGCAAGTACTCTACTTTAACATTAAAACAAAATATTGTGGTGTAACTTTCACTCAACCGGTCAAGTCAGATAGCTTTCCATGACGTTTCTCCCAGATCATGCGGTGCTTTTGCTTCATGTAAGCTTTGCGAGCATCACCATATGCTCCAAGATCACCATCTGAAATATAGTAAGTTGTAGGTTAACAAATTACAGTGATGAATTAAGTGTAAAAATAATAGAGCTGTCACTCTAATATTTTTAAAGGCAAAGGTGATTTGCAAATAAATTGAAACATATTTTCTTTCTCTCAAGACAAACATTCCATTGACTAATAGTAAAAATCCTTCATCTGACATCTCACAAGATTTTTATTGTGCTACTTGGACATTGCACAGTAAGGAAATTCTCTCTCTGAAGCCTTGAACACCTGTCAGCCTGAGCCATGTTCCTGATGCCAATGAGCCACCTATTTTTTTACTATTTACTATAAAAAAAAAATATATAATTTCAATTCTAAATCAATCTTCAGAGGTAAATCAATATTTTCAAGTTCCTGACAATGCCCAGTTTAGGCGTCTTGTAATACTAATCATCATGTGATGTTTTTCTAAATGTTAACAAAACAAAGAATGAATATATTAGGTATTTGTGTATTTTATTCAAAGATATTGTCAGAAAGCATACACAAACCACAATCAAAACATTACTTACATTTGATAAACCATGCCTCTTCAGCCTGCTTGTAAGCTGCCCAAAGAGGTTGGCATTTGGTGGCATGGTCCGGGTTTTCATAAATCATGCAGTCCTCAAAACGGTTACGCAAGATACTAAGGATTTCAGAATCCACAGCTCTGAAAAGTTGATATTAGTATGTATTTGTCACATTCCTCTCCCCTTTAATGCTCTGATGATGATTTTCTTCAATCACATTATTATTACATTTTTTTTTATAAACCTTGCCCTACACTAGGAATTTGTCCTGTGTCATGTGTGAGTTTACAAATTTATAACCTCACATACACAAACACCCAGACCCGGAATAATTACCTGTAGATCATACATTTTTCTCCATGCGGGAATCGAACCCGCGCCACGCAGCGTAGCAGTCCAATTACTCAGCCACTGCGCCAATCGTGTCGTCTTTTAATCCTACCCTCAAATATTCAGCCTATGTGGATGTGATGACTGTATATTTTATGTTCTAAATATTATAATATTTAAGTATTTCAGTTCCGTATAAACTCACAGAAATAAATATCATAAATAGACCCTCCTACCATTATATTTTTATTGTAAATACACACTACTTGCTTGTCCAATTGCATAATATTAGTAAGAGGGTCATTTTAGATTTCTTGCAGTATCCGACAATATTCTTTGTACGTAAGTTACCCATCAAGAACAAAATAAATAGCGATTAAATAGGAGCTCTAACCTATCACGTTTGAACTGTGCGTTCGCTTCGAAATCGCAAACGGGATCATCTTCGTAACACTCGTCGATGGTCGGCACACGACGAAACTTCTGGTGATACCATGGATACTTCTTCTGATTCGGCACCACAACTTTCTCTAAAGAACAATAACAAATAACATCAGTATTCCCACACAGACTTACATAACAATAACCCAATGAAGCGCTTAAGGATTTTTACCCCGGAACGCAGTTACTGGCGCATCGATTGTCGCGTAAAGTGCACTCATAAATGCTCTAAATACATTGGGGTCTTTAGGTTCACATGCTTCATCTTTGGTCATTATTTGATCTTTTTATGAATTTGCCAGCAGAAAGTAATCAATGTAAAGTTGCACAGGTTGCAAAATCTTCCCATTGAAGGAATTTGACAGTGCAATTGACAGTGACGTATCTTACGTGGTGTTGACAGATCACAAATTTAACAGTGTATTTTTGCCCCGAAATACATAGATTTAAAGTATGGACTGTAACAGTGTGTCAATTTTAGGTAGCTACAGAGCTGCCTAATCTTCTTCTTCTTATCGTATGGTTGATGAACAACCTGGTGTCAGAGTTTAAACCGCCCGTAGGCCTCTGACATGGCTTCACACACCGTTGAAAAATCTCTCAGGTGTGCTGGTTTCCTCACGATGTTTTCCTTCACCGTTTTTAACAAGTGATAATTAATTTATAATACGCACATGAATTCTAAAAGACATTGGTGCGTGCCGGGGTTCGAACCTGCAACCTTTGACTTGGCAGTCCAACGGTCGTACCACTCGGCTATCACTGCTATAAGAGCTGCCTAATATTGACCACACTAAATTAGAACTCGTCTGAAGTCGGGTTTGCTAGTTTTTTTTTAAATGTAATAAACGTTCGAAATCTTACATGTCGGTGTTTTATTTCAAGAGTTTTTACAATAAAATAAATTCATTTCTACTCTCTCGACTCTATAATAGTTAAGTTTAGTTTCATTTTAATTTAGTATTTTTAAATTTCAATAGTTTAATTAATGTAGTTTGCATTTTATCAATTTCGATAAACTGAATATATCGATAAGTTTTGACCACTCTATGATGCGATGCGCACATGGCTGCGCACTTCTTGCGCATCCTCGTCTATGACAATTCTTCCCGTCAAGGTCATGATTGTCACTGTTAGTGCTGCATCTCTTATATTGGCAGCCTATGTTTTTTGTTGTGTGGTTGGTAAGAGATCGTTAGTTCCGTCTCTTGGCGGCGCTGGTGATTCAGTCGTGTGGACGTTACATGCTCTGTGGTTGTGTGGCGCGCGCGTCAGCGGCCACTGTCCTCCCAGTGCTCATGCGAGTGCAGTGTCGACGCGATGAAGTGGCGCGCGGCGCCTTCCCGCGCCAAAGAGCGCGCCAATATCAGTTTCTTCATCTTCATCATGTTCTTTGCGGTGTTTGGTGTTATAATCCTCACTGAACTGTTGCCGCTGGAACGGCCGAATGAGCCAACGAGACCGCGAAATGAACATCTGCAGGTCAGAAACCCTGAATTCATTTATCTCTGATTCGTAATTGTAACACAATGACATCCAAAACAAATATCTAGAAGCAGCCTTTTTTGGACAAATTAATAAGATTCATGCTGACTGGTTTGGAATTGTATTTCAATCAATCAGATATTTCGACACTACAGTGAATGTAGACAATACAGTTGTGTGCATCTTATAACGGTTGCTGAAGTTATAAATAAACTGCTTTTGTAAATCTTAGTAGGAATGCACGAATCGGTTTAGATGTACTTGAAAGAATAAGACGAAAGTTCGGACGACAACATCGGATACTAAAAAAATATAAATGTTCAAATAGCGATGACAGAACAGATCTACATTATGAGGTCAACATCTATTTGGTTGAGCGGTGTTTGGATACGAAACCGCTTGTTTTATGAATGGAGAAGCTTGTTATTGGTCTAATCTATTAACAACAATATGAAAACAGTGAGCTTTTTTAGACTTTGTTTGAAAACACATTCCTTGCGTAACCTTTGTTTTGATTGGAACTGAAGCAAATATTTACTTCAGTGAATTTATTTTAAATGTTCAAGTTGAGTTTTGCTGGTTCGCTTGGGTTCAGATCACAGTGCAATTATAAAGCTCTACAGGTATTATCATTTGTTGCAATATTTACATTTCTGTTGGCAGAATGATGTTTCCTTTCATGCTTGGCAGTTGTTACAATGTTAGCTGGTGAGCGAAAGGATTAGGAACATACACTTTTCTCCATTAAAAATGGATAATCGTACTGTTTGATAGAATCTGACCAGATTTTTAGCAGCTTTTTTACTCAAAAATACGTGAGTAAGATTTACCACTATTACCCCGAAAGTTTCTTCCTATTCTACTTCATTGAAAATTACCAAAATAATGGAATAATGATAAATTCGGTAATATACTTACCAATGTAATTGGGTATTCTGAGCTTACAAGATTTCTAAGTGCAGCAAAATTCTACGTAGGTAGGTAGGTATTTAAGAAGGTTTCGCGTTTAGGTTTCCGATATATCTTGCAGGTTCCGAAACAATATTTTGCGACGAATCCAACCAGAGATTTTAGAACGCTTTGAAACATGCCTTGAATTACGAGAAGATAGCATAATATTCCTGACATGTTGTTAATAAAATAACTCGTGTCAAGACTCGGAGAGCGCATGTCTAATGTCTATAAGCCTCCCTACTTGAAAAGCAGGTTGGTGTCTGTACAACCGGTTTTTACGAACCGGTGACCCTGACTTTGTCTACAGGCCTTGAACATAATTGTTTTATGTTATGAATTTAAAACCTTTTTATAAATATGTCCTGGTGACCAAGTCATTTCCATGAAGGCAATCGTCATTGGATTTCAACCCAGATTGTCTTTCTGCCATATCAAATATTGAACGAACATGAAATCGTATTTTTATGGTCCCGCGACCTCTGCAGGTTCTAGCCCTCTAAGGGGGGCGCCGTCAGATTGCTGACAGCTCTTTGCGCTGCTTCTCTAAGCGCGAGTGGAACACGACGCGCAGTCGCACCCGGGCACGGTCCATGCCGGACAGCGAGTCGCCCATTACTCACCGTCCGCATGCTCGCGCCTACGGTGGGCGTCTCCCACTACGGCTGGGTCGTATGGTGAAGGCTATCCTCTCCCTCATGCGTCCTGCCTCCTCCTTCGCTAGAATGACTGCTTCGCAGAAGGAGGCGACTTTAAATAGTAACTGCTTGATTTATGGAATTTGGAGATATTGCAACGTTCTCAAGTTTCTTCTTCACTTAACCACTGTTCAGTCAATTGAAACATAATATACTAACACCTTCTTAGTCTGAATTCGCTCGATTTTCATTGATCAATGATAGTGAGAGACGTTTGGCGAGCACCTAGATACTGTCTGTTAACTCGCTATTGTATGCCCGGTTTACATCGCTGTCCTACCGCTTACTTATCTTTACTAAATACTTGACTAATGTAGGTAAATTGGACTTTGGGTCCCGAAGAGTCCATACAAAATAGCGTCAAGCTCCCATGTTATTGTCTGTCAAGCTTAAAGGCTGAAGTACCAAGTAAGGGATCCCCACTATCTAATTATTTTAGAACAAGAAGTTATCTTCAAATAACTTCATGTTCGTTTAGAAAATCTACGAAGTCAGTCGGAAACTAAACTACTCTTTTCCAAGTCTGCCTCAGGTTAGTTAGGTTAATGTGTTCCATCCCTGTTTTCTACAACAAAAAAGCTTTTTTCATCCACGTTACGTGTTAGTTCTCGCTGAAGGAGCGTGCGAAACAAAGTTTAGCTACTCCTATCTCAGTACTCATTAGTAAGTGGAATTCATTAAGACGGTTTTAATCTTTTTCTAGCGTTTCAATTTGTTTAAAAGCATCCTTTCTAATATCGTTTACGCTACTATGCTTTGTTCCGTTGTGTCGTTAATCCATTCAGTCGTCAGGGTCTTTTCTGCTTTGTTTGTTTCTGTTGTCACATTGATTTATGAATTTATTAGCTTAAAGTACCAACTGTTTGTCAATTTATTTTGTAAATATTATCATTATTATATTCTGCAGACTGAATGTTCTCTACTCACCAATTCAAGTACGTTAGGTCAAATCATTTTGTTTTGAGCAGTTTTCGCCTTGACCAGATTGAGGCTGAAGATTACCTACCTACTCAGTGAAGGCTAACGATGCTATTAACTCGTGTCTACTTGCCTCTGTTTGTACTGCGTAGCTCTAAACTCTAAAGGTTCCCACACTCTGTTGACAAGTACAAATAAAGAACCAAATTCTAAGGTTTATTATTAGTCAGATATCGTAGTTGGTTCAACACCTAAACACAGCCTTGCGACCTCGCGGCCGCAGTGCTCATGCCACGCTGGGAGTAAAGTTTGCTATGCTCTAATAAGCTACTAACTACTATACTAGGTATACTATTCTACTACAGCGACACGAACCAATCGTGCGGTGCGAACGATGAGCGCTCGCACTTCGCGATTGGACGATCTCAAAGCCGTCGCGTCGAAGAGCACATAGTAGCGTCCAGTGATGAGATTTCTTATTGAGAATAGCGTAGCTGATGCCAGACATAGCTATTCAGGATGTATAGTGCGTATGGTGGGAGCTAAGTGAATATCCCTCGTTGATCGAATTTTCCATTTTCCGCGTTCGGTGCGCTCCATTGTCGACGGTACAGCAATGTAATTTAGGACTTATAAATTGCGTTGCGTATCTATTAAGTGTACGATATATACCAAAGTATACGAGCTGAAAGTAGTTACGATACCAGATTATGTAGTTATGCAAAGCTTTTGATTGAAAAAAAAAACGACGACACGATGGTTGTGATCGAAATAACTTTACTCATACTTAAAATATATGTGTAGGTAAACCTTCGTCTTAATTAATTATTAATGTGAGTCACTGAATAGGTATAATACCGACATCAAATCGAAAAACCTGAGCGGGTATTTAAATCAAAGTTAGTTTAAAGTTAAAACATTACATCACTAAAAATATATTAATATGTTCAACAGTGCTTCTTATGCTTTCAATGCATTCTAGTGCAAGCAAACTTGTTTTGCATAAAGATCCGTTGCTCAACGTTAAATTTGACAAATGTATAGATTATATGTATAGATTATTATTTAAAAGAAAAATACTAAAAACGTAAAAATAGATTACTGATCAAAATTTTTATTACGTAGTAAATATTACAAAACAAGGAAAATGCTTAAATATATAAGTATTTTCCTTGTTATGGATATCACAGCCCTGGATTATATTTATATTTTCCTCGTTTCGGACATCAGACCTAAGCATTTAGTCCTGAATATCATCCGTAGACTTGACTGTAATTATTAAGCATCTTACTATGTACTAAATCGTACTTTTTGTCTTCTTTTATGTCTTATTTTAAATATTGTAGTAGGCCTTTATTAGACGAAGTGAAAGAACACGGAACAATCATATAACATGTCACTCGTTATTTGCTCATACCCTTTGCAATTATATTTACGAGGCGATGTCACTTCCCCCTTGAAGTGTCAGTTAAAAAATAATATTTTTTCCTGCAAGTAAACAAAATACAAGTCGAAAAAACTAATTAACTTGTTAATGTTGCCTGGATGACACTAATTAGTTTGCCTGTTACTTACTGGAAACAATATGGCGTAAGTTGGCGAGTTCCGGAGATTTATGTCCCACTTTAACAGTTACCAGTAGGGTAAGCTCAGAGGATAACAAGCCCTTAGCGCGCGTTTGTTACAACACACGCGCGCATCCAAAGTGTGTCAAATATCTATGGTAACAGACAAAGCTTCTGTCGGATTAAATCGAATAAAATATCCATCTACTTAATAAACATTTTTTTTTAATAAGATGTATCTACTGGGTAAAATGGTGAAAATTGAAATAAAATTTCATAGTATTGGACCAAAAACACAAAATGCAAGTGCAATCGAAACAATCAAAGTGTGTGCAAAAGGATTCCCTAGAACTAGGCTGCAAAGTATGCAAAAAAAAACAACTTTTTGACTTGGGATTTCACGGGCCATATTGTAATATATTCAATGCTGTTGATTTTCATGAATCACTCTATCTATTAAAAAAACCGCATCAAAATCCGTTGCGTAGTTTTAAAGATAGCATACATAGGGGGACAGACAGACAGCGGGAAGCTACCTTGTTTTTATACTATGTAGTGAGAGTATAAATTTATAATAATAGTATAGATATGATTGCAAGCTCTTGGGGCTTTTTCGCTGATGGGTCGATGGGTAACATTGTTTGAAGAGTGTTGTGTAATGGTGACCGTTGCGGCCTTCGTATGGAAATTGGACGAAAGTTACGTTCAAGAGGTTGGGCAAGTGTGGGCACCTGTAATATACGGTTTGCCGATGACGTCATTGTAGAAGGAACCTTATAATAAAGGAAGCCAGACATAAGCTACTAAGCGTACAAATTTTTCATAGTTTTTCAGATGTAGCAAGGTATTATGTTACGGTATAGATCAAGTTTTCAGGGCCCGATCCAGCAAAATTGCCCCTCCAGTATTTTGTGACTATGAATTTAATTCCGAGGACCAAAGTTTAAAAATATATTGTAAAATTAAAATGTTTCATCTTTATCATCATCTTTTTCGAATATTTCGTTGCTCTCTTACCTTGTGCCATTTTTCCTGGTTTTTGGAAAAACTTGTCTGTTTTCGATCGATTTTCATCGGAAAACAATACTAGCGAAAGTTGACTCGTAGATATACATATAAGAGAAACTTTACTTTAAGATTCTTTAATGGATTTGATTGATCAGTGATTAATACCTTAATAAACCACTGGGATATTCTAATTAATTGCACTGGCTGCCGTTCTAAACAGTTTTATTTTTATGTCTCTTTTTATTTGAATAAACATATATCTCACAGAGATATACCATCTGTCTTACGGCAAGGTAAGATTGTGATGGGCACGCGCATGCTTTTTTTTTTTTTTTTTTTTTTTTATCGTTGTAAAATCATCAAATGAGTCCTCCCACCCAGGGCAGGGCGGGAGGGACTGTCAGACTTGTACTGACTAAAATCCACGGTGTCCTTCAATAGCCCTTTACGTACCAGGGTCACGGTAATCCCTTGGTCCCGCGACCCCGGCAGGCATGCTGGAGTCCGCTTAGCAAAAGCCAGGGTCAGAGATCTAAAGAGGTAACTTTAGCAAAATCATGAGTTAAACCTCTAAATATTGCTTGAGTTATAAAATACAATATTCCATTTTGGAATGTGATCCCAATTGATATTATGTTTCTGATAAAACTTTATCACCTTTCTTAAATTTTATAGACTCGACTATGTAAGTAATGAATCAGATTCATATGTACTTTTATTAGTATAAATTACCTAAATATAAATAGCAAGAATAGTCTCGCATGTAATAATATGTATCATTGTTTTATCAACGAAATATGTAGGTACATTGGCTCTGGGTTCCCCGGTATAGATAATATTCCTACGTTTAAAATTGTCTGTAGTTTAGAAAGATAATTGTTTTTCTATATAAATATATATAAAAGCGAAAGGATACTCACCACGATAATTATCTCAGAAACTGCTAAGTGCTAAGAGTTTCCAGTTTTGCATGGGGGTTCTTTTTATGACGTAGGTGCTCGCTAAGATGGGGTTTTGCAAAATTCGACCCCTAAGGGGTTGTTTTTGGGGTGAATGGTTTGTAAGAAACTTCGTTAGAAACTGCTAGAGTATCAAATTTTTGTTGAATATTTATTTAGATTTTCCAAAAGTATCCCATAGAGTGACCGGGAGTAGAAACAGAGACAATGTTCTAAATTCGCTTCGAGGAAGTCGCAGGCGGATTGCTAGTTCATTATAATATTCTGTTTTTTGTAATACACTGAGTTAATATACAAATTTTATACAACTATTTTTAGCTATACAGGGTGTATGAGACATCGACGCACAAACGGTTACCATGGGTCCAGGACATGATTCCGAACGTATACTGTGTCCAGTACCGAAGTACCTGTAGTACTTAAAGCGCGGCACACTATTAAAAAAAAAAATTAAAAACAAATGGAAAGAAACCGACGAAAAATTCCAACATGGGGGGGGTGGTTCCAGAATCATGTCCTGAACCCATGGTATTCGTTTGTGCGCCGATGTCTATTACACCCTGTATAAACAAGTACAATCTGAACAATAGAAATAGAAACGTGGCAACTACATTTCCTACGCTATCGGATTATACAAATACATGGCCAAGTATACGCGGGCAAATGCAGAATTTATTAAAATTACGGAAAAAAACTCGTGAGCAAAATGCGGTGTTAAATATCCATTTCCCAGAAGAGAACTTTGTTCCTGGCTAGTTTTTCCGAGGTTTCGCGTCGGGTACAAAATGGAACTAGAATAAAATTTGTTTCGTTTCTGCCGGAAAATACTGACGAATTTTTCTCCGGAATCCTATAGAATTCCGTTAGTTAACTTTAATGCCTTTGTCAAACAGACAGGCGAGCCCGAAGCGATACCGATTCGATACGAGACGTCAGTCCGATAGTTCTGTCACGCTATCGGATCGCTTTCGCTTTTCTATGTGACTGGATTCAAACTATTCCATACATTACAAATAAAAACGTCACGCTTCGCATTCGCCACGCCTGTCTGATTGACAAAGGCTTGAGGGATTCATCAAAAGAGTCCTCCTGTCCTAACTGTAGCGGAAGGGACTGTCAGAGTCTTACTGCCTAAAAATACACTCCTTCGGTTACCCTTTCCGTTCCAGAGCTATGGTGCCATTTTAAGTAGGCTCCCGTGCCTGATGCTTGATTAAGCATCAGGCACGGGAGCCTACATTAGCAGTGAGATGAGCAAGACGATTGTCTTGCTCATCTCACTGCTGAATGTAGGCCTTCCATCTTTTCCCAATCCATTGCCAAAGGGGGCTATTGCTCTTATATTTTTTTTTAGATTGTCATGGTCACTAATACTGTTACTAAGATTATAAACGGGATATTTGTCATGTTTATCATTTGTTTTCCGATATTTCGGCGCTATTGCAAGCGCCGTGATCACGGATGAACTGAAGTTATTGCGGGTGGATGTTTATGAGCAGACAAATCGGTCTACCCTCCTTCTTGTTACATACAAAACTCACTGTATCCGCTTGCCAACTAGTTTCCGTACTCGTTCGGTTTTTACATAATTGAACTCAAAACATATAATAAACATGGTAAATATCCCGTTTTCGTTCTTAATAACAGCATTGCTCTAATGTTCTTTTTAGCTCCTCGTTCTGTTCGCGGGACTCACGAATTACCGTGACCCCGGAACGTAAAGGGCTATTGAAGGACACCGTGGATTTTAGTCAGAACCAGTCCGACAGTCCCTCCCGCTCTGCCCTGGGTGGGAGGAATCATTTGATGATTTTACCACGATAAAAAAAAGGTTTTTGTCTAATAAGTTATTGTGGTGATAAACTTTACAAGCATCGTATTTCGCATGTATCCTTGCTAAGTTCCTACCATAGTGCATAGATGTGTCTGATACCCAATCTTCGAAGAAATTCTCCAAACAAAAGTATATTTCAAAATTTTCGGCAGTAGATACTTGAATCGTGCAAGATTCGAAGCGCAGAATCGAAGGGCATCGAAGCATCAATCTGAAACTAAACTAGCAAATTCGCCCTTAGTGTTAATTGACTCACATGTTTTGCAATTAAATAGTTAAAAATTACACAAACTGAAGATAATTTTGAACTGGTGAACAGAAATTGTAATGCAGATGTTATTTAGGTTGCTTGTCTCAATAGGCCCGACTGCATACAAATTAAGAAATGTGAGACGCTCTGCGGTAAAAACAGAATACTATTGTTTAACCGCAGAGCGATTTTACCCTTATTTATACTTCTTTACGTATTTTCGTATTTAGACGTAAAGACGGTTTGTCTTTACGTATTGAGCTAATTTATGTTGGTATTTCGAGTCTCTGTCCCATTGCTCGGCAAAGGCCTCCCTTATTTTCTGCATTTAATTCTTTTCCTACGCCGTCGCCACCAGCCTACATGGTACAAGTCCAGGTCGTATCGCCATTTCTTTCCTACATAAAATATATTTAGTTCTTTTATATTTACTTTTTAACCCACACTGAGATTCATCTTGGGTGTGTTAATAAACATTTAAATTCACAAATTCACATACTCAAACAGCCAGACCCGAAACATCTAACTGTAGGCCAAACAAGTAATTGTTCCATTAGGGAATTGAACCCACGACATGAAGCGCTGCAGTCAATTGCTCAGCTACTTCATTAACCGTGACATCTTTTTTTAAACTTTGCCCCATATCAGGAATTTCTCCTGTGTCGTGCATGCGTTTACAAACATAAAAACTCAAATACACAAACACCCAGCCGGACCCGGAAAAACTACTTGTAGGTCATATAAATATTTGTTCCGTGCGGGAATCGAACCCGCGACACACAGCGCATCATTCCAATCGCTTACCGTGCCATCATTGCTAAAAACGAAATTACAAATTCAACAAAAAGGTGCATTCGTAATTTTCTGAAGGGCCGACATCGCGCAGGCGATACTTTGATGTTGTAGGAGGCTATGGCGACCGCTTTCCATCAGGTGGGCCGTATGCTTGTTTATCGCCATATTAGTAAATGAAAAAAAAAAGAAACTAATACTTATTCAACTCCTAATAGTGTTGTATAATACGTTTGAAACAACCGTTATTAATTTAATAGCAATTATAACTAACTGTACTTAGATCATTTAAAGTAAGCATGCGTGAAACTGCTAACAGATTTAATGATTATTTTTATTGCAAAAAAACTGCATAGGTACTGTGTTATGTGTTCATTTTTGTTTCAGTATTACTTTGTGTTGGCAATATTAAAATATATTGAATAAGTTACTGATGAAGGATAAGTAAATAAAGGGCGTAATCCGGATGTTGTAAGGGGAAAAAATCATGTTGCTATAAAGTGACAAACTGGCCTTTTTTTTCCATGGGCAGTGCAGCTGTTACTAAGGCCACACGGGTTAGGTAGCTCCATTAAGCCAGTGATATTGCTTCACAAACTGCGGACCGTATGGTATTAGTATGTAAATATGATGAAACAATTCATTTTGGAATAAATTCGGTCAGTGGCCCCGGACTGTTCTATTTCCAGCCGTGGATTATCATTGATCTTACGATCTTAATAAAACTGACGCTTGATTAAATTCAACTTTTTTCACAGTGTCATAGTCAGGCTTATTTGCATAATAAGAATCTACCAAACAATGGGGTCATTAATTTACGAGAATAAATGTTAACGTTCTTTCATATAAAAGCAGCGACCTAGAAAGAAAAGTCATGTTTTTTGTCAACATAAAAAAGAAATAAACATGAATGAAAGCACACAAATGTTTTCAAAGCGTTTAAACGCTTTCATTTGTGTGTTTATTTATATCATTTTCCTGCTTGTAAATACAGTGTGCTTGGTTTCGAATTACCGATACTTTAAGGGATATAAGGGCCCATTTTATTGTATTAAAAAAATTGGCCAGCCTGCAGTATTGACGACATAATAATGTGGTTTTTGCTAGTTTCTGCGCTTGCGCAGTTTAAGAGCATAAGCTTTAGCCTTAGTTTAATCAAAGGTCGTTTTCACATACATATACCGGTATCAGGCTGCGGTTCCCTTGAGCTTGAAACAGACCAATCACATGGCTTGAAATCCACATCTCTTAACCACTCAAGCCATGTGATTGTTGAATCGCGGTACAGCTCGTCTCCGCTCTGCTCCGCTCCGCCTCTGTGGAACCGCAGTGTAAGGCTTGAATGGAGAAGAGATGTGGATTTCAAGCCATGTGATTGATGAATCGCCGTTCCTCCGCTTGCTCGCTCCGTGACGGCGGCGGCGCGGGCATGCGTTGTCACAATCGATTAACATGTGACTTTGACTGTAGAGCCGTCGAAATTCTCTAGATGATCGCATTACAAACCTAAACATTTGGTTAGCTTTATAAATTAACTGTACAGTTAATTTACTGCCAAGGCGGTAGTTCTGTTTTACAAACTTTTGTTTAACAAAGTCTTGTTCATCATAATGTATTTTTCCCTTGACGAAATACCAAAAGCTCAGGTTTTCTTCCGCCGCATGGCTGGCGACGGCCGAGAACCTCGGTAAGTCGGGAGTGAGCTTCTCCGTTCATTAAATTTATTAGTGAGGTCAGGCGCACTAAGTTCGCTCGTAAAACAACAATCTCGAGTACAATCAATTTTAAATATCCTTCCCATCTTGTACTAGTTTCATCAGTTTGCGGTAACGAACTTCGAAACTGGGTACACAGTTTATTTTTCTTATTTAATAAACATGAAGCTTCTCTACTTTCTAGCCTAGTTTCCAAGAAGTTTTGCATCACTATGTTCACTACGGCACAGGCATTGATGACTAAAAACGGCACAGGCAAAGGCACTTCAGCCAAGAGCATGAATAATTTGCAGCTATACCTAAAGAGATAAATACAGTGAAGGATCACGTGCAGCCAAATAAAAAACGGACTTTGTAAAACTCGTTTATCCTGCTCTAACCTATGGAACTTCCTGTTGCCCGGTGAATAAACAACCGACTTCTACATCCAACTTCGCTAATGATGTTAAGGTGGGCAGAGGTGTCACGTTACTCGGGGTAAAAAGGAGTAGGTTGGTAGGAGGAAGTTTTAGGTAGCGGAGATTGAAGAGAAAGTTTTGTAAAACTAACTAGGTAGGAACATCTACTTGTTGAAATGGTTAAAGTGGAAGGAGATTTGGAAGTGAAACGTATCTCTTTTCTCTATCAGATGAGGTTGACAATATTAAACGTTGAGAAAACAATCTATACTATATAATAAATCTGTAGAAGGGTCAATTCTGTACATTGAAAATATTGAAAAAATAAATAGCGGGGGGTGTTGCTGGATCGATACCAAACCCAAATATATGATTAAAGATTTTTTTGTCTGTCTGTCCGTCTGTCTGTCTGTCTGTCTGTTTGTGCAGGCATCACGTGAAAACTAACGGTTCGATTTCAATGAAACTTGGTATAATTATTCCTTATTATCCTGGGCATAACATAGGATACTTTTTATCCTGGAAAAATACGTAGAAAAAAATCTTATTTTTCAGTTTTATTCATAGACGTTGTTCTGTAGAACCGCGAACACACGTTGCATTACCCGCAGTGGATTCAGCGCCGTAATATTTATAAGATGTCATTGTCAGAGTTACTCAAAATGGGAAAATAAACCATCCACGCGAAGACCGACATCCGCGCGGACGGAGTCGCGGGCGGAAGGTAGTATGTTAATATACCTCAAGGATAGACAGACAGTTTCGAGGGTACAACAATAGTTTATGGGCAAGACCACAGAAATCTTAATAATAAGGCAATAGAAGTCGCATAGACGCGTGACCTTGTCGCCGCGCATGTGTATCGTAGGGCACAAGTTTACGAGGAGCGTTTGTTGCGGTTACTTGTGTTATTTGAGACGCGGAGAGGTAAACATGGTGTTTTGCAGCGTATCCAACTGCGGAAACTCGTCCAAAACTTGTAACTTAACATATAAAGGAATAACATTTCATATGTAAGTACTAAATTTTTGAAATATTGTCGTTTTTAGTAAATATAAACAAATCAAATATTTTTACCACCGCTACAACGATTTATCACGAAAAACGTTTTTTTTGTCAATTCAATAACCATCAATGCTTAAGCTTGTCCATGTCTACTATTACCTGCCACTACTATTCTGTATCGATAAATTAATTACGTTCAGTTTGATTCTTAGTTTTACCAAATTGGAAAACATTATGGTTTTATGTTAAATGTTTAAATATGAGATGTATTTTCAGTTTTCAAAATCAAAATAATGTAGAAGTCCCATACTTTTTCATTTTTACAAATTATTTGCTTAATCATTGTTCAATGTGACCCATATTAGGTATGTATTTATATTTATTTATAGTATATAATTAATATTCTTACATATTTATGTATTGTTATTTATATAAAACTTAAACAATTTCAATTATGTTAAATTAGTTTAGTTTATTAACCTTTAACTATGGACGTTCTTTTTTTGTCACACTACCATGGACGCGCGGTCTCACAGACCGCTACATTTCATGGTAAAATTAATGATTAGATGCTTGTATTTTTATTAGTTTTTTATTATTATTATCAACTAGAGGTTTCAAACTTAAAGACTTTACATGTATTTAACCAAAACTTATTTTATTTTTTATGAATTTTAACAAATTATCATTTTAAGGCACTTTCAGTCTAAATTTTACCTGAGATCACTTAAAGGAAGAAAAAAAAAAAAACTTTAAAGTATTTTGAACAATCACCTAAAATATCTTTAAATCTAAGGTTTAACGAATATAAAAAACAAAAAATGTACTTCTCAAAATAAAACAAAAAAAATCTGACAATGGTCCAACATTGGTAACATTATTGGCAGTCTTTGCATAAGGGCTTGGAACACTGCAGCCAAATCGCTTGTCTACAACTTACACAATCGTAGTTAGTCTTTCGTTTTAATTTTGACGGACACAGCCTGCATGTCTTTCGCTTAGAATCATTCATTTCCGGTGTAGAGGACTCTCCAACAGGCATATCTGCATTCTGGTCCCTTGAATTGGTCTCGTCAAACGAATAACGCAATGAGCAGGAACGAGAAACTTCTTTTCATCTCAAATCTAGGAGAAATAGCCGCCAGCTTATCATTATTTTGTCTTTCTGCACGATTAGCTTGGTCATCAAAACGTAGACATCGTAAAATGACTAAAAATCTAGTTTCAGACATGCAACATCTAAATATTTCGCAACCCGAACCATCTGTGGCGAAAATATAACTTGTACTTTCATGGTTAGACTTTAATACAGTAAAATAGTACAATAATCCCAAAAATCATTCAACTCGACCATTTCCAATTCTTTCAATTCAACTTCTCCTTGGTCACTTTCATGATTTTGTATGTTAATCGGATTGGTCCGACTCCAAAAGTAGTTCGTTTACTTCATTTTCGAGATTAGGATCATCAACTCGCAATATTTTGCTTGGCCTCTGTTGCAGTGGCGATTTTTGTGTTTGTTTTGATCTATTAGTATTTGATGGATTATTTTCTGACATTTTAAACCAACCTAACCTAAAACAAACACAGTATTGATAAAAAATAAAATGTATTGCAAATATGGACCCGAGGTCTCACAGACCACGATCAAAGTTTAAAGTCAAATTACTCACCCGATTCGCAGCCAACGACGCAACCTCTCGCTTCAACAGTCGTTTCGTTACTAAAACCGAAGCTACTGAGCGCGTCAGTAGTGAGGGGGGCGGGGAAGTGCGTGAACACGAAAATTAAAAACTGCGAGCGGTCTATCAGACCGCGCGTCCATAGTTAAAGGTTAAGTATTTGTAGTCCACCACTACACTAGCTACCTCCCCACTTTTATCTAAGTTCGTACATAGTCCGTCCTATTTGGTCATTGCTTTTTTTTCCATAAGGTGAAGTATTGGAGAGCCTTTGAGATTTAACTATATTATAAACTAAATGTATCTACTTACACTTATTGTTTTATTGAATCCCTTTCAATAAAATTAGTTATCTATTGTTGCTAGATTCCTTGGCGATTAACACTCAACGGAAAATTATAATTTATCGACATGAGCTCGTAGTAGTTTGCACTTGCACTGCACTATTCCTACGTGAGAGTGAGCGCGCGATATCATTTTCTGCTTTTCGCACACGTTTTTTATTGGCTGCAGGAGTCACGTGACCTTAGATTATACGTTTTTAGAAAATGTTGCGTAATGTCATCGCAAAAAGGTTTGGTTTTGTTGCAGCAATGCAAAGTGCATATGTAGGCGTTATTGTGTATCTATTGTTTGTTTATGTGGTGGTAGCTGTGACCCGGCGACACTCGTCCCGCTGTAAAATGTAGTACTATAGCATTTCTATTACCTTATTATTAAGATTTCTGTGGGCAAGACTAAAGCCAATTAAGTTGATTCTATTTGTCACCTACATAGGATAACAAGCAAATAGGATCTGATGCAAAGATAAATAGGTAGATAGATATGTATAGGAATCTGACCTGAAGACAAACTTATGCACTAGTAGGGGTGCGTGGTGTGAACGTAACGTAAACAGGTTTTTCGTAATCGAAAATACTTTAAAATATCTATCGATTCTATTCTATCTAATCTGCTTTGGCCAAAACCTGAACAAATAGGAATCCCGATCAATTCTTAACAGTAAGCTTCTCCACAATTTGGTCAGCAATAAGAATTATCGGTTTTCTTTGACATGGGTTAAGAAGAATTAAAATATTTAAAAATTAATTAATCATTCGAATCGTGCATATTTCTATGTGAATACTTGTGAAGTTTTAATGGCGTAACTACTTCAGCATACCTACTTAATGTAAAAAAGTGATAACAAAGCGACTAGCATCTTTCATCCAAGTCTCGGCAAGGCGGTAACATCTTGCAAGGACTCTAATGAAATTCTTCCGGGTAAAAACGACGTCATAATATAAAATGCGGATTCCAAAAGGATTGTATTTATCATACAAATGGGCAACATAAGAGCCTACCTATTTTACGAGTGAGGGTATTTTAGAAGATTTTATGTGTGAAATGGACTTTTTGAAATGTCTGTAATTGTTGCTTTTTATGGTTTGTTTGTAAACTAATTAGTTTAATATTATACCCAACAAAAAAAAACACAAATACGTGGTTTTTCTAATAATCATATGATGCGCCCTGTGTGGAGTGGACGGGACTGTCAGACTTATGCTGAGTAAAAACCACCCTGTTCCCTTCGGGTTTCAGGGTTGCCTTACCCTGTTAAAACAGTCCCTCGACCTCTTGGAATATGAGACGCCCTCGCTTCGCCTCTGGTCTGGTTCTCGATCGGACGGCGGGCTATCTATTATACATGGACGGCTGTCCATGACCATGGCATTTGGCCGAATATTTATAGTACACGGAATACATTATCTAGACGGTTTTCACGAGAGTAGAGTTATAATTTAATTTGAAAATAGCGAAATAAACAGCTTTGTAATAACTGCATTCATAATGACGTTCTACCCTTCCTTTATATGAAAACCCGGCTTATTGGACGATTCGCACGAATTTAACTCGCACAAAACGTGCGAGTCGACTCCTTTAAAACATATTATTTTTTCTGTAGTCGATTCGCACGAATTTCATTTATTGGCGTGCGAATCGACACCCTCACAAATATTTAGTAGGCTATTCGCACACATATTGTTTTTTATGAAATGCAGTTAAGATAAAGTACACTTGAGCACAGAAGAAGTAAGGTCAAATATGTTTTACTCGTAATAGATAGAAAATAAAAACACAATCTATAATCAACAATATCTGTATTAAAATTAAAACTAAGTACTAAACAAATATGTTTAGTACTTAGTTTTAATTTTAATACAGCTCAATAATAAAGCTCGTGGTTTGAGGATTAAAAATGAGCAAATATCGATCACAGAATAATAAATACTTAAGTGTCACTAACAAACTACTACTACACTAACCACGTAATAAAAAATAAAAGTACCAAAAATTAACATTTTTTTTTACATTACACAAACATTTACTTTTTTAATAAGGTAGGTATATATATGATTAACAACTTTTTCTTATATTTATTATTGACGAACATGTATAACATTAATGTTTTTCAGAAGTGTACCTAAAATACACAGTTCTCATAATTATAACAATAAAACTTTTGATCATAAAACTGGAACTAGGGCTATAATCACTATTTGAATAACAGATTTTTCTTTAAAATAACGTATAAAAGTGACTAAACTTTTTTATCTACTATCATGCTATTAATCCTCTATAAAAGAACCTATGACAATTAGCTTATTGCCAACACTAAAACACTCAATGATATTATGATCATTATATCATCCAAACGCGTGATATAATGAATTTCAAAAAAAGAACATTCTCATGCAATGACATTTTCACCACCAGATCGCTAAAATTTTTAAAAAAGAACATTAAATTGTAGACTAATTAAGTTCTATAGAAAATAGAAATAATGAAGTGGTAGATCCTGATGTACTTGGAATATAAATATTCCAAGTACATCCTGATGTACCTAATGTTGGCAGATCCTGATCTGCCAACATTCAACAAGGTGCAAATGATCAAGTGCATTTCAATAATTGTACGATCCAAAATGTAAATAATTATTACAATAAATAATTCTTTTACTTATTAAGATTTGTTTATTTTACATGCTTCGCAATTAGACTTTTCTTGAATTTACATAGTTCTTACAACACTGTACAACACCCTATGGTATGAGAATCTTTTATAGAGGATTCACATCATGATTGTAGATTAAGTCTTGTATGCAACTGTTATAATTAGGTATTAAAACACTCATGTGATACTATTATCACACTCGGCTACGCCTCATGTGATAAACCCACATTCGTGTTTTAATACTCCTGATTATACAACAGTTGCATAAATTACTAATATACAACTAACAAATCAACAATAATCAGAATAATAAAATGCTTACTTTAATGTAGATATGCCACGTTTTAAGTAATTATTATTATCACTTATTCCATGCAGATCATTCTTACTTTCAAGAAAATATCTGCTGTTTAAACTTCGATTATTTTTTATTTTTATTTCAGTGATGGCTGAATACGACTGTACTTTAATTTTTTTAAACCTTAAAATGAAATCTGTGCGAATAATCTACTACATATTTGTGAGGGTGTCGATTCGCACGCCAATAAATGAAATTCGTGCGAATCGACTACAGAAAAAATAATATTTTTAAAGGAGTCGATTCGCACGTTTTGTGCGAGTTAAATTCGTGCGAATCGTCCAATAAGCCGAAAACCCAAAGAGACATTGAAACATGAATAAAAAGTTTTTCTGAATAGTGTACTGCAGTCTATTTCAGATACGGTTTTAAATAGCTGAGACGCTGTTATGGGGAAGATGAATGTATGTCAATGATGCTACTGAAGCGAGTTTTAAAAAATGTACTAGTTTGTAAGGTAGGTAAGGTTGATTTAACGTGGTTTGTGGGAATATCTTAACCCTTAACAGGTGACTGCGGTCCTGTAACGCAAATGGCATTTGAAGGAACAGAGTGCATAATATTAACTTTATTTTTATCTAGCGGCCCGTCCTGGCTTCGTACTTGTGGCCTATGTTACTCAGGGTGAATGAAGCTTTCTAATGGTAATTTTTTTTTTGACATCGGCACAGTAGATTTTGAGTTTATTCATTACAAACATACATACACACACACACAGACAAATCAGGGACTGACATTACTATAATATCCTAGTGTCTGCAACCAGTCGGCGTAACTACTGCCGTATGAATGATACCGGGCCCCCGAGAAGCTGTCACATGTAATTAGCGTTGCCAGGCGTCCGGATAAAGCCGGACACAGTCAGGCTTTTTGATTGCGTGTCCGGCCAAATTAGACCATGTCGGGACTGTCCGGCTTTTGTTAAGTTTTTTAATTTAATCATTTCTTATATGTGTCATGATTTGGTTTCACTGCCGCTGGTGGCACTAGTCGCGCTCGCTAGCGCCGTTCCACGGCGAGAGGAACCGTTTAGTTGAACGGAACTTTGCATAGGTTTTAAAAAATTGGTCGTGTAATATTAGGAAAAAAGTTAAAGGTGTCCGGTCTTTTCATCTAAATGTCCGGCTAAAGTGACTAGTCTATCCGGTTTTGTCCCTACACATAATACATCATATACCTACCTAATCTTATTCATGATCTCAAATTCTCAAAAGAGAGACTTAAATAACTTATTGGGTGCGTCGTCGTCCAGAATACTGTAACTTTAGATTTTCTCAATTTTCTGTCTCTTTTGAATAAATGAGAAAAAAGTCTTAGTTAGCACTCAATAACTTAAGTCAAGTTTGCTTGCATGTCGGTGGTCGGTGGTAGGTAGTCGATGGCTTCGTTGGCATTCAATAATTAAAGCCAAGTCAAGAAAGCAAAGTTTCAATGTTCTTATGGCGAAAAACAACCAACATTTACTCGATTGTTCTAAAGGTTTCTGTTCTGAAAACGGTAACGGAAAACATCGTGAGGAAACCGGCATGTTCTAGAACTAAAAATTCGAAGACAGGTGACATTTACCTATCCGCATTGGATCCACGTGTTGGATTACAACCCTCGCTTTTTCACTGAGAGAAGGCCATGAACAGTGGGAATACTAGGCTGATTATGCTTATACGAGGACTGACAATTAAGTTCCGGGAATTTCGCTCTGCAGTCTCTCCGGGTAACACTGGTGCGTTCGCTCCGGTCGCATTCGAAAGCTAACACGTTTCTATAGTAGTGTACGAAATTTCAGCTTAATTGGTGCCGTGGTTGTGTTTTTATAGAATTTTAAACAAAGCTACTTTTTATACCCGTGTCGCGAAAATGTCGGATGTAAATTTCGAACAAAGATGTGCGATCAAATTTTTGGTGAAACTTGGGACAAAACCGGCGGAAATTTTACAAAAACTTCAGACAGTGTACAAGGATGATTGTTATTCGAAAACACGCGTTTACGAGTGGGCCAAGCGGTTTAAGGAGGGAAGAGAGTCGCTCGATGACGATCCGCGGGAAGGTGCTCCTTCCACGTCTCGCACCGACGAAAATGTTGCCCGTTTGCGCGCGAAACTGAACGAAGACCGGCGTGTTAGCCTTCGAATGTTAGAGGAGGAACTAGGCATCAATAGTGTTTCGCGTTCGCCCCGATTTGGCGCATAATGGTTGGACGCTGCACCACGACAATGCTCCCTCGCATTCCTCGTACGCTGTTCGCGAATTTTTAGCCAAACATTCCATTCCAACGCTGCCGCACCCCCCATACAGCCCTGATCTAGCCCCCTGTGACTTTTTTCTATTCCCAGAAATAAAAAATCACCTGAAGGGAATTCATCACGGGGGGTTAGAGAAGGTGAAAGAAGCCACGACGCGAGTTCTGAAACAGATTCCACAAGCGCGCTACGAAAATTGTTTCCAGGCATGGGAGCGCCGTTGGCGCCGGTGCATAGAATTAGGAGGGGACTACTGCGAAGGTGTCTAAGGTTGGTTTTGACAATTTTTAATTTATTCTTAATCTATTACAAAATTCCCGGAATTTAATTGTCAGTCCTCGTAATAAAGGAGAAGACTGAAAAGTCGGCAGTTAGTGAACTGTTAATATCTTCACAAATCTTTTCGTGCAGTCAGCGTCAGTCGCACGTTAATGACGTTTTCACTATACCTAATAGAGAGCATTAACCTGCAAAAATTGTACGTAGGTACAAATTTTTTTGAATGCCTGTACTGTCCTAGTGCTAGGCAAGGGCCACCCAAATTACTATCCAACTCTCCCTGAGTTTTACATTCTCCGGCTTATCGACGACTCCAAATGCTCACAATTCACGGCTTTTCTTCAGACATGGGTGCCTGTGTGACGTTTTTGGTCCGTTTGTCTCTCCCAGACCCATGTCAACCTCGCAGACTTATCGTCAATATCGGCGACGCATGTCTTTGAGCGTTTTATGGTGTTGTGTATTAAATCGGTGAGTTCGATTTATAAAATGCTATTCTCGCACTGTTGTGGTACCTATAGGCTATATTTTGTTTCGTCCAATGTGAAGCTTGGGCGTAAGTATAGTCTCAGGTAGCTAGTCTAACTTCTCACTTACATTATGAATGCGAGAGTTTGTGAGGATGAACGGATAGAGGAATAGATGTTTGTTACTCTTTTACACTAAAACTATTGAGCGGAGTTGGATGAAATTAGGTACACAGATAGTTTGCACACCTGGAAGCTTTAGCTAGTTTTTTTATTTATTATTTGTTTCCTGTTAGCTATACCTTGAGGTCTTTAAGTCAAGGGAGAATAGGTTATTTCTAGGCTAGCGTGCTTCATCGACAACTAAATCTTCGCTTACCATCGCGATTTTTTTTTTTAATTATCCTGCACTGTCCCACTGCCGAGCAAAGGCCTCCCCCAATTCCTTCCAGGAACTCTTTTCCTGAGCCGCTTCGAACCAGCTCTCATGGTATGCGTCTAAGTCGTCTCTCCACCTTTTTCTGGGCCGGCTTCGGGCGGCGGCGCAAACCTACCGTTAAATAAATATATAGTTAATAAAAAAAAATTGATCACTAATTAAATTGATGAAGTTCGTCTTTTTTGGTAAAGTTATGTTAAATCATATTTGAAGCGACACTAATGGGATTTGTCAAGGTTTTTACATTATGATATGAAAATTAAAATAATTATGAATAATGGAAGTGTGTAGATATTATGTAAAACTGGAGATTATAATAAAGTGAGGAATTACATTTTAGCCAATTCAAGGTAAATTTTGCACAGTTTATTATTTTTAACTTTCCCACTATTTTATTTGCAATCAATGTTTAAAAATGAAAAGAAATAAGAAACTGCACTTATGTGGTACCATTTTATTTATTTGTCGAAATGGGGAGGTAATCAGATGAGATGTGGCCAATTGAAGTAGCTACCTATGTGTTAGTCAAGACACAAGTCGATCTAAGTTTAAGTCGCGTTACCAACCTTGAAGAAGGTTGGTCGTTTCAGGTAGTATTTCCCAATTGTAACTGGGTTGTGAAGGTCTGTATTCGGTTCGACTGAAAACCGATCCTAACATAGTTAGGAATAGACTAGAGAGATATTTTTTCCTAAAATTCACTTACAGAAAGAAAGAAAATAGTGTTTTTTGGCACTAAAACTAACTGATATTAATCTTACTTTATCTTTATGCAATTATCGATTAAATACATAAACGTGCAGAATTTTATCGTAGATTCTATGTTTTTTTGAAGTGAAAACTTCTTTAGCGGCGTTGAGCACTTTTCTGTAATGGGTATAAAATCTTAAACTCGCGTCAGGACACGTGACCCTGACCGAAAAAACGTAGGACGGCGCAGGGCGCTTGCGTGAATGTTCGTGTGACTTTATTACATTTAAAGAAGTTTGTATGCTGGATACATTCGTTGCTAGGTAACATTGTTTATAAAAGATGTACGTCACATTGGAAAATTATTGAAATAAAAAGTCAACCATTTTTGCGAGTTTTACTAAAATCTGTTCACAAGATATTTCCAACAATTACTATTCAAGTTTTCACTTCTGCCGGCACTCCCAGAGTGCAACCCGTCGTTTTTTTTTGAAATACTATTCTTAATAATATTTTCGTTTGCTCACATGGCGTTTGAAAACTAAGATGTAAAGGTTTTAAGGTGAATCATAGTTTAAATTAGCTGTGCTTTCATCGTTTTAAGCATTTAAAACTTTAAATAAAAAATAACAACAACCACTTCTAATGTCATCTGATGCAAAAGGTTTGTAATGTCGTTATTTTTTCGCATAAAGCTATATAGTCACAAACCGATTTAACAAAAATCTTATATTTCTCCTTATGGTATGGCATATATATTTTAATTGAGAACATATCTATATAATGTAATAATATTAAACGGCCACACAAAATTAAAATTACGACTGAAAAGCGGTAAAGTTCATGTGGAAAAGGAGTAGACAAAGATAATAATTATAATGTAATATTATGCCTTTTTTTTTTTTGCGTGGTAAAATCATCAAATGAGTCCTCCCACCCAGGGCAGGGCGGGAGGGACTGTCAGACTTGTACTGACTTAAATCCACGGTGTCCTTCACTAGCCCTTTACGTACCGGGGTTACGGTGATGGGTAAGTCCCGCTACCCCGGCAGGCTTTGGCCCTCTACAGGCCCCGTCAAATATGCTGACACTCCTTGAGGCGCGCGTGGAACACAACGCGCCGTCGACCCGGGCATGGTCCATGGTCGGGCAGCGAGTCGCCCATTACTCGCTGCCCGCATGCCCGCGCCTACGGTGGCCGGAGATCGTCTGGCGACGTCCGTCGCCGTGGGCGTCTACCACTGCGGGTGGGTCGGAGGGAGGACACTGTTCTCTCCCTCACGCGGCACGCCTCCTCCTTCGCGAGCATGACTGCTTCGCAGAAGGAGGCGACCGCTTCCCACTCCGTCTCGCCCCGCAGCATGGCCTCGACCAATGCCGGGCGCGAGAGGTCTCCGCCTATCGCCGTCGTGAGGACACGGCGGTGCTCTGCCCAAGCGGGGCAGTCCTGCACCGTATGCTCCACCGTGTCCTCCGGACGATCCTCGCAGTGGTGACACCCAGGCATTTCCTCCTTCCTTATTCGACACAGGAACCTCCCGAAACTTCCGTGTCCGGTGAGGACCTGCGTCATGCGGAAGGTAAGGACGCCGTGACGCCTATCCAGCCACTCCTCAAAGAGGGGTCTTACCGCCGCGATTGCGGCGTGCCCGATGTAATATTATGCCTTAGAAATTATGTTACATTAAATAAGTAAAAAATAACACCTACTACTACACTATCATGCATTTGACAACAATAGTTGTCGATTAATTAAAGATGCAGATATATACCTAATGTCAATAGAACCTTAGTAAAATTCCAACTTAAATTACTTTTTATCGAATTTCAGCCACTGCAGCGATCACTAGTACTTATAAAAGTACATATATTTAAATGATGCCATAATTGCAATATGATCACAAGCACTTGTTTTAAAAATATTACTAAGCAAATTCTGTTTCTAAGCCAAGAAACGTTCAAATTGAAATGTTTATAGAACGAAAATCCTGTAGGGGCGGTAAGACCCCGCTTTGAGGAGTGGCTGGAGAGGCGTCACGGCGTCCACACCTTCCGCTTGACACAGATCCTCATCGGACACGAAAGTTTCGGGAGATTCCTGCGTCTGATTGGGTAGGAAGAAACGCCTGGGTGTTACCACATACACCCGAATAGAAATCATTCGGGTACGATCCGTAAAGGCCAGCGTACATCAGTGATGCCAGCGTAGGCTTTTATGTTTTCACAGCTAGCTAGTGGTTACAAGATACAGATTTCAATATACAATGCTGCGAAAGAAAATCTCTTTTGATTCTTCGGAGTCTAACTCTAAACATTGATATTTTTATCCTGTTAGCACTACCTACGTATGAATTTACTTAGGTTAAAGATAAAATGAAATGCTCTTAATGTGCTGGTCTTGAGCCAGGACGCTTGGTGAAAAACTGCCGAGATGCCCACGTCATGGCCAATAAGTTTCAGCGGCGAATATAAATTCTTTGTGCCCAACCCCTCCATCAAAGGGGATGAAACTATACTCGGTTTTTGTTAGAAAATATGTTCCGACGCTCATGTTCATGGTTGAAATATGATTACAAAATGTTTTTTTTTTAATAAAATGGATTTGATGTGACATAAAAGATTTTAAAATAAATCCAATTAAAAACAGTCTACGTGCACGGCCGGTCAGCAAATTTTTACTTAGTTTCACTAGTTCCGTTGTCAGCCTGTAATCTGGCAATCTGCCAAGTTTTTTGAGAAACTGAAATTTTGTTGAAATAATAAATTAGGGACATTATTGTTTCATAAAAAAAATCAGATCAACTTAACTGTTTGATTAAAAAAACATTGTTCGATATTGTGTTCGTAAGTAGTGACTATACTTATTATACTCGTATTTCCAAGGTCCACAAATAGGTCGTAATAACATTTACTTTGGCCGACGGACATCAATTGCGATTGATTAATAATTTACAGGACAAGTTTGTTATACAACTATGCATATTGCATAAGCCATCCATTTGCATATTATAGTAGGTGCCTACAGCCTTTCGTAAACATAAGGGCGAAGAATATGTGCTGTGTGTTTTGCACATTTGATCGGCATGTAATAACTCAAATTAATTATAAAACATGACGAAACTGTAATGGTTCCTCGTTTATCACGGATCCCTAAATTTAACTTTAGGTTGTATGTTTTGATTTTAGAGTACTTATGCGATTGGTCAGGGGAGTCAGCTGAGATACTACTTACCCAATTACAAATAACATGAAGGGGACTAAAAGCAGAATCAGCATCATCAGTCAGCCGCAGGAACACCACTGCTGAACATAGGGCACCCCTAGAAATTTCCAATAGGACTTGCATCCAGCGTGATCCTGTGGTCCTCATCAGATCGTCGGACGTCCACTCTACACATGGATCCATAAAATGCAATTTACAATTCCACAAATGTTTTTTTTTGTTGCTTTAATGAATGTGGGTATATACGGTAAGCTTCAGAGAAAACTCTCCCCTTTAAGATAAGATAAGATAAGATAATTTTATTTGTAAAAAACATGTGTAGGTTTACAATTGGTATGTTCAAAAAAATAAAGTTTCAACATGTTTTGCCTGGAAAGGCGTACAAATACAATATTAATGAATTAAAACAGTTAAATCATGCAGTTACATAAAGTTAATAGAACATTTCAAATGAATACAGTAATTAATAAAATAAAATAAAAGATGTCAAAAGTAAAATAAAAAATGTCCATAGTGCATTATTGAAAATTTATACAACAATAAAAAAAATAAAAAACTGTCTAAATAACGTCATTTAAATAGTCGGCAACATTATAGTAGCATTTATTTACTAGAAAATTCTTCATAGTTTTATTAAAATTGTCAATATTTAAATCTTTGTATGCCTTTGGTACCTTGTTGTATAGGTTTGGAGCCATGCAGAATACACTCTTGCTCATGAGAGCTGTTTTAGCACTATGAGAACGAAGTCTTTGGTTATCGCGTTGACTTCTTTCGGAACCATCGGAGTACTTCGGAAACAGTTGAGGATTCTTCTTAACAAATAACAATGTTTCCAATATATACAAAGAGGGAAGTGAGAGAATTTGATATTTAATAAAATACGGTTTGCAACTGTCTGTTGTATGAAGACCAAACATAGCTCTTATGCATCGTTTTTGCATTTTAAATATAATATGTTTATGTGCGGAATTTCCCCAGAAAATAATTCCGTATCTAAGGATCGATGCAACAAGTCCGTGATAGGCAGTAAGCAATGTATCCGTATTTACTATTGGGGCGAGTTTGTACAGTGCGAAGGAAGAACTGCTAATTCTCTTACTAATTACGTCAATGTGATCTTTCCAATCAAGTTTTCTGTCAATGGTTAGTCCTAGGAATTTGGCATTTACAACTCTGCTTATCATGTGATTTTTATAACTTAAATTAATGACATTTTTTATTGGCATTCTTTGACTAAAATGCATGATTTGTGTCTTATTTAAATTAATTTTTAGATTATTGTTGTCCAACCAGTGAATTATAGAAGCCAAAGTATTATTGATGTCAAGTTCATAGGTGTCAGTTTTCTTACATGCTATTGTCACCGTGCTATCGTCTGCAAAAAGAGTCATTGGATGCTCAGTAGAGTTCGGAAAGTCATTTATATATATTATAAATAAAAATGTATGTTTGTTCCTTTGTTCTCTGAAGCTGACTATACTATAGTAAACTTTTGCTTGAAACTTTCTAACTACGCTTACAGGGGTGCTGTTTTACTGACGATTAAATGCACTGATTTTCTTGAGACAGCCATTGAATCAATCCATTCTAATAGAATAAATGCGAAAGTACTTTTGGCGCCTAACTACAATAATTATACAAGTATAAAGTTCTCCCGAAACGTTTTTATTCGTAAATGCTTTTACGTTTACTTTATCTACTACAAAGTGTGAAGCAAGTATTGATTAGCTAATTACACTATTTAGTTGCTATGTTAATAATTACACGTGATAGTATGGGGACTAATGTGGGGAGCGTCATTTGGTCTCACGGTCATTCACCCACGATTACCTTTGGTAATGTCGTTATTACTTCACAAAGGCAGCAAACATATGGGGGAGTATTCTAACTAAAAGGGGGCCGCGTGGTCAAGAGGGGAGTTTCTATGCGGGTGTAGTCACGAGCACAAACATATATATTCACTTTTACAAATAAAACTCATGCGAAATTATGATATAGCAGGTATTTCAATTAATTATAAATAATTATTTAAAAAATGTCATCCCAGATGTAGGCAGTAGCTATGTTAGTACCTACTAAGAAGCGAGAAAATAAACGTCACTTAAATAAAATATCTGCAGTTTGGGTCACCATAACTACGAATATTTCTTTTTAATATTTTTTTAAAAAGACATTGGGAATTGCTTCCTGTATCGTGGGTGCTTTTACAAACATAGAAATTCACATGCACAAACACCCAGACCCGGAACAACTACTTGCAGATCATACGATTTGAGTGAGTTTGTTACGCATTTACACCAAAATCGCTGAACCGACATTGATAAATTTTCATTCAATTATTTCGTTTTATAACGATGGTACATTACAACATGGGGATGCCGACCATACTGAGTAGTATATTGATGATCTTGACTCTATACCTCTACCTGTATCTCATGGTATGTTGTGATGTATTAGTAGAACTAGATAAGTTTGATCAGTGCTGATAACTGAAACTTTTGGAGATAAGAGATATTGAACGTGGCATGGTTATGAATAATGGTTATGGAGTGGCTGATAATAAATAATAATCTGACATACTTGCGAAATCTTTGGGTTCTGTATAATAATAGTTGTCAAAAAAACGAAATATTACGGCCGGCAGTAATAATCTCACGGGAATGTTACATTGGGATATAAAAATATAAAAGATACGTGTAAATCAACATTATAAACTCTCTGTGTTGCAAACATGTAAATCCGTTTCTTAGTATTTTTGTGAAAGAGTAATAAACATCTATCCTCATAAACATTCGCATTTATAATACAAGGTAGTAAGATAAGATGTAAGTCGTTTTTCGCGTCTTTCGCTCCTGCTATTTTATATTAGTTAGATATTCTGAAAGTTTTATATGTGTGAGACAGTGTTAATCTTTATTTTTAATCGACATAAAAAAGGTGGTTCTCAATTCGTCTGTATTTTTTTAAATATTTGTTGCCTCATAACATACGACTGGGTCAACCGATTTTGATGATTCTTTTGTTTTTTTCGATGCAGTATATTATCTGTCATTTGTTTCCATAAAAAAATGTTTTTTAGTTTGGTTCAATTACCTATGTAATTATCCTGTAACGTAACAATAGGCTATTTAAAAAAAAAAAAAAAAATTAGACCCGTATTTTTTCTTTTGTTACGTAAACCAACATTAACGAAGATACAACGCTTTTAAAAATCACAAAACGTCACTCGGTCGGCACAACATTACAAGCGTTATGACGTCACCAGCCCCCCACTCCTGAATTTCGTTTTATCTTTGTCAATTGATTTAAAAAAACAAAAAATACGTGTCCATTATTCTTCAATATTCTAACTGACGGCCTAAACAGATTTTCAATTTTTTTATGCAGTAAAATACTCTATTCTTAACACAAAGAGTGGCGACTGTCTCCGAGAGCCTTATCGTTAAAGTTTGCTTTTATCGCATATGTCGTTAAACTTCTCTTAATATAATTACAGATTTCTACTATAACCAGTTTTATGTTAATTTCTTAAGCACAAAGCTTAGATTAATCCTGAATAATTCGGCTACATTGAGAGGTTGAGTATAGGTTCAAGCATGGAGTGTAATAGTCTATGTCTATAGACTTGTATTTCAAAGGTTTTACGTCTAGTAAGCTTAATCACAGTGCCTCCATCAAGTTCTAAGGCAGGATTCCCTGAGCTGCCTTTGTAGTTAGTTATTTATGAGACGGCTTACAGAATATTATGTGGCTAGGTACGTAACTTCAATTTTGTTCAGGCTCATGTATTTTTGGTCATGTTCAAGTAACATACTTAGTTAATCTACTGTGTGTACTGTGTACTTGAATAACTAACTTCAAGAGCTACAAATATATAGTATGTAGTTAGTATTACGTATAGTACTTGTAAACTTTTACAGGAGTCTGCTGTTGGTAAATACTGTAAAATATAAGAACAAACAATGATCTTTAAAAAAATGTTGCCTTCACTTGAAGTTTCTGAAATGTCGCTGCGTTTATAAACGTAACAAATAGACAGAACCGGAAAAAACTAGCTAAAGGCTATACAAATATTTGTTTGTCAAGTTCCGTAAGGGAAATCTAACCTGCGATACGCAGCTTTCAGTCGTTCTTTTTGTTTTGTCCACATCTCGGAAAATCCTTGTACAATTATTTATTTAACAAGTTTTTTTTGTTTGTTGATAGGGATGGGACGGTAAAACAAATTCAGCGAACGAAGAAGACGAGACTCCGCCGCCTGCGCACGCCCCCCTCGATGCAGTATGGCAACCCGTCGATGGCACTCGGTGAGTTTTAGAGATTAGCTGTATTAATAAAAAAAAATTACCTCAATTTTTCAGACACTACTGAGATATCCGCTACGCCAATGGGCGTTTAATATCAATTGTTACTGTAGCTGCATAGTGCGCAGCGCTATCTATGATGCACATGAAGATCCAACATCGAATTCGTTTATCGCGTTATCAGAGCTCTACGCGAATTAAGAATGTTATAGAAAGTCCTTACTACTGTCGGTTAGCCCCTGGCCTTACATTTAAGGCGCATCAGAAGATTGTCTGGATAATTCACAAAAAATAACTTTAATAACTTTCAGCTGGTAGCTCGCCAGAGGCCACAACACCCGACTAGTCGGAGGATCCTCCTGTTTATATAGATAGGGAATGAGGAACTTTACATAGGTACCTAAATAGATAATTGGCTATGCGATTGACTGTTCCATTAGGCGACTAGTAGTTTCAACCATAACATTACATAAATAGGAGTCTTATTTCCATATCAAGGAACTTAAATTATTAATTTACCAAATATTTTAATAGTCAAAGTTTCGGTGATTAAATACCTACTTGCCATGATAACGCCATATGTTTACGGGGAGGACAACACTGCATAGCAATCAGTGGAGTTGCGTGAGGGAAGACAGTAAAGCTAACCTGTGCGTTATAACTGAAAGAATTTTCATTTATACTTACTTATATAAACGGGGGACGACTTCGATGCACAAATTGGTTACCACGTATTCGGCATGTTATTTCGTCGCTTATTTAAAAAACCGGCCAAGAGCGTGTCAGGCCACGCTCAGTGTAGGGTTCCGTAGTTTCCCGTCCGTTACAATAAGTGTTAACAAATAGCCTTTTTTTAAACTTGTAAACGAAGTTAAAAAAAATGCTTGTATATATGATTAAATAATTGATTATACTACAAACTTAGTCCAGGAATTTTGTACCACCTTCTTGTTTTTTTTGCACAAAAACTGTTCTTTCCATCAAGTTCAAAATAATTTTCCTAGAAAGTCCTTATAAAGTTCTACTTTCCAGATTTTTTTCATATTTTCTAAACTTATGGTTCAAAAGTTAGAGGGGGGGGGACACATTGTTTTTGACTTTAGGAGCGATTATTTCCGAAACTATTGACATCATCAAAAAATGATCTTAGTAAACCCCTATTCATTTTTAAATACCTATCCAACGATATATCACACGTTAGGGTTGAAATTAAAAAAAAAATCACTTTCTATTTTACATATAGGGGGGCTACCCTAAAAAAACATTTTTTTCCAATTTTTATTTTTGCACTTTGTCGGCGTGATTGATATACATATTGGTACCAAATTTCAGCTTTCTAGTGCTAACGGTCACAGAGATTAAGCGAGGACGGACAGACAGACAGACAGACAGACAGACATGGCGAAACTATAAGGGTTCCTAGTTAACTACGGAACCCTAAAAAGAAAAAATACTGTGGTTTAAAAAATAAACATGGAGCAAAAATTTAAAAATGAGTTTCAAGTCTATCAAAAGGTATAACCATAATTTTGATGCATGTCTTTATTTTCCCTAGGTATTTCATTTTCTGGATTTTTTGCTCATGTTCAGGTTTATGTAGAATTTGTTGAAAAAACTTAAACGAGATTCGAATTAAATAAGTGGTCTAAAGGCACAAACATTGATCATTGCGCCCACTCAAGACTGGCCATACTCACAACCTCATATTAAATAAGAGAGACGAGAGTTTTGTTATGTTAATATCTAGGCCATCGCATATTGTCCACCTTGTCACCTTGTATGTAAGTTTATTATAGATAGAGAAATCTTAAAAAGGTAGCTGATTCAGGTTAAATGCGAAATGAACAGGACGTTGTTTCCCAACTTGGGAAATGCCTATGTCCAATAGTGGACAACGATAGGTTGTTAATGAATAGCTTGTCGTGGTTTGTGATCGAAGCCATAATAATTATCAGTTAAAATTTGAATTCCTGACTTGCAGCCAATACAAATATTCCTAGAATCAGTGCTTCACTTTTCCAAACAGTTTATTGAATATTTTATGATTTCCATGTCACTACGTGTGGCCGACTAGATTAGATCCATGGATATTGAACGATCGATGGTGTAGGTCACTGAGGTAAATAAACAATGTTGATGATCCTTTTGATTTATTTACTTTAGGCCGACGGCTTTGGTCAGACGCAACCTTTACATACGTAAAGGTTGCGTCGGACCATCAGGTTGGTAAAACGACCTTCACGTATATTTATTAACTTACTATCTTATCTTACTATATGTATACCGCGGTATTGCCCGCATGGAGTTCGGTAAATTCCCACCCATAAGATTGTACACACATCGCCACGATGTATACAAAATAGCATCTACAGTAGAATACAAATTCTTTGTGTAAATCATATAATAAATTTATAAAGGATCTGTATGCTAAGTTTCTTCCGTTCCGCTTATATCTAAAATAGTAATAAATATCCATCGATCATAAACTTTCGTATTTACTCATATACAGCTAACAGCGCACTAATAAAGGTACGTTAAAATTTGTTAATTTATCACTTTTTTTTCATCTTCTGTGGAAATCAATCATTTACCTTAGTTATGATTTTGACATCAAAGTTTTTTACGACTTAAAAATATTTCTAGCAAAATACCGTACTTATTAAACTGTTTTGAAGCAATATTTACAACTAAATAGCTGCAGCTACCGATGTCATTTAATTAGCAGATGATGCGAGATTCGCTAGGTTTCTCAACTGTTGCAAAATATTTTCTTCAATGTTGGTAGAACCTAACATACAAGGAACGTGAACGAATTAATTTTGCACGACTGCCCTCGTTCCTTACAATAGCCCGTCGTCGGCGTCGTCATATTATGTTAAATTAGTCACAATTCATAGAGCGCTGTACATTGTTACCAAGCAGCATTGATAATATTGCATGTGTGTGTGTCCTAGTCTGACCAATAATCTTTGATAAAATTATACCTTATTTTGGAGGTGGTAAAATGGTAATCCTGATCCCGCCCTGTGTGAAGTGAAGCGGAAGGGACTGGACTGAATATAAACCCGCCCTGTTTTTTCAATTGTCCTTTACATTCCAAGGTCTCGGTAACCTGCATAGACAGTTACGCGACTTGATAATTATACCTGCCTGCCTTATTGTATTGAGGAATAAATAAAGCTATTAGATATAATTATTAAATACAGGGTTATTTGTTAGAAATTAACGACCTTTCACGAGATGAAAGTACTATAGTATAATTATATGTATACCCTGAAAGGTAGAAAAAATATACTTGTAATGATAGAATATGAACGAACTAATCTCGACTGCTCCTTATGTCGTCATTTACTTAATTTACATTCGTCACAATTCATAAAGCGCTGTACTTTTATGTTACCATGTAACACAGTATTGATAACACTGCATGTTGGTACTTTTACTGAACATTAACTATGATAATTATACCTGCAATGACGTAAAAATAAACATTGACCACACCACAAATGATAAACATCTGTTGAAGGCTTGTCTAAAAAAAGTGTAACTGCAAAACGACGCTTATATCGAGGTGAAATGTCGTTATGACGTTGACATTTTTTTTAGAAAAGTGTTCTACAGATGTTTATCTCTTTCTGGAAAGACGGTGTGTCTTTTATCGTCAACATAACACACGTCGCAACATCACTAAAAAAAGTAGATTGTCAATGATGCGCGGTATCGATAAAATTGTTCGATATTTCAAAATAATGTCGTACCAAATATAAATATGAACATGAATGTCTCCCGCGACAGTTATTACCTATATAAAAATTACAGATACATTCACTGAGCAATAAAAATTCTCGAATAACAACAAAACGATGTTCAAGGCCTAAACAATTTGATCGGTCGTAACACAAATATTTTATTTTTTAATGTTTTCACCCCTGTATTCTGTGTTCTATGATATATTACTTAAATAAGTACATATTATATATTTTATTTACTTTTTATGGTTATTAAAATACTATTAGGATAGTAAAAAGCACTTACAGGCCGGTGTTACTAATGACTTCGGCGATTTAACGCCGTGTTCGTACTTTTTAGTGAGAAAACCGAGTCCAAACTACGCATGAATTATGGTTCACATTATAGATTATTGATATGATTTCAGACTGTGTTTAAGTTGTATGTATTGAAGGTACTGTTTTATGTACCTACGTAAGTTCGATTAAAAGTAGAATCGATATGTAAGTCATCAATCATCACACAATGTTTAAAGTTAATTTATGTTATCGGGACATTTTATATATTTTATCGACGTTTTAGTACACGGAGTGAATTCAAGGATAACATTGCATGTAATAAGTTTTAGAAAATAAGTTGTTATAATGAAGTTTGCTTCACTATTGCATTAGATTATATACCTATAATAATAGTAGCAAGTGGTTAAATAAATAAATAATGTAGTTAAAATTAGAACATAAGCATAATCAGTCTAATGTTCCCGAGGCTGGAAGTCTGGAAGACATGCCTCTTCTCTGTTAGAGGGACTGGGAATCGGAACATTAAATTTTTAATTCCATTAATTTTATATCGCCATTTTTTCCTAGTATTCAAACCGCTACTGTCGTCTTGTGTGCTTAGGCTTTACGCAGAAAATGAAAAGACAACACTTACAATAATTGCGTATTTACATAATAGTCTTTCTCATTATTTTAGTGTTTTAATTGACGATAAAAAACAGGCACTTACTGCGAAAAAAAATGAGCGAACTTCTTACTCACCAAACAATAATGTTAAGCGAGTGCAATATATTTTCATGAATCTTAAATTTCTGTTTACTCAGCGAAGATCCCACCGTGCACCATATTTGTTTCCTTCCTTCTAAGAGATAGGTTTAAGTCCCACAGGAATCACAACTTGTGAATAGGTAATGTAAGAGACACTCGTACTGAAAACTATTCTGTGAAACAAACAAAAAGTGACCGATGGGATTGTGGTCTCTGTAATACTCGTACATATATTCATTCCATGAATTTTCACAAAAGATCTGGGTTTATCCAGGAACTAGCTTTTGCCTGTAGGGATTGTTTTTATAAAAGCTTGTGATATGCAATGATAAATCTTCCTATTAGTGATAGAATTTTCGAATTCGGATCAGTAGTTCCAAAGATTATCGGATACGTAAATCATACGTGGTAAAATCATCACAAGAGTCCTCCCACCCAGGGCAGAGCTGGAGGGACTGTCAGACTCGTACTGACTAAAATCTACGGTGTCCTTCAATAGCCCTTTACGTATCGGGGTACTCATACTTTTTTTTTATCGTGGTAAAATCATCAAATGAGTCCTCCCACCCAGGGCAGGGCGGGAGGGACTGTCAGACTTGTACTGACTAAAATCCTTGGTGTCCTTCAATAGCCCTTTACGTACCGGGGTTACGGTAATCCCTTGATCCCGCGACCCCGGCAGGCTTTAGCCCTCTACAGGCCCCGTCACTATGCTGACACTCTTTGAGGCGCGCGTGGAACACAACGCGCCGAGGGGTACTCATACTTACAATAATATTAACAGGATTCTGTGAGACCACGAAGCAAAATGCTATGCTTTTGTAGCGTGCAAGTTTCAGTCGGCTTAGTCCGAATTGAATCACGGTTTCGCGTGAAGCACATTTTATTTTGTAGTGTACGAGTATCATAGTCTACTATTCCAAGAATTTTCGTGAAAGATCCTTGTTTATCTGAAAAACATCGTGGTCGCGGGACTCACGAATTACTGTGACCCCGGAACGTAAAGGGCTATTGAAGGACACCGTGGATTTTAGTCAGTACGAGTCTGACAGTCCCTCCCGCTCTGCCCTGGGTGGGAGAACTCATTTGATGATTTTACCACGTTAAAAAAAAGAAAAAGGTGAGTGGAGTTTACAAATTGCCACGCGTTTGTAACATGCCAGCTATAATCAGCTTAGTGCTGATCAAATCTCAGTTTTCCGAATCAAAGAATCTATTTATTCCGAGCCAAAGTCTACTTATTTCGGCCTCATGGTAGTTGTAGTCCGTGGCTTCGCTCTCTCTTACCCCTTTTTAGCCTATAGCTGACTCCCTTTCTCTTATGTATCTCTGTACAAATATTAAAAAAAAAAATGTTCAATGATTTTGACGTGAAAGCTTAACAAACAAGCAAACTTTACTTTCGCATTTATAATATCACACTTACTTTCGCATATGCTCGTCTAATACCAGTTTATACGTAATATTTGAAGCACAGGTATTATCGAGGAAAAATGTTTGTAGCTTCCTGCCCTATTAACTAATTAACAAACTTCCACACACGCTGAAGGGTCTTGATAACGCAGGTAAGGGAAATTAAAGCAGCCAATTAATTAGTATGCATGCCTGGAAAAAGTGTTGAATATTTAAATAAAATATACTGTTGCGGACTTTAAATTAAATGGAAATGTATGTGCATGAAAATATAAAGGAGTTTCTACTACAGTTTAATTTTTAGTACCGCTTTATCATCGTTGAGTGAGTTATGTTTGTAGTAGAAGATTTATAGTTGTTTTGAATAGCTACTAATAAGAACGCTGAAAATGGTAACATGATGGCAGAGTTGCGGTGGTGTTATTCGTTTGTGGCTACGAGCTACGAGGATCGTAGCCCCTCGTAGGCTTTCGTAGCGTCGCGTCAGCTCAGTTTATTATTGTTCGTCTGATTGTTCACGGAGGTATGATAGAGTTGGGAATCGATTTAAAGTTAGCCTGAACTGGGATTGAGTGTCGTGTAGAAGGAATACAGACAGAACCTACGACAGAATAGTGATTTACACTGAGTTATGTAAATGACGTACATGTATTCAAGCATTCATTGATGAGCCAAGGCAAACAAAGCAAGAAATCACGCTAGGGTTGTGGTGCAAACTAGTATAATTTTATGACGTACATAAAATAAAGTGCATTTCTGATCGTTAAAAGAGCCGTTAATGTAGACTGGATTTGGCCTCTTTTCTCTATTTAGGGTTCGCTACCTCAAAAGAAAAAAAAGAAACCCTTATGATCACTTTTGTCCGTCTGTCCTTCTGTCAAGACCCGACTCAGAAAAGCGTGAAGGTAGCAAGCTGAAATTAAAACCAAATACTCAAGTCTACTAGTCCTTGGAATAAAACAGACTTCTAAGTCAAAGCAATCAGAAGATATGGCCGTTTATGCTCTGCTTTGCCGCATACTATGACGCTCGCGGTGTAATCAAAACCTATGGGGTACCTATTTTAAGTTGACCTAGAATCGTGAAATTTGGCCAACAGCAAAAACTAACAGTACAAATATAAGTCCGAAATTTGGTAAAAATATATCGATCAATATATAGGTTAGTTTTTGTAAAGAAGCGTTCAATAAAAGGCGGGAATCAGCGGTAAACTGGTGTATTAAACAAGTGTGCAACATAACGCGCGCAAAGGACGCACATTCAAATATGGCAGTAGTGCCAACTTACAAACTATGAAATTGCTACTCGCTACATCTTCTCCCTCCTAAGTTACTACGTAAGTTACAGAGTACTGCTATAATAAATTCTTAACCTATTAAAATATGAGTAAGTCACAGAACAAAACTTAAATCTATAAACCTATTTATAATGCACGCTTAGCTCGTTCATAAGCACGCAGTGCTCGAGCTGACGCGTCGGGTGGTGGTGGCGTTAGTAGGACGACCGAGTCAGCTGGTGTTACTTGAGCAGTCGGCTCAGGTCCCTTCTCCGGAGTACGCCACACGTCGCCTTGCTCAGCTTGTGCTGTATCGTCAGCACCAACAGACGTGTCTACGTGTTCTTGACTAACGACCCCAGGCACGTCCACACACGGTTCATCTCGCGACCCTTGACTCGCTCGCGACAGTGAAAACCTATGTTTATTACGGGCGGGAATAATCTGATCCGCATGTCTACGCCACTGAGTACCATTTCCTATGTCCACATTGTACGATACAGGACCTGTTTTCTTACTGACTGTGCCAGGAGACCACTTTTCCCCCCGCGTAGAGTAGTCGCGAGTAAAAACTGCATCGCCTACCTCAAAATCCCTGATAGCGCCCGGCCCGTAGCGCACCTGTCGTTCCTGTGCAGTACGAACTATCGCGCCTAAATCGGGCCGCAAGGCGTCGAGGCGACTGCGAAGCCTCCGCCCCTGCAACGCATATGCTGGAGGTACCCCTGTCGTAGCGTGTGGACAATTACGATACTTTAACAAAAATTTACTCAAAGCCGCGTTCACATCGTCCCCCTCGTACTGTGCTCTTTTAATTGCCTTTTTTACAGTTTTAACTGCGTTTTCAGCTGCGCCGTTAGCCTGTGGCCTATATGGGGCTGAAGTTATATGTTTTATACAGTTTTTATCACAAAATTCTTTGAATTCTCGAGCTGAAAAAGGCGGACCATTGTCCGTTACTAGTTGTGACGGTAAACCAAAACGCGCAAATATGCCCCTAAAAGCATTTATAGTGGAGCGAGCATCCGAACCCTTCATTGGTAACGCCTCTATCCACTTCGAATGTGCATCGACCATAATGAGGTACCTTATACCGCTACAATCTCCGAAGTCTGCGTGCAGGCGCTGCCACGGATGCAGCGGGAACTCCCAAGGGTGCACCTGCGCTCGCGGTGGCGCGTCGCGCACCACTCGACACGCATCGCATTTCCTACCTACCTCTTCTATATCGCGGTCTAGGTTTGGCCAGTACACATAACTACGTGATAAGTTCTTCATTTTGTTAACCCCTAAATGACTTTCATGAATTTCAGTCAAAATTTGTTTTTGTAAGGTTTGAGGAATGACAATTCTGTATCTATATATTAAACATCCCTGGTCCACTGACAGTTCCAGTTTTCTTGCAAAATAAGGTTTCTCTTCCTCGCAGTAAGGTGCAGCTGGCCACCCAAACAAAACATAGCCCTTAATTTTATTTAAAACCACATCACGTTCTATTTCTCGAGCTACATCTTTAAAGGAAACAGGGAACGTATCTGCAATTAAATTCAAATATTCTATCGTAATTTCTTCGCGAATTTCTTTAGCTAGAGGTAACCGAGATAGTGCATCAGCCGGACCATTGTCCACTGATCTCACAAATTCGACCTTATAATCGTAAGCTGCCAAACGTGCCGCCCACCGCTGCAATCGACTTGCAGCCGTTTGAGGTATACCCCCCTTTTCACCAAAAATGTGTGTCAACGGCTGATGATCCGTTTTTAATATAAAGTTTCTGCCAAATAGATACTGGTGATGTTTAGTCACACCAAATATTATTGCCAGAGCTTCCTTGTCAAGCTGACTATAGTTACGTTCTGGTGCACTAAGTGTGCGCGACACACAGCTGATAGGGCGTTCGCTGCCGTCGTCGTAGCGATGCGCGAGCACGGCGCCTAACCCGTACGCGCTGCTGTCTACTGACAAAACGAGTGGTCGCCCCTCCTCATAATGCGCCAGTACGCTAGTGCTTAAAAGAGCCTGTTTTGCCTGACTAAATGCTAACTCACACTCCGAGTTCCATTTCCAAACTACATGTTTTCTTAATAAATTATGCAGAGGATGTAACAAAGAACTTAAATTGTTTATAAACCGCCCATAGTAGTTCAACATTCCTAAAAAACTTTTAAGTTGTGTAGTATTTTCTGGTTTAGGTGCGTTTGATATAGCTTCTAATTTTTCAGGGTCTGGTTTCAATCCTTCTTTATTAATAATAAACCCAACATACTTGACAAAATCTTGCAAGAAACTACATTTGCTTAGTTTAACGGTGAGTCCTGCATCCCGCAACCGCGTGAGTGCTGCCCTCAAATTATTTAAATGATCTTCATCATTAGCCCCTGTAACGCAAATGTCGTCTAAAAACACCACACAACTCGGAATACCTCTTAAGGTTTCTTCCATTATTTTCTGAAACTTCTCTGGTATACATGATAAACCATATGGAGTGCGTCTATACGCAAATGTACCTATGTGCGTGGTGATTGCGGTGTACAACTGCGAATCCTCAGTTAATAAACACTGTTCATATGCGTGCCGTAAATCAAGTTTAGAAAACTTTTTACCACTACTTAATGTGCAAAATAGCTCTTCGATACGGGGTAAGGGGTAGTAATCACGCTTTAATTTCGGATTAATCGTAATCTTATAATCACCGCAAATTCTTATCTCCCCGTTACGTTTCACTACCGGTACAATTGGAGTACCATAATCCGAGTAATCTATTCGATAAATAGAACCATCGGCCTCAAGCCGCGTGAGCTCCCTCTCGACGCGTTCGCGTAGCGCCAGTGGGACGGGACGTGCGCGAACGTACACGGGGTCATTGTCCGTGAGTAGTAGCCGAATTTCGCGGTTACAGGTACCTAGTTTGTCAGTAAACACGGTTGGAAATTCCTTAATTAGTTGGTCTACGGATTGACAATCAAAAATTGTATTAAATTGCATTTGTTTAATTTGCAATGCCCGGATCCAATCTCTACCCATAATGGGGCGCGCTCCCCCTCTAATGACATGCAAACTTAATGAATGAGTTTTATTTCCTTTAAAACTAACTTCTACCACAATATATCCTAGAGTATCAATCCGTGACCCACTATAGCTACGTAATACTAAATTATCCTGCTTAATTATCTTATGTAAAAATAATTGTTTATACATGGATTCGCTAATTGCTGAAATACGACTTCCTGTGTCAACTTCACACCGAATTTTAAAATTATCAATTAACAGTTCTAGAAAATAAGGTTCATTACTCGTAGACTCCACCTTACTTGACAAATTGAACAAATCCTCTTCGCAATCACTCACGTAATTCTGCCTGGTGCCACTTTCATGTTCACGCACATTTTTGCACATCACTTTTAAATGCCCTTTTTTATTGCACTCATCACATGTGTAGTTTTTAAATCGACACCTATCTGCGGCATGACCCTTTCCGCAACGCCAACACGGCCTGTAGCCGCCGTCGTCCGCTGCAGCAGATCGGGCGCCTCCGGCGCCGCGCGCGCCCTGTTGCCTGCCCGATGTTGCCGCCGGCGCCGGCGCCCCGCGGCGCCCTCTCGTGTAGTGCAGCCCCTCCGCCGCCGTCGCAGCCGTCGCGCCGCCGCCCGCTGATTCCACCGCTGCCGCGCTTGAGGTCGAGGCGCTTACCTCAGCATGTTTTTCTGCTGCCTCTAGAGCGAGCGCCAGCTCTACCGCCGCCTTGTACTCGATCCTTTTCTCAGCGAATATTCGCGATCGCATTGCGTCGTTCGCTAAACCAGAGACAAACTGATCTCGCAAATTCTCCTCGAGTTGTGCACCAAAATTGCACGTAGTTGCCAAATGCTTTAATGCTTGCAGGTATTCCATAAGCGGCTCGCCAACACGTTGTCGTCGCAAGCGGAATACGTGCCGCTCTGCTATCTCGGACCGTTGCGGCTCAAGATGGTCAGCCACTAACTTAACCAGATCATCAAAAGTTTTGTCTTCGGGAAACTTTGGCGCGCACAAATCACACATTAAGGCATATGTAGGTTCTCCGACAACCGTAACGAGTAAAGATACTGTTAGTTCGTCTTTCACAGTATTTAACAAAATGTATTGTTTTACGCGGCGAACGTACGCGGCCCATTGCATTGAACCTAAATTAAACGGCTCTAATTTACCGATAGGCATGATGTTTATTATTTACACACTATTATATCAACTATATTGTCAATTACAAATAGTTTTTTAAACGCACGGTTCACTATATTCATCGAAATCGTCGCCAATGTAAAGAAGCGTTCAATAAAAGGCGGGAATCAGCGGTAAACTGGTGTATTAAACAAGTGTGCAACATAACGCGCGCAAAGGACGCACATTCAAATATGGCAGTAGTGCCAACTTACAAACTATGAAATTGCTACTCGCTACAGTTTTTATTCCGATTTTATATGCCCGTGGGTTTAATTTCGTTCTTCTAGCGAAACCACTGGCAACAAGTTTTCGTATGGGATAAATAATTTTCAACAACGGAACCCTTTATTCCAACTACAACCAATGTATAATATGGAAAAAATATAAATACTTAAGTAAGTACTATTAGATTGAATGCTCTTCAAATTGGCAATTCTACGAAAGCTTAATATGTCTGAGAAATGTCGAGTGTCTCTCATATACTTTTTAAGGACATTTAATAATATTCAACTAGAAAGAAGATCTAGTACAACAGTTTCACAATCTGCATGAGATTCGATGTTATTATTTAACTGCGAGGTCATCGTGAAGGAGCAAGTTCAAAGAAGCGTTCTTTGAATAAAATATCTTGTTCTTTGTATAGTCCAGTCAGCAGGGATTTTTGACTTACAAAAGGTGCTGTATTTTTTTTCAAGAGGGAGAAAACTCAATATTTATAAAGAAAACAAAACACTAATAATATACCGTTTAAAATTCATCTCAATGTACTTGGAAATAGATGAAAAATATGATGAATGTTCTTCTTAACGTGTCGATGATAAAACGAATATAAATTGAGTCGGTCCAGAGCTCGTCTACAAGTTAAGCAACTTCTGAAGCGTCCAGCAGTTTGTGTCATGAGATTTGTCCCTGATTTAAATAGTTTCACAAATGACTGTTTTTTCTAAAGCGGTCATCATGTCGTCCCTGATTGTTCGTTAGATCAAATCATTGTTTATTACTTGGACACAAAGGATTCAATTCAACAATGATGTGACCAGATTCTTCCTTTATTTGCTTTATTTGTAAAAGGCTGTAGAAATAAGACAAGTAGGTACATATTATTCCTTGATATTTTAACCTATCAGTCAAGAAAATAAGTACCAAAGTTTTTCTTTCATCTCCTTATGTACCATATACAGGTTTACAAAAACGAAGTAGCAAACAACTCTAGTCGAAACAAAAGCGAAGGGCTTAAAATATCACGAATAAAACCTCCGCTCCCATATGGGGCTGCGCTGGCCTGCCGCCAACAACCGGGCTGTACGAACATTAGCTGTTTATTTATAAACATAATTTACCTAAATAATGGGCTAAAAAACTTGTTTCGATCTGTTGGGGAATTTTTTTAGAGCGTTTGATTGAAATGTTGTCTTTTTTTAAGGTTCCGTACCTCTAAAGAAAGAACTGAACCCTTGTATGATCACTTTGTTATCCGTCTGTCCGTAAGCCAAAACAGCAACGTGTGGAAGTATCAAGCTAAAATTATACTTTATATCAAATACTCAAGTTTACAATTCCTTTGAGCAGAGAAAAAAATCAAACGTCTTAGTCAATGCAATCAAAGGGATGGCCGTTTGTGCTCTGTTTGGCCGCATATTTTGACGGCCGCGGTGTGATAAAAACCTATAGAGTACTTTCCGTTGACCTAGAATCATGAAATTTGGCCAGAAGCAAGAACTTACAGTACAAACAAAGGAATAAGTCCGAAAGGTAATTTATATCTATATTACAAAAAAAAACCATTACAATTAACACATAGAATAGTTTCTACCCCGATTTTATGTGACCAGGGGTTAATTTTCTAGTCGTAGCGGGTGAAGTCGCTGACTACAACCAGCCCACCTATAATGCTAAGTTTGCGTATGGGATTAATCATTTTCAACTACGGATCCCTTCATTGTGCGTGGGCTGACACGTATTAAGCTAGTTTTTTTTTTTTAATTGTCGCTCCTTGATTTCAAATTTTAATTGCCTATTCTATACTGACTATAATTAAGTCACTTTTAATGTACCTAAATATTTATTACATTAATGTTTAGAGACAATATTTATTTACAATAATTTTGCTCAGTTTCGTCTTTCATTTAATAAACTCTTGTGCAATAAACAATGCTTGAAGACCCTGTGGTTTCAGCTGTTTGTTGGACACTGAATTTGAATGTTTGTGAATCATGAATAAATCGGTTGAGTGGTTGAAATGTGACGCATTCACAGATGGTTTTCTCGCAATTGTTGTAATGAATTACAAAATTGCAATCAATATTTAAAATTGAATATCATATCCGTTGTCATGCTGAAACTCCATGGGGCGCGTGAAACAGAAGGCGTCGTCGAGCCGGCTACCTGGGTCCTTGATCGGACGGTAAGCCATCTACACAATTTTTCCCTTGATGACACATTCGCGGAACACATAATATTCAGTTGTCATGAAAAATAATCAATAGAACCTGTTACGGAAATTGCTGAGGCATCAACTACGCCGCCTGAATTATTCATGGCGATAAATTACTTTAATGTAATGGTCATCAAAACGTAGCCCTTAGCAAAATGGGTAGCGGTATCGAATCAGTGTGACATAAAAGAGTTGTGGTATTGCATTAGATTTGATTTATGGCCGACAGGCTTTTACTGAAATTAATAATCGATTTAATGAAAACTCCGTGAAGAAGTTTGAGGATCTGAAATGATTTTCGAACTGAACCCGTTGACAACACGCCTCACACCAATGAGACAAAGATTATGTCGTTTTGTTGCTACACTTTTTTTATTAGCGTGGTAAAATCTTCAAATGAGTGGGAGGGACTGTTAGACTCGTACTGACTAAAATCCACGGTGTCCTTCAATAGCCCTTAACGTTCCGCGGTGACGGTAATTCGTGAGTCCCGCGACCCCGGCTGGTTTTGGCCCTCTAGGCCCCGGCATTTTGCTGAAACTCTTTGAGGCGCGCGTGGAACACAACGCGCCGTCGACCCGGGCATGGTCCATGGTCAGACAGCGAGTTGCCCATTACAAGAGAAAATTGCTAGTTGCTGCAATAAACGAATTTCGTAATCGGGAAGTGCGATAAAAAAAACGTAATTCTGAAATTAGAATCGTACGATGAAGACTTGACTTTTGCATATAATTGACTCAGCGCAACTGTTTCGGGAACATTACGTATTCTTTAGGCCTGTTTGTTGAAGGGGACATTTTGCCTGAGGAACATTTTGCGAAAGGGACAATCTGCGAAAGGGACATTTTGCTAACTGTTGTCATTTTGCGACTGAGCCCTTCTACATTTTTATTTTTCAAACACTCTTGGGAGGTTACACGTGTTATATGTTTCTGTATGAATTGATAACTAAACAAACAGAGGCCTTTTTTTATCGTGGTAAAATCATCAAATGAGTCCTCCCATCCAGGGCTGGGCGGGAGGGACTGTCAGACTTGTACTGACTAAAATCCACGGTGTCCTTTACTAGCCCTTTACGTACCGGGGTCATGGTAATGGGTAAGTCCCGCGACCAAACAAAACAGAGGCCTTAGCATGAATTCTACGTGTTTGGCCGTACAGCGTACATTAAGTATTAGGCCTCTGCCTCGAATCTTGCGGGCAGCGGGGCGGCGGCGGCGGCGGCGCGGGAGTTGAGCGGGCATCGCAGACCCGTTCTCGAAACGAGCGGGCAGATCGCGCGTCACTATAGCCGCGTAGTGTTGTATTTTATATTATCTATTTATCGGTAGTGAAATAATTTGCTCTAGCACGTCCGAGGATATTTCGACACGCTTCACACGTCACAAAATAAATTGCACAACACTGCAACGCAGACGTGCAGGCGGTCACCGCTTGACTAAAGTCACCGCTCGCTGGCCGCCCCCGCCCCGCTGCCGCGCCGCTGTTTCCGAGGGCCGGTCCATTTGAATGTATGCCTAAGATCCTGCCGCTCCCGCGCCGCCGCCGCCGCCGCCCCGCTGCCCGCAAGATTCGAGGCAGAGGCCTTACGACGTTTGTTGTATGGATAATTAAAAAGCCTCTCTAGTGTACAAACGAGGAAAATATAATCCATGAAATTAACGTAACGTATGTCACTAAAACGTGAAAACTCATGATTAGGCGTCAGACGGGTAGTCATACTGTAAAGTCCGTCATTTAAAAACTCTGGAGGTTTTCTTTCAGTAGTTTACTAAGAACACAGTATCTCTGTTGGTTTACGACTGAGACGGTTCGTACAAATTGCACCGTTTTGATGAGATAATAAAACTAAGATGTCGTCTTCTAATTGTCTAGCAATAACATTTTTAGTAGGTACGTAGGTAGAAGTAGGCGCGGGCATGCGGACGGCGTGTAATGGGTAACTCGCCGATTATGCCCGGGTCGACGGCGCGTCGTGTTTCACGCGCGCCTCAAAGAGCTGTCAGCAATATGACGGGGCCCCCCTTAGAGGGCCAAAGCCTCCTGGGGTTGCGGGACTGTCTCATCGGGTAACCGGGACCCTGGAACGTAAAGGGCTATTGAAGGATTACCGTGGATTTTAGTCAGTGCGAGTCTGACAGTTCCTCCCGTCCCGCCCTGGACTCATTTAATGATTTTATAACGATAAGAGAAGTTACAGAAAGTAGAAGTTACAGTCCCGATTCACGTCAGTCACTGTGAACCTGAGGTTACCAAAATAACCACACAATATTGAATGAAACGTTTTATTGTTAGACTTGTCAAACTGGGCCATTTATTGATGTGTTGAAATATTTCAACACATTAAATAGCTCAGTTTTTTTTAACGTTAACCTTCACAATAGGAATTGCCCCTGAATCGTGGGAGCGTTTACTCACACAAACTCACAGACCCGGAACAACTAATAGCATCTAATTTCCATGGGAGTTGACAGAAACTTTAACTTTATGCCTCGTTCGTCTTTTGCCTCGTTCACGTTCATGTATCATGTCGGTTACAAGCATATTTCAACACATTCCGCAAAATTTATAGAAGATAAGGTCACAACATTTATAAAAATCTTACATTTGTGGAGAAAATTCGTACGCTACAGACATTTGCCGTCTTATGTCATAACTGAGGCTCTTGAATAAGAGAAGAGAGTAATAACAAAGTTTTATTCATCGAAGTTATATTTCACGGAATTTCAAAGCCGAAAGAGGAGGCCTCACCCGTCAGGCAATATGAAGTCACGTAATAAAATGTTAAGCAGAATAAAGACTTGTTGTGACACATTAAATGCCGCGACGGAAATACGAATTTCTCCTCTTAGAGGATTTGAGATCCCTTGAAGTATAAATTAGACAAGGTATTTAAAAATTAAATGAAGTAAATTTTTTAGTATATTTTTCATAGGAATTAAAAAACTTCCGAGAGTTTTTTTCATTTTTACCATACACACTTCATGTTCCTATTGGAAAACAATAATAATTTCATTATTGAAGTAGATTTTCATCCGCAAACTCACGACTTAGGCTCAGTTGAGCCAGTGTCGGGAGTTAGTGGTATTTGCTGAACTGGGCCTATTTGGCGCAGCCGTGAGTCACACAATATTTAAGTTTTCTTTTATGTTTGTTTTTTTCTTTCTTTGTGTAGTTATGGCATGTGTCATAAACGTTTTTTTTTCTTTTCTTTTTGTAATGGTTACATTTCGACTGTTCCTAAAATCTTCTGAAATGTTTCAAGTCATTCGCATAATTATACGTATCAATAAGATTAGAATATAAATAATATCTGTAGACATACCCATAAGACACCACTAATCATACTTTGAGTGTAACAACGGTTGCATTGGCGCCGCGCCGGCGTTATTTCATTGTGATCTATCATCTCGTCGATTCCCTGCTGGGACCTAAGTTGTATTTATCGTTATTTTCAATACACAATCAGACGGGAATGCTGAGAAAATAACCAAATCTTCAGAAGAATTATTAGGTGTGTCGCATTGTTGAACCAGGCTTTTTTTGCCACACGGCCTTCTTGATTTCTAAATACAATTCCACAAAAACAAAAATTACAATTGTTTGCCGAAAACTCCCCTGTCATTCAAGAGGCTAGGTACTTTGCGTTACTCTTGTCTCATTCATACCCCATAGGCAGAATTTTATACCGTAAAGCCTGTAACAGCCACACGCTAACCCTTCTGTATGTAGGCCGGCATTGTATACCCCCGTATTATGAACACGTTGGCGAAAATGTTTTTCAGAACACGTTTCCCACTCAACCTACTAGAAAATGGAAATGGGTTGAGCCGTGAGCGTTGCCAAGGAGAGAAAATAAATTTGTTTTATTTAAATGTAGTTCGGGACTGGAAAGGCAGGCCTATCGTATTGTGGCGAGGCTTTCGATCGTGTCTTAGTGCGCCTTCCATTTTGTGGTGTCGGGAGTAGCTACCGCTTACGATAATGACTTGAAGTTTATTTTAATGAGCTTTGCTTTGTAATATACTGTATTTTGAAATACTTTCTGTTTCGTGAATATTACGAGTATTTAAGATAGTTAGTCATTTTCTCAGATATTGTCGGTTAGATTAGCATTATTAAAAATATGTAGAACTATTTTATACCGAACTATTTAGTTTGAAAAAAAAAAAAACAAATAATAGCTCACTCATTTTCGCCTGGTTTTCTTAGGCGAAGTTTCTATTTTAAGAATCAAAAGCTGCTTCGAGAAAGTTTGAAAGAATAAAATATTTTAAGTCCGTGGTCGACTCAAAACTCTTTTGAAGTATTTCTTGAAAATTGTAGAAACTCCAACCTGTGAAGAATTTAATTAGTTGTTTTTAGTTTCGTTACCTTCTTGATTCTTTTGTGTGGTTAGATATAGGTACCTATTTTTTTTTTTTGAACTGGCTTGGGTTTGTTGTTTTACCCGCATGGTTCTGCTTTTACTGGAATAAAAAGCATCCGGGTTATATCCAAATTTTACCACAATCGGTCCAGCCGTGCAATACAAACTTTTACCTTTATGACATTAGGAGGAATAAGGGGCATTTGTCGAGATGTTAAGAATCTACTTAAGCAATATCAAAACATCAAATAATGACACATGCTCAAGTACAACGAAATGCACATCATTTCGTTTGATTCGCACCGTGAAAATAAAAGCAAAATAAAATCTAAGTTTTGAATGTTTCAGTTCGTGGTTTTCTATCTAAAACAAGTAAAACGTCATCGACCTACTTGAGCATGTGTCATTATTTTTCCTTGACCTGTGGCCCTAAAAGTTAATTATTTAAGCAAATTGCACTTATTAAAGAAAGTCAGAAAGAATTTGAAAACCTTCTTGTGTTTGTCTAGATGAGTTCAACGGAAGCAATTGCACCACATGTCGAGTTGAGAGGCGTCGACGAGTGTCATCGGTCGGCGACGAGCACTCTCGACGTGCAGAGGGCCACCCCTCTTCAAAACTTTTTGCTTTACTATTAATGCAAAATTTTCAAGCTTTTTTTAATATTTTTCGACGAAACTTTGTCTTCAGGAAAGTTGCTGGACGTTTTATGTACCTAACTAACATAGAATCATTTTGTCTGTAGTTAAGTTTTGAAGTTATTTTAATTATTCTAAAACAAGGTTTCGCTCGCGGTTATTTTGAATTTAATCATCAATTTGGTTTGTACTCTGCTTGTAGCAATATAATTTAATCATAATTCGAAAGACACGTGGCGCCATTTATTATCATAAAAACGTTATTGTAGTATTCCTCTGGTACAGCACTTTTTTTCGGGATGATCCCCCAATGTCCGTTTCTGTATCTACACAACATATACAGATGTTTAAGGGGTTTAGGAATGAAAAGGTAATAACCAAAAACGGACATTATTATTTTCGCATTTATATGATTACTTAGGATGAGGATATTACAAGTGGGATGACAGTATTTACTCTGGCGATCCTCGCAGTGGTGACGCCCAGGCGTATTTTCTTCCCTATCCGACACAGGAACCTCCTGAAACTAATAGGTTATGGTTACGAAACGTTATTATTTCACAAGTTAAAAAAAAGATAGTATATTATGGAGTCTTGCCCCTTCTTGTACTTAATAAACTACCCTATTTTGTTTGGAATGTCATCAGATTATTTCCTTTACTGCTTTGGACGGAGCGGAAGGGACTGTGAGTCTTGACTGACCAAAAACCAAACAGTTTCTTCAGTTGCCCTTTTCTTTTCAGGGCCGCGGTAACCTTTTAAATCATTTTTACTTTGATTTGACCAAGAAAAAATTCGAACACTTTAAGTATATATGACATCAACAACCCTGGCGTTTACTCCTCTTTCTATAAACCCAGTTTGAGTCCCGTAGAGGGGAACATTAAATAATAATAAATAAATAAATAAATATTCCACAACTATCACACAACGCCATCTAGTCCCAAGCTAAGCAGAGCTTGTGTTATGGGTACTAGACAACTGATAAACATACTTATATATTTTTTAAATACATACATATTATAGATAAATTACACCCAGACACAGAACAAATGAGCGTGTTCATCACACAAACATTTGTCCTGGGTGGGAATCGAACCCACGACCTCCGGCATAGCAGTCAGGGTCACTAACCACTAGACCAACAGGCCTGTCAGTTTACATTATACAACCTGATTATGTATGTGTGTTATGTAAAGTAGATAAGCATGGTAATATCGGTTTGTATGCAGAGTCATGTCCCGTAATAAGGTAACAACGTTAAACGTGTCAAGTGTTTTGTTTTTTTGATAAAACGGGTGTTGATAAAGTTTTTGGTGTCGAAATTATATACATTCTAAGCGGTTATTGAAAGCTTGTTCAGTGTTTACATTAAGAAGCAAGAGTCATCATCATCATCAGTTCATAAATATTCCCACTGTTGGTACAAAGGCCTCCTCTCTGTAAGAGTGGGCCATAATCCTCCACGCGGGCCCGGTGCGGCTTGATAGATGTCAGATTTCTTCGAATTTTTGGTTTTAGGACATACCAGTTTCCTCACGATGTTTTTCTTCGGCGTTTTGAGAGCAATAGTGATTAAAATAACACAAAGTTATTTGAATCACTATTGTACAAATTACACAAATTAATGCGCCGGGCTGGATCCAAACCTATGACCTACAACTCGTAAGTCGGAGGTGATACCTTTGGGCTACCACTGCTCCCTCCAGAAGCCAGAGTGTCCAGAGTAAGTACGATATTTCATCTTTCTCAAGCATGTTTTCTTTTTTCCATACTTCTCACCTGTCATCCTCCAAATTCGATTACTACTTATTCTTTAAAATGACTAGTTAATAATTTAAATATATTCGTCTAATTTAAAATTCATGAACTTAAAATAGCTAATGAGATCACAGATAACATTAGATATTGTTGTCAAATATTAGGCTTATTAGACTTTTTTGTAAGACAGGAATTGTAGAATAGTAGTTGCCTGATACGATTGGCATTTTGTATATTCCACAACACAATGCCGTACTTCCAAACTGGGACGACGTGCATAGACGTTCTCAAAGTCCAAGCAGACTACAAGGCAATATGACCGCAAAGAATCTCGTGTTAGCAAGGGAGAGGAATCCGACAGACGTGAGGAGACGTACGGCGGGACTACGTGACTTCACGTTCTGGAATAGCTTATAGACTTTCAGGATAAGGACTGATATTAGCTTATGCATAACTTTTAAGCAATTCCAATTTGACGAAGAGGCTAATATGGGTTATGTTATGTAGCTAATCTTACAAGCTTACATACCGTACTTATTAAATATATTTTTGTCTAAATGGATTTCAGCAATGGGATAGAAGTAAATCCTTTATGTCAGTTCCGGTTCTCTATAGTAATATTATAAAGCAGAAGATTTTGTTTCGTTGAACGCGCGCTAATCTCAGGAACTACTGATTCGAATTGAAAAAAATATTTTGTGTTGTATAGTCCATTTTTCGAGCAAGGCCACCACGGGACCAGCCATTAACTATATTATGCTTGTTCATCCAAATTCGTTCAGGCATTTTAATTTAGATAATCTATGAGGTTTTAGGATCTTGTATTATGATAAAGCTTGTTTCTTGTCAGGCATGAATAAAAGAACTGGATTTAATAAACGGTGTCCTTGAAGACATTTGGATTCAGAATATTTCTTTAGCTCGACCACTGACTATATTTTTTATAGTTATGTCCAATGTATAGACATACATGTTTGATGAAGATTGGACGTTTCCTGGCGTCTCTACTGACCTCGAGTTTTTGTGGACCAAATAGTAAATAAAAACAACTTTTTCTGTAGTAATTCGTGTGTGTCACTCTCGTTTATCATTGCTGACAGCTTTTGACGTCACATGTATTTTTTTCAGTTGCAGATACTTATATTCGGGCAACATTTTATTGGGGGTTTAAGATCGGTGGACAATATTAGTCGTGATAGTTAAAAGTAAATAAATCAAATTAAAAGGCTCCTTAATAATATAATGTTATTGTTATGGACATGAGAACCTAGTTGCCAGGTTTTAAAGCACGCAGTTTCCATTAAAGCGACTACCGCACAATATCGCGATCTAAAACCACACGAAACAGACCCAAGTTTGTAATCTTCATCTCAGTTCAGTTCTCAAGCGGGTTAATATTTACCAACACATTAACTACGTGCCTAGGTCACCGATGCTTGCTCTTTCCATATTTCATCAAAACGCTATTTGCAAAGCAATTGGAAAGCAGTTACGTTGCATTTATCTGTTTTTAATTTAATATGAAACATTCAGTCATGGGCTTTCTGCGAAATACCTTGTAAAAATCGAAGTAAATTTCTCAAGGAATGTTTTCCGTGCAGCATAAACTATTTTTCAATTTCGAAGACTTGTTCTTATCGCACTACGATTAGGTACAACATGCAGTGTATTTTTGACACGTGTGTTTTAGGGTTCCGTACCCAAAGGGTAAGACGGCACCTATTACTAAGACTGCGTTGTCGTTCGTCTGTCTATTTGCCTGTTTGTTGTTCTGTTACCAATCTGTATCTTATGAACCGTGATAGACAGTTGTAATTTTTCCATTGTTTATTTCTGGTTGGTTCTGTTCTCGGTCCTTGCTCCTATCCTCGCCATCACCTCGGGTGATCATTCTGCATCGAATGCAGTAACAAATTTTCCCCGTTCATACCGAAATATATTATGACATAAACAGTGTTAAGCGCAGTTATTAACGTCCTTTTTTTTTTTTTTTTGCGTGGTAAAATCATCAAATGAGTCCTCCCACCCAGGGCAGGGCGGGAGGGACTGTCAGACTTGTACTGACTAAAATCCACGGTGTCCTTCACGAGCCCTTTACGTACCGCGTACCACGGGGTTACGGTGATGGGTAAGTCCCGCGACCCCGGCAGGCTCTGGCCCTCTACAGGCCCCGTCAATGTGCTGACACTCCTTGAGGCGCGCGTGGAACACAACGCGCCGTCGACCCGGGCATGGTCCATGGTCGGACAGCAAGTCGCCCATTACTCGCTGCCCGCATGCCCGCGCCTACGGTGGCCGGAGATCGTCCTGTGACGTCCGACGCCGTGGGCGTCTACCACTGCGGCTGGGATGGAGGGAGGACGCTGTCCTCTCCCTCAGGCGGCCCGCCTCCTCCTTCACAAGCATGACTGCTTCGCAGAAGGAGGCGACCGCTTCCCACTCCGTCTCGCCCCGCAGCATGGCCTCGACCAATGCCGGGCGCGAGAGGTCTCCGCCTATCGCCGTCGTGAGGACACGGCGGTGCTCTGCCCAAGCGGGGCAGTCCTGCACCGTATGCTCCACCGTGTCCTCCGGACGATCCTCGCAGTGGTGACACCCAGGCGTTTCTTCCCTCCCTATCAGACACAGGAACCTCCCGAAACTTCCGTGTCCGGTGAGGACCTGCGTCATGCGGAAGGTAAGAACGCCGTGACGCCTATCCAGCCACTCCTCAAAGAGGGGTCTTACCGCCGCGATTGCGGCGTGCCCGAGTTATTAACGTCCTGCGTTAAAATGATCCCTACTGTCATTATTCTTTTCTCCGACTTTCCATTTATTCAAACAATAAAAACTGTGAATTAGCAAAATGATAATAAAAAGTTATGTCATACTACGAGCGAGTTTCAGCGTTAAAACAGTTAACACGCATCGCACACCGCTTCTCTTGAAAACTTTGTCTACTAGTTTTAAATTGAAAAGATTCACTCGACAGTTTGAAGGAATTTAATTAGTGGCTTGGAATGTGGATTAAACTCCATGATGAAGGCGGCCTCGATTATGTTAGGGATGTCAAGATATTGCTTTAGGTGCCTTTTCTGCGGGATTAATGTTGCTCAGCGAACTCTCGCATGAGATATTTCATTTTGTAAATTCATCTCGTCACATTTGTGGATTGATGACCCTACAGATTCATATTAAGGCGTTATGAATATTTATATAAAAACCGTGCCTGGCGTGGCAAAAAGGCGCGGCTATTGATTCTGCTCATTCCATTACCTACATGTAACTCACATGGTTTCCAGTTAGAGTTTTTTTTATTGTCTTTCATCAAAATTTACTTAAACATACGTAAGAGGTTTATTTGTCGGGATTTTTAGTCTTGACTATGGAGGTGAGCTTTATAAGCTTATCTTGTACTTGAGTGACTTTCGATTCAGTTATGATAAGGGATGAATGAGGCAATTTTGAACATTTTTTGAGGGTGCTTATGAAAGTAACGAATCATCAAAAAGGAAAAGTTATAGGCATAGACGAAGTAAAGTACATATTTATTACTAGCTTCCGCCCGCGACTCCGTCCGCGCGGATGTCGGTCTTCGCGTGGATGGTTTATTTCCCCATTTTGAGTAACTCTGACAATGACATCTTATAAATATTACGGCGCTGAATCCACTGCGGGTAATGCAACGTGTGTTCGCGGTTCTACAGAACAACGTCTATGAATAAAACTGAAAAATAAGATATTTTTTCTACGTATTTTTCCAGGATAAAAAGTATCCTATGTTATGCCCAGGATAATAAGGAATAATTATACCAAGTTTCATCGAAATCGAACCGGTTGGCACAAACAGACAGACAGACAAAAAATTTTTTAATCATATATTTGGGTTTGGTATCGATCCAGCAACACCCCCCGCTATTTATTTCTTCAATATTTTCAATGTACAGAATTGACCCTTCTACAGATTTATTATAGTATAGATTTTGTAAAAAACCATTGCTGTGAACAATATCCAGAAAGAAAAAACAGGCGAGAGCGTTCGTATGGAGAAAAGGCCACTTGCATAAAGACGACACGGTTAGTGCAGTGGATGAGTGATTGGATTGCTGCGCTGCGTGTCGCGGGTTAGATTCCCGCACGGAGCAAATATTTGTATGATCTACAAGTAGTTGTTCCGGGTCTGGGCGTTTGTGTATGTGAGTTTCTTTCTATGTTTGTAAACGCACCCACGACACAGGAGAAATTCCTAGTGTAGGGCAAAGTTTAAAAGAAAAAGTCCTCTTCTAACATGTTGGAATGTTAACAGGCTACGCCAGGCCGGCCCCATTGATGGTAATTTAGCTTTTTCTTTGCAATGAGAAACCCAGTCATACTCCCATATTCGCTTTATACTAATACGACACAATGGGCCACTAATGAATTGTTGTTAGAGTAATAAGTAGGTACTAACAATATCGTGTAATGTAACATAATCACGTAGTTTGTAACGCATCGCTGACTTGTGACACTCATTAGCTTCTACCGGTCACTAACTCTGTGTATTTCAGTTATTACTATCGTGTTTAATTTAATTTTATTATTTTGAGTACCTACCTACATTAAACGTTACTTTTTTTTTACGTGGTTAAATCATCAAATGAGTCCTCCCACACAGGGCAGAGCGGGAGGGACTGTCAGACTCGTACTGACTAAAATCCACGGTGTCCTTCAATAGCCCTTTACGTTCCGGGGTCACGGTAATTCGTACAGTCCCGCGACCACATTGTACGTTACTTAGTAGGCTAAGTAACGTAATTTGTGGTCGCGGGAGAGAGTCTTGAAATTTTGGAAATGTGCTTGAGGGCGGCATGCTGAAAACATACTCGTTAATACACACATCAACAGAATCTAGGGATATCTTAATCGTAAATTATTTACGATTGTTTAGTTTAAAATCTTTTTAGTTTTCATAAAAAGTTTGTATACAGATTGAAACCTCATTTATTCTATTTTCAAAATTTAAAGAATAAATATTAAAAAAAAAAAGAAAAAACAAAATACGGTGGCAAAATTGTTAGTGATTCGTTATGTTACGGAAAATTAAAATTGTTTTATTAATATTAATTAATGAACAGGGATTAGATTGGTATTCTTTTTTAATTTAACGTGTCGTGTGAGCTTTAGGAGTCATGTCACGTCGTCATTTGAGTCGAGATGAAATGTTACGAGCCGTGGGCATGCTATAAAATGGTGCTATTCAACGCTTCGTTGCTGAGGCCCTACACACCAGCCAAAACGTGATATCAAGGTTGTGGTTACGTTATCGCAGTATTGGGGATGTAGCTGAACGGCACACGGGTAGATATCGCGTTACTACGCAGAGACAGGATCGATTTTTCCAAATAACCGCTAGAAGACAACCCAATATCACAGCGATGCAACTAGTACAAAGGCTCCAGGAGGACCACCAGCTGCTGGTAAGCGACCAAACCGTGCGAAGGAGGTTGCATGAAGTTGGTCTTCATGCTCGAAGACCGCTACGTGTTCCAGCATAGCGACGTGGCAATCGCGGTCGGCGGCTTTCGTGGGCTCGGGAGCATTTACCATGGAGTGACGAACAATGGTCTTTGGTGCTATTCACCGACGAGTCCCGGTTTGGGTTTCATCTGGAATCACGAAGAACACGCGTTTGGAGAACTCCAGGGACAGTTAGCCGTCTAAGGCACCCTCAGGAGGTCCACTCATACCAAGGCGAGACAATCATGGTGTGGGCAGGAATTCGTCTTGGCGGACGAACCCAGCTCATTTGGATCCAAGGTAGCATGACTGCACAAAAATACCACGAGGAGGTAGTAGAGCCTGTTATTGACCCACACAGAATCCAAATGGGCCAGGAATTTCTACTCATGCACGATAATACTCCTTCCCATACGGCGCGGCCGGTGTCGACCGCTCTCCGAGACCACGATATTCAAGTTTTGGATTGGCTTGCACAGTCGCCCGACTTAAATCCTATCGAGCATGCCTGGGACATGTTACAACGAAAAGCTTTGAGAGATTTCCCGCCAAATTTGACGACACAACAACAACTTTACGACCACTTGCAAAGAACATGGGACCTCATACCGCAGCAAGACATTGACAATCTAACTTTAAGCATGAACAATCGATGTTGATGTGTAATTAATGTAAGAGGTGGCAAAACTGATTATTAATAATTAGATTTAATAAGATTTTTTAAATTTTCATTAAAATTAATAGCTTTATAAGAAGAAATGAAGTTTTTTACCATATTAATTTGCTACGGCGATTAAAATAATTAACATTTCTATTTAAAACAAAGAAATCACGAAATGTTTTTTATTTTTTACTGTACACCTTAAAATAACCTATCATTCTTCCATTTACTATATCACAAAATTCTTCATAGATTTTTAGATATTTGATGAAATATAAAATATCCCTAGATTATGTTGATGTGTGTACTTCGTCAATTATTCCTAAATACAGAAATGCAGACCTGGCTGAGAAAAACTGGTATTGAACGAAGCTAAACGTTTTTAAAGATGCGATTTTTTGGCCCCAAAAAAGTGTTTCATGTGTTTCGAAACCTTTGTACCTTTAAAATTGAATATTAAGAGAGTGGAAAACTTAATAAGCCAGGTACATTATTTAGGATTTACAGCTTGTCAGGCGCAAAAATGTGCTAAAAATTAAATTTCCTACAATTGTTCTAATGAGTGGTGTTAGACACGCCCGAGTGTTAGACTGATAAACAAAATATGATGGATACCTATATATTCAGCTAGAATTCAAATAATGGATTCTAATCTGCCATCTGCATCCGTTAAAGCGTCAGACCAACGAACGAGCGATTTACATACAGTCCGTTACTCTTGTTATCAACTTGTCAGTTATCACTTATCCTCACCATTGTATTAACCGGATGAGACTCATTGCGATTTTATAAGGCTATTTATATTACAATGAAATAAATTACTTGACACATCGAGTTCGGTGCGGTCATTGTAATTGATATACCTTTTCACAATTCAAATTATACAGTCAATCCACATTGGTACTAACAATTTGATGTTGACAGCATCTTAACTCCATAGCAATTATTGTATATGGATTCACGTAGCCAATTGCATTTGATTGACCTTACCTAGTTTTTGAAGATAATTGAAGCATGTTCATGTTTGTACTCAGTTTTGGCTAATATGACACATTAGCAATTTAAGTTTGGACTACCATAGGGTAGTCCAAACTGGGCAGGGCTTCAGATAGTCCAAATATATCTCAAGTTATCCGTATAGTGCCGTAAATCTTACCTATATGCGTTAATCCTAGCTTTATATGCCATTTGACGAACGACAGGTATTATCGAATCAACACGATAAACGCCTGGTAAGCATCAAATTATAATTTGATTCACGGTTGATGTATGTATGTGAAACAAATTTGACTAGTGTTCGGTAGGTATGAATATTCAAATATAAATAGTCAATATTAGTTTTTCTATTCCCATAGTGTGTTAATTTTCCTGTTGATTGAAAAACCATAAAAAAAGTTTGTTGTATGGGAGCTGTCGCTTTATTAATTTTAACTTTATGACTGTCTTTTAGCACTCGTGTTGATACTCGTAAGCGATGTACAAGAAATATTGTCTTTTTTTTTTGTTAATGGTTTTCTGATGATAACATACTATTGAATCATTATTATAGCTCATAATATCAGTATCTAGATCTACACGTGGTAGTAATTTTCAAGGACACATGGCGTTAATATCTCAATGTTCAGATGAGCTACTCCTATTAACAAATGTTATTTTATTTAAAACAGCGTTCTGTTCAGTGTTCGATGTGTAAATTATTATTAACATTTTTTCACTTCTTTATTTGAGCCCAGTACCCAACTTCGATCGTGGGTATATTGCCGTTTAAGACGTTAGAAGTGAAGGAGTTTGGACTCTTCAACACATGTATTTATATCTATAATAAAATATTCGTTCGATTTTGTATGTAACGGCCTTAGATTTTACAATTCTACGGTCGTAACTATTTACCGACTGTGGTTAATTCAATGCACGTCTATCGTAACCATACAATCATGTTCTATTAATAGATTAAGGATGTACCAAGTACCATTAACATTACAAGTTGCATTCTTTAACGAATGTCAATAAACTATTGTAACTCAATAATTCATAACATTTAATATTTATGTATCATCTTATTTCTATCTTACTAATATAATAAATTTGTGAGGGTGGATGTATGTTTGTTACTCTTTCACGCAAAAACTACTGAACGGATTTGGATGAAAGAACAGTGGAAGATTTTGTATGGGCTGCAACTCTTCCCTCTTACAGCCATAGAACACTTTAATATTATTCAAGTAGTCCAGAAAAAACGGACTATTTTCTACAATAAAACAGTCAGTCCTTTTCTGGAATTTTATAAGAAAAGTATTTAAGGTTATTTTTTTCCATGGTAGTTGTTAGCTAAGCTAGCCATATTATCATTAATTATTCCTTTTTCGTGTGAGGATGTGACAAGCAAGAAAGAAATAATTCTTTAAATTAATATCAATAAAAAAATAGACCGATTACCTACTTGTCTACCAACGGTCTAAAAAGTTCTTGCATACATATTGTGTACTAGCACTTTGCCCGCGGAGTCGGTGGTGGACGTTACGTTCGCCACCTCCAACCTGTCGCCGCGCGTCACCGACTGGCGCGTTGTAGAGGAGGTGGAGACCTATTCCGACCACCGGTATATCCGGTTTGACGTCTCCGCCCAGAACTCAGACGCGCCGGTCAGACGGAACCCAAGTGGTCCGCGATGGGCGCTGAAGCAGCTGGACCGGGAGCTATTCCTGGAAGCCTCGATCGTGCAGGCCTGGGTGTCACCACCGGACAGGCCTGCCGACATCAACGATGAGGCGGAGTGGTTCCGGGAGGCCATGTCAGAAATCTGCGACGTGGCCATGCCCCGGGTCCGGCAAGGACGCGCCCGGCGTCAGCTGTACTGGTGGTCGCGCGAGCTAGCAGCGCTACGCGAGGCGTGCGTTGCCGCGCGACGCCGGTACACCAGGTTCCGCAGGCGCCGTACCCGACCTCCGGATGCGGCGACTGTAGAGACGGAGCTGCAGGATGGCTACAGGGCAGCGAAGACCGCCCTCCGCGACGAGATCTGGCGGGCCAAGGAATTGGCCCGCAAGGAGATGCTGGAGGCTCTGGACGGGGACCCATGGGGCCGGCCCTACAAGTGGGTGAGAGAAAAGCTCCGCCCCTGGGCTCCCCCGTTGACGCAGAGTCTCCAGCCTCAGTTCGTGGAGGACGTGGTGAGCGCCCTGTTCCCGTCGCGGGCGGAGCACACTCCCCCGCCCATGGCTCCGTCTCCGACGGTGCCTGACGCTGTCGCAAACGCGGACTACAGCGACGACGACTTCTACGACGCTCCGGAGGTGACCGAGGTAGACCTGAGAGTGGCGGTACAACGGCTCAAAGCCAAAAATACCGCCCCAGGACCCGACGGCTTGCCAGGAAAAGCCTGGGTCCTGGCCTCGGGGACTCTCGGGCCTCGACTGGGGGGGCTCTTTAGCGCGTGCCTGGAGAGGGGCCAGTTCCCGCTTCGTTGGAAGACGGGGAAACTGGTCCTGATCCAGAAGCCCGGGCGCCCTGCGGACTCTCCGTCCGCATTCCGGCCCATCGTGCTGCTCGACGAGGTGGGCAAGCTCTTTGAAAGAGTAATTGCAAACCGCCTCGTCGGGCACCTGAATCGGGTGGGCCCAGACCTTGCGGAGAGCCAGTTTGGCTTCCGCAGGGGGCGCTCGACGGTGGATGCCATCACGCGCGTGAGGGCCCTCACGACGGGGGATGCGGTTTCCCGGGGCAGGGTCGTCTTGGGGGTGTCTTTAGACATCTCCAATGCCTTTAACACCCTGCCCTGGAGTTGCATCAGGGAGGCACTCCGGTATCACCGGGTGCCGACCTACCTCCGTCGTATAGTCGAGGACTACCTGACGGACAGAGCCGTCATCTACCCCGGTCACCGGGGAGAGTGGAACCGGCGAGAGATGTCGTGCGGTGTTCCACAGGGATCGGTCTTGGGGCCGCTCCTGTGGAACATCGGTTACGACTGGGTGCTGCGCGGCGACCTCCCTGACGGCGTCGGCGTAATTTGTTACGCCGACGACACGCTCGTCCTGGCGAAGGGAGAGTCGCACCAGGCGGCGGCCGACGTGGCGACGCAGGCGGTAGCGACAGTCGCTAATAGGATCCGGCAGTTGGGACTCGACGTGGCGCTGCACAAAACAGAGGCCATGTGTTTTCATGGCCGTCTGAACGCGCCACGTTCAGAGTCCCACATTACGGTGGAGGGGGTTCGCATCGGCGTCGGGAGGACGATGAAGTACCTGGGACTCGTCCTCGACAGCCGGTGGAACTTCAGGGAGCATTTCCTGCATTTGGCCCCAAGGCTGAACCGGGCAGCAGCCGCTCTCAAGCGACTCCTGCCCAATCTCGGCGGGCCAAATGCCTCCTGCCGGAGGCTGTACGCCGGTGTCGTGCGGTCCATGGCCCTCTACGGGGCCCCCGTGTGGGCCCTAAGCATCCGGTCGCGACCACTCAAGCTGGTCGCATGCCAGAGGGTCATGGCTATCCGGATGATCCGGGGATACCGCACGATCGCCGGCGAATCGGCCAACCTCCTAGCCGGATTGCTGCCCTGGGATCTGGAGGCGACTGCCCTCCAGCGCGTCTATGAATGGCGCGTGGAGGCGCAGCGTCGGGGCGAATCCCCGCTGCCTCGACAAGTCGAGGCGCGGCGGGAAGAGCTCCGGCGTGATCTCAGGGCAGTATGGAGGGAGCGACTGTCGCAACCGAGGTCCGGGCACGCCGCAATCGCGGCGGTAAGACCCCTCTTTGAGGAGTGGCTGGATAGGCGTCACGGCGTCCTGACCTACCGCATGACGCAGGTCCTCACCGGACACGGAAGTTTCGGGAGGTTCCTGTGTCTGATAGGGAGGGAAGAAACGCCTGGGTGTCACCACTGCGAGGATCGTCCGGAGGACACGGTGGAGCATACGGTGCAGGACTGCCCCGCTTGGGCAGAGCAAATCAAATCAAATCAAATCAAATCATTTATTTCAACTAGGCCAATTACAGGCACTTTTGAATTGTCAAAAGACATAAAATAAAACTAGTACAAAAATAGTTATGGTGCTACAGTCCCAGTCACAAGACATAAAAACTGTGAAAGTACCGTAGGTGCTCATTCCAAAGCGTAGATCTCTATGGAGAAGAATGAGCAAGAAACTCCATGGACACTCTTTTTCAATCGCCAAAATTATTACAAAACTTTTGTTACATCATTCATCATCAGATGGCACATTATGTGAGAACGATGTGGCAAGTTAATAGTGTCCATAGTAAATATAAAAAAGACAATTCAAAAATAAAGTTACTTTAAATTAAAAATTAAAATAGACCCGGGCAGCTAAGAGATGACCAGTCCCAACTGACAGCGCCCGTTCACGAACATGACGCATATATCAGCACCATTCAGCTCAACCATTTTGAAGGGAACTAAATGATCCGACACACACGCCACCATCAGCGAGACATTTGAGTGAGCATGACATACTCTCAACCGCCAGAGTCATTCAAGTCAATAAAAGACGTAGGTTTCTAGTCAAAGATAGCTCTGAAGTACATGGTACTCACACAATGCTGGGTATGACGCTATATAATACTAGGTGGATACACTCTATACAATGCAAGAGATAGGTGTACATTCTTCATCCGCTGCGACAATATTAATAAAAGATGAAGGAAACCTACGACTGTCGTACTAAAATAATAAACAATGCACACAAAAAGACAAACAATAAAATGTAAAGTAGGACAAAATGTCCGTGGATCAAAATAAAATACTAAAACAAATACAAACACATAAAATAAAACAAAACAAGATGACTTAATTAAGTCATAAAAAAACAAATAAACAATTATATGAACTCATATAACTAGTCGGGGAAAAAAAAAAAAAAAAAGAAGAAATCTGGGGAAAGAGCATGAACGCCGTCTTAACTACAACAGAGTGACCAGCTGTTTTTATCGTCTAAGTAATCGTTTATGGAATAATATGCCTTAGAACAAAGATTGGATTTAATCTTAGATTTAAACACATTAAACGGCAAGTCTAGCAATGACGAAGGCAATTTATTATAGAATTTTATACCAAGGCCTACAAATGAGCTATGAACCTTATGAAGCCTATGAAAAGGAACACGTAGGTGGTGCTTATTTCTTGTGTTAAAAGTGTGAAAATCACTGTTTTTGGTATACAGATGTAAATTCTGCCTAATATATATAATGTTTGCAAAGATGAATTGAGATGCCACCGTCAGAATGCCAATCTCCTTAAATAAATCCCTCAGAGAAACTCTAGTACCCAGCTGGTAAATTGCCCGAACAGCTCGTTTTTGTAAAACAAATATGTTTTGAATATCAGCCGCTTTTCCCCACAATAAAATGCCGTACGACATAAGGCTGTGAAAATAACTAAAATAAACTAGTCGAGCTGTATCAACGTCCGTGTATTGTCTTACTTTTCTGACAGCGTAGGCTGCCGAGCTTAGTCTTCCCGCTAAACTTGTTATATGCGGACCCCATTGAATTTTAGAATCTAATTTAATACCCAGAAACACAGCTGAGTCAACAGTTTCAAGTTCTTCATTACTTAGAACAATGTTAGGCCCTAGATTTGTAACATTTGGCAGGGCGAACTTTATGCATTTAGTTTTTTTGGTATTGAGAACCAGGTTGTTAGCAGTAAACCAATCCGTGACCAATGATAATGCGGTGTTAACATCGTCAAAATCTTGTCTATTTCTATCTACTTTAAATAATAGAGAGGTATCATCTGCAAACAGTACAATGTCACAAATGCCCTTTAAAAGATATGGCAAGTCATTGACGTAGACCAAAAACAAAAACGGACCTAGAATTGATCCTTGAGGCACACCTAGCTGTACAGGTTGACCAGTAGATTTCGAGCCATTAACATCTACGCATTGAAATCTATTACGTAGGTACGATTCTATAACATTAAGAGCTTCGTTTTGGACTCCGTAATGATTTAATTTTCGCAAAAGTGTATCATGGTGTACGCAATCAAAGGCTTTGGATAGATCACAGAAAACACCTATTGCATTCTTACAGCTCTCCCACGCCTTAAATATGTGCTTCAGCAAAGCAACACCTGCATCAGTTGTTGAACGACCTTTCGTAAAACCATATTGTTCACTATGAAGGAGGCTATTTACATTAAAATGACTAAGCAACTGCTTGAGTATCAATTTTTCAAATATTTTGCTAAAAGCAGGTAAGATAGAAATAGGTCTGAAATTACCAATATCATTTTTATTGCCTGATTTAAATAATGGTATAACTTTACTACTCTTCATGAGGTCAGGGAAAGTACCCAGATCTACACATTTATTAAAAGTAATTGCAAGATAGGGGGCAACGATGTCAATTATATTACTTAAAAGTTTAATTGAAATGCCCCAATAATCGCCAGTATGTTTAGAATTAAGCGTGTTGAATACATTTATTACATCATATGGTGTTATGTGTTTAAAACTAAGCAGGTTACCGCATTTAGGCACATTGCGTTGCAGAATGCTTTCAGCTTTAGACGGAGACGAGCTTAAGGAGCGAGTTGTAGTTATAGGAATATTTGCAAAGAATTCATTAAATGCGTCTGCTACGCTAGTCGCATTTGTAATTAGTTGACTGTCTATCATAATCTCTAATTGATTTTCATTATTAACCGATCTTCCTGTTTCACTGTTGATAATTTGCCAAGTAGCTTTAACTTTGTTAGTAGAATTTTTAATTTTTTCGCTTAAAAATTTTGACTTAGCAATAACACAAATCTTTTTAAATAATTTTGAATAATTTCTTACATATTCCACAAAAGGTGTATCAAACCTAAATTTTTTCAAACCATACAACTCGTACAATCTCGCCCTACTTTTATAAATGCCAGGTGTAGCCCATTGATTGAAACCAACAGAGGATCCATTCTTGTTAATGATTTTGGTTTTAAAAGTGGACTGGTATTCATCTTTAACAATATCAAAAAGGGATTCATAGATTTCATTAGGATTTTCTGATTCAGCTATGGCTGGTGTAAGTTTATCAGCTACATTATTCTTAAACTTGTTACAACGACTAACTGTATAGGGCCTACATTCAATCTTGTTTGGCTTTTTGTGAGATGGCATAGGGAAGCTTGCCATCAATCCACAGTGATCAGACGATAAGTCACTTAATACTACTTTACTTTCGGCAACACAATCAGTAAACATGTTGTCAAGACAAGTCGACGAAGATGCAGTAATTCTTGTTGGTTCAAAAAACAAGTTAATTAAATTAAAAGATTTAAAAAGGTTCAGTAGTCTGACACTTAATGATGTTGCATCTAAAATATTAACATTAAAATCTCCACATAAAATTATACTTTTATTACTTGATTTTAACTTACTAAGTGAATCCTCCATTACAGATTCGAAGCGAGTAAAATCCCCAGAAGGAGGTCTATAAACACAAATTATTATATATTTCTCGAGTTCCACACAAGACAACTCAATAATACGCTCAACAGAAAGATTAACTAGATCTAAGCGTTCCTTACATTTTAACTTGTTTGAAACAAGAACCAAAGAACCACCACGAATAGCACCCCTTCTGACAAACGCACTTTGGACAGTAAAATTGTTATCATTGAAAAACGGTAATTCATGCTCCTTCAACCAGTGTTCAGTAAGACATAAGACCTGAACCTGATAGTGTTCCATAAATAAACTTAATTCTAACTCCTTGCCAGACAAACCCTGCATATTTTGATGCACAACATTCAACATATTATGTGGCTTGCCTATTGTCGTATCTAACAGTTTAAATCACTAGGTGCATCAAAAGGAGTGTTGTGAACACTATCAGTAATAACTATACTACTAAGCTTCGACATACTATTTATGTCTGTGTGAATATAAAAAACTAATAGCCTAGCTATTTCGCGTCTATACATATAAGGCAGATACACAGTATTTCGTGTTGACCAAAGTTTATCCATACAGACGTTGGTATCAAAATACATAAGTTTGTCACTATAGAGACTAACTAATAAATTAAGATGCTTATTGAGCATGTAAATATAATTGTTTTGACTAGAGGACAATTTCTCAAAATAGGGAAAAGCACACAATACAATTTTTCGACAATTTAACTTTAATAACTCAGTTATGCTATCCGTTAAGTCCTTCCTTTTAATTTTTGAACTATTACCAATAAATATAGTTAAATCAGTATTTTGTTCATATTTATTATTATAAACTGATGACATAATCTGCTTAAAAGTTGAACCTGGCATGCAATAATTGTTACAGGAATACCTCAGGTTATTAGCTAAAAGTCTACCTAAACCTCTTCCTATACCATCTGAGAACATTACTGAGCAAGAACTATTATCATATAACTCAGGCTGGCTAAGGGTGCAGACCTGAGGTAAATCCACAGCCTGGGATGGGTCCTCCATTACCTCAAGCTGGACAGTACCATGGTTTAAAGTTGTCTGACAACTACATTGACACATCACTAACTCATTTGCAGCAAGAATATGTTCCTTAATTTGGTACTGAGATGTCATATACTTACTGGATAGGGAACTAAGTGAGTCCTGAAGCAATTGTATTTCAGACTGCAAATGCTGAGTGTCAATTTCATAAATTTTTATGCTATCTTCTAATTTTATTTGATAATTGTGCAACTTATTCACTAACTCAACACGCTCTTTCCTTTGTGGAATATATTTAGAAAAAAGTTTTTGTTGTTTCTTAAACTTATAGCATTTTTTAATTATTTTATTAAGTTTAGCATATTTTTTTAATTTCTTGTTGCTAATTTTATTATTTCTCAACAAGGAATCTTCAGTGAGATCAATAGTGATTAGGGAAGAGGGGTTACAATTGCTATTCAATAACTCATTGTATAAGCTATTTGTTTGTTTAACCTGAGAACTTTCTTTCTCTTTCTGTAACCTTAAGATAGAACTATTTGCATTAATTAACTCTTTTTCTAGGTCCCTAACCTTACATAAAGCCTCCTCATACAGATTACTACAATTACTAAACCCATCCATGACCACCCGCAGTTGATCCCGTTCATCAACAACGTCCAAGAATTGCTGATGTAGGTCTACTAGCTGACGTTTAAGGCTTGAGTTTTTAGAATTAACCTTATCAACTTCCACCTCACTCTCTTCTCTCTCCTGTAACAATTGTTGGACTTTGAAGTTTGATTCCTTCAGCTCTTGGAGAGCTGTTCTCAATTTCAGCTCCATATCCAGAGCAGCAGCCTTACGGGTCATCACAGGCATGGTTATTGAATTGATTACTGAAATTTAGAAATAAAGAAACGGTGAGAACTAATAGAAAAGATCAATAAGGGAAGCTAGCGATAAAAGGGGGAAAAAAAAGGAATATAGTGTACAGCTAAAGATTGAATTGAGGTAGGCTGCAATGTTAGCTTCTAAATAGGTAAAAAATTCTAGTTTATAATATAATTTTATTGATTTTAATGTTTTGTGTATTATTTTTTTGTGTTGTGGGTATATTGTCAAGAACACAAAACTTCGTACTTTTTTATAACACTCATTACTTTTAAATATAGTTATGCTCACTGATCATTATTATAGGTTTATTAATGTATATTTATGTTATAGTATTATTGAAAATTTAATAATTAATCTTCACAAAGTATGTCAACAAACAATTATTTTGCAAGCAAATTTTGGGGTGCAAAATCAACTGAAATATAGTCTCAAAAGTATTAGACGAATAACTAATATAGATATGATGAAAGTGTGCTTCTAGAAAAAAAAACAGTATTAAATAAGTAAACAATACTCCCCGTTTTAGATAGAGAGCACCGCCGTGTCCTCACGACGGCGATAGGCGGAGACCTCTCGCGCCCGGCATTGGTCGAGGCCATGCTGCGGGGCGAGACGGAGTGGGAAGCGGTCGCCTCCTTCTGCGAAGCAGTCATGCTCGTGAAGGAGGAGGCGGGCCGCCTGAGGGAGAGGACAGCGTCCTCCCTCCACCCCAGCCGCAGTGGTAGACGCCACGGCGTCGGACGTCGCCAGACGATCTCCGGCCACCGTAGGCGCGGGCATGCGGGCAGCGAGTAATGGGCGACTCGCTGTCCGACCATGGACCATGCCCGGGTCGACGGCGCGTTGTGTTCCACGCGCGCCTCAAAGAGTGTCAGCATAGTGACGGGGCCTGTTGAGGGCCAAAGCCTGCCGGGATCGCGGGACCAAGGGATTACCGTGACCCCGGTACGTAGAGGGCTATTGAAGGACACCGTGGATTTTAGTCAGTACAAGTCTGACAGTCCCTCCCGCCCTGCCCTGGGTGGGAGGACTCATTTGATGATTTTACCACGATAAAAAAAAAAAAAAAAGCACTTTGCCCGCGACTTCGTCCGCGTGGATAACGTACTTTCCTAATTCCCCCTTTTCACCCCCTTAAAGGTTAAATTTCCAAAAACCCCTTCTTAGTGCTCCCCTACATTATAATAGGAAGCCGTGTGCAAAATTTCACATTCCTAGCCCTAGTAGTTTCGGCTGTACGTTGATATGTCAGTCAGTCAGTTCTCCTTTTATATATACAGATTACATATTGTGACTTATTCTATCATGTCTGCCTCTCAGAATGTCTTTCCTCATCGGGTTCGTCGCTCCCGAAAATATCTGTCCTCATGTTGGATAGATTATAAGAAGGCCTATGATTCGGTACCCCATACATGGCTCATGAGGGTGCTGGAGTTGTATAAAGTTGATATATCTCTACGTACTGCTACTGTACTGTATGCTTCTCAGAATAGAGACACTCGTTGTTATACGAGTATCAGCTTGGGTTCAAGCTCGTAGAAAATTAATTTCAATTAGAGCTGCGCCACTCGTCTTTTGTGGCACAGGGTGCTCCATTGTTATCAGTCCGACACACGCCGCCAGTCAAACAACGCACTCCCAACATCGCTAACCACAATCCCACATGGCTTTAACACTACAAATTCTATAGTACAGACCGCCATAGCTTTAGCTCAGCGCTGTCATCTGGGTTACTCGCTTTTCTCATTTTATAGCGATAACATGCTTTTGTACTTAGCCGCTGACAGCGCTGTAAAGCGCTACGGGAAGCTAGTAGGAACCCTTCACAAAATGGTAATTTTGAGCGGTTGACCGAACATGAGGGTTGAATAATGTAGCGCGTATTTTAATTTCAATACGCACTGCATTTACCCACACAGGTTATCTAATAATACGATTGATATTCAAGTAGGAAAATACCTAAAAGATGTTATAAAAGGTAAATAACATACGGTGGTATTCTTATGTTATTTTATTATTTACATTTTTTATATAATCTATATAACTTTTTTTAGCAGTCTGTGCCAAAAATGTCAATGAAATAAAAAACAAGCTTTTTTGTGTTTCGCATTGAAAGCGGTTCCTTTTTAAATGTTTTATTTCACAAGTAATGCTAATAGGATACTGTTGTGGAAATTACTTCGTATCAACTTTATTAACAACTCACGTAACTGAACTAGATACAAACTTACTGGAATTTGATTCAAATGACTTAGGAAGTGTTCATTTGCCTCACAGTTAATATTCTTGACATTACTTGCGGACTCAGCCACGAATACTGAATATTATCTTTTTGCTCAACCGTCAAAAATATTCGTTAATAATGATTTACTCTGCAACGCCACCGTGAATAAGTTGCATTGAAAAGAATTCAATGAAACGTGAAACAATACAATAGGTGCTTAATACATTTTAAGAGAAAATGGCGAATATTTATTACAGCTCGGTGAAACTGAATGTTAATTATCGTTTTACTTTATTTTATTAATGAAAAAGGTATATTTGTTTAACAGAAATTCTAGAACATTGTGGTTTGAAAAAGGACAGTGTTTTTGGAGTTTGGTAAATTTTTTGAAATGAGTATATTATTATAATCAATGAGAAGTAATCGAGGATGACTGCATAAATACGCGATGATTACTGTACTGCCTGCAGTGTTTGACTAGAACAATATTTAAATTATTCAATCTTATATTTATGTAACTAAATGAAAATAGACTTAAATTATTGAGCATGCTACTTTCTAAGTTACTATAAAAATAATTAACCTTATACGACACTATATTTGTAATTCTATTTGTAGATATCGTTAAAGTAAATCAATTCGATGGCTTTCTTTAATAATTTGAATTTTCTACTAACGTAGTAAACAGAAAACTACTCGCGCACGTGACGTGTTCCGTTCACCTTCGAATGAAAGCATTCACCTTAGTTTTTCAGTCAATGATAGTTACATACAAGGTCGATTAAATATTCAAATACATAATAGGATGATCAGGCCAACATCCCTAGTGGTGTATACCGCGGATTAGGCTTATTGGTAATGCCTACTTATGAATTGTAATATGTGGTGTAGTGCTAATGTATAATAGGCGCGTTAATATTCTCTCTAATTAATTAATCCTGATGATGCTTAATACAAAATGCTGTTTTAATTTGGTAAGGTTAATTCAATTGTTGCATTGCATTTTGTTCAAGGTCGTTCACAACGCATGATATCATGATTTTGATGATTTATCAGTAAAGTTTGCCTTTCAAGATGTATTGTTAGTTACTTTTAATTAGTAACCTAGTTAGGCCGCGATAGGCACCTCAGACATACCAACGACCAACGACCATCCGCGACCAACACAACGACACCAAGACACAATTCTTCATGAATATTCTAGAGAATTAGTAAATGTCACGTGACAATGTTTAACAAAATTCTTTTTTTATCGAAAGATATACTTCTGAGGTAGTCCCAAAGGTTTCGTTTATGTTCTCGAATGGTGTTTTTGTAGTTTGGAGACATATAATTGATTTTTCTTTCTTTTAGAATTAGAATTTATTTATTTCATAGTATATTTTTTAATGTATTTAGTGGAAAACCTAAGCGGTTAGTTGGGCTATTTTTGTCGTAAGAACTCTAATTTAGTGTAAAATCCTTTCCGGTAAACTCGTCCAACTAATGTGATTAGCCCATATTATAAACCGGTGGACTGTGAAGGTACGGGTATCGTTTACCTGTGAATTATGTTTCGTAAATAAACTAGCAAATATATCGTGTTAGGTGTAAATAAAGCTGTGCATGAGATAAATACCTATTATTAATATTTTCCTTGTAAGACATTTAACAAAGTTTTTAAACAAGTGCGAATACGATTCGCGCACGAAGGGTTCTGTACCATTACGGCCTTGAACTCAAGACCCAGAGCTGGAACAACTGCTTGTAGTTCATACAAACATTTGTTCAGTGCAAATATGAACCCGCGATACGCAGCGAAGTACTCCGGAACTGCGTCAACCATGCCGTGAATGCTAAAACTTGAATGCATGTTTCTTTATGAATAAATTCACTAGTGTTTTGAAAAATTACTGATATCGAACTTAAAAGATTTTTTATGGAAAGAAAAATACGCATCTCGAGCGGGATTTGAGTCTGCGACCTCCGGATTCATTACATCCGATTTTTTACCAACCAAGCCACCGAGGTCCTTATCTACAAGCGTCAAATTCTTGCGCTGACGTTGAGGTAGGTAACTTTAATTTGGAATCTACTTTGACAGTTCTATTATTCTGTTTCTTGCTTTGGTGGCCTACCATGAAACAACGTGAAAACGAGATGGCGCTAGACAACTTTTATAGCTCTGTCTCTTTCCCACAGTGGAACTACGCTCGTTTTAAGACGTCATGGTGGGCACCTCCGTTGTTTATGCAAAATAGCAATATTTTTAATTTAGTCACAATGCCTATGTAGTAAATGGTGAAAATTGTAATCAAATTCAATTATGTTAGGCGCTAAAGTTATTTAATTTATTCTAAGCTTTGAATAAGTCTGAAGGATCGTAATGAAATCGAGATAAGCTGTTTTGGGAGATCGAGAGATTGGTTTTAAGAAAACGTACTATGGGTCAAGTGACCCAATCATCAATTTTAGCTCCTACGCTTTTTGCTTGCTTGTATAAAAAAAAAACTTACGCACTTTTTTTAAGAAAATGTTCTTCTCGTAAGCTCAAGAACAACACGAAGAGAAATTTACAGGGTTCCTTGATGAAAGAGCAGCCCTAAAAATGCTCTCATTTCAATCGATACACAAGGTATCCAAAATTAGGTCGACTACCCTATTTGTGGGTTTCAGTCAGGTACCACTGAAGGTGTTGGCATTTCAGTTTAGTGTTTTTTCTTTCACGCCTTTTGCCAGTTTTTTTTTATCGTGGTAAAATCATCAAATGAGTCTTCCCACCCAGGGCAGGGCGGGAAAGACTGTCAGACTTGTACTGACTAAAATCCACGGTATCTTTCACTAGCCCTTTACGTATCGGGGTCACGGTAATGGGAAAGTCCCGCGACCGCCTTTTGCCAGTTAGCGAACATTATGGACATCCATTACCTATTTATCCTAGGAAATGTACTTATACAATTCCGAAACTATTTAGGAAATGTATAAAAAAAGTAAGTAACGACATCCGTCCAAACAAACTTACACATTTAAACAAATTAGTAGGATTAGGCATGGTTTGTAGATTAAGCACAGATTTTGCAGTACCAAATGACTGATTAATCTGATTTGTTTTACAATAGACAATTCTTGGTTGCAGTTTCAATCCTTTTCTATGAAATGTCTGCCTGAAAACAAGGGAACACCCATTAATTGGCAAGTAGTAGTCAGGAAATGAACACTGTTTCAGGGTTAACCTCCCTCCCATGCCATACGAGTTCAACAGAAAGCAGAACATTTGATGGCATCCTGTTAGCGCCAACATGGTATGTAGTGTCAAACTCATTTAGAACTGCCACCTGCAGTTGTGGGACAAATTTTCCCAGACTACACAAAATGTGTTTGTGTTGTGCCCAATCCAAGTACACAATGTGTGTGTTGTACCCACCCCGTGTTTAGGCGGTTTACAGTGAAACGCGTGATGAATGTATTTGTTCAGCGGTTTGTGTTGCAAAGCTTTGTGCTACATAACATTGTAACAACCCTGCTTTATTTAAGTGCCTTCAATTTCGTTGGGGTTACAATGATTACGTAATCATTAATCTTTAAAGTTATTCAGCACATTGTTGTGAAACGGTTGATGTTTTTGCTAATTGTGCATAGTTTGTTACGATTCCTTCAATGTATAAGGCTCAATGAACATTGTCGTGGAATGGAATCTAAGCGAATTCTTGTATCGTAATCTTACATTGCAAGTTTACGCTTTATAAAACGGTTACCGGACCATTAACTTTATGTCTTTGTATTGAAACTGATCGTCGCGTCGCTGTCAATTCAGTGTGTCTTGACCCTAAATATTTTCATATCCAATTAGGTACGCATTCATTTTGTCCTAATTAGATTAAAAACGGAAATGTGATCACTTCCCAAATAAAACGCTTAGTAATACTATCGCAAAATAGCACATAGTTGAACATGTGAACAATGCACATCATTGCTCTCGAATAATGTGTTTCAGAATTCCGAATGCAGACCAAAAATAGGTCATTTAGCTTTTCAGCAGTAACAATCACTTTGACACATGTGTATTGTGTAAGCAAATCATATGGATCAGAATCCTATTGTGTATTTCTAAAAGAGGGATAAATGAAGGCTTTTATTTACAACTAGTTAAGGTAGTAATTAGGTAGGTAGTTGCTAACTTCCTTCGCACATGATTATGTAAAGCGTATTGTGATCTGCAGATGTGGAGACAAAACATCAAGACTTTTGTGCTAAATCTTATTCAAACATCGTTCCTAACTGCGAAAGTGTGTTTATTTGTTACGTAAACATCTGTAGCGATTTCGATGAACTAACCAAGAGACGGCGCGCAGCGAGCGGAACCGCGGGCTAAAGTTAATTTCTTATACAAAGGACTGTCTTGGAAATAATTCTCCAAATGGTAATGAAAACCACATCAAATCCAATGAAAATCTTAAGCGGTCACACAGACAGACTAAGAGAAAGCTTGTTTTGAACAGAAAATTATGAGAGTTAGTCTCACTAATCCTTTAGCTGGTAGACTTACTAACTATGTAACCATACATCATTTTGGCATAGCAAACATTTTCGGATACTGCGGGCGTCGAAAATGATTTATTATGCATTAGTAACATTGGGATGTATGGGGCAGAGAAATTTCATTATTGATTAGTAGTTTAATAGTGTTTATTTATGTCGAAAATTGTTGAGTAAGAATTTGCCTTTATAGGTTCATGGAACATTAAAATTCCTGGCGATATTGGACATTCATGACTATAATATACTCGTGGCTATATACGTGTAACATAAATAAAGTCCACACGGCTATTAAACATCAAATTTAATTTTTAACTGACTTCAAAAACAAGGATGTTCTATTTTTTTTTATCTATCTGTGCCGATTTGGTTCCTGGTCCGATTTGCGTGATTTTTTATTTTGTTCGATGCAGTATACCATGCCATTTGGTCCCATAAAAATTTCATTCAGTTTGGTTTAGTAGTACTCATTTGATGAGCATTTTTCGCTTATTGTTTACATGGAGGATGGTTAAAGATTCTTCGGATTACAAAATTGTAGAGCGCATGTAAGAAAATTATGATGGCATAAATTTGCGTTGAATGTTTGATCTAAAAAAGGGTAAATGAAAAATAAAAAATAAAGTTTTTATATAATATCCTTTAGTTCATCTGTAACTTCAAATGTTGGCTACAAATGGAATAAATATCTGTCGTGTTCCTCACTCCTGATAGTATTAGAAACAGGATTTAGTTGCTAGGAATCTGACAATATAATCCTCCGGTTTCCCTAGATGGGCGAAGATCGAAACTGAGAATTTCTGTCCTGCAAATGTAAAGCTTTAGAAGATTTTGTCCTATACAAATTTTATTACTATCACTTATCGATATATACAGATTTTAAGCGTGGAATTGAAATACTGTATCGGAAAATAGACATCTTATAAAATAAAAATTATGCAGGCCAAGCTTCGCACAAAAATAAAGCAACCCTAAGCAACGCCAATGTTAGAAAGTTAATTATTGTCACCCTGTTGTCAAGACACTCAAGACAGTTTAAAAGCAGCTGTGTTCGTGACCAACACTGTACTGTTTGTGCTCGTCGAGGTCTTAACGATTTTGGTCCAGAAATAGCGACCAGCAGCTAGAGGATTTGTAGAACTAATTTTAGCGGTGTTGAGATCTAGGTACCCTTTGTGATGGTTTTAGGTAGAAAATTCCCAAAATTCTGTGCTCTTTTTACTTTTAGGAATCTGCCCTTTACATCTATCTAATTTTATAAAAGCTAAAGGTCGCTAATACACTCACTCATTCACTCATCATGGCCTAAGCCTTTTTTTTTATCGTGGTATAATCATCAAATGAGTCCTCCCACCCATGGCAGGGGGGACCCGGGAGTAGGGTTGCCATACGTCCGGAATTTTCCGGACAAGTCCGGAAATATAGGTCTTTGTCCGGAATGCGGGGGGAATCTTAAACCGTCCGGAATTTCTACAAATAAGTGAAGAGTGAAATAAAAAATGAAAAAACCAAATTATTTATTAATTATTATATAAAAATTAACAAGATTGTCCGGAAATTTCATGGAATGTCAGGAATTTTCTCCGGATTTTTGATATTTTGATCTGGGAACCCTACCCGGGAGGGACTGTCAGACTCGTACTGACTAAAAGCCATTGTGTCCGTCACTAGCCCTTTACGTACCGGGGTCACGGTAATTCGTAAGTCCCGCGACCGTGGCCTAAGACTTGCTTGAAATTTTTGAAAAGTGCTTTGGGCACGCTGAAAACTTGCTCAGTACTTCTTCAATTATCCCTTATCACAGAAATGCAGACCTGGCTAGTCCCCACTAGTTGGTCCCCACTGGCTGGGAGTAGAAATTACAAAGGCCAAATATCGAAATTAGCACGGACGAAGTCGCCGGCGGAGCTTTAGTCGCTTTGTAAACCTATTTTCTATTTTCGTCATCTTGTTTGGTATTTTGGGCTCCACAGAAACATTGTTTTCGGGTTCTAGACATTGTTAAAGTGCGTAGCATATTTAGGAATTATGTTAAATCACAATTAATTATTTCATAGCTTTGTAAAACTGTCTTCTGAACACTCATGATTAAAACAATGTCTCGAAATCCTGCGGCAAAGTTTTTATAGGTAACCCCATCATAACTGAATGACAATATTGTGCTGAAGTTTTACTTGAAATATATAACTTTGACCTACATTTTTGTTAAAAACATATATCTGTGTGACAATTTTCCTGTTTCTCTTTTTTGGATAAACGATTATTGTTGAACTTTTATCTTGTTCACTTCGGCAACTTCTTAACTTCGTTAATTCTTCCAAATTTTTTAAGAATATTTCGTAATTTTGCACAATCAAGATTCATCACATTATCTCGGCGAGTGGTTGTTCTATGTTTATACGTATAAATGAAGTAAAAGAGGGGTTAATTAGTGGGTAAGGGAAGCAGCTGTCGCTTAGCCTAATTAGTAGGGTAATAGAAGCGGTATTGTGGTATGAGTATATAGTTTGTGCATGCAAGCAATACGTGACATGATTAATTAAATGCTTAGTAATTACTAGGTTTTCTGCGCCATGTTGTAGCTGAAGAAGATAACATCGGCCTCTAGCTAGTTGTACTCGTACTGGCACGTCTGATGTTCTTTTCAGCAAATGAATGTTAAAAAAGGGCATAAGAAATGGTTGTTTTTGATGGGTGAAGCCCCTGAAGCTTTTCTATAAAGTTAATTAAACGAAGGCAAGAGAAATTACTTCTGTATTTTTAAGGTATCTTTTCTAGAGCCACGTCACAAAGTGATTTCACAATAGACTTTCTTTGAACTGACGATTAAATCCCGGCTCAGTTCGCAAAATATTTATTTCCATTAGCGTCACGACGCTTACGGCGTTTGAGGGGACATCACTGTACTACATACTGATATCAAGCATCTCTTGTTTTTGCCATATCATCATTTATTTCGTCATCATTCATCATTCACCTCCCGCTTGACTCACCTCATCGGACACGAAAGTTTCGGGAGGGTTCTGTATCTGATCGGAAGGAAGTAGTGCCTGAGTTTTACCACTGCGAGGATCGTCCGAAAAATACGGTGGCATACGGTGCAGGAATACCCTGATTGGGCAGAGCACCCTACCCGCTTAGGGGATAGGCGGCGACCTCTCACGCCCAGCATTGGTCGAGGCCATGTTTGGCCAGGATCGAGACGGAATAGAAAGCGGTCGCTTCCTTTTGCATTTCTGGATGCCGTGTAGGAGAGGACAGCCTCCATCTCATAAACCCCTGCCGCGGGAGAAGCCCACGGCATCTGATGTCGCGGGGCGATTTCCGGCTACCATAGGCGCGGGCATACGGACGGCGCGTCATTTCCAAGCGCGTCTCAAAGAGCTGTGGGGTATAATAAGACGGGGCCCCCTTAGGGGGCCAAAGCCTGCCGGGTTCGCGGTACTGTCTTATCAGGTAACTGTGGCCCAAGAACGTAAAGGGCTATTGAAGAACACTGTAAATTACAGTCAGTACAAGTCATACAGTCCCTTCCGTCCTGCCCTGGGTGGGAGGTCTACTTGATGATTTTATCACGTTAAAATAAACATCATTTATTAAAAAAAAAAAACAATATTTTAACATCTTGCTTGATATTGGAGAAAAGCGAATCCTGTTAATAGATCAGTAGTGGAAACACATTACCTATGTGTAAAATGGTATTCTCTACCAATTTACACATAGGTAATGTGTTTCCTTGTTCAATTTTCAGAACTACTTAAAAAAAGTTTGCTTTCCATAATTGACAAGCCATTAGTGTTTGTTTGTTTTGGAAATCCCCCGCCACCTAACTTTTGTGAATAGCGACGCTCCTGTTTTGGAAGTGTAGCTAATGTTCATACAAAACCACGCTTTTCTATTCCCGCAGGGTCGGACAGGGGTGTCCAGTACACCTTTTTATATATATTATACACAAGGAGGAGTACAAAATTTGACACAGTTAATGTTTATATGGAGGAGTGTAAGAAGATAATAAAATATGTTTATGTAATAATGCACGATAAATATATTAAACTAGCTGTTGCAAATATATTAAACAAGCGGCTATGCCCGCTGCAACTCGAAAATTATCCTACTGGAAGATAAAATCGGAACGATGTTAGCTAACAATTCGATTTACATGAAATATGATAAGATACAATGTTATTTTTTGTACTATTGTGAGTGCCTAGCATATTTTATTGAAGTTGAAAGAGTAATTTTTAATCCATTCAGACACAAAACATTAATATTAATCCAATTTGTCCAAAAATGTTCATTATAAAGCTCTCGTAGGTACAAGTAAATCCTTGTACCAAAAGAAAGTTTTGAAATAGCTTAATTTTGCAGTAGGTATATCGCTGAAGTAACCCTTAGTTTGAAGATCACGATTATGCATAATATATTACCCGCCCCGTTCGCCTCGCTCGCTGCATCGATCCATTTGCTTAAGTTACATTTTTAACCGACGAAAAAGAAAGAGGTTTTCAATTCGACATGTATACTCTTATTTTTTTCTAATGTATGACCACGAAAAATTTCGCGGTGTGATCCAATTTCATAAAAAAAAACCCTTTTATTGGTTTATTTCTCAAAGTCAAACATCCTCGGGCACGCCGCAATCGCGGCGGTAAGACCCCTCTTTGAGGAGTGGCTGGATAGGCGTCACGGCGTTCTTACCTTCCGCATGACGCAGGTCCTCACCGGACACGGAAGTTTCGGGAGGTTCCTGTGTCTGATAGGGAGGGAAGAAACGCCTGGGTGTCACCACTGCGAGGATCGTCCGGAGGACACGGTGGAGCATACGGTGCAGGACTGCCCCGCTTGGGCAGAGCACCGCCGTGTCCTCACGACGGCGATAGGCGGAGACCTCTCGCGCCCGGCATTGGTCGAGGCCATGCTGCGGGGCGAGACGGAGTGGGAAGCGGTCGCCTCCTTCTGCGAAGCAGTCATGCTCGTAAAGGAGGAGGCGGGCCGCCTGAGGGAGAGGACAGCGTCCTCCCTCCATCCCAGGAAAATTTTTATTGGAATGAATATAGTTGTAGTCAAGATTGGCACCGCCTCAAAATTATTTTTTTTTGCTTTTCAGTCTGATGTTTTGTCGGTTTAATTTTTTGTTAAAAACGTTGTATTATAGAAGGAACTTGTTTTTAAAAGTGTTCGTTCCGTTTAAGCTGGTGCGTTAACTGTCACTGAGTGAAGTTAAAACACACTTGAAGGGTGTAATTTCAATACCCTCTAAAATGACTTGACGCAGAGTCATTTTAGGGGGTTTTGAAATTAGACCCCTCACTTGTCAAACTCATTTTGTGCTTCGAATGGTTTTGTCCTTACATATTTATGGTCATAACGCATAAATATGCCTAGTTTGCACATACACTTACACACATTATTTCTCTGTTGTTAAGCTCAACACACTAACCGTTTATGGTCGCTCATTGTGTAGCTCGCTGCACCGACGTTATCCCTAAATTCCTGACTTGGAACGGTATCCCCTAATTGTGTTAGAACAATTAGTGGTTTGCACAGCCTGTCGCATACACGCATTTGCACATTATGTGCATCAATTTGCTTCGTGTTTGGCCATTATATAATACATACTTGTACTGATGTAATAATCTCAGACCTGAATAGTAGAAACGCCTGCCAACAAGGTTTATTTTTGCTATTTGTTAATCTTCTTATTTATCGAAAACCAGGTGGACGGAATCGATTACCATTGGTTCACATGAGCCCTGGATCGACAGAACTGGAAAATCATTTAGAGGTGTTCGCCCAGCTGTGGGATGCCGTTGGGTTAACGGTGATCATCATCATCTGTAAATGTTCCAACTGCTGGGACACAGGTCTCCACTCTGTGAGAGGAAGTGGAACATAATCTACCTCGCGGGCCTAGTACGGGTTAGTGGATGTCACATGTCTTCTAATTTCTGGTTCTAGGACATGCCGATTTCCTCACGCTGTTTTCCTTCACCGTTTTAGGAGCAGTGGTGATGAATTAATTACACAAAGTACCTAATGCGCATGGCTGGGTTCGAACCCACGCCCTACAACTCGTAAGTCGGGGCCGATACCACTGGGCCACCACTGCTCTAAACGCGTTGACCGTATTATCGATGGCAGCCTTGCTGCACCTATTACTAATTATTATAGATCTTTTGTACAACGTTGTTGCATTTATGACAGTAATTAAATTGTTTCTCAATAAGACTGCTGCTTCTGTTGTGAATGAATAAAAACTATCTTATCACCGAAACATTATCTTTTCTGTACGTCTTGTCCATCTGTTGGTTGTCCATGACAAATTGCTTTTAGTGATAAGACTGTCAATGGTAGCCGTTTTTTATTCTTGTTTTTTTTTTTGTTAATGTATGATCTCTCTCATCGTGTTGCCAAATGCTCGTTTTCATTAGGACGTGGACAGATGTCTACTGTAACGTACTGGCTGTAACGGCACGGCGCCGTCGGCGCCGCTACCGGGAGGCGGCACGACGTAGTGGCGCGACACGTCGCCTAGTGCGGCGCACAAAACTTGATATAGACATTCTCGAATATTCGTGAAATTTCTCATCACCACATTTTTTCAGCGCTTCATGTTTCCTCTCAAAATTACCTCCATCATGGTTCATTATAGTAAGATAATATCTTTCTACGAGTATAATGTTATTATTATGGATTCACCCATTTTTTTCTTAGACTCTTTATTTCTTCATTTTGCCGTCCATAACAAGATAAAAACTTAAAGATGGCTGCTTCCTTGTGCCAGCGCGCAGCGGTGCACCGCAAAAGGCGCCGTGTTGCCGCACGACGCCGTGCCGTGCCGCTTCCTGGTAGCGGCGCCGCAGTGCCGTTACACGGTGGCCGATGCCGCACCGTGAACATGTGTCCTGACCTTACGCAAGTTTTGTTTACAAGTATGACGTCACATTTGCATACAAGTTGCTTAAATTGGAAACGGGTTTTCAAGAGTGTGCAAATTGCATTATATAAGTGGCGATGGTCCTAATTGAGTAGGTTGACAGTTTACATCATGCATAAAATGGTTGTGCGTTCCATTTGCACGTCACCTGAAACAAAATGTACAAGTTAAACCTACCTACTTGTAACTTCTGTGCAGGTTTGTTCAAGTTGCATACAATTTGCAACAATATATAATCTTGGTGTACAAAAAATTTTTACTCTGTAATTGCAGAAATTAATTGTAGTTTGTGCACGATGCATGTGACATGAAAACATGCTTATAGCATATTCACTGTGTCACTAACATTAAATTAATTGTTCCTCTGCCATATCCGCTGTTGGTATTTTCATCACTTAATCAGAATGCCCAGACACATTCGAAAACGGTTTGTTTCAAATAATCCTGTTATTTTTACAACCGGAAACTAATATTAGATTACATTTAATTCTACTGTTTACCGTTATCTGAGAGAATTTTAATTGTATACCATGCAATGCAAACGGTTTATTTGAAACGGAATCCCATACAATTTCATATCAAGTCGTGGCATGTGGTTTTGAAATTTGGGTTTAATGCGAAGGATCAATTTCGCAGTGGCAAAAACAGATCTAAATGGTTTAATTTCATAGTTGCAAGATCAGTGATGGGCGAGATCGGTACTAATCGCGGGAGTTATGAGTTGCAGATTAAAGGTTCAAATCCGAGCAAGTAGACTGAAAATTAACGTTAGGAAATGAGTTAGCAAGTATTCGCCTCCTTCTGCGAGGCAGCAATGCTAGCGATTATGTAAGAGAGAAGACATCCTTTATCTCAGACCTAGATACCTGGGCAGATGCCAATGAGGTAACAGAGTCATCAATGACCACCGATTTTGTTTAATGAACCTTTTGCAGTTATTTCAGGCTGATGTCATAATATCAATGGTCAAAACCGTAGAGACTATAAATGTGAAAGTTCTTAAGTTTTTAGTACCAAGAAGAAATTTTCATAAAATCGTCATTGAATATCATCGAAACGACCGGAACGGAACGTGGAGCATATAAATGGACTTCATTTACGGGAAGCTGCAAACTGGAACGGATTTAAAGGTTTAGTTTTAAATTCCATTGCGGTTTCCAGCACGCGTGTTGGTAATAAATAAGTCCAATAAAAATGTTGTACGTACACTCTTCTAGTTCGATCTCCTTTCGCAATAGCAAAAAGCTTTTTTTTAAATCATAAATGGTTTTATTAATATGTACTAAACGAAGAAAATAGTGTTCATCTATCAAAATTGCACATGTACAAAAATTTCGTCGCCGTACTAACCCAATAGCATAGTCTACTTATGCCTAGTTATCAAGGCAAATTGAATAAACAAAAACTTGTAAATAGTAGAAGCACCTTATCATTACGTCATTGATTTTAAATAGCTACATATAAAATCGTACACCTTTTTCAGGGTGTAAGCAGCAACTACAGAACTCAACCTTGTTTACATGCCACCTACTATTTTCGCATCACCCAAATTCATACATCTGGTCATTTAGGTACGTCTACTGAGAGTAATCCGCACTATGGCAGGCAAAAACAAAACTGTTAGCCCCTTCGTACACAACGTGATGCAAGTCTCCGGTACATTACGACTTTGGTACTCAGGCGAATATCGCTCGCAATACATATCCATAGAGGTTCGTACAAAGGTATTCGTCAATGGATACAAAAGTCGTTTGGTATCAGAGACTTGCGTTGTGTACGGGCCTTACACTCAGGAGGATGTAACAAAATGTGTAACATCACCCGCATCGAATAAATCAGGTAGCGTATCTACAAATGTAACCGTTGGGATTTCACGAATTGATTTGAACCTTCAAAATCTATTCATCGCATTTGTAAAGCTTACACAAAGGGCTAAACTGAACAGACGAAATATGGATCCTTGTTTGTTACAAACATGTATGTTTGTAGGCCAACAAACAAAGTACTTAGGTATATACAGCGATATAAATGTGATAGTAACTCTGCCGGTCTCTTACATTTTTACGCCTTAACCACTAAAATGATCCTTATGAAATTTGACAGACAGATAGATGGAATCTGTAGAAAAATACACCGTATTTCTAGGAACCCTACCAAGTCACAAGTAACAGACAGTATTTATATAATGGAAATTATTGTTCAATCTGAGAAGTAAATCGAAAACTGTTCGTTCAGTAGACTGGTATTAAAATAACAAGATCTGGCAGTTGTATCTATGTATTTATAAAGCGTTTAACGCGAACAAAACGAACAAAGTTTTTCACATGAAAAAGCCCACGCTTCTAATTTCTTCTGTCTGCTTTCTGCTGCATGAATGAATACTTGGAAAGTGAGTGCCACTTATTTAGTCTATCAGGTTCTCCGTAGTACGCTCAAGCCTCAAAAACCAATAACCAGTCCCTAGTAAGCCAATAAAGACAGTTTAATGACAAAAATAAAAGCAAGTTTCACTAATAGCACTATGAATTGCAAAACGAAACATAAATAAGCGCAGTTAGACGTCGGGCGGCGTCGCGTCTGTCGGATTTGTCGCTCGAACAATTTCCCCTCATTCTTCGACGTTGGAAAATGAAGTGCTTTTTCCATTTCCCGTCGTTCGTCGCGTTGCTCGAAAGCTCGTAGGTGTGAGCTGTGTAAGCGACACTACGGCTCGAGTTCGAGCCTTTACTTATATCCTGTGTATGCCTGAAAGTGCTCGACTCGTGAAATTACCTGAGTTAGATTGATCGTTGATGTCCGCACTGATAATGTCGTTTGGAATAGTTTTTTCTTTCTTTTTCATTATTTTTTGTTTTATGAAGTTGTAGGTAATTAGGCTTGCGTGTCAGTTACGCCACAAGTAATTATGGCTTTGTAATATTTTTATCTGTTTAATCACCTGCGAGTTATTTACCATTAGATGTAATGTCATAGTTGTAGTTTTCGGTTCGAATTAGTTTTTAGATAAATATGTAACTTTTTAATGAAGTAACTCTGGAAAGGAAACAAATTTTTAGAAAATGCGAACACATGTAACCCTTTACATAACTTAAAATATCAGGTCTAAAATAAATTAGCGTACTACCATGTAGTACCCATTTTACAAAGGCATACTAAATGAAAACATTTCATTAAAATTCACAGTATTTTATATACACCCTTGTAAAATATGAAAGGCTGTAAGCTGTAAATAATGTGAATTTTAATTATGAACGCATCGTTAAAGTTTCAAGAGATTCCTTTACAGAGAGGGACAGATAGCGGCGTTGGAAGGTTCTTTAATCTCGTTAATTGTTATACCTGTTTTAATTGACACCCTGTAGGTATTGTAAATTAGTTCCTGAATATTATTACACATTTCGAAAATTAAACAGTGAGCTCTCATTTAGGCCGTTACGTAGCTGTCGCATAGAGTTAGAAGAAAGGACCGAGACTAATTTTCAGATCAAGCAGAGGATGAATCACAGGATTACTGTATTTTATTTACAGAATACTTGAAGTATTCTGTAAATATAACCCTATAATAAGTATACCCTTTCCAACAAAAAAGATTTTATTAAATCGGTTGGTAAGCGACGGAAATATTCGAATTCAGAACCTCCTTCTTTTGGGAGTCGGTTAAAAAGCGCCCCTAGTGTACGAACAATTTTTTTCCATCATGTTAACGTCAAAGTTTCCGCTTACGTCACAAAAACAAAGTTATGCTAGAGCTTCTGAACATTATACATGCATGCTTTTTTTTCAAAGTAAACCATGATGCGTGAATTGAGATGAGCTGGTAGTAATAATAGTACGAGTACGATAGAAATGACAACTCGATTGTGTTGTTTCGCACGCCAATAAATAAATTTCGTGCGATTCTGGCGACAGAAAATACATTTAATAAAAAAAAAAAACGGCGCCATTGTAGTGCTTCATCATTCTCCTGCCCTTATCCCAATTCTTTGGGATCGGCCAGCGTTTGTTTTTCTTCCTTAATTCTCTATAGCAGTGTCCCTTTCTAACCCACATCTTACACACGGTCTACACTCACCGTTTCTTTGGTCTTCATCTCCTCATATAACCGTTCATATTCATACTCAAAACTATCCTCAGCTCATTGTCCCCATCATTGCCCTAAATTATATGCTCGTAAAATACCAATTTATTGCATTATTCATTTATTTCAGGTAAAAACATAGACTAAAAAGATGGACTACGTCTTCTCTAGCCAACTGATAGATGAAATTGTCCCCCCCAGAAAGAGAGAAAAAAAACAATTTGCTTAGATTTTAAAGAAAATATTTTTTTTTCTCTCTTTTTATATGGTCAATGTTAGGCAGATATTGGTCACTACATCCTTTAAGTAAATGGGTAGAAGCGACATAGCAACACACACCGTCACGAAAATCTCACACAATATGCGTATAACTTTCGTAAAATAATTCATGTTCACGTCATCAGCGTCGTTTACATCAATTAACTTCAAAGCAAAACAGACTGAACCGCAAAACGTAGCTCACAAAGATATGTTAATTGCTCGCCATTGCTATCTATTAAATTCCTTGTTATAAACGGAATTACAAATTCACGATCGGAATTGGAACGGGACCGAACCTCTGCAATAAACAATGTCTATCCAAATGCAAATATTTGTCAACGACCTCCCGCTGATACGAAATTTGCGGCTGCTACGATCAATTATTTATTTAGTACTAGTCGTAGCAGCCGTTCTTAGAATCAATCGATCTGTCTGTTGTCAACCGAAATATTTTATTAGCTACTCTTTGCACTCTGAGACGTATACCGAACTCCTCCGCTCCGTTTGTCTGAATTGCGGATCAAATGGGCTCTGTAAAATCACAAATGATTTTAGTTTAATTTAGCTTAAGACTGAAATGAATGACTGAAATGTATTTACCATTTATTGGTCACTACGTACAGCCGACCACACGTGAGTGATAAAACCTTGAGTTTGGAAAGAATAAGCAGTCAGCTTAGCTTTGTTACCATTGACGCGGGGTGTACTATACATCTCCTTTGAATGACTAACAAGCAATGCCTCATCGTGATGGATGCTTCACATCTTTACACATCCGTAGAAGGTTATTTCAATAATATATTCATTACATAAATACGTATACAACTTCTCTCGAATGTATCTTTCTTCTTTTATTCATAGATTTGCTCTCATTCTTGTACTTTTTACGTTTCGAGTATGTTTGCAAATATGCTTGAAAGTCGTGACTTGAATTTTAAGCTACTGCAGCAAAATTTCAGTATGAGTTTTTAAAATGTACTTTATTAATTAAGGGACAGACTGAACACGAATGGATCAGTACCCAGTTTTACACCATAAAAAATGCTGGCATTTACTATCACATCAAAATTGAGATTATTTTGGCTATTAATCTAAGCCACAAGTTGAAGTGCTGACTAATTGTTATGTAAACAATATATTTAGCCCATAAAGAGGCCATTAATTTGTAACATGATCCTGTTTATTAGACTGATCGAGAAAACAATGTTTGGCCTAATGGACGCACATAGCCTAACACGGCAGGTAAATTAATATTTATTATGGTAATACGTAAATAGGTATACGTTACCTATTTCCTAATAAGGATACTTATAATTCATTACTTAGTACAAAACAGTGGTGCTGACATTCGTGACAGCTATATTTAGCTGGATACCTACCAGATAGGTACCTACCAGTAGAATTAGCAAAGAGGCTCTTTGTGACAGATTCCCTCATCCCCATAATTACAGACTGTTACTTTACTACATTCCAAAAAATCCAAAAAGCAACTATTGTGTACGTACGAATGAAGAACTATTTTTTTTCCATCAAATAAACGTCAAAGTTCCCGTTTACTTTATGTCACCACAATGTAATAAGTTATGGTAGGGCATCTGGTTTTGCCTTCGACAATTACAACGTGTTAAGCGTGGCAGTGACAGCGGCATTTTGCCTTTGTATAAGTGCATGGGAGCACTGATAACCTAAAGGGTAATGGCCTCAGTTTATGACTTTTAGGCCGTTTATTCGAAACCAGGAGGACACTTTGGTTAATTTAACCCCCACACTCTAAAATCGGAAAAGGAAAACATCGTGTAAAGAAAAACATGTCCTAGAAATTCGAATCCACACTCTGCCCGCGGGGAGATATGAAACGTTATACAGTTAGCACAGATTGGAAACCAATGTTTCAGTGAGAATGTTTAAGGAGTATTTTGCCATAAAAGAGATTGGAATCAACCAAACGTATTTATATAGGTTTGTTTTTCGTTATGTGCCAGACATTCTTCATAACCATAAAGGTTAAGCCTCTTCAGGTCTATGGTAACAAAATGTTTATTATCCTTTGTTGTCAAGCACTTCACTGCACAGATAAATGTTCAAATACAATGGGTGCAGTGATTATTGTTCCTCTCTTCCATTGTTAATTACAAACAAAACTAGCGATCCCTTCCGACCGGATATTCTGGTGAGCGTACACAACGTGATGTTGGTCATCCCGTATGTTTGGCTCATTTAGGGTTGTCAACGAATTCCCACCTGTTCCTGACCACCCGTTCGGAAACGATACTGAGGTCGCTGAGCATAGCATTGGGTTACTCCAACGACTCTGACATTATGACTATATCATCGGCAAAACGAAGATGAGCAATGTATTCACCATTGATGTTGATACCGAGTCCTTTCCAGTCCAAGAGTTTGGAAACGTCCTCCAACGCGCTGTGAATAGTTTCGGAGAAATAACGTCTCCCTGTCTCACGCCTTTCTGCAATTGTATTGGTTTGGTGGTCTCTTCCTGAAGTAAGATGGAGATGATGGCATTTCTATACAAGCACTTCAACACTTCGATTTACCTATAGTTGATACGATATCGTTGGAGGGACTGCCCAGGTTTCGATTGAATCAAAGGATTTCGCATAGTCCACAAACGCTAGACGTAAGGGCCGATTATACTCCTCTGTCTTCTGATAATCTGGCTGACCATGTATGTGGTCTGTGGTACTTAAGCTTTTTCGGAGACCGGCTTGTTCGGTAGGCTTGAAGTCATCAAACCTGCGTTCTAGACGGTTCGTAATGACTCTCGAGAACAGCTTGTGTACATGGCTCTGGGTGTCTTCTTTTTAAGTCCGTCAACGAAAACAGGCTGACGTCGAAATCCAATTGCAGACGGATAAGACCGCCACGATTGAAGTCATTCTAATCTCGTACAGGCTGATGTCTGGGATATCCTCATGGTAGTAAATAAATGCCACGATCTTTTCAAAAACGTTACAATAGGTAATCAATTTCAGTTTAAGCTCTTCATGAACTCAACTAAACCACACTGCAACATAAACGTGTAAAGGTTAAAAAAATTAATTCCACCAGTAAAGCATTATTTTTAATAAAGGTTATGTTATGATTGGTTGATTTCTTTTATCACTTTTTAATTGGCAGCCCTAGACTTCAAAGAGATTGTTCCCGTGAAAATGCTGGCAGGGGCTTAGCTTCTATTGTGTACTTGTATAAGCATTGTTTGGAAACATTATGCAGCCTATTTGTCGGTCTGTCGCTTTCGAGACGTGTCTTCAGTTTACGTTTACTAATTTCAGGCTGAGTCCAGACGAGCGTAAACCGTCGGCATTTGCGCCCTCCGAGATAAGTTGAGAAATGACTGTATTTAATATTTTTAATCGAGGAGTCAGTTAATTCTCTAATTGTGCACGCTGTGAAACTGAGAGGGTAGTTACGCCAAGATGTTCCAATATAATCACTTTTTTATTTTCCGAAGTTTTTCACTTTTTAAGCTATTGCATAGCTTTTATCGCGGGCCTCGAGTGCGGCGACCGAATCAAGAATTTCTATAACGAATATAAATCTAACACTTTCACTGCCACGTCTGTCATGTCAACGTGAATGAATAAAATTTGAATGAATGAATTTTTTTCTTGACGTTAACTCGATTGACGTGGCTGAACATAACCTAATTAGTAGAGTAACTTCCCATGGGATGATATTCTTGTTAAATATATATTTTTTTTTACTTAATAAAATATAAATAAATCATTATAATTGCATACGTTCATAAAAATGCTATGCAATAGCTTTACCGCGCCAGTCCCCGAGTGCCACACGTATTATATTTTATTATTATTAACTGTTTAAAATGAAAAAAATGAGATAAGGGCACGAAGATGAGATGATTCTTAACTATTTATTAAGTACTCAAGATCGCGCGGAATCGGAGTAAGTGATTCCATACTTTTGCTCTCGAGTGTAGTATAAAAATCTACCTATCAGATTCAAGCAGCAAGCTTTGTGCTCGAACATCGTTCTAGACTACGGTCCGCAAACTGTAGGTGTTCGCTCAACAAGCTCTCGAGATGCATTGTGCACTCGAAGTTAAGAGGATCATAAAGCGTTATGGCTTCAAATCTTTCAGGAGCTTTCAAGGAAGGACTTCAAGTACAACTTCAGATACCTCGTCGACTCACAGGTGGAAGTTATTCGAGTGTAAAATTTGCAAATGTTAAGCTGATGCGGTTACTTTTAAGTATTTTACTCATTAATATTTGGTGATTGGATAAAATTGGCGGCAGAAGTATTAAGTATATCACTTTCAAATTTTACGCTATATTATCTGCATAAGGAGTTCTTTGAAGTAATAGTGATAGTCACGTTTCTTTTTGGTTTAAAATGTAATTCCGAGTAATAATATTTTCTCGCTTATTCGTACTGAAACTTGTATTTGCCGTTACATATATTCAGCAATATAAACCCTGTAACACTAGGGCCACACTAATGATGGACTGTTATAGGAACATTTAAAGACTATAATCGCGAAAATCAACGGGAAATTCGGTTAGTGTGACTCGACTAAAGTCATTGCGAGAGTAAAATGTAGGAAAGAAAAATAATCTGATTCAACTTCAAGACAAAGCATGAAATACGGTTACGGAAATAGATTTGAAGGTAGACAAAAACAACTAGTGTTTTCTTGGCTGAAGTAATCGCGATTGGAGCGTGACTACGTGAAATTACTTTCAGTTATACTTTCAGAAATGGTTGTAGGGACTAGACAATTTATTCTAACTTTTTAGTTAAACGACTACATAGCCATAAATAGGTACCTACACAATGTCGTATGTACCACTTTGGCACTCTTATTAATTGTGTGTATATGTCTATAATGACTCGTTCCTGTCTTTCATTAGGTAAGCTTGTGGGCGTCCATTGCCAAACACCTCGACCAAATATTGAATAGAGAACACGATATGGTTTCCAAGGTTCGTTATTACTCGCAATAGCTTTTTTTTTTTTTTTTTTTTTTTTATCGTGGTAAAATCATCAAATGAGTCCTCCCACCCAGGGCAGGGCGGGAGGGACTGTCAGACTTGTACTGACTAAAATCCACGGTGTCCTTCAATAGCCCTCTACGTACCGGGGTCACGGTAATCCCTTGGTCCCGCGATCCCGGCAGGCTTTGGCCCTCAACAGGCCCCGTCACTATGCTGACACTCTTTGAGGCGCGCGTGGAACACAACGCGCCGTCGACCCGGGCATGGTCCATGGTCGGACAGCGAGTCGCCCATTACTCGCTGCCCGCATGCCCGCGCCTACGGTGGCCGGAGATCGTCTGGCGACGTCCGACGCCGTGGGCGTCTACCACTGCGGCTGGGGTGGAGGGAGGACGCTGTCCTCTCCCTCAGGCGGCCCGCCTCCTCCTTCACGAGCATGACTGCTTCGCAGAAGGAGGCGACCGCTTCCCACTCCGTCTCGCCCCGCAGCATGGCCTCGACCAATGCCGGGCGCGAGAGGTCTCCGCCTATCGCCGTCGTGAGGACACGGCGGTGCTCTGCCCAAGCGGGGCAGTCCTGCACCGTATGCTCCACCGTGTCCTCCGGACGATCCTCGCAGTACTCGCAATAGCTACGACAAATGTACTATAGACAAGCTATAGAGCTCAATGTGAAGCTTGGTAATGCACGCAAGCGATAAAATATGATAAATCGATCAATAATCCGTGTTACCGTAAATATATCGATCGGATCGAGAATTTACAAAAAAAGATTTATTCGTTTCCTATGTTTTCGGCTACGTATTCCATACCATTCTGATAATTACATAAACCTCTGTAGGAAATTTCATTTACAGCCACTCATAAATCGTCGTCGACTAGCAGATTGCACGTTTCTTTTAAAATTTTTATCTAACGAGATTGACTGTCCTGATCTCCTGAATAAACTGTATTTTAATGTACCCCAGAGATCAGTTAGATTTAATCCGCCTATGTCCATTCCCTTTTCTCATTCCAATTATAGGCAAAACTCATATATTGTGCGAGCGAGCAAGGACTTTAATATTATTTGTAAAGAGTTCTCATTTGACCCGTTTATTACCAAACCCTACTCTGTACGCAGTCAGTTGAATGCGAGCTTTTTCAAAGGACTATAATCTCATAATTTTGTATTTACTTAATTAAACTTATTTTCATATTTTACGTGCTTGTTAGATCCTAAGTTCTCTATTACTTTTCCTGTTTTTATCCGTGGGGACCTGTTATTGGCTCTGTGTTGCACATTACTACTGTTATCCATTTGTTATAGCTGTTGGTTCTCCTTAAATAAATAAATAAATAAGGGACGGCCACCGTAGTTGAGGGCTTGCGGACGGCTAGTGATGCTCGCCGTCGGATCAAGGGCCAGGGGTCTAATCTCTAAGCATGAAACCCATGGTTTCGGCCTTAGTGATAGACAAGTCAAGTCTATCAAGACGATAGTTTTGCCAACGAGCACGATTTATAAATGACCTCTCTCATGACTGCGAGAAATTGCAGTACTACATTTTTTAATGTAATTTGACGTAATGACATAGACACTAGCGCCGCGTCAAAATTACTTCAGTCGTGACGGTATTATCCGTCCGCAATTTGATTTTGACGTTAGTTACGTTCATACATCTGTATCCGTTCCCGTGTTTTCGTTGACGGACGGAGAAAGTAGACACCCTGGGCCGAGTCGACGGCGTTGTTGTGTTACACGCTCACTTAAAGGAATTGTCAGCAAAGCAATTGTGTTTCGCCTTGTAAGCTTGCTGACAGCTCCTTAAGGCGAGCGTGGAACACAACTGCTGCTGCCTGCTGGAATTAAATCAGGTACCACGCCCCTAGAACGCAAAAGGCAACCAAAGACATATGGTGGTTTTCTCAATAAAAGTCTGACAGTCCCTTCCGGTCCACTCAGAGCAATGTGTACTATTGGAAGATTTTCCACCCGTAAAACAATGAAAAGCGCCGAATACTTTCAAGTCATGCGCCTACTGTATGTTAAACTTACTTAAAGTAATAGATATTATTGTCTTACCAACTTCTTTCAACCTTTCCAGGTTTCGTTTCTACGTGTACTCGGCGTACGTGGAGCGCCGGACGGTTGCTGCCGTGCGCATCATCGCGGCAACCAAGACCCGCGGGGCTGACAGCGTGCTGTGCCGCATGTGGTTGGCTGACAACCGTACACTCACGCTTAAAGCTAAAGTCAAGGTGCGCCAGTCTACTGTCTTTGATATTTCGAATGTTCATGTTGTGCAGTATGAATTATGCAGATGATAATAGTGCAGTTTACTATATTTACCAGCTGGTTGAATTCTTTCAAATATAGGATATTAGGATAGAATTAAAAGAGAAAAACTACTTAGAGAAACCCCTGAAAAATGAATTCGATTAGCCCAGATTTTGGAGTCCATACAGTTAATGTCCGATCGTTCATTGCATAATTTAGAATACCTAAGAAAAGGAGTAAGCTGTTCCATACAAAAGTATAATACTGATATGTTAAGCACCGTTTTTTTATTTTTCAGTTTTTATTCTGTAATCGAAAGTAAAAATAACAGAAATTAAAAATACAGCAAGAAGCGAATATAGATAATAGGGGAACAGTGTACAAGACGGGGACGCGAGGTATGATGGGAAATCACACATGTAAGGCAAACTTAACACAATACTAACGTAGCGCAAGCGCCAACAGGACGCCATTTGTTAATGGTCGCTTGCAAATGTCGTCCTAATGGCGCGTGCGCTACGTTAGCGCTGCTTTAAGTATGCCTAAGGAGTGTATGTCCCCATTATAACTCGCGTCCCCGGCTTATACACTGTTCCCTTACCTCCATATTGCGTATTGATATCTACGATCGCAATGTTAATAATGGAACATTGAACCATCGTTTTGAACGAGTACATTCAAACTTCTTTCTTATTCCTATCTCCGTAAGGCGAATAATCCACTCTCGAGTAAGCCAAGGTCAAGGTGAAATTCCTAAATGATACCCAGTTTACGCTGAGTAGGTCTGAATAACCGAGATGGTTGCGGCTCAGAAAAGGCTTCAAGCGACAAGAATTCAAAAAGGTATGCTTTAACGGTTCCACCGCGCGGAACGGATAAATGAGAGTCGATTAGCCAAAAGGTTTCTGTCAAGGAAATGAGATGGTGTTCTGTCGGTTTCGATGTTTCCGTAGATTATTTAGCTAAGGATCATTTTCCTTTTAGTACTGTGGGATCAGAGTTAATTTCAGTGAAAGGTCTGTCTGAAACTGGTTACTGCTTTGGAACACAAACGGCATCTGAATCTGACTAAAAGCCAAACCTTTCTTGGTTTGGCTTTTAGTCAGTCAAATCTGACAGTCCGTTCAGCTCCACACAGGGAGAATTCATTTTAAGATATTCCACCCAAAATAAATTACTGAGTGCGTTAAGTAAATGCTGATCATTATACATGATGTGGTATCAGACCAGTAGTGAACAAGAGTGTTTCCCTCGTCCTGAAATCCAATACCATATGGATTCGTACGTATACCATACTCATAAGTATGACACATTTACCACACCCCTCTGATAAATGCACCATGATTAGCATTTTATCTGTCATCTTCAATCGATTGAACGATGTTTTTAAATAGGTTATCATAAGATATTTAAACTATTTTCGATATAACTACGATCAAAAGAACTAAAGTACTTAAAGATCTTTTCACATAACTTTGTTTGTAATAACTAATGAAAGAAATACACAATGGTAAATTCACCTACGGTAAATTCACGTAACGGCTATCATTGTTTCCTACGTTAAATTTTTACAGCACTTTACATTTTAGTACCATAAGGATAGTAGGTATGAATGAAAATAATGAACTTTAGATGCGTCGCTCTGTATTTGGTCAATGTTCGTGTTTTTCTGAAGCTCTGTCATTTTTATCGCATTTTTACAGCTCTGATGATGACGGTTGGGAAATAAAATTTTAAAACTCACGCTGTGAAAATGTTTTATGACCGGGAGGTATATTATTTTATTTCAAAAGTTTTTGAAATGTATGAAATCAATGGAATGTTATCTTTTATTTAAGTTTTGCGATTGTAAACAGCGAGGAATCTCATATTAGACCGCGGACCTCATTATTTTATTGGTAGTGCCAAATAAAGAAAATTTTGCATAAATAGAAAAGTGTAGGTTGAGTTTAGTGAAAACAAAGCAGGAGTTTAAGAGAAACTTTTTACCACTCTCAGTATTACCTGACTACTGGTACTGCGGGTTTAAAATAAAACTTAAGATTGATTTGATATCTTCATTCATCAATAAATATTTATACTCCAGTGGAAGATAGTTTCCGAAATCCTTCACACATTACCTTTTTGAACGGCAAATGTCCTCAGTTCCGAATGCCATCAAATCCCATTCGATTCCAGCTAAATTGTCGCTCGATAAAACATCAGGAATCTATTTCTACTGTGAAAGACACACGTGTGCACAATTCAACAAAAGCTGATAGGGAACGGGCGACGAGCTCATCTAAAAAGAGGGTTTTTATCATTTTTGCCATTTATGGCTGTGGCTGATTCGCGCGTTACATTTTTATGGCTTTTCAAACATTGAAGTCTTTATGGCCAATCATACTTTGAATTTGAAATAACTGAGCCACATGAGATGTAACTTTGATGTCAATTTTTCAGATTGGCACTATTAAATACAATAAAAAACCGTAATCTTTTCCATCCTTATTTTTGAACAGAACCTTTTTGTAGCACTGTATTGAATCTTTAGTCAGGTAAAGATGAACCTATCCGGTGAGGAGCTACTTCAACGAGTATTTGTTAATTATTACCAGCTTCCTGACTAGCTAGCTAATACTTTTAAAGAACATAAATATAATTCTAACGGATTTAGAACTCAGTTAAATGGGAAGATGAAAATAAAAATACAAAGTTGCTTGCATCAAACAGGTTGTAGTAGGTTTATTCTGCGTGTTGATACAGGTTCATATATAAAATAATACCGTCTTATATCGCAGTAAAAGACAACTGCAATGGAGCGCAACATACTAGGTGTTAGGTTAACGGATTGCATTCGAAACGCAATGCCGCGCTCCCAAACAAATATAGCTGACGAGGCGTAGAAGGTTACCCAGCGACCAGCCACGGTTACCTGATCAGACAGCCCCACGATCACGGCAGGCTTTGGCCCTCAAGAGGGAGGCCCCGTCAGATTGCTGTCAGCTCTTTGAGGCGCTCGTGGAACACTGCGCCGTCGACCCGGACATGGTCCATGATCGGAATTAGAATCATCCATTACTCGCCGTCCGCATGCACCCGCTTACGGTGGAAGGAAATCGCTTCGCGAATACTGGTGTTCTGAGACAGTGATTTGGGATCGTAATAGACGTGATAATTAAAATCGTGATAGAGGGTTCCGTTAAAATATAAGAAGGATGCGCGGGTTCCCGAGACGTGGAAGATGTGTAGGGAGGCTTTCCCAGGAGTGGATATCAGGCTAGGAAAATAGGACAACTGTATGATGTACAACCTCTTACATTGAATTATTTTTCTAAAATTTACAGGCCATCCGTGAGAACTGGAACCTCAAATACAGCGCAACATATGTGCTGTGTCTCCTGCGTGGTTCGGGCGTGAAGCCTCAGGAGACTGTGGGGGCTTCAGTGGCTGTGGTGGCCACCAGCAAGCCCAACAATCCGCCCACCAACCTGCTGGTTGTTCTCGATACGGAGCCCAAGACTGGGATTGAGGTACGATATGCTTGACGAATGTATGATTTCGATGTCAACGTGATGTTTTAGTTGAAATATAATTGTATGAAACAACGGTTCGTTCGGAGTGGTATGCGACTGCAGTCGTCTTCAAAAGAGCATCTCTATAGTGTTAACATAAACCGAGTACAGGTTCTGGTTTTTATAATCTGTGAATTTCATTTAAAAATCGGCCAAGTCCGTGTAAGAATACACAATGTGAAGCGATCCGAATGAATTTTGATCTATGTAGTTTAAATAATAAATAACAAACTTACATTTGCAGTTGAAAAACATCTTGTCCCATACATATTTCCAGCTAAGGGTGGTTGACCAAATCGCTTTAACCATCCACGCCTAGTCGCAAAGTGCCATACCTAATTACGTTCTAGAACTTGATCACTATCAATTTGAAATATTTTATCCCGCATAATTGTTTGCTGTGTTTAAATTAAGCCAGCCTAGAAATTAAACAACTCTGTCGATAACACCCGTATTGTAATATAGGTCTTTGTCGGATCCGTAAATGTCTATCTAAAATACAGTATGTGGGTGTTACGATACATGTGTGAAGCATGGTTGACTTCAACATTACGATTTCGGATCCGCTTCATTATTATCAGACGCCATTAAAATAAAAATAGCTAGCTGTTGAACGCTGCTTGGCCTGCGTGCAACTCAAAAATTATACCACGAGAGTGTGATACCGAAATAAACGGTGTCCTTTGTTTGTGTATTGCAGATCTATCACTAAGTCATATTTCATCAAGATCCATTCAACCGTTCTGAATTGATAAAGTAACAAACATTCATATAATAATTATAACTAGTCTATACTAATATTATAAAGAGGAAACCTTTGTATTTTTGTATGTTTGTATTGAATAGGCTCAATAACTACTGGACCGATTTCAAAATTTCTTTTACCAATACTTAGAGGGATTCTTCCGAATCCGTATAGGCTATATTTTATCCCGGAAAGGATTTTTCGTGGTAGTGAAAATTGTAGAGTAAGGCGTCGAAAAAACTGCGTACGTTAACGATTCTCGCGAACGCTGCCTAAATGGTTAGAGATGTATGGTTGACTTCTGTAGAAAAGTTGTAGAACTCAATAATGCCTACAAAAAAGTCCGCGATAGTATAAACCAAACATTTATATTTTAGTCATTATAACCACTTTTCCATAGAATAAAAGTAATTAAAATTATTTGCCTATGTTTATTGATCATATTATCGTCAAATACTAATCCTTATCCAAATAAACTATTTATTGAGTAAGATTGTTTCAATAGCTATAAATTACTTTTTATTTTATGCCAATCGGACAATCTATTCAAAAGCTATTACGAATTTAAAATTGTGAGAGTGCTTAAAAAATAAATGTCCACCCGTGCGAAGCCGGGGCGGGCCGCTAGTACTAAATAAATTAACAATGATTGCAGGAGACCCTACACATCTGCGTAAAGCCGTTCCACTACTCATTCAACCGCGACAAGTGGCTGGTGGAGTGGTTCGAAATCAACCGACTGCTGGGTGCCAGCCACTTCTATATGTACAACGAGTCGCTGAGCGCTACTGTAGCTTGTCTGCTCGATGACTACCGCAAGCAGGGGCTCGTCACTCTGCTCTCGTGGAAACTCCCTATTCTCTCCAAAGTTGAGATCAGGTAAATGTGACGTTGGTTAACGAAACATCAGCTGTGCGTCACCTTCTCACATCAAAATCGACACAAAAATCGCTTAATTCGCAAAGCAGTTGTAAAAATGTTTCTACAGCTTTTTAAGATTTGCAAACTTGGATATAGGTACATAGCCCTAGCAACATAGTAAAAAAAATAGAGAGACATCACGCTTTGCGAATTTACTGTCGATTTTAACTGGCCTATTCTTATAGTTCGATTCTTTATTGCTTGAGGGTGTATTAGCATTTACAACGGCACATGTGAACTATACTTCATATCTGACTGCACCCAAAATTATTCGTATAGACTATAAACATCGCAGAAACAACATTATAGTTGTGTAAAAAAGTATAATACAGAAACCTAAATTAATAGACAGGCAGTAGTAGACGTAGTACCCATCTGGTGGCTCACTACGTATTTCCACTATTGGAACGAGATGGCGCTAGACGACTTGTTTAGCTCTGTCTTTTTCCGACAGCGGGCGCTCACGCTTTAAGACGTCATGGTGGGCTACCTGTAAGAATTCTTCCTTTTCAATGGCTGATGAAGATCTTTTACACAAAGTATTTATTCGTTAAAGATAATTGTCGTAACAATATGGCTCCAAGGTCATCCTATTGTTAAAGGGCCTTATCATACTAGCGGTTTGGAAGCGGCTACGGGGCGGAGCGAACACACCGCGGCTGCGCAGCGAGGACGTCGTGGACGCGTGGCAAATACGTTACGTTTATACGTAAAGTAGTAACGTTACGTGAAACACGCGACGAAAACGTAACGTATTTGCCACGCGTCCGCGACGTCCTCGCTGCGCAGCCGCGGCGTGTTCGCGACGCATGCGCTGCGCGTCCGTTCCGCCCCGCAGCCGCTTCCAAACCGCTAGTATGATAAGGCCCTAATTGAAATATGCATAATGCGTAATAAACGGTTATTGTTTATTTTTACAGGACGGAAGGTCAGTTCGCAGCATTCAATGACTGCCTCTACAGATCGATGTCTCGCACGGGCTGGCTCCTCGTTATCGACGTCGACGAAGTGGTGTTCCCGCGGAGGGAGCGCACCCTGCCTGCCTTACTGACGGCGCTGCGGGCCTCCTACAACCCGCCCTCTAAAGCACCCTCCGCGTTCCTCTTCCGGAACGCATTCTTTTATACTAGTTGGGAGGTAAGATTTCTTTAAAAGTTTTGTCAAAGGGGCGTTAAACCAATAGAAGTAGTAAGCACTTAACAGCGTGATCGTAGCTTGGCAGAAGCTCATTCCTTAACATTTTATAAGAACATCCGCACGTTTGCATTGTTTGACGCGCGACTGTCGCGCAAAAAATCGTCTAAATGTGAAAGAGGTCTAAAAGTGAATGTTACTGAAAGAACTAAACGTGATATATAAGCTACTCTCAGGAACTGTTAATATACAGCAGCAATGATAAGAACGACAGCTCTTAATTGTAATTAAGTGTAATGTGCTGGACGCGTTCAGTTTAATTAATAAGTATCATTCACGCGTGACGCGTGACGGTGTAGACTACTTTGGTAGTAATTAACATAACGTAATAATCGTAGTCATATACGATTCACATTAAAGAAATTATAAATGGGAATGGATTGTGCGAAAATGTGTTTAAATCATCAAATTAGTCCTTAAACCCAGAGCGGGACGGGAGAGACTGTCAGACTTGTATTTTTTTTTTCGTTGTAAAATCATCAAATGAGTCCTCCCACCCAGGGCAGGGCGGGAGGGACTGTCAGACTTGTACTGACTAAAATCCACGGTGTCTTTCACTAGCCCTTTACGTACCGGGGTCACGGTAATGGGTAAGTCCCGCGACCCCGGCAGGCTTTGGCCCTCTACAGGCCCCGTCACTATGCTGACACTCCTTGAGGCGCGCGTGGAACACAACGCGCCGGCGACCCGGGCAAGGTCCATGGTCGGGCTGCGAGTCGCCCATTACTCGCCGCCCGCATGCTCTGTCAGACTTGTATTGACTAAAATCCACGTGGTCCTTTAAAAGCTCTTAACGTTCCGGGGCCACGGTTACTTGATGAAATAGTCTCGCGACCCTGGCAGGCTTTGGCCCTCTAACGGGGCCCCCGTTATTTTGCTGTCAGCTCTTTGAGGCGCACGTGGAACACGACGCACCGTCGACCCGGGCATGGTAACTTTAGAGGCCTTAGGATGTCGCAGTTCAGAATCTGAAGTGAAAATTATGGGACTCTACATATAATTATTTGCTTCTTTAACCTTCACAAAAATAAATCAGTACCGTTACTTTTCAGGACGATCCCGAGGCCAAGTGTCCTTTACTAACAGCGCGCAAAACGCGAAGATGGACGACGCCACACGCCCTCAAGAACCGCAGCAAGTACGCGCTGCGGCCGCGCGAGGCCGTCGAGCTCGGGAACCACTTCGTGTGGGAACTGGCGCCGGGAGCCAGCTCCGTGGGCGTCAATAATGATCGAGCCCTGCTCCACCATTATCGGGTAAGTGCTGTTGTTCATTCTAGCTTTCAGGAGTTGCAGTAGTCATTTGGGAAGCGTGGCTTTTCTTTCTCTCGTCTTCGTCTTAACTGTTACTCCCATATTTTACTCGTAGTTAAATCAGCCACAGCATTAGTCTGAAACAATAGTACGTCGTAAGCTAGCATAGCAAAATCTGTTTTAAGTTACTGTCTGTCAAGAGTTCACATTTTAATTCAACTATCCGTATTCCACAGCTCGCATGTGAATTTGGCGGCGTGAACTGCCTAAAAGTACCGTCGACAATCGACCGCACATCTCATCGGTGGAAAGATGAACTAACGCAGCGAGTAGCCGCTCAACAGAAGCGTTTCGACATCGCCTGCCCCACGTAAACACCAAGCTCTTGGATCATGGAGTGTGTCTGTGAAGTACACGGCAGTGTTGCCGCATCGAGTGGACTTTTTTAACGTTCATAGTAACCACGGAATAATGTGTCGAGACTTTGTAGACGGATTACACTTAGTGTTGGGCAATGATAATAATCCGGTTAATATCATTTGGCTAATAATCGATTAATAGCAGTTAATAGCCAGTTAATAGCAATTTTGGATGATAACCCTGCTATTAATGTTATTTACGTGTTTGAAAATTTCCCTTCATGGTTTTCAGGTTTAGGACTGTCAGATTAGACTTCATTTTCATCATCTTCCACACGAGATTGTTCTTTGGCCTAACCATTTTATGATTATAAACACAAACATGCGAAAAAGGCGAAAAAGGATTTCTTCACCGAAACATATCAGTCGACGTACTGATTCCGGATTCGGTTGGCGATGCTGTAATACAGTTCATGCATCTCTTTCTGGCACCAATAAATATTAGCGCCAGAAAGAGATAGCATGAGAAACGGTGGTGCGGGGATGCACTTTACCTACCAACCACTCGGGTGTTTTCGATTGTTTGTCATGCATGCCGCATGCCCGCGCCTACGGTGGCCGGAGATCGTCTTGCGATGTCCGACGCCGTGGGCGTCTACCACTGCGGCTGGGGTGGAGGGAGGACGCTGTCCTCTGCCTCACGCGGCCCGCCTCCTCCTTCACGAGCATTACTGCTTCGCAGAAGGAGGCGACCGCTTCCCACTCCGTCTCGCCCCGCAGCATGGCCTCAACCAAAGCCGGGCGCGAGAGGTCTCCGCCTATCGCCGTCGTGAGGACAAGGCGGTGCTCTGCCCAAGCGGGGCAGTCCTGCACCGTATGCTCCACCGTGTCCTCCGGACGATCCTCGCAGTGGTGACACCCTGGCGTTTCTTCCCTCCCTATCAGACACAGGAACCTGCTGCGTCATGCGGTAGGTCAGGACGCCGTGACGCCTATCCAGCCACTCCTCAAAGAGGGGTCTTACCGCCGCGATTGCGGCGTGCCCGGACCTCGGTTGCGACAGTCGCTCCCTCCAAACTGCCCTGCGATCACGCCGGAGCTCTTCCCGCCGCGCCTTGACTTGTCGAGGCAGCGGGGATTCGCCCCGATGCTGCGCCTCCACGCGCCACTCATAGACGCGCTGGAGGACAGTCGCCCTCAGATCCCGGGGCAGCAATTCGGCAAGGAGGTTGGCCGATTCGCCGGCGATCGTACGGTATGGGATCATCCGGATAGCCATGACCCTCTGGCATGCGACCAGCTTGAGTGGTAGCGTCCGGATGCTTAGGGCCCACACGGGGGCCCCGTATAGGGCCATGGACCGCACGACGCCGGCTTACAGCCTCCGGCAGAAGGCATTTGGCCCGCCGAGATTGGGCAGGAGTCGCTTGAGAGCGGCTGCTGCCCGGTTAAGCCTTGGGGCCAAATGCAGGAAGTGCTCCCTGAAGTTCCACCGGCTGTCGAGGACGAGTCTTAGGTACTTCATCGTCCTCCCGACGCCGATGCGAACCCCCTCCACCGTTATGTGGGACTCTGAACGTGGCGCATTCAGACGGCCACGAAAACACATGGCCTCTGTTTTGTGCAGCGCCACGTCGAGTCCCAACTGCCGGATCCTATTAGCGACTGTCGCTACCGCCTGCGTCGCCAGGTCGGCCGCTGCCTGGTGCGACTCTCCCTTCGCCAGGACGAGCGTGTCGTCGGCGTAACAAATTACGCCGACGCCGTCAGGGAGGTCGCCGTGCAGCACCCAGTCGTAACCGATGTTCCACAGGAGCGGCCCCAAGACCGATCCCTGTGGAACACCGCACGACATCTCTCGCCGGTTCCATTCTCCCCGGTGACCGGGGTAGATGACTGCTCTGTCCGTCAGGTAGTCCTCGACTATACGACGGAGGTAGGTCGGCACCCGGTGATACCGGAGTGCCTCCCTGATGCAACTCCAGGGCAGGGTGTTGAAGGTATTGGAGATGTCTAAATTAACAAAACTGAATTTGAAAAAAAAAGGTGTTTTTATCTCATTATGAACACTTTTTCACATATAATATCTGAAAATAAATAAAAAGAATAGCACTACATTGAATTAAACTGCGTACACGTACCCAATTTATGTTCACACCAACAGATTTTACAATAAAACAAAAAAAAAACATTTATTTTTTAACAAAACATTAATAGCAGGGTTATTAGCCATTGCACGGCTATTAATGGCTATTAATGGATTATAATCGATAATAACCCAAAGCATCCGGCTATTAACCCAACTCTAATTACACTGGACTAGACTGTCAAAAGTAAATCAACAGTTTATCAAACTCTTTAAAGATTAGTATGTACATTTTGTGTTTGTGTATGTTTGCTTGATTTTCTCGTGAATTGTTGTGTAATTGGAACGCGTAATTTTGTGGAGCATCGACCAATAGTTGCTCGTATTTTGCTGAACTGGACCCATTTGCCGCAGCCTTGGGACACAAATCTTTCTTTTCTTTTTGCTTTTTTGTTGTTTCAAGATTTAAGATTTTTTTTTTATCTTTGTTCTACCAATTTTTTTTTGTTATTTGTGGTTTCTTGTCATTCTGGATTCCGTAGCGGAATGTTTTACTGCTTGAACATTATGTTCGAAGGACGAACTCTGGTTATATGATAAAGTTGTGTTATTAATCTAACTCCGGCTTCGGAAATAGTAAATATCTACCGTGTCTCAGTTAAGATGCGCTTGAAAGCGAATTTATAACCTCTGATCAGCCAACCTTAAAGTTTGACAATTATAGATCTTTATTCGTTTTTATAGTTTCTTCATTTTAGTCTGTTATTTTTGGAACTAGTCATTTAATAATTTTTACTTAGCTGAATTTGGAAGTAAAATAACTATTAATTCACCTTTACTTTAAAATTTTGTAACTATGCGATATTTGGGATAATAGATTACAATAGAACAGCTACATATTTATTTGATAATCTTCTTGCAGATAATTTAAGTTTTCCGAAAGTGGACAGGTATACTTATGTAGTATTTGGATGTTTGTTTATTTTTATAATCCCAATGTTATCACAGAGTATGTTTGAATCTAATTTATTTTTAACATGTTAGTTTTTTATTACTATTTCTATAACAAACTAAAAAAAAAACAAACTAAAAGTGCATAAGTATCGGAAGTCGGTGACTTAGTTTTTATTTCATTGACTTTTTTACCACCAACTTCAGAAACAGAAGTTATTTTACACTTTTTTTAACCTTTTATAGTTTTTATTATACACGCAAATTATTTTCATATAATTATATTTTTTTGTAATTGCGTTAACAATACATGCCATGCGATAGCAGCAATCGCGGTTTATTTGCTGTAATGAATTGAAGAGTCGGTTACAGATTCTGACTTGGTGACAATGGGACCAGGTCTGAAAAATAGGCTAACGAAAAAGAAAAAATAATTTTGAAAATCCTTCCAAAAATGGGCGCTTTCACGTTAAACTGAAACGAAAACGGAAACATATTTGTGGGATGTGTTTTGTTTCATTCATTTCTAAGTAAGATGTGCAAGAGCGGACAAATATGCCATGGTCGTGTCGTTACAGTTATCGTCTAATATGAAAGCACTCTTTAGCGGAGAAATCAGGGAACATACATAAATATAAAACATACCAGTTGAACATAGAACTACTCAATTAAAGATGTATGCTTAGTTAGAATCTGACCCCGTGCTTTAATTTGAATTTAATAAATAATATTAAGTTTTCAGAATACTATTTTTGAGCATTATTTTTTAAACATTGTCGTTTTTTTTTACAAAAGCATTGTATGCATTTATTTGTGAGGTTTTTTAAATATTGATGTACTGTACTGTAGAATTTTTAAACAACATTTTTTTTTAAATTATATTTGACCATTCTTTGGCGTCTTATATTATCTGAGCTCACATTTTAGAATGTATTAAAAATGAAATTAGTTAAATACGGAGTTTAATAACATTAATTGCTGTAATTTAATTTCCAATGTAACATACATCAAGTAGGTAATATGTAATAGTAATTCGATGTACGGCCTCATGATATTGTCTAATGCCCCAAAGAGGAAACGATAACACGTTATCATAAAACCCACAATAATTACAATGGACCACTGCATTAAGTTACATAATTCAAATAATTTAAATAAATCAAGTACAATTGTATAATTTAAATCTATTTAAATATTTATATTAATGTACTATAAAATTTAAAGGAAAGATTGTGCCATTCTGGTGTTGTGTCGATCTGTCGATAACTTGCTCAATGTTCGAACAACATAATCAGTATTAATGATAGAGGTCGCTCGAAATCCATGTTACCATCACGTACCGTTTCAACCAATTTAATTTGCTCATATGGGTGAAAAATAGACGAACTAACTGTTATCATAAATTCAGTTCATGATTTTAGTGAATTAGTTTCTGTCTTCTTTTGATACAAACTAAAGTGTATTGCGTGTACGTATTGAGCAGCATTTTTTTCTTTGTAATAATCGAATTACCCTTTCGCATGAAATTCAGAAACAATTCGCTACATGAATATGAATCTGTCCAATCGGTACTTTACCTATAATGTGATCGAGAAATACGTAGTAGATATCGACATGTTCTGAAACATTGCAAGTTTCAGACCGATGAGAGTAGGTGAATGTTTATGTAATGCGTCCTTTTTAAACATCTCAGTGATTCATTAAATTATTAGATATCAATAAAAAAATAACCTGAAACAGAAAAACATACTTATTTACATAACATTCTTGTAATTCTAAGCTTTGAAGTGTATGTAAATAATATTTCAGTAGTATCAATACCTCCAATGCATAAAACAACTCACTTTTTGATTAACCTGAATCTTTTAATCGTTCTACACGTTTTTTAAATTTTCCTGAAACTGTTTTTTACATAAATTGCTAAAATTACAAGATAGAAATAGGAAAAGTTGTACAACGTTATTGATGACTCTTTAAATGGTTTAGGTTGAACAAAAACTAAATTTTAAATTTTAGCATAATCAATGTTTTTCGTTGAAACTCGTATGTAAATTCATTAAAACAATCTATTCATGAAATTACGCCATGTACCGGAGATGTAATTAATAATTGAAGCACTACACCAGTTGCTAACTTTGGCAAAGAAATAAGGTTTGGTAAATTTATTAAAGTAACTGTACATAATACAAAATATTATGTAATCGCCATGTAAATATTGTACTTATCCATACAAATAAGTGCACTCGTCTATGATAGATAATTAATTTGTACTATGAAATGTTGTTTAGCTAAAATTAAATCACGTTATGTTTGCTATTTGTGACCACATTGCTTTTACGGCATTATTTTAAATGATTCCTTTAAACTGTTACGGACAGATTGTGGACTCCGGACTTACGAATTGGTACCGGTGCGGTTGATCACCCAAAAGGTGAAAAACGCTTGTGTCCGGAATTTCAGCCAGAGGACACGACATGCGGGCGGGCCAAAGGCGTGTAAAGTATTTTGTTTTGTCCGGTAAACTATTTGTCCAAGTCCGATGTCCGCAATCAGTCCTCACCGGTTTGACTGTTATCCTAATCATCTATTTTTGATAATGATTAGGGTACCCATGTATCTACCAGCCTCCACCAGTTTTTATAACTCGACGCTGTGATCTTTAAAATATTCACCTGCAATATATCAATGTCTTCAGACATTAAAATTGCAAGCTGTTTATGTAAGAAATTTTGTTTTCCGCAATAATAAAAAAGTAAACATTAACATGAAATATAAAATGTATATTTAAGCAAAAACATTTTGCCGCTTAATGTTTTTATTTTAGCATCATGAATATTCCGTGTCATAATGTAGGCATGTAAATGAATTCCTTTTTCAGGAAAGGGCACAAGTCTCTTGTGTATTCAAATGTCAAATTTATTATGTGCAGTCGCCAGCACATCAAGCTACCACAATCTGTCAAATTTATATAATAGATTTTCAACCTTATCACAATAGTAGAAGGTTAATGTTCGTTTGGTAAAATTTAGCGTTCTGCTGGCGTCTGTACACTGTGAAAAAGTCTGAGGTTCGAAAGGATATGGAAACTTAACATTTCGATTAAGTACAGTGACTGCTTATATCCAAAACATCTAATCATTTTGCTAATTTACATTAATTTATAAATACGTACATACCATTGTGTTTTTCACCCCATCATTCTGAAACATATCAAAGATGTACATGAAATCAAACTGCTTTATTTTTATTATTACTTTATTTTATAAACATATTTTTAATAATAATCTACTGTGCACAGTATTTATAAAATAATACGTGTAAGGATTGTATGGACATAAATGTGAAATTCGCAAAAATCGAAATAACAAGGCACATTTTTTCGCGATTTTTTTAAAATGAAATTATACTACCTATACTTGGTCATTATCTTGGTCATTACCAATATACTTATTTCACATTTTTGTCAACAATATACAGGTATAAAATAACTTGCCTGGTTTAAGAAATCTATACCAAATTATGTAGTTATATTCTATAATTATAATGGTGAAGTTAGGAAAACAAATCGAGAACGTGTGAAGGCTGTCTTTTTCAACAGACACAGCGGTAGAAAAGACTTTAGATAGGAAATTTTAAAATATGTATAGTTCTTGTCTTGGTATTTCATCGCAACGTTTTTTGTGAATGCAATAATTCCTATTTCAGGGGCAGTACATCCACCTCTTAGTGTTTTATCTAACTTCAATGATTGAGAGAGATTGAGCTATGCGTCCTCTATAATTCTGTCTCTTTGAAACATTGAAATCATAATCCTTTTTGAGGTGGTAGCAGCTGTTCCTAGTACATAATTATAGCTTCCAATTTTGATGTTTGTCAAAATCTATTGAGCATTTTTATTACAAGTACATTTTTTCGTTTGTTATACTTATGACAAAGCTAAACAGCGTTTGATAGACAACTGGTAACAATTTTAGTGGCAAAAACAATATTTTGTGTCTATATTTTATCTGTGATGTCTATTTTAGAGGTGTGTGGAGCTGTATTTGTTCAAAGGAGAAAGTGATTTGTTAGTCGAATGTTGAAATGGTCTTTTTTATTAAAAATAAAAGAATATTGACATTAATGTGTGTGTTTTTTTTGTCTTGTATGTACTCGTATTTTATGGTGGACTAGCACGCACAAAAATGAACTCTGGTCTCGCCCCGACTGAAGAAGTTCTTTTCACAAACCGCGCTAGTGCGCCATTCGGCAAACGAATTTTCCGCAGGATTTGTTGTTTGTCTTGGCGCGGATCAGTTATATAAAAAAATTACTCTATGGCGCGGACTCTACGTAGATTTTGGGGCTTGACGTCTTATTCGACTAGTGCCATCTGTCGATTGTGCAATGCAAACTTGGAGGTAAACCAAAGTTGCGGCCCTTTTCGGGTACCAACTTTGTGGATTAACTCGATGTTCTTGGCTTCATGAAGATGGCGTAATATTACCGTTTACGCAGTTACAAAAAAGGTAAGTATCATTATTTCATACATAACAACTGTAGTAGGTGACCTTAGGTGAGTTTCCACAGGAAAGTTCTGAAATTCAGTAAATGACCTTTTGAAAATGGCAGTCTATTTATTATAATCTTGTGCTGTAACATGGTTGCCATTATTGCGAGATTTTTCATGAATACCAACTTATATCCGAGGAGGCTTAATAAAATTTTCTCGCTCCACTCGGATATTATTTTGATTCTAACGACTTTTATTCACTAATTGCATAATTTATTATTATACATCTCTTTTGAGTCCTGACTGACTCCTGGTGGCCTACCATGACATCTTAGAGCGTGATTAGTTCCGCTCAGGGAACGAGATGGCGCTAGACGACTTGTATAGCATAGTCTCTTTCCCACAACCTAAAGACTCACGCCTTAAAACGTTATGATAGGCCACCGGAACCTATGACTCTTGAATTCTGGCTACTGTCAACTGCTGATTGATCTCAACAGCTGGTGGCTCAGCAGTCGACATCGATTGCTCAATAATAAACTAAGTGTTTGCGATCAATCCAGAAACCAGTATTCAGTGCTCATTCTCGATAATCCCCGCGACAATTGATTAAAAAGAAAGTTTAAATGTAATAAGTCCTGCCGGGGTCGCGGGACCAAGGGATTACCGTGACCCCGGTACGTAAAGGGCTATTGAAGGACACCGTGGATTTTAGTCAGTACGAGTCTGACAGTCCCTCCCCCGCTCTGCCCTGGGTGGGACTCATTGATGACTTCACCACGATAAAAAAAATCCTTAGTTTTCAAAACTAATAATAAATTTTCGTGTTTAAGCTTTGCATTGACGGAACATGTAAGGACACATCCACTTATGTAACCCTCCCCTATACAAACTCCTGGCTACCTACTGCGCTGGTCTCAGGTCTCGTTTTCGGAAGTCTACAGATGAAGAAGCTAACTGATGATGGAACGGTTGGCGAACTGGCTAAGCGATTGCCCTGCATTGCATGTTGGGTTTGATCCTCACACGGAACAAATTGTAAAGGTATCGGGGTCTGGTTGTTTGCATGTCAAGTATTTTTGTAAACGCACCCACGATATAGGAGAAACTACATCTTCACCTACATCTTCTTGCACAGTAGAGGTGTATAAGACGGGGACGCGAGGTATGATTGGAAATAAGACACTTAAGGCAAACTTAACACAATACTAACGTAGCGCAAGAGCCAACTTGGACGTCATTTGTTAATGGCCGCTTACAAACGACGTCCTGATGTCGCTTGCGCTACTTTAGTGTTGTGTTAAGTGTGCCTAAAGAGTGTATGTCCCCATTATACCAAGCGTCCCCGTCTTATACACTGTTCCCATAATAGCCTTTGCGACAGGTAGCTGGCCAACAGACGTAGTAAAAACAAACAGCTTACTTATAATACCTTTCCCAATTAATTGTAACATAAACAAAGCTGAAGTCCTTCGTTAATTTATAATTTAGCTTGGGGGCCTATAATTTATATTTCAGAGGCGTTACAAATCACAGGAGATAAGGTGCTGGCTGTGTGCAACGGCCCGACATATGACTAATGACAACAATTAACTCGGAGGAATCGGGTCGCGGCCAACACCGATGTTGGGTTTTTTTTCAACTCTTAGTATAAATAGAAATGTTTGATGGTCAATTGGTCCCTTTATTTTACGTCCAATTTCAACTTTTTTACTATTCAATTAAGAAAGGACGCGGACAGTACAAAAGTTACGCTACCTATTAAAGTTGGCTTAACCTGAAGAAGAAGTTTTGGTTGTCTGTCAGCGAGATGGAGCCACACGACAATGTTGCCATCGCAGATATATTCTAGACTTGCTTTAGCCCGCGGCTTCGCTTGCGTTAATTTAGAATTTGACAAACAGATCGAATCGTATAATCTGGAATATGAACGCGATTGTTATTTTTCTCGGCAACAGCTCTCTTCTGTTTTTCGGGATGAAAGATACCCTATTTCCGTCTCTGTACTCCTGACGAGGACAACGCATAATATGCAAAATCACTACAACCACATTGCTTGAGAGCAGTGGTGACCCAGTGGTATCGGTCCAGACTTACGAGTTGTAGGTCGTGGGCTCGAACCCCGTCAAGCGCATTACGTTGTGTAATTTATTTCAAGGAAAATTTTGTGAGGAAACCGGCATGTCCTAGAAACAAAAATTCGAAGATATGTGACATCTAGCAACCTGCACTGAGACCGCGTGGTGGATTCTGACCCACTCCCTCTCACAGAGAGGAGGCCTGTGTCCCAGCAGTGGGAACATTATAGGCAGATGATGATGATGACATTGTTTGCATAGTAATGCTCCTTGTTTGAGTGATAATCATTTCCGTGTTTAGGTTTTTATTAAAAAAAAAAATGATGCCCCACACTAGGAATTTCTCCTGTGTCGTAGGTGCGTTTACAAACATAGAAACTCACATACACAACCACCCAGAACATTATGGTAGGCGTGGGTGACATTTTAAATAACGTAAAACCTTTTGTAAAACTTAAAAATGACCCTAATCCTGATGGATGACAAAATCATTGGAATTACTCCAATTTCAGAGCACGCCCTCTCTGAAATTGGAGATTCTAACAAAAGTATTACCTACTGTGTGTCTGTGTACAAACAACTGTAAACGCATTAGGTTCTTAAGCTGACTCCAATTCAAAAACCAGTATTAAATATCGAGTGAAGGTATAGTTAAACAAAGTTCTTCTGGAGAGAGAAAAACATATACAGTAAATATGTTTTTCTTTTTGCAAACATATGGCTTGAGAAAACACAATTTTCCTTACTCACTACTATAGCACGAACGTGACAATAAAGAATTAAGAATTCTCACATGCTGTTGGAGAACAGGCAATTTTAACATTATCTACACTTCGCTACTCTAAAGCGTCCGTGCAGTCTGCTAATTTGTGGACTTGAGCCAGTTTAATCAAGCCGAGGGACGCCCAGCTGCTGTAGCGTCAATAACAATTAATTCTTTGTGAACTTAACCCGAAATTAAGGAAAATTAACTCTGTTTACACTATATTATAAAAGTGCATGAAATGCAACACAGTCACAGCAAAAATGAGTTACGTTGACTCCACTATTTATCATAATACACATAATATATTTTCCTTGCGGACACTTTTCCATTTCGCATATAACATAGTGTTGTATCCTTTACTGTTATAATGATAGTTTCGCCCAGAAATGTGGTCTAAATAATAATATATTTATGGAGCAAAACAAGATGTTTGCACGTAGGTAATGTTGGCGGAGTTTCGTGGATAACTTCATAGTAGACCCTGGCGTATTACGAGATTTGCTTCTAGTTCATACATGTACTGAATATCATTTCATTTCCACGTATGTGTAATATTGGTTACCTATGTTAAAATGTACGGGAATGGAAATGTTTAATGCATTTTACAGTTGTAGGGATAACGCGGCATTTCCTCGCCATATTCCTCAAATTGAATAGTCACAGATTTGATTCTCATGTAATGTTAGTTGATAAAATTGACATAAAATATCGGAAGCTTCATGGTTGTGGGTTATAGGATGTAGGATCGATAACGATGTTATGTAATAACAAATAACGTAAAAACGAGACAGGTTTCTGAAATGCTACAGACCTAAAATACCTCGTAATAACTTTACTTTTTCCTCAGAATAACAATAGTCAAGTTATGTCTGGAGTTACTAAAATAGATTTGAATATGGATAGCGTTACGTGCAGTTATAATTTGGTCCAAAATTAGTAGGTCATCATCTGCCTAGCCTTTTCCCAACTATATTGGGGTTGGCTTCCAGTCGAACCAGATGCAGCTGAATATCAGTATTTTACATGGAGCGATTGCCTATCAGACCTCCACAACCCAGTAACTGGGCAATACGATACTCCATGGTAAGACTGGTTGTCAAACTAATGAGCTTCTGACTAACAGTAACGACTGTCAAGGATCTACAAATGGCAGTCTAAAATTAGTAGGTATTTTTAATTTACCTAGTTCTCCGTACATTTTCATCTTTGTGCAACGTTATATAAAGTAGAATAGATTTGGTGATTATGAACTAGCATTCAACGATGCTCAAACACACAATTTTCCTACATAAAACGTACCTTAAGAATGTGTAAATAGGTCTTAAATTACTGGTATTACATCCATCATATGATCTTCAAGTGGGCCCCAGAAAACAATGATCATTGCAATGTGGATTCTGCAGTTTTGTAAATAAGGTGTATTTTAATTTACAAGATTTAAATAGGTACTGTAGCAGAGAGCAGTGGGTGCTGTTCCTAAAACTACTTCATGCCGCTGGAGAGCTTACTTCCGCTCGCTGAAGTGGCTATAATAAATACAGCTGGCGACTTAACGTTTTCGAATAAAGACATTTAAATTGCACTTTGCAATTAGTACTTTCAGTAAAATCTTAAGGTATTGTTTTTGTTAAAAAAAGTCGTTATGTAGCCTTTTCGTTAAACAAAGCGTGTACCTATCATAAAAATGTGATCTTGTTATTAAGAATTTGGTACCTACCTAGTACTTATAGACACTACTAGCTTTTGCCCGCGACTTCGTTCGCGTGGAATAGTGACTTCCGGCAATACTTTTTTATTTTTTTTATTTTTTGTAATAAAAACTATCCTATGTATGTCCTTTCTCAAGTTCCAAACTATGTCTGTACCAAATTTCACACAAATCGGTTCAGCAGTTTAGGCGTGAAGAAAAGACAGACAGACAGGATATAATAATAATAGTTAATAATAATATTAGTTTGGATAGCTGAACAGCTTCCTTCACAGAATCATCGTCGTAATCTTGAAAAATAATAAGCCGTTTTTACCCGACTGCGCCAGAAGGAGGGTTATGTTTTTTATTAAACGGCACGGTTAGCGCAGTGGCTGAACGATTGGACTGCTGCGCAGCGTGTCGCGGGTTCGCTGTCCGTACGGAACAAATATTTGTATGACCTACAAGTAGTTGTTTCGGGTCTGGGTGTTTGTGTCTGTGAGTTTCTATGTTTGTAAACGCACCCACGACACAGGAGAAATTCCTATTGTGGGGCAAAGTTCTAAGTAGACCACTAAAGCAGAATCATAATATGAGTTGCGATATGATTCGTTTCATGGAATCTTTTACTATACTGCTCATTTATAGAATAGATAATAAAGGATATAACAATTTCAAATCACGGTGTTTGCGGTTGCACGTCTCTGAAACGGTTCCACTGACTTTGTTTTTCTTTTTGTAGGGTTTTACGACCTATTTTGGTAATAGGTCGTAAATTATTTATCACATTTCTACCCCCAAGCCCCTTATAAAAATATTTGACGTCCAGCGAACTGTGCACGGGTTAAGAATAATTTATTCGCAATTCTTGTTAAGACTGTGGTAAAGTTGCCTTTTTTAGACCTCCAGTAGTATCAAGAATACCTAGTACATTATTGATTAAACAAGCTAGCATGCCAATGTGCTATAATAACTTCTAGTTAGTGATTAAAAAGTGAAAAAAAACGTAATGCATAATTTTGTACATGCTACTGGTATGTGTTGTTAAAAGAAAGCTTTTATTAGTTAAAGCCTACCTTTATATCGGAAAATAGTTATGTTTATGTTATTATCAGAGGTCCGAATTAGGTAGAGTTATTCATGTACTTACACTAATTTCATACAGCGAAAGAATAAAGCGGATATGCCCCAAATCCCGGATTTACTTTTAAAGACCAGAAAAGTCCCGTGATTTATTAAATAAAAAAGTTATTTAAAGTTTTAAGTTTTAAACCACTGCACGCGCGACATTGCCTACATCAATGACATCGGATGTCCGAATTTGAAAAATACCAATGCGATACACGCGCGGTTTCGCCAGATTTGTAGGTACCTAGTTCGCATGACATAGCTTGTGAGAACAAAAGAAAAAAATAGCGGAAATGCGGAGCAATCCCCACTTAACGAAATGTACAAGATTTTTTGATCCACATTAATATCAACATTTCGATGCAAGTACTAAAGTACCTAATTCCGACCTCTGTTTATTATATATGTATGTTTATTTTACCTAGTGCAAACGTGTTGATGTTATAAATGAAGGGCTGACAAGGGGAATGGAAGGATCAACGTTTGCGTTAACCCGCAACCCAATTCTGTAACACACTTTCAATCTCAATCCGGAGGACATTGAAGGAAATATTCAATTCATTCATTCATACGACTGAAGAATAAATAACGTACCTACTGTGCGTTTCAACTACGAAGGCAAGTTGATGACGAAATATTGTGATTTCATTAATCCCTTTTAAACGCTTGTACGCATTTAAATAAACAATTATCAATTGAAAATAAGTCTAACAAGATAATATACGCTATTGAAAATTTATTTGCACAAAGCATTTTATTGTTGAACCTTATTTTTAAGTGACCGTTAACCATAGACACTCTCCTTCTTAATTGAACCGCATAGTACAGACGCCAGCACATCAACTTACCTCAATCTGTCCAATTTCTTTAACAGATTTTCAACCTTATCACAATAGTGGAAGGTTAATTTTCGATTGGTAAAATTTTACAGATTCGGGTAGGGTGACCTGGCGTTTGTCTTAAATAACGACATTCATTTGTCAAAATGAGTGCTGTTGCTATAGTTATTGTATTACGTCAGCATCTACCCCGCTGGTTGTATAGTGCCACAGAGGAGAAAAAGTGTTCGAAAACAAGAGACTTCAATGAATACAGAGAAGAAAAATCATTAATAGCTAGCCGAACAGGTTTCTTTATAGTATTGTTTTCGAAACGGTCGCCAAAATAAAATCGAAAACTTATCTTTAAAAGAACGTCCTTATTTTTATTCGCGTTCCAATTCAAAGTTCCGAACTGCATTTAAGAACAAACATCTTAGGAATAAAAAACAAAAATGTTAAGAGAGCGATAACAGGCTGGCGAGCAATAAGCGGGGGAGTTGTGGCAGTGGCAACGGTTACAAACTTTGACCGTAACAGCTTTCCGCGATTAAAGTAATATCCAGCCAAGTCGGCTGCACCCTCCCCGCAGTAATGTGTACCCTCAAATCATAGAAATAAGGAGATATGTTCGAAACTTTGTATGGGGTGCGTATGTTTGACACTTCTTGAAGTAGGTACTTTATTTTATGGTGTTAAGAATTTTGGGAACACTTTTTAAATTTAAAACTACCTTTCCTCCGCGGTTTCACTCGCTCTATTGACCGAAACGTGATTTTTGTAGCCTATAATCTTCCTCGATAAATGGACTATACAGCACAATAATCATTTTTCAATTCGAACCTAGTTCCTGAGATTATCACATTCAACCAAATAAACTCTTCAGCTTTATAGTATTGCTAGCAACCCTCCCCGGCTCCGCACGGGTGCAACCTCTACTATATTATGCATGTTATATACATACAAATCCTCCTCTTCAATCACTCTATCTATTAAAAAAAAACCGCATCAAAATCCGTCGAGAAGTTTCAGTGTATGTACTAAGCTAACGTTGGTACCTTACCCATACTTTTTAGAAAGATAAGGATTTATATAGGCAAAAATGTAAATTCTGACAAACATGCAAAATTCTTAAGGCGCTTCCCTTAGCAAAATGACCACGCGCCATACAAAATCATGATAGACAGCGCGTGAATAACAGTGAAAAATGTGCCCAGAATTTAGAATAAAATTATTATAAAATCAAATTTACGTTATAATGGGGACATACACCCTTTAGGCATACTTCACACAACACTAACGTAGCGCAAGCGCCATCGGGATGTCATTTGCAAGCGGCCTTTTATAAATGGCGTCCTGTTGGCGCTTGCGCTAAGTTAGTATTGTGTTAAGTTTGCCTTAAGTTTGTGATTCATCATACCTTGCGTCCCCGTCTTATACACTGTTCCCCTATCTAGTTACAGTATTGTTGAATGATTTCCAAACTTGAAAATAATAGTCATTACCTATTCTTAAATTTTCCATTACGTAAAACAACACAATATAATACAACACCGGGCATATTACGGAACCATTGCTGTAACTTTACTGTTATGACATCCCTCGCTTCTATTATCCTTATAAACTAGTATACTGTTTGCCCAATGGCATAGCAACATGAAGAACCCATTTCCTTATGTCAATTTAAATGACGGAAGGTTATGTCACATCATTGTTACCGAGTCTCACCTTAGGGAAAAAGATAAAGGGTTTTTAGATACACGTAAACTTCAACAAAGAATAACTTTGTAAAAAACTCCTTGTCGTGTAGATGTGTGGGAAGTTCAGTAGGCATTTTATTGTTCAGATTTTTTTACATAAATAAAGCTTTGGTAGAATTCCTCTTTGTAATGTTTGCGGCTCACAATTTTATTAGAGCTTTATGCCTTCTTTGGCACAGGAACGTGGGGATTGGCACAAAGAGAGGCCTATACCCTGTAGACTGCCTATCTGTGAAAGATATCATACATACTTTATTACATACATACATAATTTATTTGTGAGATCAGTTTTTCGCGTATTAAACCACTGCAGGGCAAAGGTCTTAAAGAATCTACGGCACGGTTGGCGCAGTGGCTGATCGACTGCTGTGCAGCGTGTCGCGGGTTCGATCCCCGCACGGAACAAATATTTGAATGATCTGCAAGTGTTTGTTCCGGGTCTGGGTGTTTGTGTATGTGTGTTTCTATGTTTGTAAACGCACCCACGATGCAGGAACAAATTACTAGTGTGGGGCAATGTTTACAAAAAGAAATCTGATCGTTTCAAATAGCATACCTTGAATTATATGTCAATAACACTGAACTAACGTGAAACAAGTGCGAGTCGGACTAGTGCACGAAGGGTAAAGAAACAGCAAAATAATAATGTCTATTGTATCGGAGCCCCCTTAAATATTTATTTTATTCTGTTTTTCTTGCTTTAGCGGCAACAGAAATATATAATCCGCTGTAAAAATATTAACTGTTAAACTATCATGGTTCATGAGATACAGCTTGTTGACAGACAGACACACAGACAGATGGACAGCGGAGCCTTAAAGGGTTCAGTTTTACCCTTTGGGTACGGAACCCTAAAAACGTAAGCGACACCCTCGCATCACATACCATCGCGTCGTTACCGCATTATATAGTGTCGACATTCTGCAAACACTCTGTGACAACACACTGCAAATAAGACCCCTATTATGACGTAGGAAAGTAGCACGGCATGTAAATGAAGGTTATACAGGCACCTAAAATATCAGAGCAATTTGACAACGCAACCCGTTTCAGTCAAACGATTCACAATGCGGAACGAGTGAAATGTTGCCAATAAAAAAGGTCAAACGTAGAGCCCCGGGCTCGGTTTTCAATATCTCACGGCGCAGGTAGAGGAGGTTTAGGGGTACCTGTCGGATAAATCCTCATTTTGTCTGTCAATCGCATGTTTTCTCTGGCTGCGAATCAAATACAATTGGAAACGCATCTTTGGTAGACGGAATTGACAAATTTCTGAGTTATTTATCCATTATTACGATGAAATAATAAAGCTTTCCGTCCTTTATAAAGTGGGTGCTGCAGTAAAATAACCAATGAATTGCAGACCTCGACCCTAGCGTATGAAACAAACTGGCTCTTTAAGCAAGGGATACACACAAGGCATACTCATTCAAAGACAGAAATATCTTTGCTTTTATGTTTAAAAAAAAAATACTCAGACCTAATTAAGTGGTATTAGTTCAATTCAACGTAAAAACTATGAAATTGGAAAATACTTCAAACTTATGAAATGCAATGAAGAGTGATGTAAAAAATCGCCTCAGTTCCTGTTGGTACATTTCGGTTGAATTGATTCAAAGGTACTAAAAAGGATAAAAAAGCCATGAGACTACTAGCAAAGTCGGCGCACACAATTTAGAGTCCCATTTTATAGCGGCGGCTGCGGCGATTCTAGTCCAATGCGGTTTTATTTGCTGGCATTTCAATGACGACGCGGCAAAAGTAGAACGGTAATAGAAATGCAGGAAATGTGAAGCGTCGTTTCGACGTACGATGGTCTGTGGTCTATTTTTTGGAGGTAAACATGAAAACTTGCAGTCTACCCGTAATAAACTATTACTGTTAAACTATATGTTATTACTATTACTTTTTTAGTTCTTAATTCAAATTCTTTTTGACACCGATTGAGGTGAAATCTTAGCATAATATATAGTCCGCATGAAGGATTGTTTTTATCAATTTTTTGCATCAGTCACATATCTTTTCAACCATTCAATCACAATGTGTCACAGCGAAGCGTGGCAGGGTACAGCTAGTTTATTTAAAAAAAACAGGCATACTGTTCGATTTCAGCTGCGGTTCCTTATTCGCTAATCTTACTTGACCTTTAACCATCTTATGCTTTTTTTTTTTTTTTACTTTGCTTACATGTGTACGTTAAATGCTACAACATTTTCCTCGTACTTACTAAGGATTACGAACCTACTCACGCGGGTTCTTCTAAAAGGCGACAGACTTCTTGGTTAGCAAAAAATCGTGGTGGACGGAAGTGACCCACCGTCAGGGAAACCGTAAGCTTCCCTATAGTAACTTTATAAGTTATTTTTAACGTTACCCCACACTAGGAATTTCTTTTATGTGGTGGATCGTTTACAAACATCTAAACTCAAATACACAAACACCCAGACCCAGTTAAACAGTCAAAAAAGAGGTGGAATGTTTTCGAAAAATCTTAAAAGTTCGTAATATCCAAAACCAGTCAGTTTGGACCCCATGTTGGGGGTTAAAATTGTTGCAAATAAGGTTAACGTCTAGTATCACCCATTTCAAGGAATACATCCAATTAAAAATCACTCTGTATACACTTTAGGATGGCCAAATACTGTCCTTTCACAGCTAATATACAAAGTGGCTGCAAGTAGCTGTATGTACCGTAATCGGGACTGACTGTACGGAGACTGTAAACGCATTTGTTGTGTGAGGTTGTTTTTGTAAATCAATGTTGCAATTTATCTCCAAAACTGCTGGTCCGATTTAGATGCAATTTTCAGTGAGAAAAATGTTTTCAGTTTTATAATTATCTTATCTGTAATTGCATCCGCCTCGTCGGGCACCTGAATCGGGTGGGCCCGGACCTTGCGGAGAGCCAGTATGGCTTCCGCAGGGGGCGCTCGACGGTGGATGCGATCACGCGCGTGAGAGCCCTCACGACGGGGGATGCGGTTTCCCGGGGCAGGGTCGTCTTGGGGGTGTCTTTAGACATCTCCAATGCCTTCAACACCCTGCCCTGGAGTTGCATCAGGGAGGCACAACGGTATCACCGGGTGCCGACCTACCTCCGTCGTATAGTCGAGGACTACCTGACGGACAGAGCCGTCATCTACCCCGGTCACTGGGGAGAGTGGAACCGGCGAGAGATGTCGTGCGGTGTTCCACAGGGATCGGTCTTGGGGCCGCTCCTGTGGAGCATCGGTTACGACTGGGTGCTGCGCGGCGACCTCTCTGACGGCGTCGGCGTAATTTGTTACGCCGACGACACGCTCGTCCTGGCGAAGGGAGAGTCGCACCAGGCGGCAGCCGACGTGGCGACGCAGGCGGTAGCGACAGTCGCTGATAGGATCCGGCAGTTGGGACTCGACGTGGCGCTGCACAAAACAGAGGCCATGTGTTTTCATGGCCGTCTGAACGCGCCACGTTCAGAGTCCCACATTACGGTGGAGGGGGTTCGCATCGGCGTCGGGAGGACGATGAAGTACCTGGGACTCGTCCTCGACAGCCGGTGGAACTTCAGGGAGCATTTCCTGCATTTGGCCCCAAGGCTGAACCGGGCAGCAGCCGCTCTCAAGCGGCTCCTGCCCAATCTCGGCGGGCCAAATGCCTCCTGCCGGAGGCTGTACGCCGGTGTCGTGCGGTCCATGGCCCTCTACGGGGCCCCTGTGTGGGCCCTAAGCATCCGGACGCGACCACTAAAGCTGGTCGCATGCCAGAGGGTCATGGCTATCCGGATGATCCGGGGATACCGCACGATCGCCGGCGAATCAGCCAACCTCCTAGCGGGATTGCTGCCCTGGGATCTGGAGGCGACTGCCCTCCAGCGCGTCTATGAATGGCGCGTGGAGGCGCAGCGTCGGGGCGAATCCCCGCTGCCTCGACAAGTCGAGGCGCGGCGGGAAGAGCTCCGGCGCGATCTCAGGGCAGTATGGAGGGAGCGACTGTCGCAACCGAGGTCCGGGCACGCCGCAATCGCGGCGGTAAGACCCCTCTTTGAGGAGTGGCTGGATAGGCGTCACTGACCTACCGCATGACGCAGGTCCTCACCGGACACGGAAGTTTCGGGAGGTTCCTGTGTCTGATAGGGAGGGAAGAAACGCCTGGGTGTCACCACTGCGAGGATCGTCCGGAGGACACGGTGTAGCATACGGTGCAGGACTGCCCCGCTTGGGCAGAGCACCGCCGTGTCCTCACGACGGCGATAGGCGGAGACCTCTCGCGCCCGGCATTGGTCGAGGCCATGCTGCGGGGCGAGACGGAGTGGGAAGCGGTCGCCTCCTTCTGCGAAGCAGTCATGCTCGTGAAGGAGGAGGCGGGCCGCCTGAGGGAGAGGACAGCGTCCTCCCTCCACCCCAGCCGCAGTGGTAGACGCCCACGGCGTCGGACGTCGCGAGACGATCTCCGGCCACCGTAGGCGCGGGCATGCGGGCGGCGAGTAATGGGCGACTCGCTGTCCGACCATGGACCATGCCCGGGTCGACGGCGCGTTGTGTTCCACGCGCGCCTCAAAGAGTCAGCATAGTGACGGGGCCTGTAGAGGGCCAAAGCCTGCTGGGGTCGCGGGACCAAGGGATTACCGTGGCCCCGGTACGTAAAGGGCTAGTGAAGGACACCGTGGATTTTAGTCAGTATAAGTCTGACAGTCCCTCCCGCCCTGCCCTGGGTGGGAGGACTCATTTGATGATTTTACCACGATAAAAAAAAAAAAAAAAAAATCTGTAATTGCATCAAAATTTTGTATTTTTTTCCTTTTGACCTGTCCTCTTACCCATGGCTTAGACCAATAATGCTCGCATTTTGTGGTTACAGAGCATAATATTATGTTGTGTGAAGATTTCTTTCAACTTCTCCAGGATCGCATCACCATCTGGAGTATATTCACCGTTTGAATTTTCCAAATCAGTCCAGGCATCTTTGATTAATCGTGGAACACACATTAAAAAATGTTCAGGTCACAAATGGTGTTCATGGCACCCACATAATAGCAGTAGGTATACAATTGAATTCTTCAACTGGTCGTGGACGGCTATATCCAAAACTAGAAGGAACATCGAAAAATACGGAAAGGACTCTCGAGGCCGATTTTGACGAAAACTCCAACTGGATCATTGGATTTTAGAAAAATAAATAACCCTGGCCAGGAATCGAACCAGCTGATTTGGTAAAAAAATCAGACCCTGTATAAGGATAAATAAATAATAAATAATAATAAATATTCCACAACTATCACACAACGTCATCTAGTCCCAAGCTAAGCAGAGCTTGTGTTATGGGTACTAGACAACTGATAAACATACTTATATATTTCTAAATACATACATATTATAGATAAATTACACCCAGACACAGAACAAATGATCGTGCTCATCACACAAACATTTGTCCTGGGTGGGAATCGAACCCACGGCCTCCGGCATAGCAGTCAGGGTCACTAACCACTAGACCAACAGGCCTGTCATGGATGTTGTAGGATGTTGCTAATAAGGATCAAATTCTGGTAAGACATGACAGTTTTTGTCAAAATCGACCTCGAGACTCCTTTCAGTGTTGTTTGATATTCTTCATAGTTTCGGATATCCATGCCCAGTTTAATTTTATTTTTTTCTAAATACTTTCTTGTTTCGTCTTTTTTAGGTCTCTTTTTTTACTTAATGAGGTTACAGTTTTTAACTGAAACTATGACTATCTACACTACAAGAGAGATTCAATTTCAATCATGTTTCTAGAAATTATATCTCCGTTGTCTATTCGCAGCTCGGAAATATTGCAAACAATTATTGTCTCTAAACGGAGTTGCGATGTGTGCATATGACTCGGCATTGGGCAATAACTGTTTCATTGACAATCGAACAGTCCCCTTCAGAGGCAGATAACTGTCTGGCGAGTCGGCTGCAACCACTGGTTATTAATACGTACGTCGAGAGTGTCCATGTATCTTATATGTAGCAAGTAATCCTCAACGGCACGGTCGGACATAACAACCAACCTAACCTAATATTAATAGCATTAATAAAGTAGCTTCAATTTTAGCTCGGTGAAGAAACTTTTATTACTCTTGCTATGATTTAAATTATTGCTGGTGTTCACCATCGTGATATTATTAACAATTACCAATTTCTTTCTTTAAAACATGTCATGGACGTTGTCAATAGGGATAATGAAGTTCTCAAATTCCACATAATACTTCGTAATTAAAGATCACAACTCATTCATAATTGATAGGTCGCACCAGATAATTCGTTACCCTCTTGAAATAAGAAACCTTTTTTAACCCTTCCAGAAAACAAATAATTATTTTGTTTAAGCTCATTACCGTTGTAATCCCCGGCTTTATCCATAGCTTGTTCGTGTGGCAAATTGACGAGAACCTTTTGCAATACAATAAAGCATTTGTAAACGACGAACTGAAGACGAAATCTAGATACGGACAAGCATTCCGGTTATTGGACTCGATTTGCAAAGGCTCTCGACAACTAATCCAGTTTGAACAGTTGCAGATATCGGAATCTGTGTATCCAAGTCCATCAGGATCGTCGATTGGGCAGTGCCCTGAGAATAGCTTCACCAGATTGCATCGGAGTAAGCCCTAGATACCACGTAAATAATTTGACAAGCGTCTTGCAATCGACGAGTACTCGATAGCTGGAAATCAAAATGAGAGTAAAATTGTATAGTATTAGCAGACCGGCCCGGCTACATACGGGGGAACTTTTCGACCTACCAAGTGGATTCTCCATAAACTTTCTTACATACAAACTTTGTCCTGATCATAACGAACGCAAAAAGGTAGGCTTCGGTGCAGCCGTTCAGAAGTTATGTGCGTGCTGTACGTACATACAGACTTATTATGCGACTTAGTTTAAGCATAGAACAAAGTAATTACATGTATACATTCTAGACTATTAATAAGGTGGGCGAAAGGTCATTATGGATGAATGTAGATAGCCATCTACAGGCATAGGAAACCCCTCTTTACACATATGAATAACACCCTCGTTTACCAGCAAAACGATATTGAAAATCGGGCCAGGCGATCCGTTTTACCTTTTTTTATTATCGGAGCGTTTCACTTGTTCCGCATTGTTGACTCTCTGCGTTGACTCATTTTTATTTCTGCAAAATTGAATGACGTATTTATCGAAGTGAAATTTTGGATAAAAAAAATATTTTGTTATACCGACACTCGTTATGAACATTCGATGAGGGTCGAATTCTGTGAAAATAACAAAAGGGACGCCACAGAATTATTTATTTGAGCGCCTTTGACTCAATCCGTTTTTTTTTTCGTATGAATGTCGTAGTTAATTTAAATATCATTAATTTGATTAAGACTTCAGAGGCTTTGGGTGGCGTATGAAAGCAAAGTCCGCGCTTTGTCGGCGCACATAAAAGAATCAGGTGCGTAAGGGTAAATTTCCGGTGAACGGGAAAAATTCCGTGCGTGTTACGGGAAAGGAAAGGCATTTTCTAATAAACACAGGTTTGCCTTTCTCTATCGTCTGGAAATGAAGAATTTTTTGTACAATAATGTATTGAATGGGGCAAAAAGGTTTGAATCATTTGAATATCAATATTACTAATAAACAAAGTTCTCTACTTCACTTCCTGTATGCTATGTTACATGATATTATAAATAAGGCCGATGCAGTAAAAGATGTTGGCATGGTCGCAGGCAGCGGCGGCGCAGCGGTGCGGTAAGTATTCGTACAGAAATAGAGGTAGGTGGTAGTAATTGCGACGGTGCAGTCGAGTGCGACATCAGTAATTGCTCGGCGGGGGACAGTGACAGTCGCCTGATGAATGGAGCCAGTGGAAAACTCACTACGCGGAAAAACTCTAGACATTTCTGTAAATTAAAACTGTAGCACTGAGCCTGATCTTGTTATCTACCTAGATGCCGGTCGTTTATTACAACTTCTTTGTTTTCTATGAAATTGAGGCCGAGGCTGAAGTTACTAAATCTGTATGATTTTTCTTTCTTAAAACTTATGATTAACATGATTAGCGCCTTGAGTGATTGGCTACCGTGACGTATCGCGAGCTTGATTCCCTCGCTGAACATTTATTTGTATGACCAACAGATAGTTGTTCTGAATCTGGCTAATAGGGTATATGTTAATGTAAATGTAATCAATTGAAAATGATTAATGTTTTTCCACATTTAATTTAGAAATGCACAGAGTGGACAAGACAACACAATACAAGAAGAAAGATTTATTTGTAGATACATGAGCATATACATACCATACAAGGAATGCAGGTTGTTTATATATTAAAAGAGCTCCGTCATGTTCAGCCGTTAGCATAATTGTGATTCCTATGAACATAAAACAACTGATCAAATTCTATTTCCAATAAGGTAGGCATTAAGTTCACCTATATAACCTTAAAACGAAAACGTATTCATCCACTAGAAACAATTTCGTACAAGGGTAGAAAAATGATGGTGAACATAAATCATAACATTCCTACATAGCACATAATTATGTTTAGAAACCAAACTTTATTTAAAGTTTAAACACACTAAAAGCAATAATGTAACATTCAAATACCACATGTCAGTTTGCAGCGTGTATGGACAAGAAGCCATTTAGAGCATTTCTAATTTCGTGTGAACTGTATAGAATAATATATTTCTCTAGGGAGCGAGCGGATAGTTCGGAGCGTGGGTGAGGTCAGTATTTTAGTTGTGCAAACCAGATAACAGTCCCAACTGGCCGCCTGTTGCCGATACATTAACGGGCGATACTCCAAGCTCAACCGCGAAGGGTTCATGTGAAATAATTTATTACCAGTTCGTTTCATGTGGATGTGTTACTTTGGCCCTAAAACAACACTAGTTATAGTATATTTTTCCACATTAACAACGACTACTTACTTTATTTGTTCATTGGAGCATGGTCAACGATAACGCTTTTATTTATTCCACCATTGCGTGATCGGAAATGACTTTTTTGCTCCGGAACTGTCATTTTGAGGGCGTCAATAAATGTCAAAAGAAATTATTGAAGTTTTCAGTTCTCCCACATATTTTTGTTGTAACAAAACTTTGAATAATTTGCATATAGAGCACTGTCTATATTGAAGTTCCTCACGGCACCTCACGATACTCAGTCACGTTTTTCAGAATTCGAGTGTATAGAAACATGAGGGGCATGCTGTATATTGATAGGTTTTCTGTGTAACATTGTTCCGGGTATGTTTTTAGTGGAGTGGCTTTCTGTCACAAATCCCAGGACACTGGCTGGGACACATATGTCCCGGTTATAAAACAGACAGCTTATTTTTATCGAAATTCACGACGCCTGAGAGAGTTTTGTTAATTTCTATTCAAAACTACTATGTATATGAATGTAATACTTACTGTAAAAAGGTATACTTAACTTGATTTTAAAACATCACACTTGTAATCTCCGAAGAATTTAGGTGTGCTTAATAGTAACATCCTAATTACATTTTTTCCGACCAGGGCCCGTATTATAGCGTCTTAAAACCAGGCTTGTTCCAGTGAGTGAACGAGGTGGCGATAGACGACTTGTATAGCTCTGTCTCTTACGTTCACTGGAACAAGCCTGGTGTTAAGACGTCATAATACGGCCGTTGGAAATCGAACCCACGGTCAGCTTTGTGCCTTGTTTTGTGACGTAAAGTAAACTGGAACAGGTCGCGGGACTAACGAATTACCGTGACCCCGGAACGTAAAGGGCTATTGAAGGACACCATAGATTTTAGTTAGTATTCATTAATTTAAAGGAAAATAATGTTCCTTGTTCGTACACTAGGGGCGCTTTTCCTTTTTTTATATAAGTACAGTAAATACTTCAAGAACTCTGTTAATAGAATACAGAAATCTCGTGATAAGGTATGACCTAAGACTTTACTTTAGCTATAAGGCAATAGTCAGTTGCCTTAGTTGCCCTATACTCCGTATAACTCGTAGGCTGTAAGCCGATCCTATCTACCGTAAGCCCGCCGTTTATTGGAACCCAGTATCTGCTGAGTTTATCGGCGTACTAGATAATAATCTACATAGGTACCCTACCTTTGCATCTTGTAAACATAACCGACCCTTCGGTAATGAATAGTATCGAAACCTCCAAATCATACTTTACAGTCTAAAGTGTCTCATTCGAATATAATGTTAGTCGCTCAAAGTGTAAAGTTTAGATTTTACAGTATTCAGTCAGAGTATGTATGATCAAAGTTTTTCGAAAAAGGTCCATCTCTGCTACAGTCACAACTTTGTCACAATGTGTTATTCCAGACTTTAATCTATTTATGTGTCTTTCATTAAGATCCGTTCACTCGTTCTGGCGTGATCGAGTAACAAGCATCCATCATTCCAAACTTTCGAATTTATAATAAAAAATATTTGGTAAGATATAATTTATATCTTTAGGTACATAGTCGGTTTGAGTCCATAAACTTATATTCGTTACACATAGTGCCTAAGGCTAGTTATATAATGACGTCGTCAAGCCTCTAGCTTGGTCCTACAAGCATAATTAAGTTAGCCGTTTCCTCCTCTTGACACTCACGACTTCCGTGCGATAAGGCCCGGCGGGCTTGTTTTTCTTTCATTCAGCGGCTACATTGTGTTTGGGTTAAGTGGTGACCTGCATGTGTACCTTCCCTAAATGTTATTATCCGCCTTAATAGTTTTGTGGTTTTCCGTGAAACCAATTAATTAAAAAATGCAATGAGTGTTTTTTTTTCGGCAGAGCTTCATATATATTGTTTTAACAATGGTGTGATAGTAAGATGTCACAGTTAGTAACAGGTCAGTCAGTGGCTTGGAAGTCTAACCAACAGTATAGACTTATTGTAAACTCTTTGAATAGTCAAAGAGTTTCAAATAACCCAGTAATAACTGGGTTGTGGAGGTCAGACAGACAGTTGCTGCGTGGTATTCAGCTGAATATGGTTAGACTGGAAGTAGAACCCAATAGTTGGTAGAAAGCTAGGCAGATGAAGACGTGGAGAGATAGATAGATAGATATGTAAAACGTCACAAAACTAAACCTCATCAAAGTGATATAATTAGCATACAAGTCGCGAAGAACAACTTAGCGCGAAATAACTTTATATTCATGAAGGAATATGTGGATATTACTCCCATGAGCCATTCGAAAGCCTAAGTTTGCAAACTAAACGCTGCGAACAATTTAATATACCTATAACCGGAGTAAATTACTTGAAAGTGTCGTTAATAAACGTACTACGTACATACGACTCCGTTCATAATACAGACTTCCAGTTTATGCAGACCCTGCTTTGTCAGCTCTCATTGTGCGATGCCAGGTCAGGTTACATTGGACTTTTATTAACTTGAAGTTTCTGTGTGTATGTACTCTGTGGTCATATATCATAACATGCAGTGCGAGTATTCTGAGCTTGCATTGAATAGCTATGATTTATGGTAGATTGCCACAATTAATTCAAAAATTGAGCGTATGAGTTTTATTACGATAATAAATTTTGTTTGTGGGAATATTGATTGCCTGGTAGGTCTGGTTGCAGTCTAAATTAAATGTTATGTTAATTAATGAGTGTAACTTCCAACTGGAATCGAACTATAGGCAAAAAGTGATCAATACTAGAGATGGGTAACTAGCCGAAATTACAATAGCTTAGCTAGCCGTCCATTTACTGTGGAATAGCCAGCTAGCTAGCCAGTTATTTTGGCTACTTGGCTATTGAACAATTATGCGCTAGCGGCGTAGCGACTTGGCACCGGTGCAGCTAGGTACTTAGGCATGACTGAAATAACGCAACATCAACTGCCCGATCCAAATTCGATTCTTGCGGCGCCAACAAGTCTATTTGATAAACGTTTAATAATTTCACATTATTTTCTAATCATGAAAATCAAAATACCAACCATCAAATATTTATTTCTTGTGTTTACTTTTATATCTGACAGTAACTTACTACTTTTCTAATAATCACATTTTGTAAGTTCGTTTCTAATCTATTTTATGAATATTGTGAGAAAGAGATGTACGATACGAATGAAGATCGCACTAGCGTAGCGCAGTGAGCGCGCATACAGCTATCGGCTATTCTGGCTATTCTCGCTACCCGGCTACCTATAATATAATACTCTACTCACTTCTATACTCTGTGGCGGCTACGCGGCTACTGGCTATGTCATAACCTGTCAGTTATCGAGCCAACCAGTAGCCAATAGCTAGCTATCGTGTTCGTTGTATTGTCAATACTATCTACTACTGCTACCCTTCGCTAATCAATTAAGCATTGAGCGAAGGGTAGCTATAGAGCTACCCATCGCTAATCAATACTTACTTAAAAAAGCTGTGAGACACGTTATGACATAACTTTGACAAGGGATTCCTTGAATTGGACTATTGATTAACTTAATAGACTTACGATTGAAGCCCTATCATAGAAGAAAGAATAGGCCTGCCTAACTTCAACCCTGTTATTTTATTTTCGAAGTAGCGATACGTATAAGAATTACATGAAACAGTAGCTCGTTTTACTACGAACAAGTCTTGCAAAAGATAAAAGTTTTTAAAGGTCACGTTTCGGTGATGTAAGCAAAGTTACTACAAAGGAATGTTCTACAAATTATTATAATAATGTATCAGAAGAATAAAATAAAAGAATCTGGAATCGTAACAGATGTCACTCTCTTAGATAGCCTATAACTAGCGATCCGCTTCGGCTTCGTACGGGTGGGGGGTTAATACAGATTGAATATTCCAAATGGGCGTAGCCAAAGCCAAATCCGAAACTACGAGGAATATCGAAAAATGCTCAAAGGAGTCACAAGGCCGTATTGGTAAAAATTAAAAGTGCATTATTGGATTTTTGAAAAATCAATATTCCTGGCCAGGAATCGAACCTGTTGATTTTGGAAAAACACACGCTGTATTATTACACCTTTTTTTTACTATTTTTTCAGATGAACCTACCACACTATTCCCAAACCACTGCAACTCAGAAAGTCAGAATCAAGAGTGGCAACCACCAGAAAAGAATAAAATTATCAACCTTTTTTTTTTTTTTTTTTTTATCGTGGTAAAATCATCAAATGAGTCCTCCCACCCAGGGCAGGGCGGGAGGGACTGTCAGACTTGTACTGACTAAAATCCACGGTGTCCTTCACGAGCCCTTTACGTACCGGGGTTACGGTGATGGGTAAGTCCCGCGACCCCGGCAGGCTCTGGCCCTCTACAGGCCCCGTCAATTTGCTGACACTCTTTGAGGCGCGCGTGGAACACAACGCGCCGTCGACCCTGGAAAATTATCAACCTAATTGATAAAATACGTGGTTCCAGATTTTTGGAAATTTCAACCCTATAGGTGTTATTGAACAAGATATAGGGAAAATACAAAATGCTCGGGGTTGAAGTCGCCGTTGGAGTGCTTTTTATATATAACTAGCTTCCGCCCGCGACTCCGTCCGCGCGGATGTCGGTCTTCGCGTGGATGGTTTATTTCTCCATTTTGAGTAACTCAGACAATGACAGCTTATAAATATTACGGCGCTGAATCCACTGCGGGTAATGCAACGTGTGTTCGCGGTTCTACAGAACAACGTCTATGAATAAAACTGAAAAATAAGATTTTTTTTTTCTAAGTTTTTTCCAGGTCGCGGGACCAAGGGATTACCGTGACCCCGGTACGTAAAGGGCTCGTGAAGGACACCGTGGATTTTAGTCAGTACAAGTCTGACAGTCCCTCTCGCCCTGCCCTGGGTGGGAGGACTCATTTGATGATTTTACCACGCAAAAAAAAAAAAAGTATTTTTCCAGGATAAAAAGTATCCCATTTTATGCCCAGGATAATAAGGTATAATTATACCAAGTTTCATCGAAATCGAACCGTTAGTTTTCACGTGATGCCTGCATATACAGACAGACAGACAGACAGACAATTTTTTTTTTAATCACATATTTGGGTTTGGTATCGATCCAGCAACACCCCCTGCTATTTATTTTTTCAATATTTTCAATGTACAGAATTGACCCTTCTACAGATTTATTATATGTATAGATAATCTTTCTCTTGAATCCCTCTATCTTTTGATGATAACCGTATTAAAATTCGTTGCGAAGTTTCTAGAACCTAAGCGTACACATGGCGGGAAGCTACATTGTATATTATATACAAATAAAGGTGAGGCTTCAAATGAAACCCGTACACAACGTTTACTTATAAATCGAACCCTCTTACAGAATCCACACCTACGTGTTACCTAAAAAAAAGAAAAATTACAACTAATAAAACATACAATAAAAACCTCCTATTGTGAGTGAGAACAACAGAAGTTTTATACGAATTCTTTCCTGGAATTAAATAATGACTCTTATTATTGTCATCATGTATTTGAAAGCATTACATTTGCGACATTTCTTTTGTCCTATTTGTCTTCGTAATCGTCTGGCGGAGGTCGTTGGTTTCCGAAGCCATTAAGCTTATAGATATCGTTGATATAGATTAACAAACATAAGACTGTGTGCGGTGGTCCCACAATAAACGTCTGATTCCTTTATTTGTTTAGGATATGTTGATACTTATACGTTAAAGTTACAAAGCATAAGTTTATGACAGATCTTTCAGGAAAATCCACAAGTTTTTGTTCATTAATAAGTAATGTCGTATGTACCGTTTGTTCATCCATCATTATTACTTACACGGAAATTACATAAATACTCTTCATTATCTCTTATCTACTATCTGTCGCCTGCGGCTTCCCTCGCCTTCTTTCCCTCCGTTACACTGTACCAAAGTTCATCAAAACTGGTCCAGTTCAGATGAAGGAGGAGGCGGGCCGCTTGAGGGAGAGGACAGCGTCCTCCCTCCACCCCAGCCGCAGTGGTAGACGCCCACGGCGTCGGACGTCGCAAGACGATCTCCGGCCACCGTAGGTGCGGGCATGCGGGCAGCGAGTAGTGGGCGACTTGCTGTCCGACCATGGACCATGCCCGGGTCGACGGCGCGTTGTGTTCCACGCGCGCTTCAAAGAGTGTCAGCATAGTGACGGGGCCTGTAGAGGGCCAAAGCCTGCCGGGGTCGCGGGACCAAGGGATTACCGTGACCCCGGTACGTAAACGGCTATTGAAGGACACCGTGGATTTTAGTCAGTACAAGTCTGACAGTCCCTCCCGCTCTGCCCTGGGTGGGAGGACTCATTTGATGATTTTACCACGATAAAAAAAAGCAGTTCAGATGAGAAAGCGTACAAAAAACAACAGCTTTCTCTTCTATTATATGGGAATAAAAATATTACATCAGTTAACACGATGAGTAACAAAAATTAAATTCAAAGGCGTTTGAAAATGTTTGTATTCAGGGCTAACTGTCGCCCGCCATTTTGATTTTTTCGAATCGCGGTGCACAACGATGTTTCTTTCTGCTGGTATCCATATTGAATTATGACGACATCTTAATTACACAATGCATGGTAAATTGGTGTTAATTAACAGATTTATCTCATATTAATGTGAGATAAATATGTTTAATTACAATGATAAGTAGTAGTATGTAGGGTGGGAAGTTGCAGGGAGAAAAACACTCAAAAAAGTTGTTTCTACAAAGGTTCAGTTTTCCGCGATTATCTCCGAAATTTGATGCTTTTGGAGAATATGTTGGTTCCATTTCTGGTTTATCTAAATGTCATCCATCTAAATAGGTATATAACTTAAGTCGAACACCGCGATTCTGAAAAAATCAAAATGGAGGGCGACCGTTAGAGCCAAAATTTTCAAACACCCTTACCATATCTACTTAAACCATAGTTTCATAATTTTAGATTCATGAAGCCATAGGCGACGATCGGACTGGTAAAGCAACGTAACAAAACGAAAATAATTTCGCAGCCGTATTTGCAATGCTACCACCCCATTAATTAAAATACTTTTGTTTTAGTCGTGTCGACGGAGCATCGTCTCTGTTTTATCATTGCGACTGCAGCCTCACTTGGAAAGAAAGTTTCTGTATTTTAAACATACATTTTAAAATCTTTGCAACTACAGGAAACGCATTTTTTTCCGTTATTTAAAGTATACTTTTTTGACTATCGAACCAACTTTATGTTTGTATATATCTCACTCATCACTCGAGGACGCTTCTATTTTGATTTGGCTATTTTTTTTATGTTATGTTCGAAATTGTCAGATTTACATAGAAGAACATTTTAGTGTTTTTATTTTTTTTAATAATAAAAAAACTAATAAAATACTGACAATAAGTTAGAATAGAAATACATAATTTAACACTAATCATAAATAATTAAATTTGGTTAAATGCAGGGGGTAACTTCTGTAACTATTTTCTATCGAACCCAATTTTTTTTATGTAGTAAGAATCTACATCATTCCCAAGTGCTTTATGCAAAATTATATTTATATCATGAATAGTAACCCCGATATCATAATTTCTGTTTACTAAGTTATGACGCGGTGGGTCGAAGTTTCGAGGGTCAAAATTATCAAATATGTATATGTATTAAAAAAAAGACATGAAGCGGGCTGCAAAAAAAAAGATAAACCACAAATTAAGAGCTGTCAAAGTAAAAACACCAGTATCCCACTATCAACCAGGGAAACATAGGCTACTAAAAAGTAAAACCTACTCTAAAAATTCGTAAGTCTTTGTATTTTCTTATTAAAGATGTCTTTAGGTTCCGTGGGGCAGGCGCGGAACAAATCCCAAGGGATACCGCAGTTTATCTCTCGACAACAAAGACGAACTTTTTAAACGGGGCGTACGTATCTGCCCGTCTATTTAACCATCTTTTATTTATAGGGATTCTCTTTTAAAATTAATAGTTTCTGTTCTGTCTTGTGCCGTTGTTCGACGTACTAAGACGACTACATTGAATTTCACATGATATTGTACATTGTATGTTCATTTGTTTTTTACGAGCATGAGGTCCTGGGTTGTCCCAGGTCGGGTTTTGCGTTATTGGATATCTGAAATATTTCAGTAGCAGACACGGGGTATGATTTGTGCCCGGTTGATAGCTAACCCATATAACATGGGACTAAAGCATAATTGGCGAAATGTAATGCTATTAGGTGCACCTCTATCTAACGTATCGAGGTTTACTGGCGTGATAATGTTATATTTATGCGCTGATAGACTTGAGCATTCACTTGTAGCAGAAGATCGAGCATTCGCCGTTTTTAATTGTGCCGAACTGAACAACGAACAGAGGCGAGCATAGATCCAAACATCGCGAAACACGAAAATGTTCACGACCTTTACGTTTCATGTTCGATGGTCCCCAAGCGAACGCTCTAGTCAATGGTCGTCAAACATTTTGTCTTCATGAAGATGTCAGTCTTGACAGTCGGTTCGGCAAAAAGCTCGCTAGAATGCTCACTAAAAAGCTCTCGTTTGTTTTATGTAATGTAAGCTTCGCAAGAATGCTCATTACAATAGAATGCTCAAGTTTATCATTACTTTTTTATCGTAGTAAAATCATCAAATGAGTCCTCCCACTCAGGGCGGGACGGGAGGGACTGTAGGACTCGTACTGTCTAAAATCCACAGTGATCCTTCAATAGCCCTATGCGTTCCAGGGTGACGGATAGCTGAAGAGACAGTCCCGCGACCCCGGTGTCCCCCGTGGCGCTTCTCCAGCCACTCCTCAAAGCGGAGATTTAACGCCGCGATCGCGGCGTGCCCGAATCTCGATTGCGACAATGATTTCCTCCATACCGCCCTGAAAGTTTATCGCCACCTTAAGATGAAGCATAAAAATAATTCACAAGTTGGTGAGAGAATGGCCAACGTCACTCCATTTTATGATCATTGAAATCGTTATTTATACAAGATATCGTTAATTTCATATTTTAGAAATATTTTCCATCTATGAAGATTGCCATCACACCCTGAATCGCCATGGTGAGGCAGAGGTGTTCCTACACTGTGTACAAAACCTGAAAAACTTAATTCAACTCCATATTAAAAATAGAAAATATTTGAAATTAAATAGGAAATCGTGATACTGACCCTGAACATCTACGTAAATGGCGTTATTTACGCAATATAAAAGCCGATATAAACAGTACAGATACTTGATAATGCAGTACATAGGCTATCTGTTTTTCCAACGTACCGACAAAGCGCTCGTCTGTCGGCTCGACCACAAACAGATGTGCTATTGGGTTTATCTATAATGTGTGGTCAATCCGGCAGAGGAACTGCGTATATGGTTCGCCTAAACTAGCAATGCTTGCATTATGTTACAGTTGTATGTGTGAATTAGATTATGTAATGAAGGGGAACGCTGCAGAGAAAAGGAACCCCCTTTGGTAGTGATATACTACCAAAGTGGATTCCTTCTCTCTGCAGCTGTATGTACATTACTGTACTATGTTTGTACTGTACCATACTTTGAACTGTACTGGCTTCTGCTCGCTATTTCGTACACGTGAAGTTGCTTGCTCGCTTGGCTACCCTAAGGGAACTTACCTATGACGCGATTCGTGTGATTTACAATTTCTACTAACTAGAAATGAAAATCGACCTTGCTACTACGAAATAATAATGCAATTCAATTGACTTCTGTCGTCGTGGCGAGCGTTTTTTATTGTTCATCTACCCGTAGATAACAACGTGTTTTATGTCATATGTCGTAGTGGAAAGGATGATTTTCACTTGTAGTTGGAATCGGTCGAATTGCGTCGCATCGCGTTATGGGGAAGCTCCCTTAGTAGCCAAGCAAGCAGCAGATGAAACGGGGGAGCAGATCTAGATCCTAGCGCAAGTCGGTAGAATGATGGGTCTGATCTAATCAAAAGAAGAAACATGACCTACAAGTATTTGTGGTGTGGTTACTAGCATCTTCTTTCGTATTTACTTGCTTCTTTTCTATTTCTTTGTGAAATTAGTAAAGCTTGTATTTTAATACAAACTAAGGTATGTATACCAACAGTATGCGGGGTTCTATTATAGGGTGCTTATAAAAAGAAACGGGTTATCGGTATGTATGGACACGTAAGTACGGATGGACAAGATATTTCAAAATGTACAGGTTGCGTTAGTAGTACATCTAGATATCAAGGTTATACTGGTTTTACGAGTACCACAACTATCTGAGGTAAAGCATCAGTTTTAACATAATTTTGTGCCAGACTCTCGTGTGTAATTGGTTTGCAATATCGAATATAAATGACTAATAACTCTAAAAAATCCATCAACTAGAAATTGAGTGTTCAACTATGTAATTGATCGATTTGGTATCTAATTTCTAAAAACGATACTTTCGCAACGGGATTCTGTTGTAAATTAATATATTGGTTGTTATACGTTATATGTCAGTGATAATGGACGTGCGGACGCGCTGGATATTGTTTTTTGCAGTCAATAACCTTTTGGTGAGAATAAATTTATGTTTTATATGTTTGTGTGCGCATCTCTACTGTTGCTAAATTCTACTGTTGCATGTGATATCCATGAACTCGCGTTGAACCCGTGTTATTGATGATATAGCCGTAGAGAGAAAGTTTGTCTCCCAGTAGTCGTCGATTCGAACCTAGCCAAGGATATTACTTTATGCTTTTATTTACCACCACTGCTCTCATTAACCGTTTCTAGAAACCAAATTCAAAGAAGATGTCACCTCTTCCAGCTAGCGATGAGCACAGAGAAGAGGCCTGTGTCCCAGTAGTGGGTAGATTATATTATGCTGATTATGCATATGCTAAATGATGAAACGAACACTGTTGAAATAGATACCTATTAATTAGTTACGGTTTCTCTTATAGCCAAATTTTTAACGTAGGAACGTTGTAACCGGTGCAGGACTGCCCCGCTTGGGCAGAGCACCGCCGTGTCCTCACGACGGCGATAGGCGGAGACCTCTCGCGCCCGGCTTTGGTCGAGGCCATGCTGCGGGGCGAGACGGAGTGGGAAGCGGTCGCCTCCTTCTGCGAAACAGTCATGCTCGCGAAGGAGGAGGCGGGCCGCGTGAGGGAGAGGACAGCGTCCTCCCTCCACCCCAGCCGCAGTGGTAGACGCCTACGGCGACGGACGTCGCAAGACGATCTCCGGCCACCGTAGGCGCGGGCATGCGGGCGGCGAGTAATGGGTGACTAGCAGCCCGACCATGGACCATGCCCGGGTTGACGGCGCGTTCTGTTCCACGCGCGCCTCAAGGAGTGTCAGCATAGTGACGGGGCCTGTAGAGGGCCAAAGCCTGCCGGGCTCGCGGGACTAACCCATTACCGTGACCCCGGTACGTAAAGGGCTAGTGAAGGACACCGTGGATTTTAGTCAGTACAAGTCTGGCAGTCCCTCCCGCCCTGCCCTGGGTGGGAGGACTCATTTGTTGATTTTACCACAAAAAAAAGAAACGTACATTAGCGTATCGGAGCCGGTAAGGTTATATTATTCAAGATTTGATATTGTAAAGAAAAATGTAAGTGGTTGTTAGAAATTGTATTGTTATAGATGAGAGAGTATTCTTATTTACAATTAGAAACATCAAAGCCTTCAAAGTCAGGGAAAAACCGGTGCTAATTAATGTTAAATTGTGTAGCTGTATAATATAAAAAGGCAAAGGTTTTCCTTAAAATAAATAAAGGTTGTTTGATTTTACTCTTTACAGAACCAAAAACTTTTAACTCTATGTTTATTTCTGCGTCAACTAGCAACCCCAAAATCTTTTGTATAAATAAATCTGTTGATTGGACCGTAATATATTTAATAGCCGTATTGTTTACTGGTGATATACAGCAGTTAGTGCATAATAGGTAATGCCTATTACGCGGATTTGCGCCTCAATGGATATTATTCAATTGAAACGGGAATTCGTAATGAATTCAGAATCGCATAACAATACAAATATTGTTATGACCATTGTTACTGGTTTAGCCATAATTCGTTAAGATGGCTATAGAGAAAATGCTTATGAAAACGGGCCAAATTTTTGTTTTATTCCTACAAAGTAAACACTTTGGTGTCCTCCCGTTAAATAATTTTAAATATGCGGGGTGGATAAAGGCGACTTTATAATTCACCATGTGGTCAATCGACAATCACCCACTTAGAGCAGATCGGACGGTGATCTACCTATTACTCGTCGTCCGTCTACAATGACTAGAAACAACCTCGCAATTTTGGATGACACCCGCAAAAGCTGAGGCGTGACGACCACCGTGTTTGCGGTGTGTCCAAAATGTTTTATGACATTATAAAGATGTAGAATTTGTGAGTTTGGATGTAGGAAGTGATCTCTGAAACTACTAATTTCATTAAAAAAATTAAAACACTGTTGAAAATCTATACTTTTCTCGATTGCTATAAAATATGTATAGGTAATATGAGAGTAAAGGAACAGAGAATGCACATGTGCCTGCGCACAAACTTGTACACTATAATATGTCCTACGCAATTGGCTAATCTCTGATGTAATTGGCCGCCGTGGCTAAAATTCGTCAGGAGGACTATTATTATAATCCGCGAGCGATGTCGTAGGTAAAAGCTAGTAAAGTATAATCTAACCAACTTTTTGCTACTCTTTGATCTCTTTCTTGATTAACAAGCAACTTTTAAAACAAATAGTTAAGATTATTTAATGGATTAGAGACTAGCTCAACAAAATCGAAGCTTAATTAAAAATATTTTTAATTAAACACAGAAAGTTTTTCTTTCTGTTAAATCTTTTATCTTTTAATGAGTTTGAACATTGTCTTCAGGTTGACTGCACAGGTACGTTGACGTACAAACTGAATGATGGCAATGAAATACCTGCGATAGCCCTGGGGACCAGTCTGGGACATCAACCCGATGTAAGTAGATAAGTTTTGTTGATTTATACTGTTGGTATATTATAATGGACCTTGGGTATTTCGTTCATATTTTAGCAGTTTATCTTAAAATTACAACATATTAACGGGATTCGAGGACTTCCTCGTAAATTTTTGAGAAGTAACGCACTATCTTGAGAAATTGAAGAAATGGATCTCCATTTTGTTTTTGCCTGATTTTGCCCAAGAACGGACAGTGTATAAAATAACCAAAAAAACGGCTTTAATTAATTATTGAGAAGAAATCTGAATGACTGTAAGTCTTTCAGTGAAATACTGTTCCAAATGAACATACTAAAACTTCATGATTTCATAATTCAATATATAATACCTGCAGGATTATAGAATGGTCAGATTACTAGTAGACCACTGAGAATTGAAGCCAAAAAAGGAAGAAAAATTATACCCTTCGTTCGATTCCTACGTAAAACAAGTGAACGTCTCTAAGGAAAACATTTAAATATGTGCGTGATGCCCACTCACACATTTATAAAAAGGTGGCTTTTAATTTAACGTTTTGTTTCTCTTTGTTGAGTTTGACGCTTTAGGACAGTATGTCCAAGATGTTTATTGTTTGTCTAAGTGTCCTCCATCTAAATATATAAATTTCGTTGTGTACCACGATCGATAACGTTCCGAGGTCACGGTAATTCAGTCCCGCGACCCCGGCAGGCTTTGGCCCTCTAGAGGCCCCTTCATTTTTGCTGACACTCTTTGAGGCGCGCGTGGAACACAACGCGCCGTCGATCCGGTCATGGTTCATGGTCGGACAGCGAGTTGCCAGTTATTCGCTGCCCGCATGAATTAACTAAGAGGTAAAGTTACCTTAAAATAAAATGAAGCAATCATGTAAAGTTGAACTTATTGTTGTCATTCGATTTCGAATAGAAAACAGTATAAACGTTTTATCTTAACAGTACCTTGTATTAGAGCACTCACAGCGGGATTTGGAAAAGCTGATTAAGACGGCGTTCCATCCATTCTGTCAAAGCCTTTAGTCAAATGCAGCCGGGAACATACGGTTTACTTCATTATGTATACCGTGCGTGTATATTGAAACTTTGAAATAGAGGATTATTTGCTAAACTACAGTTTGCTCTCAACTTCGTCTACGATGAGATGGTGTATTTTGAAGTAATTGTTTCGTTTGTGTTGTCAAATACTACTGCAACTGAGCATGAGGCACTTATGTTTTTATAGAGATGATACCATAAAATAACTTCTCCCACTCAATGCTGTTAATATTATATATATATTTGATTAATTAAACAGGTTTGTCTGTCTGGAACTTCCGATTGGAGTTTAAGACTGTGCCCGGATGGTGAAAATATACTCGAATTTTATAACCTAGGACTTAAAATTACGAAATGTGGGTGTACTATTTATAGGTGCGTGTCCCTCTACCATTTGGGGGTTATCGATGTTACGTAGGTATCTATTTGTTGATACGAAATTATTATTTCCCTAATAATTAGAGTCCTGTGGCAAGGTTTGAGAGAAATAATAGATCAATCCTTTTATTCCTCAAGTGTTAGTGACTTAAATATTTGTAACTACAGGAAATGTTTGGGAAAGGTGTCAGAAAACTAAGCATATTGAAATTCATAATATGGAACACAAAATGGAATATTTTTCATTGACAATGTATGCAATATCGGTTTTTTTTTTGATTTTTCAGAGTTTGTTTCTTAGTAAAAGTTTTTTATAACCTACCTACTACCTACCTACTTTCAGCCCATGAAAGGTTGTTTATTTTTTACAAATAACCCTGTATAGTATTCTTTGGCTGAACATACAATGTATACGATTTCCTTTTTTGCTCTCGCTTTTTGTTAATAATCTTGTTACATTTTCTAAATACATGTACAAACATCACCATTGCACCGAAGCATAGCAGAGGTAGGTCGATAGTAATAGCAAAATTATACTGAAAGCGTTAGTGTTAATCCAAAATGGTTTTTGATAATCTTTTGTTTACCTACTCTACTATCATAAAATTGTATCGTTTTGTAAGTTAGAAATTTAATTTGAATTTAAAGATATTAAGCTATTTCCATTTAAATAGGTACAGTCACGACATAACAGCACTGTTGAAATGAAGATCAAGTGTGATATTAAGATAGTCTGAGTGAGATTATTCTTCGACATGAATTCAGATTAACTATAATCGAAAAAATAAATAAAACATAAACATAATCATGTCTGTAATCCTCAAAGGGTATGGCAGAGGTAAACCCATTACGTACACCCTTATTTCGACCCATGTTATAGGGGGCGAGCCTTTTGCTAACAATCGGGCACAAATCCAGATTGCGTAGCTGCCCTAGTACTCGTAGATCCTGATGGAAAAATTCAATAATACAGCTCAATTGCGATCGTCGATCAATAGACCAACAACGGCGAAGAAATACATAACAGACAAAATGTAAACGAAAAAAATAAAAGATGAAAATAATTGCAAAATATAGCACCAAAGAACGCTAGTGTTGGGCTATAGCCGCTATGGGGAAAATCTATTTTCCGAAATGCTCCGTCCACATATCAAAAACGGCCGATTTAACTAACATGTTCATTTTCGTAGGGAACACGGGTGTTGCCACAGAACCACTCCTTGGCTCTGGCCGTACAATGGGCGCTGGAGGCCGGCTACCGACATGTCGACACCGCATCGTTGTACCGTGTAGAGGACGAAGTCGGCCTGGGCGTTCGGTACTTCGTTGACAACAACAACTTTACACGACAGGACGTGTACATCACTACAAAGGTGAGATCATGTCTTGTGTATATTGTCTTTATAGCGAGTAGACTTAATAACTGTATTCTATTTATAGTTTAAAAAAATGTGATAAGTAAATACCTAATTCTCAATGGGCGTTGTTGCGGAGGTAGGCCTAGAAAACGCTGGCGGCACGACATAAACGCATTTATGTGAAATTGGTTTGAGAAAAGTGCGCAAAGAGGGGGAGGTTATTGACGGAGACGTCGCCCAGCTGTGAAATGGCACCAAGGCTAAAATTTACTATAAAAAATAGCAAACCAAAAATACCATAATTTTAGCAATTGTAAAGGCTGATAGAGACAAAATATAACCTGAAATTCCTTTTAGCAACATGCGGGTCGTATAGTGGTAAACATATTCGTGCTAAGTTACGCCATATATTATAACTTCAGTATCTAGTGAAAGGAGCCTAGACGTGTGTGTCACTACGAAAATGAGTTTCGTTCTACATTATTAATGGTGTACGTGGTTGCGAATATACTGAGTGCCATGATAGTCTGCTTTTGTTAGTGATTTCTGACTGCATTAACGACTAGGGCCCTTTCACTCTCTTAAGTGCATTGTATATGAAGAGCTCGTGTTCAAAGTTTTAACAACTTTAATATTTATGATCGAAAAGTTTTTATGAGATTTTCAACGAGATCTATGATCGCAAACTTTTACTAAAGAAGTACTTTGATCTTAACAAATGAAAAGCAATGAAATTTTCTTGCTGTTTAATGGCCTTTTTTTGTGAGTGGCATCTCGCAAGTCAACCTAGAGGAGGTTGTGAGCTGCTTAACCGGACTTCTGTGGATGCCTTAAATGACCACATTTTAAGGGCATCTCTTGAGTGAAAATTTAGTTCTTGCTGTCAGCAGGAGTGAAGCCTAGCTACGGCAAAGGCAGTTCAGACAGAGCCAAATATTATAGCCCGCTATTTGGGTCTGGTGCGAAGGGGTAGACAAACCCAACCGACACCAAGTGTGTTGCTGTGAATGAAACCAGAGACTAGGTTCGACTAGGAGATCCCCCAAGGCCGAGCCTCTAGCACCCGACTCCAATAAAATAACCTCGCCCTGACGGGGTTCGGTCATTACCCTCTTAGTTTCGTTGACACCGTGAGTTTTCACCAAGAACCTCGAAACTGTGGCTTTTTTGAAAAGGACAACACTTATACACCCTCAATTATTCGAATAGTCGGAGACTATTGAGGCATCGTGAGAGCACGACGGAACGCAGCTGGGAGCGGCGCAGGAACGAAGCACAGAGAAACGTGCGAACGCGGCGGGCAGCCAGGCGGCGAGTATTTCTAATCATCGGCCACTGTTTTCCCAAGTTAAATATCCTGATCTTGTTCCGAAGTCATCGTAGCACTTACAACCATCTCCTTCTGCGAAGCAGTCATGCTACCGAAGGAGGAGGCGGGATGCGTGAGGGAGAGGACAGCATCCACCTCACGACCCAGCCGCGGCAAACGCCCATTGTACCGGACGTCGTGAGTAGATTTCCGGACACAGAAAGCGCGGGCATGCGGACGGTGAATGGGTGACTCGTCGTCATGGACCATGCCCGGGTCGACGGCGCGTCGTGTTCCACGCGCGCCTTAAAGAGCTGTCAGTGGTCTGAAAGGGACCCCCTTAGAGGGCCAAAGCCTGCCGGGGCCGCAGGACTGTCTCATAAGGTAACCGTGACCCTGGAACGTAAAAGGCTGTTGAAGGATCACCATGGATTTTAGAGAGTACAAGTCTGACAGTCCCTCCCGGTAGGAGGACTCATTTGATGATTTTACCACAAAGAAAAAACACCAAACTAAATATTTATGATTTACTCATTTACATTTCGTTGTTACTTTCATAACCTTTACTTCGGTCGAAATAACTTCAACTATAACAAAATAAACCCACTTTGATAACAGTATTTGTTCAGTACTTCAGAGGCAACAAAACTTTGGTTTTCGTAATTATGAAAATCCTTTTGCTTAGTTATTTGGTGTATTATATAATTAATTGCTTTGTTGAAAGTTATGGAACGACGCCCACGAGCGGGAGGAGGTGATACCAGCTTTGAAAAAGTCCTTGGAACAGCTTCAAATGGACTATGTGGACTTATACTTGGTTCATTACCCAATGGCTTATAAGGTGAGCAGAGCATTTCTATTGTAGTGAAAGTCTTCGACGTCGACTGATAATTTCAAATGAACCATCCTAGTGTCGCTGTTTCATCACCTTGTGTTGGAAACAGTAATCAGCGGCGTTGGTAGCACTGCTCAGTGCCTGAACCCGCTGAAAATACTTGTATGTATAATCGACAAAGTCGAATCGAATCATAACCCATTTTGACAATAAATCATTTGAATCCCACAAATTGAATTGAATGTTTACGCGAATGTGGACTTAATTGTATTTGAATGTCTGTAAGAAAATAAACTTATGGTGGGTCATAATTCAGCTTTGTCGATTGTTACATTAAACAGTCGTGAGAGTCGCGGGCATTCAGGCATGCGATGGATGTAGGTTAGTGGCGAATCGTCGTTCGGCTGTTTAAGGGAGAGGCCTATATTCACGTCACGTTCAGTGGACGTCTTCCGGCTCATGATAAGGATGATGAAATTAAACATTCTTGTTTTTACTTAATATATAAAAAAAAAAAACCAATTACAGTGGCACTAGCTGGGAAAAAAAAAGTTGTGTTAATAAATTGCATTTCTACTCGTAATTTTTATTTAAGTTCAGTGGTTCTATCTGACATTTTTTATTCTTTTTAAAACGTACATTAGGAATTTCGCCTGTGCCATGAGTGCGTTTACAAACATTTAAACTCACACACACAAACGCCCAGACCCGGAACCACTACTTGTAGATCATACGAATATTTGTGCCGTGTGGGAATCGAATTCGCGACACGTAGCGCAGCTGTGTGAAGCTCTCATTTTTCCTTCAACCATGAAACCATGATATAATAGTAATTAGCTTTTAGCACACATTACCTTGACATTTTACGTTGTTCCACACCCAGGGAAAGTTTGCAGCTGGTCTATCCGACCCGCCCTGTACCAAGGTGAGCAATACCTCGTTCGCCCGGAAAACTAATTTCGTGTTTGCACAGCTTCGCAACGTAAACAATCCCTTGGAACGCATTAAACTTTACAAGACTCCATTTGAGTACGTTCAAACACACGCGTTCCTCCGTGTGTAGTTACACAAAATCATTTTAATAATGTTCTGTGTTTTAGTTAACACTACATGGTATCTAGCTACTGTGCGCTAAATTGAGCTGAGGTTTTGGAATGTGCTTCATATTGTAGCATGGTTTTGGGTTTATCTTCATAGTAGGTTGATACAGTCTATTTAATATTTAGTCTTATAACGTTTTAACCATTAGGGGCATACGAGAAATTTTACTCCTTTCGCAATGTCGAAGATGGCGCTTTAGAGCGCCATGGATTTTGTTCATGTTTTATTTCTTAACAGTTTCATAAAGTCCTCTAACTTTTCAAGGAAATCAAAATGGCGGTGGGTGGCTATATTGGCCTCCACAAAAATGTACCTCTGAACCTCTTTGTTTTTTTAATTTTATTTAAATTATTGCAATGTCTTATCACAAAAGCACTGAATACTGCATTGACATCAAAGAGCAATAACAACTTTAACTGTCAAAAGTAACGATCCTAATAAAACTAACTAGCTGACAATGTGATAGCTTATCAGAAGTTTGTCTCGTATCCCCGTGAAATGAGAATGCAATAACAATTTTGTTACTTATCTAACAGAAATGGCTGAAGTTGCCTGAGGGAAGGGTCATAAGTTATGACCCATAATGAACTTTGCTGATGGTCTGAAACAACATTTGAGAGTTGATTATTATATTACATAAAATTATCTGCCGGAAATGAGGAAACATCATCCTTCCATGTCCTGAACGGGAAAGTTAAAATAGGCCGTGGAGGGAAAGGACCCCTATTTTTTTTATTCTAAGCTAGTAAACATGCATTTTAAGTTTGCCTGTGTATTAGTTTTGGGCATATTCAACTATTGTCATTGGAACAGTTAGTGATCACCATACACGGACTGTTGCAGTCGTTGTATGCCATTCTTTAACGATTATTTTACGACACCGACGACGCCGACACGGTCCGAAGTTCTGTTGACTGCTCGCGTGGTTTCGTGTATGTGTGTACATAGAAGACTGTAGTTTGCTATGCAGTTGCATCTTGAGCCAGTCTAGAGCCTTCCCTTTAAGCTATCTGTCTGTTTAAAAAAAATGGCTTTGGTGAAATTAACTGAAACTGTCACAAATGTCATTCAGAAGCAGTTGTAAGAAATGGCTATATACAACGCGATTACTTATTATAAGTTAAGCTCTTCAGAAAAGAAGTATTTCATACATCAATAAGCCTGCATTTGGGCGCTCCTTGCGGTGCTCCACATCGTTGTCAATGTGGCGAAGCAGTCGACTGCCTCGGGCACCATGGCCTTTCCTGTAGCAAGAGTGCAGGTCGGTTAGCACGGCATGCCAGCTTTAATTAGATTATCCATCGTGTCCTTGTCATCTCCGGGATTCCAGCCGTTTTAGAACCCAATAGCTTCGCACGCGACGATTGGAAGAGATCAGATATGATGACTATAATGCCATGGATGTTGGGTAGACCTTTGGTGTGGGATGCAACATGTGTCGACACCCTTGCGCCATCCCATCATCCTGGTACGGCGTGCTGTGCTGGTGCTGCAAGTGCTGAAAATCTCAAACGGCGTAAACACAATGGCAGCTATGTATTTGAGCCGTTTGGGGTTGAAACACTAGGGCCATGGGGTCCGAGTGCTCACCAAGTTCTTAAAGAACTTGCTAAACGTATAGTCGACTCTTCGCGTGGCTAGAGGGCTGGCCTATTTCTTGGCCAAAGAATAAGCATTGCCATCCAACGTGACAATGTTGTCCACTTATCCCGTTCACAGCGATGTGGATGAATGTTTTGATGCTCTTTGTTAGTTACCTTAATTATTATTAGGTTAGTTAATTTAGTATAAATAAAAAACTATCATACCCAGTACAACAAAAAAAAAGCCTGAAAATATCAGTTATACGAGTACCATGCTCCGAACATCAGTTAACTTATATGATATTTATAAATTCGGTGATCGCAGTACGATATTATTAGACCGATCGATGCAGCTGTCTGTGTTCCAGATATAGTCTAACCCACAGCCTCCTCACCCGACAGCCTCGACAAGCAAATCAATAGGTACAGTCTACTTTAGAAAATTGTTTTATCCCTAAAATAAATAATTATTTGGTCTCTACAACTAGTTTGAGAGTATGGATAGGTAAGGTTGAAAAGAGGATCTTCAACCAGATAAGTGCCGTCTCTGGTGACTTTTTGCATGACAACCGATTTTAGATTTTTCTGTAGGTATTATGTTCTAAACTCGGCGAAACCTTACCTAAAGTCCGCGCCACCTCTCATGACCTGCTTAAGTGGTATTACATTTTATTTAATGCAAATCAGTCGTGGCGCGGACTCTAATATCGCGATGCAGGATTTTGGCCTTTAATCATAACGGTTTACAACTGTGTCACGGCATTCTACAAAAAGCAAATGTATAGAATATGCTGGTTTAAGACAATTTAAAATTACATAACGGTATGGATAACAATTATGGTGATTCGAAAAGGGCCGATTAGCCGGTGTATGTTTGTTTGTATGTAAGTGTGTTCCGTTGTCACGTCAAAGTCGCTGAACCGATTTTGATTATTTTTCCATTTTCATAACAGGCATATTGTAGTTCAGCAACTTGGTCGCCTGAAAGTATGGGGTAGGTACTCGTAATTTGCGTCAAATCCGGTCGCTGCTCATTTTTGGGCCAACATTATAAACAAGTCTACTAGTCAGAAGCTCTAAAGTCTGACAACCAATCTCACCATGGAGTATCGTTTTACCAAGTTACTGGGTTGTGGAGGTAGGATAGGCAGTAAAATACTGATATTCAGCTGCATCTGGTTCGACTGGAAGCCGACCCCAATATAATTGGGAAAAGGCTAGGCAGATGATGATTATGAACAAGCCTGCAAAAATTCAGAACTACCGGTTTTGACGCAAACACTGATGTTTAAAGTCACTGGACTATTTTTTTATTTGTGTGTATCCGAATGATAGCACGAGTGCGTGCTTGTAAATAATCGTTTTCCAAATAATACTTGCTCAATGTAATGATTTTTTGTTTTATATCTTTGAGGAACGCTTATTGCGCTTTTCGCAAAAAAAAATGGATAAAGAAAGACAGTAAAGGTTTTTTGTTTGTAATACATAAATTCAAAAAAGAATAATCTATTGTTTTTAAGAATTCTTTCAACTTTAGTAACCTACGTTTTGAACGAGTAGGTAGCACAGTCTGTGTTTTATTTTCACAAATTGCCACATATGCGAAGCCCGGGCCGTGTGTTTAGTGTTGTGTTATCAACAATAAACACAACACATTTTTTTAACACAAATTTCCTTTTTTATCTATATTTTAGTCAAACAGCAGCATTATTTTGTAAAATGTCCTTTCTCATTAACTTTTATGACTTTCAAGATATTTTGTACAAAATAACAAGTTAAGTACATATTGTAATATATCTAAGATGAGTACATAATATCTTGCCACCTGAACCTATTTTGGTAAAGTAAGCAAGGCGCTTTGGAACCAACAAACCAAACTTTATCAAACTCTACGTTCTATATAGTTTGCATTTCAATATGATTCAAGAAGTTTCATCGCAGAAACTTGAATTAAATTAATTAAGTGTGGGTGGGTAATGTACGTTACATATACTTATGAATATTTTATGTAAAGCGGTACTGTTAGAATATTTTATATTTGTTTATATTATCCTCAAAACGTACTGCAGGTCTAAAAAGGTCACTTTACCAACATCAAAACATGCATTACGATAAAATTCGTGAAATGGAGTATTCTGTTCTATTACTCAAGCATTAGAGTAGCTAATTGAACAAGAAGAATTTTATAGCAATTCTTTTACCAATATTGCTAAAGTGGCGTTACAAATGTCCTGTTCTTCTTATAATCATAAACATAACTATGTTAGACAGTTAGGAAACTCGAAAATTAATAAATGTTTACTTATGGACAATGGTCCATGGACAATGGACCGTCATAGGCAAGCATTACTTCACCCTGAAAACAAAAAAATAAGGGTGACTGTGATTTTGTAAACGTTTCCTTACAAAATTTTCTTTTTTTTATGTTGATAATAAAAAAGACGATGCATTGTTTTAAATACATATTTGAATATAAGGACTACTGAAGTGCTACTCTTTGTACCCAAGGGTAGTTTTTCACAAACTTTAAACACTTCCCTAAATGTATAATTATCCTCCAGAGCCATTCTTCACCTTTTCCGGCCAGTCCTTTGTAAAGATAATTAAGCTAGTAATTACGTCCGAGATCCACAAAAAGGCATCGGACCTTTAAATCATGTTTCAGACATGTTTTCATTTCAACGAATTTTTCCGAATTCCCTCAACAAGCAACCCCACTAGTGGGGCAGCTTCAATTGCGAAGGAACGTTTTTGGTGTCAGTTCTAGCCTAACCTAACCCTCTATGCGGGCGGAGGGGTGGCAGATTCCACTGCTACTGAACTTTAATGCATACTATTTTGCCCCACCATTGGGGCAACTTAAACTGAAATCGTACAAACAGAACTACAGAAATACCTACAAATTAGGTAAACAATTTAATTTATGTTACACGAGGAGTCATATCGAAGGTACAGAAGTTTGAAGGACCCTTGTTTCTAAGTTTAACTTACTTTACCTGTGTACCAACTATGTCACAGGAACATTCAAACTGTACGTTTTACTTACCTTGGTTTGACCTTTCCAAAGAGCAAGAACTAGGGGATATAAATGTCTCAAAGTTTTGGAATAATTAATTAATAAAGTTTTACCCAATTATTGTAAAAGTTTTGTAATAAATATTTTTGAATACTTGATAAAATCGCTGATTGATCAGGTAATAGGTTAAAGTATGAAATTGCCATTCTAAAGTAGTAGATGATACTCTGAATTGACATAAAACCTTCATGTTGTAAGATTTTAGAGTGAAACTTTTTTCACATGAACATTACATGTAAGCTTTTTAAAATTTCGTTTTTTTTTTGCGAGACCGTAGTGGGTCACTGTGTTTCTAAATGAAAATATGAGTTATAAATTCAATGGTGTGCCACGTGCATGCGCCGAGAATGGCAGACTTTCTTCATTCATAAAGGGCTTCTATTTTTGAGTTGATCACGTGGCGGTGTCGCGAGTCGGAACAATTTCGAGACACTCACGTGCCCGAACCCTTGAGGAAATATTAAGTTATAAATACGTGATGCCTATTTTTCATGAATCAAGGGTTGTATGATGATGTCTAAAAACCTTGATTTTAACTGTATTAAATGGAGATGGAACTTTAGTATTAGCTTCATTTATTTTTCAAGACTTAACAATAATTATGGCTTGAATTGATAATAAGGTCCCAGGATATAAATATTTTGACTAAAGTGCCTATTAAAACTAAAATATTGTTAACGAGCTTCTTCCTCTCGTGCCCGGCATTGGTCGAAGCCAGGTGTTGCGGGGCGAGACGGAGTGGGAAGCGGTCGCCTCCTTCTGCGAAGCAGTCATGCTCGCGAAGGAGGAGGCGGGCCGCGTGAGGGAGAGAATAGTGACCTCTCTCCACTCCAGCCGCAGTGGTAGACGCCCACGGCGTCGGACGTCGCAAGACGATCTCCGGCCACCGTAGGCGTGGGCGTGCGGGCGGCGAGTAATGGGCGACTCGCAGCCCGACCATGGACCATGCCCGGGTCGACTGCGCGTTGTGTTCCACGCGCGCCTCAAGGAGTGTCAGCATAGTGACGGGGCCTGTAGAGGGCCAAAGCCTGCCGGGGTCGCGGGACTTACCCATTACCGTAACCCCGGTATGTAAAGGGCTAGTGAAGGACACCGTGTTTGTTTTTTTTTAACTAGTCTTCCGTCGCTTTGCCACGTTATTGACGAAAATAATCTAACGGCAACGCCTATAATGTGGCAGAACCCAATTGTGGGTAATGTATTTTTTTCTTTTTTATATCCAAACGGTGTTTTTTCTTTTAGAAAGACAGTTCCATCAGTAACACGGATTATCTGACGACATGGCAGGGCATGGAAGATGCAGTGATGATGAATCTCACCAGGTCTATCGGCGTGTCCAACTTCAACCTCACACAGTTACAAAGGCTTTGGAACAATTCGAAGATCAAGCCTGCTGTTCTACAGATTGAGGTCAGTGCTACACTTCTGAACAACTAAAAAAGGTTTTATTATTACGGATATTAATTTGAATTTTAATGTGATATGGTGTAAATGTCACTAGTTTTTTTTCTCATGGAATTTTCCAGTAGACCCTCAAAAGTAGATTTTTTACTTGATTGATCTTCAGGGGCTTAGCTACCGCCGCCGTATTAACCGTCACAGTAATACCGAGCCCCTAAGTACTTTTATCAAGGGCCCTAATCGATTCCTGACCTACCGCATGACGCAGGTCCTCACCGGACACGGAAGTTTCGGGAGATATCTGTGTCTGATAAGGAGGGAAGAAACGCCTGGGTGTCACCACTGCGAGGATCGTCCGGAGGACACGGTGGAGTATACGGTGCAGGACTACCCCGCTTGGGCAGAGCACCGCCGTGTCCTCACGACGGCGATGGGCGGAGACCTCTCGCGCCCGGCATTGGTCGAGGCCATGCTGCGGGATGAGACGGAGTGGGAAGCGGTCGCCTCCTTCTGCGAAGCAGTCATGCTCGTGAAGGAGGAGGCGGGCCGCCTGAGGGACAGGACAGCGTCCTCCCTCCACCCCAGCCGCAGTGGTAGACGCCCACGGCGTCGGACGTCGCAGGACGATCTCCGGCCACCGTAGGCGCGGGCATACGGGCGGCGAGTATTGGGCGACGCGCTCTCCGACCACGGACCATGTCCGGGTCGACGGCGCGTTGTGTTCCACGCGCGCCTTAAGGAGTGTCAGCATAGTGACGGGCCTGTAGAGGGCCAAAGCCTGCCGGGGTTGCAAGACTAACGAACTACCGTGACTCCGGTACGTAAAGGGCTATTGAAGGACACCGTGGATTTTAGTAAGTACGAGTCTGACAGTCCCTCCCGCTCTGCCCTGGGTGGGAGGACTCATGTGATGATTGTCTGTTAGACAAAGGCTTAATAGTTTAGCCACGAGTTCATTTGATGATGCAGGTTGATAACAACAGTTCATTTTGATCAGGTGAATCCCACAATAACTCAAGACGAGCTAGTGAACTGGTGCCGCGAACACGGTGTGGTGGTGATGGGGTACAGTCCATTTGGCGCCATACTCGGTCGGAAGTCCGACGCGCCTGGACCCCGCGCCAACGATACCCTGCTGCAAGAACTGGCAGAGAAGTACAACAAGACTGTTCCACAAATACTACTCAGATATTTGGTAAGGGTTTCTAAATGTAGAGTGAAATATTTTCCTATTGAATCCACAAGGGTTTCAATATAGTTCTTTATTTTGTAGTTAAAAAAAAAAAAACAAAAAATATAATAATGTGCTTAGAAAACCATCGGTTTACGCTGTGTGTTGTCGATTAGTGAATGAGTTAATTTTTTTTTCTCTTTATTTTTGGGTTTTATCACACAGTGATAATGTCACCCAAAATGAGTTAATGAAATTAAAGATTTTTTTTTATTCTGCATAACACAGGCATAATATAACATACATAACTAGAAACCAAAGAAAATAATTATAATCGCACGCACAAACAAACCATTTATTAATATAACAAGCACATACAATACGAGTACATGACAATACTCACGCTTCATGGAAAAAAAACCCAGCTCCGGCAGAAAGGAGTTGTATCTCAAATTATCAATAATATAGTGTAATCAAATATTAACCGGGTATGACCGTGATCCTTACTGGAAAACATATAAAACATTCCAGTTTTGTTATTCAGTCGTCCATATAAAAAGTAGTTCCTAGTAGTAGTTTGTTCCCCGATTTCTCAAAGACGCCTGGACGGATTTTGATAATTCTTTTTTGTCTGACCTGTTGATTACGAGACCACCGGGAAGGTACTCGTATACCGTTTCAGACAAAAAAGCATCTTCCAAATCGGTCCAGGCATCTTTGAGAAATACTACTACTAGGAACTATTTTTATAAGGACGACTGAATAACAAAACTGGAATGTTTTATATGTTTGCTAATAAGGATCACGATCATACCCGGTTTTTATTTTATAACACTATCTTATTGGTGAGATACAACTAGTTTCTGCCGGTGCAGGGTTTTTTTCAGCACCCTCTTATATGTACATAAACCAACATCAACAAAATAACAGAATAATGCTAAATAATTTTACTCGCAAAACAAATCAAATTGTCATTCTACGAGTAACACATTGGCAGGTGTAATTCCCCCTGATTCTTCGCTCCTAATCGGCATTCGAAATCCTTTCGGCCCATTTACTTGTACTATCCCTTACCTTTGACGAGGTGACAGCTCTAAATACGTGTCAACATCACTTTCAACTTGTTTAATTTAAACCCTAAAGTTGGGTACACGGGCCCAATTGGCTTTGATTGCGTCTGTAAGTGGAAAATCGTTTATATTTATTCAAGCGATTCGCTTATAAAGTTACTTGAGGTTGTGTGAACACGTACGCTTATAAATTACGATGTGGTGTTATGTTAAAGTATATAGGTTTCTGTAATAAATCATATTATGATAGCTTATTTGAACGGTTTATCTCGAATGCCGTGAGTTTCGAGTCCCGAGGCGTTTTTTTCCCTTTTTACGGCATTTTCTTTTCATAAAGTTAAACTAAAATAATGAATTTCTACTTGTTCAAATTACTCGGACTTTATTCTTCTTTGGCTGAAGTGTTAAGGTTTAAAAGTGCTTTAACTTAACCCGTTTAACTTAATTTTGTTAAAGCTGGATCGGAACATCGTGGCGATACCGCGATCTACGAACAAAATGCGTATCCAAATGAACTTTGATATTGAGGACTTCGAGCTGTCGCCTGAGGAAGTCAAAAAGTTATCAGGATTTAATAAGAACTATAGACTCAGAACCCCGGCGAAATGGTACGACCACCCACAATTCCCGTTTGAGAAGAAAAACCTTACACAAGAAGAAATTAAATATATAATTGAGCACAGCAAGGAAGATTAATTTTTTAGTTACTGATAATAACTTTTACTATGTTTTATTTAATTAGTTAATTGTTTTTGTTAATTAAAATCATCAATCACTTTTATCAACAATTTCCTTGAAAATTGCAAGAACCTATCAATACGAACAAACCTATTTTAGTCAAAGAAGAGTAACTTAAGTGAATAGATCCGTCTCATCTGCCTATACTAGTACATTCAGACAGAAAAGTTACTATCTAATAAAGGGTGTTAAATAAAGTTAACGAAGTTTGTTTCCTCGGAATAAATCTAGTTATATAATTATGAGAAACAGGTGTTCATTTCGACATTGCGAGCAATTTTTTCTGTCAGTCATTACTTTTGTGAATGCGTTACATCTGTTTGAGAGGTGGTACTCAATGTAATAATAACTAAGTAATCATTTATAATAATAAATAAATAAATATTCCACAACTATCACACAACGCCATCTAGTCCCAAGCTAAGCAGAGCTTGTGTTCTGGGTACTAGACAACTGATAAACATACTTATATATTTCTAAATACATACATATTATAGATAAATTACACCCATAATCTAAACGCATTCAGTAATACTTTGATATGCTGAATGTTTTTTATACTGTAATTCAGTGCAATAATGGTGAACTAAACTATTTTATGTGTATACATTTGAATCATAGACAAAATTATTAACAAATACAAATGATTTATCACAATGTATTTAAAAAATCTTCTATCTCAAACCGAAATAATAACGATTACTGTTTTACAAAGCCCTTTATTTAACATTCATGTAATTTATTACTTTCCTTTTTATCAGGGAAACCACTTCCGAGCGAAAAGTTGTTCAGTAATAATCTAATTTGACTCATTTCTAATAGGAACTTGGTCAAATTTTTATGTTCCGTTCTCGCTCTTTTTATTTGTTTGAAGTAGAAAATAATATTGTGATTATTAAGTAAAAACATTTTCAAGAAATTATTATTTATCCCGAAAACATAAATCTGTTCTATTTTTTGTTTTCTGGACCTGTTGTCTGTTATTTGAACAAAGGGAGTGTTCTAAGCTATTCTCTTTACAAAATGTCATTAACATCATTTCAGAAAGGTGAATAATCACGCTTCATACTCGTAGAAAAAAAACCCAGTTCCGCCAGAAATGAGTTGTATATCAAATTATCAATAAATACAGTGAAATAAGATAATAACCGGGCATGATCGTGATCCTCACGTTTTTTTAGCGTGGTATAATCATCAAACGAGTCCCACCCAGAGCAGGGCGGAAGGGACTGTTAGACCTGTACTGACTAAAATCCACGGTGTCCTTCAATAGCCCTTTACGTTCCGGGGTCACGTTATTCGTAAGTCCCGCGACCATCGCGATCCTTACTGGCAAACATATCAAAATTCCCGTTTTGTTATTCAGTCGTCCATATAAAAGTAGTTTGTAGTAGTCGCATGTTCCCCCATTTCTCAAAGACGCCTGGACAATTTGGAAAATTCTTTTTTTTGTGACAGCTTATACTTTCCTGGTAGTCTAAAAATCAAAAGATAAGAAAAAAAAATTCGTAGTAGTAATTTTAATCTCAAAGACTCCCTTTTTTTTTAATCGTGGTAAAATCATCAAATGAGTCCTTCCACCCAGGGCAGAGCGGGAGGGACTGTTAGACTCGAACTGACTAAAATCCACGGTGTCCTTCAATAGCCCTTTACGTTCCGAGGTCACGGTAATTCATACAGTCCCGCGACCAATCTCAAAGACTCCTAGATCGATTATGAAAACTCTTTTTTGCCTACCTGTGAATTTTCCAAATCCGTAAAGGCGTCTTTGAGAAACAGTGGGACATACTAATACTACGAAGTACTTTTTAATAGACGACTAAATAACAAAACTGGCAATTTTTATATGTTTGCCAATAAGGATCACGATCACACCTGGTTATTATTTTATTACACAATTTTATTGTTAATTTGAGATATAACTCGTTTCTGCCGAAGCTGGGTTTTTTTTGAGCACCCTCCTTTATCTTTGAAAGTCAGACAGACGGACTATCTCAATAGGAAATAGGTATTCCCTGATTAGTTTCAAAAGCATCTATCAGAGATTTAGCGATCAAAGAATTTATGAAGTGAAATTAATTCTGCGTCGTCGAATCGGTTTAGCTTCAAACTTGAAATTAACCGGCTGAGCGTTGCGGAATGGAAACCGTTTCCAATAATTAAATAGCTACCCACCTTATCTCATCTCAAAGGAGTTGTGTTAGCCTTTTTAATCTCCTTAGTATTATGTAATTGAATTCTTTTAACCGCGAGCATAAAGGAAATACCGTCGCTTTTATCCGAAGGCCCGGCTTTCGGATCATCTAATTGATTTGTGAGCGGCTTTGTTGCTATTTGAGTAATAATGTAAATCCAATAAACTAATCTGTGCCGCGTCAGCAATAGTTTTGTTATGCCATTACTGGAATCTAATAACATGACAAATGTTGTTATATTGGTTACGGGCGATATTAAATTGTTTTGCTTGTCTGCTTTGATATTGTTGAATTATGATTATTTTTGACTTTATTTTGGTTAATATGCATACAACTCATTACTGAACTCAATGGCAATACAGAAGATAATGTTTGGTTTTTGTACTCATCTGTCTTAGAAAAAGTTGGTTAAGGACAAGTCACCTATTGTGGGACTTAAAGGGAGTGATCGATGTGCGGTCGAGGTCCACTTGATGTGTACGACTCCAATTCTTTCACTTGACTCCAAACAACATTAGTAACAACTATAAGGGAAATTACAACAATAAAAACAAGAAAACTTCAAGTCATTACGAAGAAATGTATTCTCATTGTTTTTTTTGTGTCAATGGTTTGTTAGTAATTTGAACCATTATAAGCTCTTGGTATTCCCCAAAGTAAGCGCTAAGCGTCGCTACGGCACGTCATTAGAAATCATTACGGTACGAAGACTGGTAGCTTTAAGTGCCATTAAATGAAAATGTCCTAAAATTATGGGCACTTAGTGCAAGGAGCCATTCTGTAGAGGCTATTTCCATTCTATATGTACTGTCGTGGATACTCATTCCGTGAAATACGTAACGGTCGAATTTAACGGAAAGTATTTTATTTCAACACATGGCTGCAGATACCATCGCTGCTGTACCCGTATTGCTGTTATCCATTGAAAAATAATCATCGGTTTAGGTAAACATTTCGCGCAGTCCAAACAACTATGTTGGCGTTATGGCAGCGAACACCATATGAATGAGCCTTTATGATGTAATGGCCATACAATGTTCGGGCATCTATCAATTCGAAGCTTAAACATTGAATGCATACTGGTTGCTTGTTTTTTGAGAGTGGCTTATTTATGAGAAAAGTTAGGGGAGGTTCGGCCGGTCCTAACATAAATTAGGTGCGGTGACACGGACTAATTGGCGTCATTATGCGCGCGGATAGCCGGAGTGCCGGCGCGCGGCTCTGACGGTGAGGCGCACGTTCACTGACGCCTATTTCGACAGAGATTCTTCTCTATTGAAACAAAGATAACTACAATCATTTATCGAGCTTAACTTACAAACGTGCGTGATTAGCAGCGTATTAGTCAATTTCTCGAATAAACTACCATATAACTTATGAATGCTCGTTAATCAGCTCGTTATTGAAATGGAAAATGGTGTTGACTTCTTTATACCGGTCAATTAGGAGTTTCTTGTGGTGCTAATCTCTGGTTGTGCGATCGGTTTTCTCGGATATATAAATGAACGTGAGCAATGGTGAGCCGGACTAATGGCGGGCGGTGTGTACAAATGTGCGAGCTCAGCGGGCGGACAAGTCCGCTAAGCAGACAAGTGCGCGTTCCACGCACACTAATTACACACTAAATCAAATAATGTTGAAAAAACTCACATCAATCAAAGGGCGACGAAAGCAAAATTACTTTCCAAAGTCGTTACAACGTAGACGACGAAGTCCGTTGTTTTAATCACAAAAGAGATAGAGTTACTTTTATTATACTGAGGGGTTGTTTTCCGTTCGCCGTTGTCTTTACGTCAACTGCTCAAAATTCAGGAAGCCTTTTGTTGTTGTGGAGGCTTCTATTCAAGATTCGCAAGACAGTGGATCCCGGTGATGTCAGTTAGAATATTAACAAGGGACGCGACGTCGGCCGGTGCCTCGTGACAATCCTTTAAGCGGCCAAACATTAAGGCATGCAAGAGGACGCCCGCGCCGTCGTCGTCGCCCGCCGCTCGGACGGTGTCAATACTGATCTTTTGAATACCGATGCCGATAATGTCTAGTGACACGTCAGGAACTTACTCCGTTTACAATTTCTGCTATCAAATGTGTTTGCTTACCTCAAAGTTTAAACAATTCTATCTTTGTTGAATGTGTCAGATCCTCGAAAGTTAGTTCAACAATATAAAGGACTCAGTGATTTAGGACTACGGTTAATTAAATTTTAACATGACTTTATTTAAGCAACTATTCAGCTGCTCAATCATTTTATATTCAGTTCGGATCATCCATCTTTGTAAAAATATGTTAAAGTTTGATTGAACAGTATGAGCAATAAGAGTGGGACCTAAGTTTCAAATTCGAATAAAACTATAAAAATAGGAATCTGTAATGCCGAACCTTGGAACATACAAACTTTACCATATTTGTATTCATATCTACTACTGACTAGGTTGTCTAGAGACTCAGTATCTCGACTATCTCATGCAACTTCATGAATTTGTAACATCCATCTTATTTGTTTTCAAAGATACTTGTAAATAAAGTTAGTTCTCTCGAGTTCAAAAGCCAGTATAGTAACATAAATCCATCCTTTTAAGTTGAATCACGTTCTACAAATGTTTGTCGATGGAACACACGATGGGGCCACATAATAGAAAGACAAACGTATCGGAACTTTAACTTCACAATCAATTTTGTAACACTATATCAAAATATAAAAATATAGAGTAAGTACGTAAGGAACCTTTTAGGTAACAACGTGAGCTAAATCTCATTAAAATAATGGACGTAAAATTAGGTTAGTGTTTGTATCAAAACAGACTAAATAGATGATAGAATTTCGTCGTAATTTACGTAGTTTAGGTAAGTTTATTTTGGATAATGTAGCACACAGAAACATTTTTCTGTAGTACTCAAATTAGACGAGTACATTAGGTTTTGGCCCTAGGCCTGTCGAGACGATGATCATCTAAGTAGTATACGAGTAGGTACTAATAACATATTCAGTACAGATGTATAGTAATTATTAGTTCAATTGATTTAATAATAATTTTCAAAAATTACAGGTCAGTAAAAATCTATACACACTCGTATAATAAATCTGTAGAAGGGTCAATTCTGTACATTGAAAATATTGAAAAAATAAATAGCGGGGGGTGTTGCTGGATCGATACCAAACCTAAATATGTGATTAAAAATTTTTTTTTCTGTCTGTCTGTCTGTATATGCAGGCATCACGTGAAAACTAACGGTTCGATTTCGATGAAACTTGGTATAATTATACCTTATTATCCTGGGCATAAAATAGGATACTTTTTATCCTGGAAAAATACGTAGAAAAAAAATCTTATTTTTCAGTTTTATTCATATACATATAGGCTTAGCCGTATTTGGGTCCAATAGATATTTATAAGATGTCATTGTCAGAGTTACTCAAAATGGAGAAATAAACCATCCACGCGAAGACCGACATTCGCGCGGACGGAGTCGCGGGCGGAAGCTAGTAAACAATAAAATCAAATAAAATCACAGTAAGAGGACATTTAATCACACAATATAAAGAATAATGGAAATACATAAAACTATAAATAATAATATCAAATTCAATTTCATCACTTAATCAAACCATTATTTTATGTCATACTAGCGGGCGCCCGCGGCTCCGCCTGCGTGAATGTCGGTTACCGCTGCAAAAAGCCTACTCAGGAAGGACACGGTCAGCAACATGATTCCCAGGTCTATTCACAGACACCGACACTTACATCGACGACGCAGTCATCACAAACACTCGACATAGATAGATATAGTGTGTCGCGGACTTTTTTGTAGAAATTTATAAGATCAACGATTAATTAGAACATTTTATGGTTCTACCTTTTATAGTTTAGGCAGCGTACTCAAAATAAGTAACTTTTCTGGTTGATTTTTTACACCTTGTGATCCTTATTTCTAGGATCCCTATTTTTCTCTAAAACAAAATATAGCTTATGTTACTCGTTGATAATGTAGCTTTCGAATGGTAAAGAATTTTTAAAATCGGTCCAGTAGTTTTTGAGCCTATTCATTACAATCAAACAAACAAACAAAGTTTTCCTCTTTATAATATTAGTGTAGATGTAGACTACCAAAATAACTAATTTCGTACCTACTATTGCTTCAACTATATAGAAATAAAATGTAAACTATTAATATAATTAAACACTACCAAAATAACTGATATTCGTACCTACTATTGCTTCAACTGTAAAGAAATAAAATTTAAACTAATAATATATTTAAACACTACCAAAACCTCTAATACCTATTTCATAAAATAACAACAAAACAATCTAAAAATAAACTATTCAAAGACTAAAAGTAAAAAGGGCACGCCGCAATCGCGGCGGTAAGACCCCTCTTTGAGGAGTCACGGCGTCCTGACCTACCGCATGACGCAGGTCCTCACCGGACACGGAAGTTTCGGGAGGTTCCTGTGTCTGATAGGGAGGGAAGAAACTCCTGGGCGTCACCACTGCGAGGATCGTCCGGAGGACACGGTGGAGCATACGGTGCAGGACTGCCCCGATGGGCAGAGCACCGCCGTGTCCTCACGACGGCGATAGGTGGAGACCTCTCCGGCATTGGTTGAGGCCATGCTACGGGGCGAGACGGAGTGGGAAGCGGTCGCCTCCTTCTGTGAAGCAGTCATGCTCGCGAAGGAGGAGGCGGCCCGCGTGAGGGAGAGGACAGCGTCCTCCCTCCACCCCAGCCGCAGTGGTAGACGCCCACGGCGACGGACGTCAGCAGACGATCTCCGGCCACCGTAGGCGCGGGCATGCGGGTGGCGAGTAATGGGCGACTCGCTGTCCGACCATGGACCATGCCCGGGTCGTCGGCGTTGTATTCCACGCGCGCCTCAAGGAGTGTCAGCATAATGACGGGGCCTGTAGAGGGCCAAAGCCTGCCGGGGTCGCGGGACTCTCAAATTACCGTGACCCCGGTACATAAAGGGCTATTGAAGGACACCGTGGATTTTAGTCAGTCAAGTCTGACAGTGATTAGCGTATTTCATGTATAACTTTGGTGTTTCTACACCGATTTACATGATTCTTCTTTTATTCAATAGGTAATAATGTTAACTTTTTTTCATTAGGGATGAGTGAGAGTGTTGTAAACGTAAGAGTAGACAAATATAATCAGAAAGCTCCGAATTGCTAAGCTATCGGGAGTTTCACGTGTTATTGTGAGTCATCCATAAAAGATAGACATATGCTGTCAAGGAATATTTTTATATAATTTTAAGGAGAACATTTCCGTCATACATGATTTCTATATAGCTTTAACCATTAAGGCTGCACACGCGACGGAAGCTTAAAAAATGGAGTAACTTCTCCCGTTTTCCCAATATTTCCCTTCACTGCTCTGCTCCTATTGATCGTAGCGTAATGAAAAGTATACTATAACCTGCCCAGGAGTATAAAGAATAATTGTGCCAAATTTCGTTAAAATCCGTCGAGTAGTTTTTGTTTCTATAACGAACATACAGACAGACAGACAGACAGAAAGACAGACAGACAGACAGACAGACAAAAATTTTACTGATTGCATTTTTTGCATCAGTAGCGATCCCTAATCACCCCTTGATAGTTATTTTTTTAAAATATTTCATGTACAGAATTGGCCTCTCTACAGATTTATTATAAGTATAGATAATGGCTGCTAAGTTGGCAAGTGCTGGAGTTTAGCTTTAAAACCATTGTCAGATGTTGCGCTCTAGATACTGTCCGATAGCAAGTTGTATACCGATATACGCATGACATGAATTAACTTTCCAGATCATAAAAGGCTGTGTCGTTAGCCAGCTAATTTGTTTCTAACATGAGTACAGTAATAATGTCTGTCTCCGCGTTTACTGTATTCATTAAGATTTAGCCTAACGTATACCGCTGCCTGTGGTGTCTCCACAGAGGGGACAGTCAGTATTTTTAGACGTTTGAAAAGGGGCCTCGCGGTATCAACCCAATGTGACCGCGTAATGGGCCTCACGGCACGCTTCCCAATCCTGAAGGCCCGTTCCCAATCAGCATCTCGACCCAAAAATTCAACGCCGCGCCGTGGCAGAAAATCAAGTGTAACAACGCAAAATAACACCCTTTCACCATTTTACAAAGGAGCATTTGTGTCAATCGTTCCAGAGCGAAGCAAGCACGTCCGAGTTTGCCAAACATTTTGTCAATCTGTGGCCCCCAAGTGAGAAAACTGTCCAGTTCAAAGCCGAGAAATGTGGTGACTAACACCCGAAGTGCATGTATTTGGTCTTGGTTGTATTATAACACCGTCGTGATTGGTACGGTTACATGTTAATTATCTTCACCTTATGAGCTACATAACGTCCTACGCTGTACTCGGCTATGTGCGACAGAAGGCTTCGTGACGACGGACATTGTCTCGTCAGTTCTCGGATGAAATCCAGGCGTCCAGGGCCGCTGTCAATCTCTTAGGGGCTTTGGTTACGTCACACGAAATATACATTCACATAGCTATCCCAGATTAACGTCATTAGAGTGCAGTGTTGTTGCTGTGCAGTTAAGTTATACAAGTGTACTTAGTTTCTTACTTGAGGATGTATCTGGATCATCCACCACGACCCACGGCCGATCTACAAAAGAACACTGCTGAACAATATAATTGTTGGATTCCTTTAATTACTAATTCTAATTAATATATTCGTACGTTTACATTAAGTATTCAGTCTGAGGATTTTCATGTTTAGGTAAAATACCTTACTTCTTGTGAAAAAAATGTTGTACCTATTGTGCATCTAGAATTTGTATTACCAGATTTCATCACATGCCGTTTAGTGCCGGGAGAATTTTTCCATATGACAAACATCCTCGTTGATTGGACCATAAGTAAACACTGTTTACATATACTGTGGAGACTTTTACCCAGCGGGTATCCTGCATGCGGTACTTCATTTTCACATCTAGCTATGTAACGTTTTACGCACATCCCACATCTTCATATATTTCTCGTGGAAACGCAGCATTAGATATTGATCATCATAGCCCGGAAAGATATTGATTGATTGAAATGGATATGCCTCCGAGATTCCGAGATTCCGGGCAGAGTTCTAGTTATTCCCGTAGAAACTTAAAACCTATTGAAGGACACTGTGGATTTATTCAGTACAAGTCTGATAGTCCCTTCTGCCCTGCCCTGGGCGGGAGTACTCATTTGATGATTTTACCAGGCTAAAAAAAACCAGGCTATAAGTCATCTTTATTTCAAATTTCAGCCAAGTCGGTTAAAAACCCCGTAAGTACTGAAATTAAATCCCGGGAAAAAGGCTTATCCATGTTATGATACTTCGTGATACAAGTACATAAAATCAATCTATCTACTCCGGGCTATGCTGATCATCTTACCATTATTTTATATGACCACAAGCTGGTCCCTGTGGTTTCATTTCTGCTGCTCCTCCTCCTGCTGCTGTTATATGGCACAAAAAAAAACAATTCGAACCAGTAGTCATTGAGATTAGTACGTTCAAACACACAAACAAGCTCTTTAATCTATATCTATACTATATAATAAATCTGTAGAAGGGTCAATTCTGTACATCGAAAATATTGAAAAAATAAATAGCGGGGGGTGTTGCTGGATCGATACCAAACCCAAATATATGATTAAAAAAATTTTTGTCTGTCTGTCTGTCTGTCTGTCTGTTTGTGCAGGCATCACGTGAAAACTAACGGTTCGATTTCGATGAAACTTGGTATAATTATTCTTTATTATCCTGGGCATAACATAGGATACTTTTTAACCGACTTCAAAAAAGGAGGAGGTTATCTTTTTTTTTAATTTTGTTACCGCATAACGACCGACTGGGTGAACCGATTTTCATGATTCTTTTTTTGTTTGAAAGCTGGTGCTTCCCGTGTGGTCCCATTGTCACCAAATCAGGATCTAATGATTGGATCTTGGAGAAATCGAGGGCAACCCTCAAATTTTATAGGCTCACCCATCGTTTTTCGTAAATCTTATGAAGTAATTTAAGTACTTGCGTATGGGAATCATGATCTTATGTAGCTGAGCTGATGATGGAAGGTACAACTCCTTAACAGTAGTTTGTCACCGCATAACGACCGACTTCGTGAACCGATTTTCATGATTCTTTTTTGTTTGAAAGCTGGTGCTTCCCGTGTGGTCCCATTGTCACCAAATCAGGATCTGATGATTGGTTCTTGGAGAAATCGAGGGCAACCCTCAAATTTTATAGGCCCACGCATCGTTTTTCGTAAATCTTATGAAGTAATTCAAGTACTTGCGTATGGTAATCATCATCCTTATGTAGCTGAGCTGATAATGGAAGGTACAACTCCTTAACAGTGAGGAGTAGTCATCGACTGATTCATTGTTCGCTAATCTCCGGAACTACACATCCGATTTAAATAATTCTTTTTTTTTGTGCTAGGTATCGTTCCACTTAGGGAATACTGAAAGTTTCATCAAAATCGGTTCAGTAGTTTTTGAGATAGGGAATTTTATTAGCTTATTGTGTACATGAGGGATGTTATTACCAGTGCTACGGATTATATTATATGTATTTGGCAAGAATTTGGGTTGAATATTTAAACTAAAAAGAGAAAAATAAAAAACTTTTTCAAAAAAAAATTTAACCGCATGTAATGAAATAAAAAATAACAAAGCCATCGACTTCCGAAATAAAAGTTATTTTGTAGATTATTTTACCCTTTTTTTTGGTTCTTTTTGAAGGCAGTTACATATTTTTTTGAAAAAGTTTTTTATTATCCTGGAAAAATACGTAGAAAAAAAATCTTATTTTTCAGTTTTATTCATAGACGTTGTTCTGTAGAACTGCGAACACATGTTGCATTACCAGCAGTGGATTCAGCGCAGTAATATTATAAGATTTCATTGTCAGAGTTACTCAAAATGGAGAAATAAACCATCCACGCGAAGACCGACATCCGCGCGGACGGAGTCGCGGGCGGAAGCTAGTATTATAATATAAGTATAGATTCGAGTTGACGACACCATTATTTTAGTCTTAAAGCCGACTTTTAAGGCTGAGTGGTACTCGTACGTGCTCGAATAAAGTTCTCGAAAATTCTGTGTATGCTGATTGGATGACTAGAGACTAGAGCGAAGCAAATCTGACCGGAGACTAACTTTTTTACAGGTGTTTATTTTTGGGCACAGACTTTCATGTTACAGTTTCAGCATTTTCTTCTGTCTGGTTCATTTTTACACAAGTCAAACAACGTTATTAAATGAACACCCAGCATTGTAAATTTTTAAATTGTGTTATTATTAAAAAATATATATTTATTTCATTAATTTTAATAACATAGAAAATTTTAATTTATAAATGAACGGTATTTTTCTAAATTTATTTTAATTTTAAAGCAAGTTAATTACGAAAACTTGTGCTAGACTCTGATAAAATAAAAATTGTAATTAGTCCTCATGAATGTTCATACCCTATTTGCAGGCTAATTTACATATTGAAGAAGATTAAATTCATTTAACTAATTTTAATATAGCTGTAGTAAGAGCCCAGACTAATTAATTAATATTTTGACATAAAATAAATAATAATAATCATTGATTGTGGACATTGTTCTTAGAATCTTACTAATTGACTTAGCAATATTCCTAATGATTCACTTAGCGAACTTTATTCATTCATCACCAGCAAACGTCATTGGCTATTCTTCTATTGTTCATTCGCGAAGTGAATTATTAGGAATATGGCTAAGTGACCGTTTTAGACCCGTTGGTAAAGGTCCCAGTTCAGAGTTATTTAACTCAAAACCTACAGAAAATGCAAAACACAGGTATTTCAGAAAAGAACACCAAAAACTTTTACCAGTTTACTGGAAGTAAAACTGCCAAACCTTGTACACTATTGGCTATAAACAAGTGAACCTGACAATGTCTAATACGGGCGTAAAGCGCTGAACTAAAGCGTTGACTTGAAAATAAGAAAATCAACGAGAAAGAACACGACGCTTTGGGAGCTGGGACGCAGACGGGAATCTTGTTTTGTGTAAATAGAGTTCCGTGGCAGAACAACTCAAGCGAACTGGGAACAGCGCACGAGCGCCAATCGGTACGGGGCTGTGTTACCAGCCACAGTTTCTAAAGCGACTTTTTGAAAAAAAAATACGGATACTATACGCATACGGGTACTGTTACACGGTTGATATTCATTCAACTGCCAAGATACTCGATTATTTTTTGGAAACTAGTCATAAATACCGACTTCAGGATGTTCTACGTCAGCTTATTGCAATTATTCTCAATACTCTCAGTATTGTGAATAAATTTAATCAGTTGTTAAATGAGAAGAATTTTTGAAAAAATCATCACATGAGTTCTCCCGCCCGATTGGAGTGGAAGGAACTGTCAGAATCGCATTGACTAAAATCCAACGTGTTCCTTCAACAGCCTTTACGTTCTGGGGTTACAATTTTCGTACCTTTATTACATCAAAATCAATTTAGTTTACCATGGCTAGTGACCGTGATCTGCCAGAAGAACGAGATAGGTAAAGGAAATGATAAAAAGAAAACATAAATACCTGCAACGTGCAAAATAAATAAACACTATTTTTAAACAAACAATACAACTTCAATATTCAGAGTTGACAACCCCGATGCGACGTTTTGCCGCTACCGAGCGGTGCGAGAAAGGCGTCCGCCCACGACCCTCCCGTGGGGCCGGCAGCACAACGGCTCGTCTGAACATGCACTTGTGACACAAAGATGCCACTGACAACTCGATTTGAATGCTGACAGATGTTGTGTAAAATGGGGACGTATTGTTATGCATTACAATTCATTGCGCAGGTTGTTCTATGAGCTAATGCCTGCAAATTATGTTTGGTTGTGGTGATATGTTGATTCGTGGTGTTTTAATTAATTGTCCATTATTAAGACAATAACAACAAAAAAAAACACTGATGACATAAATTGGCTTCCTACTATAAAAACATTCGTAAATAATAGGTGAGTTATAAGGTTATTTTTATTAATTACATTTTAAATACGAGTGAAGATGTGGTATGTATTTGTCAACTCAAAGAATATTGATTAAACTAACTCGTTAACCGTTACACTAAAATTTTAAATGAAATATGGATTATCCGTCCAAAAACCAGTGAAACTCACAACACTTTGTGATTGTAAACACAACTTTTGCGTCGAACAATTTTTCCAATTTAACTTGCGCAACAATCCATATATACGTGTGTAAAAATGTATGCATCGGCGAACGCAAAGAAGTATGGCGATAGCAACAGCGTTTTATTGAGGGCCGCTCGCTTCAGTCGCGACAAAGTTCTAAAGTCGAGCATTGTATAGGATCCCGTACGGCACATGCATTCTTCACGCTTGACCGAACGGCTCGGATCTTGTCGAAAAGTCTGTTTATAAGACTTTTGCATCTCTACAAGCGTTTGTGCCGCTTCAGTAGATCTGAAATACAGTTATTTTGTGTGCTATGAAGCGTTTTCATCGTTTTGTTATACGTCGACTAGGATGAACGTAATAATCATTTAGTCATTTCTTATAAATATTTGTCACATTTTCTAAAGTAATAATATTACCATGGTTATAATTAATGTATTTATATTCATTAGTAACTATTTCTTATTTGGAAATTTTATTTTGTCTCAAACAATATTAAGTTGTTGTTTAAAATGTGGGAATTTTTGTGTAACTCAATTATGCTTCGAACTGAGTCATAACTATATTTCCACCGAACTCAACTTGTTGCACCGAACTTCACGTAAATTCTACAAACATAATTATGGTTTACGCTTGAATAAATGGTATTACATCGTGAAGTTTATTTTTAACGAAATAAAAGAATATTAATTACCCACAACATTTGAATTGATACAATCTATTGGAATATGACGTGAAAAGTATTTTCAAAGGATGTTGTTTTTTTCATACAGCTTTTTTCCAACAAAGTAGAAAACTGCTCTAGGTCTTGTCAAAAGTGAAGGCGCTGGAAGGTAATTGTAGCTGGTTCCCGCGGTTTTGCCCCCAGCAGTAATTACCCTCGCGTACAGTACACCATTAATTGCTTCTCACAACGGAAACACTGATGGAGGTCGTTTATCCGGCCAGTTTGTTCACTTATCTATCCACTGTTTTTGCTCTGTCGTGTTAGACGCAAAATAAAGTGGTCTCAACTAACTAGCTTAGTTTTTAACTAGACCCATTTGAATTCGACGTTCGAATTTCATTACGCAAAGAGTAGGTAAATTATTTTGTTTTTGTTCTAGCCCTTTTTAACTAACAATTAGTAAAAAACAGTCCATTTTATTTCAAGTCTGACACCAACAGCAGAACAAATGAATTTATGAAGTAAAAATTTCACTGAAAGTAATTTATTCATCCCTCGTCTTCTAAATTTTGTTACAAAAGTTGAACTAAGATGAGTATTAAGCATTCAATTAATGGAAAATGCATTGTTAAAACTTTATTAATAGCATTTGAAAAAAGTGTAAGCCGGGTGACTCTGCCCCTGCTGCTGATACAAACTTATGAAGATATTTTTTCTTTAAAATACAAAAAACCTTAACCTTAACTTTCTACTTAAAGTTGCGTTCAAGATTTTGTTGTAAAGTTTCCAAGTGAAAAGCCCACAAGAATAACGAAGTCGGCCGGTGCAAGCGTTTTTGCAAGCTCAACGTTTTTGTCGGTGCAAAATTTCTATCGATTTTGTCGTAGCATCTGTCGATGTCGGGAACTTAATTCTTTGATGAGAACATTACCTCACCGATTATATTTTCCGCAGGGAATCTTTGGGTATTATTACCTGCACCACAGATTTCGTTTAACGGCCAAAGTTGGAAAAAAATGTCGGAAATTTTATATGTTCCCGTCCCATTATAATTGAAGCAAACATTAATTACGCGGAGAACTGCGGGCGAGGGGGTTTACTCGGCGACTAGCCACCAGCCACGCCCGCACTGAACGTGTCTACACACACCAAGTACTTATAGATAACATTTGCCGATAAAAACTTGAGCTCAACGTTTGCGAACCATTAAAATATAAGATTTTTTGCTTATTAAACTTAATATCGTAACATTACCAACTTTGGTAGTTAGCGAAACGGTTAAGCGACTTTTGATATTTGAAACTGTGCTATGTTTAACTTTGGCCTGTCGTTAATTGGACAATAGGTACCTTAATATGATACATTAAACTTTTAATGAGGTTACAGAGTATTATACACCGTCACTATTGTGGGTAAGGACTTTATTGAGGTGTAACCTTTATTTAGTTTCTTTTTACTGCTATTTGTACTCACTAAAATTAAAATGATTTTATTCCACACCGACCTATATTGACATACACGATTCCTATTGGTTATTTTCAATAGAGAAATACGGCAAGAAATTCCAAGATGTCTTTTTAAAATACCTGTATTTTACCATGCCAACAATTTAAACCGATTCCAGTTCATTTGTCATTAATCTCGTACAAAGAATCCGGTTGCTTTCCACATTTCGGTCGGAAATGTGGAAATAAAATATATAATTAAATGTTCATGCAGATTTCCTATAATGATTTGATTAGGTCTTCAGAAACCAATAAATAAAAGGTAAAGGTGAACCAAAGGTGGGTGTAAACATAGCCACAGAAATGTAATATAGTTAAGTCTTATATAATAACAGTTAATTAGTGCATAAATAAAAACTAGTGTATAATTAAAGCATATAGGTACAAGATATTTAACTCGGGATTTAAATTATATGTTGCGACTTGGTGCTGACAATGGTGAATGAAAGTAATTCAATAAATAACAATAATGCTGTTTTACCGATTTGTGTAGATCGATGCCAACAGTGATGTCTCTGATAGATGCTGATATTAATTCGCATAAAGCTCTTGGCTCAAAGATCTTGATTTGATATCATTATTATAAAAGAAATATCAAAAGTCCCCAGACATCGATTCTACATGCGCAAAAAAAGTTTGTTTTCTTTCTTGAAAAAACGTTGTCCCACTTAGAATTTCTCTTGTGTCGTGGGTGCGTTTACAAACATAGCAACATACACAAATACTCATTGTTGAAGTTCCAAGTTCTCAAAAATAGGTTACTTTGCATTTTCAGCCAAACGGGTAAGTTTCATCATAAAAATACATTGGATGATCGAAATTATTGAGCATGCAATTAAGTTTAAGGATATTCCAACGACCGGAGCCGCGGTATTGTCTTATCAGGTTACCGTGACCCTGGAATGTAAAGGGCTATTGAAGGAAAACTGTGGATTTTAGTCAGTGTGAGTCTGACAGTCCAATCCCGGGCGGGAGGACTTATTTGACGATTTTAAAACGATGTTCCAATGAACAATTTTTTCTTTTTCGCATTGGTCGAGGCTCTACACATGCTACTAAAAAAGGCAACGAACTCATTTTTTCTTTTTAAAATTCGGTTTTACTGCGATTTTCTTTCTTTTAACATGAAAATAATGAACCTTTACATCGGTTCACAATTTTCGTTTTAAAATAGAGAAACTCGTTTGTATTCAATTGGAATTATTGGAATAGGTTTAGAAATCTTGTCCCCATCTAACTAAAGTTTTAAACAAACCTCAAACTAACTGTTCTTTCACGGAATAACTTGTAATTACACCAGGTTTACATCATTCAAGCACAATTTAGAGGTGGAGTAATAGCAAAATACAATCAAGTACCCGCCGAGTTGGAATTTCGGTGAGAGCTTACGTCCTCTTCGTTGTTAGTCCATGAATATTGAGTAGTCTCCGGTCTAAGCCCGCAATAGTTAATCTTCTTTTCGTCGGTGTAACAGCCGCTTTAATTATAAAAGGCGTATTATCATAGACATTTTGTTGGGGTATCGTCTGGCTGTGTCAAGTTTTACTTTTTTTTTATGAGGTTTTTTCTCATGTTTTTATTACCAAACTACTTAGATGATTTTATTAAATGTACCTACACGTAACCAGCTACCCCGTAGATAGCGTTTAAATAATTATATGATGGGCGTACCATTCACGCCCACAAGATTAATGAATAGATTTTTCGGGTATGTTGTAATTACGTATTTTCTAAAAACGAACGACGAACGTAATATGGTAAAGGAACTCAAATTATGTATTAATAACTTAGACCAGCGGCTTCATGTGTAGAGGTCGGCTATTATCCCATGGTTTCGACCTTTTGTTTAACGTGGTTAACTCATCCAATGAGTACTTCCACCTAAGGTGGAGCGGAAAGGATATGCAAACTCGTACTGACTAAAATCCACGGTGATCCTTCAATAGCCCTTTCCATTCCAGGATCACGGTAACCTGAAAAGACAATTCCGCGACCCCGGTGTGGCATCGTGCTGCACTATGAATTGATTTAGATTAAACACATTCAAACGCGTGGCACTTTTTTTTTTTATCGTGGTAAAATCATCATATGAGTCCTCCCACCCAGGGCAGAGCGGGAGGGACTGTCAGACTTGTATTGACTAAAATCCACGGTGCCCTTCAATAGCCCTTTACGTACCGGGGTAACGGTAATCCCTTGGTCCCGCGACCCCGGCAGGCTTTGGCCCTCTACAGGCCCCGTTACTATGCTGACACTCTTTGAGGCGCGCGTGGAACACAACGCGCCGTCGACCCGGGCATGGTCCATGGTCGGACAGCGAGTCGCCCATTACTCGCTGCCCGCATGCCCGCAAACGCGTGGCACTACCATGATTTTAACAGCTTTTGTGACGTAAAGTAAACTGGAACTTTGACGTTAATTGAAAGGAAAAAAGTTGTTCCTAGTTCGTACACTAGAAGCGATTTTTTATTTTTTCATACAATAAACGCAGAAAATACTTCCAATACGCTGTTAATAAAATACAGAAATCTTATGATAAGGTCACAGTTCATTAGTTTTTTCGTAAAAAAGAAACAAACTTTCATTTAATTTCATTAATTTACACATTATAATATCTGTTAATATTCCTCTACTAGTTTGCTTAGATGATGAGAATTTAAAATTACTGCAATGAATTCCGTCCATCACAATAAATGTACGGCAGCGGGTACTATACAGATGAAGGTATTTTCTCATCTGGTTCTGCTTAATAATAAATCTTCACAACACCCATAGGAGTCATAGAATGTGATGGTACGGTTTAATAGTAGAACACACACACTGTTCTTTTTAAATTCATCATTTTGTTTAAAACATTATTTTTAGTATATGCGAAACCCGATACACCTGTCTAGTATTTTTGTATCAAGAATCTATGTACATTTCAAAACTGTATCATGAAAAATCACAAAGTGTTATGTTCCTTGGTTATTTGTTCAGAAACATTGTTCATTTCGCGGCGGGGCGCGGTACCCCCGAGCAACCCGCGCCTCCTGTATCGTACACTCATTGATAATAGTTTAACAATAGGTACTCAACCGTGTGGTGATTGTATTGTAATTAACTGGTGATAAAATTCAATTAATATATTTTTGGGAAAAAATATTATTGTAAACTAATCAGTTACTAATTCTGAGCAAACTATATTCAGGTTTCGCATATACTTAAAAATAATGTTGTATGTGTATAGGTAGTCACCACCTATAGCAGTGGTGCCCCAGTGGTATAGGTGCTGACTTACGTAGGTCGTGGGTTCGAACTCAGCCAGGCATATTACTTTGTGTAATTTATTTCATCACCACTGCTTTCGTAAGGGTGACTGAAAACATCGTGAGGAAACCGGCATGTTCTAGAACCAAAAAATCGAAGACATGTGACATCTACCAACCCGCACTGGGTCCGTGTGGTTGATTATGGGCTACTCCCTCTCACAGAGAGGAGGTCTGTGAACAACTTTTTGACACAACAACATAACATATAAATAAATAAATAAATATTCCACAACTATCACACAACGCCATCTAGTCCCAAGCTAAGCAGAGCTTGTGTTATGGGTACTAGACAACTGATAAACATAGTTATATATTTCTAAATACATACATATTATAGATAAATTATACCCAGACACAGAACAAATGATCGTGCTCATCACACAAACATTTGTCCTGGGTGGGAATCGAACCCACGACCTCCGGCATAGCAGTCAGGGTCGCTAACCACTAGACCAACAGGCCTGGCATATACTGTTAACATAGTCCAAGTATTTTCATGCCAGCAACAAGATCTTGTAGCAATAGAAGGACGTTTTGCAAGTCCCCGCCCAGGGACAGCGGTGCCCCGGAACATTGTTGCCTTAACTTATATTCGATTCCGTAATGGAATCGCGCCAGACGCAAACATCCAAGTCTGAGTCTAGATCTATGCATAGGCAATAAACTTGTATGTTTACACGGTTGTTCCAATGTTATGTTGTAAATGTTTGGATGTGAGTTTTGATCGAGGAGACACATTAAATGAAATAAAACGAAACCAAATCAAATGAATTTTTATGTAACTAGGACAATATTACATGACAAAGTAGTTTTAGTACAAGCATAGTGTTTATTAATTTAGTAAATGGGTTGAGTACTGATCTCCTAGATAGAATAAAATACCACGATAAAAAAAAGGCTGTACTGTACATCAAATGAGTCCTCCCGCCCAAGGCGGCAAGGACGGGAGGTACTGTCAGACTCGTACTGACTAAAATCCACGGTGATCCTTCAATAGCCCTTTACGTTCTAGGGTCACGGTTACTTGATGAGACAGTCGGTATAGCCTGCGTTTAGGAAATACAGTTTCGGCCTTCAATCTTAATGGATGACACACACTATGTGTTATGGATTCAGAGTAACAATAATAAGGCAAATTGAAATTCAATTCCAGTCGTTTTTAACTTGAGGGAAGTTAACTGGTCGGATACTGATGTCATTGATCTTTCTAATTTCGCTATCTTCGAGTTTGATGTTTTTATACTTATTATATAACCCTCTACTTTATCCATACTGGAGATTTGTGAACTAATCAAGTTTTGAATCGTGTCCCTAAGTTCGTTCATGACTTCGGCCAAATTGTTGCTAATATTACTCGTATCTTCATTCGGCGGACATCATCGATTTGTTATTTTTGTAATAGTGGCTGTAGAAATGTTGTTTGACAACACGTTTATGGCCCATAATAATTTCGGAATGTCTGCTTTAGAATAAGAAGGATTATTAGGGCATTCTGAAAACTCTTACCGTACCGTACGTGCACCGTACCGTGTTTGGTGATAAAAGCTCAAAAAAGTTTAGCGTAGGCGTAATGCTGATGGGACACAAAAAAAAAACGTTCTAGATCATCCAATTAATTACAAAAATACAGCCCTTAGACAGATCCCAGTCGACAGCATAATAATTAAAACCTTGGTCTACGCCGCTGGAACCTACGCCGTAGGCCTGTGTCTACGACGTAGGCTTGTGTCTACGACGTAGGCTTGTGTCTACGACATAGGCTTGTGTCTACGACATAGGCTTGTGTCTACGCTATAGGCCTAGTTTATACCGTAGGCTGTGGACTAAAAGCTTTGCGGTCGGGAGTTCCTATGGAAATGAAATCTTAAAAAATATCAATTTTGGCTATATCAGTACTCTGCTGGTCATACACTATTCAAAAGAAGTTTGCGATCACATAAAAATATAGATTTAGAAAATAAATCAATAAAACAGTTCAATTGCTTGTTCATATAATTAAAAAAAAAGATATAAAAAAACCATTAAAATAAATTTTTAATCCATACAAAATTACGAATGTTTTTATGAAGTTAACGAGAATTATAGCGATCAATATTTTAGAAGTTATAAACCTTTGAACATTGCTCGGGTGTGTAACATTTTAGCGGTAACTAATAGTCACTTGGAAATGCGCCTCCGTCTCCGATATTTGTGATAGAATTCACTGATCTTTTCTAACTTAAGAACTTTTGCACTTCGCGAGTATTTCCTTTATAACACTGCAGGAACTACGATCACAAATGCTAATGCGTTGACTGACTTTAATATTATCTCTTCTTCTGGCATTGTAGGGATAGTCTACTACTAAAGTATTTAAGGTTTCGTCTGGAAGCATCAGTTTTGTATGATATAATCAAATAATAATGTACAGCATACCTGCACGAAACTTGAATCACCTTAAAATCTTGCTCGGGGAAATTGGAAATTTAATAGACTAGTTTACAAATTTGTTAATATGAAATTTTATCCTTAACCTGATAATTATAAGGTTCATTTTATCTATTCATATTCCATCAACCGAGCACGGTAGAAGTTTTCATACCTTTCGACATAGTTCATTGTTAAATCGCGTGGTTGTGTTTTAAGTAATTGACGTCGAATGTAATTACTCAGTTGCCACTCATATTCGTGTTGAATACAAAATTACGATGCATGAGGAAAGTTAGGCTTTTTTAGTAAAACAACATTGCTGTTGTTTTACTAAAAACTTTCGTGGCTGCTATCACTTGTTACGATAGTAAACTCCAATAACCTGACCTGAAAATCGAACCCAGGACTTCATGCATTGCAGTAACAGACAGGCATTTATACTTTGCAATATGTCGTACTATTTTTGCTTTGTCACTTCGCAATATGCCAAAGTTTTGTAGCTTTCTGAATGGGATGGTCGCTGCCAATTCTCTCGGTACGTCGCATAATCGATTGAGTGGAAGTCTCACTAAACTGACTTCGAAAAGTTGGCTACCATTCTTCTGCCGCTGCCTTTTAATGCCTGTTGATGGATTGTTTGCGATGATCAGAGTTATGGGGGCAAGCTGTTTTTGTTTTACTTTTGTACCGTCAAATGTTGCTTTACTACTACCATTTTGATAACAACCTTCTTTTACGTAAACCAGTTACGGATTTATTGAGGAAATTATGATATTAGGTATGTTTAATTTTTTTGACGATTTAATTAATTATCGTGTGTTTCATTCTGCATGGAACAAACATTTGTATGATCTACAAGCATCTGCTCTGGGTCTAATAAGCCTAGTTCAGTTAAAACGAACTCACGACGCAGCAGCCGTGTGCTATATTAAGGTGCTGATAAACTTGAGCATTTACTTGTTATGAACATTCTTGCGAATGTTACGTTATATATAAACAAACAGGATAAAACATTCCTGTTTGCGAGTGTTTTGGCGAGCTTTTTGCCGAGCCGACTGTCAAGTCTTACATCTTCATGTAGAAAAAGATATTGACAACCATTGACTAGACCGTTCGCTAGAAAGATCGTGATTCGTAACGATGTTTGGCTCTATAATTTGAACGTTCGTTGTTAAGTTCGACAAAATGCAAAACGACGAATGCTTGATGTTCTGTTACATGTGAATGATTAAGTCTATCAACACCTTCACACTAAATATTTGGATCCGTTTCTTATTCCGTAAGCTAAGACTGTTTTGTTCATGATTGAAATTAATAAACGTAATGAACTTATGATAGTTGCCTTTTTAAATATGTTGCATGAATAATAATTTAAGACATATTGCTACCACTCTTTTTCGTAGCATCAAGCGACAACCAACATTTCCGTGTACGCGGTGCAAGTGACAGCTGATTCTATTTTATAATAACAGGCGAAGTTTTCTACGGTGCGGCGCCGGCGCGGCGGCGAGTGGGTAGTATAAAATCATGTAACACCGTGTTAAAGTTTGTATCACAATGTCCTTATACCATGTAGGCAGGTACTTGACCCTTGGTATTTAGTTGTCTCTCTCTTTGTTCTTTATTTTCTCTAATATTGTAAAAAGTTAAAAACTTTGTGAGTTTTTTTGTCACAATAGTGGCAGAGCGATTGGACTGCTGCGCAGCGTGTCGTGGGTTCAATCCTCGCATGGAACAGATATTTGTACGACCTACAAGTAATACATAATTGTTCCGAGTCTGGGTGTTTCTCTATGTGAGTTTCAATGTTTGTAAACGCACCGACGACACAGGAGAAATTCCTACTCCTTCGTGTGGGGCAACGTTTTTCAGAGAAAAAATATATATATCTAGAACCACTGAACTTAAAAAATCTTTTACCAGTAGAGAGTAGCATTATTCCTAAGTAACCATATTTTATTTTAAAATTGTACTTATGCAAAGTCAGGGCGGATCGCTAGTTCGTCTACAGGGTCATTCTTTTAATTTGGACAACAGGAGGTAATCCGCATCTATAAGAGATCCTGTAAAACTTTCTTAGGAAACTTTAGCTCTTTTTTAACCGACTTCTAAAAGGAGGAGGTGCTTAATTCAGTATGTTTTTTTCTTTTACATATGTACACCGATTACACCGTGATTTCTGGCGTGATTGTGTGATTATTTTTTTGTTCGATGCAGTATATCTGCCATTTGGTCCCAAAAAATGTCATTCAGTTTGGTTCAGTAGTATTTATTTTATGAGCATTTTTTTATATTAACGTTTTTGGTATATTTTTATTCAAGTGTGAGTTGTCCCAAATAAATTGTGAATTAATCAGATAAGGATTATTTCATTGCATGGGAAGTAAAAAAAATATTTTCAGGCTGGAAAGGTGTAATTGCCTTTATGTTACTATTAAAATATTCTCAGTAGCAAACATGGGAGTTTAGATTTTAAAACCCCATAGGAGTGCAAACACAACTGTCGAAATGTGGATGTACTATCACATCTCTGCCTCACCTTTCGAGAAGAACAGGCGCGATATTATGTTATGTGATGCATGATACGTCACGGCAGTCAATAAGGAACATATGGCGTAGTGTATAATGAGCAACGTTACACGTTAAATGGTGGCAATACATTATGGCGTGGCGGTCGTAATGATCTAGCAAAATATCAAATTGTTTTGACTTATGAAGACTGCTTATTTGTACTCCGAGATCAACGTAAGTATTGTTATAATTTTTAATTATTACATTCCTTTTTGCCTTTGTCAAACAGACCGGCGAAAGCGAAGCGTTTCCGAGGCGATACCGAACCGAAGCGAGACGTCAGTCCGATAGTTCTGTCACGCTATCGGATCGCTTTCGCTATTCTATGTGACTGGATTCAAACAATGCCATACATTACAAATAAAAACGTCATGCTTCGCATTCGCCACGCCAGTCTGTTTGACAAAAGCTTTTACGTTGGTAAGTGATCAGTATGTCATGTACCCAGAATTGTCTATGTTCTTTAGATATATCAGAGTTTCGCCCAAAAATATATTTTTGGTCTGGTTTATGGTGCCCCTGTGATGTGATGCTTGCAATTGCTTAATTTGCTTATGGGTTAATCCAGAAATGGTTTATTTTACCTACATAAATAACCTTGCTTTTCGGCTATTATTAAACGACTTAAAAAAGCAAGTTGTTATGCACATACCAGCATGACGTCATAAGGGAAAAAGGCGAGTTTGTATTACGTTATTTATCAAATTAACATAAAAAATTAAAACGCATGAAACATGCTCTACTATAAGTACAACTTTTCTCGAATAAATGATCTGACAAATAATGTACGTACACAAAGGACGACTAAAGATATAAAATATTACTCGCATATAAAAATTGAGGACATATTTTCTTATAGAGTAGCCCTCGGAATGGGACTGCCACAACGTAGATTTCAAAAAAACAATATAGCTTACGTCACTCAGTAATAATGTTACTTTCCAAAGGCGAAAGAAAAAAAATAATTTTCAAAATCGATTCCGCAGTACCAGAGATTTCATCCTACAAACAAACTTAACCTCTTTTTAAATATAAGTGCAGATTCTTATTTGAAATATAGGTACGTATATGAGTTATTGTTAAAATAATATAGAAAGGAAAAACAGAAAGAAATAAAATAAAGAAAATGCATTTAATCGGCATAAGCCACAAGTACACACAACAAAATGATAAAAATATAAGAAAAGAAAAATACACTGGCGGATTGAGAAAAATATACAAAAACTAAACTTAAACAACATAAAAAAATACCAAAAAAAGAAAAAAAAAAGCGAAATGAGCATATATCTCACGGCTGCGCCAAACAGGTATAGTTATATATAAAAACTAGCGGGCGCCCGCGGCTCCGCTCGCGTGAATGTCGGTTACCGCTGCAAAAAGCCTACTCAGGAAAGACACAGTCAGCAACATGATTTCCAGGTCTATTGACAGACACCGACACTAACATCGACGACGCAGTCATCACAAACACTCGACATAGATAGATTTAGTGTATTGCGGACTTTTTTGTAGATATTTATAAGTTCAACAATTAATTAGAACATTTTATGGTTCTATCTTTCATATTTTAGGCAGCGTACGCAAAATAAGTAACTTTTCTGGTTGATTTTTTACACCTTGTGGCCGAAAAACCTAAATATCTTACGCAACCCTATTTTTCTCCAAAATAAAATACAGCCTATGTTACTCGTGGATAATGTAGCTTTCGAAAAATTTTATTGATTGCATTTTTTGCATCAGTAGCGATCCCTAATCACCCCTTGATAGTTATTTTTTAAATATATTTCATGTACAGAATTGGCCTCTCTACAGATTTATTATAAGTATAGATAAGCCTTAAAATAATATAATCAGTCTAAATTGTACAATTAATTTCTGACCGGGGACCAGGGCTACATACTCGGCGAGCTCATTTTACTTATCAGTGTAGTGGTCGAGGCAACTAAACTAATCTGGAACAATTGCCCCAACAGTCAGATTACGCAAAATAATAATCATATACGTAGCTACAAGATTGCTCAGTAAAGGAGGATACAGTTTTATTTTATTCATATGAGAAATTTTAAATAGGAGTCTGTATTAAATTACTAATTCCGTCTAAGTAATTTATAACTGTTTAAGTTTAAAAAATGTATACTGTGGTCGCTTCTCATTACCTCATGTTAGGGCCACCCTAACGGGAAATGCCGTTTTGGACGTTCATACGAACATTTAAAGATAATTATCGCGACAATCAATGCCGGCAGTGTGGCCCGCCTATGATATATATTTTCGTAACATATTTTCCTCATAGCAAATGACTGTTTTTTATAATAAAATATAGCAATATAAAATTACCACATTGGCATCATTTTCGTCCTTAACTCAACATATTTGGGTTTGATATAGCAAGCCTTCTTTTTTAAAACTTTTTTATTTCGCGCCTTCTGTAAAGTGATAATCACAGAGATCGGGGTGATCTAGCAATGTCATCAAAATACAAGTATTTTTTTCTATAGAACAAAGTCCCACGGCGCGTCTGTTTGTCTTGTCTGTTGATCTGAAGGATTTACATACGATTTTCTCCAATTTACTGAGTTATACATGGTTTAATTAAGGTTTTGTGGGAATTGGCTGAATTGAATGAAAATCATGCCGATTGGAAGCTTTACGGTATGCGTCGCATACGTAAATTGAGTTGTTATAAAACAATGTTTACTGGAATAATTACTTAATAATATACTAGTCTATAAAATACGCCATTTTGCTCCGTGCGAAGCTGGAGTGGTTAACTAGTTCTATATGACTTGCTTCTAAGACTTCCAACTGCCATTTATCTTCCGTGGTAACTGAAATCTGTCATTAAAAGATTGACTGCAGATCAGAAGGATCAAACTTGAATTGGGATTGTAAATCGAATTTACTGATTCGATAATGGATGGCTGAGAGATATTAGAACGACGGCTTCTCGGTAAGGAGCTTAAACTTATAATAATCTTTTCAATTCATTCCATGAAATTTTTGATTTGATTTAATATGCTTTATTCTCTACCATATTGACGGCTGAGGAGATCAATGTGCAAATGAAATAAATTATTTACTCCTGAATGTAGATGCAAAATATTCTATTCTAAATCAAGTTATTGAAGCCATGCAACCGTAATGAACACGAAGAAATTCTTGAAGAAAACACGTCTGCATTAATTCCTCTGTCAAATGTTAGAAGCTTCAAAATTCCTGGAAAGTTTGAGTCTCATTGCACTCATGTACAGCATTCTTCATTTTAGTCTGCGCAAGAAGATGAGATGAGCAGACCACATTGTTGTCATCGCAATCGTAAAATTGCATGAGATAAGCGCAAGAGCGTGAGATGGAACAAACGAAAACGGGCCTTTAGCCAACAGTGGTTCAAAAAGATGTGTATGTGGGTCAGGTTCGGAATAATCCGATGTGACCATCCTATGTTATCAAACTTAATTAAGCCTCTAATAACCCCAAAGGCACTTTGGACCATACAAAGTTTATACAAGTCCAGGTTTGCGGCATTTTTTCGTGTCTAGTACAACATGTGCAAAGAAAATACACATAGATAGTTGTCCGGGTACTTGCCCAAGTTTGATTCACAACCTTGTGCATCAGAGTTTAAGGTTCTTGCGAAAAAAAAAAAACACTTTTCAACCATTCTCTTCAAAAAGTGAATATAAGGTAGCGAATAGACTACACTACCTAGAAACAATGAATAAAACATAAACAGAAAGAAATTATCATTATAAAAGCTCTTTAATATGATTTTACCTGCGAAATGCATTGAATCACTTACCTTACTCCATTTTCTTGATAGGGAAAAGAGCAGATTTTCCTAATTCAATTACAACTGCAACACTGTAAGCAAATACAGACAGGCAGACACCATTACAGCAACTGTTATTTTAATCGTCTAGTTCAATGGTTCGAATGTGGTAGTTAGTTGGGGGCCTTGAAAACGACGATTATGGGGATAATTAAGGATAATTACTTCCTTATTTGAAAATTGGACAAGGAAATTATGATGTTTTCTTTTTGAAGAAAGGGGAGGGCTTTTAAACAAATAATGAATGGAAGACGCGACGAAAATAATAGTGGTTGAGTAAACTGCAGATGTAAGTTACATGTCAGGATTTTAAATAAATTGAATACTGAACTAATGACACTCTCACAGTTAAAATATTTCAGCGAATTCAGAGAACTTTTAACTCACCCCATTTAAAAAAGTTCTCAACACTTTTATACCAAATCACAATCAAATTACGGCAATTCTGACAGTACTTACGAAAGTTCCCGAACTCGAAGTGTTGCCGCTGACTTCATTGCCTAACCGTTTAAGTTGGCTCATGAATATTGAACGGGGCAGGCGCGCCTCTAACGCTCGCACTTTTCCGCTCTCCGCACACCACATTAACACCACACTATTACCACAAAAAGTCGATTTGTAAACTGAAATCAATGGAGTTTATTCTCGACCCGACCTTTCTTTGTACGGTTAAATATTGTTTTTATTTTTTGACTTTGGTTTTTCTTTACTCTAAACTTAAATTTTTGATCGTGGAGTATTTGAGCGAGCCAATTCCTTTTTTTGTTTGGTAGATTTGTCTATTTAAATTTTGTTGTGAGAGCGAGTTTGGTTTTTTTAATAATATCAATAAAAATCATTTTATTTAAATCTATGTTTAAAAAAAAAACTTTTTGACAAAAAGGAACCGACTTCAAAAACAAACACAAAAAAGTGTAAAATAATATGTTTCGGAAGTCGGTGGCTTTTCTTTTTATTTCATTGACTATTGCCACCGACTTCCGACAACCGTCTGTGGACAAAACATACATACATATAAACATACAGGTTGAACTGAGAATCTATTTGTTTATTTGAAGTCGGTTAGCTGTAAAATTAATTTCAATTTATTACACCAAAAATATATGGAAGTTAGTGGCCGTAACTAATTTCTGTTTTCAACGAACAAAACATAAATACAGATCACTCTTATCATAGTAAATTGATGTATCGCAGCCTAGAAACTATAAATAAAATGCATTAGATTATTTTAAATAGTTGATCCCATTTAAAAAAAAAAAACATCGTTACTGTTTCCAATTTTACAGGGATTATTCATACTCAGGCCTCTGAAACCCCAAAAAGGGTTAGCTCGGAGTTTTAATCTATTTTGTTTTTCGATATGTGACGCACTATTTATAAATTTAAAATATTTATCCCATTTTAAGCCTCGTTTGCATATGGGTCTGACATAGAGCGGTTTTACATTTGCCGTTTTTTTGCGCGTGTGAGCTTTTATCGCAAGCTCCAGTATGTATGGTCGCGGGACTGTACGAATTACCGTAACCCCGGAACGTAAAGGGCTATGAAGGACACCGTGGATTTTATTTTTAGTACGAGTCTGACAGTCCCTCCCGCTCTGCCCTGGGTGGGAGAACACATTTGAAGATTTTACTACGATAAAAAAAAAGCTCCAGAATGTATAGATTTAGGAAAGCGCTTGCCCAGCAGTGGGATGGAAGGGCTGGATAAAACTTCTTTTGTTTAGTTACTTGCGTCACACTTTTTGCTTTAAATCGCAACATAAAACACAGTCTCAAGACATTTTATTTTAGTATTTTATATTTCTTTAAATCATTTTGTTATAAAAAGGTAAAGGTATGTAAAAAAAAAAAAAAAAAAATTATACCCAAAAATAAAACCTCAGTGTTAAAATATATACAGATACAGTCATGTTTATAAAAGGAATTCAAGAGAGACTCATTCCTTTTTTCCCTAAAGGGAAATCGTGGATGAAAGTTTCATTTCTTCTGTATCCCTATCTCTACGATCAAAAATATATGTACGATACATAAGCAGCCCCTAAATGTATGTTTAAAAATAACCATCTCCATTAACAGTAACTGTGTACCAATTGCGGATTGTTATAAAGAAGATTGGAACGTATAAAGTCATGGAAATTATTCATAATAGTTTTTCCAGAGAATGCAGTAAAATATATGTCCACACATGTGTCAGTTCTCGAAACGCGCCTATAATAAACCGACGACACGGTTGGCGTAGTGGCTAAGCGATCGACTGCTGTGCAGCGTGTCGCGGGTTCGATCCCCGCGCGGAACAAATATTTGTATAATCTGAAAGTAGTTGTTCCGGGTCTGGGAGTTTGTGTATGTGAGTTTCTATGTTTGTAAACGCACCCACGATACAGGAACAAATTCCTAATGTGGGGTAACGCTTTTTTTTTAAAAGAAAACCCATATTTCATCGGAGGCCTTTTCACAAGATTTCTGTTTTTTATTTACAGCGTCCTTGAAGTATTTACTGCGTTTATTATGTGGAAAATTGAAATTGCCTCTAATGTACGAACGAAGAACTAATTTTTTGCTTCAAATTAACGTCAAAGTTCCAGTTTACTTTATATCACAAAAACGGGAAAGTCATAATAAGACCTCAGTTTATTTTGAGACTCTAAATAAATCGAGAAGAGCGTATCTACGTTTAAGCTCAACTATGCAGCCAGTCGCGGCACTGTCTCGTCAGGTAACCGTGACCCTGGAACGTAAAGTGCTATTGAAGGATCACCGTGGATGTTAGTCCCTACAAGTCTGACAATCCCTCCCGTCCCGCTCTGGGTTCCCAGGACTCATTTTGATGATTTTACCGCGATAAAAAACTATGAATACAACTTTAAATACGTAAGCTGAAAATTTCAATATTATATTTAGATAGATGAATCCATTGTCAAAACAATTTCACTCTCAATTTGATCATATTGAGGTGTCAATTAATTTACGATAGAATCTCATTAATTTTATCTGAGCCTTCACATTGTTGCATGAATAAAATCAATTAAGTACACATAATTCAATTTTCAGGTCTAAATATAATATGAACTAGATTTTGCCTGCGAATATGTCTGCGTGGATCAGAATAAAGTGCCAGATGTTTTTATTCAGGTTATAATGGTGTTAATAAAACTATGGCAGCATTGATCTATATCAGCCAGCATCTTTGTTTGTCTCAGTATCATAGAAATAAACTTCCTGAAGAGAACTTTCATAAGTTAGAACAAATTAAGTGGAACTGAATAAGCAATAACTTACACATTCCTGTAAAGCTGAGATGGAAAAATGTTCGTTATTCATAATATTTATAATCTAATTGAATCCTCCATTCCGAAAACGCTATTTAGAAATAACAGATTTTCAAATATTTAAGAAAGTTCAAAATAATAATTTTCTCAGCAAGTTAAAAGCATTTCACTTTCGGCGCTTTGTCTCCCCAGGGAGTCACAAAAACATTTGTTAAAAGTTCTTCGTTTTTTGAGGATTCTCAGATTTGTTCTGAGAATCCTCAAAAAACGAAGAACTTTTCCCCATTCCCATTTTGCAAGGGTCCGCGTATTGGCTTGAGCTAAATAAGATGACAGAATTAAGTTAAAGGTCACAACATTTCCACTTTTTAACGTTAATATTAGATAACCGTCCAAAGTAATAAAAAACGTGATCTGAACCTCGAGATCATCTCATATTTCAATAATAATCCTAACTACTTTTTGCACCTATCTGACATATAGAACTATCGTATCGTATCATAAAGATACGCTCCTTTTAGTTAGTTATTTAAGTCTACATTTTACATCAAAGCTTTTCATTTAAATATTTTAAAACGAAAGCTTAACAATTTGCGAGAAAAAAATGTCTACTTAAGGTCAATTCTTCTTTGGTAAATTAACTGGAAGGAAACACGCTTACAATTTGTATTCGACAGTAAGCACAATTTGCAATCAGTAAAGCCTATTTCTATACTCCGAATACGGTTGTTTGTCGTACCATTAAGCGTATTGTTGTAAAATATTCGATATTTTATTCGCCATGTTACATTCTGTTATTCTGTCGAGACGTTTTAAATTGTACCCCGATAAAGATGAATATCTACGTAACAGAAATTCGTGGGTGATTCACAAAAATGTTGGTATATTTTTCCGGGTACAATGCTAAATCACTTCCTTGTTTGCTTGATGAAGTTAGGAAAACGTGAAGCTTTTTTTGTAAATATTAAGGAATGTAAATTAAGTCACGTTGCCACGTTTTTTCGACAGCCGCAGATCCACGCGGGAGGGAAGTTATAAGTATGCAAGGCTATGTGTTATTGTTTATAAACGTTTTCCTCCAAAGGAATTTCAATTTTAATTTTTTGCCATTGGCTATACAAAATGTTCGTTGTACGGGGTAAGAGTACTTCAAAAACCTTGGGGACGCTTCTCCTCAGCGTCCGTTCCTACTCATGGCAATCTATTCAAAAAGATTTTAAAACTATTAGTTATTATAACATTAATAATAGACCATTATATTACAAACAACTAGATGTTATGAACATAAACTTAGATTAGACATAAGAAGTAGATAAGTAAGGCATGAGTTAGTGTGTTATTAGAGCATATTTTGGCGAATCGCCACACAGAAATCTGTCATCCATATGAATGAAGAGCATAGCTAATTTATGCCACTTGTGATCGCGCATGTTTATGCGTTTTGCCTCAGAAACAGTGGTCTACAAACTGTGGGTCATTGTGCGCGTGCTCCCGATGTGGTCATACAGCTACTGAGAGTTCACCAGCTGCTCGCGTTGTGGTTCGACCGCTGAGTCTGCGAAAAATTCTTAGCAAAAGAGTAAAAAAAAGTCGTATATGATGGGGTAGTTTATAGAGATGTGTGGGTAGTAGATGACCTGATGTGGTGATCCCAAATTAACTGGTACACTAAGCACAGCGGGTAATCTTTTTCAGCTTCACAGCGTGGCACGGCCTACACGTATGTGTTCCGGGTCTGGCTGTTTGTAAACGCATAAATACAGGTATTATTTCTAACGTGGAGCAATATTTATCTTAAATAGTACAAACAAGAAGGAATATTATGATGAGGGGGCTGGTTGCTGGGCAAAGTTGTTACAGAGTCGAACTGGATAATAAACACTATACTTGATAAATCTGACGACATGTCTATATTCTACAAGATCTACAGATAAAATCGAACCATTTTACAAAATACGTTCAATTTAAAACCCCGCATCGGCTACGACACTAGATCGATAGCTTATTTTCTCGTTCGCAGTACTACGACAACAAAGGTCTGTGTAGGTAAATGTGTTAGTAACATTGATTGATGTTCCGCCGTTCATCTCCCATCTCATGGTTGTTATAGACACAACCACTTTTAACGTACGAGTTTAATAGCACGTCGCTAATTGCCTAGCTAACACTTTCACGCAATGATCGATAGTTTGGCAACACCCATTATTTATTAAAGTTACGTGTTGATTTGTATGAATATACACCTGTCGATACCTTTCGTCATATGTTTATGTATGGGCTAGCTTCGTTGCCCGCAACTTTGTACGAGTAAGGTTCGTGACTTGATTAATTGTTTTTTTTTCTCAAAAGGTTCAAAATTTCATTTTCTGTATGTGTATGTGGAATCATCAGAGTCCAGAATAGGTAGATTGTTTTGGGGGTCAATAACCTGAAAGGTATATAGTAATATGGACATGCCTCCGGGATACAGGGATTTTAAAGAAATTTTCCCGGAATTTTAAAATTGTTAGGAGCGTAGGAAAACAAATAGGGTATAACCCATCTTCGTTTCAAATTTCAGCCAAATTGACTAAAATAACTAAAAAAGTATTGAAATGAAATTCCGGGAAAAAGGCTTATCTATGTTATGATTTCTATGACAGTTCGTGATACAAGTACATATAATCAATCTACCTACTCCGTACTATGTTATTCCTACATATCTCCAGTATTTCATAATCGAGTTGAATGTTTAATTTTATTTAAAAGAGCTTTTTTTGTGGTGGTAAAATTATCAAATAATTCCTCTCGATTTGATTTTTTGTGTTCTACTGCTCTTCTTTGATCACCTCCCCTCAATTTTCGGTAAAAATATTCAATGTACAGACACTCGGGTCCTACTGTTTTATTATATGAATAGATATGTAAAGGGGAAATTCGTTTTATTTGCTATTCATACGAAAGCGGGTTATGTGATTGATATTAAACGTTTGTGTTGGTATCGGATAGGTTTCCCTGTTTCTGGAAAGTTTTTATACTGAGGATTTTCTTTGTTGGTATGTTTAACGAGTTTACCTACATGTACTTATATCATTAAACATTAAAAAGCAATCCTATTACATATAGCTATTTCTTACTAACTGTTTTAAAAACAAGGATGCCTAATTACGGCAAAGGTATCACAGCCCGGAGGAGTTCGAAACATTTTAAAGGTTTTCTTCCACGAAGAAACAAAAAATAACACGAGAAGCTGAAAGAACTCGTAGAAATAAGCTGAAATATTTTACACCAAAGAGTAAGAGAGTAACCTTATAATCATTGAAGCAAAAAATACGCAGTTAACATATCTACCTGATGTTATTTGAAGCACATCGTCGAACGACGGACAACTGTACAACTGTCGTTACCTAAACAAGACCCTAATATTAAGCCTGAGGATAAAATAGGTAAAACAGAGTACTCTAAAAGTCAGACAAGCGAATAAAACAGTGAGAAGTGCGGCTCTCACCTTGTTACCGTACGTTGTTATTGGGTCTTGCTCGTTTTTGCCCGACAAGGTGTGAGCTGATGCAGAGTTGGGGCTAAATGTACCGACCTACACTAACGTCGTTTGTAAATGGGTTGTTAAGTGTTAAAGTTCCGCTTAAAGTTGAGGTAAAAGGATTCCTGCATGTTTCTTTTTGTACTCCGTTTTATACAACATAGTTAAAACCTATTTTACTGCGAACAGGAGTTCGTTGATAAAATAATAACTGTCGCACGAATGTTCAACATGAAGTAGCGTGTGCAGTGGATTGCAATACAAAAAAAAAATACTAGGGTTGTGAGACCGGGCACGCCGCAATCGCGGCGGTGAGATCCCTCTTTGAGGAGTGGCTGGAAGGCGTCACGGCGTCCTAACCTACCGCATGTCGCAGGTCCTCACCGGACACGGATGTTTCGGGAAGTACCTGTGTCTGATAGGGAGGGAAGAAACGCCTGGGTGTCACCACTGCGAGGATCGTCAGGAGGAGACGGTGGAGCATATGGTGCAGGACTGCCCCGATTGGGCAGAGCACCGCCGTGTCCTCACGAGGCGGAGACCTCTCGCGCCCGGCATTGGTCGAGGCCGAAGTGGTTGCCTCCTTCTGCGGAGCAGTCATGCTCGCGAAGGAGGAGACGGGCCGCGTGAGGGAGAGGACAGCGTCCTCCGTCCACCCCCGCCGCTGTGGTAGATGCCCACGACGACAGACGTCGGCAGACGATCGCCGGCCACCGTAGGCGCGGTCATGGGGGCAGCGAGTAATGGGCAACTCGGTGTCCGACCATGGACCATGCCCAGGTTGACGGCGCGTTGTGTTCCACGCGTGCCTCAAAGAGTGTCCGTAAAATGACGGGGGCTAAAGCCTGCCGGGGTCGCGGGACTCACGAATTACCGTGACCCCCGAACGTAAAGGGTCTGACAGACCCTCCCGCTCTGCCCTGGGGTGCCATTGGATGATTTTACCTCGTTAAAAAAAAGGGTAGTGAGATCACTCGTCTTACCCAAAGTAATCGTGATAAACCGAGGAATGACTACAATCTAGATGTTAGATTGCAGTTAATACTGGAAACCAAACCTAACATGGTTAGGAAAAGCATTGCACATGCTAATGTTGGTGGTGATGTCCTAGTTAGTTAGTTACCATTAAAACCTTCAGGCAACAGAATTACTAAAATTCTATCCTGGAAAAACTGTTGCATATCAATATTTTTTTCGCTCCGAGCGTTTTTATAAAAAATACAATCCGACAAAATACAATTTTGCATTCAATTCCCTCTATATTCGTTTAGTTATAATTGTTTTTCATAGGATTCACTTCAATTTTAGATCGAAAGCCGGGAACGAATACGTAACGTTAATCAATCCGTTAAAAAAATGACGTCCTGGGGTTGATTCTCAGGTCATGTAAAGTGTTGTTGAATTTTCATTAGGATTTTTTCAGCCAGTCTGGATGTGGAACTTGACCATAACTGGCAACTAGAACACAACGAACACTGGTAACTAGGATAAAACGAAAAAGCTTCGAGTATTAGTATTCAATTTTGATAATCCCTTCGAGGATTACAGACGTCATTTCATATCAAAAAGGGAGAAGAAATAGAGCGTTAACTCGCAAATTAATAGTTTTAGTCAACTTTAGTATTAGAACTTAATCCTATCCTATATAGCGATAAATGGCTTCTAAGGGATTACGTCACGTGGATGCGTTCGAGTCCTGATGTGTCCTGTGTTTACCAATCCGTACGCTAAGTAAAGCAGTCAAGCCTGTACCTCGGTGGATGTCCAATGAGCTACATATGTATGTACATGTTTGAGATTATGAGTATATACATACTGCGTTTGTCGGTCCTATTTCAGACGCAATTAATAAATGCCTGAGTGATTTGGCTACTCGACTCGGTCGCTCGACTGGCGATCTAATCGACTTAAGGTTACATCAAACGTTCACCAACAGATGTTGAGGTCAACGTTCGTCTTCTGTCAAAGATCGTTCCGTCACGCTTCTACAGATTTTCATTTGCACCTTATTCTTAATTGCTTATTGCGCACAGAGTAGTTCGATTTCACTTTGGCACTGAATCATTTCGGTTGTGTGTGCAATGCTTTGTTGTTCAGTTCAACGAACTATACTCAATGTATTTTGGGTAGAGGAATCTCAATTCTGCATTCAAGTGCACTACAGCGAGCCTGGACTACTAGAGTGAGCTTGGAAATAGATTTCGGGCTACATTATTAATACTGGCTTTAAATAAAAAACTGTTATGCAGGTATGGCACAGCTTTCTTAATGGAGAGAATATAAAAGACAAAATAAAAAAGCGCATTAAAATGATTGAAACAAGATTTGTGAGAATCATAAAAAACTAAGTATTAATAGGGTTTTGTTTAGTTCAGTCAGTACGCAAAAATGTATCCTGCACTGCTTCTCTTCGGCATAAAAAATAAAATGTTAAAGACTGACTCTATTGATCTAGTGCTGAGCATGAAGTCCTGGGTGCGAATCCCAATAATTTCTCTGCAGTAGCCACGGAGTTTGTCTCTTCTACACAGGAATTCAACACCATTTCCCCCACCCTTTTCAAGGAGTGTCAGCATAATGACGAGGCCCCCTTTTAGAGGGTCAAAGGCTTATCAGCTTCGCCAACGGCTCGACTGACAATTCCACCTCGAATGCAATAACAAACTTTCCCCACGTGTAACGAAATGAACGACCTATTTCAAATTGATGAAAAACAAGTAAGTAACTATCATTTATTCAGTTCTGAAATTTCCTAATAGAAACTGGATAAGAAGTGACCGAAGCCAAGTGCAAGCCTTCATCGTATTAGCGTAGTGTAATAGTCGAGCCAGTATAGTTGGTCTTAGTCCTTCTTAAGCCTCTTATAGCCACAATGTAGTGAGAAGGTTATATACTGCGACCAGCTGTGCTAATATCAAGCTTGTGTGAGTGAACTAAGAGATTTGACACGCTCACTCATTCATTTCAATGTACGACTATAACTTGCATCATGTAAGGTTCCAACGTTACTCTTCTTGCAACGGACTTTTGAAGTGATTCAGACATTAAGAACATGTTTTTAGTTCTTAGTTTGGGTGTCATATCGAATGTAGTGCCCTGCTAAGTCGTAAGCGCCATCTTAATTAGAGTAAGCTTGAGGAATGTCAATTTTATACGAATCGATACAAGGTTTTTTTTCCATTGCACTGCTCTCTTTGTTTTACCTGTATCATGGGTGCGTTTACAAACATTTAGAGTAATACAAAAAGTCAGACCTTAAACAATTAGTTGTAGTTACGTCATATAAGATGAGTCGATGATTTGAAGAATGTGGCTGGCAGCGGATCGATGCGGACTGCTCAGGACCGGGTCGGTTGGCGCTCGCGTACGTTCAGCAGTGGACGGCAAGAGGCTGATAAAATACGAGTAGGTCACACAAGAACTTCCATCGTAAAGGGACCGAATCTGCGACATGCAGCGCAGCAGTTTAATCACTAATCTCTTCGTTAAATATTCTTCCTAACTGAGCTACAAAAGTTTAGATTTTTTCAATGCTTAAACTCTAATTAGCTGCAAAATTGTTATAACTACTCATAATCTGCCTAGCTTTTTCCCATCTATGTTGGGGTCGGCTTCCACTCAAACTGGATGCAGCTGAATATCAATATTTTACGTGGAAAAACTGCTCGTCTGACGTCTACAACTCAGTAACTGGGTAATTCGATACCCCTTGATAAGACTGGTTGTCAGACTTTCGAGCTTCTGACTGTGATTAACGGCTATCAAAGATCTTCAAATGACAGTCACACATCCACAGATCAACCTCGGTGAGTCCGGCTTAATCTGAAATATTAAAAAGTAAAAAGGCGTATCTCAGTGTTAGCGCCAATTGGCTTAGCAGCGCAGTGTATGTGTTCTTTGTTTCAATATTATTATAATTTAGTGAATTCGACGCGGCTTTATCTCGAGTTTATTATTGGAATAGTTGGAACATTTTCAGCGTAACACTGCTTTATTCCAACAGTTCGTTCCCATTTTTAACCGTTCGGAATACTGACCCTAAGAAGTTTTATTGATAGAAAATTATTGTCTAGTGTAGGTAATTAACCCGCCCGCCAACCACAGAGCTAAAAAACCTTTCGATAGCAAAACAAACTTAAAAACTTGCTATCAAACATTGTTTTTTAATTTAAATATTTTGCACCATTTTCCAATTATAGTGGTGCTATTGTCACGCAAAACATGATTTAGCGCTAAACACCAATCAATTGCGTGTTTGTGTAGCAATAACAAAGAGGAGGTAAAAGGGAAGCTAGCATCCATACATTATCATCATCATCGTATCAGCCCGGGATCACCCACTGCTGGGTAAACATCGCATCCAAACATACAATGTCCAATCTGGTGTTATTGTGTGTAGTAAAACCGCGGTAAGGAGTGGTCATACTGGTCGTGTGCGGTAATTACGGCAGGCTGCAATCAGCCGCCTATCTGCCCCGGGCCTTACGGCCGCCGCCGCCACCGCGCCGCGCCAGGCCTCCCCGCATCGGCTAGAAATTCACACGTGAATGGTTCAAGCTAAACGGTGAAAACACCAAACAAAAGTTTTGCTGTTCGCCATTTGAAAAGCTTTTCATGTTAATTTGCATGGGGAGTGGGAATTGGGATTAAATGTTGTTCTGTGAGTTGAAATGTTTCAGATAAACTTTAGGGGTCTGATATTTTTAGTTTGATGGTGTTTTTGAGAAAATTAATTGAACACTGGGGTTGTTGATAACGTGTACGTTTAAACTGTCTAGTTTTTTTTGGTTTCGGTACCCAAAGAGTTAAACGGGACCCTATTACTAAGACTCCCTTGACCGTCTGTCCGTCTGTCTGTCATCAAGCTGTATCTTATGAACGGTGATTGTTAGACAACTGTAATTTTCACACATCATGTATTTCTGTTGCCGCTATAATAACAAATACAAAAAAAAAAACAGAATAAAATAAATATTAAGGGCTCTCATAAAACTGACATGATTTTTTGGCCTTTCTTGTAGATTATGGTACGGTTTTTTTTTTCAAATTCTACGCTCATAACATTTAGTTACGCTTTCCAAAGTATATCGATATTTCTTTTTGAGCAGCTTTGAACTGTCATTCTTTGTTGTATTTATATTGTACCTATGACAAATGTCGGAAATCACGCTGTCAGAATATCATTTATTTATTTTCAAGGCGTTAATTTGAAAAAGAAGAAAAACATACTAAAACAATTATCGGTATTTACGTTTCCCTACATTCAGTGTTAATTTATTTCAAATACAAAACATTAAAACAACTTTCTCGGAACTGCTTCTTTGAGTACCGGGGCCTCCTTATTCAATTACCTCCTACACATGTTTGTTGAATATACATACATATTATATACTGTGTAAAGTTTCGCCAAACAAAGCTATACATAAACAAGACATTTACATTTATTAATCACCTCAACAATTTGTTCTCTCCAGTTTTCTTGAGCTCAGAACTAAAGCGGCGTAAGTTAATCCCATTAGTGTACCTGATAGGCTCTTATAACAGTTACATTGTTTTCAATTATGATTCGAGCCAACGTTACGAGAATTAATTGCGTCAGTGTTCAAGGTGACAAGCAGAGACAGTGTCGACACGGAATGTGTTTAAACGTTATTGTCCCACTAACAGGTTTCGCAAATTAATCGGATTTAGCGCTATGTATCATGTCCTTCCGGCAGCCGGAAGTCTACGGAGCTACTGCATGCGCTCTTGCCACTACTTCCACATGGATAGAACTATGCATGTAGTAACCATTTAAACGAATTAATTATATTTTGATGTAGCTCACGGATAACATCATATTTTATCAAACTGTTTTGCTTTTAGCAAATATTTCAAACGGTGTTCGCAGTTTGTTTGAATACAACATTTTGTTATAAATAATAAATTTATAACAACTCCCTTGATTTATATAAATGTTTTATTTATACATAGCATTTTAAAATTCGAAACACGCGCTAAAACATCTAACGTAGCTACAAATTGTTTTATACGACATGAGTTATGTTAAACACCTTTCACACGAGTAGATAGAATCGAGTGACTAAGCGTTGTCCTTCGCAGTTCGGGCCCAATATGTTTCCGAAGACGGACCCCAGATCTATAACAATACAATAAATTGTTTGTATTGGCGGGCGCCGGGTGCGTGTAATGTGCGTGAGACCGCCAACTTTATATCAACACTACGGAGGTGAAAAACGTCCCTCTCGTAACTCGAAAGGCAATAAGCAACACGCCGTAAAAACCGGTGTCTCAGAGATGTGTAATCCGCCCCGAGGCTACTCTACAACTTTCTCACCGCAACATATTGCTTTGAACATTTACAAGTGCTAATAGAAAAAGATCATCTTTATCCCTTTTACGGAGAAAATGTATTCATAAAAAGGTGCGCCTGTAGAAATGAAATAAAAAACAGTGGCGAACTGTAGCGTTTATACTGTTGGCAAAAGACTGTCTACTGTTATTACAGTGATGATATTTCGCTAGCAATAAAGTCTAGTAATAATATAGTCTGCATAGCAACAAAGTCTGTCTACATAAACATTGTCAAATTATATAAAGTTATAGATTCGTATCACCTTTTAAGTACGACAATGCAGTACCTAACATTCTAAACGTCTGGCATAACAGTTTGGGAGCACAAAAACGTTGCGATAGACCGATATATCACTGAAACACACCTGAACAGTAATAACGGAGAATAATAGCAATTGTTTCGCGCCAGTTTTTATGGGATCTTCATTTCATTTGGGTTGCCAATATTTGGCATTGGGCATGTTATTTACCCTATATCACCGGTATATTGGGGTATTTCCTTCGTTTTTTGTCGAATAGGTTTATAATGCTGTAAACATTTATTTGAACTAGGTGCGTACTTAGTGGTTTATTGAGTTAGTAGGCGTGTTTATAACATTGTTAGTGGCCGTCTGTTTTCTAGATAATGTTTGTGATTCTCCAGGGGTTGTTGGAGGCTAGACGTCGCTTATCGGTGTCTGGTAGTGGTAATGAAGTATTTGTGATGTCATATGACATTATATCATGTGGTAGGCTATTATTATTAGGTATGTATATAAATTTGATTAGTATAATATCAATATTAGCTCTTGCAAGAATGAAATCTTCAAGTCAATAGTTATATTATAAATCGCTTGGATAATAGCTTCCTACCGTTTCATAGTTTGCTTTACAATCTGTCTGTGTCACGTTCTGTTAAGATAACAGTCGGGAGTATTAACAAGGGCTCCAACCACGGATTCAATTTGGTGGCTCCTCGTCATCGATGACCTCTCTGTCGTCCAGTTGATTGCCTGTGACAATTTCGCAGTTAAGGGAGACTGCCTGATATTGGGTATTTATTACACGGGTCGATTTTTCGGTCGATTTTACCGTGCGGTGATAATCGACCGTCAAAATGGCAATAGATCGACTAGTTTTTTACAAACTAATTTCTGCAAGCGATACTATTAGACGCAACGCTAGTCACTAAGCAAGTCGATCGAAAAATAAACCCGTATAAATGCCCGTTTGGCTACATATTGGTCCAACAAAATTGAAGTTTTATCGATACGTAAAGAAAAGAGTACTTTTGGATTTTACTTTAATATTGTTCGTATTATAGGTACTTTAGTGAGCCCTTTTTTAAATCTCCAAAAACAGTAAGGACGGATTCTATTGTACCAGTAATAACATCCCTTGTTCGTCTCCACGGGTCAACAGTTACCCTTTTCAGTCGATTAATTTTAATAACTATCGTGAGAATAGGTGCAGCTGACAAGGATTTGTTTTTCCTTAAATATGGGTCTAGCAGATAATTTTCCTTTTTGTTTTTTGCGTTCCGCTATTACTTCTATAAAAGAAGATCTGATTCTCATTTTATTCTCCGCGCTTACGTTTTTTTGTTAGCGCAGTGGCTGAGCGATTGGATTGCTGCGCTGCGTGTCGCGGGTTCGATTCCCGCACGGAGCAAATATTTGTATGATCTACAAGTAGTTGTTCCAGGTCTGGGCGTTTGTGTATATTACTTTATATTTTTGTAAATGCACCCACGACACAGGAGAAATTCATAGTGTGGGGCATTTTGTTAGCTTTTTGTGTTCATAATTAATTAAGATTAATTTTAATTTTTTTTAGATTAATTTCTAGTGTGGTGCTTATTAGGTTTAGACCTAATAAGCGCCACACTAGAAATTTCTTATTAAAATGTGTCGTGGGTGCGTTTGCAAACATAGAAACTCACATACACAACCGGAACAACTAGTTGTTGGTCATACAAATATTTGTTCCGTGCGAGAATCAACCAGTGAGACCCTGCGCAGCAGTCCAATCGCTCAGCCACTCCCCAAAATAATGCTACCTATACAATAACTGTATTTAATTAGGTGCTAGATATTACTGTCCATTCAAACGTTATTAATTTATTGAATGACGCATTATGATAATAATCAACCGTATGCTCTTAATTGTGACCAAATAAGCGTGAGCGGCAATTAGATATCTAACTAGGCTATATTCAATTGTTTCCGGCGATATAATTGTGTATCTATCATAGATCAGAAGATAATAAGAATAGCCCGGGAGCCAATGACAGATTTACCTGACCAATTTCCTCTCAAGCGAAAATTAGTAGAATGCATCAGAGAGTTGTATCACAAAGATTCGTGGACGTCAACTGCGGTTCCGTGTGTGGGATACGCGAAATAAAAATAAAAAAAGAATTATTCTTGATATTGGGTAAGTTTCATACAAACAAGTTTTCAGTTGGGAAGACGTAATTCATTTTTTTTCTTCGTGCTTGAGAGGCTACTGTTGCTAATTCCATGTAATCTACTAAAATTAGTAGATTAAAGAATCATCGCTTCAGAGAAAATCACTAACCAAATTTTGATATGGCTCCCGTACTATAATTAAAAGATGCTGTTGAGGACGATAATGTTCTTACTTAGAACAAAAGGAAACCGTGAACAATAAGTTATTTATTTTTAGATAATTAGAGAGAGATTTTAGATAAGTAGATACTCAATTGTTTTCATAACGAACGTCAACCTACAACAATCTGTCAAATTTTACCAATCGAAGATTAACCTTCCACTATTGTGATAAGGTTGAAAACCCACTAAAGAAATTTGACAAGTAGGTAGATGTGCTGGCGTCTGGTCAAACTCACTGTCAGTGCCAGAAAATTTCAGCTCCTTCTGGGTGAACTCAATTCATCTTAGCCCTCATCTTTGTTTCAGGGTTAGATTGAGACCAAGTGCAAACACATTGCAAATTTAAAACAATGGAAGGAGATGGGGAGGCCTTAAACTAATTAATAAAAACTGTTATTTAGCTTAAATCTGTTGAATGATTTGAAAGAAGAATTTATGCAATTAAAAACATGGTACTTTTTATGCAGTCCCACATAAATGTATCAATAAATATTGCTAAAGAACGATGAAATTCGTTACAAGCCCGTATGTACTCGTATATAGATTTACATAGTCCAATACTAAACGATCACCGATTGACATAGTTTCACGACTGTGCCTTTCCCATCGTATTTCAATCAACCTGGAAATTTATAATCGACTGTTGAAAATGTATATTCGGAGTGGAACATTCTATTGGTATAGCTGTTTTTGTATGCGCTGTCTTTATTTAAAGTGATGTTTGGTACTATTTTTAGAAAGGTCTATAAACTAAATGAAAAATGTAATGAATATCCATATGCTTTACCATTCTTGGGATTTTAACCTTTGACACTCAAGCATTTAAATACATACTGTGCGCTTTTAGATACGTGACGTGAAACCTAGTGACAGTAAAACAAAAAAAAAAACGACGGTTTGCACTCTGGGAGTGCCGGCAGAAGTGAAAACTTCAATAGTAATAAACACACACGAACATTCGCGCAAGCGCCCTGCGCCGTCTTACGAATTTTCGATCAGGTCACGTGTCCTGACGTGAGTTTAATATTTTTTACCCATTCCAAAAAAAGTGTACAACGTCGCTAAATAAGTTTTCACTTCAAAAAAAGTTACCGCCCTGAGTAGACCGGGGCTGTTAGATTTGACTGGTTAAAATCGAACCTTTAGTAGCCCTTTGCGTTTTAAGACCGTAGTTCTTCTTTTTAGTCAGCCTCGATAGGCTGCCGACAGCTCCCAGCCGTCGACTCGGGTCTTATTCGGACAGCGGGCTACCCTTTGCTGCCAGCCCGCCCGCCCGTGCCCACCCAGGGTGCCTATTATCTACTTGCGATTTGTTTCTGTACCGTGACTAATGTGTGTTAGTCACAGTTCACTGTTTTTGTCATTGTTCCCTCCAATTTTAAAGCACACTCTCACATACGTATCATTTGTATCTATAAAATATTGAAATAATGAAAATTATTCTGGTAATATTTACATTCCATTATAAAGATTCGTTCTTGTTTGACTTACGACTTTCCATCAATTTGGCTTAACAATGTGTTTTAACAGATCAGCACATCGAGAAAGTTCAACAAGCCGGAAAGCATCATCAAGATTCAAGAAAATTCGACAGTGTTTGTCAAAATTATTGAAATCATCGCCCCTTCTCAATTCAATTACCAATTTGGGAGAAAAACCAGCCAAGATTTTCACTTCCACTTAACATTATTCTACGACTAAAGGGGTTTAACTGCCATTTACTTTGTAAATAAAACGCGACAATTGTTATTTACCTTAAGAATGTCGCTAGGAAATACTCGGAAGCATTTGCATAAAAGTGTTGTTTAAAAAATAATAAAAACAAACAACTCTTAATTTGGAATAATGGAATCCCCCAGGATCACACTGGCCTGCATAGCCTTTGATAACAGCCCACAGCCCAGAGCCCCGACATTCACAAATTTTGTTCTCCATCTGTACCGCAAAGCATTCATTTAAAATTTAAAATCTTATTATGTTTTCTAACGACCGCTCACATACAAATCAGGTCAATTTATTCATTTATGTTCCCCAAACATTGCAAGACGAACTGCGGCAATTTAATGGCAATCTCTCGGAAAAGTGGCTGAAATTAATCGTAACATTTGTAATGAGTTTGTCTGTTCGTGTTTCAAGCAAGTTACGGTAATTTCGACTCGATTCCCAGCTGACCGAGTGTTCATATTTGTGAGTTACGATCACATTTAACTTACAAGTTAATGTCTATTAATGCTTTCGTCGGATTTACCTGAATCAACTTTATAATTATTAAGTGCGTATTAAGTTTTATCTCTTTTTCATGGGTCATGCTCTAAATGTAACGAGGTCTTTTCAAAATCTTCCGCGGATACGTACTTATATCTCTCTGTCTCATTTTGTGTTCCTGAGACATTTCGTTGGATTCGGACACTTAATTATAAATAAATATTTTTAAATTACCTGCTCTGAGCCAAGACAAATTAGAAGCGTGGACGGACGGGTCTCAGAAAATTCTTAATCGTCTTGTAAAAATATTATCTCTCCAAACGCAGGGTATTTGAACGTCTAATGAAAATCTCGTTTGAACGGAACTGTGTTGCGGTCAGGAAATTGAAAGGGTGGCCGGAAAACTTGATTTACAGCAAAGTGCCTGAGAAAAGGGATGTTTTATTATGAAAATTATCTTTGGGGACCCGAGAGGACCGCTCGTCCGCGCTGCCCGCTGGTTTGTTATCACACATGAATTATAGTATCGATTACAATTTGTTTATTTGTGTAGTCAAATGAAGTGGGATTTAGTACGCTTCGTGGGCTCTTATGTATTCTACTTGTTAGTAATTGCCTGAAAGATTATAGCGAAAGATAAAGAGATAGTGGGTTTATTAGAATGCTACTCACTTAATACCAGAATTCATTATGTACCTAACTTACTAGAGTAAATCTAATTTTATTTTAATATACACTACGAACATATTGCATTATTCCATAGACGATAAGTGCAACGGAGAAAGATAATAAAAACAATTTATTTATGAAGCATAAATTTCGAAAATGTGGCGTTAAAATTAAAGTGCAGTTGTTTATTCACGAAGACATTTGGCTAGGCGTGCCTAACTAAGTTTTGCTCCGCCTGGCCCAGTTTATTTCCGCACCAACTAATTGCCGACGCCACAACTTTCTACACCTGTAATTGGGAATGCCATGTGTCATAGTTTTTGTAAAGTTCGTGAATGCTAGGTCCAAAACCTTTTCTACTTTTGTTTGTTTTTCAGGTGCTGATAAACTTGAACATTCACTTGTAATCAGCATTCTTGCGAATGTTACAGAAGAGAAAATCAAACGAGAGCGTTATAGCGAGCATTCTAACGAGCGTGCTGTCAAGTTTTCTGCCGAGCCTGCTGTCAAGTCTTGACATTTTCATGAAGAAATTTTTTTTGATGACCATCGACTAGACTAGAGCGTTCGCTACAAAGATCGTGAACGTGTTCGTGGCACTGTTTGACTTTATGCTTACGCTCTGTTCGTTGTTCAGTTTGACAAAATTAAAAACGGCGAATCATCGATATTCTGTTGCAAGTAAATGCTTGAGCGTTCTATCAGGACCAAAAAAGAGGAGGTACTCAAGTTGACATGTGTATTTTTAGAGTCCTTTATTGTACCAAGGATAATTGAACATACGAGTATTTTATACCCCTTATCTTCCGTTATCACTATTAGGACCAGGCTCCTTCAAAATGGGAATAAGTGCGGCGATGCGGAGACATGTAAAATTCAACCAATCACACGAGAGAGAAGATATACGTTGTGGTCGTCAACGAATGTGTTTGGTTGAGATCCGTACGTCTCCTCTACAAAAAATAACACAATATTATTTTGCAAACGGTATTACAGGAACCTTCTATCACTTCTGAGTTATCTGACTATCATGCGAGCTTAATCTTTCTTTATCGTGGAATCCTCTAAGTCCTAGAAGAGAACCCATTCCATACTATTGTTATTATACAGCCATATGTATAAGGTGCCGTACCATAAAGATCACCTCAATACCTACAGTATTGGCGTGCTGCCAGCCTATCGCATTTGAGCATCGCGCTAACCCTGTTCTTACTGTCTTAGAAGCGCCAAACGATGGTCTAACTAAGCCTGTTTCTTGTAATTTAAATTAAATGTTAAACGGTTTTGCACTAGTTTTCACATCGTAAATGTTTTGCATTATCAAAATAATACCTGTTTGCTTCTAATACTAATGTGCTCATCAAATGTCTTGTTACTTATTCAAATAAGTACTTTTATTTTTGCGGAGAATTAAGTATTTCTTAATTCTCCGCCTCACTAATTGTCGCTACGTATGGCATGATATACTTTTGTACTATTCGGTTCGCTACTTTGTATCAGTACTCAAAGACAGCCTAAAACAGCTAAAGCTTTTGCAAAAGAAAAGTCATATGTAGCAGTAGCTTGTATAGATTTAATAACACTTGTAACTTCATAGTAGATTCATAAAAGCTGTGAAAAGAATCCTCAAATATTTTCTTTCATATTAAATCATAAAACAGCATCGAAGATCTATGCTCTTAAAGTAAACCAATATCCATCGACTACCAGTTACCACAGAATAGACCGACAACTATCAGTAATCTGTACAGCAAACTAATCCATCAGCATGATATTCAAATCTCGGCAGCGTGCGGTGGCGGAGCGGCGGCGGGCCATCGACACACAATCGCGGGGATAGAGAACCTGCAACTTATAAAGTTGAGAGGTCCACAGGTCGAGACCAACAGGTCGGGAACGGGGATTTGGGATATTCCGAAAATAACATAGAGCTATTTCATTTCCCAGTTATCCTAAAAGGTGTATTTATTGTGTTTTAAAATACAGTTTTTCTCCTTATCATAATACACTCTTAACAGAAACAATACTTCCAGTTTTCATTGTAACAAGTTTTCGAACTAATAGACAGACCTTTGACAATTTAGATTTTCTAAATCAAAGGACAGCCAGTAATCAAAAAGGGATAGAAGACCAATCACAAAAATGCAAAGGACATGCAAGAAATTGTAACTAAAACAATACTAATAAGCGATGGGGTTATCTCCGAGTCTTTCATTGTTTATCTAGCTCCGTAATGTTTATTTGATTCCGTCTTTTTGTTTGTATTTCTTCCTTCAACTTCATCAGCTCTATTCTATTTCATATCACGATTTTCTTAGCTTGTTTTCCTCATAGCCTTACTGAGGACCGACGGTAATGATATTTTGTATAAAAGCAAGTGGATATTTCTTGTAGGTATTATTTTTACAAAGAAATAAGCAGACGTTCTTAGTTGTAAAATTGTTACGGCGACATTCTGCGACTGTTATAAGTTTTAAACTTTCTGAATTTATAATAGTCCTTGCATACGAAAGTTGTACTAAAGATACTCTCGGGTATTGGTTAACTTAAAACGTTATTATTTTTCTTGAACGGTTCAAAAATTTTCTTGTTTAGTTCATCATTCATCATCACCCTATACATGGTCCCACTGCTGGGATGCAGGCCTCCTCTCTTTGAGAAGGAGTGGGCCATAATCCACCACGCGGGTCCAGTACGGGTTGGTTTGCTTGTTTAGTTACTTTCAAATAAATACGCGGCCTAAAACGCCCTTGGTTTAACAATGTAAGTTGATATCTTAATCACGCCCTATTAATTAAATATTGAAGTGTAATATTGTCTAGACTGAAAATTTAAAATGGAAGCCTTGGTGAGATTAGATTTATAAAGCCTAAAGCAATTAGACAATTCATATTAACCAGTACGCTGTATAAATGTGAAATCTAAATCTATCTTTGTCTTTCGGTTACCGTTTAACATTATAACAGTTAAATGGATTCGGTAGCAAAATGTTTCAAACGTAGGTTATGTTAGAACATAGAGTTCCGTAATAAGGTGACCTAAAAATTCATCATCTGCCTAGCCTTTTCCCAACTATATTGGGGTCGGCTTCCAGTCAAACCAGATGCAGCTGGATATTAGTATTTTACATGGAGCGACTGCCTGTCGGACCTCCACAACCCAATAACTGGGTAATACGATACCCATGGTAAGACTGGTTGTCAGAGTTTTAGAGCTTCTGACTAACAGTAACGACTGCCAAAGATCTATAAATGACAACCGGGACCAACGGCTTTACGTGCTTTCCGGAAACGGAGTAAACTCGCTATGACAGATGGTCACCGATCCACAGACCAACCTCGGCAAGCGCGGCGTAACCCGGTAGATCGGCCTGTGCGGCTGTATTTAAAATTGGTTTATAATAATTGGATAGTCCTACTATTATTATAAATTTAATGTAAAAGTATTTTTTTTTTATTTATGTTGCGTTTTCAGACAAAACGGTTGAACTGTTTTGATGAATTTTGTTTTACAGTACTTTCGCATCAGTCTATTATAAATCAAACATTCTACGATTAATTAGCCAAGAATACTGTATCACGTATCGATAGATATAGAAAACAAATTGAAGCTAAACCGATTGTCAGTCATTGTAGTGAATGCTGGGCCCTCAATCTACCCACATTGCGTCGTTAGTCGGCGCTTAGGCAACAAATAGCGTAACTTCAGGGCCACACGCTACGAATAAATTATTAACACTGGGTTTCCTCACTACGTTTCCCTTCACTTTGTGTCGGCTCTATAAGGAATAGAATATATGATGTGCTACTAAGATTATATTATCCGTAGCGATATCAATTTGTTATAGTAAGCTGTCATGAAACTTTAATACTCTCTCTTTGACACAATTTAGGTACTAAAATATCATTTGAAGCAAATATCATAAAATGTAATACAAATTAATACAAAAACAGTCTACATAATATATTTATATATTTATACAATAAATAGCAATACTGTTCACAAATTATATTATGCAAAAGTTCTGTTTAAATAATTTGTAAACATATGTGTCTTTACTATGTAGCAAAAAAAACCCTGAATTGAAATAAAAATACCAGAAATCTTATCTAACATTTATCTTTATCTTTTTATGTTAAATTTTTTTTTAGGAAACTAAATACCTTAACTTCATAAAGAGCATGTCTTAACATTCCTTACAGCTTACGCCAGACAGCTAAACTGGCTGTTATAAACATAAACAGCTTTGAAACAAACTTAACTGCAACATACTTAGACTCAGTCAGTTCAGTGTTTTCAACAACATTACAACTATTAACCACTATGTTACGTTAAAGCCACACACTCATGCAAATATAAAGCACAAAAGAGCGGAAAAACAACAAAAAAGAACAGTTGGCACTAACGCATACAAAATACAATAACTTTGTAGCACTCTGGAAGCAACAATGTCGTCCAAACAGCATATTTCATACAAGAGATATACTTAACAGCCCACGTTGCCGTGTTTAGGGAGGCAGCACCTTAATCTACACTTCAAAGAGATCACGAATTCACTCAGTCGCTCGTGTGGCGTGTATCTAAGAATATTTATGGGTTGTCGCATGCGTAGCACTCACATCGGTAGTGTTATTGCGGCCTGTGTCCCAGCGCTGGGAGCATTATAGGTTTATTATTTGTATGAACATTATGTATTATATTTTTTAATGTAGTGTTTACTTTTTACTAATAAGTACTCCTTTTTATTAACTTCTGCAATTCTATTCATCACGTTCTACTGTACTCCGGTTATTAAGTAATAGATGTAAGTTTGAGTTTTGTCTGTTTTAAACGCCTGGCCACAAACTACATGTGTTGCAACAAAGGCTTCGGAAAAAATAAACGAAAGAAGTGATTTAGAGCATGTCTAGAGCACGAAGGAGATAACAGTCGCATGTCGAAATCGTTTAAACTGTAACATAGGTTTCATTAAATTAGCATCAAATACTTAGTCATTAAATCATTCGTCTCATTAAACTTACACTTGGTATTGATTACAATAACTATACCACGATACATTTTAATAATATCCTTAATTTTAATAATCTCTATCACTGTGTTCATACTGTTTAATCTTGAAAACCGTTTTCAATGGAATTATGAATGGTTATGGTTGGTTAGCTTGAAAGAATGTTTTGGACTTGATAGTATAGATAGTGATGTGCGAAGCTTAGATAAGTAGCTAGTACTTAACTTGTAAATGGGCTTATAAAAGCTTAAAAGAAAGGTGCAAAAACAACACATCTTTAGACTATTTAAATATTCCGATCTACTACTCTGACACTACAAACCGTCCTAAGTCAATTTCATTCTCATTGGTTTCGGGAACCGAGAATCTTGTTAACCATTCCGAATTGGTATATTGTGTTATCAGAGGGGATAGGATAACGTCAATGGGATAGCAGCCACTGACCCATATCTCTCAGAGCAATCTGTAGTATCGACACCTTACATAATAAATGACTTCTGTAGTGACTGAGACGTCAACGAACCCAATTGGGAACTTGAGGCGAGACCATAAAATGATACGGTGATACCTACTATGCAACCTTTAAATAGTGGACTGAAAATATCAATCATCAGTTAAATGTCTACGTAACAAGTCAATTAATACATTAATTAGGTAGAAGTACATCGTCAAACATACTTATAATTACTTTCATTTATTGAACCAACTTAAGAACAAATTACTCGCTACATAAAACAGTGTCAAGCTCGCTAGGAAACTCATAAAATTCCGCTTTGTATACAGTACAATATTGACGGTAAAAAAAAAACAGATAATGTATATCGGCCAGTAGTGACGTTTTTATTAGGAGGAATGAAAAGGCCGACGTTCACGGCGAAGCGACGCGCCATTATGTCCCATTCGCCCTACTGAGTGCTTAATGCAGGATAATGGACTCTCTCACTATTAATTTGCCCCGTTTTTGGTACGAAAATACCATAAACAAGTGCTCCGGTTACCGTAACAACCTATAAGACATCGATTTATTTTACTCCCACCAGACTGATTCTAATGGACTGTAAACTCAACTGCTGACTGAAAACTCCCAAGTTAACCCGCCTGATACAAACAACGCAAAATTGCTCGTGATGTTTATTCAAAAACTAATTTAACCGCTACGGCAAACATAAAATATAATTACAACAAATAGCGCTTCATATTAATGACGACGCTTTTAGTTATATTTAAATAACATACAATTATGACATTGCGGTGGTTAATTTATCACACAGAAAAGTTAAATACTATCTGCACTTAAAATATTCGTTATTTTTATACGAAATCCGAGTTGTGTTTGAATGTTCCCCGTCATATTCGTAAACCAAATAGCTTTACGAACATGAGCGTACTCAAATATTGGTTGAACGTGGTCTCAGGGACGCCAACACAGATTTACTTCGCACTGCATTAGAAATATGGATCATAGCCCTGGTGAAGGAGAATTTAAAGTGTCATGTCGTAAAAATTTTGAAGTTTAATGCAACTTCGTAAAATATTTCATAGAAGGAAATTTTTAAAAGTCTACGGCAATAAGAGTCTCTGGTGCCGTTTGTGGTAGTAAAACGTTTGTGAGAATCTGCTCCAAATATCGTAAAATGACAGAAAAAATCATTATTCTCGTTTTTAGGTGGAGTAAAATTTTGAATTGCTACGTTACAAATAAAAGATGGAAAGCAGTAATTTCCATTACACCACGAAATCCCAAACATGCAGTGACGATCGTTCATATCGAGTACGATTAGAGTGTACGCTTGAAGGAGATAAATCGTCGGCAATACACGAACCGTGGCACGACGGACCAACAAATTATTGTCGCCCTGGGAGCACGAAATATCGGCCGGTGCCGGCACGTCGGCCGCGACCTACCAGAAATATATATCTGCACTCCCATCTGTAGGAAAAGCGGGAGATCCGAACGAATATCCCAACGTACGGGCAGCGGCCGGGCGGACGCGCTCCTCCTACTAACTGCCTGCATCATGCCAAACTATATCTCCCTGTATTTTAAGTAATGCTTTTGAAATATCTCTAGTTGCTAGCCGAGAATAATAAAAACCAATAATATAAAATTTTGTGGCGAATTTTGTGCAGTGTTCTAAATTCAGGTCACCGGTTTTGCAATCCAGATTTAAGCACTAATATTTAGGTTTGCGTTTCGGGAATTAACTGCCTACGTCATTACCGTTGAAAGCCACCGACGAAAGCGCATTGGATGTGTAAATAGCAACTAATATAAGTTAGAGTAGCCTTCCAACTAAATAGCCCATTTCCATGATGTTTACAACTTGCTCGGGATAATAGGCATCAGATTACCATGAAACACTTGTTTATATTAACGGGTTCCCGTCGCGTTCTGGTAAATGAGCATTTGTTTCTTTGTTTATTAAATGGTGCGGTTTCCTTACTAGTACTACCATTAAAGGACAGTCAATTAGACGTCGGTAGCGTTATAAAGATAAGATACCAAAGAATCGATATCCACTAAAATAAAGTGTAATAAAATCAAATAGACAACAACATTAATCATAAAAAATAAAGTAGGTTTGTGGTTACATTATTTGTAGCAAATTGCCGGCGGCTACGCGGCTACGAATCGTAGCACTCGTAGACGCTACAATCTTGCTACAATGTTTATACATTTTTAAGTACCACACAGAAATGTACGCTACATGTGGCGGTGGCGTATACCTATGTTTCGTTTTTGTTGTTATTTTCAACGTATCCATTTTTAACTGAAACTATAAATAGTGACTAGTCATCGAAAACGCAGCCCGCTCCAGCTCTGACAAGTGCCTAAACCGGTATTGCTGTTCTAAGCAAATAAAAAATAAAGCTGAATGGTTTCCCCCGTTCAATTAGTGTCGTTCTCTGTCAAAAGGAATATTGGTGTATAAATGGCGAAGGCAGGCATTGTCACAGACGCGGTATATCATCGGCGCGCGGAAATTCAAAGGGCGCCGGAAGTACTTGATTTATGAGAGGAGGTCGCATGTATGGGCGAGTATTAAAATTTTCATAAAAATATTCTTTATGAATTGCGAGCATTGTGCTGTTAGTTAAATGGCTGATTTCATATTTCACTTTTGTTGTAGTGTTCGGGTATGGACAGGTTTTAGGCGGATTTGAGGACATGTACGTACTAAATCACGTGAAGGGAAAATAACGTCGGTACACAGATTTTTTTCACACAACGTTTTTTTTTTTCAGTTTCGTGGATGGTACATCCAGGACTGAACGGGAACAGATAAGCTTCGTTTCAGACAGGAATATTCCGTATTAGATCTAGAAAAGTAGAAACTAAACCCTTTGCTCTGAAATAAAATAACACACACAGAAATAATAATGAAAACCTTTTTCATAATCCTAATGATCACAGTTGGCTTGCTCGAGATACAACATCTACAAATTAGCATAAACCACAATAAATTAATAGGGACATATTTTGGCTAAAATATTACAAAACTTTCCGACCACATCTGTTTTATGTCTGAACTCATTTTAAACCTATAGTGCGTTGCCGTGTTTACGATACTACTAAAAGGTTGCTCGTTTTCACATAAATCGTAATCTTGAACAATTGGTCTTGTTAAGAGACACACGAGGTAGTACGTCCAAGACACGCTACACCCACGTTTAATTTTCTAAGAAACCAAATCCAATTACTTTCTTCGTAACACTAGATAATTAAATCTGCCTCCATCTTTGTCTTCCTCTATAGCATCAAGTTTCTCAGAGTTAAGAATTCCTAATTAAATAAATATAAATAAATATTCCACAACTATCACACAACGCCATCTAGTCACAAGCTAAGCAGAGCTTGTGTTATGGGTACTAGACAACTGATAAACATACTTATATATTTCTAAATACATACATATTATAGATAAATTACACCCAGACACAGAACAAATGATCGTGCTCATCACACAAACATTTGTCCTGGGTGGGAATCGAACCCAAGACCTCCGGCATAGCAGTCAGGGACACTAACCACTAGACCAACAGGCCTGATATGATAGCTTCATTCAATATAGTACTAGTTTTGTTATTAGGGTCCATAAAACTTCGATTCTCCTCGGTAGCTGTCTCTAATACTTAAACTGTTTACTGCTATAAAGCAACACGATCACAAAGTTACACACAGAGAAAATTGATACTTTTTTCATCAGGTTGAGAGATCGCTAACGATATAAAATGTAAGAACAATCAGTGAAGTAGGTACGTACAATAAAGGTATTTGCCTTCGGGTCCAGTTTTTAGTGAAGCTCATTTCATTTGTTTTACATTTCGTATATATAGGAGGGTACTCTGGTGGCCAGTGAGGCGTGCGGGGCGCTTTACACGCGTACTTTGTGAATAATTTGCATGAGCGTGGAGGACGCGGGCGCCCGAGCCGCCGCTGCGGGGGATTTAGGCGGAGGGGGCGCGGGGCGGCGAGGCCAGTCAGGATTTAATGGTGAGCGCGTTGCCTGCCCACTGGAGATATTCTCATCTCGCCGAGGATAACCACCGTTACGATTTAGCGGCTTTGCAAATTGCAACCGTGTCATGAAAACGTCTGATGTCGGATTTACTGTACGTACTTACATTTTACTTATACATATTTCCTCGAAATACTTGTACGTATTCTCACCGAAGTTAATCCGCTCGTTTAGTCAGTGAAAATTTCCATTATTCTTACCTTAACGTCAGCTACAAAAGCGTTTTGAATTCATTTCGCGTTAATTAAGTTTTAAATACGTTTCAACCTTTTGATATCACTCCTTTAACCACCTTATTTTCATAAATTTCAGCATATTTTGGTGCATAAATTATGCAAAATCGTTGTGACGCTGGTGTCTAGCACGTTTAGTAGGTACATTGAGAGTGCCTTCCTATAAATATTCAGTTAACGGACTGATGCGCTGATTTACACTAAACTAGAGTTGCTGAGAGTGTAGCTTAATGAAGACTGGGTTTTATAGCTTAATCTTGGCGATAAAGTTAACAGGTTCGATATTTCATGTCCGCCCAAATGGCTGAACATCTGCGCTTGTATAGCGCTCTTGACTACGAATAATTACATAAACGACTGTTTACATGAGTCTAGAACTGCTATTTATCTAAAAGCTGTTGGGTAATGTCACTGGGTGGTTTTAATCGTAGGATATAACTATGATTAACTAGTTTCCCTTTGACTACGAGAACGTTAAAAAGTGACGAAATAAACAACTTTCGTGTACCAATGAGCGAAATATGATTTTCGTATTTACGAAATAGCCAATCAGTGTGGAATTCTATTTTTTCTGAAAGCAACTATCGGTAATCGAGTTCTGAGTTTGTCACAGTTGCATTAAGAGCGGCAGAGTGCAATCGTGAAACGTTTACTAAGATTGTGGAGGAGTCTCGTTGAGTCTTTGAGAAGTATTTAAATACAGGAGTAGTTGAGCTACTGGCACTGATAGGACTACTTTGGAAATAGTCTACCTGAGAGCTTTTGAGTGCTTTCGGGTGGATTGTATTTTCCAGTATATATAAATATTTGATTTACTAACTTATCTGACTGCCTCGTTGGTCTAGAGGTCACAATCGCAACTGCTAAGTAAGAGGTCCTGGATTCGCAGTCGATTCCCAAGTCGGGCTAAGGGTTTATTGTTAGTTTACTTATGGAATTACGTAATATCAACGACGAAATCAGAATTTGTACCCGATTGATGACTATAGGCTTGCCCCTATTACGTGGGACTTAAACATAACGGGCGAGGGGACTCGCTGTCCGATCACGGACCATGCTCGGTTCGACAGCGCGTTGTGTTCCAAGCGCGCCTCAAGGAACTGTCAGCAATATGACGGGGCCCCCTTTACAGGGCCAAAGCCTGCCAGGGTCGCGGGACTGTCATATTAGGTAACCGTGGCTCCGGAGCGTAAAGGGCTATTGAAGGATCACCGTGGATTTTAATCAGTGCAAGTCTGATAGTCCCTCTCGACCTAGGTTGGAGGACTCATTTGATGATTTTACCATGATAAAAAAAAAAAAACAATATAACTGGCGGTATGTGCATTGTTATTTTGTAATATCAGCCCATAGTGTTCCATTGTTGGGCGAGGTCCTCCTTTCACTCTTTCCACTTCTGGCTGCTATTCGCGACTGTGGTCCAGTCCACATTTATGAATGATGTTATGTTATTTTATTTTTGGATTTTATTTTATTTCTGTTTATGCTTATAAACATTTTAATGTAAGTTTGACACTGCCCTTCCAACTGACTCAAAGCTCTTCAGCGTAAGTGCGTTGAATGGCTCAGATCAGGTGCGACGACTGAAAAATGCGTACCTATCTATTTGAAAAATATGTAGCCGTCACGCTATACTTAACACCAAGAGATTCACCTTGAGGCTGATTTAACCAAGTCAATTTTTCACTATGATTACATCTAGAATAGATTTTCTATAAATTAAGAGAAAATTACATGAGTTGATGTCTGTTTCAGAAACCATTTGCTCAAAAGCTCTAAATTTTTCAAGAAAAAAAAAATTATTAATAAAAATCTGTAAAAGGAAACCCTTCGATAAAGCTACAATGGCAGTTTTTCAGATCTATCTATTCAAGGGATTTGAAACAGGTACCCTACGTTTTACGATCTGGTCGGCGACTTCACTTCCCACTGTGACTGTTCCTAAATTACCCCAGGCTTATAAATTTTTCGTTTTTCTTAAATCTAGTTATTCTTAGAGGGAAATGAGGGAATGGTACCCCCGAAGGGGTAGAGAAAGGGCCCCGCACTCCGCCCGATCTCCATGACGCGCGAGCCATTGACTTCCGCAGTCTCTGCCATGGGAGAATGAGGACAGAACTCTCAACAAGGGGACATCCCATCCCGACTTTAGAAGCTAGGGGATGGGAGGGGACCTAGGTAAGTTAGTGTTGAGAGTTCACAGTTATATATGAAAGTCTAAATCATATAAAACAAACCAATAAGAATTATGAAGCAAGTAAGACAAGAGGACAACAAAGATATAATATATTATTGTGATAGGGAAACGTTACGCTTGCGCTTAGGAAATTAGTTGATTATAGTTACGTTAACTTATGTAATTCCAATGTAGTAGCTGCCGCTTTGTAAACGCAAACGATTCCATGTACAACATGGTATTGCTTTACAACGTTTACCCGGCGTACGTTTACTGTTAGTCCTACCAGCATTACCCTACGAAGGACTCTGCTACGAACACTAACAGCGAACGGTTCCTAAGCACGTTTTACATGTCCTTCCCAATCCTGAGATAGTGAGTCGTGAATTCACTACCATTGAGGAAGACAAGTTTTATATAGCTTCATAGAAGCACACACGCGTTCAGACAGTTCACCCTTACGGCTGCCTATCCCCTTTCTTTAATAAGATTCTAGTTGCTCAAGCGTACCGGAGACTCGGCCTGTAACAGAGCATATTGCGTTTGCCTTGCTGGATGTCGAAGTGGATGTCATCGGCACTTCATTCATTTCATATTTAAATATTCCCCTTATCGACAGGCGTGTCTCGTTAAATAGTGACGATTCAGTAATAGGCCGTACCATATGGCCGTTTAACGAGACACAGCCGTTTAATCTAGCGTTCTTTCGAACGGAGCTATTCAACGATAACCCCGATTTGGCGATGACTACCCCCACAGCTGGAAATGTACATCCATCAATCACTCGCAATGTCTCTGGGCTAGGCTGCAAGGAGACAGTAATCATCAATAGCATTTGGTTATTTTGCTAAACAAATAGCAATATTTACTATAATTGCTAATGCCTGTCACCGGCATATAATAACTTGGCTGGAGGAATATAATCGGAATAATTGACCTATGAACATGGTTCTGCCTTTGATACGTGGTACATTCGTCTGGTAAAAGTCAGTATTCGTCAGGCGTCATTGGCGTGTGAGTCATTGTACTGATTGTAGCGAAAGGCATTCCCCGTGTCCTTTAACCAAACGCCAATGACAAATTACTGTGAGGTTATGGAACTGGGAGTCAGAACAAATATATGAGATAATAATATACAATAAGGTATTGCGCAGGTGTCGCTCCGCTGTGCTGAAATAAATGATTATTAACAGCTATTCTGCGTCTTCACCAAACTGCTACTATAAAGTTAATTATAATTAACACTTACCAAGTGTTTATAGAAGAGAATTAGTCTATAATTTACTTATAAACTACTGCTCAAATACCACCCGTATAATCACCAACATCAGGGTCCTTCTGGATTCATCTTCTCACGTTCCACCGACCACTAACACTCCACTTACTTCCACTACCCATATTTGACGTAGCTCTCTCGACGGTCTCAACCCGACTGTCCCGAATCACCAGCGTCTTCCGCCTCCAACTACCTGCTAAGCGCCTCGAAAGGCTCTTGGAAATTCTCCCGGCTCTTGGCTGTTTATTACCCTTAGTCCGAATGTCTGCTTTGTTTTTAAGTGCACAATTGAATAATGGCTGTTAGTTTAGGGTCCCCAGATGTGGAGTTTTAATATTAGTTGACTTTGAGAGATTTCTAAACTTCCTTAGAATTTGTAATCTTGATTTGTTTTCGAGGTCCACTCAAGTGTCCGTTCGGGGCTCGGTTTATTGCAAACACATGTTTTTCCCTCAGAATTCAACCCTAGTCAATAGTTTTTGTTGCCATTGAAATAAGTGATTTGTGTGAAGGAAATGTCAGGCCATAAAGTACCAAGTTAATGTGTCTGTAGGCGCCCGACGTCACGTAGTGATTTTAAAATAAACAACTTATTCTGTTATTAAAACAAGGGTACATGACGGACAGTCACATTCCCCCCTCTGAAAATCAGACGCGTGACGCAGTTCAGCGGATGAGGTTTCACATTAGGGACTTGTGCATTTCCATAACGTTATAATACTAAATACGACTACACCAATTTATTATGTTTCTATAAACTGGTTATTATAAATTTTCCACTTGGTACACGAGTCTTATGAGATGCATTGTTTGCCACAATTTTGTGTAATTTTGCATAAGCATCTTCAATCATAAATGTAATTAATTATTATAATTATTCGAAACTGGTCCTCCAGTAAAGTACTCTGTTGTAATTAAATTGTACATTAAACCGCGATATAAGTCATTTCAAAAGACCTGTGCATGCTTATAATGTTGATTTACATACCAGAGTCTCTTTTAAAGAGTATTTGTGAGTGACGCTACCTCTACGGTATTCCCTCGTTCTAAATTCAGCCTATAGTAGCTGCTGCTGGACAGAGGCCTTTCCTCATGGCTGAGCGAGCTCAATCCGCTGCTCGCTGTGGCTGAAATAGTCCGCACATAGGCATATTAGATTTTATTCCAATTAGTCGCCCCCCTCCGATTCTAAGAGGATAGAGCTGTTCCAGGATTCCAACTATGAGATGTCATATTAGAAAACTAATGTTATGTAATCTGAACAATTACGATCTGCTCGCTATTACAAGTAAATCCCTTTCTTATATTAGTTTTAGTCTCTATTAGCCTCCCCCCTCCGGTTGTGAGACGAATGACCAGTCCTGTCATTGAACTAGTTTGGGGAAATTATACCAGAATATGAACATATTCTGTAACGTGTACTATTTAACATGTGCACATCTTTCTCGCAACAATACGTCACTCCACACCACGAATAATTTCTTCTTCGTGGGTGCATTCAGACACATCCAAATCCATAAACTCAAACAGCCAGATGCAGAACAACTGCCTGCAGTTAAATACAAATAGTTGTTCTATGCGGGAATCGAACCCGTTACACTTAACAAAGCAATCGATCGGTAAGCCAATGTGTCAACCGTGTCATTAACATAAATAAACCTTACTTTCCGCTCCGTCACTCGAAGATCAATTCGTGTTAATTCATTTAAGAATTAAGTTTGTCCTTGACTTGAAAATATAGGCATCCTAGATTGACCAAACAATTACTGGCCCTCTATGGTGTAACAAAATAAATCCGATTACTGAAAACCGGTTGTTTCTTTAATTAAATATTACCATTGTCCCAACTGGGAATCTCTCCTGTATCGTTGGTACGCACACAAACACAGAAATCCACATACACAAACACCCAGACCCGAAACACGCAGATCACACAAACATTTTTTCCGTGTGGGGATCGAACCCGCGACACGCCGCGGAACTGTCGACTACTCAACCACTGCGCTAATGGTCTCGACAAAATGTTTTCATCAACATTCCCTCGTGGGTTCCTTTGCCTGCTGGCATTGAATAATTTCATAGCCTAAATTCAAAACAATACTACCTTTAGTGCAATGACAAAGTCAAACCACGTGACATCGCGTAACTGTGAAGTATAATAAAAGTGAAACTTAGCTTCGTAAAAGGAGTCCCGCTAACTTCGACACAGCTGCCCTTGAAGTCCGCAGATGTCGGCTGCATTTGACCCGTGCTTACGCATAACCCAAACGTTAAGACAAGGTGAAGTGACAGCCCAGCAGTCTCAAGCAACCTGGAATTTGAAATTAGGACACACGAGTATCTATTCATCTATGTGTCAATAAATCTCTTTTCTTTCCTCTTTCGTTCATCTATATGGCTTACTCCGGGGTCTGAAAGGTTAATCTCATACGGTAATACTTAATGACAAGTAAATCAATTGTAATCTTTAAAAGCTGCATGTTTCTTACTGTATAAACAGTTATAATATGAAATTTACTCCGAGATTGAGGGCGCATCACAATCATATCGTGATATATACACACAAATACACGTGAAATTGCAAACACGTTTCATAATCTATTAGTGTACTGTCGGACATGAAACTTATGTCAACAGGGAGTTGAACCCTTGTAAAAGTAGCACACACTAACAAACACTTATTCCATGTAGTTCAAAAATGCCTCCTGGCATATTATGGTTATGATAATCACTATCAGTAGCTTTATTACCCAACCCTTTCCAACCAACAACCTCTGTGAGAACCTATCCCACAAGCCGTGACACAGCAACTTTATCACTCATCAACTATTGTGTGTAACTAGGTCATTGGTACTGTAGCACAAGCACATCAACAACAAATAAATCAAGCAGGAATTGAATCCTCTGTCAATGGTTGAAGAACACATCATCATAACCTTGGGACTGTTATATCTAATCAACCATAATTTATTTTAGCTGCGTATCTCACAACTGTTTCTCATTAGCTCTCATATTACGTTGTACTGTTTCCATAACAACGTAAACTAACTCATTCACTTTAAAATCACGCAGGAATTGAACCCGCTAACGGAGTGGTTAGAACAATTAATTATGGTGAACATACACAAGTTAATGTAACAAACATAATATGCTCAAACCATCTTACAGTTTAATTTACAATTTTGACATTGTGTCGTGTTATTTTCGTGTCGAAATATAACATCAAGTCGAAAATTAAACATCAATTGACAAATTCGCGGGAGTTGAACCCGATACCAATGTTTGATTCATTCAATAAATGGTGATCAATAGTTAATGTAATCACTGTCATTTAAAACCGTCTCTCGTTATCCCTAGAAAAGTATTATTACGTTGTGTTACTTCCGTTTCAACGTAAAGAATTCTAACAAATCAATCGATAGATTACGCGGGAGTTGAACCCGTCACCAGTGATAAAACCAATCAATAATGGTTATCAAAGTTTTATTTAATCAAATAAAACTCGTTGTAATGGCTATAACTTAATGCCGTCTCTCCAAATCTCGAGAATCATGTAATTACGTTGTGTTATTTTTGTAGCAACCCATAAATTGTTCTTTCTCGTTGCACTGAAGTGAATCAGTACATTTAATGACGAGAATCCTGGTCACGGCACCACATGTGACTGTTCCTAAATTACCCCAGGCTTATAAATTTTTCGTTTTTCTTAAATCTAGTTATTCTTAGAGGGAAATGAGGGAATGGTACCCCCGAAGGGGTAGAGAAAGGGCCCCGCACTCCGCCCGATCTCCATGACGCGCGAGCCATTGACTTCCGCAGTCTCTGCCATGGGAGAATGAGGACAGAACTCTCAACAAGGGGACATCCCATCCCGACTTTAGAAGCTAGGGGATGGGAGGGGACCTAGGTAAGTTAGTGTTGAGAGTTCACAGTTATATATGAAAGTCTAAATCATATAAAACAAACCAATAAGAATTATGAAGCAAGTAAGACAAGAGGACAACAAAGATATAATATATTATTGTGATAGGGAAACGTTACGCTTGCGCTTAGGAAATTAGTTGATTATAGTTACGTTAACTTATGTAATTCCAATGTAGTAGCTGCCGCTTTGTAAACGCAAACGATTCCATGTACAACATGGTATTGCTTTACAACGTTTACCCGGCGTACGTTTACTGTTAGTCCTACCAGCATTACCCTACGAAGGACTCTGCTACGAACACTAACAGCGAACGGTTCCTAAGCACGTTTTACATGTCCTTCCCAATCCTGAGATAGTGAGTCGTGAATTCACTACCATTGAGGAAGACAAGTTTTATATAGCTTCATAGAAGCACACACGCGTTCAGACAGTTCACCCTTACGGCTGCCTATCCCCTTTCTTTAATAAGATTCTAGTTGCTCAAGCGTACCGGAGACTCGGCCTGTAACAGAGCATATTGCGTTTGCCTTGCTGGATGTCGAAGTGGATGTCATCGGCACTTCATTCATTTCATATTTAAATATTCCCCTTATCGACAGGCGTGTCTCGTTAAATAGTGACGATTCAGTAATAGGCCGTACCATATGGCCGTTTAACGAGACACAGCCGTTTAATCTAGCGTTCTTTCGAACGGAGCTATTCAACGATAACCCCGATTTGGCGATGACTACCCCCACAGCTGGAAATGTACATCCATCAATCACTCGCAATGTCTCTGGGCTAGGCTGCAAGGAGACAGTAATCATCAATAGCATTTGGTTATTTTGCTAAACAAATAGCAATATTTACTATAATTGCTAATGCCTGTCACCGGCATATAATAACTTGGCTGGAGGAATATAATCGGAATAATTGACCTATGAACATGGTTCTGCCTTTGATACGTGGTACATTCGTCTGGTAAAAGTCAGTATTCGTCAGGCGTCATTGGCGTGTGAGTCATTGTACTGATTGTAGCGAAAGGCATTCCCCGTGTCCTTTAACCAAACGCCAATGACAAATTACTGTGAGGTTATGGAACTGGGAGTCAGAACAAATATATGAGATAATAATATACAATAAGGTATTGCGCAGGTGTCGCTCCGCTGTGCTGAAATAAATGATTATTAACAGCTATTCTGCGTCTTCACCAAACTGCTACTATAAAGTTAATTATAATTAACACTTACCAAGTGTTTATAGAAGAGAATTAGTCTATAATTTACTTATAAACTACTGCTCAAATACCACCCGTATAATCACCAACATCAGGGTCCTTCTGGATTCATCTTCTCACGTTCCACCGACCACTAACACTCCACTTACTTCCACTACCCATATTTGACGTAGCTCTCTCGACGGTCTCAACCCGACTGTCCCGAATCACCAGCGTCTTCCGCCTCCAACTACCTGCTAAGCGCCTCGAAAGGCTCTTGGAAATTCTCCCGGCTCTTGGCTGTTTATTACCCTTAGTCCGAATGTCTGCTTTGTTTTTAAGTGCACAATTGAATAATGGCTGTTAGTTTAGGGTCCCCAGATGTGGAGTTTTAATATTAGTTGACTTTGAGAGATTTCTAAACTTCCTTAGAATTTGTAATCTTGATTTGTTTTCGAGGTCCACTCAAGTGTCCGTTCGGGGCTCGGTTTATTGCAAACACATGTTTTTCCCTCAGAATTCAACCCTAGTCAATAGTTTTTGTTGCCATTGAAATAAGTGATTTGTGTGAAGGAAATGTCAGGCCATAAAGTACCAAGTTAATGTGTCTGTAGGCGCCCGACGTCACGTAGTGATTTTAAAATAAACAACTTATTCTGTTATTAAAACAAGGGTACATGACGGACAGTCACACCACGCCTTTCATATCGCCCCAAAAATATGTAAATTACTAAGTCACCGACATAAATATTTATATGAACACTCTGCAGTATTCGAAAGTTTCATCTCTATACTAGTAAATTCTGTACTGACTAGGGTCACAGAAAATGTCAATATATATTTGTTACTTTGATACAAGATTCATGCATGGTTCGTGAACGAAGCTGAGGATTAGGTTCCAATTTGGTATGTGTCGCGTGTGATCTTAAGGGTTAAAGTGCCAATTACCTGCTGAGGTGCTGACGTGTGTTATACTGTAAGGAATAATGTTTGACTGACGTGTTAAGGGTATAAAAACAGTTTTTATTTGTATTTCTTTCCTTCTATTCCATTTACGTGTTACGATAGTCTGATTGAAGATTGAAGTTATGATTTATTTTATTGACGGCTGATTAAAAAGTATCTAACAATATTAATTGAAATTAAAAAAGCGTGCCATCAATCTTGAATCACGGAACTGATAGGTTTTCTTCGCCTTTAGGTAAGTACCTAAACAAAATTTTAAACTAATTATAGTTTTTGTAATTACTGGAATATTGTAGCAAACTTAAAAACTCATTAAAACAAACTTCTTATAATACTCTTCCTTTATCAACTCGGTACAGCCACAAACTTCTCTTTAATTCTCCAAAAAGCGTTCACTACGAAGCAGATTTGTATCGTAATTTGCATAGTTAAGTCTGGAACTTACATAGAGGTACACATAAGCAAACTTCCGTCATAACTCCACAGCCGATGTCGGCGAGCAAATAAGTAACTAGCAAGTTTAAGCAAACACTATTAACTGTATAGTAGTTTAAGAAACGGTCTCAATTTACCCTTAACATAATCTAGTTTGTGCTTAATCAAAATTCTGGGCCGCACTCAATATGTATACGGGTTAGCGCTGTATAATAGCTTGTACCTTCGCATATATTATTAGATGCTTATGTGATATACATGCTGTTACGTTAATTAGCTTAATCTGAAGTACAAACTGACAATTAACTAGGCGCTAACGATTTGTTGTTGTGGTCGGAGAGGAGAGTGACAGATTGGGTTGGGTGCGAGGCGTGAGTTCGTTTTCAAGGTTAGTTGTGTGTACGCACTCCTTGTTAATAAATAATTTGGCAAACTGTTTTCATTACTTTATTCGTTCAATTTATTTCTCAGACTAGGAGTTGTGTTGTAAAGCAGAACTTACTTATTCAGCAGATTGATGACGCAGTTGATCACAGTCAGATTTCATTTGAAATGTCCCAATAAATACTATTTAACTATAACATTGACATGCCAAAACAGACGCAGCGCAAATCACACTCGGTGGCAGTGGCTGGTATCCATCAGTGCAGTAACAAGTTATTTACAATGATCTGCGGTTTTAACTAATTTTCTGTGTATTTTGCTACCTATTTCAGTTGGTTATTTAGAATTAATAGGTACCTAGCAGACAGACATAATTATAATGTTTTGTGACTTGATGTTAGGTTTATTTGCGTTAGCGTATAAACGACTGATGAACTCAACATTATAAAAAGTGCTTAACACAAAGGACTTTTTATATGTTGTTGATTAGTTTACGGGGGCAGTGGCAGATAACATGCACGAAAGCAATTAACTTAGTCGCTTTGTACGTACCAACGAAAGCAAAGTGTCAGAAAATATTACACGTATGATGTATCCATATGTGAAAGCATTGATTCTGTGAAAAGTCAAGATGTGTAACGTTGCGTCAAAAATTCAGCAGTTGCACAGCGGCGGTGGTGTTTAAAATTTCAAGAGCGGAGCGCGGGCGGCCCCGCTGAAGTATCACGAGTTCATAAATTAGTTACTTTACAAGGGAAAGGTCGCGCCCCCATAGCGCCGGGCCCGTGTATAATTTTCATTTAAACACGAGCAGCCACAGGTCCTCGCCGTAAATCAGCTCCGACGGCCGCCCTTTGAGTCGTGAACGCGCGGCTGGACCGCGCCGCACGCGCCCGACCGCCACCGACCGCCGAACCACCGCAACAATGTAAAGACATTTCCATTGTACCGTAATAGGGCATTGTTTGTGACGTAAATTTTACTGCTGAATATGCAAATTTCGTTTTGCCGCGACCTCCAGCGAGAAATATTGCAAAAGTTTTGTCGAAAAATTAAAATCACGAATCGCGAACAAGTTTTTAATAACGATCGTTACAGCTTCGGAAAAAAATATCCCTATTTGTACTGCAGTGGTATAAAATACTGTTGTCAGCTAGATTAAAAAATACTCGTCCCCCTTTTTTAATATATCACTGTTCGTCTACAATGTAAAGCCGGAGTAAAATGACAATCCGAGTTTCAAAAATACGTAGAATTAAACGTTTTATTGAGTGACGTTTACATATCGAATCATAAATATTCATGGCGAAGGTTGCGCACATCTGCTCGTGAGGCGCGAGCAACACGAAAGGAAACTGATGAAATTCGCTCATCATTCCGTAACATGGACACGTAGTAGGCATAACAAATAGATCTACTCTGGCATAGTTGATTAAATATAACTAGTAAATACAATCTTAATTAAGGAGGTGCAATACACAAGCTTTATTTCGAGATAACGACGTCATAACCATAAATCCATATAAAAATCTCACGCTACAACATCGTGAACTACCTTTATCACCTCTTAACAGCTCGAGCGCGATAAATAAATATATGAAACTCATTACCAGGAAATAAGAAACTTCATTACACTGTAGAAGCAGTGCGCGATCTCGTTATCCACAAATAAAAAGCCTTTTTCAGTGGGAGGGCTTCATGGCGGCCCGAGGCGTTAATATTTAAAGCTGCGCTGTGGAGATGGCTGCTCTAATGTGCTATTAGCCCCACAACCGCGTGTTTGACTCGGCGGAAGCCGCGCCGAAGCCGCACCGCGCCGCGCCTACATGTAGGTTCTTAGACACACCACAAGCTTGGCAAACGTCTTGTAATAATGTTAAGTAACACAATCTTATCCTAACTAATAATACAAATGCGAAAGTAAGTTTGTTTGTTTCTACGTATATTTACACGCGTTGATCACTAACACTACCGATCATCCGGATAGCTTATACGTTGTCAAGTGTTCAGAGACAGACATACTGTTTCCGAGAAAAACAACAATAACGTTCAAATGATATGGCGCCGCATATACGATCGTAATTGATTATCAAATACTAAATTAATCACAAACTACTGTTACTATAAGGAGTATACTTGTCAGTACGTCCTACTAGGTTATTCTTCTGGTTCGTTGAATTCCTGTAATCCGATTAAATTCGCTTCACAGGCACATCTTATTCCAGAATACCTGAAGAATTAAAGAGAATTTAAACTATCACGTCCAACAACAAGGTGCCTCACAAAGAGGTACTTGCGTCACTAGACATACATTAGCCAACACAGCCCTATAAAAAACGTTCCTTAATGTTGTGTAGAAAAAGCCACAGCCAAGGCACGCGGACGCAACGACGACGGACATGCACCTGACATTTATTACCTCCGACAAAACTCGCGTTCACATTAACTTCCATTTGCAATGGTTAAGGTGAGCGCATACCATGCTGGAGAAACATGGTGCAGTTCCGCAGAGCTAAAACCAGCATATGCTGGAACTTAGTGAGTAACCCACTCATAGTCAAAATTGGCACACACCATGTCTCAAGTTGAGATGCGACAAGCAATTTGACGAGCCAGCAACTTATGAGAACTTTTTAAATGATGAGACTTCAGCAAATACCAGCAAGCAGCTCTGCAGAATTAAAACTGGTATAACCTCTCATGCATAAAGATAGCAGACTTCCAGAGTCAATATTGGCACGCACAATATCTCATGCTGAGGTAAGGAACAGGATTCGAGAGCCAATAACTGCATACGGAGCATAGTGCTCAAAACTGGCATTCAGTGCTTCTTTTGGTGGAATATAAAAAGCCCCAGCCCAGTTTTCGAATGTAACATTCTAAAACATTTTCATCACCATGTGTAAGATAAATTACGAAAATAAAAATGCCTGATGGGTTTCAAAGACACGACCCTCACGTAAGTCCATGCCATTACGTTTCGAGTCATGCTTTTGCAATCTCATTTATAGATGAGTTTATAGCTATTTTTCATTATATGAACTGTGGAAATCAGGTCAGGATGATAAGCAATGCCAGCCTAATCACAACGTACTGGTTCATTAATACGAAGGTAATGCATTTCGATTAGGACTGTACCCTCATGAGCATTGATTGTAATAGAGGAAGGTCCATGCTCACGTATCTAGAGGCCTAAAGTGTTTAATTAATTAACTTCTACTAACTTCTCACTTTGATGATTCAAGCAGTCTGTAATGTCCCTAAATTTTATGTAATTGTGCTACATGCAAGAATGGACTATGACCAGAACCATAAGAAATGATGTAAGAGGAGCCTTTGCCTAGTACTGGAAGACTTTGTACTGAAAAATAAATAAACATTACATTGTACATACGTAGGAACGATACACTTCGCCTATGTTTAGTTCCCTTCACCTTGTGTTCCATGTGGCGGTCTTTATAGCACAAAAAAAACGGTGATGTTTTATAATGTGATATATTCAATGTATTCTGCACCCTAGTGTGGAAGCAAAAGCGAGTACGAGCATACATGTTCCACCTTCGTTTTGTATACGTCCCCGACGGAATGTGCGCTAACCTTTACTTCCATTTGCACTGCACTTTTAAATTTTCGCTTCATATTCCATATAAAATGGGACAATGTGAAAGATGCATAGAAAGTTTCCGAAACACAACATGTTTAGAGGCAAATAGTATACCGTACGAGGAAATGTATCCGAATATTCAGTTTTTGCTGTTCAAAATGAAATGAAGAATGAAAATAATTATCTAAAACTAGCTTACTGAAATTTACAAACGTGAATGAGGCGGGAAGAGTATGTAAGGATGGCAGGGCTTTTTCCAAAAGGGAAAGTCAAAGGGGCTTTTTGTGGGTAGCAAAACACAGACGCTCTATGTTTTCCTACCCATATTGGAAAAAGGCTTGAGTTATTATACGTGATAATCTAAAAGTGAGTACCTAATTTTACACAGAATGCCTCTGCTGGCTTATGTCAAGAAACTCGTCTTAAGAAAACAGACTGCAGTGCTCAGGTTTCAAGGGTACTATTATATACATTTCAGCGATTTCTTAAGAGCAACAGCGCATCCGTGATACCTGCAGATTACGACTTTTGTGATAATGACTCTGGTGCGTACAGTTAAAGTTGCTATACACACTTAGACCGGATCGACAGGCGCGTAGTGTTCTACGCGCGCATCAAAGAGTGTCAGCAAATTGAAAGGGCCCCGCTCTAGAGGGCCAAAGCCTGCCAGAGTCGCGGGACTTACGAATTACCATAACCCCGGAACATAAAGGACTATTGAAGGACACCGTGGATTTTAGTCACTACGACTCTGACAGTCCCTCCTGCTCTGCCCTGGGTGGGAGGATTCATTTGATGATTTTACCACGATACCGGTGGACCGTTTCATTTAAAACCAAATAACATATTCAAAAAATTAAGATGGACAGGTTTTTTTTTACTAACATGTAGGTACAAACATAAGGTTTTTTTATACGTAGTAAAAACATCAAATGAGTCCTCCCACCCAGGGTGGGACGGAAGAGACTGGCAGACTCATATTGACTAAAATCCTCGGTGTCTTTCAATAGCCAATAAATAGCAATAAAATTAAACTCTGCATGGGATCAGCGTGAAAGCGCACTGAAGACGTTAAAACTTTCTCCATACTGCAACACACTTATGAGGCACTGTTATGGCATTTGCCGCGGATCGAAATCAGCTCGTAAAAATGAGGCAGGTCATGCCGATCTGTTGTTTTATAAGTTTGTCTTTATTCTACGTGTCAAGTTTTAATTCAGGCAAATTATTATACTACAATTACCTACTTAGATTACGACTTAATTAAGTATGAAATAAATGCGCAACCTTTTAGTAACATCTGCGAAATGTAGGTGTGGAAAAAGTTATTTTTGTCCGAGACATTTGAAGCACTTCCCACACGAAAGTTACTACGTAAATAAAGGTGTTTGCTCTTTTTTTACAGAATATTATACCATTCAAATAAAGTTAAAAAAAGCTTCTAGTGAAATTGTCTGAATTAGAAATAACTTCGTTCTATCTAATCTAGTCTGTCAGTTAAAGCTTTGAAAAATTTGATTGATTTTCTGTGATGTGTCCATTACACATCACACAAATCGATTAATATTGACAAAGTTAAAACGCAAAAAAATTTAACTATTAAAAATGATACCTAGAAGTAACGTATTGTGAATTTTAAAACCGTCATATTTTCGTCAATTCTGGGCTGCGTAAGAAAAGAAAAAATACGGGTCAATTAACGGATTTTTTCAGTATAATTTTTAATATTGTATTATATTATTATGCTCGCGAAGAAGGAGGCGGGCCGCGTGAGGGAGAGGACAGCGTCCTCCTTCCACCCCAGCCGCAGCGGTACACGCCCACGGCGACAGACGTCGGCAGACAATCTCCGGCCACCGTAGGCGCGGGCATACGGGCAGTTGTGTTCCACGCGCGCCTCAAAGAGTGTCAGCAAAGTGACGGGGCCTCTAGAGGGCCAAAGCCTGCCGGGGTCGCGGGACTTACGAATTTCCGTGAGCCCGGAACGTAAAGGGCTATTGAAGAACATCGTGGATTTTAGTCAGTACGAGTCTGACAGTCCCTCCCGCTCTGCCCTGGGTGGGAGGACTAATTTGATGATTTTACCACGATAAAAAAAAAAGCTCACTTAAGGCGTAGTTATCTTGAAACGTCATGCCAGTTTGACTTACCTTTGGTCGGTTAACCAAAGGCTCGGCTGACGCGGAACAATAGAAGCGTGATATTGGGAGCTTTATTTTCCTTGTCTAAACCCATAGATATAGAAACCATTACCATAGATATTCAGCAGTCTAACCAAGAATTTTCGAGACAAAGTTTACCAAAAGGTTTATGTTTCCCGAGCGTTTTGTCGCCGACACTGAAACGGCTTACGTCTTTTTCAAAAATAATGCTGTAAATCTTATTTATTAATAAAAAATAAAAAACCTGCGGTAGACAATGGAAATCCAATTGTTTTTCTGTCTTCGTCTTATGGACGACGGCAGTGTATTTTTGCAAGTGAAATGCTATTTCAATGACTCATTTTATATCAAACAGAATTACAATGCCATATAGTTTCAGTTTAACTAACCGACAAATTCTGCTGAAGTCACCACGTGAAAGAAAGTTTATTGTTAAAAAAAAACTTGCGTTGAAATAACACAAAACACATAAGCCTTTGTCAAACAGACAGGCGTGGCGAATGCGAAGCGAGTTTTTTTTATTTGTAATGTATGGAATTGTTTGAATCCAGTCACATAGAAAAGCGAAAGCGATCCGATAGCGTGAGCGAACCGATGCGAAGACGTGGCGAAGGCGTATTAGCTCTGTTTGACGTCGTTCATAAAAAGCGAGCTAATACAACTGCCACGCCTCGGTTCGCTGCACCCAGTTTGACGTCTCGTATCGGTTCGTTATCGCTTCGGACTCCGTCCAGTTCGCTATCGCCTGTCTGTTTGACAAAGGCTTTAGATCTGAAAAATGTAGTTGCTTACTCGTGTTTCAAATTAAGAAATTCATAAATTAGAGAAAGGTATTCATAAATTAGAAAAAGCAGGGTTTAGGAAGCAACTGGTTACATTCATTAAAAAAGAAGTTGAAAAGAGACACTTAATAAATAATGTTTGTGCACTTAAACAGCTACAACATACCTATAAAATAACCGATGAGTATAAAATAACTGTTAACCTGTATCATCTCACTGCTCGGCAAAGAACAACGTGTCTCGGGTTCAATTTCCGCAATGAGTAAATATCATCTACAGATAGTGTTGTTTTGGGTGTGGTGGCTGTTTGGAACGTTTGTAAACGCACTTACGATACAAAAATACTCCTAATGTGGGGCAAAGTAAAAAAAAATCTTCAACCCACAGCCAATAAGTATACGAGGGATTTTATTGAAACCACGAGACTATAATCTTTTACCAGAGCTTTTATCCTGCAAAACCCTTTTCAAGATGACTTGGCTTTAGAGTACGTATCCTCCTAAAAAAATATTACTACAGCCTCTTTTATAATGCTCATTCAAATATAAAACATTGGCGAAACCCATCGATTACCTTCATCTTTGCTTTTGTAACAATTGATATACAAATAAAAAACGTTGAAAATTGAACTGCTTATAAATTGCAAAACTGGAGGTCTTATCATGGGGTGTCATATTACCCAGTTACTGGGTTGTGGAGGTCCGACAGGCAGTCGCTCCATGTAAAATACTGTTATCCAGCTGAATCTGGTTTGGCTGGAAGCTGACCCCAATATAGTTGGGAAAAGGCTAGGCAGATGATGATATAGAAAACTGGAGGGTTTATCTTGTGTGTTGTTTGTTTTACTTTCACTGAGACGATTTGAGTGCGAGAGTATAACACCGAAATCAGACGAGCTCTCTTATTACTTAGTACAGTGTAAGTCATCAAAACTAAATTAAGTTACCGACTTTATCTCCCTTTTTTTTAACGTTTAAAACTCCTACCCAGGGCAGAGCGGGAGGGACTGTCAGACTCGTACTGACTAAAATCCACGGTGTCCTTTAATAGCCCTTTACGTACCGGGGTCACGGTAAAAGATAAGTCCCGCGACCCTACAGGCTTTGGCTCTCTAGAGGGGGGCCCCGTCATTTTTACTGACACTCATGAGGCGCGCGTGGAATACAACGGACCGTCGACCCGGGCATGGTCCATGGTCGGACAGCGAGTTGCCCATTAGACTTTTTCTCCCTTGGAATGTTTCAGCGAAATCTACCGCCACTTTAAATTTTTTCTCCATTTTATCGACAGTTACGAGCATCTCAAAAAAAGAAAAAATTAAAAAGAAGGCTATGAAATACTAAATTTTAGTATCGCTACGAGACGACGAGTGCGAGCGTGTATAAAATGGGGCTCGTTTGGGTGTACATTCTCGCACTCGCCCTGCCTCGAATTGTCGCAGCGACAGTGTTCAGTAACGTTTAAATGCAACAAAAAACCGCTAGTGTTTATTTTTGACCATAGAAACGAACTAGTTTTAGACATTTGCTTTCCAAAAGCAATATGACTCTACGTGGACACTACTTACAAGCATTTAAAGCTAGACATTAGTTGGAAGTTTGCATTTATACTGGTTGTTTAGCAAAACTAACATATTCTAGTCTTGTTTTTGGTTTGAAGTAAATAGCTTGGACGTTTCGGTGCCCATTTCCGTGTCCCCGATTTTATGTTTCTGAGATCCAGAGACGAAGACAAGATTCTTGTATCGAGTAATTTTTGGGTTTAAATAAAATAATTCGACTATCTTTACAAAATATCTTCAACAGTTATTAGCACGGGGAAATATGTATATTTTTAAACTGCACACATATTGTGTAATTTTAATAGACAACATCTGACTACCCACTAAAAAAAAGGTTATTTTTTGTTTAAATTAATAGGTTGCCTGGGTTTAGAACGAGCTGTATTAAATGTTACTTAGGTACCTAGGCGGTTTTCTTCATAACAAAATGCCAACATTAGAAGTTATCTCAGTAATAATTATTTTTGGTAATTAAGTACAGTGAAACTAGAACAAGATTCTTAAGTCAACAAGCGTAATTTAGGTAAGCCTATTAGCCAGAGTAACTATTTCATCTTTCACTAGCGGCCCGCCGCGGTTTCACACGAGTTCAAATTTTCGACATTCCCAGTCGATTTTCCGAAAATTTTCTCACACACAAACCATTGGCAAAAGCGACTTTGTTTATACTATGTAAAAAAACATAATGTTGCTAACTGTGAAAACATAATACTGAGCCTAATTGCGTACACGGCTGCAAACGTTTGATAAATAGATCCAAACATCTTTGAGGAAACCAGGTCATAGTAGAATGTTACGTTCAGGTGACTGCTGCCCATCTATTTGATATGATCCTTTAGTAGCCTTCAGGCCACTGGGGAGAGGTTATCTATATTCTTATCCATGCATGGCCCTGAGCCCACTATTTATAAATGCGAACATTTTGAATTCATGTTTGCTTCTCTCTTTGTACTAAATAAATTGGGGCGGGCTCCTTTATTGTTAGAGGGATAGTATTAAATAACACATGCCCAGATACGGTATGTACGGTATGTGTGTGTATAAACTGTATAGGTAGTGTTAGCACCATGATTTCTATAGCCACAACAAACCGTGCTGCGAACTAAGTTTAAAAACTAAACAAAACCTCCGCCGAGAGCAAAACTGCGTACAAAGCTAGTAAAACATAACTGACTGAACTATCCTAAAATACACGGGGTAACAAAAATGGTCGATAAATCCCCGCAATTTCATCGATGTCGGTATAATAAAACACGGACGATAGAGAACGCGATGCTATTCCAGTGGACGATTTCAATATTATTACGATCACGTTCCACTAATATTTGACTGTCCAATTGCATAATATGCGAACGACGTCTATAATCGTATTTATAGTGGACGTTCAGAAATTTTTAATGTTTGAAGGCGTAGTCTGGGAAAAATATAAAAATATTACTCTTTTTTTTCTTGGTTGGCAAACAAACTGACGTGATACAATGCGGTGCGACGATCGACGATCGATGGCACAACTGATGGGAGCTTCCACCCTTTACACCTGCTCCAAAAGTACCTAATGTTGTATTTGCCAACAAGCTGTGCCAACCTTAGAGACAAAGGTGGAATGTGTTGTGGGCCTGTAATTATTCCGACACGCGTGCCTTCCAATCCAGTAGCTACTAAAATGTAAGAGGCTAAGGGTAACGACAGACGTGCGCGCGTGACCTGTTATCTTTACCTTTTGGACTACTTAGGAGAACACAAAATCAGATTTTGTTGCTTACGAGCGGAATCTCTTGGACTTTGTTCGAGCATTAAATTAGATATCATTTACAGAGATCTATCTGGGAGTCGTTTGTCGGAGATGATGAGTATTATGGAGGTAATCGATTAGAGGCTTTCTCTCGAGTCATCACGTGTGAATTTTCTAACTTTTTCTTTATGACGTCGGGTTTTGACAAATTAACACGTCACCGAGGAGATACGGCGCGCGCCCCGGGCTCGCCCATCAATATCGACGCGGCCACCATTACTCAATATCACTCAAGTGGAACTGCCCAATTTACAGCTACATTTAACTGATTTGATTGAATCCACCGAAAGTTATCACCTCGGAACGATTTCAGGCTCACATTCGGTCAAGTAGATGTAAATACATAATATTTGTATTTCTACTCGTACATTAGATGTGTTATAGCTGTTCATAATGCAAGTAGTGTCCAAGCTATGTCAATGGTACGTGTTGTTAGTGCAAACAGACGTGAACTAATAGCAGTATTGGTATAATTCCCAAAAGTCAGAGTAATTTATAAATACATTATTAATAGCGTGGTACATTCACCACCAGAGTTTCACTAGTGTGAAAAAAGTGTTTAGTATTCTCAAAGCTAATTTGAGGTTATTTCTGTCACATACATTTTAGAAAGGGTTTCTTCAAAACGGAAAGGAATCGTTCCCCTTCGTTCCGTTCACGTATTCCGCTCTTGACCCTGAAAACATTGGGCTTAACCTTCCTCAACGAATATTGCTTCGTGCCGCGAAAAGTTTATAAGATACTTCAGGGATTTTATATTGACTTGCTTAAGATAAACACAACCATGAGTGTGACTCTCAACAAAGTTTTGACCGCAAAAATAAATTTCAAGTTTCTGTAAAAATTGAACCTGCCAAAAGGTCAAGTAAATATTATAAGTGTCTTTCCTGGTATGTATCTATATAAAGAGGTCTATTTGGACACGTTATATTTAGGTAAATAAATACTTGATTGACATCTCAAGGTTCCAAAGATAAGCCGATTATGAATAAAACATTAAATTTATTAAAAATAAACATTAATCCTCACTATTTGTGTCTGAAATCCCCAAACCCTTACTCCCACATCTGAAATATGACTCGTCTTCGTTAAAACCAGCACTCGTGATCCGTCCGAGGTTCACTCGTAATGTAGCGGATCCTTTTTTTTTTTTTTTTTTTTTGCGTGGTAAAATCATCAAATGAGTCCTCCCACCCAGGGCAGGGCGGGAGGGACTGTCAGACTTGTACTGACTAAAATCCACGGTGTCCTTCACGAGCCCTTTACGTACCGGGGTTACGGTGATGGGTAAGTCCCGCGACCCCGGCAGGCTCTGGCCCTCTACAGGCCCCGTCAATGTGCTGACAGTCCTTGAGGCGCGCGTGGAACACAACGCGCCGTCGACCCGGGCATGGTCCATGGTCGGACAGCAAGTCGCCCATTACTCGCTGCCCGCATGCCCGCGCCTACGGTGGCCGGAGATCGTCCTGTGACGTCCGACGCCGTGGGCGTCTACCACTGCGGCTGGGATGGAGGGAGGACGCTGTCCTCTCCCTCAGGCGGCCCGCCTCCTCCTTCACGAGCATGACTGCTTCGCAGAAGGAGGCGACCGCTTCCCACTCCGTCTCGCCCCGCAGCATGGCCTCGACCAATGCCGGGCGCGAGAGGTCTCCGCCTATCGCCGTCGTGAGGACACGGCGGTGCTCTGCCCAAGCGGGGCAGTCCTGCACCGTATGCTCCACCGTGTCCTCCGGACGATCCTCGCAGTGGTGACACCCAGGCGTTTCTTCCCTCCCTATCAGACACAGGAACCTCCCGAAACTTCCGTGTCCGGTGAGGACCTGCGTCATGCGGAAGGTAAGGACGCCGTGACGCCTATCCAGCCACTCCTCAAAGAGGGGTCTTACCGCCGCGATTGCGGCGTGCCCGGACCTCGGTTGCGACAGTCGCTCCCTCCATACTGCCCTGAGATCGCGCCGGAGCTCTTCCCGCCGCGCCTCGACCTGTCGAGGCAGCGGGGATTCGCCCCGGCGCTGCGCCTCCACGCGCCATTCGTAGACGCGCTGGAGGGCAGTCGCCTCCAGATCCCAGGGCAGCAATCCTGCTAGGAGGTTGGCTGATTCGCCGGCGATCGTGCGGTATCCCGATATGAAATCACCGGCCCACAGCCAGTTCAAGCACCCCTCCAGGTGTACATACTTCACCCGCCTACTCTGCAATTAGTGCATTTGGTCTCGGTGCCACGGCTAAACTTTATCTTTTCATCCCTTTTACAACTCCTCAAAGGGCCTACTGTGAGTAACAAACCTCGACATTTGATTAAAGAAAAGTCTTAACAAGAGTGAGCAGTCGCATAAAAGCATTTGAAGTCGTAGATTTAATTAGAATAATGGTTTCTTTCAGGCTCCGTGGCTCCACAAGCTACAAGGTTACATGTCGTCGGTTCGTAAGAGTTCATATTTTAAAATTAGCATTTGAGCGGGGAGTAGCAGATGACATTAGTGCCGGGGCTGGCGACATGAAACAGAATCCACGCGATGCATGCCGACTTAATCCCAGGTAATGGGACGTAATAAAATGTAAGAGGCTAAGGGTAACGACAGACGTGCGCGCGTGACCTGTTATCTTTACCTTTTGGACTACTTAGGAGAACACAAAATCAGATTTTGTTGCTTACGAGCGGAATCTCTTGGACTTTGTTCGAGCATTAAATTAGATATCATTTACAGAGATCTATCTGGGAGTCGTTTGTCGGAGATGATGAGTATTATGGAGGTAATCGATTAGAGGCTTTCTCTCGAGTCATCACGTGTGAATTTTCTAACTTTTTCTTTATGACGTCGGGTTTTGACAAATTAACACGTCACCGAGGAGATACGGCGCGCGCCCGGGGCTCGCCCATCAATATCGACGCGGCCACCATTACTCAATATCACTCAAGTGGAACTGCCCAATTTACAGCTACATTTAACTGATTTGATTGAATCCACCGAAAGTTATCACCTCGGAACGATTTCAGGCTCACATTCGGTCAAGTAGATGTAAATACATAATATTTGTATTTCTACTCGTACATTAGATGTGTTATAGCTGTTCATAATGCAAGCAGTGTCCAAGCTATGTCAATGGTACGTGTTGTTAGTGCAAACAGACGTGAACTAATAGCAGTATTGGTATAATTCCCAAAAGTCAGAGTAATTTATAAATACATTATTAATAGCGTGGTACATTCACCACCAGAGTTTCACTAGTGTGAAAAAAGTGTTTAGTATTCTCAAAGCTAATTTGAGGTTATTTCTGTCACATACATTTTAGAAAGGGTTTCTTCAAAACGGAAAGGAATCGTTCCCCTTCTTTCCGTTCACGTATTCCGCTCTTGACCCTGAAAACATTGGGCTTAACCTTCCTCAACGAATATTGCTTCGTGCCGCGAAAAGTTTATAAGATACTTCAGGGATTTTATATTGACTTGCTTAAGATAAACACAACCATGAGTGTGACTCTCAACAAAGTTTTGACCGCAAAAATAAATTTCAAGTTTCTGTAAAAATTGAACCTGCCAAAAGGTCAAGTAAATATTATAAGTGTCTTTCCTGGTATGTATCTATATAAAGAGGTCTATTTGGACACGTTATATTTAGGTAAATAAATACTTGATTGACATCTCAAGGTTCCAAAGATAAGCCGATTATGAATAAAACATTAAATTTATTAAAAATAAACATTAATGCTCACTATTTGTGTCTGAAATCCCCAAACCCTTACTCCCACATCTGAAATATGACTCGTCTTCGTTAAAACCAGCACTCGTGATCCGTCCGAGGTTCACTCGTAATGTAGCGGATCCTAACACAATTGTTGGTCTATTCTTATTTAATTTCCGCTAGCTGTTTGTTCTATGTTTTTCATTTGTTTTGTAGTAGCGGGCGTCGCAAAGTTAAACATAGAGCGGTATGTTAGGTGAGTTCTGTATGAGACTACGCGACTTTGATGTATCGTGGAGCGTCGGTAGTCGGACCCTGAATATTTACGAGAAGCGAAGGCCCAGGCGCCCGTCGCCTCGCGCGCTCGGAACCGTGTCACATTATTCATGAACTATATTTTATGTTACATCTGCCAAAATACACTCATCGAGCGTCGCATGAGATGAATGCTTCAGCACCTTTAGCTTGCCCATGTATTGGTACTATGTTTTCTTTTTGCTGATTTACTTTTGAATCGGTTTTATTTCCCTTTTACTTTTAAAATAGCCTTTCAATAATAATCAAACTACAAAATTACAGCTTATCTATATATTTCGACATCTCGTAACGCTAGACATCTTGTTAGAAAAAAATCATATAGTTAGGCGAAATTCGTAATCATTTTTCTGAGATAATTTTCTTTGGTAGGTATATTTTAAAATACAACCTTAAAAGTAGTTTACTATGTGGATGAAGCCTTACTAGCCAAAGCATATTATTTGTTGTCTTCATAATAAAAGCCTCAGTTGCATTTTTTTGTCTATCAAAAATTTTTTCATGTTGTTGATGTTCAACAACGTGTAAGCATTCCAAATTACTTTACCTACAATATCTTTTATTTATCATTGATTATTGACTTCCTGACTGAACATTTCATTCCAGTTAACGAAGCAAAGAGCTATTTTATTGTAACATTTTGTTTACGAATGCCAACGGAAAACAACAAAGTCAACAGTTATTTGGGCAATAAATATCTTTATTTTGAATTCGAACGTGCGTAAAGAATAACGGAACAATACCAGAATTAGGTGTAACTCACCGATATTACAGTCATTCGGCAACCGACCTAATTTTTTACGCGAAATGCCTCCAGCTGTATATAATATGTATTTGCAAATTTTCAGCCGAGTCACGAAAATTTTCACCTAAAATGCGATTATTTTGGTTGAAATAACCGAACACCTGGGAGTAATAATAATTACTAAAGGTACTAGTTTTCTGAAATATTAAGAGAAGTAAACAATGGCCGTAACTAGGAGTGTGTCTCTATAATGATGTACCAAAAACTAAGCAGATCAAAGAAAAACATTGAGCTAAAGTAATTGACCATCTCATCGTCGTATTAAATTATAATATTATTCAAAGAAACGAAAAATGTAGAGAAATAAACGAAGAGGTAAATTACGGGCACCGCAATAATTTCTCTTGTGGACATTTTGTTTTCCTTTATTGGTCATATTTATCAGTGCGAACGCCCGCAGTGGCAAATAAATCGCTTGCTCATTTCAAGTGAACCTCTCATTTCTTAGACGGGCGCACTGAACGAGGTTGGGGACGATTAAACTATGTGATTTTGTTCCTCTCAATTCTTTATGTAGTCCTTGCACGCTTGGCAATGGTTGTCGGGTGTCCGCCAACCACCTTCCTTTCGGTACTCAGCTAATAAATATTTTTTGCGACCTTATCCAAAAAATTCAAAAAAGATTTTTATGAATATTGAACATGTTCGCGGGGCTGATATGGCCAGCAATCGCCCAAAATAGAGTGGTTTGGAAGGAAAAAGAGGAGGCCTTTGCCCAGCAGTGGGACACAAACAAGACTATTAAAAAAATGAATACGTCTGCAAACACGGAATGTTTATATAAAACGTCGTTTTATAAAATATATTTCGTGTAAACTGGACTCGCACACTCCAATAAAAACAGCGAAAGCAAACAGTGGACAGTTGACACATTCGCCGAAATAAGAACATGAAATATTAACTATATAAACAACAATTTTATCTTCGTAACAGTTTTATATACTGGCAATTTTCCTGTGCGATATCCGCTACGTAAACTTAATTGGAAACTTGTACAGAAAAGAGAAGAATCAACTTTATTCGAAGCTGCCGCATCTAGCTTCTTAATGACTCATGAATCTAGATACTTGCACAACTAGCTGTGTCCTATTTAAACGCTTAGACGAGAATTTAATTGTAAGTCTCTCGTGTGCGACAGCCTTTTAAATCTAGAATTTTCTACAAGCTAACTTTGATTTTTAGCAATTGCATTCCATTGTACAATTCTTAAAGTTTAGTGTGTATTCTTGAAGTGTTAGATTGTCTCATGCATAGGTAGATTCTAGCACATACCGATTGGTTAATTTGTCTTTGAATACGATAGCCCATAGATCATGCTAGACTTGGTCCCGTAGTGCTGTCTAACTCAAACGCTCCAGCGCAAATATTTTCACCGCCGTGTGCATTCATTCAGGAACAGGTCCACGCTTGGTCACTCACAAACCAAACAAACAGATTTTCACTGCAATGTTTTGACGCAAATTTCAATAGATGGCAAAATCTCCAGTGCTTAAACTCCTTTTATTACTCATGTAAAAGAATTGCGTGGAATCTTTTCGTTTATTCAAATAAAGATGAAAGAATCTTTCATTTTGCTATTCTGTCCACAGACCGCCTACGCAATACCTTCAATATGAGTTAGTAGCATTAATAACATTCAAATAAAATTACAAACATAGAAATAATAGAAGTACCGGAATTTTCCATTCTTTGAAACAATATAGTAACTAGAATGTCTGCAAACATAGATTAAGAGAGTATTATTGGAAAACTGGTTTCGTGAACATTACCTAACTAGAGTACTTAGATGTAACAAAGCGTGTCTGACCTAAGCAAGTTTTGCGTTGTAGGAAGGCCAGTCGTGCCCACGCGAAACACGCCAAGTCAACACAAGTACATAAACCTAGAAATATCGAACCAGCTTTACTTATCAAAGTTTGAAATTCTGTACAAGCAATATAAAATGGGATGATTGTTCCAAACTACATTAGCTGTGTATATCGATATCCAAGTCACTTTATAGTTTTCATTGCCAATATTGTAATACGAGTAGCCTTCGGTATTTTTGCATGTACGAGTGGTTCGGAAAACTTATTTTCTCTTTTTTATTTTAAAATATTTTCACAGACTCTGTTTACAAAATAAGCACTCTTAAAAATACCCAAGATAATAAATATGTTATCTATGTTGTATTTTAGAATTTTGTAGGCTCTTAACATTTCCTTAATAAAAGTCTCAAGAGCACATCCCGTTCGATCCAAGATCGAATTATGAGTTAAATCTCGTCGCGATGAACGCAGCTCAACCGGTAAATGGGGAATATAAATTTGTCTTAAACAAATTCTCTTCCTGATCACGGTGATAGGTTCTCCGGGAAATTACAAGCGCTACAGTTCTTTGTTCATTTTTGATGTGTGATTAATTTTTCTGGAGCATGATGGATCGAAAGGCTTTGATAACAATACTGCCGTCATTTTACAGTGTGTTTGGTTTCCGATTATGGATACTTTAAGGGGTATTATAACTTATTTTGAAAGTAAAATTGATTGTAATAAAATCCTAACCCAACACCTCGCGACCGATGGACTGTACAGTTTTTTAATCCGCCGAATTTTGGTCTGGATAATGAAATGAAATTATCTTTGTATCCAAGAGACTAACATACGTTCAAATGAGGAGCTATTGAAAGATTTACAAAATTTTTCTAAACATTATGTATTGGCCCCAAGGCTGAACCGGGCAGCAGTCGCTCTCAAGCGACTCCTTCCCAATCTCGACGGGCATTTGGCCTCCTGCCGGAGGCTGTACGCCGGTGTCGTGCGGTCCATGGCACTCTACGGGGCCTCCGTGTGGGCCCTGAGCATTCGGAAACGACCACTCAAGTTGGTCATGGCTATCCGGATGATCCGAGGATACCGCACGATCGCGCGCGATTCGGCCAACCTCCTTGCCGGATTGCTGCCCTGGGATCTGGAGGCGACTGCCCTCCAGCGCGTCTATGAGTGGCGCGTGGAGGCGGAGCGTCGGGGCGAATCCCCGCTGCCTCGACAAGGCGAGGCGCGGCGGGAAGAGCTCCGGCGTGATCTCAGGGCAGTATGGAGGGAGCGACTGTCGCAACCGAGGTCCGGGCACGCCGCAATCGCGGTGGTAAGACCCTTCTTTGAGGAGTGGCTGGATAGGCGTCACGGCGTCCTGACCTACCGCATGACGCAGGTCCTCACCGGCACGGAAGTTTCGGGAGGTTCCTCTGTCTGATAGGGAGGTAACAAACGCCTTGGTGCCACGACTGCGAGGATCGTCCGGAGGACACGGTGGAGCATACGGTGCAGGACTGCCCCGCTTGGGCAGAGCACCGCCGTGTCCTCACGACGGCGGTAGGCGGAGACCTCTCGCGCCCGGCATTGGTCGAGGCCATGCTGCGTAAAAAAAAACATCATGTATAAAGAGCCCAAGACCATGCGAAACGACAAGAATTACTGACTTTTTCCTCATTATTTACTTAAGCTCAAAAAGTACCTCTGAGTTTTGCACGAGGTTTTGTATTGCATTTAAAGTGTTTGAGTCAGTATACAAAACGATATTATAATATTGCCGCTTTTTTTATCGTGGTAAAATCATCAAATGAGTCCTCCCACTCAGGGCAGAGCGGGAGGGACTGTCAGACTTGTACTGACTAAAATCCACGGTGTCCTTCAATAGCCCTTTACGTACCGGGGTCACGGTAATTCGTTAGCCCCGCGACCCCGCTAGGCTTTGGCCCTCTACAGGCCCCGTCACTATGCTGACACTCTTTGAGGCGCGCGTGGAACACTACGCGCCATCTTTAACTCTTTCTTAGCGCAAATCCCAGTATTACAAATACCACATTCTTTGAGCGAGCTAAATTATTTCTGCATAAATTTATAAGCTGGCATTATTGACGACCACGTGATTGATCCCATCAAATTTTAAACTAAACGGCCGCCAATAGCACTCCGCCCGTGACTTCTTCCGAGCGAATTTCGAACTTTTCCTCTGTAAATGTCACCTCCCGGCCAACCTCTTTATGGGATACTTTTAGAAAAATCTAAATACATACCGTGTCACCTCATTTGGATTTTAGCACATTTTCATAACCCATCCACAACCCCTTAAAGGGAAAATTAAAGTATCAGTAATCGTAAACCGAACACAGTGTATACATCAATAGAACAGCCTTCAAACAACGCAGGGCTAAAGGGGTGGGATCTACGAAATCGACCCTTAAAAAAATAACAACTACATACAATTTACTAAAAGCCTATGTAAGAGATTCTTTTCTTTTTTTGCTCGCTTCGTTAGTCGCTATTATGATTTGTAGTTTGAAGGGTGTAGTCTATATACGTAACTTTTCTTTCATCTTGAGACAAAGGGTTACGCTTGTTGAGCATAGTAGGTATTATTTTTCCATAGAATCAAAATGTTATTTTTTTCTAGAATTTTATTTCTCACAAGAACATTACATTGCTTACAGCCCAGAGCTAGGACTAATTAATAAAATAACTATGAAACTAATTAGAGAATCAAAGAAACTTTGTCCCAGACGACAGACAATGTCGAGAACTTGCTTTTGAATAGCAATGCCTGTTAAAAACAAAATTTTCTTCCTACTAATTAGCTTAACAATGTTGGAACACAATTCGTAAACTGACAGAAAATTTTCTCAGACATCAAGATCTTATATTTTGAACACAAAGACAGTACACTAAATAAAAGATAAGTTATGATTTAGAGTACTTATTTCTTATGTGATACTTGAGCGAGGTTCGAGATAAAGTCTACGGATCAGAACTACAGATATCGGTATCATTCAGCTAATGTTTTCCAGCAGTGGTTCACCCTGCCGGGGTTGCGGGACTCACAAATTACCGCGACCCTGGTACGTAAAGGGCTATTGAAGGACACCGTGGATTTTAGTCAGTCAAGTCTGACAGTCCGTCCCGCCCTGCCCTGGGTAGGGGGACTCACTTGATGATTATACCACGAAAAAAAAAATGCAGTGGTTCTAGTATTATTGTACCTACCCAAGATAATTAATACAGCACAGCACTACTTTGTCACGAAACACTAGGAGATATTGATATAAAATACACAGTAAAATAAAAGTCGATTGATTGTTCAAATGACATATAGGAGGTAGTTATTCAGGGAATCCCCTCGACATCATGACTAGTTCCATTAATAATTAATTTCATGATTTGTACTCCCCGCATACGTAGGTAGACAATATAAGCCTGTAATTGATTACGGAAGCTGCAATGTTGTTGTCGGATGAAACAACAGATGTATAGTCATATAGGTAGCTGTTTCACTGTTTTATATGGGTACATGGTGAAGTTGTTTTCGTCGATGCAACGTGTCTCAACAAAAGAAGTTTTTCATTAATAATAATATGAAAATATGAATGCATTATGTATTTTATAAGAATTGGCGCTGAACTGAAACTTATGGAAGGAATCGATGGATACCTTTGCCCAGTTGTGGGGTAACAAAAATTACGCGAATCTAATTTAGTTATGATAATAATATAGATAGATAAGTAAAAGGAGATTCATATGTATACCTACTTAAGTGGACGACTTGTATTTGTTTTGTCTTGCTTGATAGCCGCAAACATAATTAATGTAAACTACTTTAATTTATTCTTTAAACTTTAAAATAACGTTTCCAACTGAAAATTATTAAAAGAATAATACAAAGACATAAATCGTACCACACGCTTATCTTCCACAAGTTGTAGGAATCAAGTGAAACGGGTTAGTATATGCTCGTTGGCAAAGAGCCAGCTAGCCAGCTTTGCTTAAGCACTATTGTAGTTTTTGCGTGCCTTTAAACGATTCTATCGCAGCTGTTTTTTACACCTTAAAACAAAGTTTGATGTTACCTTCGTAGGTATCGGCCCAGTTAAATTTCTAAATTTGGAATCCAGGTAAACCCTCGCCATTTAGATTAGAAATATCAAGCCTTTTTGTTGCGAAGAGACAAATATAACCTGCTTTTAACTACTTTTCAACCCATTGTGTGGACGCCGTATGAATAATCAATATTAGTGTTTGGTCGTTTGAATGTATATTTCATACAACACACAGCAATTATTATATTTTTATTTCTGGGCTGCATACCGAGGTACTCGTATTTTACTGAATGTAAACTCCAGTAAATTCTACACATATTTGCCAAACAGCAGACATTTGATTGCTCCAAAGTTGTAAGACGCCGTGTTCAAATTTCCCTAATACGTTTATGAGGTCCTTTTTACGAAAGGTAAGATACCTGGCTCCCAGAAGAACACTGAAGGTCTGACCCAAGTTCACAAGTAGCCGACTTGAATTTCGTAACACGAAAAAGTTTGTGTAACAACAGTGTGCGCCGGCGGTCTTCCCCGAGGACGCAGCCACAACAAATTACTGGCAAACAACTTCGAAATAAATTAACTCTCAACTTTCAAGCGTTTTACTTTCTTTTTGTTAGACGAAAAACAATTTCCTTTGTGTTTTGTTTACGTTGTAACTTTCTTTGACGTGGAAAACGTTCGGTGAAAAATAAACATATTTTAATGTATCGGCAAGTAGCTGATATTAAAGGATATAAATATGTTTTTTATTCATCCGACTTACTGGCTTATGTGTAAATAAATATCGATATAAGATTCTTTCCATTATGTGCGAAGCTCCGACAAGCAGAAAAGGGAATATTTTTATATCGCCATGTAAATGAAGTCGGTTAAAAATGTTCTGGACATTTTGGATTATCTATTAAAATACGTTGTTATTTAGGAGTGGTACCTATTGTTTACAGGCTTGATAATCGATTTAGAAGGAAGAAGAATTATGATGAGGAGTGTATAATATTTATGTAGTTATTTTTTTACCGTAAAGATAATAATGGAAAGGAATTATGAATTGAAATAGCCACTCAAATAAACAAAATCTTGTAATTTATTATAATCGTAACTGATTTGCTAAAATAATATGAATTTGTCTATAAGTTTTTTTTGAAGTAAAACGTAAATGAAAGTTAAAATAATTTTATTGCAAAAAATCTCCAAGTATTTCAAATTCTGTATCGCGAATCGTTTATCTGAATATACATCTCACTACAAACTCACGCTCACGAGCCTGCCAGATACAAACCAACGAAGGGTCGGACAGAGGGACGGATGGACATGAAATTATAGAGATGCCCACTGGCTACAAAACCTAAAAACATACATATGCTCATGTAAGGGTTGGCCAGATAACTTACTTACGCCATCGTCGAAAAGGCAAATGTGTATGCTTTCGTTTCAACTATTTTCAACCCTAGTTGTAAAAGTTGCGGGTCGTGGGGTGCGAGCAAGGTTCCGCATAAATTGCTTTTAATTTCCCGCTTTGTCCATAATACATGATTCTACGTTAATAAGTCCGGAACGTTAATATTCAAGGCCTTCCGTGTAATCACTCGTCTGTACTGCCAACTGGTAAAACAAACCCACTTATTTATATTTACAGTAAACTTGAGCCTGATATTGTTGTTTTCACAAGGAAATTTGAATTTGTTTATTCAATTCCGACTCATTTCGTCGTCAAACAATGTGCTAAAGATACAGTAAATTAGATTCTACCTTTGATTTTATGGAGTAAATTAATTTTGGGCTGCTAATTAACCCCGACAAGTTGCCTACGTGTAGACATTATGTTTAAATGAAGTTAACAAGAGTCTTTGTATAACGCTGACTTATCAAAATTGAGTATTTCTTTATCATAAATGATGACAATACTTACGATGATTAAAAGAAGAAAGTGTATATAAAATATCTTACACACATATGTCGGGCAGCGAGTAATGGGCGCCTCGCTGTCCGACCATGGACCATGACCGGGTGGACGGCGCGTTGAGTTCCACGCGCGCCTCAAAGAGTGTCAGCATAGTGACGGGGCCTGTAGAGGGCCAAAGCCTGCCGGGGTCGCGGGACCAACGGATTACCGTGACCCCGGTACGTAAAGGGCTATTGAAGGACACCGTGGATTTTAGTCAGTACAAGTCTGACAGTCCCTCCCGCCCTGCCCTGGGTGGCCCCGACTCATTTGATGATTTTACCACGATAAAAAAAAAACACACACATGTCTCTAGAATTGCGAGATTTATTTCTGCTATTCATTGTTCCATAACAGTTTAGCATATTTTGAATGTTAAATTGCCTGTGGTTATATTTACGAGTATCTGATACACGCAGATAAAAACCGATAAATGTAAGCAACTGTTCATATGTTTTACATTCAACATAATGGGAACTACATTATACGAACGTTACAAAGTCTTTTTTTATCGTGATTAAATCATCAAATGAGTCCTGCCGCCCAGGGCAGAGCGGGAGGGACTGTCAGACTTGTACTGAATAAAATCCACGGTGTCCGTCAATAGGCCTTTAAGTTCCGGGGTCACGGTAATTCGTTATTCGGTAGTAGCGTTACAAAGACTTAGAAGAACTCTACCTAAATAGGGTTACAATGTTCTTTCGGTTTAAAGAGTTTATTCTCATAAAAGAACACAAACAGTTCACTTAAACTATGAGATATACACAATACAATCATGCAGTAGTAAAATAAAAGAGCTCCGTGAGTCGGTGGTACTCGTAGGGAAACAAAATAGTAGAATTGGGGTAGGTATACAAAATTTTTGTTTTACATTTTATATTTAAATCTGTTATTTATTCTAGTTTTGTAGGCAATCTTTTTGAACGTATTGTCTAAGCATTCTCTTGAAACAGTTAAAATTTTTAGTATTAATAATATTGTCTGGGAGTTTATTGAATAGTTCGACTCCTTCAAATAATATATTTCTTTTTCCATAATTCTTTCTGGAAACTTTCCAAATTAACACCGGCGTTAAGTCTACAAAAACAATTGCCCATCGACAGCCCGTTAAGATAGCCATTTGGTGCTCAACGACAATACAGATTGACACATAAATTGTGGTACAATTTCCCTTTATTCTGGGAAATTAGACATTCAAAACTCAATTCTCGGCCAAGAGCCCAATTCTGAATGCAATTTACGGCTAATTAGACTCTTAAGTACAGAGGCCGGTGGCGCGAGGCGCGAGCCTGAAGTCTCTGAGGAAGTTTGCAATGGTCGCGTTAATGCGCGCGGGGTGGCGAGGCGCCAGCACGGCCCTAATGTGCAATAACTAGCACTGTTTTGTTTCTGTCGCCAACTTAACATTCTGCTCGCCGACTCACTACTTGTCTTAGCGAGGCCGAGCTGAGACCCCGAGTTAAATGTAGCGTGGGATAGCTTTCTTGTTGTGCTATCATATTGTTGTTACTCAATTTACAAAACGGTCGCATTTCTAGAACATTTTTGCACACTACTTACGGAACGAAGCTTCTCAATAAATATAATAATACAATTACCTGGAAAGGATATGGCTGAAATGCTTCACAAAACTCTTACAAAATTAAATGTTCAACCAAAGGCCTCAGAGATTGTTTTTACAATTTCTAAACCACTCTCTTTACTTATTCAAATATCCGCAATGATCAAAACTGAAAGTAATATTTTCGCGAAATATTCGGCGAAATTATTTCCTTCCCTCAAAATTCGCCTTACATTCGCGCTAAAAGCATTCCAGAGCTTCTTAATCAACGGTCTACGAATATTAATTTAATTAGTTAAAAGTTTTTATAACTTTTAAGTAAAAGGTGGAAACGAAAAAAGCTTCCGCGCGGGCGCCGACGTTAAGGAAACTTCAGCTTTTGAATTCAGACAAGCAACATTTATTTGCGTTGCCTACTTTGCAAATCAATTAAGTGAATGAATAGGGAACATCTTTCGTAATGTGCCTGGGAAGGTAATTTCTTGTACATTATCGTGTTCTGTACAAAATATGAGTGTAAATTGTGTAATGACCAATGTATATTCATGGCGTAGCGAGGCGGCGCGGTGGAGAGGCGGTTAGGTGGCGAGCACCTCGGAAGCAAGATGTATTATAAGCGTGCAGCATCGCAGACTCGGCATCCCCTAACAAATGTATGTATCCTCCACGCTTCCTCTGATACATGACGCTCCGCCACGTAAATGATTCAGGCGCAAATTGCGGACCTCCCTCAGATAATCACGCTTTTTGAATGAACAATGTAAGCAATAATTGAATCATTTCATTAAGATTTGGGAAGAGTGATTTTTATTTGTAGTTGAAAACGGAGGGGTTTGTGCCTGCGAAGACAGCTGTTCACTCCAATTCACATAATAATAAAATTATTAGTCTTAAACAAAGTCGTATATTGTTCACGGACGTTAAGAGCCGAAAAAACGTTCTTAAGTCTATCAACCTTGGTCGCGGGACTAACGAATTACTGTGACCCCGGAACTCAAAGGGCTATTGAAGGACACATCGGATTTTAGTCAGTACAAGTCTGACAGTCCCTCCTGCCCTGCCCTGGGTGGGAGGACTCAATTGATGATTTTACCACGATAAAAAAGCATACTTAACGGTTCAAACAATTCAATACATTGTTAATAACATCCTCTTGGGAAAAGCATAGACGAGTCGATGGAATATTAATAGTTTTGTCACATGTGTTCAGCCATTTAATGAAGCACACACGAAACATTGTACACAGAAAATGTTCGTAATTATTACAATTCCGATAACAATGTTTATAAATATTTAAGTAGACAATTCGATACAATGGTTTCGTAGATCCCCTAACTGATATACCTAATAATTTCAATGCATCATTAACGACTCATAAATTCAGCAACAATTATTACGTATACAGCGCTGTGTTTTTTTATTCAAAATTCACTTTTAATAATTTCAAACATTTATGAATGTAAAATCTTTCTCGACGTTAAAACCTACAATACTTGATTCGCTTATTTAACCCTAATATGAGTTTTCCCAAGACGAGTTTTAGCTAAACGTTTGAACGTCGTAATCCACCATATTTCATCATAACGTTTAGGCCCAGTTTTAAGAGAAGGATTTAAAAACAAACCGCGTATGTATAAGGCTGCTTAATCTTGGATTAAGAGCGAATGTCATGCTCGTGTAGGGATGTGAGAAAAACGTATAGATTCGTTCCTTATCCCCGGCGCGATAGACAGCCCCGTATGGCATGACGGTAGCCTTTGAAATCACGTTGATATGTGGGATGCGGGAGTTCTAAGGTTAATAATTCTTTCGTTTATTCTTTGACAAGGCCTTGTTTGTCGAGAGCCCTTTGTTTTTTGATTGGATTTTTATATTTAAAGAAATGTTTGCGTCACAGAAAAAATGTATATCACTGAACTTTTCACTTCTTGGTTTATATTTAACCTACGAAGAGATAATCCATGCATAAATATTTAAGCAATCTAAAACAACGACTACTAGATTAAAAAGTTACTCGACGATAATCTCCCCACTAAAAACTTTAGTCGTAAACTCCTAAAAATGGCCCAACATCTAAACTCTGTAACAATAAAACTACAAAAACATTAAAGATTTAGTGTCTCGATACACACAACTCCAGTTTACGAAAAAAAGTTTAAAACCCCAACAGAAAGTTTTCGCCTTAAACGACAACGGAGTCACTATCGTTGTTACAAACTGGAAAGTCGCATTATCTGATAAGTACGAACCTCCTTTTTCAGAAAACTTCCGTATCTCGGTCAAGTTAAGGTTTAGTTGGAGATTACGTCGTTTCCGCTAATTCATCTGAGATTCAACCCGTTTTCAAGCAATTTGCTCGTCCTTTAATTCGTTGATGAACGTGTTAAGATCTAATATAATTTCTATTGAAACACTTAATTCGTTCTTTCCCTTGATTGATTTAACTGTTTGGCACTTGACATTTCATTAATATTTTATAATTCTGTTGAAATTATAATTGAGTTTTTCGAATAAGGCAAAACACCTAAATGTTTTTTTTAACTAGACTTTGTTTCCCATAAATATTACAACCATGTTTCTAGTGAAGAAACAATGTTAAACATAACGATCACGAAGATTACAACAAAGTTTGAACTTCTGAATTTATGTTTAATAAAACTTATACTAAAAGACAGTGTCTTAGTGATCTCATGTATTCAAAGACAATGTTTAATTTAATTTTTAAAGACATCAACTGAAACACATTAAAAACCATACCTACATTTACTCAGTACCTACATTTATACAAACACGGAACAGCGCACAGAACACTGAAATTACATTATGTTGTTCGCAGCGTTATGTTACTGTCTACCCTCTTTTCGGTAAAGGTAATAATACCATTGACCCCATCCCCCAATATATGATACCCACGGGGCACAACCGGAGTGGTTTGCACCTTGCTTGGGAAGAACCTCGAAACATTTCTGAAAATAAAATATTTAGAAAGCACAAAAGCTTAATTTCGCAACCTCGCTCCAACTTAATGCAGTTCATCAAGTTTCATTTGAAAAATAAAACAAAATAAACTTACTAATTCCTCTCATAAGTTTCCTTGCTTTAAACTTAGTTTAAATGTAGAGCAGCATCCGTCTAGCGCCTGTTTCATTGAACAATATTATTTAGAGAGTAATTAGACTCTTCGTCCTTTGATTACTCTTTGTCAATTAAGCTTAAATTCTTTTATTTTGTTTTGTAAAATGTCGATAAAAATACCAATGCATCTGTTATTCATTATGAAAAAAGACCAAACAAAAAAAACCGACGGGTTGCACTCTGGGAGTGCCGGCAGAAGTGAAAACTTCAATAGTAATAAACACACACGAACATTCGCGCAAGCGCCCTGCGCCGTCTTACGAATTTTCAATCAGGTCACGTGTCCTGACGCGAGTTTAAATTTTTTTACCCATTCCAAAAAAGTGCACAACGCCGCTAAAGAAGTTTTCACTTCAAAAAAAGAAACACGGAATAAAACGAATATGAAAAACAGTTTGTTTATCGGTTTTCACTGAAGTAAAATGATAATTTCATCTCATCTAAAACGAGCTTTATTAAATCAAATGCGTATTTTATTGCTCAGAGAGACAACGCAAAATCTGATAGGAAAATACCGCTTCTAGTAATTTAACGAAAAGCGGTATTTATAGCATAAGTCCTTTGAGCATGCTTGACGAGACTTCCAGTCAAAGTCAAAAAGCTCAAGGAAGATTTAATTCCGTAATTATTCTTCATTAATTTCTAGTACCTATTAACATTTACTTGATCCCTTTTCATTTTAAACTAGCCGTTGCCCGCGACTGCGTACGCGTGAGGTTCGTGATTTAAGTAATTGGGATTTTTTATGTCAAATGGTCCTAAATTGCATTTTTTGTATGTGTATGTGAGATAACAGATATCTCGGATAATTCATAACTGAATTGGTGTATTCGAAGGAGCTTTTTTTTTACGTGTTAAAATCATCAAATAAATCCTTAGATTAGACATACAGATTAGAAAGAGCTAACTTTCAATCGCATATTCATTTGCAAGTCGAACTTTGAAGAAAGGTACTTACGTATAATATGTTAAATCATCAAAGTTATATAAACTTTAAATACTACTTCCATACCAACATTCATTGTCCACATCCGAAAATGTATTCAATGTACAGACAATCGGGTTCTCTGTTTTATTATATGTATAGATCTCTTACAAAATCGCCTCTTTCAAAGCTTGTTACACTTCAAATACTTCAGGTTTATAATTCCGCTATTTTTAGACACCACTGAGCGACGCTCTAACAGCTCCGCGCTAAATGAACCTTTGAATGGCACTTTAAAAATGAGTATGCAAAGTAGCATCAAGAATTTATTAAACCGTTTGGATTTATGAAATCTACATTTCAGTTTCAAAAATAGACCATTCAAATAGCGTAAACCGAATTAAATAGTGTGGCAGGAAGTGTCGCGGGCGGCCATAATCCGGCTTTTAAGTAAATAAAACGCCGGCCATGCTTCAGAGACTACCGCGGCCTTCCAGCCTTTGAATACGTAATGAACGACCTTTTAGATCATTAAAATGATTGTTTATTTAATCAATCTTTATATTATAATAGATTTCTTGCGAATTTTGAATGCAGTGAGTGACTAAACTTTTCCGATATTGTTTGACATCAGTATTTTGATAGAAAAATATCACTGACTTCCACGTTCCATTTTGCGGGCTTGAACACTAAACTAATATTTGTATGGTACAGATATTTGTTTGTAGGATTAGTGTATACGCACGTACGATTCCGGAGTGCTCTAGTGCGAGCTGTGTATCAAAACAAAAATCCAACTATTAACGTTCCACAATAGCATATGGAAACTATTATACATTTCTCTATATACTATAAATTATTATCTGTATAAGTCGGTTAACAAAACTGCAATCCAACCGATATACAACGTAAAAATTCTCGAACAAATCTAATTTCTGTTCTAAAAGAAACTTCATTTCGCAAGATTTATCAGTTTTAAAGTGATCGATCTAACTGCGAAGCTGGCGTAGTCACTGCACACGAAACTCGTAGCACGTCTACGTCGTAGCTAACCGTGCTACGAGAAATACTAGGACTCATTTAAAGTTACACCAACACAAGCGGCTGGTTTGTTTTTTTTGTGTAAAATAACGTCGCGTGGCTCCCGGCAAGGAATATGTCACCCCCTCCTCTTCCGGTCGATGTCATAAAAGGCAACTAGGGGATTATGGAAAGAGGATGGGCGGTAGAATCTTAAAGAAATTTACTGGGATCTGCAATCTGTTTTTCAGGATGATGAATATCGAGATATACTGCTAAAAATGAAAAAAAAAACGACGGGTTGCACTCTGGGAGTGACGCCCGAAGTGAAAACTTGAATAGTAATAAACACACACGAATATTCGCGCAAGCGCCCTGCGCCGTCTTACGAATTTTCGATCAGGTCACGTGTCCTGACGCGAGTTTAACATTTTTACCCATTCCAAAAAAGTGCACAACGCCGCTAAAGAAGTTTTCACTTCAAAAAATGCATTAACTTATGATTTTGTTTGATAGCAGGTGTGTTGTCACTACACAATCAACACACTGACATCAAAATCAAATTGAACAATTATTCGTGTACCTAAACAAGGACACTCGATTCTATTCAACATGAATGTGACACATAAACGTCGTAATTGGACAATTACTGTAAACCCGGTGGCATGTGTACCACTACATTTATACGAAATGTGGTAATTATCGTAGTCACGCAAACGACTAATTATTATATGTACACGCACAACGTTAGCAAAACCACTGTCATTTGCGCGCCATCTTGATTTCCACTCATATTTTATGCCGTCAAGTGTAATAGGAACATTTTAAATTAGCTTTTGTCCAACTTTACTTATGTCGCCTCTGGGATTGAGCGAAAATGTTTATTGTTGTTTTTTCTCTTAACGTTGTCGCTAAATGGCTGTTGTGGCTTTTAAGCTCATTGATTATCGGGGTTTAAAGAATAAAAAGCAAAAGTTCCATCCATTGTACAGTGCTAATGAGCGCGACAACTTCTTCTAAGTAAAAAGGATCTGGCAAACCGCTGGAGAGACACTGTTTGTACTTTGTTCTACTGAACACAAACAAAGTCAAATTAAATCTTTACAGTAAATACTTGAGTCTGTTAATAGTTTGTTTTTAGATAACCTAGTTCGCTGGACCTAATTAATGTGAAATCCGCTTAAATGAAAACCGTTCACTGAGCTTGCGGTGTATTGCTGAAAGCGTTTTTCCTCGTATATTGAGACATGGCTTTATACGAATAATACCTAAAAACGGCAACAAACCTCCTGAAGAACCTAAGACTTACTGACCCACTTTAACTCCCATACCGGTGGTTGTCACTGTTGATTCTGGCTTTCAGGAGTTGCAGTGATCTGGGAATAGTGTAGTGGATTTGAACCAAAAAAAAAAACAAGTTTATATGTATGTAAATATTATTCACTAAAAGTATAACGCCGTAGCCTAATTACTGAAAGTATTTTCTCAGATATTGGGCCTAACACAAATGTACGCGCTGTTAAAAGTTTGAACAGATGAAAAAGTATACTGAAACCGAAAAAGGACTTTCTCTAGTTTATTCTGCTCAACTCGGAACAGTTGTAGCCGCGGGCGAGGCCAGTTACAGTATTATTGAAATCAGACTATCCTACAACATTATGTAAGTAGCAACCTATTTCCATAAGATTACGTTCCTCATTCTTCAAACCAGTAATACCTCTTTCGGAATAAAATAAACGAATCTTAAGCATACGAAAACAACGGCTCGTTCGGAAATTATTAAGACGGTGTAAGCGACCGGGCATCTGTTATTTCTAGAAAGGAATTCAGGAATCCGGAAAGAAATTTCCGAATTCAACAATATTTATTTTGCTGTGAAATAATGAGAGCGGTGCCCAACGGAGATAGCTGTTACGAACTCCTTGCTCAGTGGAATTAAGCTGAGGATTGTCTTCCAACATTACGTTTTAAGTTTTTATTTTGTTCAGTATTATATCCCGCATAAGCTGTGAGATCAAAGTAAGGGAAATAGGTCACAGTAGAGCTCTTCGGATCGGTAACCAGAACGGCATAATAGCTTTTTGATACTGAACCCATTTTTTGTATAAATATACATGTACTTGAATACACTTCCAGTTTTTTTACCTTATCCTTAAATTATTTTATTTTACTCACAAGCTTCATATACTCATCCATCAGAAGCTTCATGTCGACTAATAATTCATAATTTGCGCACTCAAACTTCCACGCAAAAATCGAGACTTTTAAGAGAGGTTATAACATTTGCTTGAAAATCATGTGCTTATTTAGTACGTATAATATTGAACGCTTGGAAAATTAAACTATTTTCATAAAATTATATGTTTTATGTAATGGAATCTGTAGGTAAACTAATTCACGTATAGGTGTAAAATTCCCAATTATATCGCTTCTAAAATCTAATTGCCTTTTAGTAATAAGATAAGAATGTACTACATAAATGTCTTATGTTCATATACCGATAAAATCTCGACTTACATAACAATAAGCATTCTCATCGGTAAACTTTTACGACAAGCGTGGTTTGATAAAAATCTTTGTTTTCCTTTTGCCTCAAAAAGCTGCTTAGGGTTGCAAAAAACGCGGGTTTTGTTAGATTGCGTCAGTATGATGAGACGCAATATTTTATGGTTTAATAGGTACGTTCTGTATAATAAAACGTATACGTATGCAAGTGTCGTAATTGTGCGATGTAAGGATCTGTGTAGAGTTTGATAACATTATTAATCATTCTAATATTATAAACGTAAAAGTTTGTTTAGATGGATGGATGTTTGTTACCTCTTTCATGCAAATACCAGTGAATGAATTAGGACATTTGATACACAGATAGTTTTATAACCTGGATTAACATAAAGGATAGTTTATATCCCGATTTTTTTGTTCCCGTGGGATAGTTATCGAGTTGTAGCGGGCGAAGCTGCTGGCAACAGCTGGATCATTATAAATAATTATATCATTTGAAGGTTGGGTTAGGTTACGCAATTAAATGTAGGGTAAAACTAGGTAATACGCCCTAGCTGATAAAACGCCCCGTCTGGTCGCTGTTGGCGTACATAACTGCCCCGGGCCTCGGCCACGTTGTACGCCAACAGCGATCATCTTCGCGTGTGGTTTAAAGCAGTGAGTTTGAGTGTTAGAATGACGGGGCGTTTTGTCAACTAGGGCGTTTTACCTATTTTTCCTCTATTATTAAAATATGTGAATCTACATTACGCCTATATAAAAAGAGTTACTAGATAGCAGGCACACAAATAGCGTTTATCGTCAGATATGTTTTTAAAATCCACCGCACAATTCTAAAACTATAAAACATTTTCAGTAGAATTCGAATCCATGCTATCTGCATAAGCAAAATCAATACTTTCACAACTCGTTATTTCTTAAACTAAGCAAATGATTTTGTTCATTCAATTCCGTAGTTGAGTCGAGTGCGAACTTATTATGTTTCGTAGAACGAGCTTTGCTACGGAAATGCAGTGCACTTCGAGAGAAGCTCGACTTATAAATTATTCAAGTAGTGAGACACTTCAAATATAGAACAGCCGCTGCGCGTTATTTTGAGAACAACGACTGCTCTGCCGACGTGGCTTCGACACCGCCGCGACGCTTGACCTCCTTCTGACCTTACACTGTGACAATGCTTCGTTTCAATGTACCCAACATTCACTCCCGACTTCGATTACTATTCAAACTATTTATTCAAAAGGCTTGTCACTCAATTCCCTAGCCATTGTCTCCCGAAGTATTTTTAGATCTACCTGTTTACCCATTGGTATCGGAAAGTTTCCTTTCAAAATATCTAAAATGATGAGTTTCGTCAGGAAATACAAGCAAATATATGATCTTACTTTTGTAATTTATTGCCCTTTAAACCAGTTTATAGCTGTGCAAAGACGTCGCTTTATGGTAATTACCTTTTACACGTTCAAAGCTTTCCAAAAGGGTCACGTATGTTTTTTTTATCACGTTAGTTCCCTATGAGAGCCCCGCAATCATATTTTCATCAAGATTGTCTCTTTCTAAGAACAAGCGAAGCTGATTATTGTGGATTCTAGACTTTGTTATTGAGAAGTATACAAAATATCTTAGATCTATGTATATCCAAACTAATATTATAAATGCGAAAGTAACTCTGTCTGTCTTTCTGTCTGTCTGTCTTTTCTTCACGCCTAAACTACTGAACCGATTTGTGTGAAATTTGGTACAGACATAGTTTGGAACTTGAGAAAGGACATAGGATAGTTTTTATTACAAAAAAAAAAATATTCCACGCGAACGAAGTCGCAGGTTAAAAATATTTTCAGCTCTATGAATAAATACAAAACATACCCCGCATTAGTATGATCAAGGTATCTATTGAATATTTCTAATTCAGTTATGCTGGACATATTTTAAAACCTTTTTCATAGTTCTATACATCATCGCATCGTATAGACAACATTTCAATAACCATAAACTGTGTATAAAAAGCTTGAAAGGCCGATGAGTGTGACGTATACCACATGGGGACCATTGGATGACGCCGCGGGCTGGGACCCGGTATTTGAATAACGTTTTTAGCTACGGATACAACTCAATATTTTGAACACCAGTAAGCCTTTTATTGTAACACCAAATATACAAAGAATTTTCTCTTTGAAGCCACGTCCTGTAGAATTAAAAATGTAACATTTTAATTTTCGAAAGTATTGCCCAATAAAATATTTATAGCGATCCCGATTTTCATGTTCATAAATACTTTTCCATTTTTAGGGTTCCGTACACAAAAGGCAAAACGACACCCTATTACTTAGACTCTGCTGTTCGTCTATCTGTCTGTCCGTTCGTCATCTGGATGTATCTCATGAACAGTGATAGTTACACAGATGAAGTATTTCTGTTCAACAAATACTTAAAAAAAAACATCTCGGCTCCCATACAAAAGATATGATTTTTTTGCCGTTTTTACAGTATGGTACGGAAACCTTCGAGCGGGAGTTCAACTCGCACTTGGCCGGTTTTGTTAACTTTACGCCCGTATTCATAATCGTTACTCAAGTATTGATCTCTTCTCAACTCTGATAGACTTGATTTTTTTTTAGTGTGGTAAAATCATCAAATGAGTCCTCCCTCCACCCAGGGCAGGGCGGGGGGACTGTCAGACTTGTACTGACTAAAATCCACGGTGTCCTTCAATAGCCCTTTACGTACCGGGGTCACGGTAATTCGTTAGTCCTGCGACCCCGGCAGGCTTTGGCCCTCTACAGGCCCCGTCACTATGCTGACACTCTTTGAGGCGCGCGTGGAACTCAACGCGCCGTCGACCCGGGCATGGTCCATGGTCGGGCAGCGAGTTGCCCATTACTCGCTGCCCACATGCCCACTCCTAAAAGAAAAAATGTTAATTGCGACTTAAATATCTACTCTAGCTTCTCGTGATATAAATAAATATTGTAGCTTGAAATTTAATATTGGTTCACTACAAAGAGAAAAGCTGGATCTCTATTTTCTTTAGCTTGCTGTGACGACTGCGCAAAGTACTAAGCAAGCAATAATAGCGTGCAGGTTTGAAAATTCATTTCACAAAATGTAATACCTTTTAAACTATAAATTGTTATCAAAAGACAATTTAATCCGTTTCACACAAATCTAAAGTGTGTCTATCTAAAGGTGGTTGATCCAAAAAGTTACCCATGTCAGATAACAGTTTGACATTCAACGTATCTATTCAATATTAAATGCCGTTTTATTATTCTATTCTGTCGTAGCATATAACATAGTATCTATTTTAAACACGTAAAACGAACAATTCAAACACTAACATAATTTATAAATGTCTGCAATAATACGCTTTATTGAATTTTACGACTGTTTTAAATTTGCCAGACGTGAGAGCGATTCCATCGTTAAAAATAGAGGACGCCTTTTTAAAAATTATATCGGAGAGCAGACACAATACCTAGGCTAGGTCAGTCACTTACAGTGCTATAAATGTTTGCGTCCCGACCATACAGCCTGCTTTTATTCAATTACTATTATTTTATGCCTTTGTGTTAAAATTTTACGCCTGTTATAATTTTAACCCCTTTCATAAATCCAACAGTATATGTTGCTTATAAAAGCGGTAATTGAAACAGTAAAACGGTGTGTATCACCACGTCACTAACTGGCAGCAAGCATCACAAGGTTTTTATTTTATTAATATTTTTTGGTGGACAGCAGAAATTTTTGTTGACAGGCTTTAAAATGGACGTAACTTTCAAAAGTTCATACTAATAGCTTATTACAAACTACATGCAATTAATATCTATTTCAAAACGAATCAAATGATGCCAAAACTAATTCAGTAGTTTGTTGATAAATTGCTTTCAACATTGCTAAATATCGTTTCAACGCAAACAGTCACGCAATTATTTTGATATCTAAAGCGGTTACCACATAATGTGGGCCGATACTACAATAGTTATGTAACATTTCCAGTCGCTTATATTCTCGTTATAACGCATAAGTGCACAATATTGGGGCATTTCCGGACGAGGTGCAGCCGAATCATTGCGCGGCCCACTGCGAAACAGTCGTGCGACACACAGAATAATGACACAAAGGCTTTTTTTAAGAACCGCTATTATCTTCCCACTGCAAAGATTTTACGCCCCCAGGCTAAATTAAAATATCTTGCTAGAAATGAACTTGAAGTAAAGCTTTTCTATGACACTGTTTGTGAAATATTAAATGAAGTTACAAAGATGTATAAGATCGTAAAAGTTTTCTGTTTAGTACTTCCGCGAGGGTCGTCGAAGACGCTCCAACTTTTGCTAAAGCCGAGAGTCGTAATTCTGCACTCGTCTGTCATCTTTGCATTGTTATAATAAAGTCTATTGTGTTTTACGACGAACATGACGATCACTTATTAGGCATGAACTTCTAGGTGTTCGTAGAGCACTGTAATTTATTTTCAAAAGGTTCAAACTTCGTCACTTACGTGTTCATTTACGACCTATAAAATGTCAACCCATGAAGTTTCGATACAAACAAATTACCCGGCCCACATTTGCAATACGAGCAAGAAAATAAGCAATAACAATATTTTTATGTAGCGACGAGTACTTTATAGGCAATTTTTCTCTGCGAATTGTGTTTTGATGGCACAGCCTGGTATGTTATGAATGATGAGGCTATTTATTTATAGTGACTATAAAGTTAAAAAGAGTTTGTTAATATTAAATATATATAATATTAAACTAACTACTAAATGTATTTCTTCCAAATACAAACTTAAGGTTAGACATACGGATCATTTTCATACATTGCTCTCGCTTATCGAAGTGACAAATTACGCAAGTTCATTAGCTAAGTAAACTCATTTCCTCGGAATAGCATTTTCTAAAAGTGAAGTCCTTGCTGATTCGGTCGCAGATGCACACGATGATATCCATTAGCTGGTCCCTATGAAACATGGTGAGGTAAAAGATGTCGTGGGCAATTTTTTTAAATATTATATAATTTACAGCATGCAAAAGTAAGATACAGACTAGGGAATCCAATCCCGCATCAAAATCAACATCCTCCAGGTCTGCGAGATTGACGACAAATCCCGCGGAACCCTCGGAAAAAAATAAATCAAGACGAGAAAAGTATATTTTTTTCATCACTTTTAATATCCAAGTACAGTTAAAAATCGAGCAGTCGTGGCCCAGTGGAATCGGCCCCGACTAACGAGTTGTAGGTTTTGGGTTCGAACCCAGTGAGGCGTATTATTTTGTGTTATTTATTTCATCACCACTGCTCTCAAAACGGTGAAGGAAAACATTGTGAGGAAACCAGCATGTCCTAGAATTAAAAAAGACGTGTAACATATACCAACCAGCACTGTGCCTGCGTGGTGAATTATAGCCCACTCTGGGACATGGACTAGGCCATAACCCTGTGGCCATCGTTAATTTCCCATCAGTGAGAACATTGTGATCCCGCAGTTTCGGGATTCCAACTAATGCAGACCAACAAACTGATCTTTGTGGAAACATATTTTTTCCTACTCCTCCACTATTATTTTCTGATTAAATTCGTTGCAGGATCCAAGACAGGTAAATTCATTCTGCGGGACACGTCGAGCTTCATTGTCTCGGCGCTTTTCTGGTGGTTGCCACTGTTGATTCTAGCTTTCAGGAGTTGCAGTGGTTTGGAAATAGTGTGGTGGGTTTGTCCCAAAAAAATAAAAAAAAACTGATCTTTTTCTTCATAAGAGAACAAGCTGTGCCGTGCAAAACTTCAATACCAGTAGGTATGAACCAAAATGTTAAGTTTGCTGGTCATTACCACACCCTTAAACGTGACCACACCTTTCAGATACACGCTGTAGATATCAAACAACAAAACTAACAGGTTTAAATTTTCCCAGGGATGGTTATACTAAACTTTTGTATAGAACATGCGCGGTGTTACTGTACACCGAACAATAGATTGCGCGGTAACTGCACCAAACTACAATAGCATTTTAGGAATTTTATGAAACTGACGGCCAGGTTTTCATCGCACATTAATAGTTTTATTTTAGTTTCAAGTTATATCCCGTTTTATTGAACGTTTTGATAAAACCTGCTGCTATGTGGTCGGGAATAAACCGGTCAAGTGCGAGTCGGCATAAAAATCACGTTTGTTGTATGGGAAATATTTATTAAATATTTATTTTATTGTTTTTGATATAACAGTGGTAACATAAATACATCATCTGTGAAAATTTAACTGTTTAAGACTCCGGATTCATGTTATACAGCCTGGTAGCAGACGGACGTACAACGTAATCTTAGTAATAGGGTGCGGAACCCTAAAAAGCTGAAGTTAGAAAGGCTAACAAAGTTTAATATTATTCATTTTCATATTATTTGAAGAATAAATACGTAGTATATTTCTGTTGCTTCAAGATTGGTACAGTCAGTTCCAAAAATTTATAAACCTCAACCAGAATTTGTTTTACTTGATTTGTGTTCCGTACTTACGGTAGACAATGAAATACATTCCAGTCGATGTATACATCTTTTATGAGGCTGGTTGTACCTGATCACTTAAAATCATCACATGAGTCTTCCCACCCAGGGCAGAGCGAGAGGGACTGTCAGATTCGTACTGACTAAAATCCACGGTGTCCTTCAATAGCCCCTTACGTACCGGGGTCACGGTAATTCGTGAGTCCCGCGACCACATCGCTGATCACATGGCAAAATATCAAACTAAATGAATTCATATGTAACGAAGCAGATAAGACTATTTCACTTTCAAGAACTACATAAAAGCCTTTTCGTTTCAAACCGTGGACAACATGCGGGAGGATATAAGTCATCATAACGGTCGCGCCCATGATCCCGAAAGGTTAGATAGTGGTGTACCTATGTCATAACCACCCTTCTCATATATCCACAGTCCGTGTAACGGTATTAGCTTCTGACAGGGGGCGTGCCCATCACCATTTATCAGTCAAAACTTGAAAATGTAACTATAGTTATTTATGCAACTGTTGTATAATCAGGGGTATTAAAACACGAATGTGGGTTTATCACACGAGGCGTAGCCGAGTGTGATAATAGTATCACATGAGTGTTTTAATACCTAATTATAACAGTTGCATACAAGACTTTATCCACAATCATGATGTGAATCCTTTATAAAAGATTCTCAATTCAATTCAATTCAATTCAATTCAATTCAATTCAATATATTTATTTGTGAACATAGGTATATAATAGATGTTACATTCCATGCAGTCGATCACTATGCCTACCATTTAATGGTGTACAAATATTAATTAATTCTATTCAAATAATACATCAAAGAATATAATAAATCAATAACAGGGAAAGAGTCAATAGGAATGTCAAGAACAATATGAAATATAAATGAAATACTGTGGTTAAATGTCAATTTTAAAACTTGAAAACACGTCATTATTCGTAATGTCATAAAATGAAAACAATGAAAAACTTTATGTCAATGTCAATTACAAAATTCGTCAACCCACAACATCACAATATAATATTATCATTCAAAAATTCCTCAATCGAATAATATGCTTTATCTATTAATAATTTAAATAGCATTTTTTTAAATAAATATAAAGTCTCTGCTGCCTTTACACATTTCGGAAGTTTGTTGTACAATTTAGGACCCATAGTGAAAATGCTTTTCTGAAACATTGCAGTTTTACTTGGAATTAAGTTTAACTTATCAGCTCTACGAAGGCTGCTGACCCGGGAATATTTTGACAGGTTGCGTCGAACGAAAAGAACACTTTCATAAATGTACATACATGGTAGGGTCAATATCTTTAAGTCTTTAAAATGAGGAGCACAGCTGTCAGTTTTTTGAAGATTGCATATAGCACGAACACACCGTTTCTGTGCAATGAATGCAGTTTCTTTTCCAGTCGCATTACCCCAAAACATGATTCCGTATCTTAAGCATGATGCGACTAGACCGTGATATGCAGTAAGTAGTGTCGATTTATTAACAGTATTTCGTAACTTTTTCAAAACATAAGAATATTGGTTCAGCTTATTACACACATTTTCAATTTGTATACCCCAAGCCAATGTATCTTCTATATGTAGCCCAAGAAATTTAGTTGATTTTGTTTCCTTGATAGGCACATTATTATAATTGATATTTAAATTGAATTTGTCATTTGTCCTTTGTCTAAATTTCATTATTAAGGTTTTATTTAAATTAATTTGCAAATTATTACATTTTAGCCAATTGATTACTGATTGTATATTCTTATTAATGTCAAATTCAAGCGTATTTACATTATCACTGTTGAAAATAATTGTACTATCATCCGCAAACATTGTCATGGGGTAAGACGTAGCCGTCGGCAAATCGTTTATGTATATAAGAAACAGCAGAGGCCCAAGTACACTCCCTTGGGGAACTCCACATGTTAAAATTCTAATGTCAGATTCATATTTCATGTCAATTTTTGTTTTAGGGCATACTCTATTAATAACTGTATACTGTCGTCTGTTCTGAAGATAAGATTCAATTAAGTCATAAATGTTACCCCTTATGCCGTAAGAGTATAGCTTTCGTAGTAAAATTTTATGATCCACGTGATCAAAAGCCTTTGTCATGTCCATGAATAAAGCTAGTGTTGGCAGTCTTTTATCAACCCTAGATGTAATAATTTCGAGTAAATCATAGATGGCCATGTCAATGGTCTTGTTTTTTCTAAACCCTTTTTGTTTTTCAGTGAAAATCTCATTCTTCTCAAAGTATTCATTAAGACCATTGTACAACACTTTCTCAAAGATTTTAGAGATTACTGGCACCAATGCTATAGGTCTATAACAAGACATGTTATCAGTATCCCCTTTTTTAAAAAGTGGTTTGATGACAGTTGTTTTTAGTTCATCAGGAAATATACCACTTGTAATACACATATTTATTAAATGGCTCAGGATAGGTGCGATATGAGGAGAAACCTTTTTTAATACTTTTGTGCAGATGTCGTCGTACCCAGTACTAGTAGTATTTTTTAAATTTAACATGATATTATGGATTTGCTGGGGTGTTACTGGGGCCATAAACATAGAGGAACATCTGCTAGGTACGCTAGGTATGGTTGAATTGAGACCATGATTTTTTGTACCATCATTCTGAACCTGATCTATGAAAAAATCGTTAAAGGCTTTAGAAATTTGGGAAGGATCTGTTATTACCCTATTACCTACCTTAAGTTGCTTCAGTTTTTCATTTGGTATCTTGACTTGACCCTTGTTTATTACTTTCCAGCTAGCTTTGGATTTATTTCTTGCCTGGGATATAAAATGGTTGTTTTGTGATTTTTGAGTAAGTCGAGTAACCATTTTAAATCGATCAGAGAACCTTTTGAAATTTTCTTTATTCTGTCTAGATGGTGCTAACCTATATTTCCATAAAAGATCGCGTTTTCTTTTGCTGCACAACCTTAAGCCGTGACTTATCCACTTGGGTCGTCCCTGGATAGAAATTTTTACTTTTACTACTGGGAAACATAGGTCATAAAATAATTTGAATAATTTATAAAACGTACTGAAGGCAATCTTTGGATCGTCTTCTTCGTATACTTCAGAGAAACTAAGATTTTTAAGACAGTCAACAAATTTTTTTATGTTTTCTTTCGAATAATCTCGTCTTAAACAGAACCAATAGTCAAATGTGCATGTTTTTTTAACGGGGCATTTTAACATTTGTGCTGTATGGTCTGATACGGCGAATTCTAATATTTCACCGTGACATCCTCTTACGTTATGTACAATATTGTCTCAAACCATAGGGTGTTGTACAGTGTTGTAAGAGCTATGTAAATTCAAGAAAAGTCATAATAAGTAAAAGAATTACTTATTGTAATAATTATTTACATTTTGGAACGATTTATTGTTCTTTTTTCAAAATTTTAGCGATCTCGTGGTGTGAAAATGTCATTGCATGAGAATGTTCTGTTTTTGAAATTCATAATATCACGCGTTTGGATGATATAATGATCATAATATCATTGAGTGTTTTAATGTTGGCAATAAGCTAATTGTTATAGGTTCTTTTATAGAGAATTAATAGCATGATAGTAGATGAAAGATTTAATACAACAATCTCCTTTCTACCGATTTTTTCTCAGTTTAAATACAGAACCTAATACCTTGAAGTTCGCACCTGTTTTTGTTAGCACTAAAATGTAGTGCTAGATAAGTAGCTTATACCGACCTGCACTATATTTTCCTTTCAATCCCGATCTAGCGAGAAAATGGATCATTGTTGTTCGCAGAATAAGACGCCGAGCATATCTCGAAGATGTTTTCTTTGAGCGTCGGAAAAGCTTTGGTATTCCACAAAACTGCTTTTATATTGCACACAAGTCAAAGCATATCATGCAACATCATTTATTTCTATTAACCAGAAAACAGCAAACGTTCTTACACAAATTGCCTAGCGTGTAAATAATTTGAAAACAAATTAAAGGGGAAGTTGGAATAAAAATTCGCGTGCGAGAGAAAACTAGGAGAAGGTATATAAAATGGTGCTTATGAATACGTACGAGTAGGTAGTTCTTAACACGAGCGGCGTGGATGGAGGCGAGCGCACTTGGCGTGGGCTCAAGACCTCTTCATTCCCCTATGTCTCGCCGGTAAATAATTGCGACTGTACCGCACACCACTCACCTTGACAATTATGTGCACTTTATTTGACGGTGCTCCGGCCTACCTCACCCTTTGTATGAGGCGTATTATAAAACACTTGCGGACAAAACCCAACTGTGCGAAATGAAATCATCATCATGATACTAGCCCGTAAACGAGCACTTCCCACCACACGTATGAAACTGGTTGGTTATAAAAGTATATTACCAACATTCCCTACGAGGTGGAACTCCCAGAAGTATCACGGTCTGTTATTAGTGGTACTTGACTTTTAACTGGCTTATATTACACAGTGTTCTACTGTAAAACACCTATTCGTTTTGAGGCAACTAAACATAATAAAATGCGAACATATGAGTATTGTTCGCCGCAATGTTTAGGTCTCTTTGTAAAAGACAGTTGTTATAAATGGGTCAGCACGCCGCTTGAAGGCAATGCTCTACTAACCTGTCACCGTTTGCCTATTTGTTTTAGTTATTTTTAAATAATAAAGCAGATGTTTGGAATCGCAATGTTTTGTTTTTCATTTCTGGTAATCTATTACAACATCTAAATGTTTTATTCATACTTGTGTACTAATAAATAAATATAATATAAGCAGAAAATGCTTAGCTACATCCAAAATTCATAACTCCCATCTTTCGTTGGCGACAAAATGCAAAATTGTTCGCAAAACTGTTTCATTTGCTCGGTAAAAGTTGTTCTGGAAACATAAAATATTATCTTTCGGCAGAGCCTAATGCGAGCAGTTTTCCAAACAATTACATAAGCACATGCAGGTAACCTGCAGACGATGCCAAGGGACGCGGGCCAACGTACACGTCATCACGTAACGTACGTACCTCCGTAGAATACAAATGAAAGGGTGGGCTTAACTGTTTGTATTCAACTTCATCAAAATTGCCCAACCGAGACCTGTTTAACCTACGACAATTAAATGGCGATTGATTAACTTTTTGGGTACACCATGCGTATATTAACATACTCCTTTTTCCTTTAAACGCTGTCTTTCTTCACTAATACTGCAAAGAGAAGGGATTTTTCTTTCTAATTAATAAACTTAAATCTACAGAACGAATCTGCAAACGTCTTTTGCCAACATAACAAAAACCAGCATTTTCAGCGAGTAACGTCAAGTCTGTATTTTATTTGACTCGGAACGCGCTCACAGACCACTAAGACGTGTTATCAGTAATTGTATTCGGAAAAAATTGTTATCTGATGTTACTACTTTTACTCTCTTGCTAAACATAAGTCCATTATACCGTAAACCTACAAATAACTGTTTTTGGCCCATCACGGAGTGTAATTCAAACTTATAATAACAGTGAAAAACAATTAAAAGTGCTGTATCATTAGTGTCTAGCCCGCGAGTGTACAGAATTCTGACGCTTGTACGAACGGTTTAAAAGTGAAAGTCCTGCGTACGCGCAATCTACAACACTCAGCCAGTGCTACCAACCTCGCGCTGCTACAGTCCATGGTGCGTTCCAGAGACAAATATATGTGAATTTTTTGCATCAGTGAATAGCACCGGTGGCTCCACCCCCACTGTAAACGGTACTAAATATACATACTACGTTCACAGTTCGTTCTATTCAACCCTAACCTTGTAGTGCCTGAGGATAAAAATGAACACTGTGTCGCTGAAACGTACGCCACCTAAAACTACCAAAATGAATGATCAAAATTTGACAGCCCCAGTTATTACACAATCCGGGTCGGCACCGAATCTAACTATGGTTGAAACTGATTTTACTAAGATGCGTAACATTAAGCGAAGACGCGAAGAAGATGTTGCATCCTTCATGGAGGAGATACGGGAGCTACTTAAATCGGCCACAGCTCAGACCGACAATAAATTTCTAGCACTACAAACATCTATGGAAGAAATTATTCTACAAAATGAGGAAATAAAGAAATCCTTAGATTTTACCTCAAAACAATATGATGATATGGTGACTAGGATTGACAAAATTGAGTCCGAACGTAAAGTTGACCGTAACTATATAAGTCAACTCGAGGACCAAATTGAAAACATGGAACGATTATTGTGTTTGTCCAAGATAGAAGTTAGAAATATACCAAAACTAGAAGGGGAAAGTGGAGAAGATCTCTGCAAATTAATCACCGAAACAACTAGCGTCTTAGATTTTCCGTTGCAACGACAGGACATCAAAGATATTTACCGAGTTAATAAGAAAAATGGGTCATCCCCAATCCTAGTCGACTTTGTCAGCGTCACTACAAAAGACAAAATTCTGCAGAATCTTCGGAATTTCAACCAAAGGAATAGCCAAAATAAGTTAAATACAAACCATATAAAACTAGCCGGTCCTGCAATACCGATCTATCTCTCAGAAAGTCTCACCTCTAAAACACAACGGCTTTTTTATCTGGCACGAAAATTTGCTACAGAAAATAACTTCAAGTTTTGCTGGACATCACTGGGCAGAGTATTCCTTCGTCAAGCCTTGGGAAAAAAACATTTCCTAATCAGAAGTGCAGCGGATCTCAATAAAACTGAGCTGGAGAAATGACTAGATGTAAAATTGCATAGTTCTCTACTCACTCTAGTTTTAATCTTAGTGTTATTTCTAATTCTAACATTCTTTTTACTGTTTTTGTTTTTTACTAAATCTATCATTACATTTCCTTTGTTATCCACCACTAAGTTAATTGGATATCTAGACACAATGACCATAATACTCACACAACGCGCTCACGATATACGAACACACAAGAAACTTTATAAATTACTAGTATATTTACATAACACACTTATAAAAATCATAATCACACACGCATTCACATCAACTCAAACACACCACAATGTCTTATATCGACAGCTAAAAAATCTTTGTCGCCGCCCTCATAATTTTAAAATCTTTAACAAATGGCTAATGACGCAATCCAACTAATCAATAACATCGATGAACTTTCTGTATCAATGACGCATACATGCGCTCCGGAAAAAACACGATCGTTTTTGGTAAATGCAAATAAATACTTGAAAGTTTTTTCACAAAACATTCGATCCATAAATCGTAACTTCACAAACTTACAAACTTTATTGCATCGTATTTCACTTGACTGCGACGTAATAATTCTAACAGAATGTTGGCTACCATGTTCCAGTAACACAATTCTTCCAATTCTTCCAAATTACACGATATTCCAAACAACAAAGCACATAAACCAAAGTGATGGTGTCGTGGTCTATATTAAGTCAGGAATTATAGCGGTTGGTGAGGAACCAGATCTGTGCCTCTCTGCCTCAGGATTAATAATCAAAATTAACCCTGACGTCGCCTTACTCTGTATATATCGCTCTCCGTCTATAGACAACATACAGAACTTCCTCTCTGCCCTTAATCGTATACTTCCATCGCTCCACAGCCTCGGAACGGTTGTAATAGCGGGTGACATAAATCTTGACATCAAACCCTCTTCTCTTGATACACGTTCCCACGAGTATTTAAATTGTCTCGCTTTTCATGGTTTTCTTCCAGCACATACGTTCCCAACTAGGGGCGAAAACTGTTTGGACCATATTATCCTGAGAACGAAATCGCCAGCATTCACATTTGTCTATGAATCTACGATTACCGACCATGGTTCCTCACTAATTTGTCTGGATAGCAAACGTACTCTTGTCAAAACCACATCAATCGTAACTAAACTTAACTATGAGACACTTGGTACATCAATTTCAAAAATAGACTTTGACCCTATTCTTAGCACAGCTGATGCAAACACTGCTACGGATAAATTCATTGAAATACTGACCGCTGCCATAACTGAAAACACAGTTATTAAAAAAGTGACTGCAAAACGGAAGATACTTAAACCCTGGATAACTCCTGGTTTATTAAGGTGCATGAGAAACAGAGATGCAATGCACAAAAGTCTTAAGCAATCACCAGATAACGAAACGTTAAAAATAACCTACAAACGGTACAGAAACTTTTGTACCAAAATTCTTAAAAAGACAAAGAGGCTCTTCGATGCGGAAGAACTGTGCAAAGCGAGCAATAACCCAAAATTAATCTGGGATACCATAAAACGGTTGACAAACACCACAAAAACTACACACTCCTACACAGAATTGCTATCCTCATCACCCACACCCGCACAATCATGTAACAATGTGAATTCCTTCTTTGTCAATATTGGCAAAAAACTTGCAGATGACGTTATTAAAACTAAGCCCCCACATCAACTACCTATCTCACAGAACAGTTCTATACCAGCTTCATCATTTGTTTTGGAGAAGACTGACCCAGAAGAAATTATTTCTACCATTAATTCACTGCGACCAAACGCTGCCACTGGTTGGGATGGCATTTCACCTACAATATTAAAGAAATTTTCCACCACTCTGGCGCCTATTTTATGCCATATATTCAATATCTGCTTTGAAACAGCTGTTTTTCCAACTTCCTTTAAAAAGGCAATTATCTATCCTATCTTCAAGGGGGGTGACGGAGCTTTGCCGAATAACTATCGTCCTATAGCTGTTCTAAGCGCTTTATCCAAAGTTCTGGAACGCTTGATAAACAAAAGATTGGTTAGTTATCTAGAGCATCACAAGATAATATCGCAACAACAATATGGCTTCCGCAAAAATAAGTCAACCTGTGACGCAGTTCATGATCTCACCAGCTTTGTCATAGATAATATGAATAAAAATAAAAAGGTACTAACAATCTTTCTAGATCTCGCAAAAGCCTTCGACACTGTTCCCGTCTCCACACTCTTAATCAAACTTGAGAAAATGGGCGTCAGGGGGCTGCAACTGCAACTTTTCCAGAGTTACCTTACCAACCGTTCGCAACAAGTCAGAATCGATGGCCATAACAGCAATGAGCTTAAAATTCATTACGGAGTACCACAGGGAAGCATTTTAGGCCCAACACTTTTCTTGATATTCATTAATGACTTGTGTGATCTCAATATCGTTAATGCCAAAATAGTATCTTTCGCAGATGACACAGCAATAACCCTCATCGCAGAATCCTGGTCACAACTAGAGCTTCAAGCTCAGCTTGGCTTTGACGTGGTTTTAAATTGGCTTAATTCCCACACGCTAACCCTTAATACCTCTAAAACCAAATTTATGACATATTCGAATAGCTTGATGTCTCAACCGCAGACTCCAATTTTGATTAAAGCTCACACTTGCCACCCACAAATACAGGGTTCAAACTGTAAATGCCCTCTTTTATCCTCTGTTGAAAGCATCAGATACCTGGGAATAGTCTTAGACAGAAATCTCAATTTTAAATCTCATATTGGACTTCTGACTGGACGAGTCCGCAAAATCATTTACATTTTTACCACCCTCCGGTATATTGCCAATCCCAATGTAATACGTAATGTATATTACGCACTATGTGTATCCATCATTACTTATTGTATTTCTTGCTGGGGTGGCGCACCTAAAACCACACTCAAGCCGCTAGAAGTAGCTCATAGGGCCATATTAAAAGTCGCCACTTTTCGCCCTATCTTGTATCCAACAGATCTTCTGTACAATGACTGCAAAGTGCTAAATGTACGACAACACTTTATACTACAGACAGTCATTCGGCAACATCGCAACACCCCATACCGAATAATAGAAAATAAAAAACGTAGTAAACGTCGAAAGGATGGGATATGCGCCCTACCGCGTGTACGTTCAACTTTTGTAAAAAGATTTTTTTATTTTCTTGGTCCATTCCTATACAATAAAATAAACGAAGATTGTCATATCTACGGTCTACCGTATTACAAATGCAAAAGAATCATACTATCATACCTCCAAAATAAGTCCTATGACGAAACCGAATCAATTTTAATATAGCTGTTAAACATGGCCCAGCACACACTCACACTCACCTATACACACTCACACTCACCTATACACACTCACACTCACCTATACACACACACCCACACACATACACACAAGCGCACACACACAAAGATACACACACCACACCACAACCAATCGCACACACATATTTGTTTAATAGATTTAATGAAATGTAATTAGTTTATTTTACTTAATTTTAATCCTAGTTTTAAACTTCATATTGTATTACTCAATTCTTCCAAAATTTTAGCAGTAACATCAGAAGCATAGCAACCAAGAATACGTCTCTCTACTTTAGAGTACCGGACTGCTTCTCCTTAACACAGGTTTTTATAACCTAGCTAGGAGAGCAGTGATCACACATTTGTAAAAATTGTTAAAATTTGGTAAAACTGTATCAAAACCTGTTCTAATCATATGTTTTGAGTAAATAAATGTTAAAATGTTAAAATTTTGAAATTGCACCTGTGCGCAGTCAACACGAAGGCAAGTTGTAAATAAAATGTATTAAGTAACGTAAGATATTTCAGATTACCTAGTTATAACCACTACACCGGTTTAGAGTCACCTCACCTCAAACCCTTCAGGGTTCTAAATATGATAATCTTTACTGCAACGCACATTTACTAGCACCGTAACGGTCATTGCCTCGCCTCGGAAACATCTACATAATTTAACTGTGGTGATGATGATCCGATGCAGCGCATGTGTCAGGAGCTTTAGGTATTCATGGGTATAATCTTTCAAATTGGTTTTGTCGAAGTTGTGTTAAAAATAAAATAAAAAACTAACCAATTTTGGAATGGCTATAAACTGAGACGTATAAAATAGCTGAGTAATAACTGCGAACTTTAATCGTGTAGCAATCAAAACAAAACTAAAATAATTGTATTTTAATCTGATTTCAAAATGGGAAATGTAAGTGCCGTAGGTTTTATTAAAAATCCTGCGAAGTCGATTGTTCGCAGTTAATATGTTATTATATTCTGGATTGACGTTATAGGTTTATACAAAACAAATTGACTTTTAGTATATGGTATTTAGTACCTATCAAGCTAGCATAACAATCAAACTAGCCTATGGACACAAAACAACATTAGTTATAGTTTAGATCGTATTTACCTACGACTAAAAAGATATCACATTCAGAATCGACCTTTTACAAATACAGTAGGTATTATTACAATAATTGTTTGTCCGACTTTGCATCTTAGTCAAAATCAACATCATGTTTATTTTCGAAGTAATGAGGTTGTTGATTGAACAGATTCCGTCCAGGCAGGAAGGAGAACGTGGGTTTGTGAAAGGAGTGACAGAGAAAGCCAGAAGAATGTTGCTCTTTCGAGTACGCAAGTAGTGATATTTATTTTAGCGCACTTCGTTCAATCGGAGTCAGAATCACGTATGTTTGAAGAGACGAGACGAAAAGAATACGTTATCACAGACTATTTATCAACTTGGGTTATGCGCAAAAAAACAAAATTGTGGCGGAAGCTAACCATGCCATATAGTCGTAGGTTTTATACAGAAGAATATTACGTCAATTTTTCATTAAATTGCTGCTATTCAGTGTCAGGTCATCTTGATAGGTTTAAACGAAACAAAGTATGTTTTCAGTATCTGTTATTTATGAATAGTCGAAACAATCAAGCTATCCACACAACAGTTGGATTTCATTGGTTTTCATTGATCGAGATCGGTAAATTGAAATAGCTGTGACAGTTGAACCCTTCTTTCAATATACTGTCCTTTCATAGGTTTACATTTAACTTTGAGTTTTGCAGTACAGTGACTTTTATTCACGTTGAAATAAGATATGTTTTTGATTTCTAGCTTTTTTTACTTATAAAATAACCAGTCGTGTCCAGAAACTTTATAATTAAATGATATTAGTGTATGTTCCTCATATTAATACTCTGATGCTTTTGTTGCTGAATGTATTATGTTTTTTTTTTCTTTCCTTTTTTTTGTAAGCTCCTATTTTTCAGGAGTGTTAGGAGTTTGAGCTAAAAACCAGCGCTCAGCAACCCGCTAGGGGGGGGAGCTGAGGATTATCCTGACGCTTAAACCTTTTGCTTCCAGTATTGCAGTTTTTATGTATGTAGTATTACTAGCTGTAATACTGGAGACAATAACTTTTATTTAAGTCTACTATATTTATGTAACAGGTATAATAAGTGCAGACAACCTTTTCGGTGCTATGATCGCAAGCGCGACTGCTGAATATGAACTTTGGGTTTGATTCCAAGGTTGGGCAGATTTCTTCTTCTTCAGTAATTACTCAATCACGATCTAGACAAAATTTGTTGCAAAGGGCTAGCCTCTACAACATGAGATTTAAATAATATATCTGGTGAAATGTTGGTGTACTATTAGGCACACTTCGGTATAACCCTTCGGGAATGTTATGTTACAGTGTTTACAAAACAAAGAAAAATCGCTGTTGACAACCCCCTTGAATGTATGCAAGTAGTAATATTTCTTTTAGAGCGCTTCATTAAGGCGGCGATACAATCACGCGTGCTTTGAGGAGCCCCTCTCACGACACAATACGTCTAGACGCATTCATTCTACGCCGCGTGATGTGCGTGATACGTCCTTAGTAACTATTACCTCTTGTTTGTACTTTAACTAGTACGGTGTAAACAGCTAGAGGCGGGGGATATGCGAGTGACGTCAGAAATATTAACATATACTCGTAGTATATATTTCACTACTATTTGTATGATCTACAAGTACTTGTTCCAGGTCTGGGCGTTTGTGTATGTGAGTATATATGTTTGTAAACGCACCCGTGACACAGGAGAAATTCCTAGCCTAGAGGGAAAGACTGTCGCAACCGAGGTTCGGGCACGCCGCATTTGCGGCGGTAACCCCTCGACTCACCGTCCGATCATGGACCATGCCCAGGTCGATGGGGCGTCGTGTTCCACGCGCGCCTCATCAAAATTACAGTAGCATAAGTTGGAAGCCGTTTGACACTTTCCCCGCGGACTATTGACGTGTAATGTATAGTTGCTTATATTCCCCATGCTACGGGTACACGCAATAGATAATTAATTATGCCTCAGTCATGCGTAAGAATTAAGATCCAGCCAGGGTTGGCATGATTAAAACAAGTTGTCTTGATTTGATAATAGACAACGGGACAAATGAAAGTAAATAAAAGCTTGTAAAAACGACAATATTATAAGAATTACCACTTGAAGTAAGTTTTTTCGTTGTTAGTTATTGCCAAATCATAAATGCATGGAACAAATATTTCTTTGACCTACAAGCATCTTGTCCTGATTTGGGTAACTACTTGACAAAGACTTGTATGTTTAGCATTTTTTTTCAATATGTTAGAAAAAAACGTTCAAATGATGTCATGCTATCGTGCCCACTGTATCTATCTGTCCCGGCTCGAGCGTTATCCGTTACAGATTTCGATACAACTGGAAATCGGATCACCATTATTATATTGAACGTCTCACGCTCTCTCAGAGGGTACCTCTATACAAGGTACTAGATATATGATGAATAGTACTACGCCATGATCAATAGAGTTGGCACACGTGTGTGTGTAAAGCAAATGAACAAGTTAATTACGACACTTCATGAGCATAATATTTTTTTTTCACTAGGAGTATCTTCCATAGCGTGGTGGCTTTTACAAACATAGACTCACATACACATACACCCAGACCCGGAAAAACCACTTGCAGATCATACAAATTTAGTTTCCAGAATGTTTCAAATGTTGTTTTTCCAAAAATTTCTTACAGACAACTTAAAAAAATCCGTCGTTTTAATAAAAGCTTGTCCGGATTATGAATAATATTTAAAAACTGAACCTAATTCGAATGGTTTTGATTCTATCAATCCAGTTCCCAAGATCCACCCAGATTCGCATTTCAAACGTTCGAAGTTGGTGCGACTGGAAATTGGATCAGAATTATAATAATTATATTGAAGGCTTGCTAAATACCTAGATACTAGGTAATAAATACATACATATGTAGTAGGATAGTAGTATGTAGGATGATATGATGAATAGTGCTAACGTTTGTGGATTTACTTACCGTTAACCATTTCAAATGTTAACGTTTAGACGATGTATGATTTATACAGCTATGTGTGAATTTATAGTTTTCAAATAGATACATGTCGTTTATATATTCAAACAATTTGGCGACATGAAACTATTCGGTAATCGATAAGACATTAGCAATGGTTCCTTAAGAGGATAAAACCTGCCTTAGTTTGTCTATGCTAGAAACTATTTGAAAAGTAATTGTAATCACTTTTATTAAGGGACCATCCCCGGTCGCGGGACTGTACGAATTACCGTAACCCCGGAACATAAAAGGCTATTGAAGGATTTATGTCAGTACGAGTCTGACAGTCCCTCATCCTGGGTGGGAGGACTCATAAGATGATTTTACCACGTAAAAAAAAGTGACCATCCCCTAAATCATTGAATGAACCCTAAAAACATAACACTCTTTTTTGGGCCGTCGTGTAAACGGAAAGGAATAAAGAGGTCATGCATGAAAGACTATTTCTTTTAAACAATCTTTCGTTAGTAAAACGACATATTAAGTAATGTGGGTTTTTGTTGAAATTAATATTTCGTTAGTCTGCCCGCAAATTTTGCGTGTTACCTTTTCATATTGTACATAGTCAATTACCTGACACTGAACTCTGCAATAAAACGCACAAAGGCCCCGTGTCATACTAGCCGACGTCATGACAGCGATGTAATTGGTGGCCGTTTTATTTAAAAAAATTGAAAAGTAAAACACGAAGCACTCCTAACTAAAATTGAAAAGTAAAATACGAAAACTGCTCTTAAACAGTAATGTAGGCAATGGGCAAACTTAAGCAACTGAGCTTAAAATGTCTACTCATAATTTAACATTTTTGTACTTAAGGTTTTAATTAACGAATTCTTAACGCTTTGCTTTTAACTACTCACATTATTTGTGGCATAGTATGGATTTTTAAAAGGATCTGGAACCGAATACCAAAGCTTAATGTTATAAAAACGTTCTACTTTAGCAAACATTCGTATTCATGTCGCAAGTTTCAGAATTACTCGTGTATATCAACAAAATCCCAAAAGTTATTTAAAAAGTAAATTTGGTTGGAAAAGGTTTCACAAGATTTAAAACTAACAATGTTTCAAATATACAGGGTCAGGCTAAATAAAACTGTTTAACATAGAAAAGATGTATTTCAATCTTTCATATTTTTAATAATTCAGCAAGCATCATAAATCAGAAATATTTTCCCATCTTCAGTAGATACTCAAAGATTAGCAAAGACGAGCAAGTCGTTCCTTGTAAACAGCATACGTTTTTACAACAAATTACCTAAGTCAGTCACTGGACTAACTGAGGGAAAGTTTAAAACCCACATTAAACGTGTCCTTATTAAAAAAGCATATTACAAAATTAAGGACTACGTTGAAGACAAGGATGTGTGGCAATAGTTCCTTCTCTTCTGCACATGTGGCTTCCCTGGCAGCTCAGCAGCAGCACTTATTTTCTCTCCTCCACGTGTTAGGATAATAGGATTCTTCCATTTTATTTCTGTATATAGTTTTTTTATTTTTTTATTATTATTTTTATTATTGTGTTCGTTTTGCAATATTATATTGCCTTAGTTTTAATACCAGTCCAGATTTGTTGCAGTTTGTAAGACATTATAGAATTAACCCAGCTTTTATAGCTTTCTTTTTTGTGTAGATTCTTTCTTACTCTTTGTTTGTGAATGTGAGAACATTGTAAGTCGTGTGTATATATATATATATTTCTTCTTTTGTAGCACTAATTTTAGTTAGGACTTCCCCCTTGTTACCAGGCCTACGTTTTTCTCACATATCTAAGCATCGAAAAATTGTAACAATCTGTTTGTAAAACTATACCATATTTTAAAAGAGTAACCATGGAGTTTCTTGCCGGTTCTTCTCCATGGAATCGACCAACCCGAACCGTGCACCTGCTGTCGACGTTTTATAAGTGCCCTCATGGGCCTATGTGAAATAAAAACTTTTGATTTTGATTTTGATTTTGATTTTTGACTCGTACTAAAAAGAAGCAGTTTGTATCAGCCATCAAATCCGACGAAGGACATTTCCAACAATGTGCGGAACTCTAACTTCATTAATATCACAACTAAGTTATTAATAAAACAAGTTCTCTCGAAGATGACCACAGAAACTAAGTAACGGCGACTGCTCGTTTACTTCAAAACTGAGTTTCAATTTCACTCGCCTACCTTCGTCAAAGGAAATTCTATTAATCTCGAATTACGCAACTGTCTAAGTGAAATTAGGCCAGGTCAAGAGTCTTAATGTGGTCTTACCTGGACAAATGAGATAATGCACGATTAAAATTGTTCAATTAAACATTCAGAATAAAGTCACTTGAATAAATTGTTGGTAAGGGGAGAAAACACTAGAACACGAGTAACATTTGATGTGAAGATAGAACTAATAAATGAGTGAGGCACGCACATTAATTAGTTGATGAGATAAGACCTTGAAGGGGAGATAAGGTGGATACCTGAAAGGTATAATTTGAAGCGTGGATGGCGCGGCGCTGCACGGCCTAGAGAGCCGGCGGCGGCGGTGCTCAGTCCGACGTCGGGAGGCGAGTAGTGCGGCCGTGTTGCTGTCCGTCGCGATTCTCTCTCACCCCCTCCGTCGCGATTGCGAAGTGCGCTTACTTTAAAATGTCCCTCAACTCCCGAATGTTGTTACCAGTGAACCGCAAGCTTGGAAGTGACTGATGAAGTTGAACCGAAATTACAGTTACATTTAAACGATCAAACGGTTACCAAACTTTGGATTTCGAATAGAATTTTAGTGGTTTTTGAGATGTGATTAATTAATAAGTAGCTATTCGTAAGTATATTATTATTTCGTAAATTTATGATTGGAATGTTTTATTTATTAGGTTAGGTTATAACTTTGGAACACTATTTCTATTTAGTTATTCGTCGATATTTATTTGCTAATTAGAAGTTATGGTTAAAATATCACTAAAAGTAATGTATGTGTTTTATCTGTGATCTGTGGACCTGCATTAAGTAATAGCTGCCACTACTAAACATTTTTTGGATAATATTTAGTTATTAATTTGATTTTCAAACGTACAAAATTAAAACTGTGTCAGTTTTTTTGTTCTAACCTCGGAAATAAGGCTAACTTCTTTGTATAACGTATTTGCGTAAATTAGAACAAGCAATTTTATTTTATTGGTATGTATTCTTTTCCAGTGCCAAAAAATCATTTAAATACACAATTATTTACTAAAATAAACTAACTAGGTGTCCTAACAAGCTTTCTTTTCAATAATTAATATATAATAAATAAACACAACAAAAATGAATAATGCATTTTTATGCAGTCGTTTGGAAGTTATACATTTTGGCGATTCATTTTATATGGAAGATTAAATCAACTACTTGTGAAAGCTGATTCGGTAAAGACCCAGGACCAAAGAAAAGTGGTATTTCAGATAAGTGTATTTCAGAGACGTTGCTTATAAATTTCCAATTTGAAAGTAAGTATTTCAGGTGTCGACATCCGACGGCAAGCATTAAGTCATCAAATTTTTCTGCATAGGAATATAGTGAGAGTCATAGTGTAAGCCTGCGTGGTCCAGCTGACGGACATAGACCTTTCCCAATTTTCTATTCAGACAGGCTAAAGTCAGTTAAAGACTGGTATTCTGGATCACCAGTCTTTGGTTATGTAGATGTCGTTCCATCATCTTCTACTAAGATCTTTGAAAATAACCGTCGACTAAGCATTCTGTACATCTTGCGTTCTTTGTAACAATGCGCAAATTTATTTTCCGGGTAAAGGAAAGGGTTTAAATGTTGATGACAAAGATCACGGTCCGTGGTAGCGCAATATGTAACGCTCGGAAAGCACGGCTTCCGCGGGAGACGTTCTCGGCATTGCGACGCGGTTTCCGGCCACCGTAAACGCATGCAGACGGCGAGTAATGGGTGACTCGCCGTCCGATCATGGACCATGCCCGACCATGGACCACGCGCGCCTCAAAGTGCTGTCAGCAATTTGACGGGGCACCCATAGAGGGTCAAATATTGCCGTGGTCGAGGGACTGAGGACTTTAAAAGGTAACCGTCACCCTGCAAAGCAAAGGATATTGGTTATATTATATCATTATATGAAATCAAATTATAGATTCAGTTTATATTTCTTGTAAATATCAGAGATTTTGCGTTTAAGTATATCTGCTTTTACTTACCCGACAAGAACAACCCCGTCGTTCGGTTGCCTGTATACAATCAGAAATATTTTAGCTACTAGTCCACTAAAATCGCACTAGATCCCGAAACGTGACAGGAAGGGAGACCTTTATCCGACAGTCGTAGTCTCCTAATAATATAGCTTTTCCTAGTTATTGAGAAAAAAGCCGAACAACCGGCGGCGGCGTATGCTTCGTTACAGGGTTCAGGTTATAGGGTACGGATTTCATATTTCCTGTTACGATGAAATATTCGTTAGGGGAACAGTGTATAAGACGGGGACTCGAGGTATAATGGGAAATCAAACTTAACACAATACTAAGGTACTTCCCAATTGTTAATGGCTGGCTGACTGGCGCTTGCGCTACGTTAGTGTTATGTTAAGTATGCCTAAAGAGTGTATGTCCCCATTATACCTTGCATCCCCGTCTTATACACTGTTCCCCTATCAAGTTAACTAAGGACAACAATTATAATGGTAACTTTGTCATGAACGTAACTAATGTTGTCTATACAGCATTACTAACTGATGTTATTACTATATCGCCTGTTTAAGTACAAAACAAATTGTTGGATTTAACACGAGTTTTGTTGCAGACAAGCGATCCGCTTTTTGTTTTTTTCATTTGTAATTATCATGAAATTAGTCCTGCCGCCGAGCGGAAAAGACTATCAGACTCTTACTGACTAAAAACATGAAGATTTACTTTTGTACTTAATAATTACACGTTTATAATAATATGATGGTGGTGGTTACCACCAGTACCGTGTCAAGAATATTCAGTAATTTTGGCCTTATTTCCAAAGTATTCGACAATGGTTCTTCCCAATGAAGTTTTAGCTTGATGATAAAGATTTTGATGATATCATGCTAATATCATAGTAGCATGATATCATCACTCTTTCTGACTCAAAACCACCCCGGTTCTTCACATGCCCTTTTCATTCCAACTCCGTAGTGCACTTTTAGGACAGGCGACCGATGTATACCCGCGAACCCCAACAAATTAGCAAAATAATGGTTCATCAGAAAGTCATGGGAAAGACCTTCGCTCAGCAGTACGGGGCAGTAACTTGAACTTTTGAGTTTTTCCTACTCTCTATAAGTTCTAAATTCATTCGTTCTGACAACACATTAAAGCCTTTGTCAAACAGACAGGTGTGTCGAATGCGAAACAAAGCCAGTCACATAGAAAAGCGAAAGTGATCCGATAGCGTGACCGAACCGATGCGAAGACGTGGCGAAGGAGTATTTGATCTGTTTGACGTCGTTCATAAAAGGCCATCTAATACAATTGCCACGCCTCGTTTCGCTGCACCCAGTTTGACGTCTCGTATCGGTTCGTTATCGCCTCGGATTCGATCCGGTTCGCTTTCGCCTGTCTGTTTGACAACGGCTTAAAAGTCGGGACAACTATCCAATCATGTTGTCACCAAAATTAGTTCGTTACACAAACTAATATTGAGACTGTAAGTGATAAAGAATAAGAAACGCCTGAAAGCTGAATACCGCTAGGCAAAGGCTTCTCTTTATTTGTGCCAATCTCCACTCCTCTGCTAATTTTGTCCAGAATGTACCCAACACGGCAACAATGTCATCTGCCCATCTTGCTTTCAGACAACCGAGCACTACTACACACTACATATAGGACCGGTTAAGTCCATTTAGAAATTCTCAGTTCAGCACAAAGTCTAATTCCTGCCTGGATGATGACTGTAGGCATACCGGGTTACATGACTGATTTAATGAAAAAGTAGTTTTGTTTAATCGTTATCTTTTCATCGTATGATCCATCAAAATAGCCGCCACCCGTACCGAGTAAAACATATTGAGTAATTTCCGCCTTGTTTCCTATCATCATCCAACGCTACAATAATATCTATTAAAAGAGGTTTTAACAAAGTCCCTCCTATAAATCAAATAGGACATATAGAAACCCGCTGGATTGACTATTAAGATATCCGAGACCTTATAAAAAGCCTAGAGAAAAGAAAACTCAAAAAAACTCTTTGCCTATGAAGATTAGATTGTACGAGTATTTATAATATTAATATGTGGTTTACCAGACAATCTTCGTACATTAAGTTTTGTGGATATATTTACCGCATTATTTCTGATGGTAAAATATAATTTTAACGCATAGTAATTTAATAAAAACACATTAAAGAACACTTTATATCAATCTGTTTGATTACTCATACCGACTCCGACATATTTAATTTTGCTACATTCAATTTTGCGTGTGCTACGCCGTAGCACAGCTCGTAGACTGCTACGAAATTTATTGAAATTCCTTTCGTTTATTAAAATCGCTGAAAGTGTGTCCAAAGTAAATTATTACTTCAATGAACAACTACTGCTTTTATTTCCAATTTACTTTTAATATTCATATGATGAATGTTTATTTAGGTATATATAATGCCATCATCACTATCATCATTAGGTAATGATACATATATTTACTACAAAAGCTTTTTTGTAGTAAATTGGCTATTACTGAGCATTTCCAAATACCTACTTAACCTATCATAGGGAAAACAGACTACCTTGCTTCAAAGAAACGTTCGAAAAAAATGATCGTTTAGATTTGATAGACAATAGATAACAAAAGTATAATAAAATATATTCCATTTGACATTTGCTTTCTTAATAAATATCGCAATAACTTGTCACGTCCAGGACTCCTCTCTTGTGATTATAGCGATATCCCAGATTGAATAAACCTGTGGGTAGAAGCGGAATTGTCAAAAGAAGTAGAACATGTTTTTCAGAGAAGACAAGTTTTGCTTTTTCAATGGATTTGAAGAACATGATCATTGAGTGCAATGCTTCAATCAGTCTTAATTAATAAATACAAACTTTAGCTAATGATCTATTGTCCTTTTCTCTATGTTTAAAGTCTCCACTCCATTGAATAGTTGTAAGAACTTGGCTCATACTCTCTTCAGACACAGAACGCTTCATCCAGTGTCTCTACTAATTCTGCCTGCCGCAGTCCACTGCTGAACACAGGTCCCACTCAAGCTGTGCAATAACATCCTATCTTCCACCTACTGCGTCCACTCTGTCCCAGCAACATAAGGAGTTGAGTTATAGAAATTGTCTGTGACAGGAGTATTGCGCTCAATCTACTTCTGATGCCAAGAATTCGAATAATATTGTCTTCTATAAAGACTGCTGATGTGATGATACCGTGAGTTAAGGGATATCATCATCTGCCTAGTCTTTTCCCAACTATATTGGGGTCGGCTTCCAGTCGAACCAGATGCAGCTGGATATCAGTATTTTACATGGAGCGACTGCCTATCGGACCTCCACAACTCAGTAACTGGGTAATACGATACCTCATGGTAAGACTGGTTGTCAGACTTATGAGCTTTTGAATAACAGTAACAACTGTCACAGATTTACAAATGACAGCCGTAACAAACGGCTTTATGTGCTTGACGAGACACGGAGGAAATTCGCTATGTCAGATGGTCACCCATCCACAAACCAAACTCGGCAAGTGCGGCTTAAACCGAAAGATCGGCCTGTGCGACTGTTATTATTTACGACCTGTGGCATAATAGTCTACTAATTTTCATATATTTCACTCTTCCTGAATATTTATTGGTGTCTTTTCTGCCAACAAACATTTTTATAATCTCATCATAGAAATTCTTAACCTACGCGGCGCAAAAAAGAAATCTGGAAACAAATCGTTGGTTATTTTTCACAAGAAGTATTTCTATTCTTATAATAAATATTACATAATATGGGAATGTGCCGTCATAACTCTATACAATTTGTTTTCAAGTTTCTTCGTTTGTAAACGCACCCACGACACGGCAGAAATTCTTAGAGTGAGGAATGCCTCACCCTAGAGCGTCCCGCGGGTCGACCTCACACGGGGTCACAGGTTCTTTAAAAAAAAATGTTTTTTTAAAGAACCTTGATATATTTTACTCCCAAAAAGGTATATTCAGGAAACTAGTACTGAACTCTGTGTGTGAACTGACCAATAGACCTTAAGCTGAATGAATCAGTTGGGGGCCAACTGTCTGATTGATAGCTGATCTATGACGTCTTTTTTTTTAATCGTACTTAAATCATCAAGTGAGTCCTCCCACCCAGGGCAGAGCGGGAGGGACTGTCAGACTCGTACTGACTAAAATCCACGGTGTCCTTCAGCAGCCCTTTACGTTCCGGAGTCACGGTAATTCGTGAGTCCCGCAACCCCGGCAGGCCTTGGCCCTCTAGAGAGGGGCCCCGTCATTTTGCTGACACTCCTTGAGGCGCGCGTGGAACACAACGCACCGTAGACCCGGGGATCTATGACGTCTAGGTTAGTTTTTTGCTTGGCTGCCGTACGTGCAACTAGCCTTATAAATTGAGTGGAGGGTACAATAACACAACTACACACTACAATACTATGCGTTTGGAATGAGAGGATGTTTGTAATAGTTTGTAACAACTGACCCTTTTATTTTAGCGTGGTTAAATCATCAAATGAGTCCTCCCACCCAGGGCAGAGCGGGAGGGACTGTCAGACTCGTACTGACTAAAATCCACGGTGTCCTTCAGTAGGCCTTTACGCTCCGGGGTCACGGTAATTCGTGAATCCCACGACCCCGAACAACTGACCCTTGGGTTTTGGTATGCATTGTTTCATCTCGTTTCTTTTTTTGGAAGGAAGTCGATTGTCCTCTCGTTTGGAACACATAACATATTTCTACAACACAGGCACACGCACACTTAACACCTCACACGACTGAATAGTTTGAAATAGTTTTTCTTGTTTGTTTTATTTCTACGTTTCTGTAGCAATCTATCTGTAAAGTTGGAAAATTGTTAATCCATAATTGGCTATAATAGTGGTACAATTAGTGTGATAAAATATTTTTGAGAGTTGTGGGTTTTGTAATAAATAAATAAATAAATGACTATAGGATAGTGGGGTAGCGGGCACACCTATATTTGTATGACTAGTCAATTTGTAATTTTGCATACATTTTGTAACGTGAGCCAAATAAGACGTCACGAATTTCACAAAAATACTCCTTTTATTAATTCGATTTCTGTCTCATAGAAAAGGTGAACATGAAGTGGTTTTACAATTTAATGAGTGAAACTAAACATAATTGTATAGAAATCTAGAATTATCTTCATCACAACTGATGAGTGATGGGTGTAACTCACCTACGCCTTCGTGGAATACAGGCTTAAGCCTTTGTCAAACAGACAGGCGTTGCGAATGCGAAGCGTAACGTTTTTATTTGTAATGTATGGAATTATTTGAATCCAGTCACATAGAAAACCGAAAGTGATCCGATAGCGTGACAGAACTATCGGACTGATGTCTCGCTTCGGTTCGGTATTGCTTCAGAAACGCTTCGCTTTCGCCTGTCTGTTTGACAAAGGCATTATTGTTTTATGCCTTCTACTGTCTTTTAAAGAGTTTAAAGTTATTTACTTTGCAGAATAGTAGGTCAGGGTATATAATTATACCACGCCTCTCAAGTGAACAGTAACGTTATTGATCCTCACTAATTAGTAACAAAACAACATAACAAAGAATACTGTACTATAATTACTCTGCTTCTAATTAATAGCTGGATGATGAAAAGTATTCGTAACAGTATTGCCTGAATAATTAAACTCATTGTTACAATCTCTGGGAAAATGCTTCATGACTTTCTGATTAAAAAAATTGTTTCCAATTATTTAATATTCATGAATACTGGAACGCTATGTGTGAGTTCTCGAGAAATATTGAGAGGAGCGCATTGACAATAATTATTCTAGTTCCATGTTATGCCATTCGAACAAATCATATATGTATTCAAATGTGATGTACAATTTTACGAAAGAAACGACTTTTACCAAGAACTCTACATTGGTTGTGTTAACTTTGTGTAAATTCTTTTCTTTCTTTAAATATTTACTTCGACAAACAAACGCTTAATGACATTCACCATCTGTTATTCCTGAGAAATACAGCATCTAGATCCCAACAACGGTGACCAGATGTCTAGTATTTCACTGGTTGTCGTGTATTTCGCTGTATTAGCGAAACCAATACGGGACAGTACATTGTCCCGTAATTTTATGATTCGATGGTATTTAATGACAAAAATCCTCTCTTACTAAATATCTCATACTCAAATACTCTCTGAAAAACGTGTTCATATCCACATTTTCTTTTCCAAATTAACAAATTGTTGATTTTTTATTATTTTAAGAGTAATTCATAAAGAAAGTCAAGTTTGTATGTATAGGTTCAGAAATTAAACAATAATGAATTATGCGAGAGTAATAAAAACTAAATGTTGATTTTAATTTAAAAAAACGGTCTATCCCGTATTTTAATCTCGAATCCCATTTATTACCGTGTGATACCGTGGATTGTAGTAAGTACAAGTCTGACAGTCCCTCCCGCCCTGCCCTGGATGGGAGGACTCCTTTGATGATTCTATCACGATAAAAAAAAATTACATGATGCCTAAATATAACGAACATTTCAAATGAGCTGAACTTTGCTGCTGAAACACATGCCAAATTTAGTTCATTTGCAATCCACAAAACCGTACATAAACCAAGTGTAGTTAAATTACAAAATCTAGTTCAACTAATTGGATACAAAAACATAGGTCACAACTTGTTTGCGAAATGCTAAATAGAAGCATGTGAACGTGGACAGTAAATGTAAATGTATTTTGTGTTCAAATGCAACTACGAAATGCGGTTCTTTTGAGTACGTTAAGGACTTATTAATAAATGTGTTCAACATATTAAACGGGCCTTACTTTATTGTTGTAGACAAGTGGTCTATTAAGCCTTCGAAGAATTTCGCTTGAACCAAGTAACTGCTATTAAAACTATAATGAGTTTTGATTCTTAGAACCACAAGCAGAATGTTGAAAGCTCTAAACGATTCATTATGGTTTCTTTATGGTTTGACTTTTTATTCTCTTCAGTGTAAATAAGGTTTCGATTCCTTCCGAGTGAGGCAAAATCGAGGTGAATTTTGAAGTTTCGTGTAACAGCTTTCATCACGGTGACTGACAGTCAATTATGTTCGGGCGGGAAGGCTACGAGATCACAAATACCTTGCAAAAACATCAACTAAGTTGACGTTTGAGATAGACATTTTAAAGTTGACCAGCTTGTGTTTCACAAAACAATACAGTTGAAAAATTGTGCTGGTGATTGACTTTTGAATCTCTAGAATATGTGTTATTTATTTTTAAATGCAATAACGCATGCGACGCGCATCGTAAAGATGATTTTTGATGGCCTAATTTGTAAGGCGTCTGGAGTACTTATATAGAAGACGCGGGTTCAAATTCCACTTGTAACTGAATTTCCCTAAAAATCATCTCTAGAATATTTGTCTATTAAAAACAAGTGTTGTTGATTAATAGCTATCCTTTTTATGGAAATGTTGAACTAATAATCTTGTTAACTATTTTAAAATCGATCAATACCCGTTCAACTTTAGATTATCTTGATAAAACAAACATCAATGCAAATGGTTTCCACTATTAGGTGCTAATAAACTTGAGCATTCACATTGATTTTTTTGACTACTCTCGACTAGAGTGATCTCTAAAAAGATCGTAAAAATGTTCATAGAACGTTTGCGAAGTTAGGCCCTATGCTTGACTATTCGTTGTTCAGTTCAACAATATAAAAAACGGCGAATGCTCGATGTTCTGTTACAAGTGAATGCTCAAGTAACCTTAATAGCGAATTTTCGAATAGTATTAGCAGGTATTTCAAATCTGCAGGTGCAATATAAAACCTTTCCTTTTTACTCGGTCGCAGTTACGAGCACCATTGTAAGCCATTACTCACAATCTAGTTTTACGACTTTTGCGGGAAGATTAACAACTGATATATTTTATTCCCAAGCTCATGTAGGTACACAGTTAAAAATAAATTCAGAAAAACATATCAATACCTAATTACCGGGTACCTAGGCAATACAGAAATGAATTCATTGCAGGTAGTTGAAAACAGTTTTTCTAGAATTATTAAAAATCTGCATGGAATGCTTTCAAGCACCTCTCGTTTCCAGTTAGTAAAATAAAAACACCTTTTGTTATTTTTACTACCTATTTCTAGAAATATCTGCGTCTCTGCTGTAGTAAAAATTGTATTTTTCTTAGAGTGCATTTTTATCCCACTTTGTAAGTATTTTTAAACACCAATTACTCCAAGCTTTCTGGTCTGATTTGTATGATTATTTTTTGTTTGATGCAATATATTTGCCAATTAGTCCAGTACTTAGGTTCAATAGTTTTACTTGGACGATGTTATAAACTTTACTACGTAAGAAAATTTTATAACATTAATTTACGTTGATATTTGATCTCAAAAGGGTAAAATAAAAAACCTTTAAAAAATAACTGACTACAAGAAACAGTGTAAAATTACTTTTTTCTCGGAAGTCGGATTTGTTTTTTTATATCGTTGACTTTTTGTTACCGACAAAATTTTACTATGAATTTACTGAATTGATTCATCTATTTGTAATTTTGTGCGTTTGTTAGTAGGAATACAGGTAATCCATGGAATTAGTGAAACCATTTTTATAAATACAGTAGGCAGCTACATTATTCTTGAGTGTCATAGGGTACATATTATTTTAAAATTGCATCTGTCCCAAGCCAGGGCGGAGCTAGTCATAAAAATAAATGTAAAAATATTCGTGACTTAAGCCTTCACTAGAAATACTAGCAAAGAATATTTATTAACTTTGAGGTTTATCGATCGTAATTATTTGTAAGTCATACAAGTCAGCCGGTATTATTTTTTGACCCTAATAGAATACTAAATTAATTGTACTTTTTGTTATTATTATAAACTAGCTTTTGCCAGCGTCCTCGTTTGTGTTAATTTAGAATTTAACAGTCAACTCTAATCGTACATGTGGCACCATATATTATCATATGAACATTATTATTGTTTTTTGTCCGGAACAGCTCTTTTTTTCGGAATGAAAATGTACCCTATGTCCATCACAACACTCTTGAAAACGTATATGCAAAATTTCAGGATGTACGGTTCAGTGATTTGGGCGTGAAAAGGTACCAAACAAACAAGCTTACTTTCGCATTTATAATACCAGCGGTTTCATCCGCTACAACTCGTAAATTATCCCACTGATAAATCGGTATAAAAACTATAGGTACTATGTGTTAATCCAGATTATAAACTATCTGTGTACTACTACCATCTTGTATTTTATCCAAATCAGTTCAGTGGTTTTTGTGTTAAAGAATAACAAACGTGCATCCGAAGAAACTTTCATGTTTATAATATTATTAGTAGGATTATTAAAGAAAAACAGTGGCATGGAAGATTTAATTAATTTAATTTATTAATTTAAAATGCTATTGTCCACATTTTATAAGTATTTGTGCCTGAGAGGGTATATAAACTATATTATTATTTAACGTCTTATAAAACACACGTGTTTACAATAAAGGATTGGATAACAATTTATTAGCACACAGTACAAGTTACTGCTCAGGTTTATACCCAACTTGATTCCAATTTGTTTTATAAATAAACTGGTATCAACTGGTGAATAGGTTTTAGTTTCATCTGTTAAAAGCCATTCACTGATTCCGTTTTTTCCCAAAGTGTTAGAGATCCTTTGTTTCTTTTTTTAAAGTTGAAAAATTACTCAACCGTATCTAAAGAAATAAGAAAAGTCAGGTTTATTTACTTTTGCTACAAAATCGAATTGTAGATTCAATTTGTTAAGTACTTACAGGCGTAGATAATGGAATATAAAGCGCTAACACTGGTTGGCCGTGATAGCAAAGATAAGAGTGAAAAAACGACTTTGATAAGACGTACTTATTTTATGAGTGAATAATTTGAAAGATCGCACAAATACATCCGAGGTGACGCCTAATCTGATTACCGTGCTCCAAATTTCTCAGATTACCATTTAACGTGGAAATCTTTGTGAAACTTTTGTGCCACTTATTACCGCTTCAAGTGCCTTAAAATAATTTCTCATTTTTTTCGTCGTGGGCACTTCGTTACGGTCTCTTTCATCTTTTAATTTCTTTCTTTACTTCATTTTATTTTTCATCCTTTTCACATTACGCTCCCCAGTGCCTAATGCTTCAATTACTGCTCAAAATGGAAATGCAGTAGACAAGATTGAAATAGAAAACGTTCGTTCCGATGCGGATAGTACCGGAGGAAATTCAACTAGTAACTTACTGAAGGCATGTTTATTTTTACGTTTAGAAATCGCGAATCATTGGTTTTGTGTTCCGGAAAATTTCTGATATCTGATTTAGTGTATCGTTTCTCGTTGCAATTGTTACCAATATTACTTAATCTGACAGTAAGACTTAATCTGGCAGTAAGAAGAGTTAATAACATTAAATACCTATTTGTGCCACATATCTTAGCAAATAGACTTAAAATAAACTACTTACTATCTAAGTACGTAATCGTATGTTAGTATAAAAATCATATGTTAGTATTAATAGAAGCGAATAGCGTATCCGTAAAGCGGATTACTATCCCAAAGAGGTTTCACATTAATCCCAACTTACGCCAGCTATTCGTCTACATTCATTTGATAACAGTGGAACAGAGGGAACCGCAGCAGTCCACAGCTGCAATCTAATTTGAAACCCTACTCGAATGCAGCCAGAATTTTCCCTACCGCCGACCCTTGGCGCCACTCCAATCTTTATTTTCTCTGCTACCACGAAGCACCTTCGTAAAGCGTAAATAACCTAACTTTTGCTGTCGAACAAATTCTCTTTGAGAGTTCGTGTGTATAAAAGAATAATCCTCTTAGTAATTCTTCGTATTCCGTGTCTAAGTTGCTAAAATGGAACATCAACAAAAATAGTGTAGTGCCCTGTCTGTCCGTCTGTCACACTCTTTCATTTCGGTGACCTTTTGACGCAGACAGTTTTAGCTGAGGGAAGTAGTGCCCCAATTACTAACATGAACTTTATTTTTTATTACCCGGCCCGTGATACTCTAGGGAGGTTTTTGCCTTTATTGCTAAAAAACGAATATAGCACGTATTTAAGTTTCAACTAACTAAAAGGAAATTTTGTTTTCCATGTTAAAAATACAGAATTGCATAAGTACATACAGATGGCTGTTAAGTACAATGATTGTTAGATAGTTAAGCCTATGAGCTGTCCAGTAGGCTTTTGACCAACAGCGAAATGCGCTAAGTTGAGTTGAACAAAAGAGATTTTCTGACAGAAAAAATACAAAATGCTAAATATTTCGTCCGCCCCTCTCAATAGCCACTATATAAATTAATCAAACAACGTACCTAACTACTTCCACAACGTATACTCTCCGAGGCAATCGATGGATTGAGTTTGTACACTTTACAAGAACAGAGCTTTCGCGTGGCCTGTCTGATAAAATTGATTAAATGCAAGCATAGTCCATAAATAAACCGACGTTTTTCTAAACTCAGCACGAAAGTAGCACAGAACGACCCTAAGTATTCACGAGCTACCTCGATGAACGGGAAAATAAGACAGACAATATGAAATGACGGAAATTGGATTTATATTCCTTTTAGTTTCTTTTTCGTACACAGGAGCTGTCACTTTTTCCTTATACAACAAAGCTTAAATAAGGTACTGTTCTACACTTTTTGTACGTACATGATATTTCTACAGTATCTACTATCCGATATTTTTTCGTTGCTTTAAGCTGTGGTAAAGTGTTGTACTGCAGTATTGGTATGCGGATTTACATTTAATTTTACAATTGAATGAGTTTAACTTTGAGATTCTGGAACAGAAATATTAATTGCATGAATCTTTAACTCGATTCAAGCGATTCAATTAGACATTGATTAATTTATTTAACCAATCCAAGTGTGTTAAATATGATACCTAGGCCCTTCTCTAAGGAGTAGCTGGAGAGGCGCCATGGCATCCTCACCTTTTGGTTGACGCTGGTCCTATCCGGATACAGAAATTTTGGAAGGTACCCTTGTCTGATTGGGAAGGAATAAACGCCTGGGTGTTACCACTGCAAGGATCGCTCGGAGGACCTGGTGCAGGACTGCCCCGCTTGGGCGGAGCACCGCCATGTCCGCACGGAGGCAATAGGCGGAGATCTCACGCGCCGCATTGGTGGAGGCCATGCTGCGGGGCGAAGTGAGTCTATAATGTCCCATTAGAGTAACGATAATCGCAAAACAATCACCCTGTATATTATAAATATTTTCTTAACGTGAACTAGTATTTCGCGTTTACTTAACGCCTCATGTTAGATAGTTGTTGATTGTACGACGCGTATGTATATTTCGTATTTTGTCTTTCATTTTGTAAAGTAAATAATAATTTTGATTTTACATTATTCAGTATTTGACATCAAATTGAGATCTACGATGCCGAAAATGATTGATTATAGTTCATTGTATAGAACATCGGAGATCAATTTATCTACATTAGATGTTCGTGCTGTTTAATCCTACACCAAGTTTTCACTCTAAAATCAAAGTTTAAAGTTAATTTTCTCTTAGCTTAACCTCATTAACGCAAACTTGGTACAGGACCTGTAGTTTGTCCGTGTAAATCAACACTACATATAATACAGTAATTGTTAGTTTATGTAAAAATAAAAAGGTAGTACCTACATGTAAAACTATTTGAAAATCCATTCAGTAGGAATGGATTTTCAAATATTTTTTGCCAATGGATGGAGTGATTTATTAGGAAGGTTAAAAAAGGAATGGTTAGGAAAGTACCTATTTAGTTAATTAAGATTATGTGTAAATTGGCTGAAATATGATGATATTTTTGTAGAAGTTGGGATAAAAAATCTTGCTGACTGGGAGCTAGCGGCGTGCACCTCATAAATCCACAGAGACTTAAATTGTGTATGTAAAAATAGTGTAAGACGGTATTATTCGGTCGCGATACTACGAATTACCGTGACCCCGGATTGTGAAGGACACCGTGGATTTTAGTCAGTACGAGTCTGACAGTCCTTCCCGCTCTGCCCTGGGTGGGAGGACTCATATGATGATTTTACCACGAAAAAAAAAGACGGTATTATTCCTCTTAATAAGTCCATAAAACCAAAAAAAAACGCAATATCTATAAATACGTAGATGAAGCCGCGAGCGGATGCTAGTTTACAATACAATACCTACACCAAATTGGGATGCCTCTAACAAACTTCGGGAATCATAGCGAAACAATTCTTTTGTAAAAGCATTTCTATTGCGACTACAAAAGATTTACAAGCCGATCTGACTACTGAATAAACTTACAAAGAAAATATCTAGAATTCTTATCTTGTCGTGCAAATTACAAGTCAGAAGAAAGAACAGAGAACTTATAAGTTGTAGAGAGAGCGAAAGGTACATATAAGATTACAGTGCTCGCAAAACTACAAATAAGATCTTCTCAAAATACGATGGTTAGTAAACCGCATTCTTTTTTCATTAGAAGGGACGTCGAAGGTAATTTAAGTTTTTTGGTGACAAATAGACTAACACAGTTTTCTGGTAATCTATTGAAATAGTTTTTAAGTGCCTTTAATTCAACATTGCCGAAGGTTCTTGAAAAAGTAAAGTAATTATACTTACTTACGGAAAAAAGTTTTATGAATAAAGTTTTTAAAAAAGGAAAATTATTTTTATGGAAACTTTATATTTATATTAAATTTTTCTTTATTCATTATTTTTTACAGATTACTTCACATTTTTAAAAATAAAAAAAAGCATTTAAAAACATAAAAAAACGATTGGTAATAAAACTAGTATTGAGAAGAACTAACAATCGTGTAGCCCATAGAGTGAAGAGTGATCGTGTGAGAAAAAGACCTTTATGAAGGAATATTTGTTTTTTATTGTAAGTGTAATGGGTAACTCGTCGTCCGATCATGGACTATGGAGCCCGGGCTCAAAGAACTGTCAGCATCAAAACGGGGCCCCCATAAAGGGCCACAGCCATGACGGCACGGTTGGCGCCTTAGTGGCTGAGCGATTGGACTGCTGCGCTGCGTGTCGCGGGTTCGATTTCCGCACGGATAAATATTTGTATGAAGTCGTTATTTCGGGTCTGAGTGTTTGTGTTTGTGAGTCTCTATTCTTGGAAACGCACCCACGATACAGGAGAAATTCCTAAGGTGCGGCAACGTTTTTTTTTTTAAGAATAGTAATAGCTCGCCGGGTTCGAACTGTCCAAATAGGAAACCCTGACTCTGGAACGTAAAAGGCAATTGAATGAATACGGTGGATTTTAGTCAATACGACTATGAGAGTGTCTTCTGCTCCACCTAAGGCAAGAGGACGCATTTGATGATTTTACCGCCTAAAAAAAGGGAGGTCTGTGCCCCAGAGATAGGAACATTTTAACCCGAATTTCATCAAATCTGTAAACTTTCGTAGCTGTCTGTGCTGCGCTCTGCCAGAGTTTTTACTCTTTTATCGGGTCGGCACACTCGCCACACACGATTCAGCACTATTTGTTGATCAATAAAATCGTTCCAAAGCCATTACTACACATACTTCGCACAATTGGCGAATTTATTGACGGTATAAATATGTGTATGGCCACAGACGAGTCTGTTTCTGTATATGAATTTAAATGCAACCATTGCACAGGAATAATTTCTAGGAACGGGCAGTGCTTTAAAAAATTAAGCCTTGCGGCCTTTTCGAGTTTGCTACATAATTAAAAAAAAATACAGCTGAAATTATTTCAACCAGCATCTATTGTTGGCAGTGATGGTGTTGGGGCATGGATGCGCGCGATGGGCGCTGCAGTGGCTGGCGCTGGTGGCATGCGCGCTGGCGGGGGCGCTGGCGCCGGAGAAGGTGGAGCCTTGCGCCAGCAGCCCCCTGTGCTCCTGCCGCGTAGCGCATATGTCCTGCATCGCCGTCCCTCTGCACAGGTTCCCAGGTAGGCGCAAAGCTCATAAGGCTACCCTAAGTTTTCTTCTCAAACCTTTACCTAAACATTGCTAAATTTCTTTAAATCTCTCCAACTTTGGTGATTTTATGTCATGGCTATTGCTAACTTTACCCTTTTTTCAAAATACAAAAAAAAACTTCGTAAAAACAATGAAGATCCTACAATACTAGATAAATGTACTTAAACATATACAACATTATTTTTAGTATATGCGAAACCTGAATATAGTTTGTTTAGAATCAGTAACTAAATCAAATCCAATATTTTTTATACCATGTTATATTTTGTTCCAAAAATATTTTAATAAAATTTTATCACCAGTTAATCACATTACAATCACTGTACTGTTAGGTATCTGTTGCCAAACTACATATTATCATTAGGTGTACGACACAGGAGGCGCAGGTTGTGCAGGGGTATTTTTTAATTTAATATTTTTTTGAACGGAGTACCAGGTAAGATAACAAGCTTTTATGATTTTTCATGATACAGTTTTGAAATTTTGTACATTACACAAAAATAATAGAGAGGTGTATCAGGTTTCGAATTAACAAAAAATAATGTTGTAGGTGTATAGTTCTCCAGACTGAATTTTTATTTTGATGGCCAATCTCAGCGAAACGGCGCCTAAAATGCCTTCACACGAAAGGTAGAGTAGTAGATAAGTGTGTCCGCAGAGACAGGTAAACCATGTCGTCCCTGATTCTTAAACTCCAATGGGACAGTAATCCCACATTCGATAGAGAGATTTTGCGCAGGACTAACGGATTAATGTGCTTTCCGGGACACACATCCCACATCCGACTTCCAAAGTCGGGACTCAGTCACAGGACTATTTCTGCACAAGCGCTCCATTATACTCAGTGGGAATGCCTTGCTTGTCTCTTCTACTAGACACCAGCTACAAAAACAAATGAATAAATGAGCTGTTTGCGATTAATCAAAACTGTACCTCAATTACGTACTCAACTGCATTGCTACTTGTGGTAAAAGAGGCCTATACAGTACTTTCAAAGCATGTCATATTTCTACGCCGATTATAAACAAGATTGAAATAACCTTTAGCTCTTGTCAATGTCTGTCATTTTATGATTCATTCACAACTTATCATCACTAATGGTATGTCGCCTTATTAGAGCTCTCAGTGCAGTCAAACGAACTCGGGCTGTATTATAAAGTTGTTAAGCCACAAAATAAATCAGTTAACTACTTTATATGCAACAAGCAATTCGACGGTCCCTACGTACAAACGGACATGTCAAAAACCGAGATTCAATTCTATGTACACATAAAATTATTTCTAGAGTGGTTCCTGTAAACCCTGTCGAACTGTTCGTTCAATAAGCACGTTATATGATTAGCCTGCATTGTCAATAATGTTAAAAAGAGATTTCCATACCAATCATTATAAACCGCTATATTTAAACGAATTATACAAATTGTGGCTCATTTTAAACAACATTAATCAGTCTGTACTGATTAATGTTGTTTAAAATGAATATATATTTCATATTGTATGCAGTAATTGATAGAGTGTTATTATGTATTTAATAAATTATTCCTTTATGATGTTGTTACCATTACCACATATATGTTAATGACTGGCGGATAATAAAGGCAACTACTTGGTACACATTTGCTTTTCCTTGCAAAATTTTATTTAATTTCAAACGTTTAATTTCAACGTTAGGAAGCTTATAAGTTCCAAGTGGGTGCCTTAATTGAAATAGTACGCCATAGTAAGTTCTTAAGTCCGGCTCAAAACTATGTACCCATTTAAACTTCTCTTACAGAATGGCCCCGAATAGAGCTGCAACATCTAGATATAAGCATGTCTAACCTAGAAGTGCTGACAGAGAGCGCGCTGGACGGATTGAGATTGCAAACATTAGTTTTAGTCGCTAACAAATTACATTACATCGAGATGCACGCATTTAGGTAACTCGTATTTTTAATCAAACTGTAAAACAACTATTTGGAGAAGTTTAATTAAAAGTCAAGCGAGGAACATTTAATAAAACTCATTCGTTTTCAGTTCCATGGCGGGTACACTAGCATCTTTAGACCTCGGTTACAACGAATTCACTGAAATACCGCAGCAGGGCTTAAAAGATTTAAAAGTTTTAAACTGGTTGAATCTGCAGAAGTAAGCGCAAGTTTTGAAACTAAATTCTATTAAACTTTTGCCCGGAGAGTTGATTAATTTTATTAATATATTTTCGCTTTTATTTTAGCAACAATATAGTATACATAGGACCTGAAATTAAGTGGCATCACTTAGAGGAAACGCTGACGAGTTTATCTTTGAGTAACAATCAAGTGACGCAGCTGAAATCGCAGGCGCTGACATCACTGTACCACCTGCTGCAGCTGGATCTGGAGGGTAACCATCTCCGCACCGTCAGTGCCGACTCCCTGCCCGCTTCCCTGACACTCCTGAAACTATCCAACAACTTTATTCATGAACTGTCCTGTGATTTACTTTATAGTCTACCTAGGTTACAATCTGTACATTTACGACATAATTTTATTACCTTCACGGACAATTACGTTTGTCCGGCTAATAAGACAAAGAAAATAGAAAAATTAGATTTGAGTAATAACAAAATTAACGATACTTCCCAAATACTTCTCTTTCGAGATATCCAAATTAGGCAAATTATATTAGACCTCAATGAATTGACGACGATTCCAAAGTTGGTTTTCGCCAATAACAGAATAGAAAGGCTATCCGTATCGTACAACATGTTGAGTTCTATTAGCCGAGATCTATTGTTGTCGTTGAAGAACTCACTGGAACATCTGGAGGTAGAACACAACAGATTGTTTCACTTACCGGACAGCCTGGCGCAGCTCGTGCGGCTGCGTCATCTATCACTGGCTTACAACCAGCTGGAAGAGTCGCCCGCGCTCCCCAGCCGGATCCAGACACTCTCCCTCGCCGGGAACTTTTTAACTTCAATACCCTCAGCACTTCAAGCGCTCGAAGCCGGTTCTATTCATTATCTCGACTTAAGCTACAACAGGATATCTAATTTATTACCAAACGAATTCCTCGAATGGTCCACTTCTCTAGGGAATATCAACTTGAGAGGTAACAGGATAGCGCAGATTTATAAGAACGTTTTCCCACCGAGCATGTCATTGAAAGAGATACATCTAAGTTTTAACGACTTGTACTACGTGCATCCACAATCTTTCGCGAACGTGACTAGGTCGCTTCGTATCCTCGAATCGTCTTCTACACTCTTTAGTGGCTATTTTCCGTTTGAAATCGAAGAGGGGTTAGAAAATATCAGTTGGCTATCTTTCGATAACAACGATTTTCACATCCTCAAGCTGTCCGATGTGGCCGTGTTCCCGTTTCTAAAATATTTAAACTTGGATTACAATAGAATTGTAGACATAGTCATAAGTGAGGACTACCATAATGAATCACTATACCTGAGCAATTTGAGGCTCGCCTATAATTTTTTGCATTCGCTGCACAGCAGAAGCTTCATTTACATGCCAGAGTTAAGAAACTTGGATTTATCTTATAACAGAATCAACAACTTAACTAAGCACACTTTCACAAACTTACCCAACTTGAGATATTTATCTCTTGCGGGGAACATAATCGATTCGATGGAAGCCGAGACGTTTGCTAATTTACCAAAACTGCAAATATTGGAACTCCAGGGAAACAACTTTACGTATTTATCACTGAACTCGTTTCATAACGTTTCTAATATAGACGTAACGTTCACGTTGAACGTAAGCAGAAACCGCATCAAGTTCGTGGATGGCGAATCTGCAATATCGGTTAACATATTCGACGGTTCATTTAATGATCTCTATGAAGTGCCAAATAACTTTTTCGCTGCAGTTGCGTCCTCCATACGACAGATTATATTAGCACATAATAAAATTATTCATATATCTAATGAAGCTTTTGGTGACGCAAGATACTTAGAAATACTAGATTTACATAAAAATAATATAAATAATATAAAAAGAAAGTCATTCACCGATCTAATATCTCTCCAAATATTGGATCTTTCATTCAATGTTATTTCTCAATTATCTGTAGAACAATTCTACAATTTGAACAAACTTAGGTATTTGAAATTGGACCATAATAATTTAAGGTTGTTACCAAGAGACGTGTTCAAGAACACGCTCGTGGAGCATTTGGACCTGAGCTACAACGACATGTCGCTGTTCCCGGGCACGGCGCTGTCTCAGATCGGCTTCACTCTGCGCTACCTCGACATGTCGCACAATCGCATCGAGTACTTAGACAGTAATATATTCCGCAGCACTCAGTTCCTCCTGAGTCTCAATTTGGGTCACAATCTATTAACAGTACTGTCTGATAACACATTTTCGAGTCTCGGCGGACTACGACAACTGGACCTGAGCTTTAATTCCATAAAGGCAAACTTCAAAGAGCTGTTTCATAACCTTCCTAACTTGAGGCATTTGAATCTTGCAAATGTAAGCTTAAAGTCAGTGCCTTATCTACCTTTGACAAACTTAACTAGCCTCAATTTGACTTCAAATTACATTAACAGTTTTAAGGAGAGTGATGTGAAACGACTATCAAGTCTTCGTCATTTAGATCTTAGTAATAATCGTCTTACCTCTTTAGTGCCAAAGATGTGGTTCCATTTAAATAATTTAAATATCCTCGATCTGTCGTACAACCCTATCGTAAGAATCACGCCAAATAGTTTCAAATGGTTGAGTAATTTATCTCATTTAAATTTAAATGGACTTAAATACTTGGATATAGTTGACCAGGATTCCTTCCGTCCCTTGATATCACTGCGATCCCTACATATTCAGTCGTGGTCTACTATTAATCATTCAACGTTCCGAATTTCCAACATCACCTCCTCCCTGTCTTCTCTATACAAGTTAGTAATACATTGGACTGACGACATCATGGACAATCAACTGCACGAAATCGATGCGAGAAATATTCGTTACCTAGAAATCAGAGGATCAAACCTGAGACGAATATCTGACGATGCGTTCAAGCCGTTCGCCAACAGTCAAGAGATATTTATAAGGATTACAATGACTTCCCTGACGAAATTGCCGACAGCTTTTATGAGACATTTGGGACAAGTCCCGCAGCTCGGGATCGACTTGAGCTACAATCAACTTACGACACTAAATCCAGCTATTTTCTACCCGAACTTCACTAGTTGGAGCCACGTCGCGACCAAGTTACTATCAGGTACGTCATATTCACTTTTTTGAATAATTTATGATGACCAATATCGAAACCCATGCAATAGTTGGGCGGCCGAGCCGGTGCAACGTAAACAAAATAAAGTTTTTTTCAATTTTATAGGTACACTATATGATTTTATTTTACCCTACCTATCCACAGCTCAGCTTAACGAAGTTGAAAACCTGATTTTTACGCTCGTTTAAATAAAATAAAAAATATCAGTTCAGTAGTTTTCAAGCTGATTCAGTAGTTCTCGGTTTAGTTATAAAGTATAAAACATATTACTAAACCCACAAATTACACAATCCACCTGTAGTTAAACTATTTAATGTCTTTTGAAAACAATTTTAATAGTTAATAAGCTTATAATTAACGCTACAATATCTCTACAACGAGTTAGGTTATGTCATTAAAAATGTACAGTGGTACGAGTGAACCCCTAGCAAACGCTAGTATTTTATTAAAATTTACTGAGCCTCTCACCATGCAGAATGAGGCAGGCAACTCTTCTTAATGAGTTTTAATTCTTAATACACCACTCGAAACTTTTCTAGGCGAGTTAAATCGTCTGGCGGGATGTATTAATAGGTTGTGTGAATTATTTGGTAGGAGGGCTGATACTGACGGGGAACCCGCTGCGATGCGAGTGCGAGCTGGCTTGGGTGGGCGCCTGGCTGCGGCGCTGGCTGCAGGAGAACGACGCAGGCGCCGAGCTGCGGCGCGCCGTGCGCAGCGGCACCTGCAAGGACGCCGCTGGCCGCCATGTGCCGCTGCTCACACTCCGCGCCGACGAGGCGGAATGCCACGCCTCTGCGCTCTCCAGCGACGCACAGCCACGCTGCACCACTGTGTACACACTAGCCCTCGCCATGTCCACCATACTACTCAGATGATGACTATCACAACTCTTAACGTGCTAGTAAATCATTGTAAATATACTCGTGTTTCACGATCACCAACTCTAAAGTTTGCAAAACGACTAGATAACTTTTTTACACGGTACATCATTTTCGTAGGTATGTGAACGTGTATTGATAGGAGGCGAGAGTAATTTTATTGAATATTTATAACATTTCGATGTGTAAGATAGGTTTTTTAAGTAGATAATTGTAATCAATATTGTATTGACACAATAGATTGCTCACTAAATGCGACCATTTTGAAACAAAATAATTGTAATCTAGTAGTTTTCTCGTCTTATGTTGCAATTATATTTTTTTAAATCCAAGGATATACGTAACCTTAATACGTTTAACGTATTCTATCTACCCTACTGTGGCCACAAATTGTTATTCTTTTGTAAATTTTCTTTATACTCATGTAAATATGTACAAAAGTAAATATTTTTACATAATAACATGTCTTATTCTATGTCCCAAGGGCGGCTCTACCTTTCTTTAGACAAAATCTACCGCAGAAATCCAGACACGGGCACGCCGTAATCGCGCCACCTAGCTGCCGCGGGAGACGCCCACGGCAACTAACGTCACTAAACGATTTCCGGCCACCGTAGGCGCGGGCATGCAGATGACGGGTAATGGATGACTCGCCGTCCGATCATGGATCATGGACAATGTCCGGGTCAACTCGTATTGTTTCACGCACGTCTCAAAGTGCTGTTAGCAATCTGATGAGCCCCCTGAGCCCCCTTTAGAGGGCCAAAGCCTGCCGGAGTGGCGGAACTGTCTGATTAGGTAACCGTAACCCTGGAATGTAAAGGGCTATCGAAGGATCACCGAGGATTTTAGTTGGTACGAGTCTGACACACCAAAATATACTAGGTTTGCATAAATTCAAGGTGGTTATTTATTTGCACAGTTCTGTGTCTACAGGAAAGAGTTTTCCTAAATAATAAATGCTTCAGTATTTTGTTGGTATAAGATTGATTTGTGACTACTTTTTAATTGCCACGACATTTTAAAATTAATATTAGTAATGTGTGTTTTGTCCTTGCTCAATTTAGTTTTTTTTTTCGACAAAATAAAAGTGGGTGATAAAATTCCATTTGCAAGATTAATAAAACCGTCGCCATTGTTCACCTGGTTGAATTAATCCCGATGTAACCAAATGACACCTCTTATGTCCACTCATTTCACCTGGGTGATTTCACACATGTGGAACTTTTCCAATGTCATATGAGGACACCAAAGTGGAACAAACCTTGTGATTTTAGCTGTGAATACCTAACCCATATTTTTTTATCGTGGTAAAATCATCAAATGAGTCCTCCCTCCCAGGGCAGAGCGGCAAGGACTGTCAGACTCGTACTGACTAAAATCTACGGTGTCCTTCAATAGCCCTTTATGTTCCGGGGTCACGGTAATTCGTAAGTCCCGCGACCATACCTAACCAATACATAAACACACCAAAACATTATAATTTTCATTGTGATTTCGCCACCAGTAACCGAAACATTTCACTAATCCCCTTACTAAACTCAAAATAAACTGGTTATTACTTTAAATCAGTTGATTTTTATAGATAATAGAATCTAGATTATTTGAGATGCAAAACAGTTTGAAATTAAAAATACAATGTTTTACCGATAAACTGTTGCGAGTGGTCTAATATGAATAAATGAAACAATGCGGGTCAACTGTACGGGCATGTAAATAAAATGGCGACGGATTAGTGGTGCGATGGGAATAAATCAAAACATTGCCAATGAATACATTTAATTTCCGAACTGGCTTTGATTCCGTATCGATTCGCGGCTATTTTGGTTGTTGCTAATGCGCTGGAATTAATTTAATTGATCTGGATTAGCTACTGCTAGTTATTTGTTTTTAATCAAGATAAGCTGGGTTATTTTATAGTAGTAATTAGTAGTCAATAAGTAGTTGGGAACAACTGTGCACAGATATACGAACAAAAATGTGATTGTAACTACGTGGAATTGTGGTTGGCGGACACCACGGACTCACGACACAACAAGGTAGGTAAATATTATTTATTTTGACACAAACACTTCGTACCGGAGCGCACCAAACATGCTATTTCAGACGTTAACCAAAATAATACATTCTAGTGTCAATTACAACTGTCGGCTAGCAGAGTACAGCATAATTCAATAGCAACCTCTGTGGAAAGTTAGAAAGAATAAATTCGTATCTAAAGACACATATTATTCTGCAGAAAGGCGTCTCGCAGCGAACATAAATCTGCCCACTCGACTCTTACGTAGATAATAGTGAATAGTGGAGCGAGAGAGCTCACAGCCAGTACAACGTGAAGATAGATGTAGTAAATCATTGTTGCGATGTTTGCAATTAACTCGCTACTGTGCTCGCCCACTCGCCCGCTGTCGCTCTTGCCTGGAGGCGAGTAGACACACTCTACACGAGTTACTTGCTAACCAGACGGATAGGTACAAGTTGCCAGCACATTTGGATTTGGATGTGGTAGGAAGTCAATTGTTACACGACGTCGACACTTTGTACAATGAGGTAATAAGAGAAACTTTATGGTAGTGATAATCTTTACGACAAGCTTTGTATTTCGTTCTATGACTAATAGAACAAAGACGACAAATGTCGACACAAACCAACGTGTTTACAATCATATAACATACAATGTACAATATAATAAATGGGTTGTTCTAAAAGCAGCTACTTTTTGTTGATCAATTATTTCCCGAAACGTAAAACAACGGCAAACATCTGACGAATCAATCACTATGATTTCAAACTCAACTTCTCGTTGAATTTCTTGTAAATAAAGCACGAGATGATTGTGAAACGTAATAACACAGCCGTTACTGTACGGGAAAAATCAAATAAAACTTATCAATATTGAAAACGTTGATGAATATTGATGACCAATCTGAAATGGGTGAACGACTTTTTGTTAATGTTGATTCCACTGTTAGTTTTACAATGAAATCCTCAAAAGCTTTTTGAATACATTAAGCTTAATGTGTTTTTATATCAGATTGTTTTAGAAAACAGACGAGGGAAAATGGTTTGCCATACATATGCAAGTAAGTAGGTATTAGATCGAACGAGAATCACAAATTCTACTATCGAAAGCTACAAAAAAACCTTTCCAAGACATTCATTGAACAATAAAAGCACATCACAGAAGCTCTGAAGTAATCCTGCGGTTGTAGATAAATAAAACTTTATATTGGTCCCTGATGGCCTCTCTGGAATATTAAACATATAAATAAAACTTTTAGAGTGTTTACACAAGGCCTAATACTAAGACTAGGTACACACTAAGCTCAAGTATTTAAGAACACACTTTATTCAGCCAATTGCGGAGCCACTGAGAGGACACAAGCCTCCTCTTTGTGAGGGGAGGCAGTAATCCACAACGCAGACCCAGTACGGATATTTAAGTGTTACATGTCTTCGAATTCTTTATAATAATATTCACGATAATTACTTTCACGGTCATGAAAGCAATTGTAATGAGATAAATTACACAAATGACACACCTGTCTGGGTTCAAAACCCGCGACATAAAACTCAAGTCAATGCCATCACCACTGGGGCTCATTGCTCTTTTAGGACAAGATGCCAGAAGGTAAAAGGTATTTTTACAAGTTGTATCTATCATTTAGTTAATTAAAACCACATAAGTGCCATCGGATAACGACATAAGAACATGCTTTTAACATTACCTATACCTATTGGGGGTGCTATAGAAGAACACAATTAGACTGTTGGGACACATTTTGTTATAAATGAAGCATACAACGTAGACATGGAAAAATAATCATATTGAAAGCCCGTTCGCTCGTTCTACGTCTCTCTTGAGCTATTCAATAAAGATACAATGGTCGATTTGCATGTCAGACTATCTGCTCTTTTCTCTTCAACATATTTATTTAACATAAATTATATTCAGGCATAAGTAAATTATATTATTCATTTAAATACACTACATTAAAAACAAACTTTAAGATAATTACATTTATGACAACATGTCTAACCCTGATAAAGTGTTTCTGCCAATATAATTACTTAAATGTCAAAAGTTTAGCGGACGAAAATCTTAAGAAAATTAAACAAAGTGTTTACATAGCAAAAGTATAATTTCTTTGTAAACTTAGCTCAAAGGTCTTTAATTTGCTCACTTTCGCAAAGGGGCAGTGTCTCTCAGGGGACCGAAATAAGAAAATTTGAAGTGTCAAAACACAGAATTTAATTTGTCAAAAGTCTAATTTGAGTGCCAACAAACGTCTCAGTCGTTCCCGTTAGCTTGTACTGTTCACAAAGACGTCTTTGTGTACAATACAAGCTGAGATATTTATATAAAATTAGCCTCTCACAGTTGGCATTCATTAGCTACAGAGATAGGTACATATGTAATATTCGCAATTAGAGGGCGTGATATATCTCGGCGGTGACAGCAGCTCAGGAGCCGGCCTCTAATACGCAAGGATTAAATCGGCGCACATTCCTACAGAGATTCGGCGAGCCGATCCGAACTGACTCGCCTCGGCGCGCGGAACTCGGCCCACGGCCCGCGCCACTCGCCACATCGACATGCCTACACTCCTCACGCTCCACGCAATTTATGACTCCCCTTATAACCCCAACTTATAAACGGAACAGCTTTGGGAAACTGCAAAAATAACTTCACCGCTCAAACATAATATGCGAAGATAACTTCGAACCTCTGAAATGCTATTAATACTACAACAAAAGAAAGATTTTGCACAAAATGAATTGAAAAGTACTGAAACTTTGCGGAATACACAAGAATTTGTTTAACATTCAAGAAGCCAAATCAAAGTAAATTCTCCTTTTGACAAAAACGTTTCAGGGGAGACGCGGGCGGTGACCCGAAAATTCACTCGCACCTCATACAAACACCACTCTCGAATGTCTTCAGTATTTGTTTATTTACTAAGTTACTTCGAACGTAGCAGACTCTATTTTATATACTAAAGTTTAATTGTAATGACCCACATATTTATCTCAAAGAATACTTACGTTAAATCTTTTTTAAGATGAATATTTTTCTCTAAAACAACAAGATGTAATTACACATGAAAAACAGTTTGTGATAATAAGCTGATATTTTTTTTACATTTTGTGGTCGAGCAATTGAACTGTTTTATTGTTTTAAATTCTAAAGATATGTTTTTTAAAAAAGAATCCAAAAATAAGAAAAAAGCATAATATTATCTACCGTAACAAAGACGTTTTCGATTTTTCAAAGTGATCGCCAACTTTTTTGATGCGTGTACATATTAAGTAAGTTTTAATAAGCCATCTAAATTAGATAAATACAAACAGCCCGTCACATGGCGTTCTGCTAATCCATTTTATGTAAATGTTATAATCATAACGCAACACAGCATTTAAATCCGTTCGACTTTGAATTTCGGCCAACATTTACAAACCAATGCGTCCAGCATGGAACGGGAAATTAGTACCGGTGCTTTGCGTATTATTTATTGTTGAACGGGTCACTGCGGTTGATACTCCATCAGTGATCACAATGTGCTGCTACCATTCAAGGGCTTCAGCAATCAAGCACTAGGTCACTCAATGTTGCTACTCCAATAAATGTAAATTGTAGAGAATTTATAGTTACACTATGTTATAATGTAGGTGTGTAAAGGCATTTTGCGCGTGCGTGCGAAGGCACAGAGGTCCCGCAGGAGATGGAACTCGGCTGGCACGCTACAATTACATTCCACATACGCTCCCGGAATCGGCAACAAAGGTAACTCCTAGTGAGGAACGACTGTTATTCAATTTAATACCCTTATAACACATTAATAAACCGCGTCTACTTTATTTATTACGGTGACTCGACATTTTTTAGCAAGTTGTATGGTCCTGAATTAAGTTCACTAAGCTGGATATGAAATAATGAAAAATAGGTTATGAATACCAGAAATATAAATTGTACAAATCATATGCTACATCAAATTCGTTTTAACGCTTTAAATCACTAACGGTATTTTATGTTACTTCACAATTTACATACTCGGAGTACAATGTTCACCCTTCTCTCTCAATGAGCATACTTTCGCTTAAACTTGAGTGAAATCCGGAGCCAATTCTACTCTCAAGAAATCCTTTAATTATTTGCAAAGCTTATTCAAAAGTCGTCCTAAATTACTTTTTATTCACAAAAATACTAAAGGACAAATTGGAAGGGATCGCAAGTCGTTAAGTAATGTTTATAGTTAAAGCAAATTATGTTATAAACGGCAATATCGAGGGGCGCACTAGTTAAACACTCGGAACCTAAACGTTTCGATTCCAATAAAGAAATGCGAATTGAAACTTGAAAGAAGGATAGTCTCGGGACCCGAAGGTAATTGTCCGTGCTCGAAGCAAACGATTTCTTTTGCTTATTGCCTCCCAGGGTTTCTTGCATTTCTCTTAAATGTTATTCTCTGACAACTGAATTTTATGACAGTAGAACAAGAGAAAGAAATTGAAATATTTTTGGGGAAGATATACCTTTTTTTTTATCGCGGTAAAATCATCAAATGAGTCCTCCCACTCAGGGCAGGGCGGGAGGGACTGTCAGACTCGTACTGACTAAAATCCACGATGTCCTTCAATAGCCCTTTACGTACCGGGGTCACGGCAATGCGTTAGTCCCGCGACCCTGGCAGGGAAAGATACCTTGAAAAATATATTGAAATACTCGTACAGTTTTCAATCAAGGCAACTCACTGACAGCACATTTCCATAGCAGTTAGTACGTAGTTGGTAGTTTTAATGTATGTATCAGAGCTACACAGTGACAAATAGTAATATCCAAACTGTGTGTTGAGTATCGAAAAACGCTCAACACAAATGGCAATATATTGGTAACTCGGTATTTGCTACTATTAATTAGTTCAGACGCTTGCTACAGTTGCAGTCTTCCGATGACGCGAAGTCATATAGGCAGCTCAATAGACGTATATCTAAGGCCTTGCGACACGATCTGCGTCTCTTTAATACGAATCGTGTTAAAGAGACCATACAGCGAAACCAAGGCTCCAAAGTGTTCGCAAAGGACAACTCTATTGGGCAAAGCCAGATGACAAAGCTGAAACGGGAGGATGGTAGCATAGCGTCGACCACAGCAGACGTTTTAGGCGAGATCGAGAGGTTCTATGGACAGTTATACACTTCGGTCGCAAAGCCCGTTGACAGCTTGGTAGGAGATCCAAGAGCCAAGCTGTCCCGACATTATACCGAAGATATCCCGGACATCAGTCTGTACGAGATTAGGATGGCCCTGAAGCAGCTTAAGAACAACAAGGCGCCGGGCGAGGACGGAATCACTTCAGAGCTTCTGAGAGCGGGTGGAACACCGGTACTTAAAGTCCTCCAGAAACTCTTTAATTCCGTCCTGTCCGAGGGCAAAACGCCTGAAGCGTGGAGCAGGGGTGAGGTGGTGCTGTTCTTCAAAAAAGGTGATAACTGCCTATTGAAGAATTACAGACCCATCACGCTTCTGAGTCATGTTTATAAGCTGTTTTCAAGGGTTATCACGAACCGTCTCGAACACAGACTTGATGACTTCCAGCCTCCCGAACAAGCAGGTTTCCGAAGAGGCTATAGTACCATAGACCACATCCATACGCTGCGGCAAGTCATACAGAAGACCGAAGAGTATAACTTGCCATTATGCTTAGCGTTTGTGGACTATGAGAAAGCCTTTGATTCGGTGGAAACATGGGCGGTGCTTGAGTCACTCCAGCGATGCCGTATTGACTATCGGTACATCGAGGTATTGAAGTGTTTGTATAATAACGCCACCATGTCGGTCCGAGTACAGGAGCACAGCACGAAGGCGATTCCATTGAGAAGAGGCGTAAGACAGGGGGACGTTATCTCCCCGAAACTGTTTACTGCCGCAATGGAAGACGCCTTCAAGCTCCTGGAATGGCAAGGACTTGGCATCAACATCAACGGCGAATACATCACTCACCTTCGGCTTGCCGACGACATCGTAGTCATGGCAAAGTCGATGGAGGAACTCAGCATGATGCTCGATGGCCTCGACCGAGTTTCACAACGGGTGGGCTTGAAAATGAACATGGACAAGACGAAAATTATGTCAAATGCCAATGTTGTGCCCACCCCAGTCTCTGTTGGAAACTCAGTACTCGAAGTTGTTGACTCATATATCTACTTAGGACAAGTAGTCCAATTAGGTAGGTCCAACTTCGAGAAAGAGGTCAACCGCCGAATCCAACTCGGTTGGGCAGCGTTCGGGAAACTACGCAATGTCTTTTCGTCCGACATACCTCAGTGCCTCAAGACGAAAGTCTTTAACCAATGTGTGTTACCAGTGATAACTTACGGCACCGAAACGTGGTCTTTCACTATCGGCCTCATCTCAAAGCTCAAAGTCGCTCAACGAGCTATGGAGAGGGCTATGCTCGGTGTTTCTCTACGTGATCGAATCCGAAATGAGGAGATCCGTAGACGAACTAAAGTCACCGACATAGCCCACCAGATTAGCAAGCTGAAGTGGCAATGGGCAGGCCATATTGCTCGCAGAGCAGATGGCCGATGGGGTCGAAAAGTACTAGAGTGGAGACCACGGACTAGCAAGCGCAGCGTAGGACGTCCACCAACAAGATGGACAGACGACCTTATAAAGGTCGCCGGAAGACGCTGGATGCAGGTCGCTTCCAACCGGTATATGTGGAGATCTAAAGGGGAGGCCTATGTTCAGCAGTGGACGTCCTATGGCTGAGATGATGATGATGATGAATTAGTTTGCGCATAGGGCTTTGGTATTTGTTTGAAATATTGCGCTATTGTATACAAGAAATATTGTTTTATTTGTAAATCGATATTGATAGAGCCAGAATAGGTTTTTTTTTTACGTGGTAAAATCATCAATTGGGTCCTCCCACCCAGGGCACAGCGGGAGGGACTGTCAGACTCGTACTGACTAAAATCCACGGTGTCCTTCAATAGCCCTTTACAATAAAATAAATATCATTAACTAGTTATTTCATATACTACCTTGGCAGACTTGAATAAAGCATAATTAAAACAAGTAAATATTAAAACAATGTGTGGCAATATTATGTTTATCTAAGATAGGCTCGCGTTTGGCCACCATCTTGCCCGATGGTAAGCAATGATGTGATCGATGGTGAAACATTTTTTATAGTCTTGAAAAATTTTACAATAAGTTGTAACTTGGTATCCAAAAGTCTACAAAATGATTCATGTAATTATTTTTCATGTTCGTAAATTTGCATATTAAAGTAATTCCAATGATGAATCTTGGTGAATAATTAATAATCGTTTTATATCCACATAAATATATAATTGGTATTCCAATTCAATAAAAATAAGTCCATGTCGATGGAAAGTGCCGCAGAGCAAACAAACTCCACTTATTATGTGTGCTTTAAATAAATTAATGGTGTAAGTTAGTCGAGAGTTCTGGCTCAGCAATGTCTATTTACTCATGTAATTAATATAATTAAGAGAAGTATAATTCTACTTCAGTTAAAATAAGAAAATGTCTTTAAAATCTATTTCCGCTCAAAAGCCTAAGTAACTGTTAGCTTAATTATGTTTGAGTAGAATTATGTGAAAGACGAGTTGCTAAAGTTTTCTATGTGTTGAGAATATACTAATAAACAGTATAATTATTACTAAACTCCAATCCGGAAGGTCTTACGAATTACCGTGAACCCGGAACGTATAGGGCTATTGAAGGACACCATGGATTTTAGTCAGTACGAGCCTGACAGTCCCTCCCTCTCTGCGCTGGGTGGGAGGACTCATTTGATGATTTTACCACGATAAAAATATAAAAATAAAAGTCCAATCCGGAAAAATTTTGCTCACTTATTTAAAATGTGTCTTGTAAAATAATGATATAAAATACCAGGCCATGGTGTCTTACGATTTAACAAGGCCATAGGCCGCTTCTTATAGGGAATATAAACTTAAATAAAAGCCTTAGTGGTTACTTACTGGTATAACATTGTGTCCGTGCATATATGAAAATATGAAATAGTTACAATAGAATAGTAGGTAAGTATATGAGCCATACGTCACTGCATTGCGTGTTTCAGGCGCCGCGCCGTAGTGGCGGTCAGCTGACGCATCCGGTCGCCTAATGTCATGTGGACAATTCAAGCTATATATATATATAGACAATGCGAGTGGAATAAAGACTATACGAGCGGTGGTATCGGCTCTATGTCCTAAGTTTGTTGCCCTGGCTGGAGGCCTTAAAATCTTAAGGCATCCACAGAAAAGTACGGTTGAGCAGTACACAACCTACTAGAGGTTGACCTGCGAGATGCCATACTAAAAAAAACCTATGTCCTAACTTATATTATAATAGGTACATTTGCACTAGGGCTACGCTAACGGGAAATGCCGTTTGAAATGACTTTTACAAGAACATTTAAAAACGTGTCACATTTAAAAATGTGACCCGGCAATCAGTAAGTTTTTTTATTTATCGCTCTTTCACGACTAAATCACTAAACAAAACCAAATTTTGGTACAAAGATAGATGAAACCTTAGAAACGGTCATAAGCTACTTATTATTGCAAAAATATAATTGGAGAGGGAGAACTGGAGGGTTAAATATAGCTGCGAGCAAAAGCTAGTTATTATAGAGAAGGGTAGCAATGCTGACATACCAACCTACTTTCCATCACGCAAAATTATGAACTTTTACACAAGCGGGCCATTTATTTGACATTTTCCCTGAAGTTACTGTCTAGTAGGTATTCAGATGTCGCTGTAAGATATTTTTGTCTTTCCGGTAATAAAGCTCCCGCGAATCAGAAGCTAGGAGAGCGGGGACTAGCGGCACTGTTACTGGGAACTGAGTAGAAGCATCTTTGACAATACATGGTTTCTCAGAAAATGTCGACAATGTAGTAACTATTTTAAAGATGGTAAAGTCTTACAGTGTATGCTTTGTTACTGTTGCGATAATTTTATTTTATTTGAATAGCAAGAATTTTACTACTCAAGAATCTGTTTGTGCCATATTTTTATATTCCTTTCAATTGTACAGATGACATGATTTTGTGCAGTTGCTAAGTCATCGGCTGCTACGCTGTGTGTCGCATGTTCGATTTTCGTAGAGAACAAAAATTTTTATGGCCTGCAGGTAGAAGTTGTTCCAGGTCTGGCTATTTTTAAAAGTTACGTGTACGTCCTTACGACATATTATAAAAATAGTATGGGCTATTTTTTAACAAAAAAAACATTTTTATTCACCTATATAATTATTCCTTTTTTAATATTCCTATAAGCAATACAAATAAAAAGTAATTTTCCACCAATGTCGGAAATAGGCTCCAAGCTACCGGACTTTATGGGTCGGACACTGGATAATGTGAGACACAAATCACAATGCGAGCCGTATCGACGAATATTGCTATCAAATAATTACCATTTATTCTAAAAACAAATGATAGAATTACAACATAAGCTACCCAGATATACAATAATGATTTACCCGCAGGATAAGTTAAACCAATCTCATAAAACAAAACCTATCGCCTACACACCGAAACAAACAAAGACATGAAAGGACTGACCAAGTAAGAGAGCCAATTCAATAATAATCTCAAACAAGATGTAATCTCTTAAGGAGTCCGTCTATAAAAAGAAAACAAAGATTGTTCCACTACTTACTCATCAGTGTAACAAGATATTAAGAAAACAAATTATAAAAGTTAGCGAACAACAAGAGTCGTGCATCGAATACGATAGCAAAAGTACAGCAAAACTATCGAATCAGACAATTAGGTAGATGTCCAAGCTATCAGGCCCAAATACCCGCTCCTTCTACAGACCCCCCCCCCTTAAACCTGATGGCGCAGAACGAAACGAAATGAACGAACGATGACTTTCGTTTTTTTATAATTCTTTGTATTGCTCCGGAAAATACCGAGCCACTTGACTCGCTACCTGATCTAATGACAACCCTCCTATTTATTTTATTGTATTAGGAAATATACAAGTCGATATTAATGCGATAGCGTCAGCGTATGGGAGGCGGAAGCGGCGACTCTGATTTAAAACGGGGCTTCCATTGAGAAAATTTTATTGGAATGCCGTGGGATCGAGGTGATTGCGTAAGAAAATGGATTAGGGTGGAGGGTTTAGGTGGAAGTACATATCCTAGCCTACTTCCTACTAACATTATAAACGTGAAAGTTTGTTTGGATGGATGAATGTTTGTTACTCTGCCACGCAAAATCCGTTGAACGGATTTGGATAAAATTTGGTACACAGATAGTTTATAGCCTGGATTAACACGTAGATAACTTTTCTGATTTTATTTTACCGTTGCATAAATGTAGCGGGTGAAACCGCTTGCAAAACCTAGTATTTATACATTTATATTTTAATGTCCTACAATTTTATGATGATTTGTATCTAATACTGACAGAGTCGAAATAAAACTAAGAAAAAACTGAAGTGTGTAGCAAGATGTGAAATCATATTATACTATTATAAAAATCATATTATACTATTAATCATATTATAGTACAATGCTGTGGGTTATTTTACTTTATTAAAAAAAATGCATAAATGCTAAATTGGCTTGTATTGTACAATAAAATAATGTAGTACTCTATAATAAAATAATATGTATATAATAATATGCACAGTTGCACATCTATATAGATTTTGGAGATTCGTTACTAGAGTAAATAAATTCTTGGTAACAGTCTAATATGAATCCAATCTCTTCATACAGCTCTTATAATTACACGGTACAGTAAAGCTCTTTGTGATAGCTTTGTAAATTCTAGGAAACGGACAATCCCTTTAGGATGAATAATCACGCTCACTACACAGTATAAAACAAAGCCGTATTTCTGTCTGTACCTAGATCTTTCAAACTACGCAACGGATTTTGATGCTGTTTTCATCAATAGTCTTTATATCTAAAACTAATTTTGTATCAATATTTAAACAAAACAAAAAAAAATCGTGTACAAGTAAAGTATAGAAAATTGAATATTTCGTCAAAAAAATCTATTTCCGGTAGCTTTCATTGCGTACGCTGGCTTAACCATAAGATATGTAGCAAAATAATGTTCTCAAAAATTGTAGTTTTATAAAAAGCAAGAGAAAAGAAGATTCACGGTTACCAAGCGCGGGCGCCGGGGGTCTAAACTATCTTAAAATAAAAACCCTCGCGTAACAAAATAATTGTACAGTGAATGTACTTCTTGTTTTGTTCAAAATTAGTCCCCAGCAAAGCCGGGGCGGGTCGCTAGTTAATAATATTCAGTGTTACGTCTGTTATCAAGATAACTGATTAAGTCGACCGTTTATTCGCACTGAGCCACGGCGATGCTGAATAAAGACAATGGATATAACTTTGAAGGCTTTCGCGGTGAGTGGTCGATGTCATTACCGTATTGGTTTAGGGCTGACAGGCGGAAGCTCTCGAACAAACAACATCGCCCGACCCAATAGACGGGTATAGATACATCGCTGCCTACACGCTCACGCCACTAGTCGCCACTCACCACCATAAACGGTCATTTACAAAATATCAAATCCTTTGTTGTTGACTCTTATTATGAAAGCTATAATTAAAATTAATATTTATAAACAATATTTGTGCACACACTGAATGATATTGAAGTTTCAATAAAATATTTAGTTTTAAAGCAATAGTTAAATAAAGCTTTCATTTTAATTCGTTTTTTCTCTTATTGTAGACAAAACACAAAATGGATGACACATTTAATATAACGATGTGCGTTCTATCACCTGGGACATCATTATTGTATTATAGGTAGGTTTCCGATGCCTCCGCCTATCCCTTTGGGATCATAGGCTTGACGGTTATTATGTAGTTGTGTCATATTTAATTAACATTACTGTCGATGTCCCCGGGCCCACGCACACACTCACGTAACGCCTCACTGTTCATTCAATACAAGGCTCTCGACGCCCAACAAAGTAATTCATCAATGAACGCTGAAATATGGCCAATGGGCACATCGCGGAAAATAACAAAGTCATCCATCACGATTATTGTTTAAATACGAGTATAACACGTCATAACAAAATGACGCTTCAATATCAAGGAATTCTTTGTTTTTCATACCGTTACTAAGAAAACAATCATGTCAACTTGCTGTTATTTTATGACTAGAAGTACGTGGGTTAAGTTGACGTGGGCATTTCAAGTTGATTAATTAATGTCTAAAGTTCACGTTATACTGTATGTTGTAACAATTTACTAAATTATACATTTTGGGCTAAAATTAGATACAAGGTTAGATAATTATGCGAGTTGAAATATCTTTGTATCTCCCTTTTGTCTAGAGCCTCGTTTGTCGCAATCTGTTCATCGAAATTACTCTAATCCAATTACGAGAGAACGACGACAACGAAGGAAAAATAATAAAATTACTCAATTCTCCCGCACTTGTAGATTTATGTGTGTAAGGAGTTTACACAAATTCGTAACTTTGGATGATTAAAAAGGTCGAGGAACTCCGTACGCGTGAGTTGCATATCAAGTAAGATACTCGTAATTACAAAATGAATTGTTAAGACTTGGTTACACGTTCCTTACTGAACCATTACAATCAAATTGAGAATAAAGTCACGGTGTTGAAAGCTGTAATATATAAAGTCTTGGAAACATATTTCTCCATGGATCTTAAATCATTTCTAATTTATTACTCACAGATAATTGTTTCCCAGTGTGCTTATCAGATTTTGGAATAGCATAATGAGCCTATTATGTTTCTACTGTTGAAGTTTCTGTGATAGGAAGTGGGCTGTAATCCTCCATGTGGGACCAAGGCGTGTTGATCATCTGAGTATGTGGGTGGGATTCAGCTCCGGTCCCCCCGGGCAACAGTATCACGGGCTACCTCTGACCTGAATGACCTCTGGTGGTTGTGGTGCGGCGCCTCACCATGAGTGCCTGGTTAGTGACCACTATCCTGAAAGAGTCCGGCTCCAAACAGTTTTACTGTGTTTCGTCGGTGCGCAGGTGTCCCAGAAGAAGAACAAACTAGTTTCGTTTTAATTTTCTATAAAACCTTAGCGGATTTTTATTTCCTTCACTATCAAAGCAAATCCCTAAACATATATTTCGACGGTCCCTACGTACAAACGGACATGAATTATTTCTAGAGCGGTTTGAACATTAAAAACGCTCTCCTGTAAACCTCGGTTTTTGACATGTTCGTGTACGTAGGGACCGTCGATTTATAAAGTATGAAACAAAACTGAAAATACGAAAATATGAAAGAAAGCTGGCGAATCTTTCTCATAGGTACATATGTTAGCTACGTCCGTGTATCACCAGCATTGTTCGCTATTTATTGACTCGTGTGAAATAATACATGTGCTTCTCAGACACAAAGCCTGACACGAGGGAACCCTATCAGGTATCATGCCATCATCTCAGACGTTGATAACTACAATTTATAACAATGACAAATTGTCAGACGTCGCCTCATCCCCACCGCAGGTACTACGACCTACACTAATACTTTGTAATTAATAACCTTTCGCTCATCTCGCAATGTCGCAATACAGCTGCTACATAAACCCGAGTCAATATGAAAACTGTATGATTATTTCGTTAATGTTGGCGCCGAATTACCTATCCAATAATACCTGCGTCATTAAAATTTTTAATCAGAAATACTTCTGTTTCCTGTTAATGATGGTACGTTTTATTGAAAATATTTCATACCTGATATATGTTTCCTCTTTTACTGTCATATATTTGTGCAATAAAGCTTCTGTTGCACAATTTATAAAAGTACATAAAATAAATACGACTGCACTATAAGCACAACTTGTACAAAATCTAGTTCTGTTTATAACTCGAGTGGCTTATGAAGTTATGACCTACATATGTGACATTCTTTCACCGCTGCGAGAAAAGACGTGGTTTGAGGAAGGCTTTTAACGAAGCGGACGGAAAAGAATTCGTGTAATCAAATCAACTGGCTGCAGAAAAGCTTTTGTTATGTCATATACATATTCGTGATTCGATCAACGGGGCATACTTTCAATCCGACTGTCGTCACCGATTGATTGATATGGGCGAGCACACGCGGCCATCAGACGCACACGTACAAATAATGGTCATATGTCTCTGCCAAGATAACGCGCTCCCCAGGTACGATGATCGCGAGTTTTTGTTTGGTGTGTGACAAAGAGAAAATTGATAATTCATCAGAAGGCTCTTTTGTTGCGGAGTGGTATTTGATGGGGTAATTCAAAAGGAACAATTTATTTTATTGCCCTTTGTTTTTACCTCACTTCACAAACATTCTGTGTAATGTGAGTGTGCGTATGTGTAATAAGCGCGCAATTTTATGAAAAGGTTTATGTTAAATATAAAAGGTGAGTTAACTTACTCGTTTACTCGGTATTAAATTCCTGTAAAATATAAGTATATGTCGCTACTGAGAGAGGAAGTTACATAAAATATACCTTACAGCAGTTCCATTTTAGCGTATCTTTGAAAGAAATAAATTTATCCTCAAAGAAAATCACAAACGAAACGACGTTCGTCTCGAATGTCGAACATAACAGGCTGATCGATAAAACTAATATGAAAACTTGCGTCTATCTTTAATATCTTTGACACAGCGATTGTTTGGTAGTATCAAAGAAAACCCGATACTCCCACACAAAAAGTTGACGTTTAAAAACAATAGGTAGAAAACAAATATCTTTTTGTTGCTTTTAACGGATGTAACTATTACATATTCATCGTTTCACATAAAACAAAGTGAAGAATGCAAAAATTTTACATTGAACCCAAATGTATTTTACGGACATTAATATCAGATAGTTCGACATAATTGCACGTGGGATTATGTCCGATCGGTGCACAATTACAGTCACTTGCAACGAAATGTCAAGAGAGTACAGTATATAATATGGAAATACAAAATAATTACGGATTCCCAAGGTACGTTAATGACTAAATATTTATGTATGTATGTGTATGTGTAGTCTTGATTTACATATATCAAAACTGGTATGATTACGTATAATTACCAGAAATAGTATGTGGCTACCTACGTCACGCTGTAGAATGTAGGTTCATCCTTATCTTAAGGCAGCACTACATAAAGCGAGAGGAGCCGTCAGGGCCGGATTAGAAGCGTCGTTTTGTGTGCACCTGCTATACAGAGATGAATTTAGGCGGCTGACGAGAGCGACACCTGTCTCATGCGAAATAATACGCTACTTATTCGCCGGTGAAATATGAAATTCTTCGCGGAGGATTATCTAGCGAAATACCTGCGTTGTCATAAGACATGATATCTACATCACAGTGACGCGATGTGTCGCTGTGAGGGACTCGCACTCGCACAATTTCTGGTATTAGTTAATTTTTTCTCAACTTCATATTGTTGTGGTTATGTATGGAGACGTTTTATGTTATTTGTACGGCTTTATGTGGTGTTAAAGTTTATGTGTTATTACGCGTGCTTGTGAAGTGTCGTCATCAATCTACATAAAGGTTTTAGAACTTAATGTTGTGTTTTTAATGTGTTGACGAAAATAGATTAAAAGTACGTAGAGGATACATCTATTTGGTAACTAAATTGTGCTAGTTGTAGGTAGACCTACTTATGATTCTGTTGACGAAGAGTAACAAGGTACAACTTCAAATATGTATAAGTTGCGGCTTAGTTACACGATGTGTCTTTAACTATGTTACCACGAAACTAATTTTGTTACAAGTAGTTCAATATGTTATGCGACTCTCCCCCCAATTCCCCAGTAATCCGCTAAACGAGCAATATACCAGGATAAGACTTGCGACTCTTTGACTTCTTCAAGCTTGCTAAGCCTCGGTGTATTGGCAAATCTGCTTTTTGATAACTCTCAGTTCTGCTCCCGTATTTTTTTGTTTCTTGTCAACTTTTATTATAGTAAGGTTCGTTTACAAGCTAAAATCATAAATGTAAATGTTATTGCACTCAAATATCAGTCATACGAACATGATAGAAAAAGTAAGCAAGCGAAAAATCTCGTTGACAATACATGCACGACGAAGTACATTGTTCCGTACGTGAGGCATTGTGGACGTGGACGCTCATGTTATCCATTACGGTAACGAAGTTCGCGCCAGATTCATTAGAAAACCATTCATCCGCCGCCGCTGCGCTCACTAACTGCACCTTTACATTTAATTGAAAAATAAATTACTACTGCAACACTTGGAAAGCATTGACGTAATTTCCCGTTTTAAGTCCATCGTGTCTGCTACAAGAAATTTCATTTATCTTCTCATCTACAGAGCGTCATAAATTTTACGCTCATGGATTTTTTTCTCCGGAAATAGTACAGGTATTACTTCCAGTGTGCAGCAAAAATTTATAAGGAAATATTTAGGAAAATTTATTAAAAATGTACCTATTTTTAAGTTTTAAAACATAATTTATAATGATTTACCAATTACAGTTTGTACGAGCTCTTACGATAAATGCACCAATTGTTATTCAGAGCGCAAATTATTATGCTAACGATATTACAATTATTCTGAACACGATAGCATGTCCATGTATTGAATTCACGACGTCGTGGTAAGATAACTTGGAGTATAACAGAAAGCGCATATTTTAAACTATATACTCGTATATCTGGCAGTGGTCTAGTTAGTGCGACAGAAAGTTTGTTACTTGACAAATGTAAAGTTGAGCGCACAAACGGGACGGCCGTATGCATTTAGTAGAAACTTTTCGCTTTGTAAGGAAAGTGTTCAGTTTAAACCGTGCGCTCGCCTACCTAATATCCGTCGCGGAGTGAACATCGCGTCGTGTGTGTATTCAGGCGCGGCGAGGCGCGGCGCAATTGTGTCCCGGCACGGCGCGGCGCTGACTCGACGCTCGCCGATAACAAACTGCAGCCGCCGAGCTTATTGTCGCGCGCAATGTTCTCCCGTTCTCTACGCCATTGTGTTCTTAACTTATTCAAAGTAAATATTATTTTGTTTTTATCATAAAGTTTTATTGACGACACTGAGCATCGCTGCGCTACGAAATTCCCCGATGAGACGGAGTTGGCTCGTTAAGTTGTTGTGTGTACGCGGGAGGCGGTGTTTGCGCGCCGCCCTCAAAACCAGCAAACAGTCTCAAGTTACACCCTCGCAATCTCTGAAATAAACATGCGACGAGGCCACTACTACTAACAACCTTAGCAACTCAGGCCGCGAGAGCTTTACTAACTCCAGCCAGAGGATTAATCTTAAGCAAGATTCCGCTCATGTGTGTAACTAACTTAAATTATGATCAAATATTAATGTGAAGTGTTCTCCCGGAAATAATACAACGTTGCTGCTTTGTAAATTAATTTTCAGAAAGATGCAGCGGCGAAATTGTTTTCAGTGAACTAACCGCATGTGCATACTCATATGTTTAACTGCGTGTTCGTATTTAAACATCGGGTAATACTGTGTAATTAAGCAAGAGCTGTAATGCAACGCTGTAAATGCATGTTGTTACGCCAACCGTGCCGCTGTATTAATGCAATTTAAAGAAAATTATATTAATTTGACGGCTTGGTTGATACAGCGCGCGCTCGGTTTCTGTCCGATGTCCGAGGTTGGATTCCTCGGAAAAATATTCTTTTACCCAAAATACAAAAAGAATTTTCAAACTGGATAATTATTTTTATGAAACTGATTAAGCAAGAACGAAACAATTAAAAACTGACTTTTCGCTACTAAGTAAAACCGGAGTGTAAAGAATGCATTCCACAAAGCAATTAAAATAATCATGTAACCACAATTTAAATTTTAGTGAGTGAAAACGACGAGGCGAGATAAAGAATTTGTTACAAGTTAGGGGCCGGCAAACTCCTAGGGGCTAATTACATTGTTACATGACAAAACTTTTGGGTCGGCCGAAGTTTCTTTACGTTCCTTGCTCGGCTTAAGCTCTGTTGAGACTAATAAAATCACCTCTGCATCACAGAACACACAATGTTATTGAACAGCTGATTTAATATAAACTTTGAACACATTATTTAGCAGCCGGAAACAAGCGAGTTTAGGGGTGATTTCTGCGCGCCGCTTGTATTGTTTATCGGTTTCCAAATGGCCTCCCTTCGCGTTCCTTCGTTTGGTTACGACAAGTACATTTTGTTTGTTTGGTTATGTTCAAGTGTTCATAAATTATTATTACGAACCAGCTTTTCCTCTCGACTTCGGTAACTTTCGCGATTCAACAAATATGTTATAACACGTTGTTCTGATTCATAAATTATAATGAATACGCTCTTTATGGAAATACAATTTATTATGAGTATTATGAACATATTTTAAACGCGTGCAATCAAATGTAATTAAAAATTTATTGGAATACCGCAAATACAGGAAAATTGCGACAAATGTGTGATTAGTAGCGCGCATTCGAAACGATTTATTTGTAATTATAGTAACAAAATGTTACGTACTGTGTCACATTTATTTATATTAATAACATTAAACCACGCCAGCACACTCATATAAACGCCGAAAACAAATAATAATGAAGATTATTTATTCCAACAAAATATGTTGTAATTAAAGGACGTATTGGGACAATAAACCCTTATAACAATACAATGCTAAAGCTAATTTTAGAAGTATAGTCAGTATAACTGTTACTACAGTATAACAATTTCCTAACTCGTTAATTCAGATCTCGTGAAAATCGACAGGGCGAAACCATTCCGAAATTACTGTTCAATGACTCGTCGTATTTTCCGCCATGCTTCAAGCATTTTCTTGGAGATTAAAAACCACCGCAGGGAAACTTTATTTTTCGTCCTTTTCCACCAAAAAAGCACCCGACAAATTGATGTTTGTAATTGACATGCTAATATTATTTTTATGTCATTTGTACATCGTTAGAAATAATATGAAGATTAAAAGAAAATCGATCAACTTAGGGACTTGGGACAAGCGGAAACGTAGGCGGTGGACTTTCAACTAGTCGCTAACAGAGTCCGGTACAATAGTTGAATTTAGATTTACCTTCTGAACTCGAATAGCTACAACGAAACCAATTTAATGTACATACAAGTGCCCTAATTTAACGCCTACACAAAATTGATTCTTCCACCAAGGTTTTTATAAAGCGTTTAGTTCACAAAAATATTTATCCAATCGGGTAAATGGTTAATTAATCTTCCCATTCCAGGTTTGGGAAATTGAACAGCCGCCACAATTCTTTATAAAGGCCGAACAAATACATAACGTTGGTGGATAACGAGAATATAACTTCGTATAGCTACTTATAAAATATAGCCCAGCTATTGAACTGTCGGTAATTTCATTTGAAAATCTTCAACTAAGAAACTCATAATCAATCGACATTTAAAGACCGAATACTGTTTATGTTTAGAAGAGCTTTGAAAATAATAAATAATATATCAATGATTGTAATAAATATAACAGGAACAATCGTAACTAAAAAAAATTAAACAAAATATGCAGTCGTCAAAAAGTGTGTGAAAAAACACACTTAAAACTTTTTATCGGAACAATAAATTATTTTTATCTACAACACAAATCACCCTAGAGTTGACTGGTGGAACACTAATGAATTTTATAGAGCTACGAGACGTAGCAACGCTACGTATGGCACGTAGCTGATAGTATTGTTGCAAGCCTACGCTTGCTACGCTGTCGTAGCAGAAAAACTGATCCGCTACGCGCTACGAATCGAGTTATTGAAGTTTGCTATGCATTGACACGTGCAGCATGCAACCGAGTTTTATCTGAAGCTGTCAAAATTTACGTCGCAAAGATTTTTTATTTAATATACACGAATTCCAGTATTTAATTTATGAACATAATTTCTATTACAAACATTCTTTAAGCAGTTAATTGTAGAATATTTTAATTTTTATTCTACATAGGCTCGTACTTCTGGTGATACACGTGTTAAAAGTGGGGGTATATAGGTTAGAAATTGGAAGGTAAATCTGGAGGTATTTGTATTATTGTCTACTTGATTATCAAGCGTTGGATTTCAGGATGGTAACTGTTATTTACTTACAGTATATACAGTATCTTCAGAGGTGTGTATAGGAATGGGTTAGAGAAGAAAAACACAAAAAAAAACAAGACTAGGTATATATTACCAAGCTATTTCTTCTCAATCTCTTATTCTCAACTAGGTCTTCGTGGAGAAGAACGGAGAATAAAACGGTAGGGCAACATACATGTATCCACTCAAACGTCACCCAAATGTCAATGTCAGCTATCAACTCTGACAGCACAGCCATTATGTCAAATTTGACGTTTGTCTTGAGAGAAAAAATTCCCAGTGGCGTTTAACAACTTTTTTTTATAGTTATGACAGATATTTAACGTTGGAGGCAAAAGCCCTTTTTGGCGCTTCAGTGTCAGTAATGTTCAAAGCATAATTCATATCAGTTAATTTACATTGTCATTATAGAACATTAGGTCACACAGTATAGCTTTCAACATCACTCACTTGGAATTTCCGTTATAACACATAGAATAAGCGGGGCACTCAGGACCCGTTTTAAGTCTTGCTTTATAATTAATGTGGGGATACATAGAATTACCGCCACAATTAACCAATGGCATATCGTCATACATCATACATACACAAATCCTATGTAATTTTTTTTTTTTTTTTTAGCGTGGTAAAATCATCAAATGAGTCCTCCCACCCAGGGCAGGACGGGAGGGACTGTCAGACTTGTACTGACTAAAATACACGGTGTCCTTCACTAGCCCTTTACGTACCGGGGTTACGGTAATGGGAAAGTCCCGCGACCCCGGCAGGCTATGGCCCTCTACAGGCCCCGTCATTGTGCTGACACTCCTTGAGGCGCGCGTGGAACACAACGCGCCGTCGACCCGGGCATGGTCCATGGTCGGACAGCGAGTCGCCCATTACTCGCCGCCCGCATGCCCGCGCCTACGGTGGCCGGAGATCGTCTTGCGACGTCCGACGCCGTGGGCGTCCACCACTGCGGCTGGGGTGGAGGGAGGTCGCTGTCCTCCCCCTCACGCGGCTCGCCTCCTCCTTCGCGAGCATGACTGCTTCGCAGAAGGAGGCGACCGCTTCCCACTCCGTCTCGCCCCGCAGCATGGCCTCGACCAATGCCGGGCGCGAGAGGTCTCCGCCAATCGCCGTCGTGAGGACACGGCGGTGCTCTGCCCAAGCGGGGCAGTCCTGCACCGTATGCTCCACCGTGTCCTCCGGACGATCTTCGCAGTGGTGACACCCAGGCGTTTCCTCCCTCCTTATCAGACACAGGAACCTCCCGAAACATCCGTGTCCGGTGAGGACCTGCGTCATGCGGTAGGTGAGGACGCCGTGACGCCTATCCAGCCACTCCTCAAGGAGGGGTCTTACCGCCGCGATTGCGGCGTGCCCGAACTTCGGTTGCGACAGTCGCTCCCTCCATACTGCCCTGAGATCGCGCCGGAGCTCTTCCCGCCGCGCCTCGACTTGTCGAGGCAGCGGGGATTCGCCCCGGCGCTGCGCCTCCACGCGCCATTCATAGACGCGCTGGAGGGCAGTCGCCTCCAGATCCCAGGGCAGCAATCCGGCAAGGAGGTTAGCCGAAAATCCTATGTAATAGAAACATTTTAAAAGTTGATAAGATAATTAAGAGAGTATATATTTATCTGTAACCAAAGATAAATGCGAAGGTTTGTGAGTATGTATGCGTTTCTTACTCTTTCACGCAAAAACTATTAAACGGATTTGAATAATATTTGGTACACAGATAGTTTATAACCTGGATTAACAGATTTTTATTGACTTGTATATTTCCGAATTGCAGCGGGTGACGCCGCTGCCAACAGCTAGTCTGTTATATACCAGGTACGCATCACGTTCCTGCTACCTAATTCCAACACTCCAAAGGAATATAAAATAAAAGGAATGCCGCTTAATATCCAAAGTTTTAATTGACAATCTCCTCTGAATCTCTTATTTAATTACAGAGCGCTCACGTAAAATCAAAAGATCACGAAACTATTTGACAACGAAAGGTTAATTATTTACACTGAAGGTAATGTAAGAGAAGTTACCACAAAATTACTATTATTCTCTGTTTTCTTTAAATAAAAAAGTTGTCCCAAACAACTGTCTCTTGAATTTAAATTCTGAAAGACCCAGACCCGAAACAACTGAATCGCTCAGCTACTGGCGCAACCGTGGTACAAAATAACAAATTACAAGACTGTAATCCCCTTTTTAAACCAAATATATGTATATTCACATAACAGTCTCACATCACAGAGCTGCAGGCAACGTTATCAACGACGTATGCGACGTTATCTCTAAGCCCCTTCGTACATTGGTCCCGGGACTTACGAATTACCGTGACCCCGGTACGTAAAGGGCTAGTGAAAGACACCGTGGATTTTAGTCAGTACAAGTCTGACTGTTTTAACACGAAAAAAAAAGCCCCTTCATACATAACGCGATGCAAGTCTCCGATACTTTGCGACTTTGGTATCCATTGACGCGTGCCTGAATACGAACCTCTATGGATTTGTATTGCGATAGGCGCTTGGATACCGAAGTCGTAAGGTATCCGAGACTTTCGTCGCCTAGTGTACGAAGGGGCTTATAAGACGAATTTGACGACACGATTGGCGCAGTGACTGACCGTTCGAATGCTACGCAGCGGGTCGTGGGTTGGATTCCCGCACGAAACAAATATTTGTATGACCTGCAGGTAGTTGTTGCGGGTCTGGGTGTTAGCGTTTCCGGGTCTTTGTGAATGTGACTTTCTAGGTTTGTAAACGCACCCACGACACAGGAGAAATACCTGAAGTTTTTTCAAACAAACCTACATTTCGCCAGTTATGTTTAAATCCCATTTAACAATGGGGCTTTTGCTCCACACAAAGCGAAAAATCACATTAGACGGTTTTTCTGCACTAAAAAGGTGTTACTGCTAAGTTCAGATGGAAAAACCCCACAAGAATTGTTCAGCAGTTGCGCTTAAGACCACTATAACAAGATAGTCAACCAAACCAATATCATATGGTGAACTGCCTCGTTGCTCTGTGTGAGTTATCTCAAAAGCCTTCAATGACACGTTTTGTTTGTATTACAGATCACATTGGACCACATCCCATGCTGCGCTAAATGCAATCCCTATAAATTATACACATTCCGAATATAAATCGTGGTATTATTAGAGGCATAAACTGCATAGTTTATCTCATTGCCAATCATCGGAAATTAGGTGGTGGCTCTAAATGATAAATCATGGTTTACGTGGAAATTAAATCTAACAAAGTGTCTTTTTTTGCCCTATGATGAAAATACTGACACATATTATTTTATTTTCAAAAGGCACAATTGCACATATTATAAGGACGCATCCAATCATCACTTATCGAGGTATCAATCAAGACTCTTGTATGCAAAGTCAATATCAATCAATCATTCAGCTCAGCCTAAGATTCCTGTGCTGCATCGGCCATTTTACAAACGTGGCCAGCCCACTGCCACTTCTGTTTGCAAACTCTGCAGGCTATATCGTTTACTCCGGTTCTTTTCCGGATAACATCATTCCAAAGAAACACCATGTATATAACCTTGAATTTGTTCACCAGCCCAACTGTCAGTGTCTACGTTCCAGCATCATATGGTATAACGGGCTGGATGCACAGGTTAACTGGTAAGTCAGTATAAGGTACAAGTGTTTTTTTTTTTCATTTATAAAGTACTCAAACAAACCTTCATTTACTCTCATAGACTTTAAACCACAATTATATTTTTAGACTTCAGCGATTACAACGTTCCAAGAAAATGTCTTTCATAATATAAAAATTCCAAAAGAAAAAAAGGATGTCATCATTCACAAAATATATTAAAACCGTATTTTTCTTTCCTCAAATATAAAGTATTAAGTTAATATTTCGGGGCCAAGTTCGACGCCTCGGAAAAGGCCACTGAATAAAATTAATAACCAAACAACGTTGCCACGTCGGGGGCTACAGAACTTAATTTGCATTCTTGAATCAAAATGTTATTGTAATTATGTAGGGTCAGATAATATTACCCTGTAGCGGTGCTCATAACAATCTAAATGTGTACCTTAACTTCGCTCACTTCTATCTATGTTAGTGATTCTGTGAACTATGTTGCCTTACCTTTAATATTTTGGAGGCAAAATACAAGTATGTGACTCGTCGAGAACCGAGATATTCACTAATGCTAAATAAACTAGATTCATGTTTAAAGGTGCTGATAAACTTTAGCACTCACTGTAATGAGCATTCTTGCGAATGATACATTATTTTCAATATACGTAAGCGTTTTAGCGAGAATTCTAACGAGCGTTCTGGCGAGCTTTTTACCGAGCCGACTGTCAAGTCAGGGTGTCTACTTCTAATTTCTAAACACGAAACCCGCGGTATCGGCCTTAGTGACCGTAGTGTATCAGTTCCCGTGTTTTCGTTGACGGATTTATAAAGTAGACACCCAGATACAGATGTACGAATGTAACTAACAGCAAAATCAAATTGCGGACGGATAATGCCGCCACGACTGAAGTCATTTTGACGCAGCGCTAGTGTCTATGTCATTTCAACGAATTGCATTAAAAAAGTACCACGAATTTCCGCAGGTCATAGTGGTGGCGCGGAGTCTAAAGAGCTATCAGTCAAATTGTAATATTATTCATTCTTAATTCAGGCTCGTTGTCAAAACGAGAATAGATCCCCTAACATCTTCATGAAGAAAAAGTTTCAGACGACTCGACAAGAGCGTTCACTAGAAAGATCGTGTTTTTAATATTACTTCTATTCTATGTTCATATCTATTTGTACTGCTTTCATAACGTAATCGTGTTTTTATTATTCATACTCATGAGATTTTTAAAACGTTCGTTTTCTCAAGATAAATTAAGTGCCAAAAAGATTTTTTTCAAGTTTAATATTTTGTCAAAGAAACTACCTACTATTATAATAATGTCACAGACTCTCAGAGGTAATGATATACCTAAAATACTTAAATGTGAACGTGCGTAACGAGAGCTTTAATTTTAGGAAGATAATTATGCTCATTTAGCCAAGTAAGTATTTACTTTATGTCTAGTGTAATTAACTCGACGTTCCTTAGTACAAAGCTGCTGCTACCAGGCTTTAGCGATCTTAATGCCGGGAGTTGAGTGACTTCTATTGGTACACAATACGATGTTCATCAGCTTTTCAATTCGAATACAATGAACATTTATCACAAAAGCATTAAATTGTAAACTCACCATTGTAACTTAATCACACCGGACAACCCAGTACGCTGAAACTCGTTTATAGCACTATACAGGAATCCGAGTCGTCTTGCAAGGCAGACTCACCCCGGGGATAACATTACAAAGGCCTTAGTGTCGGGATGTAAAGGAGCCGACTGACCAGGCCCCTTTGCCCACCGGTAAGGCTGTCCACACAACCATTAAGGTATTAAGGAACAATGTTATAAATGTAAACATTTTGACTAGACTTGGCTGTGCAGTTCGGTTACCGTTTTTAGTGGCCATTACTGTTATAGTTTCTACATTATGTACATAGTGCAAAATAATTTCAAGATTACTCAATATTCTCCTTTCAGTTCCACAAAATGTTTCCCGCGTGGTCGAGGTAGGCAACCAACCTATATAATAAGATTAATTGGTGTCTATCTTTTCACCTAATCCGTTATAAAACGAGCACCTATTTATGCTAAGCCTTTTCTGGCATGCGCATAATGTAAAAGGTATAAGCTTAACGGCTTTTGTAAATATGTATTACAGGCTTAAATTAGTAACCACGGTTAATTTAACATTCTGTTTTAGAAATAATGTTAAACCTAGTTTTAACTAGGATACTCCACGCGGCGACGCCAACACTCTAATACCACAATTCGTGCCGTATTTCGAATGTTAATTTAGTATTTCAGGAGCTTTAATAAACTAACTACCTTCTAATTTAACTTTTCGAATTACGGATAATTATAGTTTGAATTATTTTTCCTTCGTTTTTTATTGTAATTTTTTCTGACACCGAATTCTTTTAAAGCTTAGGCGTAGGTTCCTTCATTTATGCTATATGAGTAAAAATGTAAGTCTTTTTGTTTACATTTGACTACAATAATAAATCCGAGTAGTAAAAACTAAATATAAAGAATATCAACAACAACCCTGATTCTCGTAACTAACGCTTCGAACCCAGGTGGTCATCGTTAGGTCAAATTGTAACCGAATATAACGTTTGTAGTACCAAAACTAAATTATCAAAAGTTTCCTTTCATCTACAATAGGCAAAGTTACATAATAAGATGACTATCAGGCGGCATCACTCCAGAAATGTACATATATCCAGGGATATATGTTATCCACGCCATTACCATCGTATAAAGGCTGTATTCAACGGACTGGCATGTATTCATGGTTACACTTAATATTTTATGAAAAAGAAATTATTTTTGTTGGGCTAACGATGTGTTGTTTTACGTCGTGTATATTGTTAACAGGCGAGACTTTTGTTTTTTATCTTTGTTTTGGAAAAAATGTTATGTAATGCTATGTCTTGCTTATTTATACAGTTATCGAATGACAATAGAGTGACTACTCTATAAAAAAATACGTGTTCATAATTTTTTTTTAATCGCTTAATATTGACAAAGATAAACGCTCGAAATTTGGTAGTGGGGACTTGTGACGTCATAACGCCTCTAAAATTATACCGACTGTGTGACGTTTTGTAATTTTTAGAAGCGTTGTATCTTCGTCAATTTTCTATTAAGAAAATATTTGTTTCCTAATACACAGACAACGTTTAACGTAGTTTTCTTTCGTTTGCTTTATCATGCTATGAATTTAGTAATAAACTTGAATATCACAATTTCATTTAATGCTTACGAACTCACGTATTTGTATTGTGTTATTTAAACAACCACAAAAGATGCAAGATATTGTAATTAAATAATAACGTCCTTTAAAAATGAAAATTTCGATGGCTTACATATTTCATTACATTATTAATTTTGACAAATGAGACGGCTACCAATAACTATAAATAATGGACATGTCATACTCAGCCACTGAAGCATTGTTTAATGCATATTTATCATAATAAATAATGCTGTAGTTTGTATGAAAGCTGAAGTCTAACAGACTAACGCAAAAAAAAGTAAAAAGAAAAAGTTCATTTAAAAGTGGCTTACTGCAATAAGGTTTCTTCTAATAATTATGACAAGAACTTTGATCAGATCATGAGAATGTAGTATAAGAAGACCATAGAAAGCGGTTTTATTTAACACTGATATTTCAAGACCCGTCTTAAGAAAATTGCTCAGCTCAGCTAGACTCAGTCGTCATGACTACGATATCATACGCATATCAAATCGCATTCCAATCATAATGGACAGATCCTCACATTTGATTTTTTATATAAACTCTGGAGTTTTAGGTGTTACTGACACTTCATAAACACTTGAGCTGAGTCAGTCACTGACTAACAGTTTGCGATAAGTGCCAAATTACTAATCCATTTACATTACAACCACAAATTATCAAACCAAGAACTGACTCTAGATTCTACAATATCTTTGTGATAATTCTTTGTCATCTCTTCTCTTATATTAAAATAGATATACTTGGAAGCCGAATGGAACATTAGTCAGAAAGTTAAATAACAAAGCATCCAAGATCTGGGAACGTGCTTAAGAATTCATGTTCTATGTGATTGTTGAACTTTAATAGCATCAAAATAAATCTCTTTTCTATTCAGAAACCTACGACCTCTAGTTATATTACCCTTTTCAACTAAAGTTGGGGCTATCCCTAAACATATTCTAAAGCTTCTAACATATTCTATTAAAATTCAGCGCTCACAGCCAGACTACAGCAATGAAATGACCTTTCTTTTTCATATAATACCTTGATTACAATTGAAAGTCCCAGGCCAGTCCAATTTTCTAAAGGTTTTATTGTTAGCGCTATTTCATCAGATCACACAAAGGGGTATGTTTCAAGAAAAGTAAGAATATACAATATTATCATTTTGCTACAAATAATACTTTTAAATTAAAGTACGAACTACTGGAGTAATAATAAAGTTCTACTTTTTATTTGTAACAGAGCACATGGATTTATTGGTTCAGTTCAGAGAATCTTTTATAATAAATGTTGATTACAATTAAAATAATTATAATTCAAATACAGTCTGTATTTAAATCTAAATATTAGCCATACAATCTACTCAACGAGGACATTACAACTGTAATAATAAAAACAAGATTACGCTTTAACCCGAAGTATTTGGTCTGGTATTTGATGACTGGATGCGTATTGTGGATCAAGCATGTAACTCAAACCCCAATTTTTTTAATAAATGCCTATTAAGGTCGAGCGCTTGGTTAGCATCACAATTTCAGTAACCTTGAGTGACTGGGTCACTACCAATGTTCGTTAACATAGGAGTACTGCAGAACCTAAAAACTATGGACCAATTACGTGTTCACCGACAGACTATAAAGTCAATATTATTATCCATTCTGGATGGAATGCTCACCATATTAATAGCAATTCAGTTATCTGACTCTCAGAATGGATGTAAGAATTGGTACCGCGGTACTAAGGAGCTGTTCCTTATAGACATGACCGTAAGCCAATATGTTCGTCGAGAAGGGATCTGTCGACGTGTTGGATGGATTATAAGAAGGCCTATGACTAGGTTCGACATACATGGCTCATGAGATGATTTTTTTTTTCACCTTCTTGTTGTCATGATTGGAGGCAGTGGAGGATGGCACTTCACTATCCAAAACGTTGGCAAATTCTTAGGAACAATGAGCCAATTAGAATTGAGGGACGAATATTTCAGGATGACAATTGAATCCGCTTTGTCTTTGCCTTTAACCTAAACTGTCAACAAAATATGTTTTAAAAATGAACAAGCGGACGACAATAACAATATACTCAGTTTAATACTGTTCTCTAATTTGAACACCCTTGTTTCCCAGAAACTCTCATATAAACAGAATAATAAAAGACAATAATTGCTAATTGTTTTGCAATTGAAAACCCATTGAAAACTACGTTTACCAATTAGCAGTAAATGTCTGGCTTAACGCACTTAGGCTGGATCACCTACTAACATTTACTGCTGGTAACACTATTCGATTACCACAAAATTACTAGCTAGGTGATACTGTTATTGTTTTCTGTATGGACACTTGAGACTTACCTATGTAGGATACAGATTTTCTTGGCTTTCGCTTTGTTTTTGTGAAGATGTTGACAAAGATAGATAATGATTTAATACTTCTATCGTTCATTACTTTTGCATGTGGATGATTGTGAGACATAACATTTACTTTATAAGGACGGTCCTTTCGTATTCCTGTTCTTTCGTCACTGTTTATACTAACATATATCTTATCATACATGAGCAACAAAGTTCATAGCTATTATATGCGATGCTTTTATAAGAGAATTTAAACTAAGGGAGCGCAACTTACTGTACATAACACAGTGTAACAATGTTACATGTAAAAAGTTTACTAGATAGTAAATATAGTTCACAAGAATCATTTTGCACACACTTTATTCTTTGATCACCCAATGAATTGTGAAATCAAGCTGTCTGCAAGCAAATTATAAAATCAAACATTTATCAGTTAACTAATTTATTGTGGCCGCAACACCAGGAAGGTCTTATCCATTACCGGCGCCTGATTTGTCACGGTAGCTGATTCATTAGAGAGGCATTAATCTTGTGCGGAGGTGCGAGGGGAGCCGTCACCCAACTAGCGCGGTGATAAGGCGTACTTTGTCCAAGACGCCGTGACGAGCTCAGACATCGGGCCCGAAAGCCCGACACTGGAATTTAATTAACCCAAATTTGTCCTTTTGTCTCAGCTGTATCGGCGCAAGCCCCCCAAAGTGTCTGTCAATATGTGGTTAACAGTGTTACAAGTTAGAGCAGGGTACATGTGAGTACCAAGCGAGCGCTGTTCGTACAGTTCAGCGGCGAGATGTCCTAGTAAACCATTTTAATGGGCTAATTTCAAGTAGACAATCCCCATCCCTTTTGGATTCTTTTTTATTAGCCCATTAAAAAACCATTTGCCTAAAACCTTCGAGCTCGAATACAATTTGCTGTAACCTTCTGTAGTGCCAAGCTATACAGAGTTATTTCTCTGAGAATAATATTATTTTTTACCAAAACATGTTTCATTTTATATTTTAATACATAAAAGCTTGACAAATAGTTCCCATTTCCAATTTAGACACGACGTACGACACAACACAAGAAAATGTCGGCGTTTGAAAAGAGAATTATCTGCTGAATACCATTCGACATACCGGTCCCATTCTACACATATTTTCATTTTAACGGAGATAGAAACTAAATCAGAAACCACTGCAGTGTACTCATATAAATTCTAAATGCGTAAAAGTGTTTCGGACAGGCAGTGAAGGCACGTCAAAATGCGAGAGCGACGTATGAAAGAGAAATTCCGGAAATAGAATAGCGTATACACTGCGAAAAATCAACTAGATGATGGCGACCACTTGCCAAAGTTGCCTAACCGACGGACACAGAAAGTTTCTGAAGACATGAGTGGTTTGGGAACTATGTATTTGTTTTTTGAGTTTTTATATGATTGTTTTTTGCAACGTTTAGTTTGTAACAATTTACATATTTGTAAATCGTGATGGCCCAGAGGATAACTGGCCGGTGCTCATGCACGACATTGTAAGTTTAAACCCGGACAAGCAGCATTTTGTATCCTCTTCAATGCAAATGTACTTTGTAAGTTTATCTTACACGTCACTCACATTGTGAGGAAATCTAGACTAATATGATCGAAGCTTGTATGACTCTGACACCAGACACCTCAGACGAAAATCAAAGATTATGAAAAAGGTTTCCTTAACAGTTTCAAATACTACGATAGTAAACATACTGCCTGTATGAGGAAAGTTACTTTTCATCTTTATTAAAATACCATCTAAGATTAAAGAATATTTTATTACATTTAATTAATTAGTACGGTATTTCCTGTTTCCTGTCTAAAACATATTCTTTCAAACGAAGCCAAGCTGAGTTTTCTTGTAATAATTTCAAGTAAAATAATAATACTCGTGTATCCAATATTATATAAAACAAAAGTTTAAACTGATGCTGAACTGATCTGAGTTACTAACAAGAATGGGAAAAACGTAGGTTAACAAATCATTCAGATAGAAAAAGAAAGTGCGTGTAACAACTGTTAAGATGACCACCTGAGAATGACAAGAACAAGTCTTGAAAAATAACAGTTCTTAGTACGAATCTGCCATAGAACAGAGATTCCCATTCGTTTAACAACGCAAAAAGAAAAGGAACAAATAGTTGGCGGAAACTGTTCCTTAACTCTTGTTTTATAACCTGAATAAAGTGAGATCTCGGCGGTACAAAAAGTATGGATATTGGAAAAATCATAAGTAACAGTTCCTTCCGGGCACTCAAGGTACGCACTCCGAATATAATGCAATTACGTGAGATGGATTGCTTCACTTCGAGCCGCGAGAAGGTCGTATAACTTCCTTATCTTCGCGACATATCCGTTTTTACGTCGTTTTTATAAAAAAAGAGAATAAAAATATTATTTCCATGCTGATTTTAGGGTGAAATAAAATCGTAATACGCACGGCTCTCTCTTCTCAAGCTATTGTTGCGCTTATTCCACAGCTCAAAGACAATTGACGGGGAAGCTCCGTAAGCGACGGAGTTTTAAGTTTTAATCATGTCATTATTTATTATTGCCATTCTTTGAATTCATGTTCGTTAAGTGCGCCTTTCGAATCTGCACGCGTTTCATATTATACAAAAGGTTAAGGTAAATACTTGGCATTTTAAGCGAATACAAAAAAGCAATAGCGTTTAAAATGAGAAAAATCTTTACACAGGATCTGTTATTATAATCATTTTAGCATAATATTTACGTGTACATTTTTTGTTTTTCCTCTAGTTTTATTGAGTTAAATTCGCGTACTCTAAATAAAAGTATTCTTTCAGTAGTGTAATTTGTTAGATCGAATTGAAATGTTGCTCCCGTTATCGTTTAATGCTTTTTTTCACTCAACAATTGGCTATTTGACAACATCAATAAATATGAAATCTAATTGCTCCGTTATTTAGAGATTGACGGCACGATTGGCGCAGAGGCTGAGCGATCAACTGCTGCTCAGTGTGTCACTGGTTCGATCCCCACACGGAACAAATATTTGTTTGATCTACAAGTAGTTGTTTCGGGTCTGGGTGTTTGTATGTGAGTTTCTATGAATGTAAACGCACCCACAATACGGGAAGAAATTCCTAGTAAATTCCAAGTTATAAAAAAAAAAACAATGAATATTCCAAGATTATAATGTAACTTGAGAGTTCGTGATCTCGAAATTCAACAAAAATTGTACTAAATTGTGACTGTGTATGTAATTTTAAAAGCGTCCTATCTCCGTCAATTTTGGTTTTCGTAACAAAATACGTATCGAATAGTTTTTGATAATTTAACTGACGGAGTAATTGGAATTTTTAAGTCAAATACCTTAATAAAATTTGAATAGTAATTCCATCCTTTGACGCTGTGCAACAGCTCAGCTAGGGCACTCGCCTAAGTGCCAGAAGCCCTAACGGGGCAACCCCTCAGCAGTATTGTGGACAACTCGCTCCGAACTTAGGAATATTGCGCATACTTGAACTGGCATGGACGCTGTGGAAGTGAGTTAATCTTTATGAATACGTATAAGTATAATTAGTGTAAATTGGCAGTTCATTGGTAAGTTATTCTGCATTTTATATACTTCTATATACGTCAACTTTTTATCATCCTTACATGCTTTTCGTCTCGTCCACGTTCAGACATCTTGCCATGCAAGCCGATTGCGACAATTAACAACTTACTTGATCAAACACGTGAATAATGAGCATCATGTTAATCATAAACATCATATGTTTAAAAATTTATAATCATCATATATTTTGTCGATAAAAAAAGACTGGTCCAAGTCTTAAACCACAGTTGCGAATGTTACAGAAACCCCAACAACTATATTTGTGTTAATACTTACTAGGTACAACTGTTCTACATCATCATCAATTGCCTAGCCTTTTACCAGCTATGATAGGGTCGGCTTCCAGTCGAATTGGATGAAGCAGAATATAAGCTTTTTATATGAAGCAACTGCCTATCTGACCTCTACAAGTAACTGGGTAATACGATACCACTTGGTAAGACTGGTTGTCATAATTTCGAGTTTCTGATTAACTGTAACGACTGGCCAAGATCTACAAATTACAGCCGAGACGTTACATGGTTTTCTAGGCACAGAGGAAACTCGCTATGATGAGTATTCTAAAAAAAGATGTAATTTAAATCCAAACAACACGTGTCACTTACAATTATTCATAGCCACATCTTACAACCAATACATTTCTTAAATCTCACGGAAAATCGAGGTAAGTGCAGGGCAATTCCAAACTACCTTAGACTATTGAAAGTAGCTCAGATTACTTCAATAATATTTTGATAGTTGGGCTTGGAGCATCAAGTAGCACTTAGCTTTGAGCTATTCACCGGCGCGCGGCGTAGCGTTGCATTCGCATCGCAGATTCCAAGGATTAGCCAGATATTATATAACACTATCAGACCGGATGTCGAAAACAGAATAATTTATGTCGGAATACTAAATGCGGTTGATTATAATTCTGTCATATCACGATTAAATTGATTTCAAAGCTACGGCATTAAACAATTAACATTAAATTGAGTTTTAGAAAACTTATTTTGGTAATTAAGGGGAATAGTAACAGGAGATTCACGACAGCGACTGACTGCAAAAAAACATTTTTTTAGCTGGCTCTCGGGCAACGCTTGATGACCCTTCAACCCTTAAAACCCCACCATCTTTGTAGAGTTGGAAAATGTGTGAAAAGCCACGCTACTGGATTCATTAAAGTTACTAACTACCCAAAACAACAAAGCACCTATCTATATTTCTCGAACACAGTGCGTGGGAGGGATGAAACAAGCTTGTTTCTAATAAAACATGTAAGTATACAATGTTAGGAACTCTAATTGGGTCGGACAAGAATGTCAAATATTTATAATAGGTCCCGAAAGTTTAAAGATATCTTATAACGAACTCAAAGTTTTCGTAACAGGGCTTAGAATTCAGTTATTTCATGTAGGTGTACCAAAACATCTTTTGATCCGTGTAATAAACGAATTTTTAACAAAGATCAACATTACATTTCAGATAATATAAGCAGCAGTGAAAGGTTAATGTTAATAAAATCAAACCCTGAAGCAGAAAAGTGGAATATCAAGTTTTGGGGTGAGAATTAACATTTGATTGAAAAGTTGCGTTAGGTAGTGTCAATTCCTCAACTGGCGAGAGGCTTAGTTTCCACGGTGATTCACGTGGGATCTCGTTGTAAACTCTCGATTGAAATATTTCCGTACCAGTGGACACGTAGCGGCGTACCGCTATTTGTATACGCGTCAATAGGAGTCACACCTCTAAAAGGTCTGTATTGTATCCTTTTGTGTGTGCAGTTTCATACAGGTCTATGAAAATGAAATTCTTACTTCCATATCACAATCTATTTGCTAAAGCCGCGGGCGTTTGTACGGCCGGCCGCCGATGCGGTCACTAATTACATCGGACCGCTAACTGCAATTGTGTTGATCACTGTTTAATGTAATATCACCGTGGTTTGCAATAGTTATCTCTTTAACTATTGGGAATACTATCTGAACTATGGAACTGTTTAATTTTGCAGCTCATATATGAAATGAACACGAGTAATTGTGCACAAAATATAATAACTTTAACACAAGTATCAGTGGAGTCCGTAGTCATAACGCACTAAATCATTTTTAAGCTATCTAATACAGTTCACTGCTGGGCCTAAGCCTTCCGCAAATACTTCAAAATCTTATCAACCTGCGCTACTTGGGTCCAACCCTCTCTATGCACGTCCTGGTCATATGTCCATCAGTTTCCAGTCTGGGACCCGGGAACAAGAGTAGTGAATTATTATAAGTAACGTGTATTAAAGTGATTAACTTTAATGGTAGGTACATTCATACTTACCAAATCATGAGTTAATTATTGATAATTATGGAAAATTATTAATCATTTTTAATTAATCACTCATACCAACAAGTCAAGTTCGTTAACAAACTACAACCATCAACAACATGGACAAACAACTGAACCTTGTATATTTTTCTTTGTGATAGTAAAGCGGCAGCTGTCTGTCCTTCGGACGTAAATTAATAACATCACGTGTTTATAGTTTAAACACAAATATCGACGTGATTTATGACATTGTCGTAAAAGACTTAAGGCGGTCCCGAACGCTTAGTCAGTTCCTTTTAGGGCTTAAGATAATGACTCGGTAAATAACTAGAAAAGCTAGGCCGGATGAAAAACGACGAGTCATACCCAGAAGGCAATTAATAACAATTTGTTTATGTACCAAATTCATTTTCTAACTGAAAATTGTGCCATTTGCTGTTATTTAACGTAACCTAAAACGGAAGCTGAAGTATCCATTACTTACGAGTGTAGTACACAAACATAACTTGCAATAACAACATAACTTTGTGACGTATTTCTGTGCAACTCCTGCAGTGTATGTTCGGCTGTTCCCACCAAATATAACGTCATTAACGTATGTTCTCATACGCAGGCAGACCTCCGATGAATAAAATAAACGCACTGAATTTCGCCACAAGCGATATCAAACTGCAAATTATAAGAATTGAAATTCGATTCTCGTTAAAATACACGTTTTATTGCGATATCCGAGTTGTGATGTTAATGATATATTACTTTACACATGGTAATTTTATACAGAAACTAGCTTTTGCACGCGACTTCGTTCGCGTGGAATAGTGACTGCCGGCAGATTTTTGTTTTTTTTTTGTAATAAATACTATCCTATGTCCTTTCTCAAGTTCCAAACTATATCTGTACCAAATTTCACACAAATCGGTTCAGTAGTTTAGGCGTGAAGAAAAGACAGACAGACAGAGTTACTTTCGCATTTATAATATTAGTTTGGATTATCTATATTTACGGACAATACAGACATATCATATTACAATGAGGTTCACTTAAGTGAATCTGATCTATTTAGTAGTAATTAATCTCAATTGATCTGTCATATACAAGTGGCTTAATCAGCGTTCCAGGTAACAATTACAATTCGGGATACCCGTTAACAAGGATTAAGGGCACAAAGGCATAACTTTAGAATTACACGGTATTCAAATGTTATACGGCGTGGATTCTCCGGCTAGCATTAAACGCGTGCTAATAGAGGCCGGGAAGGGAACAGTGTGCCAGATCGCGCCGTTCCATGGAACACCTATTACGTTCTCATTAACGTGGTCGTAGTGCGCTTTACCCCCTCGTTAACAATGCCCTACCAGCAAATTGTGCCTTCAAAATGAATGTATACGATACGGCGACCTTTTGCCGATTAAAATCTCTTACATCTTAATTATAACATTCTTAACTGAAACGCCAGTAAAGCGCTCCATTAATAAAATCACGGGAAGTGGCCGCAGTAAAGGCTTGATTGTGGATCGGAATTCGTTGTACATTCACTGTTTGAGAAGTACAAAAGGCCATCGTTCTGTCTGACCCGCAGACGTGACGTGCCTGGGGACTAACGGGAACAACGCTTTTCTATTTGTGGACTTGTGGACATACCAGAGCTTTATGACAAGGCCTAACGGCATAATTGAATAACCTGGTATTTAAGCGTTTTTAACTGTATTTATGTGTACAAATATTTAAATGATCAGAGCTATTCAATACACAGATATTCGTAATTCGATCCAAACCATTTCTCTAATACTTAGCCAAAATAGGGCTCCTGCACTAATTCTGCATAACTACGTCAAGTTAAAAGTTGATAAATCTGCTCTACGTAGTAAAAGTTTTCGAGCCTATCGCATAAATACTACAGTGAAACAATTTTCCCTGGCTTTACGTTTACGACTTGTGCGAGGAGATAAACAAATGAGCGTAAAACTAGTCTCATAAAAGAAATACCTAAATCTGTATAGTAATTAAAGTTATAATATACCAGCCTACCTCGTATTCTACTATAAACTTTTATATCTTTTTCCACAAACACATATCCACATACCGTGATGTCTGTATATTAAAACGTAGCTGTTTCTTCAAATAAGAATTTTGTACATTAAGCATCCATTACGGGAACGTGTGCGTGGTTTTATTTTTTTCATTGCAACACGTGTCTGCGATACAGCGAGCTCCAGCGGTGTGGAGGCTGCGTTGCAGCGCCACAGCGGTTGCTGGAGCCAGGTGCGAACGCACGATACAGCTTTTTGTATCAAACGATTCTATTTTTGCCGCTGCAATAGACGGGGAAAATGTAAAACTATGAAAACTTATTTTTGAATTGCTCGCCGTAAAAATCCTGTTACCTATGTGAATGAACGTTCGGAGTGTGGCTTACAAATTTGAAATACCGTTCGGAAAATGAATTAACAATGTGAATAGTTTTATGTTTACTTGCGCTTGCTACAGTGGGATACGTTGAAAGGATTTTATGTTTTATGATAACCTAGACATTATTCAATCGAAATATGGATTAAAGCTAATATCTTAAAATATGAAACAAAAGCCTTCATTTAAAAACACAGAACATTAGCAATATGTAAATTTCTTAAAAAAAAAAAGGTGTTCTTATTATTGAATTGCGGCACATATCATGGAGTGAAAAATAATCCAAATAGTTACAGTGATAAGCCAGCCATAATTATACAATCTGTTTAAAATCATGAAGTTCATTACATGATTCAGCGATCGCAAACTATTATACAGCAGATATCAAGATAAAATATTTTGAAATGTAGTCACACATCGAAATACAGAAACAATTGTGTTCAGAATAAAACGAATAATTGTTAAGCCCGTTATTCCAGTCAGCTTTATAAATAAAGAGCGACAACGCGGACTGCAGAATCGGAACGCGAACCGAATATATCACGATATAATATTGAACGAGACGATTCTAAATATGTAATACTAGCCGAGTGGCCCCCGGGATTACCCGTGAAAATACTTTTCACCCCTATTTCCCGTATCGAGGTCGAATTTTAAAAGTTTCCTTCTTAGCCGACATTTGCGTTATGGGTGAAATACATTTTCCAAATTTTATTTTTAGGTTCGCAGGTTTAGCCTTGATGAGGAAGTCTGTTCACTTTGCCGTATTACGATTTAGTAAGTGGATTTCATTAAGTAGAGACCCATAATAATGTAATAACATTTTTGTTTTTTGATAATAACCTTTCTAGTTTTTTCATGTCCGTATTCTGTACGAATTTATCATTAAATTTTTCCTTCAACAGAATGTAGAAACTATTTAAACAGAAACATATTTTTATCTAATTGTATATTGTAGCACAATACAGTTAAATGAGGCAGTATTACTTACCTGGCGCAAACCCAACCTGACAAAAACCGCCCAAAAATAAATTGAAACCGTTGCGTCCCAAAAAGCAACAGTTAATTGTAGTTCCAACAGGCAGCTCTAAGTTTAGCAGTCCAAACATAGGGACTCATTAATGGGCCGGTCGGCTCCCTCAGCGGAGACTACCGCGGGGACTACGGACCAGGGACGTGTCACAATTGAACTGGTAACGAGCCCGGATTATTGATTGAATCCATCAGTCCCATGCGAATTGTCGTTATTAGTGACGCGACAATGTTACCATAGATACTCGGCGTACAGCCTCGATGTCACGCTGAATTTTGTAGCTTCTATAAATATGACGCAATCATTTTCAGGAATATTTGAGCTTTCAAAAGGTTGGTAGCGAGTTATTTTTGCCACGCTTTTATTCTAACTAACACTGGGAACTACATATAACTTGGAACTACAAATAATTTGGACGGCACGGTTAGCGCAGTGGCTGAGCGATTGGACTGCTGCGCAGCGTGTCGTGGGTTCGATTCCCGCACGGAACAAATATTTGTATGACCTACAAGTAGTTGTTTCGGGTTTGGGCGTTTATCTATAAGAGTTTCTGTTTGTAAACGCACCCACGACAAGGAGAAAATCCTAGTGTGGGGCAAAGTTTAATAAAAATTAAAAAAAAACCAATACAAAATTCTACTTGGATTTACACGTTTCTGAATTTCGTTCTTAATAGATTGCCACTGAAATACTATTAATACTATGTACTATTTCGGTATAAGTAGGGAAAGTTTTTTATTGCTTTCGAGGAGGAATACTCAGCCGAGCCGTATGCGAGGGTGATAAGGAGCCAAGAACAGAGCAATAAAAAAGCCGTTTTTCAATGCACTTTAGAACAAATAAAATAATAGAATGAAAAATGTTTTAGTCATAATTTGCAAACTACGATAACTGCTTGTTCGATCTAATCGTAGTGCGATAAGAGCCCATTTTCGAGAAAGTGTATTAAATAATAATAAATCTATGAGTTTTGGAAACTATATTGCGGTAGAAATCCAAGCACTTAGGTACGTTTACAATTTAGAAGCTCAATTTATTGTTCATTTATTAGACCCTATAATAAAAAAATACGAATACCTTTTTAAATCGTCCATTATGTTAATAATATATTTTTAAAGTACTTAAGTGGCTGGTAACCTTAGGGTGACATCAACACCTACACTTTTAATGGTACAAGTTATTTTTAAAAGCGTTTTGTAGCAAATAATTGAAGCATGAATTAATATAATAACGTAGACACCTTAATGGAGGGTGTCTGCTGAAGCACAAGAAACGCTACAGTATAAGATTTCGATCAATTCATCATTAAAAAAATCAGCTTATTTATTTGTCCTTCGAGTCACCTTTTTTTTTGGCGTGGTAAAATCATCAAATGAGTCGGGAGGGACTGTCAGACTTGTACGGACTAAAATCCACGGTGTCCTTCAATAGCCCTTTACGTTCCGGGGTCACGGTATTAGTTAATCTCGCGACCCCGGCAGGCTTTGGCCCTCTAAGCGGGGGTGGGCGTCATTGTGCTGACACTCTGAGGCGCGCGTGGAACACAACGCGCTGTCGACCCGGGCATGGCCCATGGTCGGACAGTCACCTTACGTGAAATATATACTTCACATATTAGAAAAAAGAGAAATGTTTAGTTGCGCAAAAGAAATTAACAAATTAATGAACAAATCCCGGCTGTCATCACTTGGCCAGTTGTTTCGGTAATCTACCCGGGATTATCAAGCTTTAATATAGATAAGACCGTAACCTCCTTTGCTCAAAAGACAAAAGATTGTCGAAGATATAATTAAGGCCGTCGTATTTACCTTCAGAAATTGTTGAACTGTATGAAAATTAAATGACAGTATTAACACAGGGAGAGCTTGGGCTATGATTGCCTGTCAAACACAGGTTGCCCTTATCTGACGCATGAGGTAATTATAAGTCGGTTTACGTGTTCAGCAGGGCTGCAGACACTGAATGGCCTGTTTGAGGTGTGTGACCGAAACATTATAACGCACAATATAGCTCGAAACTATGTTGTGAACACGCTACAAATTGTTCCATTTTCGTTTACATTTAGTACTTTTAGTTCTTGAGCAAAATGTTGTTCGACAAATAAAAGTTTCGAGGACTACTTTCAAGAAACTTATGGAAACTATCCTTACCAGAATGTTTTGCTATCTCCGTGTACAAAACCGCTTGAATTTCTTTTTTTATTGAAATAAACATAAGAACGAATATTTACCGTCTCTAATGATTTGGTTATTACACCCATTTCTGTTTAGATTACAAACACACTAACACTACTACAATCCACAATGATATTCAATATCCATGAACAGTATCAGTATTGGTAACATTAGCTCATCAATTTGACGAAGTCTCATATATAGAAAAGGAGATATACGTATAAAGGTGTCTATATCTGTACTAGATAGTTGCGAATAGCTGACGGCATACAAAAGCATCCATTACCGCATAGGTACTGATTTGTCACGCCGCTGATTCATTACATGAACATTAATCTTAGAACGCGGTTACGACGGTACATGATAAAGCTTTACTTTGTTTAGCCCCCCCTACAGCGTCTACGAAACTTCGCAGCACCGTAGCTAATTCGTCGCACTGAACTCCGTCGTAGCTTATTTTCTTTAGTCAAAATTTACATTTTGGGTAAATATGCGTGGTAAGTTTATGCAGTTCCTAGAAGAAGAAGACTGCTCAGGTCGCTATGATTTATGATGCAATCACAATATCACAACAGAAAGGGGTATTCTTCAATAAAACTTTTAGCTTAAGATTACTTTAATTGAAAGTAATAACCAGTGATTTATAACTTTCAACTTGAAGTCTCCTAAGTAATATTGCTTTAGAGGCTAAGTAACGAGAACACTTTACTTAATGAGGTAATCAGTCAATTAAAAGTTCCACTATGTAATAAAGCACAAAACTTACATTCACGACGGAAACAACGTTTCCACGGAGCGTAAAAACAATCTCCCAAATTGAATAGTTTCAGATTTACCTCAAACAAGGAAACCTTTTTCCGGTTTCTTATTGCTGAAAAACACATTAATAAATACATTAACGAAACTGGCCCACATGAAGCTCAGCACCTCTAGATATCACAAACGAGTCCGGAACGTACAACTTCGTTCATACGGCATGCAATGCTTTCATTAACGTAGTCTCGGAGTTCCATTTCTGAGCGATGAAGACAAAACAATATTGATATTGGATAATGGAAAAATAGCGTGTTAGAAACGAATTACTAGCGAGGAAAATTGCCATTTCCTTGCTATTCTTCTATCTAGAGGTACTTACCGAAGTTGTTAGATTACGCTGCGTTTGATAGCTTTCGCCGCTTCCAACTATAATCGAACATTCTTAAACCTTGTGTTGTTATGAGCACTTCTGTCAAACCCTTTTCATCAAAGGTTATGAGTTTACTTGCTAACTATTATAATCCTTCACACTATTTACTAACGTAACATTTACCATTATATAATGGAAAATGCAAATAAGAACTTGGTAAATAAATACTGATAATTAGTTTTATGTCGGTTTGAAATTAGTGTATAATCTCACAAGTTTGTAAACTGACGTGGTCACTAACACTAATATTCGTATTTACAACGGGATATTTACCATGTTTATTATTTGTTTTGAGTTTCCGATATTTCGGCACTATTTCAAGTACCATGAGCGCGGATGAACTGAAATTAATGCGGGTGGATGTTTATGAGCGGACAAAATGGTCTACCCACTTTCTTGTTCGTTTTTTACGTTCGTTGACGTGTAAAGTAAAACAACCCTTATATTCGTATCAGTAATGGGTTGTTTTGCAATTACACTTTTTTAGAGAAGTGTTCAACAGATATTTAAATGTTTTTTTCTTTTTATGGGTCGTTCCACAGGCTCTGTAGTTATTATCAATAACCCAATAACTAGTATTGGGTAATAATAGCCAAAATTTTATAATATGACCGACGTTTTCTGATTTATGATAATGTTGCGTTCGTCGAAGTCTTAAATTCGAATTATTCATTGAACCATCATAAAAAAATCTGCAAAAATTCAGAACTACTAGATTTGGAGCAAGCACTGATGTTTATAGTTACTGGACTATGATTAGAATGTTTTAGATATACATCTAAAACATATTACATAAATTTTCATAGGAATAACATTGTTCTGCACTTGTTGTACCCCACTGTATTTTACTACGCAATGGTTATTTCACATTTTTTTATCTTACAACCCTATAGTCACTGTATACCTATAGTAAGAACTAATGATAGATAGTCAGACCAAAATACATCGTACTTTAGACACACTGTACATGGCCGTTTCTATCGTTAGACAGGTAACTTTTCTAGGGTCTAAAACACTAAATGTAACACCGACAGACCATATCTATCGGTAACTATAACCGATATTTTATAAGCATATACCTTTTCTTTTTAATTTTTTTTTTGTATTTCAATTTTTTCACTCGATTCAGTTATAATATACTCCGCCTTACCACTCCCTTTCATTTATTTGATTCTACATACTTATTTTTGTACCTCTGTTTTTGTACAGTCAGCCATTCTTCATCGGGGTATTGTGATTTCCATTACCCTTCACAAACTATATCCGCTAGTGATTAACCTTTGTTTATGTCGTTATGATCATTAGCACTAATTTTGCACTTGTTGTGACTTCAATCGCTCGCGATAACAAACTGGTTTGTGTTACTCATTGTAGACCGCGCTATTCGATCGCAACCGTACTGACTCAACGGCGGCGGCCGCGTCTGCTTTATTTTTATTTTTTTTATCGTGGTAAAACCATCAAATGAGTCCTCCCACCCAGGGCAGGGCGGGAGAGACTGTCAGACTTGACTGACTAAAATCTACGGTGTCCTTCAATAGCCCTTTAACCGGGGTTACGGTAATTTCTGAGTTCCGCGACCCCGGCAGGGGCCGCGTCGGCTTGGCTTACATTGACACAATTTTCAGTTATACTTCTACTAGTCGTTTTAAGGAGACTTCCAGGGTTACCACATTCACTTTTATAACTTTGATCGCCAGTTAATTTCATCGTGCCTTTTATCTTTGAGTGCATTATTATTATGGTATGAAATGTTAATAATAACAACCGGCCCCTTTTCACAGTCATTATTTAACACGAATGCTCTTCGTTTTCTGTTCACAGATGTAGTATGATCAACCACTGATGTAAACTTCATGACATCCGTTTTATCATATCCAGCTGGTCGATTGTAGCGCTGGAAACTTTCAGATATTTTAGCTTCAATAAAAAAAAACAAGTCTGAATTCACAAAACTTTATTATGTAATAACAAAGTCAATCAACCACATTTTAAAAACGAATAATTTTATATGAAACTTTTCACAAACGTACTAAATATATAAAACCGAAGCTCTCTCCTATTAAAGCCCAGACACGATAATTGATTAAAGTAGAACACTACCAAACATGCCATAAGAACAACATTCTAAGAAAACAAAAGAAAACTCACATTGTTAACAAAGTATGTATTACTTCTTCAATCTCCGGTTTACGTGCGTTTGCGTATCAAATATCATCATTATGTGCTCATACGCACTTTGAAAAAATTTAACTTTTCATTTTGGAAGACTGAACGCTTGAGTACACTGTATAAATCAATTGCTCAGATCAGGTAGACTCAGTCGGCCTGACGACGGTTCAGCTGCCCACCAAATCGTATTCTTAGCTGCAATTGGCGCTTGGCAGGGTATTCCGTATAAAACCTGTCGACTCGTGGATTTTCCTATCAAATTTTAACAAACTATAACTGTCAATCTATCCAATGGATCGGAGTTCGGGCGTGTTGGGCTTGATCTGAAACAATGACTCAAAATTTCAGCCATTTTTCGAGAATACTTTCTGCACAAATCTGAGTTATAATAAAATCTACTCGTAACATATCTCCATTATACCTGACTCACTACCCGGACTTCCATATAAGCTTTAACATTTTATTTCCAATATCACCGTTTAATCCGTTCCGGTGCCAAGCCCGTAATGGACCGGTTCAATTTCCGTTTTTATCGTTTTATCTACTCTAGGAATATTGTTTTTATGACACAATCACTCTCACAGCTATCACAGCTGCAAGCTAAAGGAAAAATTAACACGAGTGCATTCTCCTTCGATACACACTGAGATAGGAGCGGCAAGACGTCTTGCACCGGCTTGTAGACAAACCATTATAACGCAATATGAACCTACACAGAGCTATAAACTTTTACACCCCCGCACGTATACACCGATATACAGATAATAACGTATCTAACTAGGGTTAAGTTAACCTCGCTCGATGTTTATGCGGCCTTACTATGTACGAGCAAACTCCTCTATTGCCGATACAATAGATAACAGGTTAAGATAAGGGAGTTCAATAAGCACACCACAATATTGCGTAGGTACCTGCTTAATTTTAGTGAACCACTTCAAACTTCATTCTTCGGTAGTATTTGATAGCAAGACGGCTGCAAGAAGTGATTGCATCACTTCATTCTAACTTCCAATTAACGAAAAGACAATTCGTTCAAAAACTATCTTGACGAGATTACTTTTAGTTTGTCAGGAAAGTTTGAAATGCCTTTAATTGGTTACGGGACGATACGATTTCGGTGGGCTAAAAAGAATGTGAAGACAGTCAGAAATGTTCCGAGCGAAAAATCCGTGACCAAAATACTTTTGAGTTCGCACATATCGATGAAACGCTTTCTATTTTTAAATGAATATATGCCCGATATAATGTATGACAATGTTTTTTTTTGCTCAATTAAAGAGGTTATCAGTGTGATCTCGATGTGCTCATCAAAAAAAGTTTGCGATACTTTTTAGATTATTTATTTATTTAAAATATAGATTAAGAACATAAAACAAAAAACAGCTCAATAGTTTTGCTATAAAAAATTAAGTTTATGCTAGTGATCAGAAACTTTTTTTATGAGCGTATGTGTTAACGGTAATGTATAAAGTCCGTCATTGTATACAATTGAAATACATGCAATTCCTAAAATCGGGAATGTGTGAAACATAACCAAACCAAACCTCGGGGTGCCTCTGACGTCTACATTCAAAGGCACCAACATCTCTTCTGCACCCCGAAGTTCGGTTTGGTCAGGTTCCTTTAAACCTTGCAACCGCACCGTCTAATACCTAAAAGCGGCGACAAGCCACCAGATGACCCTAAGTCATACCGGCCCATAACTTTATTACCATCTTTGGGAAAGCTCTTGGAGCGTCTTATCGTCCCACGATTGTTACCGGACGGGCCCAAATTCCATAAAAATCAATTCGGTTTTACTATCGGGAAATCAACCGTTGACGCGGCACTTTCTGTTAGAAAAATGGTTAATACCTCTAAACACAAGTACGTAGTTGGGATCTTTTTAGATATTTCCGGGGCCTTTGATAACGCGTGGTGGCCAATGCTACTACTTAAAATAAAAGCTCGTGGTTGCTATAATAATATATTTAATCTCTTTTGTTCGTACTTTTCTAATGGATCCGCGAAACTTAAACTCGGACATCATTCCATATCGAAACCTCTCACCATGGGCTGTCCTCAAGGTTCGGTTATCGGTCCTTATTTATGGAATCTAGGCTTCGATGATTTCCTCGCGATTCCACTTCCAAGTGGTTGTTCTTTAACTGGTTATGCGGACGATGGCCTTCTGCTCATTCAGTCGAGTACTCGTGCTGGACTCGAGAATTTGGCTGACACTTGCCTACGATTAATATCACAGTGGGGCGATCGTAACCGTCTGACCTTTGCACCACATAAAACCTATCAACTCATTTTAAAAGGTGACCTTAAATCGTGGCCTAGTATTAAATTCAATAATGTTCCCGTTAAGAAAAAGAAATCGGTGTGCTATCTTGGTTTAGTCTTAGAGAGGAATTTCACATTCATAGAACATATAAAAACAGTTGGTGAAAAAGCTAAAAATAATTTTTATGCCCTAACGAGAATATCCAAATCTACTTGGGGTTTGTCGTTTTTAACCTTAAAAACTATTTATGGTGCTACTTACTTGGGCTGTATGTGCTACGGAGCACCTGTTTGGGCCGATAGGGCCACCATAGGGGCGGCACGACGTAAATTGCTTCAAAGCCAGCGCTTGGCTTTGTTATTCTTAAGTAAAGCGTATAGAACCGTCAGTACTGAAGCTTTACCGGTACTTGCTGGTGTTCTTCCAGTCGATCTTGAAGTACAGCGACGTGCTGCAATGTACTTTTCCACACGGGAGACCACTGATGCTGATTTTCTACCTCAACGTGACCGTGATAAGATATCGACGATGAAGAGTCAATATATAATATCTAACATTTTGGCCATTTTTGTTTTATTGCATTATTTATTGTAAAATAGAGTAATGCACATGCTGACAAAGATCTTAGGTCTGTTTCTTATTAATTTTGCAAGATAAACAATTATTGCAATATATACTAAGTGGTGTTACGTCATTTACGATGGCAATAAATACTAATAAAATCTATCTAAAATATATCTAAAAACTAATAAAATCATTGATTAATATATTAATATTGTAGTCATAAGCATAATATTGTAGTCAGTTTACATAAAACATTTAAAAAATCAAATATACTAAAAAATAATTAAACGGACTTGAAACGTTTTTTTCGCCTCCTGTAAAGTTGCGTTTTTGCAGTTATTATTTATTGACTCTTCATCGTCGATATCTAGATTATTCAAACCCCAGAGCGACGTCTGGGAGGATCTTTTATCCGAATGGCAAAGTAGGTGGGATAATTCTATCAAGGGGCGGCACCTCCACCAGTTCTTTCCATCCGTTCGTGAGCGGCTGGCTAGGACGTGGCTGGAGGTGGATCACTGTGTTGCCCAATTTCTCGCGGGACATGGTAACTTTAAAAGTAAATTATTTTCCTTCAAGCTTGTTCCCTCGCCTTTTTGTCAATGTTCGACATCTGACTGTGAATATGAACAATCAGCACATCATATTCTATGGGAGTGTATTCTTTGGCAGAACGAACGTAATATTATGTTGAACACTGTTCAGACTACATCTGGAGTCATTTACTACTCGGACCTTGTTGAAACTCGAACAAACTTCCGTGCGTTCAAGCGTTTTTGCCATACCTATTATTGGAATCAAATTTAGCAGCTCACAATTTAGGACCCATTAATATTAGTAGTCATTTTACCCGTGGTGCTAGGCAACTGGGCTTCTCCCAGTTGTAATGTCCCTTTGTGCCTATTGGCCTTGTTTTGTTCTGTCTCCTGCTTGCATGAAGGGAAGTGGAAACATATATTTTTTCCTACTCCTCCACTATTCTTTTCTGATTAATTTCGTTGCAGGATCCAAGACAGGTAAATTCATTCTTCGGGACACGTCGAGCTTCATTGTCTCGGCCCTTTTCTGGTTGGTTGCCACTGTTGATTCTGGCGCACAGGAGTTGCAGTGGTTAGGGAATAGTGTGGTGGGTTTGTCCCAATAAAAAAACCGCACCGTCTACCTAAACAAGCAAACACTTTTTTATACATTTCCTAAATAGCTTCGGAATTGTATACATTTCCTAGGAGTTGTTTACAATTCTAAATATCATACATTTCTAGTATACATATAATAGGGCAGTTACCTGCATAAATAAATTAAAAATCTGTTTAGTCCGTCAGTTAGAGTATTGAACAATAATGAAAACGTATATTTTGTTTTTTTTTAATTCAATGAATATATTGGCAAAGATAAAACGAGATAAAATGAGTGAGGGCTTGTGACATCATAACGCTTGTAAAATTGTACCGACCGAATGACGTTCTGTGATTTTTAGAAGCGTTGTATCTTCGTAAATTTTTGTTTACATGTCTAAAGAAAAAATACGGGTCTAATATATTTTTTTAATCTTTATCTCGTACCTACTCATTTTTTTTGCGTAAAGGAGCCTATTAAACTCTGCCTTATAATTCTGTAGCCCATTTAAACATAAAATAAACATGTAAATCTGTGATTGATTATTCTAGCATTTCGGCGTACGAATGGCCACAAGCTCGCATGGTCTAACGTACCCAAATACCGATTGTAATGCCAGTACTAACTGACGTTAGATTGACGTAATCCTGCACGTCGAGAGCCGGCGGAAGTCAGGATAATGAAACTGATCGATCATCTACCGGCCAATTTGGCTGTAATTAAATATCAACAGTCAGAAGTTACACAGATAACATATGAACAGAATCTGATATTTATGACTATGTCTATATGGATAATTTTGTATAGCTCGCAGTGTTATTTATTTGTTTGTAATTATTTGTGTTATTATATTTGTATTCATTGTGATACATAAATCAGAGCCGAGGCAGTATTTAATTATTTTTTTCTCTAAAGAAAAACGTTACATCTTTCTAGGAATTATTGTGCACAATAAAGAATATTATATAGGAATTTCTCCTGTATCATAGTTGCGTTTACAAACATAGCAAGTCACAAACACAAACACCCAGATCCGGAACAACTACTTGTAAATCGAACAAATATTTGTTCTGTGCGGGGATCGAACCCGCAACACGTTGCGCAGCAATCGATTGCTCAGCCACTGCGCCAACTGTGTCGTCTACGATTTTTCATTGCAACTATCTAATTCCTTTTTAAATCGATTTGATATTTAGCACTTTATTATGCAGTAAAAGCATTATTTATCGTGAAACTGCTAAAGTTATTATAATCTGAGAAAAACCCACGCTAAAGGTCAGGTAAATTGTACGCCTAAACTGAGAATAGGCAGTTAACAGCCTCTCCAGCAATATACACGTAATCCACAAGGCTGTACAAGGTCCATTATCATGCTATAAGTTACCTACTTAACTTCAAACTAATCTCACGGCTCTATCATAAAATATAACTTAAAAGCTATCGTGAAGAAACCATTACCTGCAATGGTGGATTTTTGATATATATTCTACTATCATCCAATAAATTGTGAACGAGAATATGCGTACTCACCATTAAGTATGATTTAAAGGCTCGTAATTCAAACACGACATATAATCGATGTTCGGAAGCTACATGGAAAGGACATTCCACCCTTTTCTTACGAGCGGCAATTAAATTTATTATTTCATTTATTTCTTCTAAGATTCTCTCATGTACGCTGAGTTACTTTGAATGACTATCGGTAATGTTAAACGGAACACTTTGATCATTGCATACTATTTGCGTTTCAAACATCTGAAAAATAATTACTTCAAACGAGGCCATCGCAGCGATCCTTGAGCGAAGGGCAACACAAAAGAACCCCGTTAGCCTACAAAAGAACAGTGAAATATTATAAAATAATGCAGGTAAAACATATTAATTCTGCCTTTTATTTCCTTTGTGTATTTTTTCTATTATTCAAACGTTAAACGTGATCTCCCATTGTTCCCTAATCAAAATTCAGTGTTTCTCTGAAAAATACAAAACGCAATAATTTTAACACATTTGTTTAAACATGTTTTTTTTTTCAGGTACTAAGTAGGCTTAAATAATCAAAGGTTTTTATGACAAAAATTTGTTATAACCAACATGTCAACAGGACTAATAAGCCTGTTTGTATTCCAATAGAGGATAATAACAGTAAAAAATATCTCTTCAGGGCTATAATATGTTCAAAGCGAAGTTAGATTAACATGGTCATCCTGTAACCTGAAATAACAAACAAAGGGAGGATGTAAAACTAAGCTGGTTTCACAATCCCCTTCAAAAATGATCCGTTGCGAAAATTCTCCATTTCATATTATATTGGTACTATTTCGACACAATCCAAAGTACCAAAATTCCATTTCCTCGAAAATATTTGTCCGTCAAACATGATATACCGACTAGCAAACAATGTTATTACAAGAAAAATAAAACGTCCCTGTGCGCTTCCCTCACCTTCTGATTAAAAACATTGTATGTCTCAACACGCCAATAAATATACCGTGTCAATATTTGTGCGCGGTAACATGACGCACGTACTATGTGATAATGTCGTCATGCTCTGCGGATCTGCGCCGACAGCTCCCTAGTTATTGCGTTGTTAAAGTAAATGATCACACCTGCGACATATTCTGCTTCCGTGATCACGTGTACTTGCAGATGGAACCACTATCGCACCAGAATATATAGAAAATAATTTCGAGCCGATATTCCCAATTAGAGCTATTCATTCACAGGCATACATGAGAAGGTGAACCTGTGTAAACACAGAAAGCCGCTGTCATTATTCACATTTCCCTTTGACGTACTGTTCTCGTAAGTTCGGAACGCCGTGTGAGGGGGATTAAGTGCTGCCCGTCTACAGCTGCGTCCTGTCGGATAAACATAATTTACTAACGACATCTGCCAACACTAACTTAATAATGTTACAAATTACGCCTACCTACATAATGCTAGCGCGGTGGATTTAGTTGACATGTACGAGCAATCTCGGGAGGCTCGCAAGGAGGGGATTGTTTTCGTCGATTATTACAAGAGACAGGTACAATGGCCCTCGCTCCTCGGATCCAGTATTCTCGAAAAGAACGAGGTAAGCACTGCCCCTCAAGATTTATATACGTACAATGTACTAATCCGCTGACGATGGGATTGCGAAGGACACCTGCTGCTCACCAAATGGAAACTGTTTTTGAAGTATTTTTGTGACTTGAATTACGCTCAGCATACACACGTCTGAAGGAACTCTTTGTTCATTTTATTGTGCCACTACAAGTTTGTATCGCGTGGCATAAGCACGTACGATACGCTTTAGAACCAGGTGCGGAAGTTGTAGCAATATGAAAACAAATTATTTCTAAAACTTCTAGTAGTTATAGCATCGTTAAAATAAAATAAGAACTTACTGTACAGCTTACTAAAAAAATAGAAAAAACAATATTGCAAAGTAACTGCGATTGGTTTACATTATTATTGTAGTTTCTTTTTACATTTCCTACCATGTTTCTTTCTTCCTTACTTCTTAAGGTCACTTACTATTAAAGTTAATTAGAAGCTAGCTATCAACTACATCTACATAAGCTACACAAGCTACGGCGTAGGCGATGTCGTAGCAATATGCTACGTACGAGAGTCAGATTTGCAAATTTTTATTTGTGTCGTAAATTCATAGCCTAGTATAATATGTTTAAAACAAATTATTTATGAAGTTTGTAAGTACTGAATGAATAAACGAATATGTAGATAAGTTAAAATAATCCTGCGCATTGCAGTACTTCAGAAATACAGTGTTCCCTACTTTTTAATAAAAAGGCATTAATTGGCCATTCCTTGTAAAAGAGGACCACGTTAAAAGCACTTTTATTTTGTATTTATGTAGATTTACTTTCAATTGTAGGCTCGATTCGAAACGAATAAATTAGACCATTTCAATCGCATTTGTAGGAAAGGCATTATACGAAGTAAATTTAAAACCATTGAGTGTATTAAATATCATTGGGAATAATAATAATTAACTCGAATAATTAACGAAGGCATTATTTATAATTTGATTTTGAAACATCAAAATTATTAATTCTAATTTTAAATAACGTTGCATAAGTTCAATTATAGAGTATGTATTTATTTATAAAATGAAAAAGCAAATGTGGGTAATGACACGTTAGTAATCCATTGAGCCCTCGCGGGAAGAAATATCGGTAAAATTAATAAATTGGAGTATTTCCGCTCGCAGTTAAAACGAACTTTGAGAGTGCTCTGAATATTAATACACGGGTCAGGTCGAAATTAATTTATACGAACCGACCAACCTCTGTTTTACTGGAATTTTCTATTTCAAAATTCTGCTCGTGTTCTATTCTCAAATCATGATCATTCGGACTTTTTAATTCATCACTAGGAATATCGTACTAGCTAACGTTTTCAATTTTGAATATTTTATTGGTATTTCAATTTGAATGTGGCCCATGACTAGTGAACTACGTTCATTCATGACATTTTTTTTGGTTTGAATAGTATCTAGCTGTAGTTTGCTCTGCAATTTAGCAGTAAATGAATTGCAGTTACAATCAATTTGATTTTTAACAATATGTACATGTTTTTTTTTATTTCATTTGACAGTTGTTTGAAATAGATAAACACAAAAACTTCTCAAAAAATTGGTTATTTTTTTATTCGCTTATAAAAAGCTACCTTATCAACGAGTATCACGGGCTGTATTTTATATTCGGCTGCTACTCGTGCGTATCCGGGGCTGGGTGCTAGTTGGTGAATGAAAAGAAATCTTTCCTTTTATCCTTTTTCTTAAGTTTTTGACCGCTTCGCGAGTCCTTCGAGTGTTGCGTGTTCGTTCCCCGCACGGATTAAATATTTGTATGACCTGTAGGTAGTTGTTCCAGGTCTGGGTGTTTGTGTATGTAACTTTCTATGTTTGTAAACGCACCCACGATACAGGAGAAATGCCTAGTGTGGAGGAACACTTTTAAAAGAAAAAAATAAGTGATTAGCAATCGAAACTGTCAGGTTTGTGAGCGGTTGACCTCCATTACGGAAGGTGAATGTCGCACATACATTGTGCTTTTTTTTTTTTTTTTTTTTTTTTTTTTAGCGTGGTAAAATCATCAAATGAGTCCTCCCACCCAGGGCAGGGCGGGAGGGACTGTCAGACTTGTACTGACTAAAATCCACGGTGTCCTTCACGAGCCCTTTACGTACCGGGGTTACGGTGATGGGTAAGACCCGCGACCCCGGCAGGCTCTGGCCCTCTACAGGCCCCGTCAGTTTGCTGACACTCCTTGAGGCGCGCGTGGAACACAACGCGCCGTCGACCCGGGCATGGTCCATGGTCGGGCAGCGAGTCGCCCATTACTCGCTGCCCGCATGCCCGCGCCTACGGTGGCCGGAGATCGTCTGGCGACGTCCGTCGCCGTGGGCGTCTACCACTGCGGGTGGGTCGGAGGGAGGACACTGTTCTCTCCCTCACGCGGCACGCCTCCTCCTTCGCGAGCATGACTGCTTCGCAGAAGGAGGCGACCGCTTCCCACTCCGTCTCGCCCCGCAGCATGGCCTCGACCAATGCCGGGCGCGAGAGGTCTCCGCCTATCGCCGTCGTGAGGACACGGCGATGCTCTGCCCAAGCGGGGCAGTCCTGCACCGTATGCTCCACCGTGTCCTCAGGACGGTCCTCGCAGTGGTGACACCCAGGCGTTTCCTCCCTCCTTATCAGACACAGGAACCTCCCGAAACTTCCGTGTCCGGTGAGGACCTGCGTCATGCGGAAGGTAAGGACGCCGTGACGCCTATCCAGCCACTCCTCAAAGAGGGGTCTTACCGCCGCGATTGCGGCGTGCCCGGACCTCGGTTGCGACAGTCGCTCCCTCCATACTGACATACATTGTGCTAGTCATCAACCTGAGGTAATCCCGCCCTACCCTCACCGACACCCACGAGAGAAATTGGTTGACCTATTTTTAACTACGGTCACCGGTACACGAAATTACATGTTATTAAAAACGAAGTTTTACTTTAACATATTCTTATAATACGTAGGTATAATCGTTTTTTAATTAAAAAAATATGCTTCAATTGATAGAGGCTTGCAGCTTAATGACCTGATTTACACATTTAGGTACTTTTTTGTTGAGAACAGCTCCAAAAAAAACAAATAAAATAAACTTTGTAATGTGATTAGACGTTTAGTCCCAAGTAATTTTACATTACGCTCAATCTACATTGAATTCAAATAGCCATATAATTTGATAACATCTAAATTCGTACATTCATTTCAAATGCAGTTACTGTTCCAAACTCACACAATTTGCTCAGTAAAGAAACCACCAAACTGTTTTGTCGCACGCAAAGCTAAAGATACCACGTTCTATCAGCAAGGTAATGTTCTATTTGCCAAACGACAGTTTGAGTTGATCTGATTTAGAATAAGCGTCGAATGTTATGGAAGATGATGTAAGGATTAATGACTCATGTAGGATGATGTCAGTAATTCGGATAATATTAAATTTCTAAATGATACGAATTGAATCAAGCTGACATGTATTGGTGACAACTTAACATCTAATCAGAGTGAATGACTCGAAACATTATTATAATTCATCATAATAATCACATAATACAAAGAAAATAATAGTAGAAAGTAAATACGTAGCATTACTTCGCCTGTCTACTCGAATACAATAATTGCAAACCCCTGTTCTAATCTGCGGAATTCAGTAACATTAACTTCATATTATATGGCGCACGGCTCCACTTTCTATATTGTGGCTAAAGTAATACCTTCATTCCACATTTTCTTATATGTTACAGGTTTTTGTTGGTACAGAGTTTGCAAACAGACAGTTACCCCTTTATTTTGTTGCCAAGAACAGAATGTAGTGTATTTTTTTTATCACGGAACATAGTTTTATTTAGGATTCGGAGAAAATGTTTAAGAATACCGCAATTTGTAATAATATTATTTTTAATTAGGCTTTAATTAGGCTCGTCACTATGCTTACACTCTTTGAGGCGCGCGTGGAACACAACGCGCCGTCGACCCGGGCATGGTCCATGGTCGGACAGCGAGTCGCCCATTACTCGCCGTCGCGACGGCGAGTAATGGGCGCCGCCTGCATGCCCACGCCTACGGTGGCCGGAGATTGTCTGCCGACGTCCGACGCAGTGGGCGTCTACTCTCTCTCACTGCGGCTGGGTTGGAGGGAGGACGCTGTCCTCTCCCGCACGTGGCGCGCCACCTCCTTCGCTAAACTAATTGCTTCGCAGAAGGAGGCGACCGCCTCTCACTCCGCCTCGACCAATGCCGGATGCGAGAAGTCTCCGCCTATCGCCGTCGTGAGGACACGGCGGTGCTCTGCCCAAGCGGGGCTGTCCTGCACCGTATGCTCCACCGTGTCCTCAGGACGATCCTCGCAGTGGTGACACCCAGACGTTTCTTCCTTCCTCATCAGAAACAGGTACCTCCCGAAACATCCGTGTCCGGTGAGGACCTGCGAGAAAAAGTTTATTACTTTTGCGAAGAACCTTATTATCACTAGTAATTATAATTAGTGAAGGTGGTTTTTTATTCGGGATGAAAAAGTGCTCTATGTCCGTTACAGGCAGTCTATTCTTTAAATTTCTCAACGAATATACGCCCCCTCAAAAAATAACCATAAACAATTAAATGAACCCTGCTCTTTATACGTCCGGATTCTGAAGTTTTGATAAATTATTTCGTTCGTCAGTCATATGGATTAAACTTAGCGAGCTTACGTCCTGTACTTACCCCTGAAAACGTATAACAATACCTTAAAGCTCAAAAGGCGTAACTTTTGGACCAAAATGAGATAAAATGACGACACGGTTGATGCAGTGGCTGAGCGATCAAATGCTGCAAGTGTAAGTTTCTATGTTTGTAAACGCACCCACGACACAGGAGACATTCGTAGTGTTTTTTTTTCCTAGTAAAATCATCAAATGAGTTCTCCCGCCCAGGGCGGGACGGGATCCCTCCCGTCGGTAAGTCGGTATGAGTCTGACAGTCCCCTGCCAGACTCATACCGACTAAAATCCAAGGAGATCCTTCAATAGCCAGGATCACGGTTACCTTATGAGACAGTGTCGCGACTCGCGACTCGCGACGTGACGGTCCGTCAGATTGTTGACTGCTCTTTGAGGCGCGCCTGGAACACGATTTTTTTAAAGAGAGAAAATGCAGTCATACTTAGTTTGGTCCTCTTTCGACCGTAAAATAGTGAACGAGTATTCGCAAAAAAGTGTCGGATACAGGCATCATTTTTAGATCGCTTAACATTAATTTCCGTTGAATTGAGGGCGCAAACGAAAAAAAAATATTTCAATACCACAAACATCGTAAAAGGCTAACAAAATGACTAACTTGGGAGTATATCCTCTGATCTGTCCCTTTTAATATTTATGCCTCTGGCTACTTTTGAATTTGCGTACTTGTCATATAAAACCTTATACTACAGATATCAGTAGTGAAATATAAAGACCAGATGGCCTAGATTTTAAACTTTATCCTGTAGGGTATAAAATTGAAAATCTTTTAATGACTACTGAGCGTTTACGTTTATCGTCAGGCGTTTGGAGCGCGTGGAACACATCGCGCCTTGTCCTTGGTCGGACACATGCCCGCGCCTACGGTGACGCGTACGGAAATCGCCGCGCGACGTCTGACGTCGTGGGCCTCTTCTGGCTTGAGGCGGACGCTGTCCTGTCCCTCACGCATCTCGCCTCCTCCTACGCTAGCATGACTGCTTTGCAGAAGGAGGCGACCGCTTAAGGTTTGTAGCTTACATTGTTTGTAACCGACTTAAAAAAAATAGGTTATCAGTTCGACCTGTATGTTTGTATGTATGTTTGTCCGCGATTATCTCGCGTTTGGCTGAATAGATTTTGATGCCGTTTTCTGAAAAGAGTTCTTTACATTCTAGAGAAGGTTTTAGTATACTTATAACACTAATGGATATCCCGTGACGTTGGCCGCATGGATCCTGTTTTGCTTACTTGGATTGTAGATTTTCAAAGACGCCGATTATACGAATATTTTTGTTGAATGCCTACCTAAACTAAAAAGGGAACGCACTTCAAAACCAAACTTCAAAACGCAAAAAAATGTAAATTGAGATTCCTTCTTTTTTTTCAAAATTTTTATTTTTTATAATACCAGAATGCAAAGATATTGTAATTTACATCATGAATTGTTAGTTAATTTCATGTGAATTGCTGTTACACTCATAGTCGCTTGTGCAGGAGCTTTTTTTTGGCGTATCCGGCTGCTTTATTTTGTTTTTTCGGTGAATACGACGTCTTTTTTTATTTGTTACATTCACCTAATATATTAATCCTACGATGTTTTTTATTCCAAAATTGTGACAAGTAATTTTATCTTTAGCTGTGTTTTTTTTTGTTTTTCTCTACTGAAAATTTGTGTTTTGGTGAAAATGCCCTTTTAGCATAGGATATTGCAAAATATCAGTAAAATCTTTGGTTTAAGCGGAAAGGTAACAAATAAACTTACTTTTTTATTTATGGTATTACTTAGGATTAGGAAATTTAGAATAAGCAAAAAAAAATTAAACACCCCAAATTACTAGTCAGCGCTTTTCTGCCAATTAGTCGCCAAAGCAAAGATTTCCCGACTGCAAATATGGGTTACTAGTTGCCACATATCTGGTGGACGTTAAGCATGTTCAAAAACTCGTTATCTAAATGATTTGAAATCATTCGATAAAACCAATAATCAATATCATAAAACTCTGCAAAACAAAATCAGTCTTCAACTTTTACACGAATAAAGCACTTCTCCTATGCCTTTTGAAATTCATTCACTGTCCGTTAATATTTCAAGGAATCTCTATAAAATCAAAAGAACGCTTCAGATACCACGGCTTATAAATATCTGAGCGAAATTTGAAATAGCTGTGTAATAAATAGGTCGGATTTATTGGTAAGCGTACGAAGTACCTGGTATCTTTTATGTAACACGGGGCTTAGGTAATGAGAATACGTATTAGTGGATCATCAATCACACAACGGCTCATGTTCGTGGATTGTCTGAAGGCGAGATGCGACGGCCTCATACGCCATTATGTCATCTCACACCTTTGAGATCGTGGATCATATGCTTCGCTGGCAGTTTCTCTTCGGTTATTAATATTGGAAAGACCTCTTAAAATTTATCGACCAACTGGCAAGGGTGTAGATATGATGGTGTTCAGTGATTGTGTTTAAATGTAGATAAATGAATATAAATTATATTGTGATTTATAAATGTGTTTGTTTGTAAATATTCGTTTTAAGTTTTAGATTATATATATAATAGATAAATATGTGTAAATAATTTGAATAAAGTGTACAGTTGCCTACACCTTTATCATACAGTGGTTTTATTGTACCAGTTTGGCTTGACGGTATTCTATCATGTGTTTTGTAAGTTTTGATAATATAACACAGTATGTATACATGCTTGTATTCTCCGATGAGTTAGGCAAGGTTCTATCTTTTACCACAATTCCATGTACACGTCAACAACTATTTTCACAAATCCGGACGCCTTGTCTGTTACTGAGAAATTATTGATGAATAAACCTGAAACACTTTATCTGCTCTCAGCCATCCAGAAATCCGTCATAATTAGCAGTTGGGAATACTAGACTAACCTTATTTTTTGTTAATTTCTGTTACTAAAACACTCCGGATTTTATACGATTTAAAATATTTTCAGATTTAACATTCAGCACAGAAATCTTTTCAATTCACATTTATTTTCTTAGTCTAGAAACTGTTCTTATTCCCAAGTCCACGGTTAATAAAAGGATTAGACAGGACCATTAAGAAATGCATTTCTACTTACCTGGCAGGTCTTATTTAATTTCTACCCTAACAAGTAAATTATCAAGTAATGTCGAGTCTAACTGGTTAGAGTCGACATTAATGACTTCTGGAGCTAGCGTTAACATAATTTTATATAATTCCTACTTATCCTCGGTCAGCTTTTTTAGATGAATATCAAAATCTTGATGAAAAAAATGTCAACCTTTCTGCACCAGCTGTCAATCAATTTTGAAAATACATTGCTAGAATTTGTAGGCCCCAAAAGTTTTTGTTTTGAAATGTTATCAAAAAATCTATAATTATCATGTTTAAATATCGATAGTGTCTACAGAGTTTGGCTATCTGATTTAATCTGAACTTATATTCTTTCCAAAATCCCCAGTTCTTAAATCGTTATTTAATTCAAGAACGAAGCAAAGACGACTTTATGCACGTTATTGTTAACACTAACTCCGGAGTAACTTGTTTTTGCTTCATAAGAAATGAGGCGACCTGATGAATGAATGATCTCTAAAGAAACAAATTTCCAAATCAAAAAGTCGCAAGTGAGCGGGGGCCGGTAATTGACAGTGGTTGTATCAGCGCTGCAAACTTTTTATTACGTCATAAACACGAGATGAAATTATATCCTAACGACCCAATAAACGGGAAAAACTCCTCTCAGCCACCCGTTATTACATGAACGGAAAGGTTCAGCTCCGTATTCGCCTGCCAGATATATACGTATTTATGTTATTAGGTGCGTAGATCTACTATTTGTAGGCTTTTTATAAAATCAGCAACAACCGGAACACTGATCTGCGCGTTTTGCCAATTAATTTATGGATAGTCGGCGGACGTTAAGTTACACAGTATAATTGGATTCGTCTTGCGCATCATTACACCTTATTGCTCAATATCGTTGCGCAAGCGAACGAGGCGATCGAATCCGTTCCCCCTGCCTTCGCTGAATCTCCCAATTAGCATTTAATTTAGTTTTTATCCCTCATTTCATTTCGATGCTGAATAACACCGAGCGACCCTCGTCAAGAAGGCTTTCAAGGGAAAATAAAACCTTTGTTTATTTTCTCTATCTTTCTGCGCAAAGTGCAGCTACTAACAACAATTACTCTCAGTAAATTAAAACTCAATCTTGAAAAACAAGTTTCTGTGGCTTATCTGTATCACAGCGTCTCAGAACAACACATCTTCGATTTCATTTCGCAGGACGGCTGCAGTGGATTTAAGACAATGAGACAGAACGTTGAACCGGGGCATAATAAAAGAGGATGATACCTTTTGCGGTGAAATATTATTACGTACCTTTGGAAGTACCTACTTTTAACAGAGACGGAGCCGAAAGAGATTTAAAGAAAATAAACGCCATTGGTAAAGTATTCTTAGTTAAAACGTTACACCGCGCACCGCCTGCCGCCGCGCGCCAAGACAAACTTCACCAGAGCTAGAGAGTCACACAACTCTTTAAATGAACAGCGTCTTGTTGGAGTTGCAAAACTCTACTTCAACTCATTATTTACTTACCAATGGTTTATAGATGCTAGTTTTATTACCAAGTTAAAATATTCTGAATTCTAAAGGTAAGATGGGAGACCTTTTTATAGTAAGTGCAGCTGAGGATGCGCCGTGACTTTATAAGTAGTCGCAGAGAAAACTCATTTATAAAAAGTAATAGCATAAATCAATTCTTGACCGAGGTAAGATATTCTGGACGAATACGAAATCATAATAGATGAGCTTATTAAAATTCATCGGGGCCACGCAATTCAGGTTGTGAAAAAAATGTAGTCTTTTGACACCTTATGAATAGCCAATTACGTGCTTGCCTCTCTAGTTTGAAGAGCAGATTACTTTCAAGTAGGTATCCAAAAATTCGATGCTGACGATTCTGCCGATGATTGGCAATTGACTGAACAAAGCGTTAGGCGATGATTTGTGGAGGCTTTCATTTCAAATAAATCGTTTAAAACGTGTCACTGTCACGATTTCAGATGGAACTTTAGGGCATATGTTTTTTTAGCAAACTACCCACGTTTTTCGAATCATCATAAAAAGCAGTACATTATTTTTTCAGATAAAATTAAAGCCACAATTAATTGGTTACCGACCACCAATCAGATTAAAATATTTATCGTCACGAAAAGCAATTTACAGAGTTCGCCACAGCACAATACACGTCAGTAGCAGCTTGCCTCTGCAATATCTGGTTGAGGTAGAACGCTGCACATTTCACCTCAAAAATAATTCCACTGTTATTATTTTCGTTTAAATTAAATTTACTTCTGTCACTATCCTTTTCCTACAATTTTACAATACTTGTATGTCATATATATTTACAAGCTGTGTAAAGAAGGTGTTTTAGTTTCGCAATGCTTTGATTGTTATTCAAGTGAGTGACAAAAGCTTATTTAACTATTTCACTTTAGAATGCTACACTTTATTAGCTCAAATTACGAACTCCGCAGCAAATAAATGGTAATTCAGTTAACATAGATTTTGGAAAAAATAAAATATAGCATCCAATAAATACACCAAATCCGTTATAAATTAAGCGTGACCTATTCCACCCACCCCACAAACAGTACCTTGAAAATAACTTTCAAAGTCGATCGCAAAATAAACGAAAAAGTATAAATGGGAAGGATTTATAGCCGTTTTTATATCCTAATACAACTTTCTCGCACTTTGTTACAAATTGACATCTTAAAACCGACACAAAGTAAAAATGTTTTACGTGTTGCTAGATTAAAAAGAATATGTAAATAGAAAGATTCTGATCTACATGAGTTAAAGAGCAAAACGTAAACAAAAACGGTATTTTTGTTAGTATTTAACAGTACCTTTTACGAGTATTTAACAGTATTGGCTAGCTGTGTCAATTGCTTTATTTTAACAGGACAACTCCTGAGTGCTTAATTTACTTGAAGATAATTATCACAGAACTTACCGTTTTCATTAAGATATTTGGCACGCGCTCAACATTTTATTTAAGATCAAAAATAGTTATTCTGTGTATTACGATCTATGGTACTATGTGTTACGATCGCTTTTGCTTGAACAACGGTCTGGTCCGCAACTGTTCGATTGCATCGTTTCGACTAAAGTTGCTCTTTTGACTCTCGAAACTTTTGCCGATCGTCGCGCTCCGCTCGGTGCAAGAAGCGCAGAAGCTCATCTTTAAGACAGACTCGCAGATAGGAACAGGAAAGTCCAGTTGGTATCCCTATATAAATAGCTTTTAAAACTACTACACTGTGTTCTGTGAACACCCAGAACTTGACTGTTTTCCATAAAAAAAAAAATTGTGTTTGTCATATTATTAACAGGGTGTAATTTTTGTTTTCTAAAATGAAAGCTGATGTGGGAGCGGGCAGGCCACCTCACATGAATGATCCCGGAGAACCTGGTGGACACTTTCCACAATTAAAGGAGCGTTTGCTTCTGTGTCTGGCCCGCCCACGAGGCCATTCTACCTCTTTTATCTATTCTGTGCCTTAACCAACTGCTATAAATCCCGCTCCCTATTCGACATTTGGAGATGACAACAAATTACAAAAGTGAAAACGAGCTCCTTCATTATGTTTATTCCCACCGATCGTTGGTGAATTGATTCATTTATAAACGAGATTACTCAGGTCTATTCTAACTAACCCTGTTACGAACCGAAGAGATTTTCAAATAGCGCCCAAGTGGGAGTGAATGGCGCGAGAAAGCGACGCTCCTATTTATCTCGACTTAGATAATTCCCGCCGAACTGACGTGGGATGAGGGTAAACATCTTGACGTGATTAATAGTAATCCTCAGTAGTTTAATAGTGAAGGATTTAGTTGTTTGAATAATATTATCTGAAACCCGCCACGGTAATTTGCTAACGGTAGCCAGTGTTTTACTAGAGGTATTTTAACACTAACCTCTATTTAACAGGGAAACAAAGGGTTTTTAGTATTTATAAGAACAAAAGCAAAATAATACGGGCGTACGTTAAGTTCAAACAGCCCCCGGCTTTTGTTTCGAAGCTGGGAAATACGTATTATTAGATATCTGCTAACAAAGAGCTAGACGACTGCACCTGAGACTATTCACTATTTGTTGAATGTATTGAAGAACACGTATGATGGAAATGCTGAGATAAAAAATGAAATTACGTTGAACATAACCAATTCGCCGTGTAAAAGGAGTCAACTCATAATTCATATTGAGTAACATGTTTTTATTGCAACAGTTCTAGGGCAAATAATGCCAATACTTTAAAAAAAAATATTGGATATTTCGCAGTATTCAACATGAAAAGTGATTAAAAGGTGTCAGTATTTTATATTCATAAAATAAGCTCACAAAGATTGCTTTCGTGTAAAATGTGATTTTTTTATTCCGTCACCTGCATTAAAAAATTCAAAAGCTTTTCCATGTTAAAGTATCGATTGAAATTGGAACATTATGAAGAAATATACGAAACTACATCCTGAACACGTCATCGCTTTTGGTTTTCATATATATATGAGTAAGCAAGGTGGTGGTACTCCTGGTAGCAGAGCTGTCATCATAATAACTGTCAACACAATATATTTCCGCCGCGTTATAAGCTACAGTTCGCGCCACAACTGAAGTCCTTCCGGAAAATACTCACTATACAATATAACTACACTATATAATATGACTAGAAAATACTATGTGGGACTCATTTTTTAAGGTCCTACATTGACTTTAGTGCCGTAAAACTGTGACTTTATAAAGCAAATTCCTCCTTAACGGTTAGGGTGATTGAGGGTTTTGAAAAAAATATATTTATTATTGAGTCATGTACTTTATTTCTTACACAGGGTATTTCAGTGTCACTTATACAAAGTTTACCCTTAAAAAAATATTTTACAACACGCTATTCCATTTCTTATTTTGCAAAGTAATCATAAACGTCTATAATATTTTAAAATGCTTTAACACGGACTATTTGGTCGTTGATGGTTCGTTTCATGGTACATAGTTTCTTTTGAATATTCATATACCAATGAATATTTTCTAAACAAAATGTCAAAAAGTTAGGTCTTATTCGCCAATCGTAAGCAACGCTTGCGTGTAAATCTAATACCGCCGACCGCAAAGCCATTGGCGAATAATACACCTTATTGCATTTTAATGTAATGTCAAATGGACTTCAGTCGCAGGATGGACTCTAATCCTAATTATTTTAATATGACAGAAAGAGGGGGAAAACCACATTGATGCCATCCTTACTATATAACAATATTCTATATGCAAAAGTGAGTTGATTCGTTTATTTAATTTTCACGCCAAAATTATAGAACCGATTTATAGATTTTATATGAATTTTGGCGGAGAGATACATGGGATTGTGGAGGCGGTTGCTTCTTCTTGCATACAACTTGATGCAGATACAGTCTCCGCTTCTTATTAAAAAACACAATTGAGTTTTAGATATTTAGATTAGTAAACAAAACATAGTATATAAACACGCTTATCAATTCCACAGTTTAGTTTGATGTCATCAATATAATTGCTTAATATAGGAGTTTGTATAGCGAAGTGGTAATGAGTACTGAGTGACTCATCGCTTAGGTACTCCCTTTACTCATAAAGGGATTACCTAATCTTAATGAAAGTGAACTCCTTAAAGTAATGTTAGAAACCTAAGCGTTCAGAAGAAGAAATATTATCAAATGACGTATGAGATGTAGTATGAGAAATACATTGAGATACATATAGACGATATCTTACTACAGAAGCAGTTATTGAAAACAATTTATAAAATGCTGCATACATGTTTTGGCGCTCAAAGGTATCAACGCTGTTGGAAAACATTTGAAAAATAAATTAAAATTTTGGCCACGCACCAAAAGATGTAGAGTTTTGGACCTATGCCTGTGAAGCGTTAATTCTTCATGTGCGTACTACTCGATGTATCACCCCTTTGTGACACACATAGCATATAGAGCGTGACCAAGTAACGAAACACGCACAACGCGCATTTAAACCTACTTAAAGGGAGATAGATAATGTTTGTGTTTGTAACAATGACAATTTTACCAATTTATTACGTCTGAACTAGGATTAACTAATTCTTTCTTTCCATTATTTATTCATTCTTCTGTTAACATTGGTAAACATACTTTATGACTAAACAAATAACCATTTGTATCCCATCAAATTGATCTGTTTGTATTATCTACTACCTATTTTTGGAAAGCTGAAATTACCACATCTTGTTAGTCAGATATAAAATCTACTCATAGTAACACGTTTCAGTGAGGATCCACTGTTATAGACAGGACGAAAGACTTAATGGATATCAAGAATTCAGTTTTCCTCACTAATTTATTACTTAACTATTGACACTAGGCATATATTTTTACACTCAGCAAACAATAAATACTTAGTTTAGATATAACTGTAAAATATATAAGCTCCAATCAGACTTAATATCTCATCAAAATTTACTGAAATCTCCTTGATTAGCGGCTTCATTCACTTGCATACCTTTTTATGTCATGTACGTACCCATATTTATTAATAAGAATAACTGCGGTGTGTAAAATTCTGTGGTGCTTTTCAAGTATTAATACAACGAGACAGCAAATTAATTATTCTTATTTTTCAAATAGCACTTACGATGTGTCCCAATTGCGTAAATGTAAAAGAAATTTAAAGAATTCGTCATCTGTTTCTAAAGCCGACCACTTTACTGAAACTTTACTAAGGACCCACATCTACTTGAAAAATAAAGCACGTATTTGAACTTGTTTGTCCTCCATTTCAAGTTCGCTCTGACACTAATCATAATGCCCGCCATCATGTCTGACATCACGACTAATGTATCGTTTAATAAAGAACGTTAATAAATCAAAACTAACAGGCCCATCAGTCTTATACTCGTTAGACAAATACCCTGTCCCAACTTCCTCGTTTAAACCCCGTGTACATAGGAATTTGCATCAGCCGTTTAAATATAACTGCGCATAACAGGGTTAGTGCACTTTGAAAACTCGTAGTACCTAATTGCAATTTGAGGGTATTCAGCGGCGAGTAGTATCATGAATGTGGATGACAACCGCAATGGCTTTGCGACCGCACAAGCTGTATGCGGTCCATATGCAGGGTGAACTACCAATGTCCTACAGACTGCCTACGTGCCTTACACACACTTTATGCACAAGTGAGGCAATACACCTTGTATGTGGCCGAACATCGTGTGGGCTTGTCAATACATCGCATAGCTTCGAGATTCTGCATGTACATGAATGGCTTACACTTGAGAGTAACGATAAAGTAAATTGCGTGTAATAAAACGAGCACGTTTTTTTTTAATGGTGGCGAGATGACAAACTGCTTTATGAAAGATTGGAAGAAAAAAAAAGGAGTGGGACATCATGAGGTGATACAAAAATGTATTTTCACTAAACTTCATCTAATAAAATCTGTGTTAGGTACTAAAGGGTCTCCATTAGTAACTAACACAGATTTTATTAGATTTTTAACTGACATGGTTAGTAAGACTATCGTTAGAACTTGAACCAGGATATTTATCATGTTTATTTGTTGCAAGTACCACGATCACCCGTGATCCTGCCGTTTTCAGGTATAATGCTCTTTACTTCCGATACCACCATTTTTTTTATTTACGTATACAAAAAAAAGTTAAAAAAAAGTAACCAACTTCAAACACAACCACGAAAAAGGGTAAAATAAGCTGCAAAAAAATTTTTTTTCGGAAGTCGATGGCTTTGTTTTTTTATTTCATTGACTTTTTTGCCACCGACTGATTTGGAACCCTAATTTCATATCATGGATTATGAAATTCTTCCTTTCCCTCTGAATATCTTCTTTCCAACAAAAAAAAAATCATCAAAATCGGTTCATAAACGACAAAGTTATACGCGAACAAACATAAAAAAAAAAACATATGTACGGTCGAATTGAGTAACCTCCTTTTTTGAAGTCGGTTAACAAAACTAAGAGAAAATCGGTAACTCGTAACTAAGTTAGCCTCTTGAAGAAGTGTTTCATAGCAATAAAGGTTCTTTTGGCTGTCGTAAAAACCCATTTTAAGATGACATACGTAAATACGAGTAATAAAGCTACTGATTTCATGACAGTTTTCCACTAAATTATATTAGACTATTTTTATTTTTTGTGGTAGTTCGTAATTGCCATCAGTGGCCATCCGTCACCAATAACCTCAGGTAGCATTTATGAAATAATTAAATACGCCATTACTTAACTCTGAATAGTAAATATATAATAACGATAAGGCGCAGGTGTCCCAGGGCACAGGCCCCTTGACCACAATAATGGCGGCGGTGCCGGACTCACCCGTACCTGCTAATTAGGGACGTAACGCATTAACAACAACCAACCTCTTTTTTTCAACTCGTTTAACTCAAATTCAACGGCCTGAAATATAGCTCTTCTAAATAAATAAAAAAAGGAAATTTTGTAAGCAAAATCATAACAGAGTTAGGACTTAAATGCTATTGTGAAAACCCAAATTACTCCAAACAAAAACGACATGATCATAACGTGTTTTTAATTAATGTGTATACTTACCAATTCCCCCCGCCTCAATAGTACGCTCTCCATATTTTCGTCACAAAGCTCTCACACAACGCCAGACTTCGTTTCTAAATAATCGAAAAAAAATCGTGGTACTAAACGTGATCTAGCAGGATTTGCTTATATCTTTCTTATTTCTACTTTTGCCGAAAAAACAGAATACCCTCGTCAAGACGGATTTGTTAAATGAAAAAAAGATGTACAATTTGGTTTTTATGTTTTGTTGCGTCACCTGATCAAGATATGTGGGCAATGTAAAAAGCTGGTTTGCAAGAGAACATTTTAAGGGTAACAGCGGCTTTGGTGGCGGGATCTATCGTTCTGCCTTCCGATTGGCATCGACATACAACCCTTATTTATTTACGAAAGCGCACTGAAGATGCCTTTTTGTAGTTACACTTTGTGTTTTATAATCTTAGCTCTTTCACGCCAGAGTTAGAGTCTGTCCATCACTGTCTCTTCGGGACTAATGCAAAACAAGCCTCCCTAATTTGCCGCCACTTCACATCAATGGCAGTACCAGACTGAGCAACCACCTGAGGACATACAGGAAATGTTAGATTAATAAGTTCTCAGATAAGCATTTATGTTAATATAACATTTCCTATTGTTTGAAGATAAAGAACGGAAATAACGAATTTAACTTAATTAAAATCGTTTGAAGTTCGATAAACTAGCGTAACTCATTAATGATATACATTTAAATAAAATTTTAGTGTTAATGATCCTTTTCATAACTATCATCATCCACACTAAATAGTTACAAACATGCGAAATTGACATTATAAGTTTCAGAAAAGTACGAAACTAAATAAAGTTTGTCTACGATAATGCAAGACTGTATGTTGGACACATACAGTCTTGCATCATCGTAGACAAACTTTTTATTCCATTTTACCAACTAACCAGAACAAAAGTTCTCTGCACAGAAGCTCGGTGTCTTTCTCAAGATGACTTGTCAAAACACAAACCCAAATTAGAGGCTTTTTCGTTTACAAATCTCACATGACAAGGGTTGCCCTCCGGCGCCACTACAAATCTACATAGCCGTATCCACAACGTATACCCTTCTCTGGACATGCCATGAAAAATACATAGGTAATTACGAATACCTTGAAACGACAAGAAAAAAGGGCTATTTTAATGACGAAGTGAACCGATACCTATTTGTATTCACGCTGTTCAAGGTTTATGTAACAAGAATTTTAAATCGAAATGATTTCAAAATATAATGACGTTTTAAGTGCTAGGTACTCCTGCTACTCCGTATTCCTCTCGTTGCCCCTGTTTTGTCAGAAAAGTTGACACTTGACAGCTCACGGAAGTTGTGCAGCATTCAATTCAATCAAAATGAACGGGCCGTAAGATTCAAATCTTTGCCCACTTGAAAATAAAGTCTACCAACCTGAATATAATGAATTCTCCAAAATTATGAACAACTCCGACTACGAGTTTTCTAACTGAATTTAAGTCCTCAAAGTATTTTGTCAGAGGAGTTACGTAGTACCTATCTAACATAAATCACTGAAGAAGAATATTAATTTTATTTGGTTTGTTATAGCTATATTATTTCGACTCTGTACGAAATTATATTAATTAATTCATGTAAATAATGTAATTAAGTAAACGTGAAAGTTTGTGAGGATGTATGGATGGATGTTTGGTACACAGATAATTTATAACCTGAATATACGATTTTATGTTTCCGTGGGATAATTATTGTCGATAGGCAACAATTTTTTAATTCGGGTGCCCTTTAAGTCAACCGTCTTCTTCTCGTTCAAAAGCCCAAAACCAGACAAAATCAAGGTTTTGATAAAAAAGTAACCAACATTCAATTATTTATCCCCCGAGACCTGTAATCATAAATGGTGCTGCCGTCGAGGTTGTGCAAGAATACATATATCTAGGCCTTACTTTACAACTGGCACAACTTTGAGAAGGAACCGACCAGAACACGCTTGGGTGGCGGCATAAAAAAAACTGCGTAATATCTTTGAATCATCGATCCCTTAAGACCAGGTTTTATAACCAGTGCATACTGGCCGTAATCACTTACGGAAGCGAAACGTGGACAGTTTTTATAGGCCTGGTCCACAAATTCAATGTTGCTCAGCGTGCAATGGAGAGAGCAATGCACGGGGTTTTTCTGGTGGATAGAATTCGGAGCCAAGTCATTCACCACAGAACAAAACTAACCGAAATTACTTACTTCGCTTATTATAGTGAAGTGGAAGTGGGTCGGCCATGTCTGCAGACGGAGAAACGGTCAGTGGATCAGAGTGGTGACCGCGAATGGGCAAACTTCGTGTAGGGCGCCCTGCGGCAAAATGGAATGAAGAATGTGGCTGGCAGCGCATGGATGCAACTGCCCAGGACCGGGAGGGTTGGCGCTCTTTGAGGACGTTCAGCAGTGGACGGCGGTTAGCTGACAATATACCCAATTATTAAGACTTTAAATATGAATCGCTCATGATTATTAGACAACTCCAACGTATGTCAAAAAACATTAGACCAAATGATAGCTATGCCAACTTTTGCATTATGCCAAATTGTTATATGGTAATAAAAGTTATAAAGAAATTGTATGCGAAACCATATTATACCTAAAATAATTATGCTAATTGATTCCCATATAACTGTATAAAACATTACCTAACATCGTGATACTCTATTAAAGAAAATAACATTATCCGTTCTCCTTTTTAAGGCATCAATACTGGTTCGGTTCAGGTCTCAATATACCAGACTCTATCTACCTCACCAACATAGATAAAGAAAGTCACGTTTTGCAGCAATTCATCACAATTTGCTATCACGTAAGTAGACATAAACTAACATGATACTAAAATTAGGCAGGCGATACGAGCTCACACGACATAATCAGCTGCTCAGTGCCACCGCAAAGACGTCGTAAACTTCGTCCAGGGAAAGATAAGAAAGTTGCGAGTGGCCCGTGTCTCTGCCACCCGCGATAAACTCCGAATATCCATCATACTTAATTACCTTACTCTTTTAACAGTTTAGAAGAGTCGCTGTGAGCAAGAATTAACGCGCTCTGGTCACGTCGCGTCGCCGTCGCCCGCTGTTTCAGCGTTTCACGACGTCCCTGATAAATCTTTACTTCTATCCTCACAACTTTGCGACACTGACTCGAGTTTTTAAATTAATTTTATATCTATCTGCATTAATTAATTACATCTCGGCCGAAATTGTTAATATTAGTTAATTAGCGCAGGAAGTCACCGACGCTTCCCCTCGTTGTCTCAATATAATTTCCTGCATATCATCGAGCAAAATCAGCTGAACTGGAAAACTGTAAACCATGATTTTCTGTAATATTGCTTCTGTTTCATCGAGTAATGAACACAGTTATAAGCTCAAACGTCGAAATATCAATCCGAAGTTAATTGACTAAACATAAATAATTACCATCTATGAGTGTAGATTACACAGCACTGTGCAGTTCAATATTTCGATTCAAGTGGGTAATACGATTGTTAGTACTCTCAAGCGAAACGAACAGCGGATGCATCCATCGGGCCGATTCAGTTCTCTTTAAGGTGATTTTTGAGTTAAGCGGAATAATAGGTTCGAGTGGCCGTAATAATCCACAATACGCCATTACACGGTCATCGGTCGGAGCAAGCATTTTATACGGGCATGATCGGGTCCGTTAATCACATTCGGTTGATTCGGCGCAGGTAATCCGGGACGGGGGCAAGATGGATAGCATGTCAGGCGCCAGTCCAACGAAACACGTTGACCACCAATAAAATGTCGCCGTCATTTACCACGCTCGAAGAAGGTGGCCGCTTTAATCATACAGGGAGCTTCATTTTTCTTGCTTGCTTTTCACTCGTGTTGTAAATACATCACGTGTAACTTTATCATTAGGTAAAGTCTTATTCTTAAGAAATCTATTATTATTATATATATTTGATTCTTAAGAAAACACACAAAAGAAAACATAAATTACTACTGCCCTGTTAATGTCAGTGGTCAAATCGCTACTTTATATGAATTTAATCGCAATAAAAATTGGTAACATGGAATATTCTATTCTATTGCTCAAGCAAGCGGGCACGCCGCAATCGCGGCGGTAAGACCCCTCTTTGAGGAGTGGCTGGATAGGCGTCACGGCGTCCTGACCTACCGCATGACGCTGGTCCTCACCGGACACGGAAGTTTCGGGAGGTTCCTGTGTCTGATAGGGAGGGAAGAAACGCCTGGGTGTCACCACTGCGAGGATCGTCCGGAGGACACGGTGGAGCATACGGTGCAGGACTGCCCCGCTTGGGCAGAGCACCGCCGTGTCCTCACGACGGCGATAGGCGGAGACCTCTCGCGCCCGGCATTGGTCGAGGCCATGCTGCGGGGCGAGACGGAGTGGGAAGCGGTCGCCTCCTTCTGCGAAGCAGTCATGCTCGTGAAGGAGGAGGCGGGCCGCCTGAGGGAGAGGACAGCGTCCTCCCTCCACCCCAGCCGCAGTGGTAGACGCCCACGGCGTCGGACGTCGCAAGACGATCTCCGGCCACCGTAGGCGCGGGCATGCGGGCAGCGAGTAATGGGCGACTCGCTGTCCGACCATGGACTATGCCCGGGTCGACGGCGCGTTGTGTTTCACGCGCGCCTCAAAGAGTGTCAGCATAATGACGGGGCCTGTAGAGGGCCAAAGCCTGCTGGGGTCGCGGGACCAAGGGATTACCGTGACCCTAGTACGTAAAGGGCTATTGAAGGACACCGTGGATTTTAGTCAGTACAAGTCTGACAGTCCCTCCCGCCCTGCCCTGGGTGGGAGGACTCATTTGATGATTTTACCACGAAAAAAAAAAAAAAATATTGCTCAAGCAAAAGAGTATAATTGATAAAGAACAATTTATTAACAGCATTGATTTTACTGAATAAATTACATCCGAATACAGTTAGCGAAGTATTTTATAGAATAAAATAATCATCATCATCATCAGCCTATAATGTTCGCACCGCTGGGACACAGCCCCCCTGTCTGTGAGAGGGGGAAGTAAAATAAAGGAAACCATCATTGAATGTGAATAAAAGCTTCTATCTATTATTTTAACCATTAAATTCTCTTGATACATTGTAAAAAAAATTAATTTGTGCACAAATATTTTCAATATTAAAACTTAGGGACAATGCACCACATCTCCGTCGCTACATACTCTTCGAAAGGTATCCTCGCAAACCGAGCGAGTTCTTGCCACAAATTACTTCACATCATTTTCAAATGTGTAATAAACATTTTCCATATTTTCGTGTGCTTGCGAAATGTAGTCTGGTAAAAATAAGTCGGGTTTCTGGGCATCCACGTAATTAAAAATAGCAAACGTGTGCAGATCTAGTTTAAATAATTTGTTAAGCTTTAAAATGATTAGTATTTATTCGAAGATCTACTTAATCAGATTCTTCTTCTTGAATTATAGTTTATTGCAAAAATAATGTCCATTTCAACTGATACTTAGTGATAAATTACCGAATCTAAGAAAAGAAACAAGACGATATTAAAGCATTGGGTCATTTCTGTCCGGGAGAAGTTCAACAATCCATCATTCATAATTGCTACAGTTCCGTTATCGTTCCTCTCTTTGATTATTCCTCGCTTCTCCACTTACTATCTTCGCTACACGTCATTTTTCACAAATAATTAAGATTTCAAAGTTAAAGCGCGGATTATTCAGAGTTTGTAAGTCTTTATTTAAATGAAGATGAAAAACCTCAATTATAATTGTTTTTAGCACGCACTCAGCAAGAACAAAACAGAGCGTGGGTTCATATATTGTCCGATTAATCCACCAAACACAAATTAAATAAAACCAGATAAAAGAAGATTATAAATTTCGCATACATAAAATCAGGATGTTGGACATCCGTCAGACAAGAGTCGAAAGCACACAAACTTTGAACGGCAACTGTAACCGGATTCAGCTAACGAGTCGGTGCACGGGTGACGGAACTTTGCTCTCCACTCTTTTTGAAATAAAATCATTTATTGTTTCCCACCCAGGGAATCATCTACAAATAAACAAGATTACGCAGTTTTAATTAAACGTAGTCAGCGAAGATGAACAAATAGAGGCAGGCAGGCAGGTGCCGACCGAACTAACCAGAACGCATGATTCGCACAACCCATTGTATATTTAGTTGAATCCTATTGGGGCGTTATCGGGTGCACGCAGCGGTCGCAGTTTAGGACTTAACGAATTATCGGACCGGCTGTCAGAGCCGGTATGGAAGCCAATTGTGAATAATGGAGCGGTGAATTTATAATCGTGTGCCAGACTGACCGAGGGGCAGGCGTGTCGCAGCCGCCCGGCGCCCGCCGCGCAGAGCCGCTAGATTGCTGCCATTGTTTAAATCTATACTAATATTATAAAGCAGAAGAGTTTGTTTGTTTGGTTGAACGCTCTCATCTCAGGATCTACTGGTTGGAATTGAAAAATTCTTTTTGTTTTGGATAGTCCATTTATCGAGAAAACAAAATCGGGAAAAAGTGTTCATTTTCGAGAACTTCAGTTGCGTGCGCAAAAATTATGTACGACGGAAGTGTTCCTCTTTAAAAATCCGCGACAGTAAACGTCTATCTTTTTTGCTTTTTCATTAGACTTAATAACGAAATAGGTATTATTTCATAGTGGAAACAAATATTTCACGAGTAAATTGCGTTTCAATTTTGTTAAGTGTAAATATTGTTATTGCTCATGACTGTACGTGTTCCTATGTTATAATCACAGGCCAGGTGAATAACTGTTATTTATTGGTTTTAATAAATATACCTATTATCCAGTATCGAAAACATAAAAAAATCACAAATCTATAAATTCCTGAAACAAAGGCGCAGTTGCTCACTTCTCGAGTGTGTGTATGTATGTGATTTCCATAATGATATGCCGCAAATGAACAGGGCCTACCATTGTATTGTAAATTTATTCCTTTGTTCCAGAATGGTTTCATAGAAATCTGCAGAAAGGGTAGTTTGGATTTTAACCTAATTATACCCAGAGCTTTAAGAGTCCTTATCAGTTTTGCAGTTTAAAAACAGAAAATTCCATTGTTTTCAGCGCAAAGGACATACTCCAAAAGATTTTTTTTTTGGGAATACGTGAATTTATCAAACTTACGTAAATTAACCTAACCACAACAAAACGGGAGTCTGGTAGAGTTGACATTATTAACTAACAGACAGATGTATTCTTGATGATAATTGATAATACTCGTAACAATAAAAAATCAAAAGTTAAGGTGACGGTTTTGCACATGATTATTATGGGTTTTTTCAGCGGTGATATTTTTTTTGTAATGTGCTTATTAATTAAACTTTTAAAAATTGTTCTACAGGTACTCTTACTAGTATACTATAATTATGTTCATGTTCAGTAATCTGAAGTTTACTCAGATTGTTATTATCTATCAGTAAACTAAAACAGCAATTTAAAAAACATGTTGTTTCGTGCTTCCGTAAAAACTTGTGTCAGATTTAAATTTTTAATATTTACACTGTATAGTAACCAAAATTTGAATATGTACACTTACTAGATAAATAGGTGATTCTAATTAATAACTTAATGTGCATTAAACAAAAAACCGCAAGAAAGCGCGCAAAATTGATTGGCTATCAAAGCTAGCAGGCTTATAATATATAATATAAAGCTAGCATACTAATTGCCTTAATTAATAGCCTGTCAAATTATTATTTCATTAAATGGTGTTTAGTAAACATAGAGCTACTAACAAAGAGAAGTAATAATATCCTAATTATCTAAAAGTTAATTACGAAAACGGGTTGCGTTTGTGTTTTGAATTATTAAACCCTTTGAATTTATGTAAGGTACTTCATTCGCTTAAGCTTTCAGTACTTTACTCTTCAAATGGTTATAGAAAAATCCTTTCAAGAAGATTGTTACATCTCATTACTTGTAAGTGTCTATTGCTTTCATGTTTCAACATTCGCATTGGCTCCGCCTTATTGTTCGTTTAGCAAAAAATCCAAAGGCGGAGTAACATGTAATGACGTGTTAAGCAGCTGGTTGCACATTCTGCAATTCTAACCAGGTTGGTACTCCGACAGTTGTGTTCTACGTCTTAACTAAACCGATTGCGGTTAACTCACTCAGCTCACAGACAACACAATACCAAACGTCGTAAAATTCCAGACGCTCATTAAAAATGTAGTTTAAACCTATGCACGTCTAGTCGCTAGCACATAAACCCGTGAGCCTAAATAATTCCCGCAACAACTTGCCCAGAATTTCAAAGAGATTGCGCAGACTTTTCTTTTCACACCAGATAACACAAACTCCTTAAGTTCTCACCGCAGTGACTGTGCACATTCATAGCGCACCAAATGAAAGAGTAAACGTTGTAACAGCGGCGCGTGCAGAGCCTGCTTATTACGGTGCTGCGTTATACCAACCACTAACTAGTTTGCCGAAACCAAACAGAAAAACGGACAGCTGCTGAAAATAGCGCTGTGAACTAAACTTGGACATAATTTCGTGGTTATTTTTCTAGATTTATTTCAGTATTTTTTTTATAATCTTTTTCTCGATAAACTTACACCGATTTTCTTTTCGCTGAAACAGCTATTCAGCCGAGCACAAAGATTCAGCTGTTTTCAACGCTATGAAAAATACATTTTCAATTGAATACCTTAATCCTTTTTATAACATTACTAAAGAACGATTTTTTATGATGCCGTTCAATCAACTGACCACACTTTAGTCTAGAAACAAAAACATTAATTAAAGTTTAATCGGGCCGACGGTCGCATCTACATTTTTATTTTTGCTTACATTATTTTTCAAAGTTTTTTTGCTGTAAGCTTTTATGAAACCTTTTTAGGGTTCCGTACGTCTGAATACAAAAACGGAACCCTTATAGGATCACTCGTGTGTCTGTCCGTCCGTCGCTTACAGTCAATTATCTCCGAATCTATTAGACCGATTAAGTTGAAATTTGGTACACATATCAATTCCTGTGACCCAAACACAGAGGTGTGACGTGAGCAGATGAAATCTGTATATGGGGGGTCATTTTTGGGGGGGAAGGAGAAAATTAAAAAAAAAAATTCTGAAAACTGCATCGTGTGGCATATCAAATGAAAGGTCTTGTTGAGAAGATCTTAAATGTATTTTTTTGTAATTTTAAAATAAATAGTTTCCAAGTTATTCAAGAAAATAGACGAAAATTGACCATTCCCCCCCCCCCCTTATCTCCGAAACTACTGAACCTAAAATTTTGAAAAAAATACAGAAATTAGTTTTCTCCTTATAGATTATAGGAAAACCTATAAGAAGTCCATGATATTAAAATAACATGGTAAATCACTCAATATTGTGCGTACCAACTTACATTTTTTTTTTAATACGTCATAAATCGTAAACCGCAATTTATCTTTCAAAGTTACAACCAACTTTTATATAATGTTACTTGCTGCTACGGAACCCTTTAAAGGCGAGTCCGACTCGCACTTGGCCGGTTTTTTTGTATTAAAACCATTCAAGTATATGTAGAGAAATGTTAAGAATAAGTATGGTTTTGTAAGCACGACACACAAACGGAGTCCGTCGGAACCACTCTGCTCTGAACCATTAACCCGCTGTAATAAGGAACCGGGACCCGAGAACCGATCCCCAGGTAGACAAAAGCATAAATGATTGGGATTCCTTAATATCTATTAGGAATCACGGCGATTCCATTTTTCTTTCTCCGCTTGAATATGATACCTAAATATTTGTAGATGATACTATATGTTTTATTTGAACATGCCTCTGTATATACTTTCTAAGTGCTTTCAATATAAGTAGGTAGAATGGGGGTGTAGTTTTTATCGTTCATGACAGGGGAACAATATCAAATGTTCAAACGTACTCCTAAATGAAAGAAACCCCGAGGGGTTCGTACCGTGATATACAATTTACAAAATTGTGTTTCATATCAAGTTTGTCATAGCCTATTATCTTGATGAATTTGCGTGAGCCATCTTACGCATGTTTTTTTGTATAATTTATTTTGCTTGTTTAAATATTTATCTAGTTATTAATGTATACTCACCTGTTGCATACAAAGTAAATAGGAAAACAGTAGCTGAGCATAAGTTTACAATGTTCATATAAGCCTCTGGAAAAGAAAATGTTTTTTACCACCAAACCTATTTTTTGCAGAGTAGGGTAATCTTTAAAATTATTTGGGTCGCTCTTGTCTAGTACAAAATACCGGACTTAGGTAAAAATGCGTGGCCCCGAACAAGACAAATCGATACTTTCTTGAACAAGTAAGGCCTAAAATAACGCCCGTCATTTGTTTTGTAATGCTTGTAGGTGTCACTTGAACAGAAGGGCCCGGTCATAATAAATTAACTTTGGTATCTTGCAAACATTACGTTGTTGCCAAGTACCGTTATAAGGTACCTTATCTTAGAACTGCGTCGCTGCCTGTGCGATACGCGCGGACACTAGTTCGCGGTGCTCGCCTTCCAAGTCAAGGAAATAATATTTCGTACGAAATAACTTCCTTTTACTTTTTTCTTTCATACATTTATATGGTGAGATGTTAACGTTCCGAAGGGACGACTGGGTACAATGTTTTTTTGGAAAAGGCATATTTTCGCAGTAACCAGATTTTTCCGTCTCTGTGTTTGTAGGTACAACCGCTAAAATGTTACACACAATGGAAGTGCAAACAGATTTGTGAGGCTAAAAATATTTAAGTAGATACGTGAGTCACATTACACGTATTGTTATTTCATTATTTAGGCCGTTCAAGTATCTTTTGGGCTTCAAAAGCTACGAAATCTGATCCGTAAATATACACAATATGTTTCAGGTATACATTAAATAATACGGGAACAGGTTCTTTAAGGTAAAAACGCTCGTATAAGCGCGGACAAAAGCCATTCCTACGAAGAATTCCTACTCCCATGTGTCCTTTATCAATCAAGATGATTAAAACCCCGCACTGACCATTCCGCCGACCATTTCAATGCGCCCGTATTTTCCGAATCAGACAAGATAGGGTTAAGGAATGCGAACAATTTAGCGAAATCAAGCGTCTGACAGGTTTGGCGGAAACGCACGAATCAATGGATGTTTGGCCGGATATTGCTCGGCCCGCACAAATCGACGGCTCCTTTACACGACCACCCGTTGGCAGCTCGGCTGGAAGTCAGTTAAAACGGTATGTTTAGTACCTATTCACGGTATATCCATGCACTTTAATTGTCAAAGAGTAAAAAAAATAAGTGCTTTATTTTGTTTAATAATTTTATTATATCTCATAAAAAGTAGAATCTTTGAATGTAACCACTTTCACCTCAAAGAGTAACCTCCGTTTCATTTGTCAACCGCCTCATTTAAAAGATAATATCAGGATTAGCGAAGGGATGATCCTTGTGAGCTCGACCCCTGCAAACAAACCGTTAATCTTTGATTAAAGAATAAGTTTAAAATCGTATTAGTTACAATGACCGTATTAATCATTCGGACTCTAATCCTAACTACCATAATCCCAATCATTAATACCGTTAACACTAAAGTTAGCTCGTTTGTCAGTTTGTCCGTAACTTAGTAACCACTTGCCCAACCATTTAGAACATCAATAAAACGTATTTAACCTTTTCTATAAAAAAATAGCCATACCTATCTAAAAAGAGATCTCGAAAATGTAAATAATAATTACTTTTTCAACCCAATACATGCCACCCACACGTGGCTAAAGATAAAATTTCAAGAAGTCTCGAGCACTGGCTAGTGATATAGTAAAATGGGTCTATTCGTGTGATTGTCAGTGAATCACCTCCCAGCGGATCAATGAACGACAATGAAAGTTTCCGTGCAGGCCACTTGCCTGGCCAAACGACACCCGTTCATTTTTGTCCCTACAGATTTGCTGAGATTGATATCTCAGGGAGATAAAATAACAGTTTTATTCAACTGCGGCACGTCAGCGGTTCTGTAAGTCTAATTAAGACCTAATTTGCAAATAGAGAGGCGAATTTAAGCGCTGATTTATTAGGTTCTATCTTAAATTAGGTAACTCTTTTTTGGGAAAGATTTTGGGCCTTCAATTAACTGAAGGTAAAGCAAAATGTTTGATATTTTATTTAGTTAACGTTTAACACTTTTAAATCCACTTCTCTCTCCTAACTACGGACTGCTTATAATAAAGTATGTAAGTATTCGATCAAAATTTCATGAAGGACTTTTATTAAATGATCCACGTGGACGTTTCACTAATTGTAATTGTTTATTAACAGGTATTCTAATACGGCAACAGAATGTTCAGAAATAGATGAAATGTGGCAAGGTGAATGGTGGGCCCACACGGAAGCAATGGGCGACAAAGTGTTTAAGAACATCAATTGAATCTTGCTTTGACGATATAATTAAGCTGTTAGAGGGTATGAGGATATGATATGAAGCGTTTCAGAAAATAACAGAACCCATTAAAAGTTATTAGGGTAATAATGGGTTGAAAAAGGTTTTCAATCACGTCAATATTCACACGTTGCAAAAACATTTTGATTATGTTTTATTTATGAACAAAATTTTGATATTATATTTGTAATTTTTTTGGTATTTTAATTAAGGTTTCTAAATTATAATATATAGGTAACTGAAATTCAATATTATATTGAGTTTGTAACTGTCGAAAATCAATTAGTCCGTTTAAGAGACTGTTCTGAAAATTCCTCTGAAAAACTACTCTGAAAGTTCCATACTAAACTCTTCATTCTAAAGGTCAAACAATGTTTTAAAATATCCGATATTACTTACTCTGCTTGGGGTATGAGTCGACCGTTGCAGTCCAAGCTGTTAATGACCTCGATATCTTCCTTAGTCAGAGAAAAGTCCCAAATGTTGAAGTTCTCCGCTATACGACTCTTGGACGTAGACTTCGGTATTACAATAATACCTCTGTCGATTTGGTACCTAAAATAATACGTAAATACTTAAATAACCACAAAACAACCAAAAAGTTCCCTGCAAATTTGCTACGGCGTAGCGGCGTAGCACAGGCTACGTTATATTGTCGTAGACGCGTCTAGCACATGAGCTACCTGCTACGCGTTTGTACATAGAACGTGCAATTTTTAGACAAATTGACATAGTGTGTATTACGAAAGCAAACTTAATATTATTTCGTTTGTTACAGTAGTAGTATATTAATACAAAAAGTTAATTATTATCTTTATTTAGGGCACTGTCCTTACTTCGCTCTCATTATTGACTTAAACGCTCGTTAGATAAAAAATATTCTTTCCCCATCTGTCTCCAAAGTATAATTTATTTGAACAGGTGGGTTTCTTCTTTCCATTCAGTTATTAAATGTTTTCGGAGTAATTTAATCGAAATGTAATTGACAAGTATCGAAACTGAAAGTTGAAATGAAATGACAGAATGAAGGATGCAAGGATAATTGATAGATGTTATCAATATCATGTCCAATACCAGTAAAATCTTATTTTTATTATTTCCAACATAGGAATACAAATAAAAACGATAAAATCTGCTAAACGGCTTCGTTCCGGTCACTCGGGCTGGTGTCGATCGCATCAAATGATGCTCCATTGCCTCGCGTCCCCGGTTATTTTTATTTTCTGTGCAAAAAATCTGTCCATCGCTAAATTTTATATATAAAATGCAATTTAGAGACATTTTATCATCATATCTATTTCATCGGTCTATTGAAGCAATAAATTACGATCTTTGAAACCGCCATTTTTTATTTACGCCTAAATACGCTTCTTATTTCTGCTGAGTCCATTTATAAATAAATCTCCGAGTGACCTTTGACCGTCAATCAGGTGTCCCCAACCAGTAACATGACTAGTTTCATGCTAAAATACAAACTTTAATATAGCCTCTATAAACAAACTTATTTTTATTTTTTTTATCGTGGTAAAATCATCAAATGAGTCCTCCCACCCAGGGCAGGGCGGGAGGGACTGTCAGACTTGTACTGACTAAAATCAACGGTGTCCTTCAATAGCCCTTTACGTACAGGGGTCACAGTAATCCGTTGGTCCCGCGACCCCGGCAGGCTTTGGCCCTCTACAGGCCCCGTCACTATGCTGACACTCTTTGAGGCGCGCGTGGAACACAACGCGCCGTCGACCCGGGCATGGTCCATGGTCTGTCCGACCAGTCGCCCATTACTCGCTGCCCGCATGCCCGCGCCTACGGTGGCCGGAGATCGTCTGCCGACGCCGTGGGCGTCTACCACTGCGGCTGGGGTGGAGGGAGGACGCTGTCCTCTCCCTCAGGCGGCCCGCCTCCTCCTTCACGAGCATGACTGCTTCGCAGAAGGAGGCGACTGCCTCCCACTCCGTCTCGCCCCACAGCATGGCCTCGACCAATGCCGGGCGCGAGAGGTCTCCGCCTATCGCCGTCGTGAGGACACGGCGGTGCTCTGCCCAAGCGGGGCAGTCCTGCACCGTATGCTCCACCGTGTCCTCCGGACGATCCTCGCAGTGGTGACACCCAGGCGTTTCTTCCCTCCCTATCAGACACAGGAACCTCCCGAAACTCTTCCGTGTCCGGTGAGGACCTGCGAAATGCGGTAGGTCAGGACGCCGTGATGCCTATCCAGCCACTCCTCAAAGAGGGGTCTTACCGCCGCGATTGCGGCGTGCCCGGGAAGTACCCCTAGCTACGGCCCAACATTCAAACATTAAAAAATTAGGTCATCAAATAACTGCAAAACTAGGCAAAAAATATGGCAAGTCATAGTGATAGGGCTTGACTCAAATACCAAACATTACACAAAAAGCATTTGATCGATACTTCAGTTTAGCAAGTCTTTTACAATGTAGGTCCGGAAATATAAATAAATAAACTTGTAAGTGTAAACTAACATTAACAAGATCAATATGTCGATAGAAAGAAAATAGAATATTCTTTCTAAGTAAAGACAGCCCAGAAAACACTGGACAAATTATTTATGATAAATAGGTTTCCCTTGTTGAAAGCTTTCAATATATTCCCTTAGATACAACAAATAGACGTCGATTTCCGGCATTATGTGGAGGAAACTTTTCTATTAGACTAAACAAAACTATCATTATTGTTGTAGAGTCATCATTAATATTAATCTAACTCGGACTTTTACTGTAACTGACTGAACAGTGTTTCGATAAATTACTTTAGTGCTAATACACAAAAAACATAAACTAATAGAGAAAAAAGTAACATCCATCAATGTACATAGTTATTTGTGACATTAATTAAAGTGAACCTTCAAAGCTACCTTATTAAAATTTGTGCCGGAGTTTTGTTCAGCCGTTTCGCAATGGCCAACACTTTGGGGTCCTCCAGTAGCGAGGGCTCGCCGGGCTGCGCCCACGGCCGCTGAGGGCTTCCTAGGGGACTGTACGCCGTCAAAGTGACCCCGCGCTCCTTGCAGAAGTTGAACAGCCTGCTCTGGTTCAAGTACGGGTGACATTCCACCTGGGACGAGTCAATGACTTATCAACTAGTTCGCAGTTTGATAAATATTAGAATTACGTGAACAATTGTAAATGCATTAGTCTGCAAGATTTAAGTGATAATCCCAGGATCGAAATATTGGTTAGATAACGAATCTAAATTACATTCAAAATTATTATTCTAACCTGGTAACTCCAATATTCAAATAACTAAAACTGTTTACATTTTCAAACATACAATATAGTACCTACAATATACTTACCTAAGGAGGTTTAACGTTATACAACAGAATCGTTGTTGATTGAATAATATTCAACACCTCACCTGATTGGTCACCGGCTTAATTGTAGCAGCGTTCAGAATTCGAGTCAATTGTACAGAATTGAAGTTGCTGACGCCGATGCTCTTAACGAGGCCTTTCTCGACGAGCTTCTCCATAGCCTTCCACGTATCCACGTAGTCGACGTCGGAGTAAATCACTTTGCCATTAGCATCTGAAGGAAACGGATCACTGCCTTCCTAAAATCAGACAAACATTTTATTTCGCTTTGTACATAATAAAGCTAATGTTCTTGAGTATCGTTTTGCAAAAAGCTTTAGCCGAAATTGAAAAGTTTTTTTTTTCGTTTATTTACATAAGTCTTCTGCGGATTTAAAGAATTCGGCTAACCTAATATAAACTCAATTTCTGTTCGAGGCTGCGTCAGGCTTAGTTCGCAGTATACAACTTTAAGAATAATAAAAATGGGCTTACCTTGTAAGCCATAGGCCAGTGAATGAGATATAAATCCAAATAATCCAATCCGAGATCAGACAACGAGATTTTTACAGCCTTTTCCACTAAATCCGGTCTGTGATACGTATTCCATATCTTTGATGTTATAAAAAGGTCCCCTCTGTAAAACATTAAAGTAGCATAATGTGAAACATGTTTGTAATAATAACACGTTTAGGTAGATACACGGCTCACGAGGTGCCTCCACCTACAGCCCTAATTATCTACGCCAAATAGCGGCACAACCCTTGTAAAGATCGAAATTGGGATAAGCATTTCAGGATATTTATAGAATTTAACGAACTAATTTAATTTACTTTCTACAAACCTATTTGAAAATATTGTACACAAATACCTGAACATATTTTAATTTGCCTTACTGTGCTGCCAACACTGATACATTTACTCGTAGATATGAACGGAGATGAACCATTCAATTTATTTTGTAGAACCCAAATAAGAGAGAGAAGAGTTCGTTGTAGCCAATAAACCCTAAACATTTACTACGAAACTTTGTTATTTAATAATAAGAAAATGGCACGTGGATTAGGGATAAGCGGGACCAAAGGCAGGTCTGCAGGAAGGAAGCATTGGGTACAGACTAAATGGACATATATTTCGACCTTTTTACGATGCCCTGCTTAATTTTCTCCTTGATCGCTTCTCCGACCTCCTTCTCGTTAAAATATAGATGTGCGCAGTCTATATGCCGATAGCCGATGTCGATGGCTTCTACGACTGCCCGCGTCACCTCGCCCGGGTTTGACTAAATACATAAAAAATACATTGTTTTACTACGGAGTGTTTTATTATAAATAAAGGTTGCCATGAGATGAGCAGGATACTTAAAATTTTCACACGGCTTATACTATTAGCCAGAGTTATGATAAATTTCACTGTGTAGTAACTCGTTACGCTCATTGACACGACCTGAAAATCAGGACTATAAAATAAAACCAGGTACCGAATACCATCGGCAGTACCTACGTAGGTAAGTCATGTATGACAGATATTCTCGTGACTCGAATCTATTGAGTAAAGACAATACCTATTTATTATTAGGTTTTATGTCATAATTTGTAGGTACTTGTACAGTGTTTTATTAGTTTTCTTTTCTTTTTGCTTTACTAGCTGTTGCCAGCGGTTTCTACAACTGAAAAATTATCCAACGGGAACATAAAATTTGAATAAAACAATCATGTGTGTTAATCCAGGTAATAAAGTATCTGTGTACTAAATTTCATCCAAATTCATTCAGTAGTTTTTGCGTGAAAGAGTAACAAAGATCCATCCATCCAAACAAACTTTCACTTTATAAATATTAGTAGGATTAAGAATTGAAACGAAGAAGAATCGAGAATTGATAATATTTTTTGTAAATTTAGAACTTCGAATTTAAGTGTTTTATCTCTGATTTTTTTTCGGCTGAAGAGGAACCACCTTCTATGAGTGGGAGGCGCAGTACTGGCTGCTCCACCAACGCCATTTGTCAAAGAACGAATTCGCTTATGGTCTCAAGACCGATTGCAAATGAAGATAAGGAAAGAAAAAAAAAGTCTCTGATTTTACAATGATGTTCAGGTTACTATCAGAGATAATATTCTGAGTAAAAGAACAGTAAATAAAATAATCAAATGATGAGTGAGGATTGATTACTGTAACTGTTGAGATGACGAGTAATAGACAAGACAAGAATTAAAAATAAGACAAACTGCGCTGACCCCAACTTAATTGGGATATGGATGAAGATGAATTCAAGTACCTACAACAACATACCGACTTTAATATTTTTATCTTTTCGAAAACTTGTTTTTGGAGTAAAATATTCTAATATATTATATTATTAATATATAATTATTATTCTAATATATGTATTATTAATATTCTGAAATATAATTCGATTATTAAAATATATATATTGTTAATAATCATCCAAAAAATGTTGTGTTTTTTACCCATTCTCATTTAATAAAAACTAGCTAATCGTCGCACTTTCGATGGGTGACGTTTTCTTTTATACAAACTTTGTCCTGACAATTACGATTACAAAACAAAAAAAACAGTACTACCTGAGAAGTTCTCAATTAATGTTCTGTCTTAATAATATGATAATCTTTTGATACTTGTATACGTATCATCATCAGGCTATTATGTTCCCACTCCTGGGACACAGGCCTTCTCTATGAGAGGAAGTGGGCCATAATCCACCACGCGGACCCAGTGCTGGTTTGTAGATGTCACATATCTTCGAATTTTGATTCTAGGAATTTTGATTCTACCGCTTTCCTCACGCTTTCTTCACCGTTTTGAGAGCAGTGGTGATGAAATTAATTACACAAAATAATGCGCCATGACCTACAACGCGTAAGTCGGGGCCGATACCACTGGGTCACCACTGCTCTATATTCGACATTAACGTCACAAAACATGTTAAAACATCTTACCTGCCATGTCCCAAGCCCAAGTATGGGACAGGTTAGGCCGTTGTTAAACTTAACAGTGGGAACGCTCGCGGCCATACTTTCAAGACGGCAGTATCACAACTGGGGCATAATTATCTTGCGTTATATTATAAATAGATACGTTTTATATAAATAAATGAAACCAGTTATGTAATGTGTTTTTCACTGTTTGAATTTAATTATCGAAGGCCATGGTCAAGACGACTGTTATCTATAACTAAATAAAGATACAGAGAGTATATTCTAGTGCAAATTTTGCAGATGGTTGGTACAGACGCCAGCACATCAACCTACTCCAATCTATCAAATTTCTTTATAGATTTTCAACCTTAGCGGAAGGTAAAATTTCGATTAGTAAAATTTGACAGATTCGGGTAGGTTGACCTGCTGGCGTTTGTACATAAGAGTGGCATATTTAAATACACGACGTAAACGTCATGTATGTAAATACGCCAATTTTTAGGGTTCCGTACCCAAAGGGTAAAACGGGACTCTATTAATAAGACTCCGCTGTTGGTCCGTCTGTTTGTCTGCCCCTCTGTCACCAAGCTGTACCTATCTCATAAACTTTGTTCGTTACACGGTGGAATATTCAGAGAGGATGTAATTCAGTTACCGCTAACAAATATTATTAATACTATAAAACAGAATAAAATAAATATTTAAATGGGGGTCCTATACAACAAGCGTGATTTACTTGTTTCTGCTCGATGTTGATACCGGCAACAGGTAGACACATGAAATATTCACAGAATAATTAGTTATATTATATTAACTTTTAAAATAAATGATTAAGTGAAAATAAAATAAAAATATAATTGGGCTCTCATAAAACAAACCTGTTTTTTGCCATTTTTACAGATAATAGTACGGAACCCTTAGTTCGGGAGTCCGACTCGCACTTAGCCGGGTTTTATAGATAATGGTAAGGGATCCGTGTTCCCATCCTAATAAGTTCAGTAGCTTTTGTGTGAAAGAGTAACAATCATCCATCCATCCAGCTTTAGGTACTAAAATTGCTATTATGAACAGCGATGTACTCGTATATCCACAAATTTCGGATAGCTAAAACAATTAATTATCCTGCACATGATCATTTAATCGTCCAATCATACCTGCACTACATTATGTAGTTACAAAATAGGAATTTGAACCAAGTTGATACACAGAATGTGTAAAATTTAAGAGTTTTCTGCAAGGTAACCTCCTCTGCACATTTTATCTTTTATCTATTTACTCAGTTCGTACCTATGTAAGTAAACATGTTTAATTATCTGCATGATATGTACCTATGTAATTGTATCCAGTTTGCAGCTAAGATATAAATAGACATAGATACTCGTAAATCCCTATTCGCTTATGTAATGTACCGGTTCCCAACAGTGAAAAGTCTTTATGACAGTTTTTGAAGTAGGTAGGCGCCTAGACCTACCTAGTTTGTTTTAACAGTGAAGAAGAGTTTCAAACACTGAAAGGGATGCTTGTATGACTGAGCTTGAACGTGGACGGGTTTAAGAAGTAAGTATCGCAGCAGCCTGGCAGGTGGCGGTTTCTGGTTTGTGCCTGCCGCCACGGGATGGGGAAAATTAATATATGTACAATTGTACAGGCACTTTTGAATTGTCAAAAGACATAAAATAAAACTAGTACCTACAAAAATAATTATGGTGCTACAGTCCCAGTCACAAGACATAATAACTGTGCAAATACCGTAGGTGCCCATTCCAAAGCGTAGATGGAAGAATGGACAAAAAACTCCATAGACAAAATTATAACAGAACCTTTGTTACATCATTCATCATTAGATTGTACATTACGTGAGAACAATGTGTGTAAAATAGACCGTGCCAGCTAGGAGATGACCAGTCCAAACTGACAATGCCTGTTCACAAACATAACTCTCTATCAGCACCATACAGCTCAAGCATTATGAAGGGAACTGAATGATCCGACACAAGCGCCACCATCAGCGAGACATTTCAGTGAGCATGAAATACTCTCAAGCGCCAGTTTCTTCCAAGTCAATAAAAATAACAGTAACTCAGTCAAAGGTGAAACGGTTACCTATAAAGTGTAATAATAAATCTTCGAGGTTGGACCCTATTCCTGATACTTGTGGGGTTGGTATTATTATTTAATAATTTAACACGTTTTTATAGGCAAATTTCAAATATTTAAAACTGTGATTGTCAGTTAAGATAATGAATAACGGAATTCATAATACATGGAAATAAAGGTTACCCATCGAACTATCACTACTGTATCACTTGGACATTTTTTTTTTTTGCTTTCCTTGGCCACTTATCAGCCTCGCCTATACGGCTCTGGTGAGTATTCCGCCTCGAATACAATCACAGACTTTCCTCTCTTGTATCAAAATGTACTATTGTAAATCGGCTAAACATAGTTCGGTAAAGTATGACACAGTCATGACACTGGTGATCTAAAAGTAAGTATTTCGAATAATTCATGCATAAAAAGACGTCTGACGATAGTTTTCGGTAAAATGAAATACGAACATAAACATTTCGGATATGTGATCGGTTTCCATGAAAATAAATCGACCTTTTACCTAACTATTTTGTTTTATATATACTTACTTCATATTATAACCGTGAATAACAAACACCATCCATACTTATTTTTACCCGAAAAATCCAAGACAACCATTCGAGCTTATGGGTACCTATTTTGAATACCGAAAGTTCCAACTGTGACCGCAATTAACTCTGGACCGGCGCGTAAACAACGTGAAGAGGACGGCACGGTTAATCGCCGATTACTCGCTAACCGGTGTACTGTGGTCAGAACCTTAGTTCTTAAATCCGATTTGGGTATACGAGACCGGCGTTTTAATGTCAAGGGGTCGTCCATATTTTTCGATTCGCGTAAAGATGTCATAAAGTTTCCCTTCAGAGGTAGATAAGAAAGTTATATGGATGGCGCGACCCTTACGGCCGCATCTAACTCTCACTATCCATCACAAGTAATTGCAGCACTTCCTTCAGTGTTCACAAGAAGCATAAATGGGACGACCTGCACGTGACCAGCCCTATCTAGCTATTTATTACGTCCACGTTTTCTCTTAAGGATATCGCGCACAGTTTAGCAATTGCGTTGCGTAGCGTAGGCACCTCAAACATGCGTGTGAAAATGTGAAAACCGGCCAAGTGCGAGTCGGACTCGACCATAAAGGTTTCCGTAACAGCAAGTAACATAATATAAAAGTTCTTGTAGTTGGTTGTAACTTTGAAAGGTAAATAGCGGTTTACGATTTAGGACGAATTAAAAAAAAACTAATTACTTGATCTCGTTCAAACCAAATTTCGCTGGTAGTTTGCATGGTAATGTACATCATGTTTTTTTTTTCAGTTTTATCATTCTCTCATTTTAGAAGGTACCTACAGTGGGGGACACATTTTACCACTTTGGAAGTGTCTCTCGCTCAAACTGTTGTAGAAAAAAATGGTATTAGTAACCTCAATATGGGTTTGGTTATTGACACCATCATTATCATCCGCCTACACATGATCACACTGCTGGGACACAGGCCTCCTCTCTGTGAGAGGGAGTGGGCCATAATCTACCTCGCGGGCCCAGTGCGGGTTAGTGAATGCCATATGTCTTTTAATTTTTGGTTCTAGGACATGCCGGTTTCCTCACGATGTTTTCCTTCACCATTTTAGGATCAGTGGTGATGAAATAAATTACACAAAGTAATGTGCCTGTCTGGGTTCGAATCGTTATTGGCATGCTTGTACCAATAATCGTCATGCAAATAAGCAATTTATTGACCCTCCTCCAGTTTAAGTATATACCTAGATATTAAGATATTATTTTAATAATGGATTTGATTCTAGGTTTTATTTGATGAAAACAAACAAAGCTAATCTTATTACTCATATAAGTCTTCTTTTTCAGACTTTATGTAACTTCAGTCTTCAAACGAGGGCAATAACATTCTTACACTTATTTTGAGGATTTCTTTTAGATTCTAGCTCATTTTGTGTGCTTTTGCTTTATAATATTATTATTTTCATTATTGTGTTTAACATACTGCAGTTATTAACATGCTCGCCGGCAAAAGTTCTCAAAAGCGAGTTAAAGAAAATTTTATTTAAAAAAAAATGTCCCATTGCCACAAGACGTTTACTTATAACTTTTTACAACATACCTGCAGTACTTCATAAATGAAGGAAACGTAGATAGAAATCAAGAACTGCTAGAGTATTATATGCACATATGTATATTACAATAGCACCGCACCGTTTTGTTCTACAGGAACGACATAATAGGAAAAAAAAAGTATCCTATGTGTTAATCTAGGTTATAAAACTATCTGCTTGCGCTTTGCTAACCAAATAATAGGAATTTAACTTGTAAAACTGAAATCAAATGATATTAAAAACAACTTTTTACTGCGAGGTTCGCCCGGAGGACACGATGAAGCACACGGTGCGAAACAGTCTTGCTAGCGAAGGAGGAGGCCGGACGCGAGACGAAACAGTCTTGCTAGCGAAGGAGGAGGCCGGACGCGAGAAGACAACATCCACGTCACGACCCAGCCGCCGCCTTGAGAGAGACCCACGGCAACGGAAGTCGCGGGACGACCTCCGGCCACCATAGGCGCGGGCATGCGGACGGCGAGTAATGGGCGACTCGCTGCGGACATCGAGTCGCCCATTACCCGCCGTCCGCTAGGTTTGTAACGTGTCGTCTTGAGTCTTGCCCGGTCGACGGCACGTTGTGTTCCACGTGCGCCTCAAAAAGCTGTCAGTAATATGACGGGGCCACCTTAGAGGACCAAAGCCTGCGGGACGAAAAATCTACCGTGACCCCGGAACATAAAGGGCTATTGAAGGACACCGTGGATTTTAGGCAGTACAAGTATGAAATTCCCTCCCGCCCTGCTCTGGGTAGGAGAACTCATTTGATGATTTTACCACGTAAAAAAAAGCATTTTAGAAACATTCAAAGGAGATTAATTATTATTTTTAAAGAAAATTGTTAAGAGGTCTATAACGGGTTGGATGCTATATCTACCTTATTTTGCAATGAAAACGGATGGACAAGACCATACGTTGGTCTGTCGAATCAGCCTCGGATCTGCGATATTTTCTACGTGTACGTACCTACGTTATAACAACGTGTACTAGATGCTTGGCGATTAGTTTTTTTTCAAGATTTTGGCGCCCCCAGAAACTGACACCCGGGAAACGTGCTTCGCCCATTGAAAACACTAATTACCTTACTTGCTTTAACTCGTGGACTGGGCGGGACCAGTAGATTAACCAGGAACAGGAGTTACCGTTAATTGACACAACTACCGCCTAACTGACACATAATCCAATCGGTTATAGAGTAGAATTCTTGTCAGGAGGTGAATTATATGAGGGACTTGAATATCCCTGCTTAAAGGTACCTAATACTAATCTAAACCTGCCTAAAGGTACCTGAACTTCTGCCAAACATTCAATCCATAGCGTACACTGCTGCTGATTACTTGGGATCTAATCTTTGGACTGGGAAAATCGCGAAACACCTATAGCCTCCAGCTGAAATAAGCAAGCTTTTCATAACTACTGCCGCCATCTATGAGCGACAATACTGAACTACGATATGGCCATCAAAGCTCTCTTATAAATCCCTGCAACAACATGATTCGTTAGTAAGCAGTATTTATTGGTCAGCATGATTATAATTCAGGGGTGGCCAACCGGTCGATCGCGATCGACCGGTCGATCGCGACAATTAGTCCAGTCGATCGTGAACCTATATTAGGTGATAAACCATCATCAACTCAGACTTCCATTGTAAAGTATTAAGTAAATTTAAGGAAACAATCTCACATGTGATATGAAAAGGAACTCTTAAAACTGTTTAATAAAAAATATACATGATTGTGTACTAATCTATGCTGTTTCATTTAAGATTTCAAGAAGTATGTAATTGGTAGATCGCACAGGGTTTCGTTAGTAAACAGTAGATCTTATGTCTAATCAAGTTGGCCACCCCTGTTATAATTGAACCAATAAGGTTGAAAATAGTTTGAAAAATTAGTTGTCTGCATAGTCAAGACTTAATAAATATCAGGTATTTGGATAACTTTTTTTTTTAAGAGCCTGCTCTGTCCCTCTCCTGCGAAGGACGACGCCCAGTATCTTGAAAGGTGGAAGGAATGGAGGGAGGCCTTTGCCCAGGAGTGGGTCAGAGCAGGCTCTTAAACTTTGTTAGCCTAAAATAAATACAAAAATACTCCAGCATTGATTTAATAAAACAACATCAAAACTATTAAATACATTTACAGCTTAAATTAATTCTAAATGTACATTGACTTGAAGTAAAATCATATTTAGGAAACTAATCTTTCTGCAGATCCTTCTGCCAAAAGTTCTTTCTCAGCAGCTTCCTTACTTGCTTGTATTTGAGGTTTCACATATTTGAAATACTTATAGAAATGGTCGCCTAAGAGCAAAGACCCATACAGTGTGAGACCGACGCAGACTAACACACCTCCTCTGTGTAGTTTGTCATAAATAACATTTCGAGCATGCTTCTTCATATTTACTGAAACAGAATAATGGTGATAGTATAAAATACGAATCAGTGAAACGGCACATTATAAAGCAAGATTTTTTTAAAAATGATTGGCAAGTATTTTTTATTTATATTGGATTCTAAAATGTTTCAACAAAAATCAAGAAACTCAGTAGTTGAGATAGATTATATTTTACACTAGCTTTTGCCCGCGACTTCGTTTGCGTGGAATAGTGAAAACTATCCTATGTCCTTTCTCAAGTTCCAAACCATGTGTGTACCAAATTTCACACAAATCGGTTCAGTAGTTTAGGCGTGAAGAAAAGACAGACAGACAGAGTTACTTTCGCATTTATAATATTAAGTTTGGATTTTGTAAACATTGATGATTGTATAATGAAATCCGCGATATTGGTCATCATACATCTATTGTAAAATGATGAATATTTTTAAATCAGCTAAATTACCTGAATTAGATTAAGATATTGAGAAAAAATATTAATTAAGGGCAGAAGTATCGCTTTTTCTTTGAAATAAAATCTTTATTATAGGTTATGTTGACAGACAAGACAACACTGTCAAACTGACACTAAGTCGGTGTTGCCAATATGATTTCCCAAAAATGGCTGGCTTTCTGAAAAGGTACGGTTTTTAACTTAGAGGTACGGTTGGGTCGGGATACTTCTGTAAGAACTAGATCAGTTTTCTTCTTCAAGTTGGCTGTCTGCAACATATGGTAAAGTAGAACATTATTACCGATTGCCAATATCGAACAAATTCATTTTTAATCAATTAAAGAATGAAGTAAAGTCATTAAGTGTATTTATTTATATTCATAAAATCAACTTTAAATCTAAAATTAAAATATTTACAAAAATGACTAAATTAAAACTAAAATTTATAGGGCGTCAAAAAATTCGTCCACATCGCTGTCAATGGGGAAAGTGCCCAGAACGCTGGCGGCATTAAGTTCGTTAATGATGTAATGCTTTTTTTTTTGATTATATGTTATCATAGGTATAATATGATGAGGAAGTTCAGATATAAAGCGATATTATTCTCTATATTTAAAGGAACAAAAAGTCTTGTTTTATTTTATTGTTCTTAAACAAGTGTGCAAAATTCTGTTTTTTACATGCCTGTCAGAAACTTGAAACGAAATTACAATAATTTTGTTTAATTGAATTATTATACTGCGCAGTCCATACTTTAAGTCTATGTGTGAACAGTAGGATGACTTTGACTGAATGACACTGACATTAAAGATGCGCAAAATGTGTCAGCACAAAGAAATGAATGAAGTATATCTTTTCGCTTAACGAAGTAGTCCACTCATTTAGTTCAGTACTTCATTTAGTTCAGCAAATCAGAACGAGTTCCTGACTGATAATGAGACTGAGATGGTTGACAAAAGGATGCATTTCACTAGTTCAGTTCTAAATGTATGTCGATTTTCCTCCATACTTTAAACAGAATTAGGGCTGCCAACCTAGAAATATAATAGAAGGTCTTGTTTTTACTAAAATAACGAAAAAAAAGTCTATGGAATTATTATTTGCTGTGTGTACCGCAAAAAGGTCTGATCTGATTGCAGTTGATACAATAATAAATTATATTTCATTAACGTACTTCTGTTTTGGTTTACGTATACTTGTTGTAAGTGAAATAAGACTGTATACCTTTAAAAATAAATTTCATATCATTAGACTAAATACGGTTGTCGCTCGTTACTTTTGCCAGCCGAACTTCGAACATGTACGTCGTACATTCAAATGTGTCTCTACTTCAGTTAGTTCAATCGGCTCACTCGGACAGTGAGTGAGACAAAGAATGATTGAACTAAGTGAAGTAGAGACACATTTGAATGGTTACTGATTGAGTGATAAGTTTATTTAGGGTAGTGAAGTAGTTCATTTCCTTCAATCGTTCGCGAACTACCCATGTCTAACTGACATTAATTTCAATGACATTTTGAGTAATTTTGACACTGATTATTTGATTTTTCCTTAATCGTAAAATCTTGCAGTATTTATTTGTTTCTGAATTCAACCCTATTTCAGCATTACCCATAATAAGTATGATATATAACTTAGTCAAAAGAAGCTCTAGGTCTTGGAACATAATTCAAGTTGCCTGTAGAAACCTGAATTCAAAAATACCAACGACACCGGTTCCTACATTGGAAAATGAACATGCTTCTATTGTTAAAGTGGATCGAAATACCATTTCTCTTTTAGAAAGACTTTCTTTGGTTAGTTACGACACAGAGGAAGGTGTTAAAATTTTAGAAGATTCCATTGCTTTTGCTAATAAGATTCTTCATGTCAACACGGACAATGTCGAACCCTTATATTCAGTTCTAGAAGACCAGTAAGTACCATGTTTTTGCTCAGATGTGTCAGTGAAATATTCCACTCTAGCTTTAATTAAGAATTGATTCACTCTATGTTTCAGAAACTTAACCTTACGAGAAGACAAAATTACACAAGGAAATTGCCAGAAAGAGATTCTTAAAAATGCAATGCTTAAAGAGGATGACTATTTTGTTGCACCAATAGGAAATATACCATTACATGAAGTGGAAGTTGAACAAGAGACAACTAAAGTAAAACAAAATGAGAATTGAAATTAACAAGCTGCTTCAATTGAAGCAGTTTTTTACTGTCTTACAGCCAAAGGACAGTAAAAATTCTGTTTGTGTCAACATAGATTTGAAAAAACCAAGTCATCTACTGATAAAAAATATTCATGCCAACTGGCTGCAATACAACTATCTAAAATCTGACAAGCATCATTTACCTGTCTATATAAATGAAGCCGCTTCAAAGTCCAAACATCTTCCGCCAGTTTTTGGTATTATAAACCAGGAGCTTCAAGAGTATGACAAGAAATCAACATTGGAACTCCAACTCGGTAATTTAACCCCATTGAAAAAATCTTTACTCAAATTCAATTTGTTAGTACCAAACCAAGATGCTATGCAATACCTCATACAATGGCAGAGGTATAGAAAGTACTGGTGGAGTAGTGTAAGTATTGTTATTTGTATTGTACTGAATTATAATTCTGTATTCAAGTAATACTACCTTTGTTATTAGTAGTAATACTATATTTGAAAGCTATAAAAAAAAAACTAGTTTTGATCTTTATTCACATAGTAGTAATGAAAAATTCCGTTGTCATGCATTTTTTTCTGTTATGGCAACACTGCTTCTTTATTTTGGAAACCACCATTTTTTGGGTACTATTTCTGCTATTAGCAGTGCAAGCTATACCAGCTAGGTAAACATTACGTTATACACTCTATTGTCTTCAACCTTAACTTAATGTTATTCTGTTTCAACTTACAGATATCAACCACACCAAGTTTATTCTCTGTTAACGAGTTTAGGTATGACAATTTATCTGCCAATGTGGATATAGTTGCACAATTACCAAGCGGCAAGCAGCCTGTAGAAAACCTGTGTTTTAAATCTGATGATGTAAATGTAAGAAAAAACCCAGCTATACCTCTGGTCCTCCATTTATACTCAAAAAGATAGAGAATAAACTGAGCATTCCCTACCTAGCTGTAAAATAAGTACAGGTAGAAGAGTGTAAGAAAGACAAAGTCAATTTATCACTAATAGTTTTTTTTTAATACTACTGTTAATTTCATTGTTCAATAAGAATAGATTCAATGTTTATTCCCGTCTAGTGCTTGACCAATGTTCATTGCATATAGTATGTGCTGATGGTACACCTGATGTATCTGTTGTGTACCTGTATGCATTTATCATGTGATTAGAAATGAACTATGTATAATTAATATTATTTATGTTTTCATTTATTCAACCAACCAACGAACAAAGCCTAAAAAAAATAAAAAATAAAGAAAACAATTAACCTTTGAAATCATTTTTTTTTCCAACCTAATTTGTGACTTGATTTTACAGGATGGAACAAGCCGGCTCACTTGTTCAATGTGTTTAGAAAATGCACTATTCATACTATTACTTGATGGTCTAAGTATTAGTGAAGAGGAAGACTATTTGAGACTTCACAGAAAAATTGCACCATTCAAGATTTCCTTTGCTGTGAACTCACAAAGTATGTTGTAGAATTTATACATATTAATCTAATTGATTGTATTTACAACTTTAATTATTTTTTACCTCTCTTCCAGAAAAATCAGCTAATGAGGCCTTTTTAAGTAGACTTGCAACTCTTTTGTATCATAAACTGGAATCCAATAAGATATCAGCATGGTTACCAGATTTTTCACTTCCATTGGATTTACAGGTATTTTATCACATCCATTAATATTAGTACATGGGGCCAAGTCAAAATTTCGTCAGTGATCTCCTCTCAATCTATAGTATAGTAGTGTGGTATAGACAGCTGATCTGCCATCCACCAACTGGCACGGCAGCTAAGTGCAAAAAGTAGTTCTCGATAAAATGAAAAATGAGTGGCTCTTGAAAAGTATGCAACTTAGGAACAAGGTTGCAAAGGAGAACATTCATGCTTCATACATTTTTGGGCCTTTCCTGATTGCCAGTCAAAGAAAAAAAATTGTTCCTATGGGTAGTAATAGTCATTTGGAGCAATAGTTACTATAGCACAACAGTTGTAGGATTACTCTCGGCCAAGTTATACAAGTTCGAAGATTCGTCATTTTCATACATTTGTTGATTTTTGAAAGTGCAGAGAAACAAAATAATGATAAGTATTGCTCAGACAAACATAACATCACGCCTGTAATCCCAAAAGGGTTGGGCAGAGGTGTGCCTAATTAAAATGAATAAATAATCACTTCATTTTTCGTAAAGTAAAGGAATAAAAACATTTTTAAATGTAAAACCCTCCCACCAGCATCAGAAACAGAGTCAAAGCTACTGGTGTCTTGAGAAAGGAACCTCCTAACAATAAGAGTCTGGGCGTCTCTCGCGGCGGCTGAGATGTAAGGTCGAGGGTGTCTCTTCCTTCACCTGTTCTGCAGCAGTAATGTCTTCGCTGGCATTACTGCTGCAGAAGAAGGTTCCATTTCAACTCGCTCCATAACATAGTCTGTAACAGTGCCGGAAACGAGTGGTCCTAACATTTCTGTGACCAAGCCGGCCAGACCTTCACCGTATATTCCAGCGTGCGATCCACACAGCGATACGCCCGGTCGTTACCGGGCGTATCCTCCTGAACCCGAAACGAAGACCTTTTGAAACAACCGCGTGTTCGCAGTGCGGAGATTTGTCGCGGCAGCCTCCTTTGAAGGATTGCCGCCTTATCTGGGAATATATACTAGGGACAGGAGCAGGAAGCAAAAGACCTCCAGCACGTCTATGAGTGATGGATCCCCGAATAGCTATGATCCTCTGGTACGCGACCAGCTTGACTAGTCACTGGGTTCCCGTAAAGGGCCATAAACCACACGACTTCCACGTAGAGCCTTCAAAAGTTGGCGGTTGCCCCCAAGATTGGGTAGTAGCTTGAAGGCAACCCCGGCCCGATCCAGTTTTGGGGCCGAACGACGGAAATGCTCCTTTAAGTTCCCCGAGCTGTCGAGGGCTATTCCCAGTCGAGTCTTGTTAACAAAAAATCGACATATGAAATATACCGGGTTGCCGGACTATCTTAGTAGGATACCTTATCCATAGAACGCAAAGGGCAACCGAATGAGTAGTCAGCAAGAGTCTGACAGTCTTTTCAGCTCAACCCAGAGCGAGAGGACTGATGATTTTAATACCCAATAAAAGGGGCTTCTGATTCAGAAAGCAGTAGTCTCTCAAGACCCTGACCTGATTTTTATATTTTTCAATGTTTTTATTCCTTTTAATAATAAAGAGATCATAATTCATTTTAATTAGTTACACCTCTGCCCAACTCTTCAGGGATTACAGGTGTGATGTTATGTTATGATTAATTGCTTGAGGTCGTTAGTTCTAGCAATACTTATCATTATTTTGTGTTTATCAGCACTTTCAGAAATCAACAAATGTATGGAGATGATGATTCTTCGAAATTTTCAAAATAACCATTTTGTCAGTTGGGATGAAAGAAAAATGCGTTCAGACATTTCCCGACTGAGGGTTTAAATTTTTAGGAATATTGCTAAGTGGCCATTAAGCACTAATATGAAAAGAAAAATGAAGAAATATGACAGATTAAGGGGTAGCTTAATACTTAATACCTACCCCTTAATCTGTCATATTTCTTCAATTAATTTTCAACTTTATCACTAAAGAAGAAAGTTCAAATGATTGGGAAAATTTTCAAGTATAAATCAATGAGCTAGTTTGTACACAATATTTTCATGTGGAATTATTCGTGGTCAATTCAATGAAACTGACCACTTTTACACAGACACACTACTTACTTATAATATTAGATAGATAATATTAGAATAGATTATTAATTTAAAGTCACAAATCATATTAATTGCAGATAAAAGAAAATCTGAAAATGGGTGTCACATACACAGGTATCCTAGAAGACGAAACACTTGAATTCGGTATTTTCAAATTAATGAACAGTAGTACAAAGTTGACGGTGAGTTTTTTTATTCATTTATTTGATTTGCATTACCAACTCGCCACAGCACCGGCAAGATGAATTAACCGGAGTAACCAATATAGCGTGCAGAGTTAACAAAACCTCAGTAAAATGCAATGATTACTGAACACTTGTATTTTTTTTTTTCAGGAACAAATGCATGTAGCTGATTTTTGTAAATATGCAGCATTAATATTCCAAAGTAAGTCTTAATTGTTGAAATTAGTGTTTTGTATTTAGTTATGTAGTGAATAAAACTTTTTTTCAAAACTTGTCTTTAATTAATAATTTTGAACTAACCCCTACAATTTATTACACTAATAATTATTATTTGGTTGAAGATTTGAGTTGAGTGTGGAAAGAGTTTTCAAAATTCGAACACTGCTTTTAAATTGTTTTCTATACCGACCGATGGGCCGCATACAATAATCGCACTGGCCAGACACGACGACTGGACTGAAATAATAGTAACAAAAAATAGTCCTCCTCACCAATTTCAGTGGCGGCCAATCTCAGCGGAGATTAGGCGTCTGCGCGGCTCTTAGTCCGATGGGACGGCACGACCCACACACGACCGGAGAGAGATCAGGCGCAGGACCAATGACTTGACGTGCTTTCCGAGGCACGGGGGGTGTCTCGGAAAGCACGTCAAGTCATTGTTATCATACCGCTAACTTCTGGGGATATCATACAGGCAAACTCTGGGCCCCTAGTTACTAAGGAATTCTAATAGAACAACGCAATAGCACTTTTGCCCAACCTGGGGATCGGACCAAAGACCACACGCTCAGCAGCACCATGAGACTAAAACGAGGCAGTTGAATAATAAACAAGTGATAAAAACCTTCGCTTCGCTCAGTCTTCTATATTTGAACCGCTCGCTTCACTCATGATTCAATCCTAGATTCCTTCGCTTGCTCAGTTTTCAATTCGAGTACTCGCGCCACAAAACAACTTTTCAGCCTTGCACAAAAATAACTATTTCCACATCGGTAAAGGCGTCTTTGAGAAATAGGAGGATTTGAGAAATATAATGGCATTACTATTACGAAGTACTTTTATTTGGACGACTGAATAACAAAACCGGCTGTTTTTATATTTGCCAGTAAGGATCATCCTTACTGGCATAATGGCTATTATTTTATAACACTATTTTATTGTTAATTTGAGATAGAACTTGTTTCTGCTCGTGGCCAGCAGAGTTTGAACGTGGCCGCGAAACGCGCCACGTTCAAACTCTTATAGCTTCTTAACCATAGCTTTGACAAATATGGTTTTGGGAATCGACTTTTACATTTTTTTACAAAAATATGTGGTTTATTTCTGTAAAAAAAACGCCATACCGGACGTTCGAAAATGAACTTTCTTGTATTGTGATAAAGTTGAAAAACTATCAAATAAAACTTCTAAAAAATAAAATAGACTCAGGTAACTTAATGTGTCGACAACACTCTGTACCTATCCACACTAATATTATAAAGAGGAGAGTTCTGTAGTTTTGTGTGTATGTTTGTAAAACTAAACTCAAAAACTACTTGACGGTTTCAAAAATTCTTTCACCAGTTGAAAGCTGCTTTGCTCCTGAGTGACATAGGCAATAAGGAAGGGGGGGGGGGCGTGAGCGGGCGAAGCCATTGGCAAAACATAGTACCTACATAATTGGCTATTTGACAGTAGCTATAAATTATAAATATAATTAGTCCGTCAATTGAGTTTAAAAAAATAACAGTAAAATCAATGAATATTCACCAAAATAAAACGCATCAAAACTCGAGAGTGGGGGCTCGTGACGTCAGAATTCAATAGAAATTGTACTAAATTGTGACGTATTGCCAATTTTGAAAGCATCGTATTTCAGCCAATTTTGGTTTACGAAACAAAAGAAAAATTACGGGTTGAATATTTTTTGATAATCTAAGTGACGGACTTATTATAATTTTTCAGTCAAATAGCCAATTCCCATTTTTGTGACTGTACTTGGTCAATGGCGCAATTTTAATGATCCTTATCATCTGAAAAAGATAGTTTTTGATTTAATTGTACCCTAAAGGTGTACCTATTGTTATTTCTTCTTATTACAACACACTAAAAATATCCTTAATAGCAGTTGATAAAGAACACATAATCAAATTCACTTGACTAATAGTCCATTGATGAATTGATTATTAACGCGTAAAGAGCGTGGTACGGTTAATTAATAAGCATTTATGCCTGAGTAACCGCAATGATAATACAGGAACCGCCATTCTTAAGTACATTTATGATAAGATTTATTGATATTGATAGTGACCTTACCACTTCAAAAACTGACAAGTTTTTTTTCTAGGTACTAACTGATATTAAATTTCTACTGAGATAAAGACGAAATTTAAGTAATTGCTATGCGTCAAGTTTCAGATTGACGCTTCTTTATGAATCGACCACAGAAGAAACTTTAAAAATAAGAATTTGTACTAAAAACTACTCTCACTTCCAAATTTTATTTATTCATAAACTCTTATAACAAGACATTACAATAGGATCTTAGGACTAAACTGTATAAAACGCAATGTTTGATCTACATTTATTTATGGAGTAACGCCAATACCTGATTTGAATTTCGTAAACTAGTAAAATAAATTAATAAACTGAACACAGACTACAAAACACGTTTGTAGTAGTTATTAGTAAGTTGTACGAGAGGCTTAAATTCATAACTACAAGTGGTAAATGTGTAAACTGGTGAGGCTGACACTCGTACTACTGTAAAAGTACCTAAAGAACTAGTAATGGCTAAATTAGACAAATATTAGAACTACACACATCCTTAGGAATTCAATATGGGACTGGAAATAAACTGCAGATCTGCTTTTTTCCATTTATGATAAGAATATGGGTAATGGAAATTATGTAAAAAGTAAATAAGTATAGATAAGCAAAAAAATAATTATTGAAAAGAAGCAATGATAAACAAATGGCATGCCTGACTGCAATGCTATTGATGTATTCAAATAAAGAGAAAAGTAAACAATATTGTACACTTAAACACATATTTATTTTAATAAGTTGTGTGACAATGTATGGAAGGAGTTTAATACATGGAATAATTGACATCCCATACATTGATATGCCATGCATAGAATACCTCAACATGACAATTTTCACACAAGTCCATAATACTAATTTTGGTCTAAGTTGATGCACAAACAGAACTTGAGATAATTATGGAATCCAATACATACATCACTATACCATACCTAGTGCAAGTACGAATTAGTTATTTCTTATAATTAAACTTCGTCTAAAATTCATAATGTCGTATATCTTACCTAATGGGAAGAAATGACAAATACAATATAATTAAACAAAGTTCATATAATCTAAAGGTTAGATACAAAATCATATCCTCAACAATATAGTGTTAAAATATTTTACTATTCGCGTCACAATAGGTGGATATTAAAAATTAAATTGCACTGAAATATTGTCAAAACTAGTAGTAGTAGTAATAGGTTAACCATAATTAAAATTAAGTACAGTCACGAACAATAAGGAGTGGTTTATGCCGATATAATATAAATTAGACTATTTATTTAATATAATCATACAACCTGTACCATACTAGTAATTACAAAACACATTGACCCTTGTTTTTTCTTTCTTCTTAATTTATGAGAAACCTGTTTTAAAGCAATGATTGAGTAATACAAAATGAGAATATTTAAAGCCTCGTCATGAATTTTTTTAATTATGTAGTTACTCCTCAGAATATTAAAATTCTTATGTAAAACATGTCAGATTTAGCACATTACAACAATGCATACTATAATTTATTCTAAGCATTAAGGATTGTAATTTATACCAAGAAGGTACCACATGCACATTAGTTCTACTAAATAATGGAAGCCAAAAAAATATTATTGCTTTAAATAAAATATAGTTTTATTTTAACTTTAATAAATAGGTATAAACCATCAAATGAAATCAATTTCATTACCTTATACAAATGAGAGAACTATAAAATAGCAATTTTATAAAATTTTAAATAATTATGTACAGTAGCCAATAATGTATTGTGATGGCAATAGCACTTAGTATACAAGTTTAAGACTGGTTTTAAATGCAAAAAACCATTTATTATTGCTTGTGGCTGTACAGGTTAATGAAGATACACAATCACACATAATTGCCATTAGATAATCAACATTTTCACAACAGTACAATAACGGTAATGTTTGTACAACTAGATCTTAGGTAATTTATTGGCTCACACAAATATATTCACAGACGTAACTGTCAGATTGATTTATTGCAATTCTCTTGCTTCCTGGCTTAAGCTGGCAACTGCAGTTTCTTTCCTTTCAATACTAGAAAAAAAAAGAAAATTTTTGTTATTGCATCAACATAAAATTACAGGTTTACTAATTGGATAACAAATAACACTCACTGTATGGTATCATTAAAATAAAGCCAAGGAATTATTTTGTCAATACTAAGCTCATGATTGAATTTCAAAGAAGCAGTACAAAGAAGAATGCATTATTACCTTTTGTAATGTAAAGATAGAAGAAATCACAGTATAACACAGTTTGCACAACTCCAGAGATGATAGCAATCAGCTCATAGTGATCCTCCACAACATAGCGATATACCTGAAAACAGAAGATTATAATCATTATTCTCAGTTTGGCAATAAATAAAACATATTATTATGAATAGCTGCACATCAAGCATATAATGGACAGTGGAGAGCTACCACAGACTTAATTTTGGGTCAAGAAATTGATAAGTCAAATGTATTGTGCCACTTAATGAAATTGCTTATCACAAACTACTTTAGTTTTTATTAAATTTAAACTTTGGCATTAAATTTTTAGTTTATATCTCTAGAATCATTCATGTTATGTGGAAACATGGTCATACATTGAAATAATATTTATGAAGGCATTTAATTCTCATTGAGAGAAGCAGTTAAACTTTACTTACCCAGTTTAAGAGGTACAAAGCTCTGTATGATCCAAGGGCAAACAGGTAGTGGGATGTAATACTCTCAGCCTCCCCAGTCTTCGAAACCAAGAACAACTGTGGTAAGATAGCCACAGACTCCAAGTAAATTGAGAATGTCCATAGTACCTGGAAAAATGACAACAGTACTAATTTATATAAGTACAATTTGATTAGATCAACAGATATACCATACAGAAGATAATTATCAACTACAAAGTTGTACAAGCATCTGATTAAACAATCCTTTATATTTATGTAAAACAGTTTTCAATCCACAACATGTATGTGGTGCAAGTGTTATGGACATATTTGAAACTTCATAACTGATCATGAAAAACATACTAACCTCCATCACTGTGAACTCGTGGTTTATCAACAAAGCCATAACCAGTGTAGGTACCAACAAGAATTCGATCCTGAATGTATCGTGGTTGTGGTCATAAGTAGCTTTGAACTTGACATACATCAGGTAAACAGTGGCGTATGAGGCCATAATGAACACCATCTTCATGAACGTATTGTATGCCGAGATGTAATTGGTGAGCAGATCCAAGTAACGCGCCGTGTACACCACGGCGAAAAGTATCTGAGACTTTCCTGATATACCTGAAAATGCAAACCAAATTGAAGAAGTTGTACACGGAAAATACATACATAATGTGCCGGTTGATTGGATCATTTTGAACACGATATAACTTACCCGCACATGATCTGGTTTTCCATATTTTTAGTAGTAATATGATAATAGCTAAAAGATGGGATAGATCACCAAGTAAACGGAAAATATTCATTTTTCACAAAAATGCTTATCTCAGTTACGCCGCGTACACTATCATTCAATTCAAGCAAAAATGACGTGGCTGATTGACATGACACAATTGACACAACTTTTTAATTAATCCCACAACAATTATTTGTGTGGCAAGACTAAACCAATAACGAAAATATTTTAATGTTTTAAAATACTATTTATTATTCCATATAAGATCATCCATCATCATCATTATCCTTTTAAACGCGGCTCAAATTTTCCGCAAGTTTTGCAGGTCGGGCACGCCGCAATTGCGGCGGTAAGACCCCTCTTTGAGGAGTGGCTAGATAGGCGTCACGGCATTCCTGACCTACCGCCTGAAACAGGTCTTTACCGGACACGGAAGTTTCAGGAGGTACTAGTGTCGGATAAAGAAGGAAGAAACGCCTGGGTGTCACCACTGTGAGGATCGCCCGAAGAAAACGATAGAGCATATGGTGCAGGATTGCCCCGCTTGGGCCGAGCACCACCGTGTCCTCACGACGGCGATAGGCGGGGACTTCTCGCGCCCTCGGGCGGCTTGCTGTCGGACCATGGACCATACCCGGGTCGAAGGCGCTTTGTGTTCCACGCGGCTCTTTAGAGGGCCAAAGTCTGCCGGGGTCGCGGGACTTACGAATTACCGTGACCTGAGAACGTAAAGGGCTATTGAACAACACCGTGGATTTTAGTCAGTACGAGTCTGACAGTCCCTCCCTCTGCCATGGGTGGGAGGACTCATTTGATGATATTACCACGATAAAAAAGTCTTGAGTGTTGGCGCGGACTCTATTATCAATATCTAGAGTAGTCTGTGCTCTAGAGGCAATATAATGAGCAATAGGTCCGCGCCACGACTTATGTCATATGAAAAAATTATACAAATTTTATCTGTCAGTTGGATAGGGTATGCATCCTGCCATGCATGCAGGAAACCCATCGCCTTCAAATGAAAATGTATATGAAGAAGCCAATCGTATCAATATTTTTGCCAACCAAGTAGGTACAATCATACCTCATTCATTCTTGACCAGATAACTGTGACCTAAAAGCCTAATGTTCAAAGTTATTTTATCATCATGATGTTTTCGTGACGTTTGACAGACCAACCAAAATAACCTCCTTTCATAACGTCAAGTATACCGTGTGGTAAACAGAGGTTATAAAATAAAACGATGTCTTTTTGTTTTATAAATTAAAGAATTAATTCTGCAATAACTAAAGTGCTCATTTTCTAGTTTGTGTTATCGGTACTTTAAATCATCGAAAATGGTGAGGCATAACAATCAGTTGCCGAATAATCTGACGCAGCTACAAAACTTGATCAAACGGGACCCTGAATCCTACAAAGAAGAATTCCGTCAACAACTTGCTCACTTTGAAACAACATTGGAAATTTTCAACTTGAATCCCACACAGTACAACAAAAAACTAGACGAACAAGCTATGTTCTTGGCTCAAGTAGCCCAGTGCTACCTCAATGAAATGAAGTTATTTCCTCAGAAAATAGTTGATGTTTTAAAAACACACAACACAGTTCTTCACAATGATATGCGGCTTTCTTTGTGCAAATGTCTCATTTTATTGAGAAACAAGAATTTCATCACTGCTTTTGATTTATTAGAACTGTTTTTCTTATTGCTGAAATGCCAAGATAAAAATTTGAGAGAATTTCTGAAAACTCATATCATATCAGATATTAAAAATATGAACATGAAACATAAAGATATGAAGTTTAATTCTACACTACAGAACTTTATGTTCTCCATGTTACAAGACTCTAATCCTAAAGCAGCAAAATTATCTCTAGATATACTAGTAGAATTATATCACAAAAACATTTGGAATGATCAGAAGACAGTTAACATAATTGCTGACATTGGTTGTTTCTCCAAAATAACTAAAGTTATGGTTGCCTCATTGAAATTTTTCTTGGGCAGAGATGAGGAAGAAAAAGAGGAAAATTCAGACAGTGAAGATGAAATAGATCCTAGAGATACAATGATTGCAAATAAATTCAACAAAAAAACTAGGAAAAGGGATAAAATGGTAGAAAAGGTCAAGAAACAGGCAAAAAAAATGAAAAAGAAGAAGCAAAAAGCCCCAATATTTAACTTCTCTGCTTTACACCTGATAAACAATCCTCAAGGATTAGCTGAAAAGTTGTTCAAAAAATTGGAATCATCTAATGATAGATTTGAAGTTAAGTTAATGTTGTTGGATGTTATTTCAAGATTAATTGGATTACATGACTTATTCTTGTTCAACTACTACCCATTCATTGCAAGATTACTTCTACCTCATCAACGAGAAGTAACTCGTATCTTGTTATTTGCTGCCCAAGCTTCTCACGAACTTATTCCACCTGAAGTTTTGGAACCTGTAATGAAAGCAATAGCAAATAATTTTATAACTGAGAGGAATTCCACTGACGTCATGGCAGTTGGTTTAAATGCTGTGAGAGAAATATGTGCAAGATGCCCTCTTGCTATTGGTGAGGATTTACTTCGCGATTTGGTTCAATACAAAACATACAAAGAGAAATCAGTGATGATGGCTGCAAGATCTTTAATACAGCTGTACAGGCAGTCAATGCCTGATATGTTACATAAAAAAGACAGAGGCAGACCAACAGAAGCTTCTGTAGAATTGAAAAACAAAAAGTATGGTGAAACAGAAATTAAGGACTACATACCTGGTTCAGAGGTATTATTGGAGAAAGACGAAATTAAAGAAACAGAGAAAAATAAATCTAAGAGATCTAACAAAAAGAAAGATGATTCAGATAGTGAAGAATGGGTTGATGTTGCTTCTTCTGATTCGGAAATTAACATAACAGATAGTGAAGAAAGTGATGATGATGATGATGATAAAGAAGAAGAAGTAGAGGATGCGGAAGTAGAGGAAGAAGAAGAAAATGAAAATAATGAGGATGAGGACAACAAGGATACTAGTAATAAAGTAGATAAAATGAAAGAACCAAACAAAACTACGACAGACAGAAAAATTTTGAAAGCCAGGCGTAAATCATTAGAAAAGAAAAATAAGGAAGAGAAGGTACAGATTGCACGAGAAATAGCCATGGAAACTATTTTTACTGATGAAGATTTCAAACGTATTGAAGCAGCACAACTTAAAAAGGCAGTTGGTGGTACTAAACGTAAAAGCAACATAACAGAGGAGGAAGATGAATCAGGAGAGCTAGTGCAACTGTCTGCTATAGAAAACATACATAAAAAGAGGAAACATGACAAGGATGCTAGGTTAGATAGTGTCCTAAAGGGACGAGAAGAGAGAGATAAATATGGATATAAAGATAGAAGGAAGAATATCCACTGTTCTAAAACTAACCGGGAGAAAAGGAAGACCAAGAACTACCAAATGGTTAAACATAAAGCTAAGGGAAAGATAAAGAGGTCCTTTAAAGATAAACAAATAGCATTCAGAAATTATTTAATCAAACAAAAAAAAATGCGTTGATTTATGTACACAACAATTGCTTGATAATAAAAAATACATTTAAGGAATTTAAGATTTATTTTTTAATGCCGAGTGTCATCTGTATACACCTCCGGGAATTTTAATATAATGACGTCCGGCTGCCCGCTAAACTCGTGCAGGTACAGTTAATGGCAAAAGTAGATGATCAAAATGTCGATCGAAATGCAACACTAATGAATGGAGTTCGCGTTAGACCTGTGTAGATGAAATAGTAGTAAATGTTTGGTAAATTACAATCACATTTGAATCACTTCGACACACAGTTCTGAGGGAAACTCTGTTCATTAGTATTGAATTTCTGATTTTGATCATCTACTTTTGCTATTAACTGTACTCTGCATGAAGCGATAGATGAGGCACCGTGATCCTTGTGGGCACAGTTCCTGTAAACATAATAAACAGTTCTAATCCAAATACTATATAGAACTGTTTATGATGTTTACAGGAACTGTGCCCACAAAGTTGTGTGCGGGGTGCATACGGCGAACATCAGATTTTTTCTGACTGAAACTTATAGTACGCGGTCGCGCTAAAAGTACACCTAGATCTAGGACCATGACATTACTATCATTAAGAAAATGAAAAGTTTGGCATAAAGGCCTTGAAGCTATGCCAGAAACATAAAAAAAACTGTGCAGAATTGTCAAAAGTGACAGCTTAGTTGGGTTCTTCGAGATTTTTTTTTTCTGAATTTCACTAAATTGTAATAATTAGGAATTTGAAGTCCGATTATACCTATTACAAATATTTTTCCAATATATAATTATGTTAAAACCCAAAGCATTGACCCAGGTGCTTAGCCAGGCGAACACAGGGGGAGTTGAAAACACATTGTAGGTGTCATAATATTTACAAAGTTTATGTCGTACGTATTCGTTATAAATTTAGTCATTGATGTACTTTAATACCAAACATTTTCAGGCTGTTAAATCATCAAGGAGCACTCTTGGCATATTCTGGTTATAATGACAAAGATGCAAGAGTTACAGCAGCAATCGCTAGCAATGTATGGTCAGCATACGAAAAGCACGGAAGGAACGTTTTCAAAGAAGATAAACTGCATCTGATATTGGTTGACTGTGCGAATGGAAAAATTGCTATAACACAAGTTGCCAATCTGTTACTGTGCCTTTATGCTAAAGAAACTGTTGGATTTGGTATCCTTAAGGAAAAAATCAATGCTATAGCTCAATACCTTGAAGGACCTCTAAAACAAGTTGCAAGTTCATAACATTTCGAAATTTTCTTGTAAGGATATCAATTATTGCTTAATGTTTTTGTATGTTTATAGTCTATTATAAAAAATGATAAGAACTATTTGTCTAGCATAATGTACATTTGATATTAAACTTAGAATAATATGTAAAACATTTTTATTTATTTTTAAGTAGGCAATAGTTGGGAGTTTAGTCTCTGCATGCAATAGGTATGATGACAACATCAATAAATTGCAAATCATATTAGTCTGTCATCTAGAGTTTGAAAAATAATGGACACATATTTTTTTATCCATTGATTCAAATGCATTTTGATGGACACAAAGATATAACACATCACAATTTGTGAGTGGGGATGTCAGCAAGCTGCTGCTAAAAACTGCTTGCTTGTGGTGTTTATTAGCAATTTTAAAAGTGTTCTGTTTTCATCACTGATTTTGATTGATTTATCAAGGTCTTTATTTAAAACATGAGTTAATACAATCCTGTTTACAAATGATCTTATTCTATTTGTATACAAAACATGGTTCATTTTGTTACATAGGCTATTTATCGCCTTTACAAACATTTATGCATATTTTTCTTAATTGTAATAACATTGATTAGTTGTTGAAACGCTACGGGTTGTCAATATGTGCAAGTCTTAGTATGGACCCACATAATATTTACAATGATCGTGTTACAAAATGTACATTTATATTATAATACGAAGTTATTATAAAATATAAGGTTAGTAGCGGGTAGGTGTGCATAAAAATCGCGAAGTAACGGCCGGTAAAGCGGCGTCGGCTAGTAAGCGAGCTATTGTCATGATACGTCATGGAGGAAATAGTGATGCGGGAGTCGATATCGATTGTACGTTCGAGCATAGGGCAAGGTGCGTAATCTGGTTTTACCAATTGCTGATACTAGTATATTACTATGTTTTGGGTTTTTATGTAGATAAAATTTACGCGAAATTTTAATTATAAAATCTTTTAGAAATGGATACTTAATATGTTTATGAAGTGTTTTAAGGTTTGTGCGAAATGGTGTGTTAAATGATAATTTTAAAGCTTTATTTTGAATGACTTGAAGTTTGTTATACTTGGAGTCGGCCACACTAGACCACACAGGTGCTGCGTAAGTTAAGCATGGTCTCACCAAGGTAGAATAGATAAGTAGTTTAGTAGAAGGGCTAAGAGTGGACTTGCGATTTAGAATAGGTTTTAGTGAATTAAGAGCTTTTGCACCTTTCCTCACAGTCAATTCGATATTTTTATTCCAGTTCAGTTTCTTATCTAGTATTAACCCTAAGTATTTCACTGATTCGCGCCAGGTTATCTGGAAATCGTCTATCTTAACGATTCGTTTCGGAAATGTTCGTTTGCCAGAGAAGAGTATACCCTCGGTTTTGTCTGAATTCACTTTCAGCTTCCAGGTCTTAAAATATTGGCTGAGTAAATCCAAAGAGAACTGCAGGCGCCCAGCAATTATGTCGACATCTTTGTCGGTCGTGAAGGTGGCAGTGTCGTCAGCATAGATGGCTAAGTGTGTATGAGCCTGTTTAGGTATATCATTTGTTTTCATCACTAGTTTACATAACAAAAGAAAAAATATGGGTCGAATATTTTTTTATAATCTATCATTCTATCCGATGGACTAATAAATTTCATCAGTTAACCTATTGTTCATAATAATTAGAAGATAATCATTTTATGATTCAACATATGTGTGGTACGCAAGCAGATAAAACTGCAGGAAATGCTTTATATCCTTTTGTTTTTTTGATGCAATAGGATAAAGCTAATGTTTTCTGATACTAGCTTCTATTAAAAACAAAAAAAGAATATCTTATCAGGTGTAGATAAACTACTTCAAAGTCCAAATTTTTTAAATGTTCATTTCCCTTGCTAGAGAAAAAATAACTTCTAAACTTAGCTGTTGGCACAGTAAAAATAGTCCTATCCAATTTCGGCCAGGCCAGGCAATCTCACTGCACAGGCACAGATGCACTATCTGTTCCTTTATTCTCATAGTCCGATGATGTGACGGCAATCCGACGCGACCGGAGATATATCAGGCGCAGGACCAATGGCTTCCAAGTCATGGGGAGTATTATCCCTCCAAAACGAAGAATGCTTCTGAGAAATTCTAATAGAAAGATCCAATAGCACTTTTTGTCCGACCTGGGAATGGAACCAAGGAGCCAGGACCCAACGCTCAGCAGTCTGTTGGCAAAGTATTCAACAAAGAAAACAAAATCACCATTTTTGAGAAGAAAATCGACTTAAAAACAGTTTCGTCCTAGAAATCTCTACATGCCTAGATAGTTTGGGAAACGGCTGGATATGAGTATACCATAATGGCCGTGGCTTTGGTATTCGGCTTCGCATACCTTATTTGATTTATTTCTATGATTTTTGAGGAAAGAAAAATTCAGTTGCGAGTGGGACTCGAACCCGCGTCTTCTGGATAGAAGTAGGTACTGCACACGCCTTGCCAATAATTAGGCTATCGCAACCACTCGTTTTTAAAGCAATCTATGATTCCCTTGTTTTTGGAAGGTTTTACCCGTTGCTCCATCTATTGGAAGATTATCAAACTATTTACTTTCCTTCTCTATGAAAACGTGGCGTTAAAGCTAAGCTAGTCTATAGCTGTTTCCCGGGTCGACGGCGCGTTGTGTTCCACGCGCGCCTCAAGGAGTGTCAGCATAATGACGGGGCCTGTAGAGGGCCATAGCCTGCCGGGGTCGCGGGACTTTCCCATTACCGTAACCCCGGTACGTAAAGGGCTAGTGAAGGACACCGTGGATTTTAGTCAGTACAAGTCTGACAGTCTCTCCCGCCCTGCCCTGGGTGGGAGGACTCATTTGATGATTTTACCACGATAAAAAAAAAAGTCTAAGCTGTTTAGCTAAATCGTGCATTTGTAACATAAACGGCCGTTTATGTTTTGAATGCACGATTTAGCTAAACAGCTATATTTCAAGTGTTGACAATGTGTTATAAAATTAAGTTATTGCCTTTTCTACAGTAATAATAGACCACATTTTGTATTTTTGATTCTATTTACGAGTTATGACATTTTTTCGATTGGCGGCGCTAGTGGACTGTAAGGCAGAACAAATTATAAGCGACTAGCACTATGCCCGCGACTTCGTCCGCGTGGGTTACGTACTTTCCTAATTCCCCCTTTTCACCCCCTTAAAGGTTAAATACCCAAAAACCCCTTCTTAGTGCTCCCCTACATTATAATAGGAAGCCGTGTGCAAAATTTCACATTCCTAGCCCCAGTAGTTTCGGCTGTACGTTGATATGTCAGTCAGTCAGTTCTCCTTTTATATATATAGACGATGAGGACGCGTCCGTAGCAGTGTGGACGGTAGTTCGGACCGTTCGCGGACGCACAAATATCCAGCCCGCCAGAATCTGTTCTGACGTCCGAATGCTCAAGGGCGGACCACTCAATAAGCTGCGTCTCTCAGCTGCGGCTGACGGACGCGTCCTGTATTTTGTTCTCAGGTTATTGCGTATAAATCTAAAAAACATAATTATGTTCATGTATATTTTACTTTGGCAAGAATATGATTGTAGCCTTTGCCTTGTTAAAAAAAAGTGACACTGACAGTAGCAACTGTCATTTCGACTCTTGTGTTGGCACCTCTGGTGCAAAATTTGTTGTCAAATTGCCGCAAAGTTGTGTGTAGTTTATTGAAGATAGTTTCGTTGTTTTGCTACAAGATTTTTGCCCAAATATTTTGCGATAAGGCTACACAATGAATTTATCTGACGATAATACATTTGGAAATGGGCTTCTCTATGTGGGATTTAATCAAGATCAAGGTAATGGGGCTAATCTAGTTGTTGTTCATTTGCTTGCGCTTCAATGTACAAATAGGTTTACTTACATTTTTGTTTTGCAATCTTCAGGTTGTTTTGCTTGCGGAACGGAGAATGGATTTCGGGTGTTCAATAGCGACCCACTTAAAGAAAAGGAGCGACAAAATTTCGCTGAAGGCGGTCTATCTTACGTAGAGATGTTATTCAGATGCAATTACATGGCATTAGTAGGCGGTGGTAAAACCCCCGTGTATCCCCCGAACAGGGTTATTATATGGGATGATTTGAAGAAAGATTCTGCAATATCACTTGACTTTAACAGTCCTGTTAAGGCTGTGAAGCTACGAAGAGACCGCATTGTTGTTGTGTTGGGTAAAGTCTACAGATTACTTGTTCATTGTCAAGACAGCTGTATTTTTGTTATCATTGACTTTAGGAATTGAAAGTAATGTTTCATTACTAGAGGCAGAAAATGTTAATGTGTCTAATAAAGCAGTTTAAAAACTAGCATTTGGTATTAAAAATAACATGTTTATGTATTTCAAAGTTAAAATCAACATTATTCTCAATTATTTTCATTTAACCTTCACTTTTCAATTAAAATAATAACTGTTTGCAGAGAACTTGATCAAAGTATACACATTCACGGCTCAGCCACAGATGCTGCATGTGTTTGAGACATGTCAGAACTCCAGAGGACTGTGTGTGGTATGTCCTAACAGCAATAATGCTCTGCTTGCATACCCCAGCCGTAAAACAGGACATGTACAGGTAAACTTTGAAGATTTTTTTAAAACTATTTTGTTCCACTTTGTGCTGTTTTCTAATGCTTAAATCACTTTTTTAATGCCATTATAACAGGTCTACTTTATCTAGTGACTTAAAATAATAATACTAGTCTATCTTGAATTTATGAATATAAATAGTCATAGTAAATGAAATGCTTTTTAAATTCTACCTGTCCTTGTATTTTAGCACATCAAAATATAAAACAGAATGATTGTAGTTCTGTTCATTTATGAATAAACATTTTCCTTATCCTGAATGTTATCCATCTATTGTAGGCCTACTTTTTCATGTACCTGTCGCTAAATTATAGCAATGATTAGGTTAAATTAAAATGTAATAACTTATTATATAAATACTAATTATATATTTATATACTAAATTGAAAAACTAAAGTCAAATCTCAATATTACTTTCTTAAAATAAAGGAAAACTTCTTCTTGAAATAAATGAAAACTTCTTTGTGTTAAATATTTTGCAATTGCTGCATAAAAATTCTATTCAGTCAATGGCATGTTTATTCCTAAATAGTTGGTGGAATTAAGCAGTCACGCAGGTCCAAGTACAGCACCAGAGGGGCACTTGATAGCTGCACATGAGGCTCCACTCAGTTGCCTGGCACTGAATGTAGGTGGCACCAGACTGGCTACAGCCTCTACTAAAGGCACACTAATCCGAGTGTTTGATACAGCCACTGGACAGAAACTGGCTGAACTCAGGAGAGGAGCACATCAGGTAAATAACTAATTAATTATTTACTACAAATTACATTACATCACAAACTTGATATTGCTTAGGTGCCACCATATAATGAAGTGATTGCCAACTTAGATGATGTGTAATTATTGTGTGATGTCATCTGAACTTATTTTGCTTATCACCTGTTTTCAGGCGACAATTTATTGCATAAACTTCAATCACTCAAGCACTAACTTATGTGTCACATCAGACCATGGAACAGTCCACGTGTTTAGTCTTGAAGATGAGAAACTAAACAAACAATCCAGTTTGGCCACAGTCAATTTCTTGCCAAAATACTTTTCAAGCAATTGGAGTTTTTGCAAATTTACCATCCCAAATGGTCCTCCATGCATCTGTGCATTTGGGGTTGATAAAAGTTCCATCATTGGTGAGTACAGCTGATTTGATAATGAAGATTATGTACTTGCTTACTATGAGCTATATTTCAAAATTTGTTTACCATATTATTATCTAATCTAAGTTCTGTTACAGTTATCTGTGCCGATGGATCTTATTACAAATACAAGTTTAATGAAAAGGGGGAATGTACAAGAGATGTTTATGCCCAATTCCTGGAGACATCTGAAGACAGATAAGTATATTGCACCTCAGAGAGGATGAGATTATAACAAACTGTAAGCCGAAAGTGAGTGTATAATTGAGTTTGTCTCCTGTGAGCTCATTTTCATGGTATTTGTTAAATGTTTCGTGTGATTTATTAGTGATATATCAACCAGAAATTTAAAGAATTATAATATTCAACATAGTTTTAAAGATCATAATATATGTATATTTAAAAATAAAATTTAACTTGTTTTTCAAGTTTCTTAGATGTGAAACTATTGCACATATCATGAAGCCACAATTTCCATTTTGTATGTATCAATTGCATTCTGATTTTGGAGACAGGCTCATTTATAAACAAATATAGGCAATTACAAGATTACACAATTCTTTCCATAACAAACAGACCCATAATACGAAGAAAAAAAAAAACATTACCCCGTACATCTCAGCTTCGCTTAGATTTTAATGTCAAACACAAGATGTAGGATTTTTATGGAAAGTATTGTATGACTACGAAAGCTGTGTAAAAAAGGGGTTCAAGCTATTGAGGTATTTAAATCATAAAATTTTCATGATTAAGCCAATAAGTTGTCTTTCACATAGACTCGGAGTAGATATCGAACTGCAGGCCTGAAACGACCACTTATACTCCTATTGATTCACTTCGTAAATTTCCAGGAACGTCATTGGCTTTTTTTATGGTTAAACGCACAAGCAGAATAGCTTGTTATTAACATAGACTTATGGCATGGACTGTGCATTAGCTAGTTAAAATTGCCACACTCTCTAGAAAGAACAAGGTAGGACCGTTTAGCCCTTTCTTGTACAACATAATTAATGTTTAGGTAATTTAAAGGAATTTTAAACAATTTAATTTCACATTTGGCTAGGGAAGATTCTGTCCATGGTATAAGAAAAAAAAACACTACAAAAAAAATCTACTTGGTCGAAATTTTTTTATCCACCGTCCGGGTCCCCAGATACTGTAACAGAGCAGTTGAAAATGACACAAATGACAGAATGACATTCGAAATCAACGGAGGAGGTATCATACCCATACCTACTCTGTTACAAGACTATGTTCAGATGACATGCATTTCTGCTAGTGTCATTAGAAAAATGATTAATGAAGTTGCTCGGAATTCACGACGTGAATCATTAGGAATATTGCTAAGTAGCCGTTTTAGACCTGCAGTTCCATAAAGTACAATATTGCTCATAACACGAATGACTTAATGCGGAGCAATGAATCACGCACGCAACAATCACAATGATATAAATTACTGCGTACTGTAAAAAATATCATTAGTAAACTAACTTTCATTCCATGTAAGCTTGCCGTGAAAAAAAAAACATCTAATGCTTTGATTTATAAATAAAAGAAATACGATATACATTTTGTAAATTTATAATATGCGAGAAAATTTAAGTAGTATGTAGTTCAAAATAAACCTAATGTTATTTTATATTACCTGATGTTTGAAAATTATAAAATTGATGTTTATTACAATGTTGATGTGTTCTTTCTTATGTTAAGTAAAATAATATTAACAAATGGCTAATTACTGTACCTATATGAAAGAGTAAAACAATGTATAGAATTGATGTCTTAAGTTTTCAAGGAATGATAAGACTAGCTTTTCACCACTTGTGGACCCTACTCATTCAGTTTGAGAATATTTTTGTGTTATTAAATTTGTTAAAATTGAAGACTGGATCGTTGATCAAAACTTGTTAGTTGCTAAAGTGTCGCAAAATTGCGCATTGTGTAGAATTAAAGTTAGGTGAGTACTTCTTTATTGAGATATTGACACAAATTGTTTCTTTATTTTACTCACGACGATGATTTATCAAGATTGTTAATATGACTTTATAAGTGACATTGTATGATATTGCAATTGTGTTATTATAATGGACAAGTATCTTAACTTTTCCTTTTTTTTTTAATAAATAAAAAAGTAATTAGTAAAAAAATGTGATATGGTGGTGCAAACAAGGCCAACCAAAGAATGTCAAACATACTTTTGTACAAGATTGCCTATATGGATAAATTCGATAATAAACCTTTTGGGGCAGATTATAAGAAGATTTATTTAATGCATTCAAATTTGATTAACATGATTGTGGTTTTCCATGTACTTTTAATGCTACTTCTTCTATCGTGCCTTTCTATGATTGTTTAAATGAACCTTTACTCAGTATAACAAGTATTATTTTAATAATGTTTCACATCTTTTTGATCTCGGCAACAAATTTTGTCTCCTCATGATGACTTCCGTTCCGAATGGATATAATTATATTTATCGTCGCAGTGTACCTACTCTACCGTTTATTAAAAAAAAATGTTTTTGTGGTTCAATGAAGCTGTATATTATTTTGTCGATAAGTGACGAGGCTCACAATGCATTGCTTTAAAATACTAATTATAATTATTACTGTCAATACGGAAATGGTTAAATTAAATATGATTCATTTATTTGTGATATCGGGTTCTAAAAAATCCACTCTACCAGAGTCATAATATGCATTCATTGCATTTAAATTATTCTCATATCGTCTACTCTATACATAACTTGCGCAATAAAAACGAATATTGGTATTATAAAATGGCCTTTTTAGATCCCTTATTTCAAGTGCTCGACTTTTAAACCTTTCGTTCAGTGTTAAATATACTTTTGCTGTTTTTATGTATGTACGATATTTGGTAATTAGCAGCTGTAGATTATAATATATATATTTTTTTAAGAATCATATTTTTTTTTGTAATGTTTGTTAACCATGCAATGTCCTTTAATTTTAATCATTTTTTAAAATTAAATTAAGTATATTTTTATAAATGTCTATTATTTTTACACAATTGCTAAAAAAAGGTATGTTTAAAGGGTTCATGCATGAACGTTTTAACCAATTTCAATGAAAACATGTTGGGGAGGAAACCCAAGATTTATATTACAGTCGCTTATAAGAACCTATAAAGAAATTCTCCACAGAACAGTACCCCGACTGTAATAAAAATGTTGGTTTTCCTTTTTAAGTTGTTTATCATCTAAAATCATTCTTCAGTTCAGGTTTTGACGAGGGTGTTTATATTTATTTAGTTTGTTTTTACTTTCACACAATCATGTCTAAGTCATATCATTTTTTTTTATTGAGAGAGACTGTATTTTCTTTAATAAGTAAAAATCGGCGTATTTCCGAAATAAAACTCTTATTAAACTATGTATTTAACTTATTCGAAACATAAACAAACAATAGGTTGTTTTTTATCTTGATTGAGCGATACAGCTCTGTCTCGCTCTTGTTTTGTGACGTCACCAGTTTTCAGTTTTAAACGTTTTCCTTCCGAAAAAAATTAGGTGCAAAGAACTGTTTCTAAACAAAGAAAAAACCCGAAGCATTTGTGTTCGATGAGAACCTGCGTCAGGCGGAAGGTGAAGACGCCGTGGCGCCTATTGGCCCTTTCCTCAAAGAGGGGTCTTATCATACCGCCATCGAGGCAGCGGATTCGCCTTGGCCGGAGTAACCTGGAGCTCTAGGTATATGTTAGACCGATACCAATACTTCGTTGAAAACTGCATTAAATTTCATGCGGTACATTTTGTGTGATGCGTGTTCAAACATACAGAAAGACAAAAATTCAAAAACTGCTGTTTTGGATTGAAGATTAGAAATGATTAAATGCTGATGAGAATTTATTAGATGCGTCAAAAACTGATGCATGATTATGATTAAAAAAAAATGATCTATTTAATACAGATTTATTAATTATCTTTTTAATACATCTATGAAGGTATCTCTTGGTATTCTAATATTTGCCACACTACGCATTTTCTTCTTTCCATCCGCTTGCTGTTTCAACAGCTTCTTCCTACGAGTGACATCGCCACCGTACTGAAACAGAAAAATAGTTTATCTCATTGATTATTTGTGCACACATTGATTGGCACTCTACGATTTTTCGGCAAGGAAGTGTTATGATTGTATGTTCTGCAAAGTTCACGCACGAAGGGTTCCGTAAAATTTTTAGTTACATCACATATTTTCTCAAAATAAGGAGTCGGCCAAATCAATAAAATCGGCCTCGAGACTCCTTTCTAATTCTTCGATATTGGTTTTTCAAAGTTTCGGATCGATCGCGATAGGGAAAACTTGAGTAGGTTAATAACTTGAGTGGATATCATAGATAAACAACTCATTTGAAATTAGTTGGACTTCTACTCCCAACACTTCCTACGTGCGGAATTTCGGCCGGACCGAAAAGTTCGGCCAATAGGCCGAATCAAAACCGAACTTTCTTCACACACTACTGGTGGACCACCTTGTGTAAAGTATATTATTATGTATAGTCAAATCTATCAATGTATCGCATGACCCCGATTAAAACATTGAATAGCAAAGTCTTGTATTAATAATATTTTACATACCAATTTAGCTGTAACGTCTTTTCTGTATGCCTTGAGGGTTTCTCTAGCAAAAACTTTTCCCCCGACGACAGCTTGAATGGCGACCTAATTAAAACATAATCTATATAATATTCAAAAATACTTGTTAAAGAGCATTAGAGAAATCTTTCATTGTTACCTGCACCATCTGCCTTGGTATCATTTCTTTTAGTTTTTCAGTGAGTCTCCTAGCATTGTACTCTAATCGACTGGTATGCACTATGGTGGATAGTTCGTCAACTAATACGCCATTTATGAGAATGTCCATCTGAAAAGTGGAAATAACTTCGTTAGTAAAAAATAAAAAAAAAAGTAATCTGTTAAATCTCAATCGAATATGAACCTTCTAGTTTTGAAACAAAGTTGAAAATCTATTAATAAAAAATTACAGTTCGGGGGTGATGGCGTCTGTACCAAAAACAACTACTGTATGAATGCGTAAAAAAGTAAAAGTGATCAATTTTATTATTATCACTTATGTGAAAATCGAAAGTAATAAAAAATCGTACCCTAACTAACGCGCTGGGATGAAACCCATAATCCTGATAATCGAAACTCGCGAACCCCGAAGTAATGCTCTTGAGCGTGTCGTGGAAGTCGATCACGACTTCAGAAAGTGGTAATATGTATTGCAACATGGTCATTTTGTCATCCACCGCGTTTGAAGGGAGGGGAGTCCCTCGACGGTCTATGCATAGTGATGTTACAGATCCAATGTATTCCACTGGGGTTATTATTGTTCCTGTAACATTAATAAGTAAATCTCATCAAACAAATAACGACCTTATTTTCTCAACTTAAGATTATAAAAAATCGAGATTAATCGACATGAAGATTTTGATCAAAAGATTTAATTATTTCTTACCTATTACAAATGGCTCGTAGTATTCTTCAATGTTGTTAGGGTCAGGTAATAGTAGAGGATTTGTGACAATAACTTCTGTACCTTTGTATTGTTTTATTGCCTTTGCTCCTTTAACCCTGTAAGAATGATAATTATTCTATTTTGTAAATGTAGTTAAAATAATATTTTTGAAAAAAAAAACACCCAAAACTTACTTGACTTTATAAGGTACAGAAGGAGCAGTCAATATGGCCTCAGCTTTATATTCTTGTAGAAGACGTTGTGTAAAAACTTCAAGATGTAAGAGGCCTAAAAAACCAATGCGCCATCCTTGACCTAAGGCTGGACTGAAAAATAAATAATATTTTAGTATCGCACTACTCACTTTCTGTTTTTGCTTTATCTTTGCTCTCCAAGTCCTATGGGGCGGCAATCTAACACGATCGGATAGAGATCAGGCGCAGGACCAACGGCTCATCGTGCTCTCCGAGCCACGGGCCGACTACGGACTACTGCTGAGAAATTCTTAACGCTTTTCGCCCGACCCGGGAACCGAAACCAAGACTCTACTGTCAGCAGTAGCGCTTTTCATATCAGGTGCAAGACGTGCACTACTGAACATAGGCCTCCCCTATAGACTTCCAATAGGACCAGTTGGAAGCGGCTTGCATCCAGTGTGATCCTGTGGTCTTCATAAGATCATCTGCCCACCTTGTGGGTGGACGTCCTACACTGCACTTGCTGGTGCGTGGTCTCCATTCGACAACCTTACCGCCCCATCAGCCATCAGTTCTGCATGCTATATTTTTTTTATTTTTTAAAAAAGTTGCCCCACACTAGGAATTTCTCCTGTGTCGTGGGTGCGTTTACAAACATAGAAACTCACATACACAAACACCCAGACCCGAAACAACTACTTGTAGGTCATACAAATATTTGCACTGTGCAGGAATCGAACCCGCGACACGCAGCGCAGCAGTTCAATCGTTCAGCCACTGTGCTAACCGTGCCGTCAATATGGATAGTGTATATTCTTATTTTACAACTAAGTGTTACCTAGAATCTGGAGTGACAGTAACTGCATAGTCATTCAAAGCTAGCTTCTTGATAGCGTCACTAAGTTGAGGATGTTGTGACTGGTCAGCAGGGAAGATACCTGCATAGACCATGTGCTTGACAGGCGGGACTGTCGACACTGACTCGTTGTCTGCGACTTCTTTTGCCAGTAATGTGTCGCCGACACTGCCGCCGCCTTTTGGACCGCAACCTGAAAGAAAGGTCCGTGAAGTGTTGTTTTAAGTGGACCAACAACTTAGTTTCATGGAGGTTAATACAAGCTTTTGCTACTAGTGGGTCTAAAAAAATCAAAGCAGGTCTTAACTATTATATTTAGCAAAGGAAACATTTATGTGATAAAACATACAAAGGAAACATGTAAGAGAACCATTGATAAGTCACTCACCTACCATAACAACTTGACCTGCTACAGCTTCTTCAATAGGCTCTTCACTTGGTCTCAATATGGCAAGGAACTTCACTATGTGAGGCTTTGAATCAGACTTCCATTTTACTGCTTGACCAACTTGCACCTTACCAGAATGTATGTAAGCTAAGCATAGTACCCCTCTGTATTTATCATGCCATGTGTCAATGATATGTGCTCTAAAATGACCCTTAGTATCTACAGCAGGTGGAGGTATTCTAGTTATAACAGCTTCTAACAACTCCTTAACACCCCAACCTTTTTTGGCTGATATACTCATAACACTCTCTGGTTCTATTTTGAATAAAGAGTGTAGCTGGGCTTTGACTTTGTCAGGGTCAGCTCTGGGAAGGTCCACCTTGTTCAGGGTTGGTATTATAAGTAGGTTGTTTCTCGTGGCCAGTGAGTATACAGCCACCGTTTGTGCTTGAACACCTTCATTTGCATCTACTAACATTATCACTCCTTGGCATGCTGTTACACTTCTGACAACCTGAATAATATTAATAGAATTAGACCAATGCAAGTAATATAATATTGTTTAGATGTCACTCAAAGTGAACATTTCTTACCTCATTTGCAAAATCCACATGTCCTGGAGTATCTATGAGATTTAGAAGGTAGGTTTCTCCATTGTATGTGTAATTTAAAGATGCAGTCACAGCTTTTACTGTGATACCTCTTTCTCTTTCAACCTGCAACAACAATTGGTAATTATTTAGTTAGATATAAACAGAGGGTTGTGTGTTACCCAGGTAAGTTGTCTTTTACATATGATTTATTATTAAGTCTCTCTTCAACAAAGGCAGCATGTAAAGTCCACCTACAAGATGGACAGACAAATGGAGACCACAGGATCACGCTGAATGCAAGCCACTTTAAACTGGAACTGTTGGAAGTCTATGGGTGAAGCCTACGTTGCGGCTGATAATTATGATGAAGTCTCTATACTTACTTGGAGTTGGTCTAAAACTTGTGCATTTTCAGCACCTGGTTTAATGGAACCTGTTATTTCCAGAAGTCTATCAGCTAGAGTACTTTTACCATGATCCACATGAGCAACAATACTGAAGTTACGAATCTTCTTAACATCTACCGTCTTCTCTAAGGCATCAGCACTTTTCAAACGCCGCGATATATGTCTGAAAAAATATAAAATATCCTCTATTTATTGATACAACTCAAGAACATTTAAAGTTTTCATGGTAGGAGAACCAACCTTGGAAATCCTCTATAGTTAATAGATAATAGACTTCTCATATTGCTTATAAATCTAACCATTGTCAATTATGTTTGTTTCACTCATGTATAGTAACAGATATCGCTATTTTAATTAATAAATAACACAAATGTATGTAAACGAAGTGTGAAATTACAGGTTATCTGTCAACTGTCAAGTTGCATTTTTGACAATGACAATCAGCTGGTTTTTAGTTTTCCAACTACGCAGCTACGTTTCCATTATTTCATTGATGGAATATTATGCAACTAGCGAATAAAGGACGGATTTAAAGCGAGGGCATATATAAATCACGAGCGTAGCAAGTGATTCAAGTATTGGAATCCTGTCCGATGCGAGTGACTTGACCCTCGATATATAAATCCTTTTTATACAAGAGTTGCATTCTATACTTTATGCACTGACTACGAGAAAAAGATTTAAGCGATAATAGATATTTAATTATAAAAAAAGAAAAAGACACATCTAAATTCACATGAACAATCACTCAGACCTGAAACAAATAATTGATCATACAAATACTTGCTCCGTACCGGAACCGAACCGACTCATAGCAGTCCAATCGCTCAGCCACTGCACCAACATACAGTGATCGCCGTTGTAAAGAATATTTGTATTTTCTTAGGCCTATTCAGGTGCGATGCCGGGGTCTTAGGTCCGCTTCGCCCTCGCTTAACTACGCCACTGCTACGGGCGGCGACGCCCAGGTGTATCTGATGCTAGTGCCTCTCAATCATTTACTAGGATTTAAAACTACCAGTTTATTTTAATATTATAATTTATAACAGACTTAGTTGGTACTAAATTATTACAAGCACAACTTAACAAATACGGACGGAATTATGTCATGGAATGGACGGACTACTACCTATAACTTAATAGTAACGTAATTTATTGTATCTTATACAACTTCTTCAATACTTTGATCTGTCGAATCAGGGCTTAAACTTTGCTCGTCTGGCTGCTGCTGCTGCTGCAGAGCCTTGAGTTGATTTTCGAATCCTGTAAAATAATAAAGTTTTCCTAGTTATATATTTTTCAACGACAATGAAATCACATAATCCTGGCACAGGATAAGACTTAGGCTGACCCCACATTTGGCGTGCGCGATCCTCGGGCGAGCGAGTAGCGCGAGCGCCGCGTGCGCGTCGCGCGCGCGCTGCGCGAGCGTCGGGTGTTTCCGCCGTGTGAATGCATGTAGCGTGCGCGCAACGCGCGCGCGGCGCGCTCGCGACGCTCGAGTCGCGTTCTTACTCCTTCGCCCGCTATCCCCGCCGCTCGCCGCCGCCGCCCGGGTTAAACGCCAAGGCGATTGCCGCGCGCGCGCCGCGCGCGCGCTGCGCGCACGCCGCATGCATTCACACGGCGGCAACACCCGACGCTCGCGCAGCGCGCGCGCGACGCGCACGCGGCGCTCGCGCTACTCGCTCGCCCGAGGATCGCGCACGCCAAATGTGGGGTCAGCCTTAGTCCTATCCAGGGCGGCCGCCAGCAGTCCAACGCACGCATACAAGACAGAGTATGCCGCCCCCCGATGATTTGCCGACCGTATACTGTTTTTGAAGAGCAAGCGTAGCGAGCTCGGAATTGCAGCTTGCTGGGCCGCAACAAGCGTATACATTAGAATGGCGGGTGCACTTTTCAGATTTGCCTAAATTTATTACAGTTATTTGGTACTTTCTGTGTACCTTTACGTATCTCTTTTGAAAATTTGGGTATCTACACGCGTACAGTGACTATTAAAAAAGACAGATACACCCGCCTTCTTGATGTCAGAACCGCGGGTGTACTGCCAACCAATATATGTAGCTAAGTGCACTGTATACGTAGATTTGGTACCTTCTGTGTACCTTTACGTACCTCTCTTAAGGCGAGGTTTTCCTGAGCACCGCAGGCATTCAACGCTTACCGCAGCGCCCGCAAGGACTAGCGGATACGTAATGAATTACGATGCGCGATGACACGCGCGCCAAAACTTGCGAAGTCTAGGTAATAGTTACAGAGTAGAGCAAAGCAGTAAATCAACTTGAATTGATTACTATAGGCACGTTTGTGTATAATTTTTTTTTGTTGCGGTATTATTTTGAAATCAAATGATGTCAAGGACAATTTTGTTCAAAATGAAATACTTATGACGATTAACGTATTTATTTGGAAATATGGATTAATATAATGTAAAACTACCTTCGCATATATTGCATTATTTTTGAACATACAGAATAATTTAGTTGGAAATATGATGTTTACAATCTTAAAATGTTACAATGTTAAAAAGTAAAAAAAAAATCAGGACCTTTGTACCATTAGATAAATGCCGTTTGTATTCGACTATCATTATATTAAGTTGGTGATATGTTCGTATCGCAAATAATTTTGGTATTACGTTTGAATGGAGAAATTACTTGGCGCCGGAACCAACCAAATAGAAGCTAATGAAAGCTAATATTATTTTTTCTCTAAAAAGTAACGGATATCATCAGTAGAATTGTTTTCATTAAGTACATTATAGTTACATACTCCTCAATTTTAGGGTTATTCAAATGAACAAGCTGTAAAGTAATTAACGGAGACACCTTACGCCCTTCCGTATGCTCTATTCACCTATAATACAAATCGACGATGAAGAGTCAATATATAATATCTAACATTTTGGCCATTTTTTTTTATTGCATTATTTATTGTAGAATAGAGTAATGCACATGCTGACAAAGGTCTTAGGTCTGTTTCTTATTAATTTTGCAAGATAAACAATTATTGCAATATATACTAAGTGGTGGTACGTCATTTACGATGGCAATAGATACTAATAAAATCTATCTAAAATATATCCAAAAACTAATAAAATCATTGATTAATATATTACTATTGTAGTCATAAGCATAATATTGAAGTCAGTTTACATAAAACATTTAAAAAATCAAATTTACTAAAAAAATAATTAAACGGACTTGAAACGTTTTTTTCGCCTCCTGTAAAGTTGCGTTTTTGCAGTTATTATTTATTGACTCTTCATCGTCGAAATGTTGATTTTGATTAGTTTGTAATAATTACCACTAAAAATTTTTTTTAATTAAATAAAAAAGTGGAGTAAATGACTCACTCGTTATCCCCTGAATCATTAGTCGATATATGCGCACTGCGCTTGGCCTGCAGCTGCATTGCTCTAAAATATAAAAATCTAGGTAATTTTAAAGCGTGGAGGTGAATCAGGGGTCACGGCAGTTAATAACTAATATTTTTGTAGGAAATGATCATACTGTGTACACTTCCACACTATGACCACTACCTATTTCACAATTGGAGACAGTAAACCATTATAATAAGTGCGTTCACGGTGGCTTTATGAACTCTGACATAGGGTCTAAATTTAACAGTCTTAAATATTTGATGCGGTTGGTAAATCCGCTAGAAAAATAAACCATTATATTATATTCTGTGGTTATAGTCTAGGAGCCACTGAAACATCCCACCCGTTCTCCACAAAGCTAGATTTTTAAAAATTGTATTATTGAAAAGTAACGTTGTAGCAGGCATCTATGTGGTTGCATTATCATTCCTCAAAACGGAGACAAAGTTATTTTGTTTTTGCTCTCACAGTATGACTATAATTTTAAATTCTAACTTTGTGAAAAACAGGTAAGTCGGATGGTTCAGTAGCTCTCCTACTATTAGTAAAGAGAAATAAATATACAAAGAAGGTTTTAATAATTTTTCCAATGCATCCTTACCTTTTTTGTTTATTCAGCCTTCGAAGAGCCGGCGATGACAACTTCTTACTTTTTCTGCCCATTTGTTTACAAAATTATAACCTTATAAAATGAAGAATATTACAAGTATTTTGAAAATTACTATATATACAGGTATTATTATTTAAAATAAATGTTTGTCTCTGTCAGTAATAGAACTAAGCGTGGTGGTGGGTTTGCAAAAAAATTGACGTACATCCGACCTCCGACACGGTCCAAGACCGACTAAATGCCACGGGTCGAGTGTATGAAAAGATGAAATCACCTAATTCTGGACTTACTGGTATGGTTTCTCATCCTTTTACAATAATACTGCTAAATTCTATCTAATTTTTTATGCTCTTTAAGATGGTATAAGTTTTATTATTCAAAGCCTAGTATAACTCAAATAAAATGGTATCCAAACCATGAGTTGGACCTGTTTTTGCGATTTAATTGAATGCAGTAAAGTGCAAGCAATCGTGTATCGAAGAGCAGAAACCTGTAGACCGAAGACTGAAATATGTACTATGTTTTTTTTTTAATTTAAATCCCTTTTATTAAGGAATAATACACAATACAAAATGACGGTTTTGCGTCTCACATCGCCTTAAAAATCTGTGTACCTACACCAGTATAACGATATTGTATAAATTAGGTACGGGTGTACCTAATTTATCCTGATTCGTGGCCGTCCTGATTCCAGAACCGCGGGTGTACTATTATCCAATATTTATATATATTTTTTTATATTTGGTACCTCTTGTGTATCTGCAGAAACAAGTATTAAATAAACCCAAATACCGTAATGTTGCTACAAAAAGTAAGAAACGATCATCGTCAGACTTTTTCCACACGGTCCCGCAATACGGCGTTATTCCTTAGAGAGGTCCTTCATCTGACGGCGAGCTACTTATTACTCGCCGCACGCGATTAGTATCTAGAATCACTAAAATATCTAGAATTCGTACTCAGAATAGCTATGAGGAAAAAAGCCCTAATCTAGTATTGATACTTACGAGGTGCTTCAGGGTGATTAGGCGCATATTGTATAAGCAATCGTAGAAGTTTCTCTTCCCCTATCAACCCTGGCCGGCTAGTCACAGCTCGAAGAAGCTGCTGCCCAGCTACGACACCTACAGACATATAAACAATATGATTAGTAGTACCGGTAATAACATCATCCAAGTACACAATAATATTTCTCACTGAACAAAACAGATAATATGGGACCAAATGGCAGAATACTGCATCGAACAAAAAATAATCATGCATTGTTACTTACATGAGGTAAGAAAAAAAAATACAGTCGAATTGAGGATCTCCTCCTTTTTTTGAAGTTGGTTAATAAAAAAGCAAATAAGGATGCGTTACCTGGGTTAATTTCGCCCGCATCGAACAATTTCTTAATATCCATGAAGCGTTTGACGATGGCACTTTGTTCCTGAAGGGCTGTTGTTTGAGCACCTGTATCAGTATCAGGAGCTTTCGCCAAACACCTGATAGCTTCTTTTAGCGCCTCTAATGCCTTATCGTAATTCTAAAAGACATTTAATAATCTAAATAAGTATCTGAAAACGGTTTAAAATAGATGAAAAATACACCAGTTAAGCGTTTGCAACACTCACATCATACTCATCAACTTCTACTTTAGCACATTCAGCGTAGAAGGCGGCTAGTTTCCCGTATGCCTTTGCCCTAGTATAGAAGTGTAGTATGTGTCTCATTAGGTCGGGCCGGGTCCTCCAATCGGCGTGGCGCCGTAAGTAGTCCGCTGCCATCAGCTGAGCGTTGCGATCGCGTGTCGCTGCCGCAAATGTTGCTATGCGATCCGCGTCGCCTGAACGCATTAGCCAACGCATTGCACCTGCCTAGAAAAAATGTTTTTTTAATGTTTGTCAGGCAAATTTGACTTAGCTTTGTCTAAGGCAACGTTACCGCGTTACATTGGTCAAATTAAAATGATTCACTTAGGTAAGAAGGGTGTGCATATAAGTATGTAGCTGATGGCTGATGCAGCACTATTGGAGTGAGGCATATATTAAAATCGAATTATGAAACCTGAGCTATGAAATTTCATAACGACATAATAATCTTGTAAAGGTCGCAGAAATTCACTGGATGCGCAAAGCTAAGACATGATGTAGCGACACTTGGGGGAGAGTTATGTACAGCAGTGGTGTTCTTTGGGCTAAAATGATATGTCCCGACAGTTCCACGCTCAAACGACCTCTTATATCTCGACACTTTCAGAAGTTACCTTGTCTCCCGCATGCGCCAGGCGTTTGGCAGCCTGGTGGTACAGGCCGCGGGCCCCTAGTACGTCAGCTAGTCGTCTAAGTAGCGCATCTCTGCCAGTCGTGCCGGCCGGAGCTGCTAACCTTTCACTCAGCTCTTCCGTTAGCGGTGTTGGTAATTGCTCCACTATGTCTAGAGCTTCTTCATACTGAAAAAAAAAACCAAATTGATTAGTGTAACAGTGATAAGTTTGTGACCAGAAATGAATCGAGACATTAATGATACTTGAAATTGTTCCAATCAAATGTTATATGACACGGACTTTTAACTTATTGGCATTTCAAAATAGCCGTTGCTCAATATTCTACGTTGCGAAAACGTCAATGTTTTTGAAGTTGTTGAACAAACTGTACTTTATTCGTGGTTACATTGGCTCCTAAGTTTTGTTTTCCATAACATTATGCCTGTAATCCCCGAAGGGTTAGGCTAAGGGGAAGCGTGAGGTGTACCTAATAGTTCATTCACATTTCGCCAGTTTTATTTTAGGTCCCATGTAAAAGGGGGCGAGTATAATATATCGGCAGTGGGCTGGACATGTCTGTCGCAAAACCGAATAAAGGTGGAGTAGGAAGGTTCTCGAATGGAGACCGCGCGTAGGTAAACGTAGGGTGAGACGCCCCCCGGCAAGATGGACCGATAACCTGAAGAAGGTTATCGCTGGCAGTAACTGGATGAAAAAGCGGGAGATTGTGCGCTGTGGTGCCCCCTGGGAGAGGCTTATGTCGAGCAATTGATTGCAATAGGCTGAAATAATGATGATTTCTATTTAAAACAAGTTTGCTCCTGACCTCAATGTAACCCAGAGGCATAGATATGGCCTAAGATAAAACTGGAAACTGGAACTCTTGAGCACCCACGGAACATAGAAAAACTGTTTGGAAACTAAATTCCGGAAGTAAATTAGATTACTATTATTACTGCAATTTATCTTATTGTCATTGACCTTCCCAGCCGTAGCTAGCAACGCAGCAGCATGTGAGTGTTGGTTCGCCTGTCTCAAATGTGCGGCCAACGTATTGGCTAGCTCGGGATCCACTTTACTGCCAAGTGCTTCCACTGCCGCTATCATAGCGTTCGTGTCGCCGCTGCTAACTGCCAGCTTTAACGCCATGTGAATTTTTCCTGAAAGGTAAGGTTTTAGTTGGGTATTTAATGATTCTCAAGACTCTAGGGAGCTTAAGCATTTTGGTGTTCGATGTACTTTGTTGGACTTGAATTTTGAAAATTTTAAAGAAGTAAAATTTATTTAAATGTAGTACCACTATGTTGTACTCTTAATGAATTAACTATTACTTAACAAAAAACTATAACGAATTATTAATTAATTAATCAATTCTATTTTCTTTTTATTTCTGGCAGTAAGCTACATTATTTCTGAGTGCTCTCTATGCTGTAATGCGTATTAGCCGAGCTATCATAATTTTCGTCTAGCAAGTCGTGTGTAGTGAGATCGTAGTGGGTTTCAACGCAGTAGGACGGGGGAGATACCTGCTTTCTGGTAAAGAGCAATGGCTTGTTCAATCTGCCCAGCATTCTCAAGTATTGAGGCGGCATGCAGTGCGTGAGTAGGCGACGTGGATCCAGCGCGCCACACAAGGTTCCATGCGCTGGCTTCCGCGGCAACTCTGATTGCCGACGTTATTGCCCCGCATTTTATATACATCTGAGAATAAATAATTTCGCAAATGATAAGACCTTCCATCAAGATGAAAATAAATATGTAAGTACTTAGACAGTATTTTTTATCTACCTTGACCGCACTTTCAGTCTTATCTGGCTGCATTTCGAAATATCGTGCCATTTGATACAGAGACGATCGGTTTTTCTGGCAGACTTTCTCAGCGTCGTCTATTCTATCCATATGACACAAAAGCCGCGTTTGCTCGCCAAAATCATTAGATCTTGCGTACGCCTCTAATGCACCATCTAGGTCACCAATACTTTCCAAGTAGTGTCCCCACCACGTTATTAGACTGGGATCATTCGAATTTGCTACATACTGCGCTAGCACAGGAGCCTGACCCTGTGCCACGAGCATTCTAGGTACATGAGGAACTAATGTGCCAGCACTCTCAAATAATTTCAATGCAGCACCTGTTTCTCCGTTTGACCACATCACTTTAGCTAGCTTATGTTGTGCGCTCTTTATTAGCAGAATATTTTCTCCTTCGTGACTCCCGTTAGTAATTTCGTTTAGGCCACCTTCCTTTGCCGATATCAATCGTGTGATCAAATCGGGCCTTTGTGCTTCTTTGAATAAGTTTTCAGCTTCCTCGATCATCCCGAGATTGACCGCTAACACGGCCACCTTACAAGTGTCATCCATATTATTGTCGCTCATTACTTTGCGCATCATCAAGGCACCTTTGATGTTGCCCATTTTGCCTAAACAGACAGCCCCAACATCGGGCCGCTTACGGGCGACGCAAACCTTTGCTAAACTGTCCCAAATAACCGAGTTTTTGCCACTCGTCAATGTAGTTCCGACGACAACTGCCTTTTCTAAATAACCAGTTGTCATGTAGTACAGGAAATCCAAAACTTGTTTAACATTAGTATTATCATTTTCATCAATGTCTTCAAATTCATGTATCAATATTGTTTTAATGTTCTGCTGTGATAATATTACAACATATGGTGTATGTAAAGAACATAACAAAAAGTCAGTCATATAATAATCTTCAGAAGCTGAACACCAATTTTTATATTCGTAAAGGCTGCCCTCATGGCACAGAAATAGATGTACACGATCCAGATCGGCTGACCTCATATGCACTGCAACTATTCTAGAGTCATTACAGTCCCATATTATAGCTATGGGAACACTTTGATATGGAGGAGTAGCATTTTCAGAGATGAGCGTATTTGTAATGACGTCATTTGCTACGTCCAACAGATATAGCCTGGGGTCCGGTGCTAAGCCTGAATTTGCAATACTGAGGGAAATATAACGTCCAGTGCAATTCACTGACGCTCTCATGACTTCACCAAAGTCTTCAATCATTTGATAACAATTCTTTGGAGGATATGGCATTCTCAGACCTTTCTTTGTAATTTCAGCTAATTTAAGAGTACCATCCATTGTTGCAATTACAATGAACTTGCCTGTGTTTGTGACACCAATAGGCTCACCTTCACCTTCAGTACTTGGCAATATTCCTAGACTTGTACCAGAGATAGAGTAGCACTCTAAGTGAGGATTAACCACACCAACTAGAACATCATTATAAATGATAAGAACATCTGTCTTCCATGGAAAACTTCGTATAAGAGAAAATTTTGTATCATTTTCTTTGCTGCACATCCAAATCTGAAAAGTAAGAATTAAAGTATAATGTAGGTGACACTTTTTAAAATGCAAGGTCCTATTGAAGTTATGCATACCTGAACTTCTTTACCATCACCTAAAGCAATATACTGGTCTTTAAATGCAAAAGCTCTGATGGTAATTGAGGTGTTAATTATTGAAGTTATTTTATTTTTGTTTGTGAGAGCAATTTCATTTGCTGATTTTTGCACCATGTGTATATTAGGTGCATATCCCCAACATACTGGTTGTTCACGAAGAACAAATGCACTGGTTATGCAGTTGACATGTAGCAGTGGATTCATCAGACCTTCAGACCCCCAACTGACTTCTTTAACAGTTCCTTTCACAGAAGTGCTACTAATAAGTTTCCAATTATTCCGGTGGTCTCTTCTCCAAAGATACAGGTCACCTTGTGAAGTTCCACAACAAAGGGTGTCAGTCAAATTGCTGTAACTAATGCTGGTGAATATGTGTCCTGCAACAATGGCTTCTTTCTCATTTGGCAAGGTGTCATTATCACCGGTATCACTATCCCAAACCCTGATCAAATTATCACCATTTATGACTGCTACATAAAAGTTGCCTGCAAGCACTATGCACTGACCATTTCTTGCAGCCATTCTTACATGAGTGTCTGTCATCAACGAACCATCTTCAGACATAATAAATCTAGTTAAGCTAAGTGCCCCACCAGACTCCCATGCAACTAGAAGATAGATATTGCTTATTATACCCATGAATACAATGTTTCCAGGAGCATTTAGCACTTCAGAACAAGCCCCATTTAAGTCTATGTATAGTATTACTCCATTGTCCTGTGCTGCATAGCATGAATGGTTGTCTGGTTGAGCACCTTCTCTCATTCTTGCTGTTGTCCTAGGGCGCCAAGCAGCCAGGGCATCTAAGGCATTCTCATCTCCAGCAACTGCTGCACGGGCTAGTCCTCTGATGGATGTTTCAGAACTTGGTTGTGGGGTACAGAAGGTGATGTGGGTGATAACATCACCAAGTTGATGGTGAAATGAAGTAAGTGGGGCACCTGAACTTGATTGCCAACCAGACAGTGAACCTGCAGCATCTGATGCTAAGAGTCTGCCGCCTCCCAAGCTAAAGGCTACAGATGTCAATGCAGCAGTATGGGGAGCCTCTAAGCGAGCCCAAGAGTATTCCAACCAAATGTAAAGTTCTCCACCATCCCAGCCCACTACTAGCAGTCGTCTTATGGGATGCCATGCAAGAGCAGTCACTTGATTTGACAATAAAATGGGCCAGTCACATCCTTCTAAAGGAAAACCCTGAAATAAAATATTAAGATAGAATTAGTCTACAATAATTTGAAATGTAAGACAATTTAATTATTAGGTACTCTTACCTACTGCTGTAACTTACATTTTCTTGAAATATAGTGACGAATCCCCCTTTTTCTTGATTATAGGAACCTACAGCCAAAAGAGGTAGAGAAGGGTGCCACGAACCAACCGTGGACACAACATTACCATCAGTAAAATTAAGTTTTGTATCAATATACAAAGTCATTGCTGAGGAGGCGCAGAAAGATTGAGAATAAATTTTCTTGTTGTTTTCTTTATTTGTTAATGGAATAGAACAACGAGTTTTAGTCACCACTTATTAAGTATTTCCATTTTCTTAAAGGATTATATTGATAATATTGAACGGGTCGATTGCACTAACATCAGAAAATACAACCAGTGACAACCACTAACAACAACTACCGGTAAAGGATTATTGGACTTGGATTCATTGGATTGTTTTGATTTTTTACGTTGCCATGGCGATGGTCCTACTTTACTTCTTTGTTATTCTGGCATAGCTTCAGGGCTTTTAGCGCGTATTCGCACGAGCTCTTTTTTGAATTGAACAAATACATGTATTATAGAGTAATATTTATAATTATTGTTACGTAAAGACTTGAAAAGGTGGACTGCGCCTTCCCTTGCCAACTGACAGATATAATTGACCACACTGTAGAAAGAGATCGCTACCAGCACTCGCTCTTTCTTTTTCATTCTGATTCCTATCTTACGAGTAGAGAAGGGTCAATTTTAGGTAGCTATTGCGCAGTCCATACTTTAAGTTTATGTTTTCTTGCGTTTAGTGTTTTACTTATTTTTAATCTGCCGGCATTTTTGGTTATATCAAATCAAATGTTTGGCATAAAGGCCTTGAAGCCATGCCAGTAACATTTCAAAAAAACAGCTCAAACAAACATTTTTGCCAACTTAGGGGTTTTCCCCCCAGATTTAGGGGTTAAATAAATGAGTTGGGATTTTTCTAGAGGTTTTTTATTTTTAGGGGTAATTTTAGAGGTTTTCTGACACGTTTTATTTGTTTTATTGAAGAAATAAAGCTCTAGCACAACCTAGACAGTAAAAATTTGTCCACAGATACCAAGTTTTATTTTAAAAAAATGTTGGCCCGGCAAACTTTGTACCGCCTTTAACTAATGTCATACAATATTGTTTTACGAATCTTTTAAATGAGAACATAGAAAAGTTTGTTTTTAGACATTTTCGGGCAATTGTTTCTCCATGAGAGCCATCCTCGTACTTCAAGGAATATTATAAAAAAAGAATTATCCGAATCGGTCCAGCTGTTTTCAAGTTTTGCGCTTAGCAACACATTCAGAAATTCATTTTTATAATATACTACGTATTACGTTACTACTATATATTACGTTATTTTATGTAATGTTTTTTTTTATATTTAGGTATTTTTTTAGGGGGTTTTCCAAATAGTTACGGCTATTTTAGGGGTTTTTGACCTAGGCTTTAGGGATAAATATTTCTGAGAGTTGGTAACACTGCAAACAAATGTCATGTCAACAAGAACCTAAAGCATTCAATAATTTACGTCTATGTACGTTATTTTCTTTTGGTTTTGTTTGGAATAAATCTACAAAATGTGGTACTTGACATCCGAAAATGATAGTCGAGTTATCTACATAGTTTCATCATCGAAACAAATAGTAATAGGAAGAAGTATAGATAACCAAGTGTGCGACTTCGCGATTCCTGATGACCCTTCTATAAGTAGGAAGCATGCAACGCTAGCTCTATCTGAAAATTGTTTGTTTTTACAAGACTTGGGCTCTAGATACGGAACTTTCATCAACACCGATAAAGCTGAAGTTAATGCAAATATAAAACTGAATGAGAATGATGTTGTTAAGTTTGGTAAGATGAACAGTATATGGAAAGTTAATGTTATTAATCTTATATCATGCACATCCACTTTGAAAGGAGAAAATCTTCAAAACTTGAAATTGACCATATCCAGAATTGGTGGAATGTTGAAAAGTGATTGGGATGAAACCTGTAATTATCTGACTATGCCAGCAATTACCTTGACAATCAAAGTTGTGTTAGCTTTGGTGCAAGGGTCAAATATTGTTACAGTTGAGTTTTGGAACAAATGTCTTGAAAGTGTTACCAATCTCACAGCATTGCCGGAGCCTCATGAATATTTACCTCAGATTGTAGAATCTACACTTAACAGAGAAGTTGTGTCATTTCTGCCAGATGCACGTCGTAAAACATTATTTCAAGATAAGAAGTTTGTTTTTTTCTCTAGGAGACAGTATGAGATGTACAAACCAGTTTTGGTTCAAAGTGGTGCTTCACCAATGCTCCTCAGTGAGTGTAGAATGACCATCTCAATGCTTTGTGCCCAAGATGTCATAGTAATACAGTATATTGTGACTGGTGTAACTCAGGAAACACAAACTCAAAAGAAAACAATCAATGATATTGTTAATCAATTAAAAAGTAAAGGAAAACGTGTTGTGGCTGATCCTGAGATTGGTCTTGCAATTCTTTATTGTTCAATGGATAAGTATTGTAACCCTGATTTTAGTTTTACATCGGAAGTTGTTAATCAAACAGCAGCACCAGTAAAGACTTCTTCTAAGGTCTTAGCTCAGGAATCTCAGGACCCAGTGCCTCAACAGAAAAGGGAAAATGTCAACATAAATGAAACTGTAACATCTCAGGAAAGCTATGACAAGCATTCAAATAAAAGAAAACTAAGTGAATACACAAGTGAAGCACAAGTAAGTCTGAGTAAAAAAGTTGCTACAGCCGGTATTGCTGTCAGTATTAAAAGTGAAGGTGGTAAGAGGCGAATTTCAGGAAATGATGATAACTCCATGAATCCAGCCAAGAAAGTAGCAATTGATAAAGACAATAGCAGTGACGTGCATTCAAACTCGACTGAACAGGTTGATAATGATGATAGTAATGATATGTTTAATTTTGTTAAAACTGATACTAGTAATGAAGTTGTTAGTAAAGCTAAGAAACTTAATTTATCAAGACCACAGAAGAGAAAACTAAATGAGACGAATGACGATGAAGACTTGTTTAATTTTGTTCAAAATAAGATTCCGGGTAATACTGATGATAAGACTGACACTAACTCATCAAAACAAAACCTGTTCCATATAAATAAAAAGAATAAAAATGTAAGTGATGAAACAGTTGAAGTACCACATGTTCCAAAAAGAGGAGTACTTTCAGCACAAGACATATCAGCTATGAGGGGATCAAAATTGAAAGAGCTAATGGAACGTAATTCTAATGTGATTAACATTGTTAAGAAAGAAAAATGTGAGGAATTGGAGGACCAAATGAACAAACTTGATTTATGCACTACTGTTGTTAAAACTTGTAATAATTTGATTGTTAAACGAGAACCACAAATAGAGACTGATAATAGCTGTGCTAGAAATACCTCTCTTAAAAACTTTAAGACATTTAAGAAGGTATGGCCACTCAAGAGGCAAGTCACTATAATTAATGCGTCTCAAATAAGCTTTGATGATAATACAGCCGCATAGTCAAACAAGGACATCAAAAAACTTTTTATTCATTGTGTTTTATTTAATTAGGTAAGATGTTATTTTTTACAAACATGTAAAGAAATATAACAAAAAAAAAAGATAATAAAGATATTGTACTAATCATCATTTGCATCTGATTCAGCTGATTCCTGATCCTGGTCTTCTTCATTTTCATCTTCTGGTACATTTTCTTTTTCACTGTTGAATTAAATAACAGAATTAATAAAATTTAAGATTTTTATGAATTTCATATAATATAGAGAATTCCACATACTCGTAGCTGCTAAGTAATATTAATATAATTATGTAAGTTTGTCAAGTTTAATATCAGTTTCCCTAAAAGAATAAAGCATCTAACTTCTGATGTTTAAAAGCAAATTACCTTGTTTTGGCAACCTTCATCTTCTTCAGCTTCACAGTGCCATCAGGAGCCACTCTGACAGACTTCCCAGGGATTGTTGACAGTTCATCTTCTAACACGGTATAGTTCTTAGGTCTCTTCTGTGTTAATTTGGGTGGTTTAATTGTACTTGATGGCCCTAAAATTACCAAATATTAATTATTGTTTTGCTTTATTTTATTATAAACTTAAAACTGATAGATTGATACTTACGCAATGTTAGATATATAGGTAATGACATAGACAATGGTAATTTCAGAGAGATAGACCTAATATTGGCTTCTCCGCCAGGAAACTTTGTTTTAAGTTGCTGAACTAAAGCCATTACATTCTCTTTCAATTTCTCAAGAGGCATATCAGTATGTCCTACAGTAATGGTAGAAGTTTCACCTTCACTAAGGCGTAAAATAGCAGTACGTAAACCTATTTCAATGCTTTTCTTCAAGTTCTTCTCTTCATTTATTCTGACTGGTATCAACATGTTGTGTTTTTTGAAGAACATCTTTCCTAGAAGATGTGATACATGGTTCAGTACCCTAGTGTCCACCATTATAAAATCATGTTGAGTTAAGAGTCTGCGTTTTAATTCAAACTGGTCATATTCCACTCTTAGTTGTCTTACTGGGAGTACTGTTTTAACCTGGAACAAGAATTTGTTTAATAAATAAAATCATTAGTAGAAATTCAAAGTCATTGGCAATGTTTTAATACACACTCCAGTAACACCCTCCTTTCTCAATATTTCTTCCCAGCGATCAATAGTTGGTTCATGGTCATGTTTTCTACCCTTCTTTATGTCTGGTGTTACTAAGCAAACCTCTCCAGTTGAAGCAACAGTGCTGTGAGGAAGTAATCTGGAAACATTAATTACAATTACGTTAATATTGATTGATAAGAATGATGCTATGAAAGACCATGCCTAATCATAATTGAAAAAGATTTAACTGTTTACTTACATCTTTACATTGCCACTTGTGTTCTGTATTTTGATACAATGTATTTCTGCAAATATAGGCTTTTCATCGTCGAAAATTGCGTTCTTCTGCTTATCATGAGGCACCAAAACGTTAAGTAATGCACTCAAAGAGGACTGAACAAGGTCCTCTGTTACACTCTTAGAAGGTAATACATATTTGTTTTTCTTCTTCAGGGCAGTGTCTTTTTTGATTTCCTCTGTAATTTGTTTCACTATTGTTGTCTTTTTTGCAGGTGGTAGTTTAACCTGTGAGTTTTCGGGTTTAGTCTTTTTACAATTTTTTTCAACATTTGTGGTTTTTTTGTTTTTATTCTTTTTCGCCTTCAGTGGCACTTTAGGTTTTGTAGCCGCCATTTTTTTATACCGACGAAAAAATCAAATTAAATCTGAATATTTTCACTATTTATGTTTTAACAACAAGAAAATAACGTCTGTTCCTCAAAGAAATTCACACATGTCAATTCATAACCTCACTTAGCCCATGCGTCACATTGACAGTGACATTACGATTTTTATACTTTTTTTTTAATTCGCCCAATATTGGGCAGGCTATGCTCTTAGATTTTTATACACCGCGATGAGGTATTGGTAATGTGCTTCTTTTCGTGTAAAAAAATAAAGTTAGATTTTTAGTCGATTTATTGAATTGTGCGCGTCACGTCTCAGTGTCTATGTGTATATTGATCCTTGTGGATTAGAAAACCTCGGAATGTGGAATTATTAAATAATATATCAGTGCACTATGGAATTAATAGGTTTCATGACAAAAGTAATTTAGCGCGACTGCATACTATGCCAGATAAAATCGGATACTCGCTGGATGCATCCATGTAAGTAATCTGTGGATGCATCCCGCATACTACCAGTAATTGAAAAAAAAATCTGTCAGAAGTTTTGATCTGGCAACTTTTTCAATAAAAAATATGCCTTCCGGCGAGCATCAGAAGCGGACGATGCGTCAGAATTTTTCTTGCAGTGTGGCAGTACCTATCTAAAACAAAATGTATGCAGTAAGTGCCTTCCGGTGAGCGCAGAATTTTTCTGACTGCCATCTGATATAATTTCATCCGTATCCACTAGGTTGATTGAGTAGTTGTGGTATTGCAGTTTTCGGGTCAGACAATAACTTTATTAAAATATGTTTCGCGACATTAAAAAGTAAATTTTTAAATAAAAGAATGATCAAAACATTCGCTCTTACTTAGATTTGTGTAAAATAAGTCACATTTCGGAAATTTTACCAATTTTGTACAAATCTACGTGAGAGTGATATATTGATTACATTATTAAATTTATAATTATGTAAATACATACTCGTTATTCGGGAATCATATTTTGATCAAGTTACAACTTGTCACCGATTATGCAAATTGCAAAAAACACAAGAAAAATTGAATTTTGCGTACTACTACTACGGTTCTAAGGGTTCTAGTTTAACCTACGCCTACGGACTTAGAAAATGGACTGCGCATTGTCGGCCTAAAATTGACCATATTGTCTATAAATACATACATACAAACATACATACCAATCAAAATAATAACCCTCCTTTTGGCTTTGCCGTAGTCGGGTAAAAAGAGGAAAGAATTTTACGACTATCTAGGAAGAGAAGGAAGAAGAAAAGGAAAGAGGTAGATGGTCATACAATCGTTTTTCTCTCTCTCTAGCAGGTATGACCAATTATATCCGTCATTGACTGGAGAAGGCGACGTCCATCTTTTAAGTCTATGGTTTTACCAAGTTAATTTCGTTCATCTGTGATTCCGAGGTAGATAATTCATCGACGATGATTTTTAGTTCTGTTCAGATGATGTAGTTTAATTGAAACAATTTATTCAAGTCGCTGATTTCAGACACAAGGTCAGAGGTCTATTCAAGTTCTCTCGCCTTTTTTTTATTGAAGGTCACCATGGATTTTAGTCAGTACAAGTCTGACAGTCTCTCCCGCCTTACCCTGGGTAGGAGGACTCATTTGATGACTTTATCACGCTAAAAAAAACCCTTGTGCATAAATACCCAGTAACAGAGGATGGATCATTATGGTTGTCTTGGATATTGTATATTTTTTTGAAAGAGCACACAGACATTACTTTCTAGAGTTATGAGTTACCATCTCTACCATAGGTATATCACTCGATGTCGACAAGCTGGAACACGTGTGAGAACTAGCGAGTTGTACCATAGGGTCAAGTCACACCGAGACGCGACGCTGCGCGCACATTTCAATAGAGCTACTCAAAATCTAACTCTGTTTATTAAAAAAAAAAGAGAATGAAAATAAGATACATTCGCACCGCAGCGCGACGGAGCGCGGCGCAGCGCGTTGCCGCGCTGCGTTTTGATAACGACTCATAATCTAACTTTGTTTACTACATGAAAAGATACAGATTTGCAGTATCTTTGCGTCACGTCGCATTTCGTCGCGTCTCAGTGTGAACAGAGCGATAGTGTCTCAAAATGACACTCACTGAATGTATAAAGCAGTGGTTCTTAACCTTTCATTCATGAGGGACCATATGACAAAAGTTTTGTCTTGCCATGGGCCACCCAGTTGGTTTACTTTTGGTCTACAATATCAGTTGACATTTTTTGAATACCTACCGTTGTATATCAGTTTTTACGAGTTTTTGAGCTTGCTTTGCAATTTGGCTTTATAAGAAATTCACTGATTGTATATATCTTTTCTCAATTTTTAAATCAATTTTGCAACGCGACCCACTTGGGATGCTTCCAGGGACCACCACTGGTCCGCGGATCACCGGTTAAGAACCACTGGTTTAGAGATAAACTAACCAGTGTAGAATGGTATAAAAGGTGTAATAAGGTTTCGAATGATAATGCTGACCCAATCCTTTGGATGCGATGACCAGTCGTCAAATAAACTGTTTCGTCTCTATCCCTATTAAGTGCTCACCTTGTGCTTTGTGCAACATTTCATTGCCAAATATTCAAGTAAGTAGTCTAGTCAATTAACTGAATGTAAGTGAACGTTTGCTGGCCAACCGCCAAACTTCAGCTGGTTATAGGGCGTGTGTTCATTAGCGAGTGCATTGCCTGATAACATACAACAAATGCTTGCTATCTTCATTTTATGGTAATTAATGATAAGGGCTTTAAGTTGAAGTAATAGTCATTAAGACGTAGTGAGGGTGGAGAAGTGCTAGGTTATTTCTTGGCTTAAATAAATGAAAAGATTTTAGAGGCTGATTGAACCTGCGTTGTTTACAAAATTGCTTTGTTGTAAGTTGGACTCGTATAAAGTGATGATATGAAACCTATAAAAAATTGGAAGTTTGGTTCGATATCAGATCAAAAGCTACCCTTGAAATGCCAATGTTTTTTACTCTGCTGAAAACAGTAAAATAAACGTTCGCTATTGAACTTGGGCCACCTAATCGACCTCTGCGAACGCCCAACGACTGTGTCGGGAATTTTGCCTATCAACATTTATCGCACACATATCGAACTGAACTACAGATTTCAAACTGGAGTCTAGAAGCATCTTCCCCTAGGTAACTCCCTATTTGAAGTTGTCTCTGAGCTTCGCATAATCTCAGGATCGAGTAAGTATGCATCATCGCTTACCGCGGATGTCATGAAAGGTCACCAAAGGGCGCCAAAGGATGTAATTGCGAATTGTGAGGAGGGTGAGCGGCAATATCCATCTGTGAGCGAGTGTATTCATGTCACCTGCAAACAACCATTTCTTTTTCAGGCGTTGTAATTTAGGAGAGTTGCTGAGGTACTCATTCAATAGCCAACGTCAATAGTGCCAAAGTCAATAGTAGGAGATCGAAATGTTTATTTTATGTTTCAGGAAGACATCAATAGATTTTGGGTACCTATCCATTTGCAAGAATTTTATTGACCTACCTATTTCTTAATGTATCTATGTATCTAATATACCTATAATAATTTTTACTGTTCTTCGGGCATAACAAGAAACCTAAATCACAAGTTCAATAAACAATAAAATTAAGCAGTAACATTACTAACAACTGTATAAAAAACTCGGCGTAGCTTTGTAAAATTGCGTTTCAGCGTACAATTAAAGAGGTGCGATATTGCTTTCAGTGGCTGGCAAACATCCAAAACATAACACCTGTGAGGAAGGAAATGCATTTGTGGTCAAATCTTTGCTGTATTTGTTAGGAATGAGTAATATTTTACATAATGGGATAACAAGTCTATTGCCGCTTTAAAATAAACGGACAATCACGGTGTGCTTCTGTTTGCCGATTTATGACGAAGCCGTCCAAGGCGTCCCACCATAGTAAGATCATCTTAAAATGCAAGTTAAAATCTTTAGGGTAAGTATGTGACAGCCGGTCCTTATCCCGCGCGACTGTTTAGAGTAGAGTCAATTGCAGGAAATGGTTCATTACGGTAAGCGGCCGCCTGTTACTAATTATGCACAATGGCTGTCCTAAAAAGTTACGGTCTAACACCTAACTGCTATCTGCGGGTTACGCGACCAGCTTTAGCATCATTAGCGACTTTGTACCGAGCGAAAAGAGACGTAGAATTGGAGAATGAATAAATAGAAAACAAAAAAGCATCGTCATGCCTATGTAATGAAACTAGGGGGCTGGTACCTACACCTCTATAAATATCGAGCACCTTTACAAATATTAAAAGATTGTGTATTTAATGTTAGTTTTACCTATTTGAACTCTCTCCGTCTAGAAAATACGATGTCCACGTAAAGTTGACATCGTATTTGTTAAGGTGTGTTTTTATTAATATTAAAAAAAAAAAAAACAAATCAATTTCCCTACAAAACGCTTGCAAGAACTAGGTATATGAAGGCTAAAAAAGTCGAACACGCCGCAATTGCGACGGTAAGACCCCTCTTTGAGGAGTGGCTGGAGAGGCGCCATGTCGTCCTCACCTTTCGCTTGATGAAGTTCCTTACCGGACACGGAAGTTTCGGGAGGTTCCTGTGTATGATAAGAAAAGAAGAAATGCTTGGGTGTTACCACTGTGAGAATCATCCGGAGGCATCAATCAGGCTGTATGGTCCTTGTCCGGAGGATATGGTGGAGCATACGGTGCAGGTCTTCCCCCCTTGGGCAGAATACCGCCGTGTTCACACGAAGGCAATAGACGGCGACCTCTCACCGTGACGAATCTTGTACTCAATTTTGGTTTACGTAGCAAAAGACTCTCACTGGCCTGTTGGTCTAGTGGTTAGTGACCCTGACTGCTATGCCGGAGGTCGTGGGTTCGATTCCCACCCAGGACAAATGTTTGTGTGATGAGCACGATCATTTGTTCTGTGTCTGGGTGTTATCTAACTATGATATGTATGTATTTAGAAATATATAAGTATGTTTATCAGTTGTCTAGTACCCATAACACAAGCTCTGCTTAGCTTGGGACTAGATGGCGTTGTGTGATAGTCGTGGAATATTTATTTATTATTTATTTATTTATTATTAAAAGAAAAAATACGTTTCAAATATTTTTTGCTAAACTGACGGACTAATTAGATTTTTTCAGTCAAACATCCTGTGTACAGGCGCCAGCAGGTCAACCTACGTACTGTCAAATATTACCAACTAGCTTCAGCCCGCGACTCCGTCCGCGTGGATGTCGGTCTTCGCGTGGATGGTTTATTTCTCCATTTTGAGTAACTCTGACGCTTTCTTTTTTTTTTTTGCGTGGTAAAATCATCAAAATGAGTCCTCCCACCCAGGGCAGGGCGGGAGGGACTGTCAGACTTGTACTGACTAAAATCCACGGTGTCCTTCACGAGCCCTTTACGTACCGGGGTCACGGTAATGGATAAGTCCCGCGACCCCGGCAGGCTTTGGCCCTCTACAGGCCCCGTCAATATGCTGACACTCTTTGAGGCGCGCGTGGAACACAACGCGCCGTCGACCCGGGCATGGTCCATGGTCAGACAGCAAGTCGCCCATAACTCGCTGCCCGCATGCCCGCGCCTACGGTCGACGCCGTGGGCGTCTACCACTGCGGCTGGGGTGGAGGGAGGACGCTGTCCTCTCCCTCAGGCGGCCCGCCTCCTCCTTCACGAGCATGACTGCTTCGCAGAAGGAGGCGACCGCTTCCCACTCCGTCTCGCCCCGCAGCATGGCCTCGACCAATGGCGGGCGCGAGAGGTCTCCGCCTATCGCCGACGTGAGGACACGGCGGTGCTCTGCCCAAGCGGGGCAGTCCTGCACCGTATGCTCCACCGTGTCCTCCGGACGATCCTCGCAATGGTGACACCCAGACGTTTCTTCCCTCCCTATCAGACACAGGAACCTCCCGAAACTTCCGTGTCCGGTGAGGACCTGCGTCATGCGGAAGGTAAGGACGCCGTGACGCCTATCCAGCCACTCCTCAAAGAGGGGTCTTACCGCCGCGATTGCGGCGTGCCCGACCCAAATACGGCTAAGCCTATAATAATAATTAAGGAGACCCCTCTATTGAGCTACTGCTGTTGAGCTCGCGTTCTGTAGTAAGTATTTTTTTAATAGTAATTCCGACCTTGATAAGTAGCATGTATTAGTAATTACTGACAGACGGTTCAAGCCAAATCCGACTTTCGGCGCTACAGGTTACGGCGCTGAATCCACTGCGGGTAATGCAACGTGTGTTCGCGGTTCTACAGAACAACGTCTATGAATAAAACTGAAAAATAAGATATTTTTTTTCTACGTATTTTTCCGGGATAAAAAGTATTCTATTTTATGCCCAGGATAATAAGGTATAATTATACCAAGTTTCATCGAAATGGAACCGTTAGTTTTCACGTGATGCCTGCACATACACACAGACAGACAGACAAAAAATTTTTTAATCATATATTTGGGTTTGGTATCGATCCAGCATCACCCCCCGCTATTTATTTTTTCAATATTTTCAATGTACAGATTTGACCCTTCTACAGATTTATTATATGTATAGATGGAATATTAACCTTTCGTTATTGTGATAAGGTTGAAAATCTGTTTCAGAAATTTGACAGATTGTGGTAGCTTCATGTGCTGGAATCTGTACATTGCGACTCCTGTCAATAAATCTCGAAAGCTGTAATGTTCCAGATCTGTGGTACGTTATAGATGCTACAATCGAGGTCGTGCATTATGCATGTAGTGCATTATTCCTATCGGAGAAACATGAATAGGTACCTGATAGTCCTGATACCCCATTAACAATTTACAACGGATGATGAAGACTAATTTTTCTTTGTTTGAAGGTAAGAAGATTTCAGTTTGGCTCAACAAACAAAATGTAAAAGTATTGTTGCGAAAAGTTTGTAGAAAAGGAAGATACTACAAAAGGAATATAGTTGCTGAGAACATGACTGCCGTGCTGCGAGTCCCGCACGATTTTCGGGTCTGGGTGTATATGTGAGTTAATTTGTTTGTAAACGCATCTACGATAAAGGAGAAATTCCTAGTGTGGGGCAATATTATTAAAAAACGCCAATCTACTTGGCACCGCTGCAAGGCTTCCAGAACAGCCAAGGTTTCGACGAAATCGAAGGCATAGTTTTACATTTTCATAGTCCACAATGGCTAGACACAGCGGCCGGTTATACTCCTCTGTCTCCTGATTAACCTGCCGCACTGTGTGTATGTGATCTCGACAAACGTTATTTAACCTTGGTCACCCATCCACATATCGACCTCGGCAATAATTGCTTAACTTTGGCGATATATCCAAAGACGGATTTAGATAAGCGATCCTTTACCTTGGGCACCCATCCCAAGACAGCCCTCGGCAAGTGTTTGCTATCATCTAATGGCCAGCTCTTGTAGATTTCACGAAATCTCTTCACAGTCCCATAGATTGCAGGAAAATGACAGAAAAGAAATGTGACACATTAAAAACATTCAGACGAAATCGATCCTAACCTCTTTTGAATGTCGTTTAAAAAAAGACGAAACAAATGATGAATCAGTCCTTCGTGAAATCTTGTTCAAAGAACAAAACACATTAATTTGATAAAAGTCAAAATCCATTAAACCTGTAAAAGCATTAGGAGACACGTCATATCTACTTACTACATCATGTATTCTCGTGCCTAAATAAATAGGTCAAGTACATAAATGATACACATCAGATTTTATATAAAGTTACGCTCGTAAAAGTGTCAGACTTTGTGTAGTCATAGGCAAAAGGTAACATCTGTTTTATTGAGTCCCTTGGGACGTGATCCTTCAGTAAGAAGTAAGAACCCAATGCAATGCGGTTTTCGTCACCTAACATTTTGTATTATTTAACTTTAAAGGATTTACGAGGTGAATTAAACCTTGGACCATGAATTTTATATTTATCTAGCTGAATAAATTCTGTTGTCAAGATCTACTCATTTACTTGTTTTCTATATATCCTCATTACATTTTCACGATTCCGATTGTAGAACAAAGAAAAGGTCTTCAGTAAGAGCATTTCTTTTCCCGTAAAAATGGTGACAAAAGATTTTTTTATGGAAATGTTTCGTAGTAAGAGAAGGTACCGTGGGCGCTCGCAAAGGGCAGCCCCTTCGACTTCATATCCCGGGGCTCTATTTGCTATTGCGTAGTTACAGTCTTGTTCGAGCTTACTATTTATTTAAGAGCGTTTGTGGTACGAATACATTCAGCAAAAGATTCGTGAATTTTGGTGTGCGTACATGTGTATGTTTACCTTTTTAGGTACACATGTGTAGCAAGTGAGCAGTAAAAATATTTTCATAACGAAATTCAATTTTACGTCCCGTAGGTTTTATAAAATGTTAAGGATTATTTTTCTCATTTATATTGGTTAACATGATTGATGCTGAATGCTCAAACTTATGGGTCTCGTAATCAGTGCACACGTTGCTTGCACGTACGAAATTCTGAATGCAATTAATGCAATTTAAAATTTGCATTTTAGGAATTGCTTTCTGCTGTTAAATGCGAAGTGCAAGTTTGTCGCTAAGAATTTTAGGTAAGCTTTAAAACTGTTTTTTCATATTTAAGTTATTTATTTATTTAAGTTTGACTTATTCATTTATTTAAGATCTCCAAATAAGAAAATACAGTCAGTATACACAACAATGACACAGAAGGGTTCGCTTATGTGTGCTCGTCACTTGGAGACGACAACATGTACATTTATCAAGATGTAAACAAAGTTTAAATACATAGAGAAGAAAGCTATTAGGACAAAAATTATGTTTTTGTTTTTATTGGAGACATATTTTTTTATATTTTTATGGCATTTTGTTTTATGAATCGACGACCATACCTAGGGATGGTTACTACTTCATTAGTATACAATACATTTCATTGAACAGATCCGTTAAGTATATTATGTAGGTACTGATTATTCAAACGTATTTGGGTAGCCAATTAATAGATGGACTTGTTCTCCACGAAGTGCTTTATATTGCGTGGAGCGTACGTGACGTGTATAAGGGGAAAATTGCTTTCCTTTCATGTTGATATCTCCCGCGGCCCTGTATTGAAAACATGAGTGTAATTACTAATTAAGTATGTATTTAGTATCGAAACTTACCTGACTGCTACACTTCAATACACTGACACATTTAAACATTTTGTTTTAATAATAGCCATCCAATCCACCAAATCGGCCATGGCGGCCAATATCGACGGAGATTACCCGCACACCGCCCGGCCGTAGACATAATACAGTGCACAAGTGCGTGCGCAGGCACAGGTGCTCTCTCTGTTCCTTTACTCTCATAGTCCGATGGGGCTGCAATCCGACACGACCGGAGAGTGATCAGGCGCACGATCAACGGCTTAACGTGCTTTCCCATGCACGGGGTTTTCATACTGCCAACTTCCAAACTCCGGGCGGCTAGTTACTGCGAAATTCTTATAGAAAAACCTAGTATTCTAAGTTTGTATTAAGTATGTGTACAACTGTATTTACTTACCCTTTTGTTTCGGGTGCTATAACATAATCATCAAATTATTCCTCCCTCTCTGAGTACAGCCGAAGGGTCTGTCAGACTCCTACTGACTAAAGTTCCACCTTGTTCCTTCAATTGCCTTTTGCGTTCGAGGGCCACGCTATCCTGCTTAGTCGCGCGACTTCGCCAGGCGTTCGGCCCTATGTGTGTCCGACTGGGCGTTTGTTGACCGCTCCTTGAGGCACTCGTGTAACTCTACGTACCATCGGCCCAGGTACGATCCTTGATCAGACGGCGAGCTACCCATTGCATGAACCATCAAACTCTTCTGTTTAAGATAGTGAGTGAGTTTTGAGTTTATACCAAGTCGATCAGCTTTAACAGTAGTACGCATACCAAAGTACCGGTCCACATAATTATAAGAAAAAATCTCGATACTTTAGAATACTTATGAAATAATGTTAATAGATACTCAAGCAAATAGATGCTCACAATAACTAAGAGAAATGTCACAAATATTTTTTATATTTCTGTGTCTATGACTAGGAATAAACGTTTGTACCTTCATCTATCGCTACATTTTTCGCAATGGAAAGAAACATATGACATAATACCAGCTTATTCACCTTTTTATACACACTTTTAATACAAAGCACGAAAGAAGGTATTTGGCAGGTAATAAGGTGGAGAGATATGCGCCACCGTGGCGTTTCCCGTGACACAGGCCAGTCAAAGCCTAAGAATATTCTTTGACCGATTTGTTCAATATTTTCAAATAAAACTTTCTCATTAATTGGATCAGATCAAATGCTGTGTTTTCAAACATTTTATGATCAAGTAAATTGATGTCCAATAAACATAAAATTTATTTACGATTATTCTACATCCATTATTTTTTTGGGTACCGTAACCGAATGGCAAATATTTAACACTGTTATGCTTAACTATGAATGCTGTCTAGACCAATTTATCTCTCAAATTGTATCAAAAATAAAGGAAGTACTTGGAGCAGAAAATATTGTGATATTGTCGCGCACAAAGGTAGGCGTAATAAAAATATTTAACTAACCCTATCGAGTGACGGTATTTTACTCTTTTAAATGGATTGGACGACCTTTACTGTTTTTTTTTAAGACTACTGTTAGTTCTCGTGTTATGGCAGCACTTTGAATGTTAAAAAGTTTTTTTTGTATGTTTTAAGTGTGTGCGGCGATAAATATGCTGCAATTAAGTAGTTTCTGAAATTACACTGCTTAATTACACGTTCTTTGAATCATGAAGTAAAGACATTTTATCAAGGATCTTATAAATAAATGAATCAGTTAGAGACAAAGTATGTGTCCAGAGTGGAAGCTTAGAGTTGTACTTGCAGTTATTTAGTTTACTCTTTAATTTTGTAGTTACGGAACCCTTACTCAATGCTTGACCAGTCCGCACTTATCAGATTTTCGGAGTAGCGCGCGATATTGATAAATCATCGGGGTGAATATCGACAATTACGCCGTATTTCACGATGCCGTACCTACTTTATTATCAATTTTACACCATTATCGCCTGCAATTGAATGAACAGTGATAAATTAGTATTGTTTGTTTATTATTGAGAAAACATAAAACATTTATTTCGGGGTTGAAAAGTAAGGATGAACTACTACATTTATTGTACAACCTTTCATGTGTTGTAAGTGCGGGGCAAGAAAGCATCTGAAATATTATGGTTTACTAAAATCTTAAAATAATAAACCCAACAAGGAAGCTATTTCCTGGCTAGAATCTTATTTACAGTCGCATAAAACTACTAGATATCATAAAAGCAAAAGTGAGAAAGAAAAACAATCAACAAGAGTGTATCCAATTGCAGATAATGACACACCAGTAGTAAAGGCGCATTGAGCCAAATAGGATACCACTGCACCGCTAGTGTGCGAGTGCCCGGGGTATCTATTACAACTTAACGTTCCATTCCAATCTTTAAACCAGAATTCGTTTCACACGGCTTGCGGCGGCTTCGCTTTGATAAAGACATGAAAGAATTCCTCATACAATAGCGAACAAAGTTGATTTAAAACGATGCTTGCAATGTTCATAGCTTCTACAAGGATCGAGGGAAATAAGTTTGACTGTAACACTGAAGCATCGGACGGAAAATAAACGTAATTGCTTTAATAAAAACCGAAGTAGTCGATACTTTGTTTGTACGTCGGAGGCAGAGCTGAGAATCCCCGGGGGTGTATGTGCCGGGGTTGTGAGCTCTCTGACCGCAGCCTACTACGGCGCGACGTACATCTACATTATGTGAGGAATGTCCATGTGAAATCTATCAGCTGTTCTCATCGTGAAATTCAATTGAGAGGTTTTCTCGTAGACTATTTAAAGTTTTGAATTTTTATGACTAGATTCTTGTTCTAGTATTATTCAAATCATTTTTCATGTTTATTTTATCTACTGTTATTCCCTTTTATTTAAGATTAGTAATTACCAGATGATTTAATTATCAAATAAAATAAACCCAACCCTTCACGTTGTTTATTTCTTTTTTAAATTGTTTTGAATGTTCTATATTTTTTTTGCAGCACCAAACCTTTATTCTATTTTTTGAAAACACCGAAGCATACCTACACAAATCTCCGAAATTGAACGTTTACAATCGTTCTTTGTCTGAGTAATTAGGTACATTATGCTGTATTGGATAAGAGTGGTCGTCTGACGTTAAATATTCACCGGCAGTCGGTGGACTGCAGTGATTGTCCTCGGGCTGCGCGCAATGTCCCGAGCTCGTCCACGCCCACAGGGCTCCATACTTCGTTAAATAAGAGAAAAATAATGAAGTGATTATTGTTTGTGAAAAAACGTAGATTGATCTATATAAAAACGTTGTTAGTGTTTGATCTAAAATCTACACATTGAGGTAACGAAGCGACGGAACTAAAATAAAATACAATACACTCTCAAACAAGAGTAAATTAATTTGTACCTTATGTTGAATTCCTGCCTGTTTAAAATTAAATTCAGAGCCTTGATATAGGAAAATTACTGGTTGTTTAGGTGGATTGGAGTAGGGTATGTAATAACTAATTACACACTTAACATTTCTGAAATGCGATGACATACCTACACAAATATATTACCTACACGAACTCTACTTTTGCGTCACGTTTCTGAAACATACATTGTATTCATTACTTTGAAATTAATTGGTAACCGGAAAAGTAAACGGGTTGCAGTTACACAATTTATCAACGGGTTTAAAAGGCGCGGAAATAAAATGCGAATGTTTATGAGTTAGTCCAAACTCTAAAAAAAAAGTCTGTATTCTGTGTGCTCATCAAATATTCTGATTTGATAAAAACTGTTAAGCGGGTTATGCGCTACAGAGTCAGCTAGCTTATGCTTTTTAGCGGGGTTCCATGAAGTGCTGTCGTGGAAATTCCATAAGCACAATTTATGGAACATATCTATCTATATGTATAAAAAAATGGATCACTGAAATGTATGTACGCGCAACTTCCGAACGACTAAACCAAATTGGATGATTCTCTTTTTTATGTATTCCTCATTATTAGGACAAGGTTTGTACGAGTAACTAAGAAAAAAAAACACCGGGTTGTTCAAACATTTGATCCCGTGCGAAGCCGGTGCGCTATTAAAAAATAAAAACTAGAAGCATTGTTTGAATCTATAAACGTACAATGTTCACACATGACTTTAAAACTATAAGCCTCGTTTTTCGCTGAATTTCTAAAGTGCAGCTCTACACTTTACTATTTATTTACGAAGCCGCTACCTCTTTTGTTCCGATAAAGTCTTGAGGGGCCTGCACGATATGTTTTGTATATGCGCGTCCAAAAACTTATAGTTATGTGTCAAGATAAAACAACGTAAAGTCACAAAACTTGTTCTCGCACAAAGAGATTTATACGTGCTAGTGGTTTGGGATAAACGGGGTTGGATACGTGATCGTCGTACGTTTTGTCTTTTCATACGGACGTATTTACTTTGTAAGAGATAGGTAGGTCTTCCATATTCGTAAAACTTGACTCATGTGATATTTAGGTCTACTGTCCATCGATTTTGTGTCCTTCAGGTAAGTCTACGAAGAAACGTCTACACAACGCTATAGCGTCACTTACAAATGAAGGTCGCCACTCTTTCTCAACTGAATCTTTTATAGGAGCTATTTAAAGGCTCGCTTGAACAGAAAAGGTGTCCAACTGTAAATAATTACAGACAGTTATCATTAACCCTAATGGTCCTTGAAGCAAAAACCAGACCCAAAGAGGTGTAAGTGAGCAATATTTAAGTATTGTTACTACCATCTGCTTAATATGCAAAACAGTACTATGTAGTTAATGCTATAAATTGAATAAACGTGATTTAACAATGGTCCATAGTTTCTTCAAGCTTGTCTATCAAAAGTACAAATATTTGTATCTATATTCACAATATGTTTGTGACAAGGTACACAGTCTGCCTATTATTTAAGAAATATGACAGCAGAGCGCGACAGTACGTCACGGCGGTATAACAAAGGAAGAGACAGGCCACTTTTCAATTTTGCCGACCGTCTTTACAATTTCTCATGCCGAATTATGCAAGCGGTAACCGAGTTGGCAACTGCAACTATGCTACTTGGGCAAGACAAGACGGATAGCAAATAAAGACTTTTCCGATAGTGGTTCGGGTGTTACAAAAGGCGGATAAATTACCAATACTGCACCACTGCTCGGATAGCGTAGCGCACTTACTTACGTTCACATTGTACAGCATTTACAATAAAATTAGCATTCAATGTCGTATGAATAGCCACCTTGAATTCGGTGATGGTAATTTAATATGCACATGTTACTTTATAGAACATTTTTAATTAAATTCCTGTATTGTTTTATTTTTGTTAGCTCTGTTCAGTTTATATTACATTCCGCTCGGGAATTGGAAAAATGAAACATGAAATCAACTCTGCTAGTATGTTTGTTTCACCGTGATAAAGCCTTTTCTAAGAGATTGCTCGACGCAGATAGCTGGTTTTTTGGCAACTTTATTGTTAATTCTGACCTCAATATAACTATATTATGTATAAAAGGTTAAACGACTAGAAAGTTGTGGTTTTGTAAACAAAACATTAAAGTGAAATACGTATATTATATGAACAGCAATTAAGAGCAATTTATGAAAATTATGTAAGTTAGAATAAAGAATATCATGGTGTTTTCTTCAGAATTTTGTAGTTTGCCTATTACATTTTTATTAACGTATCCATCCATGATTTAACGCTGAAATACAGGACGTTAAACTGTTAATAATCTATATATATATATATATAAAAGCGTAAGGCCACTCACTCATAGGACACGAAATCGCAGAAACTGCAAGTGCTAGGAGTTTAAAGGTTTGCTTAGGGGTTATTTTTAGGACTTAGTGCTCATTAAGAATTTTGTTTTACATTACACTCCTAAAGGGTTGTTTTTGGGGTTGATAATTTAAAGTTGAATTTTGTTGGATTTTAATTTAGATTTTCCAAAAGTATCCCATAAAGAGGGTGACCGGGTGTAGAAATTTAAAAGGAATATTTGCTAGTAGAACATTTGACATTATCGTTAAATAAGTTTCACACATGCTTGGTATTAGTTTTTTATAAACTTGAAGACAGTATAAAGAAAACCTACCGTTGCGATTTGCTTTCAGTTCTAAAGAAACAATGTTTTATTCAAGAAGATAAGACTGGCCTTTGTGTTACTTGGTAGAAGCTCAAATAAATTATTAAGGACAAGGTAATCACTCCGTTTGCCAAGAACATACCGTGTACAATGAAAAATGCTTTTCAGAGGCTATAGAGAATATATTTTGGATTGTTTATACACACGCACACGTTATGGCATGAAATACTGCAGAGTGTAATGGGTATGAAACCTTAACGGAGGATGTCATAACAGAGTGGCGTGGTCGTAGTACGAACAAAGCACTCAGCGTCGCATTTAAGAAAGGGAAATGTTACAAATTTAACACTTCGATTGGTCTTTTAGCAGTGCTGTGCAAATGTACATGGGCGTTAACGTCTGCGGGGTGCGCCGATCGGTGGCGGCGACGGCGAGAGACGGTCGCTCGCACGGCCGAATCTCAGATCCTGCGTCTCCCGGCTGCCGGCGCCCAGCACTACCAGTGTTACACGGAGAGTGTCGCACTCAAATTCTATAGATTTATTAAAAAACTAGCTTCCGCCCGCGACAAAAAGAACCACAAAAAAGGGTAAAATAATCTACAAAATAACTTTTATTTCGGAAGTCGATGGCTTTGTTATTTTTTATTTCATTGTTTATTTATTGCCGACGACTTTGAAGGCGGTTACATTTTTGTTTGAAAAAGTTTTTTATTTTTCTCTTTTTAGTTTAAATATTCAATCCAAATTCTTGCCAAATACATATAATATAATCCGTAGCACTGGTAATAACATCCCTCATGTACACAATAAGCTAATAAAATTCCCTATCTCAAAAACTACTGAACCGATTTTGATGAAACTTTCAGTATTCCCTAAGTGGAACGATACCTAGCACAAAAAAAAAGAATTATTTAAATCGGATGTGTAGTTCCGGAGATTCGCGAACAATGAATCAGTCGATGCCTACTCCTTACTGTTAAGGAGTTGTACCTTCCATCATCAGCTCAGCTACATAAGGATGATGATTACCATACGCAAGTACTTGAATTACTTCATAAGATTTACGAAAAAGATTTGCGTGGGCCTATAAAATTTGAGGGTTGCCCTCGATTTCTCCAAAAACCAATCATCAGATCCTGATTTGGTGACAATGGGACCACACGGGAAGCACCAGCTTTCAACCAAAAAAGAATCATGAAAATCGGTTCACGAAGTCGGTCGTTATGCGGTAACAAACTACTGTTAAGGAGTTGTACCTTCCATCATCAGCTCAGCTACATAAGATCATGATTCCCATACGCAAGTACTTAAATTACTTCATAAGATTTACGAAAAACGATGGGTGAGCCTATAAAATTTGAGGGTTGCCCTCGATTTCTCCAAGATCCAATCATCAGATCCTGATTTGGTGACAATGGGACCACACGGGAAGCACCAGCTTTCAAACAAAAAAAGAATCATGAAAATCGGTTCACCCAGTCGGTCGTTATGCGGTAACAAAATTAAAAAAAAGAGAACCTCCTCCTTTTTTGAAGTCGGTTAAAAAGTATCCTATGTTATGCCCAGGATAATAAGGAATAATTATACCAAGTTTCATCGAAATCGAACCGTTAGTTTTCACGTGATGCCTGCACAAACAGACAGACAGACAGACAGACAGACAGACAAAAATTTTTTTAATCATATATTTGGGTTTGGTATCGATCCAGCAACACCCCCCGCTATTTATTTTTTCAATATTTTCAATGTACAGAATTGACCCTTCTACAGATTTATTATATAGTATAGATAGATAAAAACTATGAAAGTATTGTGCTCAATACATTCTGTGTGGTGTAAATAATGTCACTGTGTGTATTAAGGCTTTCTAGGTATTCTTACTTCTTATTCGGTCCTCGATAAATTTAGTTATATTACTCTATTAATATGCCTACGCCATTGTGAATAAGATATAAGATGTGGATAAGAAAATTCATGTGGCATCATTGAAGATACGAATCTTTCTACATCGATTTTTACTTAGGAGCCAAATCTTGAGTTGGTATGATAGTTCGTATCTGAAAGTAATCTACAATTTTCAACTAAGTCTAATAAGAACAGGCACGCCGCAATAGCGGCGGTAAGACCCTTCTTTGAGGAGTGGCTGGATAAGTGTCAAGGCGTCCTGACCTACCGCCTGACGCAACTCCTCACCGGACACGGAAGTTTCGGGAGGTACCTGTGTCGGATAGGGAAGGAAGAAACGCCTGGGTGTCACCACTGCGAGGATCGCCCGGAGGATACGGTGGAGCATACGGTGCAGGACTGCCCCGCTTGGGCAGAGCTACACCGTGTCCTCACAACGGCGATAGGCGGAGACCTCTCGCACCCGGCATTGGTGGAGACCATGCCGCGGGGCGAGATGGAATTGGAAGCGGTCGCCTCTTTCTGCGAAGCAGTCATGCTAGCGAAGTAGGAGGCGAGACGCGTGAGGGAGAGGACAGCGTCCACCTCACAGCCCAGCCGCAGTGTTGACGCCCACGACGACGGACGTCGCAAGACGATCGCCGGCCACCGTAGGTACGGGCATGCGGGCGGCGAGTAACGGGCGACTCGCTGTCCGACCATGGACCATGCCCGGGTTAACGTCGCGTTGTGTTCCACGCGCGCCTCAAAGAGTGTCAACACGAAGACTGGGTCCCCCCCTTAGACGGCCAGAGCCTGCCTGGTTCGCGAGACTAACGAATGCCGCAACCCCTAAACGTTAAGGGCTATTGAAGAACACCGTGGATTTTAGTCAGTACGTGTCTGACAGTCCCTCCCGCTCTGCTCTGTGTGGGATGACTGATTTGATGATTTTACCACGCTAAAAAAAAGTCTAATAAGAAGAAAAACAATATATACAAGTACTTACGAATAGTATTCATCTCCATTATTAATGAATAAAAAACATTATTCAGTATTATAATCATGTTTAAAGTAGATATGTTTATAGGGTAGGTATGTTTATATCCTAAGCGCATACGATGACGAGCCAAGAATAACCAGTGAATTACGTGATGGGCAGCGGAGGAGTCCAAAAAAAACACCAAAAGTTCCACTAAATGAATTTAATAAAGTAATTACAATTAATTCTTAATATTAGGTGACTAAGTACTAAGTGGGTGTCCTAACGACCGATGTATGTGACGAAAGGCCCCGCGCCGAATCTGCTGGTCAGTTTTATTGGATGCCTCAAGTTGGGTTGCGCAATCCGTTCACAGTAACTGAATGAATGATGATGACGTATCTGGGAGGCACTCACAGATATAACACTTCCCCCCTTAGATGAGCAACTATTTGCTAATTTCTACGGCAAAAGTTGCGGTTTTCTTTCGACAACTCGATGGTTTCTTTATTCGACTCAATTTTGATGACTTCTGCTCGATGACGACGCATAAAGTAGATGGTAAAAAGTGCACCTGCACTTAACAATGCAAGTACAATCGCGTACAATGGTATTGTTGTGTGGTAGATGCTCGAGGAATCCGCAGTATCGATTTCAACAGACGATTCCATTGTAATTTGTTTCTGTATCTTGTGCAATGTACTGAGATCCATTGAAGTCAGGTGGTAATTTGGTTGAATCTTCTGAGAATGATTAGTCATCCGTGGGAGCGCTGTGATTTCAACTGAAATCCCGCTGACTTTGTCATCGATGTTGGCCAATGTGAATTTCGGGGTTTTCATTGTGCAAGACTTCGGAATTGTGACCAAAATACTTCCTTCCAGAATTTGATGTTTTTCAGGGCCGCAGTAAAGTTGTACCTTCGTGGGCTTCGGGAACGAAACTATGTAGTGCTTGCTATCCAGCTCCAACAGGGCTTCCTTGGCCAGAGAAATAGGCGTGATTTGACACGTTTCATCTATCTCCTGGGAATGTATGAGTTTTTCTATGCAATCCTGACTGGAGCGAATTTGGTGACTCGTTTTTTGCTCGCAGATATGCCAGTTATTTACCTTCGGGCATTCAGCCTCCATGTACACGTATTCCTTTGAATTGATCGCTATATATGGATAGGAAGGTAGGATGATATCGAAGTTCTTATTAGGAACTGGACAAAGTTTAAATAGTTCAAAAGTACTGGGAAGAGTGATAGGGAATTGCAGGATAACCACGATTTTCTTGTCGACGTAATACGAACTTAAGCTAATTATGTCATAGTAATATCTAACGTCTAAGTCTATGATCTGATCGGTGCTATATAAATGCTGTAATTTGCTTATCATAGTTCTTAATTCCCTAACAGATAGAATAGAATGGTGCAAGGATACCGTGCGACTAAAAGCTAATATATTTTCTAGTCTACTTATTTCACCGGATAACTCTTGTACGTTATCGTTAAGTATAACGAAGAGTTGCGCGAGGTGAGCATATCTTAAAGTACGATCGCTCTCTGACGTACTCATATTGATGACGTACGAAAGGGCTTTATCTAATTTAAGCTGATTTAATGTCAAATTATTCAGTATATGAGTTTGCTGTAAAGAAAATTCTTTAAATAATGAAATATGCTGATTAATTTTGTTGGAAACGAGTTTATCGTTCCGTTTTAAAATTTTCATAGCATTTTCAAACCTTATAGCATCATCATGATCCAAATTTCCAGAAATTGATTTTATCAAAGTGCCCAATGGGTTTATCAAGCCACGTTTGACTCTGCTAGGTTGCAGCGTTTCTAATTGTAAAAGGATTTTATTTAATTTCATATGTAAGTACTTAACTTGTGCACCGAATATGAGCAAACTATTATTACTTAATTTGTCCGTAGTGTCACGTAATTGTCGTTGCAAGTCATTTATCTGTCGTTCTATCTGAATTAAGTTAATGTCCTGTAAAAATGTATGATGATGGGATACGATTTTCGTGTCTCCTAGATTATAAGGTAAAAGTCCCGGTCCGTCATTTAAGCTGTCAAGTTTGATGTCTTGAGCTCGGCCCAGGCTCGTTATCGTCAGTAGTAAGTACCTGTAACAATCGAGGGTCTTTACTCTTTTTAAGTCGTTTCAGTCTACTTTTAGCTACTGGTCCTCGTTTCCTTGAAGTGTAAATATGAATAGGTAAGTTAGCAATAACCTTGTCTTGAGTAAAACGAGAGGCAAGTTTTTGCCGAGATGCAGTAGGGTTCCGTATATATATCTCCTGGTTTTCTGAGTACTCAATTTCAGGTTCCCTATCGCTGTTACGTTGCGTCATCAATGTCTCGCGTTCGGCAAGCGATGATTCATGGACAAGGCTATATACTGTTTCCATTCGACTACGGTGATCTTGAATGTACTGTTGTAGTAATCTTTCCGACAGATTTAAATCTGTGGTGTCCCGTGGGTCGAAATGTCCAGTGTTAAGGTCAAACGGTCTACATTTGGTCAGACTGTGAATGGAACTGTTATATGCCAAAAGGGCGTAAGGGACTAAAGTGATAGCACATTCGTTTTTGTGTTTCAGCTTTAATATGCGTAAATGTTCAAGAAGTGTGCTATGGAAACGCTCTATCATCCCATTTTCATTCGGGGTATGAGCTGCAGTAGTATGATGTTGAATTTTATGTAATCTTAAAAATTCACTCACTACTTGATTTGTAAATTCGGTTCCCTGGTCAGTTATTAAATTCATTGGGTAACCATGATGCGTACAAAAAGTTAAAAGTGATTTTACTATATTAGGGGCTGTACAGTCTGCCATACGGTAAGCCTGAGCATATTTACTAAAAGAATCAATTATAGTAAAATATTTTTCTTGTTCGATAGTTAACACATCGGCGTGTGCAGTTTCAAAGGGCTTACTCGGCGGTGGAACGATTCTAAACTCTTGGCGAATTGGGTTACGGTCGTATTTTGCACAGTTACATATCTTGCATTCATTAATGTACTTAGTTATGTCAGTTTTCATTTTAGGCCAGTAAAATTGACGTGATATAGCTAGATAGGTCTCATTTATGCCACGGTGATTTGTCTTTCCCTCATGATACTTGCGAATAGTATCCTGTTGATTTAAATATTCGCATATATTAGTAATTTGGCATTTAACTAGAATCAACTTCATAGATGAGCTTTTAAAATTTTTTTGAATTACAGGAACGATTTCAAGCATTCTCTCTATTGGTTGGACTAAAATAGCTGTGCGAAATTTGGGATCTACGCGTTTTTTTATTAGGTCTACAATGTCATTATCAAAATGAGATTCTCGTACATTCGTTACAACTTGTAAGGTAAGGTAAGTATCAAACGGTTTTTTAATTATAGACTTAGATATTGGTGAGTCACTAACTATATTAATTATAATTTGTCTACGATATTTATTTAAGGGGTCTTCACTAATGGGAATTTCGATAATTGGGCTTTCTACGCTAGTGTGAGCGGTCTCACCATCTGACATGTCTTGAATTTTTGAAGAACTGTGGTTATCTTGGACCACTGAAGAACTATCCAATGACATAGCTTCAGGTGCTGAAATCGTTGATGACGTACTATGGTGACGTCGTGGTGCTTGTGACGTGTTGACTATCATTGAAATAGTTTCATCGTTATGAATTTCAATCCGCGACAAAGCGTCAGCGTTTGTGTTACATTTACCCTTTTTATAAATTACGTTAAAATCGAATTCGGATAATTTTAGTCTCCACCTTGTTAGACGCGAATTAGGCTCTTTTAAATTCATTAGCCATTGCAACGGTTTATGGTCGGTGACTACTTTAAATTTGCGCCCAAATAAATATGGCCTAAAGTATTTAGTGGCCCAGACGATTGCAAGGAGTTCTTTTTCGATCGTCGAATAATTCGTTTCGCTATCGTTCAGTGTCCTAGATGCATAAGCTATGGGTCTATCAGCTCCTATTGGGCCTTGGGATAGTATAGCGCCTAGTGCGAATTTGGATGCATCAGTAGTGAGAATGAATTCCTTTGAAAAGTCTGGATACTGTAGTATCGGGTCATTAGTCAGAAGAGTCTTACAGTGTTCAAAATGTTTTATATAATCAGGTGTAATATTAATTTTAGCTCCCTTTTTCAGACACGTGGTAAGAAATTTTGTAACACGAGCAAAATCGGGAATGAATCTACGGTAATAACCGATAAGGCCTAGAAAAGATTTAATTTGTTTGGGAGTTTTTGGGATAGGGTAATTCACAATTGCCGAAATTTTGTCGGGATTTGGTCTGACACCTTCAGGGGTAATAACATGCCCTAAATATGGTGTTTCGCGTTTTAGAAACTCGGACTTATCCATCTGGATCTTAAAATTGGATTCCCTAAGACGCTGAAATACTTTACCTAAGTTATCCATGATTTCTTGCAAAGAAGTACCAAAGACTAGGATATCATCTAAATAGACAACGCATATTTTATTTATAAGTCCTTGAAGAACATTATCCATTACTCTCTGAAAGGTGGCTGGCGAATTTTTCAAGCCCATGGGCATTCGCAGGAATTCATAATGTCCATGCTCTACATTGAAAGCCGTTTTATGAATATCTTTAGGGTCTAATTCAACCTGGTAGAACCCATTAGTTAAATCAAGAGTAGCGAAGTATTGACACTTCCCTAGCTTATCTAATATATCGTTGACATTTGGGATGGGATATTTATCGTCAATTGTCTTCTCGTTCAACTTACGGAAGTCAATGACTATGCGCCACTTAGTTTTGCCAGACGCGTCACTTTTCTTTGGTACCACCCATATAGGTGCGCTCCATGCGGAAGTAGAAGGCCTAATTATCCCTTGATCTAACATTTTGCTGATTTGAGTTTGAACCTCATCCTTATGAATATATGGATACCTATAAGTTTTACTATAGACAGGTAATTCGTCTGTGGTGTTAATGCTATGTTTAATTTGGTTTGTGAAAGTTAAAGGTTCATCTTCAATATAGAATACGTCCGAGTATTTTCTGCAGAGGTTAGTTAGATTGATTGTCTCCTCTGGATTTAAATGATCCATGCGCAATCGCGATAACACCTGCTCGGTTCGACGAGTATTGTTATTGAAAATATCCGATTTCACTACAGGTACAGTTTGTTCGCTAAATACATGTGCGACGATTGGTTCTGACAAAGAAAGAATTACATCATTATTAGTAGGGTTAGATATTTCTAAAAAAGCTCGATTATTTTTTGCTGTAGTTATACATTCACTTATGTTACAACTCTGTATACTTTGCTGATCTATGTGTATATCTCCTTGGCCAATACTAATAGGTAAATTTACTATTTTAGAAGATTGTGCCGGAATAATTTTCTCGTACAAATTTACACTTTGGGAGGTATACATATGTATAGGGTTGCTAGAAAATTCAGTTTTAAGTACGCGAGAACTTAAGTCAATTTTCGCTAAGAATCGTTCAAGAAGATCGCACCCTATTAATCAGTCAAAGTAATCGTGGAATCTATATACATTCAATTTAATTGGTTTATTGTCTTTAAATTCTTTGAAACAGGGTATAGTGATTGAGTAATAATTCATGGTGGATGCATGCACGTTAGCGACTATAAATGGTTCATAGTTAAGTTCATAGTCGGAATAGTACTTTGCCACAGTTTCAGGATTTATGAACGACTGATTAGCTCCCGTATCAATTAAAAATTTTAAAGGTGGTAAGTCAGGCCTAATGTTTAATTTTAAAAAAGGTAATTGTCTTTTCCCTTGTATATTAATTTCTATTCGGGGGCATTTTTCGGGGCTTCCTTTGGAAAATTTGAATACTTTGGATTTTCAGGTGAAACTGTTGGGGTGGGTTCACCTACGGGGATGTCCTGTGTCAATGGTGTCAATGTCAAGTGAGTGGTCGGGTCACAAGCTGAGACACAGTCTGGGACAAAGTCATAGTCACAGAAGAAAAGGTCCTCCGGGACATAATAATCAAAGTCGGGTTCTTGTACAAAAAATTCATTTACATTTGCTTCTCGTGTTCTAAAGTAATTACTAGGGGGTGGATTACCGTAATTACGCCAATCATGCATATTGGTCGGTGGCAGAACACGTGCGACGGGGTGACTAACACCACTCATTGGTCGAGGCTGGTTGTTCGGTGCCTGCTGAGACGTTGAGGGTCTAGGGTTGACTCTAAAACCGGTGGACATATTGGATCGCGGTAAAGCTTTGAACATTTGTTGGGTCCTAGAGGGTCCCTGATAAAATGGACTAGGCTGCTGTGGAATAAAGCGATTTGGCTGAAAATTTCGAGGCATTAAATTTCTATTCATCTGAGGATACTGAGCTAGCACATTTGGGAATATAGGAAGTAGCCTTTTACTTGGAGATGTAATTTTTTGTTGGAGGTAAACAACGTTCATCTCCTCTTGGGCATATTCTAAAGCTTTCTCCAGGGAAGGAGGCCGCATGCATCGAATCTTAGATCCTAGAGGTTCCGCTAAGCCTCGTAGATACGTCTGCAAAGCTAGTTTTTTATACAAGGTTCTTTTTGCTTCGACCGTGGTAGCGACAGCGTCATGTATTTCTACGTAGGTCATGATGGTGCTTAAAAGGTTTAACACGCGCTCATAAAATACTTGAGGCGTATCTGATCCTTGAGATAGTAATGATAGATCATTGTATAACGCAGACTCATCTCTATGGTCTGAAAAATTATGAATTAATGTATTCCTAATACCGTTCCAATCCCGGGGAACACCATTTGTTACTAATGTCCTAGCGGCGTTCCCGGTGATCTTATTTAATATGCCATTTAATAATGCTAAGTTAGTAAGTTCATGACCAGGTGCTGGATTAATATAGCTCTCAACAAGCTGGTCACATAATGATAAAAATCTAATTAGAGTATTACTATTACCATCAAATTCTGGTACTAATCTTAATGCTTTAACAATTTTATCGATCATTTCGTCTTGATTGTCCATTATTATTTCTAAGCTACCTAACTCTAAATTTCGGGTAGAGTCCCTCAGCACGTTGCGAGAGGACAACCGATTGCCCAGGGGTTCGATACCCCTAGTAGATCGCGATGATCGTGGGTGGAAAATTTTGGAGGCGGGAAATAGCGACCGACTGTAAGGAATTTGTGCAACTCACATATAGTACATATCGGCGGCTCCCGTAGTATCGATTTCTGGATACGGTTTACAGGATCTCCAACGGCTGCTCTTGGTTCTTCTGGATTGTCGACGACACACGTTGAAACGTGAACAGCGCGCACAAATGTCCAAACGTTCAGCTCGATCGTGAAATTATAGTCTTTGGTTTGCACGCACTGACTCGACAATCCTACCGGCTGCGCCAATTACGTGATGGGCAGCGGAGGAGTCCAAAAAAAAACACCAAAAGTTCCACTAAATGAATTTAATAAAGTAATTACAATTAATTCTTAATATTAGGTGACTAAGTACTAAGTGGGTGTCCTAACGACCGATGTATGTGACGAAAGGCCCCGCGCCGAATCTGCTGGTCAGTTTTATTGGATGCCTCAAGTTGGGTTGCGCAATCCGTTCACAGTAACTGAATGAATGATGATGACGTATCTGGGAGGCACTCACAGATATAACAAGTGTCAAAACAAAAATGATTTAGTCCTTACCTTTGTATTCTAATATTCATATTCTACCTGCTTACATGAGTGTTCTATTCGTATTTACGTTCTCTTTCCCGTAAGGTCGAGCACGAGTTCAACTGCGCTAGGAAAGCGCGTCGTTGGCACTTAATGGCTCCTTAAGAGAGGCACGAGTACTAAACAACGTAGCACAGTACACATAAACGAGGCGACGGCTTGTTAGACCACTACAGACAAGATTTGCAAGAGAGAGCAATTTTTATCTTTATGAATCCGAAAATATAAGTTATCCAACCTTTCAGTTGACAGCTGCCATTCAAGTTTGCAATTACTCGCAAACTGCCCTGAAGTGGGTAAGAATACTCCTGACAAACATGGGTTGAGTGTTCAAAACATGTTATGTATTATATAATAATATGAAGTATAGGGTATACTCTAATGGATGAGTAGCCAGTCAATTAGCATGTAAATGATGTACTGTAATTGTTGATTCAGGATCGTACTATTGTTGCAAACAAACAACTGAAGAACGAGTTATTATTAATGACAACAAAATGCTTTTAAACGTGCCGAGATATTTGTTTTGATTACTTCCGAATTCCGAAGCATATAAATCGCTCAGAGTAAAATAAATGACTTGCTATATAATATAATGTATGATAATGTCGGGGATCAAGATAGGAAGGATTTGCATAGTGAGTGTGCAAATGTGACATCCTCTACAAGCGTACAAGTGCCATTAAGAACACGTTAACCCCGGTCGACTGCTGCAACTTACGCGGAAGATAAGCTGTTGATCGTCACTATGAATACTTATACGTTCACACATTACTTCCATCTTGATAAAAGAATATGGAATAAAAAAGGAGCAATTGAATTTTGGAAATGGAGCGGAAAAGTACAGATGGTGGGGGAAATGAATCATTGAACGCATTTTTTTACAACATAAATCAAGTGGTCCATTTTTTTAAACAAGCTTTGTGGATCATCTGGGTTTCTAAAAACCAGAAGTGCACTGTACGGTTGAAATAGTGATCGTAGTAAATAACTCACAAAACTGGAGTGATGTTGTCGTAGTGGTGCATAGACGGCCGTCTGGCAACTTGTCAAACTATCATAGCTACGCCAACCACATTTACAGCAAACGTGGCCGGTGACAATGATGCTTTACCACTAATTGTAACATCGTCCACATTGTTAGCTATTTTATGTATAAATCAGGAAGTCTATAAGTATTCGGTATGTACTAAATACAGAGGCGAAATTTAATTTTTAGATGACTTTTGCATGAAGTTCTTTAAAGTGTCTAGGCGGACATGAGGTCGCGAACTTTGTTTAATTTCCTGATTGCGCAAACGAAAACTAGCAGGGAAACGGACCGTACCCCACATCTGGCTGACTAATGTTGTTTGAACTCGCCTCAAACTACATTATTTATTTTAATGTGTCTTTATTTGAATTTGTAGCCAACGTTCCGCGTTACGCTGCATGGGATTAGGTGTTTACCTATTTAAGAATTAAACTTGTGTTATGTTACGAGCAGTTTGCTACGTGTACAGGATAAGAATTACAAGCTTTCTCACCGTTACGTTGGTGCTAGAAAATAACTTGGCTTCGACATATGAAAATTGTGTTTTCAATTCTCTAGAATATTGAAATTGCATCTGAATATTTATAATAATATTACTATTACTGAAAATTTACAGTGGAGACCTATATCTAGCAGTGGACGTCCAACGGCTGAAATGAGGAAAGCCTGTTTAAAACAATGTAGAATGTTACTTTGTTTCAATAGTTTACCCCTTTTATAGTGTCGTAACAGTAAAACAGTAATTCGGAATTGGCTCAGATATTATCAGAGAGTCTATTAATTAAAATGTGTCGTGCTATTTTTGTCGTAGACCGATAGTCTACGAGAAAAAACACAAACTTTTATATTTAGGCAGTTTCCAGTTGTACCTTATAACTAGAGCGGAGTGCGTATACACTACGGATCCAGGTTTGTCTTTCTATTTGTGAACCGTTAGGGAAATCTTCGAACCTAAATATCTAATACAACGGCATTTTACACTGGACACGTTTGTACACACAAAAAGAGATTTTAGTGTGCTGGTAACAAATGAGATTTCCTACACGTGTCTACACTACGTCGACCATAGTGTGCGCCATAGCTGGGGAGGTTTAATTGAGTTCATTGTATTTCATTAGCTATACTCTGAAAAAAAAAGCCCCAAAGCCCACGGAACTTAAGCAATCTCCGTGTTTTTTTTTTCACATTTAGTAAAATGAGAGTAAAATTATTTGTTCTACAAAAGCTGGAGCGATCCATGCTGTCTGTTGCATTTATATGTAAGCAAAACTGCAGCAAATTGAATTGGTATTTGTTATATAACAACGAGAACACTTGAATAAGCTCAAACAGCCGGCGACTGTCGCTTCCGATCCGATTTGTGTTGACTAGACGCTGACTCCGAGATCAATTTTATTGCCCAGTGTCTCTGAATGAAGTGCAGTCCTTATGGTGGAATGCATATCTTAAACGTATAGATAGACACTATATAAACAATTTTGTTAAAATGGTAAATGGTGATGATTTCTTATCTATACTTAATAATATTATAAAGAAGAGCTGAAGAGTTTGTTTGTTTGAAAGCGCTAATCTTAGGGACTACTGGTTCGAATTAAAACATTAATTTTGTGTTGGTAACCCCATTTACCGAGGAAGGTTATAGGCTATAGAACATCACACTTCAACCAATAGAAGTTGAGCAGCGGGGGTAAAACCGCGGGGAACAGCTAGTTTTGTTTATAAACATAGATTTGTTTTTGTTTTTTTACGGCTTTTAATCCATTTTTTCTTATTTGTTAGTTTTGATATGTATAACTGTACACTTGTATATTTCCTTAATAATACACATGTGTTGAAGCCGACTTTATCGAGACTCATATAAAGAACTTTGAGATTACCTGAAAGTTTTTGTAATGCCTCTATTAATCTTCAAACGGGGACATTTATATGAGTTATAAACTTCTTTTTTATTATGAAAATAATATGGTGGCTTAAGTTGTGGCCACAAACATATTAAATTATTGTGACTGTGTGAAGATCTACTCAGCCGTGTTCTTTTGTCTATTGATGTTTAAAATTTCTTGATGATTTGTGATAAAAATAATGTTTGTAATTGCTTCAAGTAACATTGCCTATTCACCATGGGCAACCTGTTGAGACTATCTTTTTTTAAATAACTTATTTGTTGATTCGTTATTTAATTTATACAACAAATGTACTTTATACAATAAATATATTTCATGTTTTTGTAAATCCGTAAGAATCCCTATAGTAAATAAGTATAAGTATATCGTTAACTAAATCCCTGCTTCATTTAATCGATTCAACGAGTATGGTCAGTTTGAAAACATAATATAATTAATGAAAACATTCCTTCCGTAATCCATATCTTGAACAATGCCGAAGTTTGCAGCTAAGTAACTCCGGGAAATACCAATAAGAGCCCAGGGCAGGGGTTACCGTTTAAACCTGTATCCAGCTGTCATAGAAATCCGTCCAATTATACTGAATAACTGAGATGCTCTGGCTACAGCTAGAGCAGAAAATGAGATATGAAAAATGTGCATTTTCATTTATTCGTGTTTTCATATTCGCGTGGAGTTTATTAGTGGTGCTGGACGGTTCTTGACGCCGGCTTCAATAAGCACGGACACCTCATGACAGATTAATTATTCCGTTTGTCGGCTCTGACTACTACTCCCCCACCCCTTACTCACTTAGCCATCCGCAGAGCGGAAGCGAGTTTAAAGCATGTTCCTTTTCCACAGCTATTCTTTAAACAGCATTTTCTAAACAATTTTTTAAAATCACTTTCTATTATAAAAGAGCCTATGTCCGCGACTATTCCCTTTGGAGGCAAATGACTTTGTTTGTAATTTGGCTGCTCTGGGTATTCAAAGTTTAGCGTAAATCCATTTGGACTTATCGCGCAATCTAAAGCTCTCGTTGGGTAGGTGTTTGTCTTCGTTTAATATGCTAGACAAATCTTACTATAATGTGTCAGTTTTGAGGCTAGATGATTATGTGGAATCAATACAGTACAAAAATATTACGTAGTGTAGGTAGCGGGCCGCCTCGCCGGCGCGCTCGGCGCTCGCCTAGCCGCCTGCCGCTCAGACTGTAATTGTAGCCTGTGTCTATTGAATTATAGAGAAGTCAACATTTTAGCCGCTCTCCACGAAGCGATCCTACGGGTACGAGTAACTTTTGAAAAATATGATCGTAAAAGTAAGGAGCGGTACCGCAGCAGGAAAGGGAAATACTAAATAGAAACTTACCAGTTTTCCTCGTGGTTTAGTAATGAATCAGCAATAGAATGGTTTAAGTTTAAATTATTGAATTACAATTTGTATTTTATTTTGAGATGAATAAGAAGAAGTAACATTTCTTTCGAATAAAGACACACACAATAACAAAAAAATAATATTATAAAAATAACAAAGAAATAGTTATAAAAAATACGCAAGATCAAGATCATTTATCAGTTAAAAATAAATGGTCCGACAGTGCGGTAGCTATTTAATGAGATTTGCTTACTTAAATAAGGGGTTTCATATAGCATCTAACCCAGACCGAAACGATAGAAAGTAATATTCAGTCTCATTTCCCATTTAGTTTTTTGATGGTTTATTTACGGTCGTAGTCAATAAATATAGTAGTAAATCTAAACGAACAATAACGAACGTTCACAAACGAGGCGCGTTTCACTTAAATGCAGGGCCAATGTTGGAATATGATATTGAAACAATATCAATAAACGGGTGACGTCTGCCGAGGTGCGCTCGGTGCGCCACATGCCAGTCAGCCAGTGCCGTGATTTTATTACAGATAAATTATCCCAATCACATGGCGGAGGAACGATCATTTTTTCATAAAGCCTTTACATAGATTGGCTCCTCGTTTAATATACGAGAACAAGTTGGTGATGCCCGTTTATTATGACGGAGTGAGTGACAGGCGGCTCAGCTAACTTATAAGGGTCCCTCGTTGCCTCGTTCGAGCCCCTAGCATAAACTAGTTCTTGTTCACTCCTCCGAAAATGAAGATTAACAGCATTCACGTAAAATTCTCTTTCATACTGCAAATTATCTGCCACAGAGCGCCAGTGTTACGACACATTCCCATAATTTTATTTATATTAATATGATTTTTCGGTTCTCATAAATAAATTGTTAACACTTTTGTTTTTGTTGCTTTTAATACTTCCTTTAGCTCACTCTGGACATGGTCATTATGATATAAAGATATATTTTTGGAAATAATTGCATTACATAACTTTTCCCCGTTATGGGTAGCTATAGAGCGTAGAAAATTCGTGTCATTTTTAACCCGTATGGACACGACAACGTGTGGTCGATGATGGTATGCTCACTACCGATAGCGCAAGAACCTGCTTTCATCATTGCTCAACTGCTTTTTTGACACCATTGTTCAGATCTTCCCGTAATAAGCTTCTGTAGTATGATGTATTTGCACGAGCCATGTGTTTTTTTTATGTCAAATCTGATATAATTCGTTCATAAAATATGAACCTGAATACATTTTAAATATCTACAGACAACATAAAGTTCTCTCCTTTGTAATTAACAACATTACTTACGTACGTAGTTGTGTACGAAAGAGGCTTTGGCCGACGGCTCTCCGCACCCGCATCGGACCCTTTTGGTTTAACTCCGAGAAATTGAGATATGTATTTTTTGTTTAAATATCACTTCATACTCCAATTTAATTCAAAATGGAATACGATTCATTAACTGTACTTATGTGCGTGAGTTAAAGCCGAAGTAATGCTCAATTTATGTACAGTAAATAAAACAAAAGGTACAAATTAAAATATTTCTTTGCGTAAACAAGAACACATAAAGATGTTTCAATGCTATGGCAGCGTAGAAGCATCCCTTAGGAAAATATCATAAGAAAAAGACAGTTTCTTGGCGTAGTAAGTAAATTAATCTGTTTGAGAGGGCTGTCGGACGTCACGTCGCCGCACCAGGTCCCGGGGTGTCGGGAATATAGTGGGTCAAACAATGGTTCTCATGCAAAATGCAAACGTGAACCACCACGCCGGGCTCGGAGTGAGTAGCTCGCCCGTCCAACGGAATTGCGGGCACCTGCCGCTCCACTAAACAAACGCACACCTACTACCACAGCATTTTACGTTTACCTATTTAAATTTTTATGCGCCACTTGATTTTTTCACTTCCCACAGGTAACAAATTCCCACTCAAGTGTAAAGAAATCGTATTCCTCTAAAATTTAAGCTTGTGTGTTAACATAAGGAAATTCTCATTCGAAAACTTTACGAGCAAAAAATGAGGTAGCTAATGAGAAGCGCGATGTCCTATTGTACTTTTGGCGTGAGCACAAAAAAGGGAATGTCAATATTGCGTGCGGGCCGAGATAATGCGAGTTTGTGTTATGATATGATAGAGGCTGGGTGCGGGGCGACCGCCGCCACCACGTTGCGACCCGCTGCAAGGATTTGTTTAGTAAATTGCTACACTTTGTACAACAAGGTGAATCTGTTTTCATGTCTTTATCCTTACGCGTAACCAAAGGTATTTTTAACTTTCACAGTTCAGTTTATACGTTCTGTTCAATTTTTTTTTATTTCACGGCACAAATTATTAACATTTTTCAAGAATATCTCCATGTAAGCATAAAACAACAAGAAAAGCTAAGAGCTACGGAGGTTTAAAAATTTAAATCCATCTAAAATGGGTAGCGTCATCTCGTGTCTGTGTTTATTTATTTACTTATTTTAAATTCTGATGTTCACTGCGTGCGAATAAATTCTTACCTATACGGCAGTGTGTACGCCAATGCCGAGAAAATGAAATAAATTGGTTCAGATGTTTTGTAATTACGAACCTTTCAAATGGTGAATTTCATCGTCAGTAAACCGACAGATTTTAAAGCTAGAAATTCGAATTTATGATGTTCACATTCCGCACTGATCCCGTGAGTTGGGTTATGGCCTAGTCCACACAGAGTGATTAGGCCTGGGGCCTAGTACTGTGATTACTTAAACAAAGCTTATCACTTGGACCCATGAAATATTGCTCATATTAGGTTGTTGCACACTCCTTTTTTCCCTGATCCGTTTTTAAAAGTGAATACTTTTAAGGACTAACGACGACACGGTTGGCGCAGTGGCTTAGCGATCGACTGCAGCGCAGGGTGTCGCGAGTTCGATTCCCGCACGGAGCAAATATTTGTACGATCTGCAAGTAGTTGATTAAGAGTTAATTTAAAACTAACACTTACTGAAACAATGAATTAAACTATTTTTTTTCTCTCTTTGTCAAGCTTCGACCCTGCTCTGCTGATACTTTCGTAGGAGTTCTGGGCTAGTCTTTCATATTTTATTGTAGCACTATCATAGTTTCAACTAAAAGCAAGGAGTTCCCATCCCTCTGCCCTCCTGAATAATTTTAAACCAGCACTTACTCAAACGCTGAATTAAACTTTTTTTTTTTCTTCTTGTAAAGCTTCGACCCTGCTCTGCTGATACTTTAATAGGAGTTCTGGGCTGGTCTTTCATATTTTATTGTAGCACTATTATTGCTTCGTCTAAAACCAAAGAGTTCCCGTCCCTCTGCCTTCCTGAATAATTTTAAACCAGCACTTACCGAAACGCTGAATTAAACAAATTTTTTTTTCTTCTTTTGTTTCGATCAAATTTTATTTTTTTGTTTACTTAGATCGGCAGAACTCTTTCGAAAAAGTATAAGGAACTCTAGATATAACCGTTAGGAGTCTAAATCAGTTTTTTAATTTTGATTTTGGAAAAAATGATCTGCCGACGGAAGTTAGCAGAGCATATTTTCATTTTCATTTTTTTCAGACAAAACGCCAGAACTATGTCTAAAAAGTATAGGGAACTCTAGAACTCAACCGCATGCCAATAGAACTCACATTATTTCATGCTCTGCTGAGAAATGATCTGCCAAGTTCACCGACATTTCCGGGTCTGGGTGTTTGTGTATGTAGTTTCTATGTTTGTATACGCACCCACGTTACAAGAAGGAATTGCTAGGGTGAGGTAACGTTTTTTGAAGTGAAAACTTCTTTAGCGGCGTTGTGCACTTTTTTTGGAATGGGTAAAACATTTTAAATTCGCGTCAGGACACGTGACCTGATCGTAAATTCGTAAGACGGCGCAGGGCGCTTGCGCGAATGTTCGTGTGTGTTTATTACTATTTAAGTTTTCACTTCTGCCGGCACTCCCAGAGTGCAACCCGTCGTTTTTTTTATGTTTTATCTAAAGTGCGTGCCTTCTCAGGTAATGTTGTCCCTATCTGTTTCACTTTGAATTGGCCGACAGAATGTAACGTGAAAAAGACAGTATCTCTATCGGCTATTATGTATGTTTTTTTATTATAAACAGTATGTTGCTACAATGGATTTTTACAGTTGGCGTGTTTCGTTGCGAACATGTTTTAAAACTACGATAACATTTGGATGCAGCTGGTTTGTCAGAAGCGTCCACTCGTAAAGGTATTATATACAGCGAGAAGCAAAATGGTCGGCGGCATGCGGCTGCGGCTATCATGAAATTTGCACCACTTGCGTGTGCATAGCGCGAGCACTTCGTTCATTATGTATGCACATGACGCTTTTACGTATTGTCAGGAATTGTGCTTTAGGCTGCATAGACGTGCTTAATTCAAAGTAAGAACCGAGCAAACTGGTTCAGCCAAGCTCGTTTGAATGCGTTTGTGAATCAATGATTAATTGCGCCGAGAAATTTTGAGGTTTGTCGTTTGTAGGATGTAGAATTGAGTATAAATTATTGAAAAGAATAATGCCTTTGTCAAACAGATAGGCGTGACGAATGCAAAGCGTGACGTTTTTATTTGTAATGTATAGAATTGTTTGAATCCAGTCACATAGAAAAGCGAAAGCGATCCGATAGCGTGACAGAACTATCGGACTGACGTCTCGCTTCGGTTCGGTATGGCTTTGGAAACGCTTCGCTTTCGCCTGTCTGTTTGACAAAGGCATAAGAGAGTTTCTTATTACTTGCGGTTATATTTTAATAAAATCGCAAGCTTTATTAAAACGACTCCTCTGCTTAGATATAAAAAAGAATGCACTATATCGTCGCATAGTTTTCCTCCTAGATAAGCGAAGAAAAATGTGCTCCCTAGCACCTACAGCAGTAAACTTTTGTTTTCTAAAATTCCGAGAATACTCTTTATGTGAGCGGTGAACGCTCTGCTATGAGATTTTCGCTCACACGTTTTAAACAAGTTTACTGTTAAGAATATGTTTGAGGTAATATTGCATTTGAGTAGTTCGTTGGTTTGGAGCTGGCTGACTAAGAGCAAGTCTTAAATCGTAACTTCGTAACTAATAATGAAGAAACAAATTGGTGGGAAATACTTTAATGTTATCAGCAAATTAAAAAAGACAAAATAACATAAAATAATTTAATTGTTTTACAAATCAGTTGGCGTTTCAGAAAAAACACCATCGACCGCTTCATACCAACAAAATCCGTCCGCGTAAGTAATAATTTATGTATGTAGTACATTAGCCACTTTAACTTTAGCTAAGAAGTAAGAACACAAATATTTTTAGCTACGTAGTTATGAAAGTTGAACGTCAGACAAGTTTGGGGTACACTGGTTCTATAAGCGGTGCTGCGTGGATTGTAACTACTCAATAAGCACGTGACTGCTCGTACGGAGATGAGTCGAAGCAAAAGAAAGTTGAATTTGTCTACACAACACATACCGACAGCCCAGTGGAATGTAAGATGACTGTAGAAATCACGTCAAAAAATGTACATACAATGAAATGGTCGAATATAGAGCTTCTAGAAAAAAAAAGGTTTTTTCGTTATGTAACAAACGATTAATATTAGCTACGGCAAAAAGCACCCAATTAAATAAAACAATTTATCGTAGCAGACTACGCCGTAGTTTGGTTGTTGCTACGACGTAGCACGGTCTGCTACGCCGTAGGCTGAACAATATTTTCACTCCGAAACACTTTTATATTTTAGTGGAATTTTCCTCCTGTGTGGAGGGATCTATCCCGGATTTATATAGACCCGTCTTTACTTAATTTTCGATGTCCTCCATACGTCCATTGACTGTCAAGTTACACTTATCATTTTTTGGGTCACGACCACTGCTGAAACACAACTTAGTAAGATAAATATATCTTTAAAAGTGGTTCTATAGATGTACATAATATTGTAAAAATTGAAGGGTACCTGTTTTCATACAAAAAATGAGTGGGATCTTACACTTGCTTACTAATTACTTGTATAGTTTAACATAATTATTGAATGAAACGTCTAAGTTTCTTTCGTTATCCTTCATCACTGGAATAAATTGTCTTAAAATACATTTTACAGTTAATTGCTGCTTGAAGTAATATAATAATGATGATAAATAGCATTGCTCAAGTAACACGTGAAACAGATGATGTTTGATTTGTGTGTTGAGTGGAAAGCAAACATCACGTTAACTACATTTGCTTTTATATTTCCATTCTCCGGCTAGCGCGCATTCGCTCTCAAAGAAATGAAAATATTCAATTCCAATATCCCAGTAAACGAATATCTACGTGAGCAGAGTTTTAAGTGTCCATTAACGTAATAATAATTCGTCCGAAAGGAATTAATTACCTATGTAAAACTTTTTCTATTATGGAGGACCTGCAAGTGTCGACAAAGCAGACTACTCAGAACTTAGTCGCTGTCTTGAGCATAAAACTTAACGAATTTAAAACAAACTACTTACTAACGTAGCTGATATTCAATGGGAGGATTTTATATTGAACATTTGTAAAAGAGAAAGTTCCCGAACAGTTCTACAGTGTCTTACTTGCTATAATATCCAGTTAGTCCCTGTGTTTGCGCTCCGTAAGGAAACTCTTTATGCTGCAGATAACATTTTTATTTTAGTTCCTGCAAGTTAAAAAGATTTTATCTCTACAATTTTGAATATTAAACGTGGTAAGTGAAGAAACAAAATGACTATAATTTGAAACGTTTACTTTTCATCTCTTTACAATTTCATCAGATTATTGCGGGTAAAGTAATGAGCGTGTCTTGATTCATGGTACACACTTACATATGGCACGCCAGCTATCTTACGTGCTTCGAAAAACATATCACTCTGTTACGCCCGTAATTTTCATCGTACGCAGAAGTTATACAGACATTCAGAATGTTACCCACAAAACGATATTAACTGTTCAAACTGACCTACTTCTAAAAAATAATAATTTCGTTTCACCTAAAACTTTTAACTATAATGGTTTTGTTTTTTTACTTCAATGAAGTCATCTGCCACTGTATCAGTTGACCTAACATTATCAATTCGATTTTTTTCATTACTCCGACGTTTTATTTGGTCGGAAAACTTTTTATCGAAGTTACGCTTAGCCGATATAACATTTGTTCGGAATGCTATGTTTCCGAACATTCATTACGCCACTGTTTTATTTACCTACCATATTTTCATTTAACCAAACGCATTTAAAGTGTGTGCTATATTTTCATTTCTAATTTTTACTGTTACTTTTCAGGTACAATTCTAAGCGTAGCATACGATAAAAAAAAGTCGAACGTTGGTATTTCATTGTAATTTATACATTTTATACACTTTGACGTTCCTTCATGATTGTTTGAATAAAAACAACATGCAAACAGGCATGCAACAAGCAAGCAAGACTGCTAGAAGCATACAGTAGGCATGCGGCATGCAAGTGGTAAATCATCAAATGAGTCCTCCCACCCAGGGCAGAGCGAGAAGGACTGTCAGACTCGTATTGACTAAAATACGAGACCACGGTGTCCTTCAATAGCCCTTTAGGTTCCTGGGTCACGGTAATTCGTAAGTCCCGCGACCATAATATGTCAATAGCTTTCGATGAAATGAAAATCGAACAAAAAAAATATATAAAAGTGATCGGTTCCCCTATATTATGCTTGATTAGAACGTTGGTTTGTATAGGGTGCATTGTGTTTATGAACAAAGATTTCATATAGTTATCGACATCTATTATCTTCGTTTATTTATCTTTCGTACACATTTTAAATATTTTTTACAAATGCAAAGAAACGAAAGGAAAAAATGATTAAAAAAAAATAGTGTTTCACCGGTGTGGGAGTGGGATCCAAGCTACCGGTTAGGGCTCCAGAGACAGGAACCTCCTCGCAATACGAGGCGTATCAAGAAGTACTGCCTTCTGAATCAGGCCCTTGATCCAACCCCCTAAGGAGACCCTCGAAAGGTGTTCCTAAGGAGAGCCTCGAAAGGTGTTCACAACATCTATTATTATTAGCCTGCCTGCAGTCCATTTGTCACAATTGATTACTCACAGGTTTCATTAGAAGTCTTGGAGGACAAACTCTCCAATTGCGGTAGTTGCCGCACAACTTTACTGAATTATTAGTTTGCGCCGCAGCTATATTTATCGGTGCTCGTGACGTGACTGAAATATCTCTGCTTTCCTATTTTTACTTGTACCTGTATGGGTTTAGGAGTGTTTTTATACTCGCTTTGCTACAGTACAGATATTTCAAGTCATATTTGACATTTTTAGAGGGATTTTTATTTGAGTTATGGCAATTTGTACCGTGTTTGTGTATCTTGGTTGTAAATAAATATTGCAGGTGGGTTCCCTCAAACTTGCCGTGAATCAGATGGCCGGCAATATAGGTAATAGCGGCGAGGCGCTCGGTTAGCCGATGAGTTACACTCGCAATTTTGCTGAATAATGAATTTTCCAGACCGCGAGCTGCCCCGTCCTTAGCAGGGAAGGCGTTCGCGTCATCCTTATACAAATTTACAACATTTAAAATGAAAATCTACTGATTTATATCTGGCTTTAAATTGCAGTACTCTGTAGATCTTAAACAAAGAACAAGGAGGGGTTTAGTCAAAGTCGTCTGCACACTGTACAATGAGTGTAAATATTTTTTTACTGTGTGTTTTCCATTCTACGTGTTAGATATTATATGCATGTTACGAGTGTATAATATTTTCAGAATCTCAATATACACATTTTCAAAAAGCATAAATTCTTTAATTTAATTTCATTTGATTAATAAATATTACTTTGTTAAAATATGTTCTCAACTTGATTAAGATAAGTAAAAAGAAGGCATTGTTCTCTCAGTAATCTTTTATCGCTTTAGTTAATTTGTCTTTGATAGGTATCGTTACACCAAGCAAATTTATCGTCAGCAGCCTTTTCATAAAATTAATTGTTTAAAGATCAAAGTCGATGATGTAAAATTAAGTTGGAACAAACTTTGGGAAATTCCTAAATCTTTGAAATAATGCTCGTTTACTAAGTTTCGTCATTCGTTTCAAAACAGATTAGACATTCTTTGTAAATTCAATGTTCAGGCTTGGAACTAGCAAGGTAGCTTCGGTAGATATGTATAATACTTTGTGTTCAATCCGCTTCAATCTGTAGTTTCTAATCGGGATGTGAAGGGGATTTCACAAAGTGCTATTGATAAAAGATCGCTCTTGTAGCGAGAAACGTCGATGCCGTAGTGCAAATCAACGATCCAATGGAGCTTATGTCAAACGAGGACGTGCGGTTGTCATTCAATACTATATGGCGTACGGCGGTCTGACTTCAGAGGCTTGACATATTAAATGGTCGGGTTTGCAACCCAGTCCACACATGTTAAACCTGGAATACACTAACGAGCCAGCGCAGTAAGATAGAGGCATTAGTCAGCAACCGGGTTGACATCAGTGTCGCATAAACAGCATTTTAAAACCGGTTAATCACATAACATAGTTTAGGCAAAGGTATGTTTAAGAACGAGTAATTCAAGACTACCATTTTTAGGGTTCTGTGGCCAAATGGCAAAAAATAGAACTCTTTTAGATTCGTCATGTCTGTCTGTCCGCCCGTATGTCACAGCCACTTTTCTTCAAAAGTTTAAGAGCTATCCTGTTGAAACTTGGTAAGTCGATGTATTATGTGAACCGCATTAGAATTATCAAACAAACAAATGGGGTTTCCCCATACTTTGAAAAGAAATTAAAGAAAAAATATCACCAAACCCATACGTGTGGGGTATCTATGGATAGGTCTTTAAAATGATATTGAGGTTATTGAGGTCATTTTTTTCTACACTGAACAGTTTGCGCGAGAGACACTTACGAAGTGGTAAAATGTCCCCCCCCCCACGTAACTTCTAAAATAAAAGAATGATAAAACTAAAACAAATATATGATGTACATTACCATGCAACTACCAGCGAAAATTAGTTTGAACGAGATTAAGTAATTAGTTTTTAGGGTTCCGTACGTCTGAATACAAAAACGGAACCCTTATAGGATCACTCGAGTGTCTGTCCGTCCGTCGCTTACAGTCAATTATCTCCGAATCTATTAGACCGATTAAGTTGAAATTTGGTACACATATCAATTCCTGTGACCCAAACACAGAAGTGTGACGTGAGCAGATGAAATCTGTATATGGGGGGTCATTTTTGGGGGGGAAGGGGAAAATTAAAAAAAAAAATTCTGAAAACTGCATCGTGTGGCATATCAAATGAAAGGTCTTGTTGAGAAGATCTTAAATGTATTTTTTTGTAATTTTAAAATAAATAGTTTCCAAGTTATTCAAGAAAATAGACGAAAATTGACCATTCCCCCCCCCCCCCCTTATCTCCGAAACTACTGAACCTAAAATTTTGAAAAAAATACAGAAATTAGTTTTCTCCTTATAGATTATAGGAAAACCTATAAGAAGTCCATGATATTAAAATAACATGGTAAATCACTCAATATTGTGCGTACCAACTTACATTTTAAACAACTCAACTCAACTCAACTTGCAATTTATCTTTCAAAGTTACAACCAACTTTTATATAATGTTACTTGCTGCTACGGAAACCTTTATGGGCGAGGCCGACTCGCACTAGGCCGGTTTTTTTTTTCTCTAGCTCCTAGTACCACGTCTAGTAAAAAAGTTTGAATGCAAAGCTCATAGAAAAGAACAAGAATTCCGGAAAAACACTCTGTAATTTACTCAGCAACTTAGACTAAACAGTGAGTTCAGGAATTTCCACTCTAACTTATTAAGGTGGGTTAACTGCCAGCCGCATGTATTCCTAACATTATTGAACACCTAAGCGGAATGCTTCAAGCGGCTGTTATTTGGTACAAAGGCACGTGATATATTACAGGACACAGGTGGATTGATTGAGAGGTATATGGAGCGATCGAGCAGATTGTTTGTATGCAGCTAATATTGCTACAGTACACGGACGCTTCATTGTGTTTTGGTGAAACTTTGATACAGTCATGTGTTTCACTGTACAGTGACTATAGTGTGTTCAAAATTGACGAATGATGTTAGTTCAGTAAAGTGCACATCTTTGTCATTTCAAAGGCCGTTGTAAGAACGTTACATTGAACAGTTAAACAGATTTCCCATCGCACTGTGTTTTAATTAGCAAAAATAAGGATGCTGCTGCTACCGTAATTGTTGTGGGGATTAAGAAATCTCAGGCACATCAGCTGCATATTAACTAGGGTGGCGCACGTGGAAACGAGCTGAGAATATTTGCCGGTATTTGTAAGTACAAAATACGTTTGTTTATTATCTACGGCAGAGTAGCGGTTGAGATTGTTTGTAAAATATGTATATGTTACGTAAGATCAAGACCAATAGGAAACATAACTCTGCTATATTTGAAACAGAGCCAAAGGCTTATCAATGTCTGGAAATGTGATTCACCATAAGAACACAAAAGCCATAAAAAAGGTAAATCTACGCCTTTAAATCTGACTGTCGTATTAATACCACAGAAGCAAATACGTTTACTTTACATAATACTTGTATTAAAGCACGAATTACATTCATCGTTTAATTTTTATAAACGACCAAGTCGGTAGAGATCCAGTTTTATGTGGCTAAGAAATGACATCGTTATTTTCATTTCATTCCTCACTAGGTACTTGAGGTTTTCCAAGTAAAATGTGTATAATCACCGTTTTCATACGCGAATTATATTCATACGTTGCGTATATTAAACGCCATTTAATTAGGAAATCTATGTAGATACCTATAGCTATGCGTGGTTAAATATAAAATAGTAAAATGGGTCATTTTGGTTTTGTAGATAGTAATACATTACCGTCGAAAATGCCATTGCCAATAAATGCTACTGTTGCAAACAAATGTAGTACATAAATCACTGTAATGTTTTAATCTTATTTATTTTTCTTCTGATAAATCCAGATTAGTTCTGACGTTGCCGGCCTAGTGCCAGCTACTGCTTTCCTTCTAAGTCTTGTCAGACTCTCGGGCAAACTCAAACTCAAATTCTTTATTGCATTCATATGTACTCGTACATAGGTGTTATAGAAATGTATAATTTTCAACATGAAACCCGGTTAGAGCACAGCAACATATTACATACTACCTACTTAGTATGTAATTATTTTACTTAATTACATCTGATAATAATTATTGTATTTTATTCGTTTGTATTTATTGTATTAATTAGTAATTATTTCATATATTCTGTTATTTATATTTTATTAATTTGTTTATTATTTATTTTATGTGTAGGTGCATGTTATGTATGTGTGCTTCCTTGTGTAAGTATTCTACCTAAGTATCTTTTTCACCAATGTTTTATTCTAAGTAAAAAAAGCGACCGTGTAAAAGCTTTTTTGTGTTAGTTATTCTTTTAATTGTTGTATTTATTGAATTTGGGGTGCTTCTTTAATTTGTTCCGTTAATTTGTTAAAGATTTTTACCACCATGTAGATATAATCTATTTTTATGTTGTATGATCCGAAAGGGTGGCAGATATAATCTATTTTTATGACGTGTGTTTACGTTACGTTACGGCACGCCACAATTGCGGCGGTAAGACCCCTCTTTGAGAAGTGGCTGGATAGGCGTCACGGCGTCCTGACCTACCGCCTGACGTAGGTCCTCACCGGATACGGAAGTTTCGGGAGGTACCTATGTCACTGCGACGATCGCCCGGAGGACACGGTGGAGCATACTGTGCCGGACTGCCCCGCTTGGGCAGAGCATCGCCATGTCCTCACGACGGCGATTGCGCACAGCATTGTTCGAGGCCATACTGCGGGGCAAGACGTAATGGGAAGCGGTCGCCTCCTTCTGCGAAGCAGTCATGCTAGTCAAGGGGGAGGCGGGACGCGTGAGGGAGAGGACAGGGTCCACCTTACATCTCAGCCACAGTGATAGACGCCCAAGGCGACAGACGATCTCCGGCCTTCGTAGGCGCGGGCATGAGGGCGGTGAGTAACGGGTGACTCGCTGTCCGACCATGGACCATGCCCGGGTCGAAGGCGCGTTGTGCTCCACGCGCGCCTCAAAGTGTGTCAGCACAATGACGGGGCCCCCCTTTAGAGGGCCAAAGCCTGCCAGGGTTGCGGGACTAACGAATTACCGTGACACCGAAACGTAAAGGGCTGTTGAAGAACACCGTGGATTTTCAGTCCGTCAGTACAAGTCTGACAGTCCCTCCTACTCTGCCCTGGTTGGCAGTTGGCAGGTTCAAGTCGTGCCCGCAATCGAATTTTTGTTTCCACAATAAAGATAGATTTTGTCCACAATATTGAATTTCAGAATGTCGTGCCAGCGTGCAGCGCTTCTGCTGCCTCTCAGGAGGATTTAGTTTAGAAACGCTGGGACAAGACGTAGTTTTCTATATATTTTGAGTTGTTTATTTTGTTACAGAAATATCTTGGTATTTAACTAGCTATTTATTAAATATATTTTATTTACGGAGGAAATGTTGTTGTGTAGTTAACGATGTAATTAAAAATTTATTTATGTTTTTAATACGAGTTTAACATCTTAAATAAACATCGCTTCTTATCGAAGATTATAAGTATGTGAACTTAAGATGCTTGTTTTGTCTCGTTGGTGCGTTTACAATCAAACTATTATAAATTAAACTCAAACGCACAAACAGCTAGACATAGACCAGTTACTTGTAGCTCATACAAATATTTGTTCCGTGTCGGAATCGAAACGTGACATGCAGTACCGCAGTCGATCACTCAGCCATTGCGCCAACCCTGTCATCATGAACTGAATGTTTCACTTCAAGTGTGTATACCTACCTATATAAGTTTGTCTTGGTATATGTTTTGTTCTCACGACTCACGTTGTTCGAGGGTTGATGAAATCTTCCTAAAATCCGATACTGAGCCCGCAACAAAGTCACTGTACGCCTACTTGAGACCTTTATCCTCTTGTTTTGACCCAAAACATAATAATGTAGTTTTTCTGACGGGTTAATGTATGATACCTACCTGGTAATAGATTCCATTCCATTTGTTGCAGTTCATTATAGTTTTTGATGAATTAATTAAGTCAGATTTATTATAATCTGTACTAATTAATAATAAAAAGATTTGGCAAATTGTTAAATTGTAAATGAGCAACGTCTTTTGGTTCTTAAAGCAGCGCTAAACTTTAGAAAGGAATTTCAAAGGAATTTATTCAGCGCTGGCTCGTGTCGCCATTACAATGATATAATAAATACGAATGTTCTGTCTTTCAACTAAGAATCCGAACGACGAGAAAACCTCGCAGACGGTCGGTCGCAAGAAAAGTTAAATTGTATTGAAGCTCTCTAATGTTCTCGGAAAAAAGTGGAGCTATTTATTTTCTGTCTGAGTTTATTTATAAGCTGTGATATGAAGGGATTAATGTTCGTGTGTGTCGTAGGTATCCCTCAGTGTTGGACACCATGGGTGACGGATATAGCACGTGTATATGGGCCATCGCGTTTATAGCCCGGCTTCGACCAGAATATGCGACCTTTACTCACAAAGCGTGCATGTATATCAAGTGGGAATCCATTTAAATGTCTAATAGAATTAACAGGTGCCTAGATTGACCTTTATGATGCCTACGCGTATTAGTATGGTTAGTTAGTTAATTGTTCCATAGTACAATTATAAAGACTAAATTGTAAAGAGTTTTCATTTTACTTAGCATAATATAACTAATGAAGATGAAAATGTATTACAGGTAATTTAAAACGCAGCAAAAAACAGCGTCACGGTAAACGTTGTTTTTTGCTTTTGAAGAAGGGCTCTGATTGAGTTAAGAACATTTGGGTAAGCGAGAGAGTCAAGGCAAAAAGACGTGAGGATTTCTTATAAAATAACAATCAGTTACAGAAACCAAGTTATTACACCTATTCATTCTTATTCACTTTTTGCATTTTTTTGTTTGAGAATATATTTTACAGTTCTCTCTCGAACTTAGCTTAAGTCAAAGGAGGGTGAGCTTATAAGGAAGCCTTTAGTGGATGCAATCAGCTTTTAGAAATGAATCTATTTATTTTTTATAAATCAGTAACAAATCAAATACCTCATAGTGTCATATTTACGGGTTCGATAATTGTTTAAAATTTGCCTAGAGTGTATTGAATTGAACATTATTTATTGTCTTCTTGTACTAACATTAGATTTTAAAATGAGATTTTTACCAGGATTATTGTTTGTTTTGAGATGACGATATTTTGGCGCTATTGCAAGCATTGATTACGGATGAACTGATGTTATTGCGGGTTGTGGGATGATTATGAGCAGACAAAACAATCTACCCGCTTTCTTATTAGTTTTTTTGCGTTTGACACTACTACCATTGTCACTTGTCTCACTCACAACACGATTCTGTTTGTTTGTATACACAAATCTCACTGTATTCGCTCTCGAACTTTTTTCGACACTTTTTCGCGCATTACAGTTCAACCACTGGATTCCAAGCCAAGTTCTTGTGTTTGGTCATTTCAATAGTCTAGTAGCGTTCTGTTGATATTACAATTTAATAATAATAAGTTTATCCAGCGGCGTACAATGTAACAATAATATGTAATTTTATACACCGGCTTGCAATATAACATAATCAACCAGACTGAGTGTAGCGAACTATTCACAGTAACACATTCAGGGGTGGTAAGTTCAAATGTCGTCGGGGACACTGTATTGCGTTTTAGGTTACAGACGTTACAGTTTGCAGCAGCTGTGCTCGTATTAGTTTCAGACTCGTATTGCAGCCTGCTTAGAAATAGACGCACAACTTTTTGCCAATTATCAGGAGTTTGTTGTAACAATAGCTCGTTGTTGCAACATAACGTTGGCATCGCACTCACGACTTGTAACTCCCGAGGGCCGCAGACGTGTACGCACATTAATAAAGTCCCATGCGCCACAACCTGGGACTTTATTAATGTGCGCACACCGAAAGCATGAGGGCAATTACGACGCTCGGACTTTAACTGCGAAGTTACTAATAGAAAAACTCAATTAACTTTGTCTTTGGCAATTGAACCTTTGACCTCAGCCGCACTTAAGACCGGGAAACCAATCAGATTTGTAGTACACTTAGTCGCCTAACTTTTTGTTGTGAAAATTGTGTGGGCCTATTTGTATAAAGAATATAACAGTTGTTCGTTTAAGCGACAGCTTTTCTCAGTGTCCGTTAACAAGCCTCTTTCGTTTAGAGCAATCGACTCGAGACTCTTCACAGGAAACAGAAAGCATAATAAGCATGTTCGCCGTTAAAACGTTGCTTACTAACTAACTCAATATTACAGGTTAATACTTAATTAAACTTGCGAACGTAACAATATGTGTGTTTAATAATTCATACTGTACTACATAATCTCACTAATATTAATATTGGGAAAGTTTTGATTGTATTTGTTAAAATATGGTGGCTTTGTTCACGTTTTCTTGTTTAGATGAGGATTAGGTGCCTTACTTTTATTTTGATTATATAAGGATCTCTCCGTAGAATCATTATTATAACTTACGGGCAGATACTGTTATACCCTTTTTATGTGAAGAAATGTTATTAATTTTTGAGTTAGGTATATATTAAATTTAGCACACATTCTTGACCAACCCCCCAACATGTTCCGCAACGTTGATGGACGCCAAGAGAAACTGAAACTGTCTGAAAGTTGAAGTCAAATGTTAATTAAAAAGAGTTACCTGAACCTTGATGAACCTTTTCCTAATTGACCCTTGTTTTATAACGGTCGAAAGGTCACTTTTGTATTCATAGGTATCACTTGGAGGAACCAATTAATAATTTAATTTAAGATTATATTGCTTCGGACTATAGGCTAGTTCACTGAGTCCGCCAGTAATTAAGCCTTAGATTAAGATTATCAACAAATATTTACGTGTATTTTTTTTTAAAATAAGACGCTTTTTAAATTCACAATAGGTCCGTGGTAATTTTTCAAAACCCCACTCCCAAGTTATGATTTATTTATGTAAACATTCATTGATAATAAATACATGTCCTTTTTAGTCAATACTTTAACTGACTGTCTTAATAGATACGAGTATGCAAATTATTGATACTGTCAACTAACCAAATTGTTCCGTAATTGAATTTTTATTGCCTTCACCTGAATCAATAACACACAATTTTTTTTAATTGTTAATTTTATTTGTTAACCTCATTTACCTGTCAATTTATTTTAGATCGGCGCAGCGTGTAATCTTCTTCTATTTTCCACTTCGCTAGTACTCGTCACCTCAGTAGTCATCTAGGTATAAAAGCTTTTATGTTGAAAAGCAATTTAAAGATTTTGGAATTCGATTTCATGAATATGGGACCTCTGGAAGTTCTTTAATAACGCAGATGAGTATAGTGTAACTACCCAGCTGCAGTATAGGGTGTCAAGCGAGAAAGCCTTTCTGTGTCACCCCTCGCAGCGCGGAAAGCGTCATGCCCTATATTTTCTATGAAAACTGTTTGCGCGCTAAAAGTCTCTTTTACGAACGTTTTCTTCTGACTCTCATGCTGGTGTTTCTTAAAGCAAAAGAGGCTGACTTGTGTTCTCGTACACGCCACTCCGCATTATTACCTCTGGAAACGAGCTCGGAATGAAACACTCTTATGATTAAGTTATTACATTTATTTTAATTTATTCGTGACAAATAATGACAATACCTACATCAATTATTATTTGTAATTACTAAGTATTGAGCGTATGAGTTCTCTCAATTCCTAAATCAGCCAAGCCAACCAGACCCCAACGTGACCGAACATTCGCGTGTGATTCCTCGAATATTTACAATATTCACATAAAACGTGACTTATGTATCAGATGTAAGTATACAGTAACAACGCCATGTACTTAGTTATATGGATACATAAGTACGCCATTATAAAATACACTGTGTTCCTATACTTTTGAACTAGTAAAAGGGATTGCAGTTTTTTTTTTATTAACATTTATTTTATACTGCAGACTGAGGTGATTGAATTTTAAAATAATAATATTAGCACTTGTAATATATAAAAATAATTCTAAATATAAATAATTATCATATTATTTATGTAGATATCGGTCACGCTTAGTTTTTAGATAATATCGTTTGGTTGGATTGCCAGTGTGCTGTGATATTACAAGTATATCCAGTATTAAAATGAATCTTGTTCAAATGCTTCACAATCCAGGCTTTAGTGAACTTATTGATTGACATCAAAATACAACAGACGGAACATTAATTACATATAAAACAATACTAACAATAGATAGGACACTTGCTTACAGTTTGAAATTTATCCACGAAACCTCAGTCTACAGTACTACATCATTTCTTTAAAAAATGTTTTACAGTTCTGAGGGTATTCAATCGCCATTATTGTAAATTACTAAGCTAGTCGATCTTTTTTTACGTTTTTTAAATGGTTGGTATTGATAATTGAAAGGTCTGGATCAATATTACCCGTTCAATAATCAGTAAACTTTATGAATCAAAATATACCTCAAAAATATTATTGTTCTATTATTTCTGATCGTAATGGAATTAAAATTCTATGCATTAGTTAATTATTAAAAATGTATAAATTTCATAAAAAAATGTTTACATTTGGCAAATTATAGAATGATTGTGGTAATACTTATTAACATTTCAATATAAAAACTATGGTACATTTAATGTTTAATTAGCATAATGACACGGACATTCAACTTGACAAATATATGAAAATAACTACCTGTTAAATTGTAGTTGTCATAAAATGTAAACATCTGAAATTAATGCGATTTTGCACATGTATCGCTCGGTAGTAGTTTAATAGTAAAATATTCCTCCTACTCGGGTTCGATATATTAACTACTAACAATTTGACAGGTAGGTAGTGTGTTCGAATGTGATGCCATTTGTGCGTGGAAATGTCTTAATGGTATAAAATGTGAATGAAGTGAATCCATACGATCCTGGCCAACAGTAAATCAAATTCTTCATTCAGTAGTAAATCCTCGGTTCGCACTTGTCGAACTATTCGAGTAAATGTTTTTCTATAACCGACTACTGCCTAACTACAATTTACATAATGCTTAAAAATTTTGACTATTCAGTCGGGTTCCTTAACTCTACGACAAATATTTAATTGTAATGGGTATACTAAACACATAACATATACATTATGTGTCTTATAAGTACAAGTATCACTACCACGAGAATGCAACGGAAACGATAACTACACGACAAGAGACATATAGTGTGTTTAGTTACGTGTGATTACTACATGCTCCTGCATGGGACTAGCCGGTTATATGATTACTACATGCTCCTGCATGGGACTAGCCGGTTATATGATTACTACATGCTCCTGCATGGGACTAACCGGCTATATGAATACTACATGCTCCTGCATGGGACTAGCCGGCTTTATGAAGAACTGAATTAGCCGAACAAATACAACAACATCACAGAGACGACTCAGAAACTGAGATACTCTGTATTGCTTAATAAGTTTGGCATCCTTTGTCATTACTTAGTATTTATATAATTTATCTGTGCTTCCAACGAAAATTACACACACTCAATTCAACATTAAGAAAGTACATATTTTGTGCTCGATTAATGTAAAGAGGAAACCTATATAATTATGAACGTTTAATATACATTGCTTATTTCTTACGTACCTATAATTTTATATCCTGAGCGACGGAAATATTACAATAATAAAAAGCAGTTGTATCACGTTCATTTACATGAATTAAAAACTCAGTATTCGTTTAATTATACAATGTGTATGCTTTATCGTTATTGCATCCATATACGTTAGTGCTTACATATTTACAGTAACCGTATTGCAGTGATTTAATACACAAAAGCCGATAAGTTACTTCTACTACGGGTGTTTATTCGACGTTTACTAATCTACCTTACAATATACATGCTGTACAAGACGTATAGTAGGTTCTTTATAGAAAGAGTAACTACGCAACAAAAAAACAGATGAAACGAATGAAGATGGGTAATATTTCGTAATTTAAAAGTTTGCGCCACGCTCGTACTAAACAAAACTGAGAGCACACTCTGGAATAACTCCACATGCACAAAGAATTACAGCGTTGTCTTTACACAATAGTCGTGTCTTGTGATGAGTTCTGTTGTGATGCTCCATTCTCTATGCCCAACATTACATAGAATACACCAACTTTATTTGCTACTTTAAGATGTTTTCATTATTCTCATACTCGTTGTGGTTTTATTATCTGGTATTTTTATTAAAGTAGTTTTATTTTATTGTTTACAAACGTTTTATTTAAATGCATGACACTAGAGTAAATTCACATTAACGATGCGATAAAGGTATGGGTAAGACAAAGAAGGCAAAGAACATTGGTAGGTATTCATGACCAATTTTGCGGGTTATATCAACAATAATGCAAACATTGCGAAATAAATATCAAAACTCTACTTTTAGTCAAATACCCATGTCGTTGTCTTTCAAAGTTGTATCTTATCCTATTGCGATGGTAATTCCGAATAGATTTATTAATATTCAATTGACGCACGTTTTATTAAGACTTCTTGGTCCTAAGTCACTTTCCTCTATACTATTTACTGCGTCTTAATTACCACAAAACAATAAAACAAGCTGGATATTTTACAAAAATACAAAAGTAATCGTTGGTAGGTTGAGCCTCCATCGAGGAAAGCGTATTTTTAAAACCTATTGTTAATTACGTCCCTCTCAAAGTCTATAGAACGGTAAAGGCACGGTCATGATGTGTATTGCACTTATGGGATTACTTGTCCGTACAGACAGAGAGAAGAAATTTCTTCTAAATGGTTCAAAACACGCTCTAATCTACGAGTCAAGTCGAGGAAAGCGTTTCAAGGCACATACTTTTAGAAACAATAGGAAGGTGGTACAGATGGAAAACGTAGCTGTACCACCGTCAGGTAAGGTTACGTCAGATGAGTTGAAATCAGAGCGACCGCTAGAAGCGTAGCCTACGATGAGATTCAGTAATACACAGTGAACCTCCTAGTACTAATCCCGAGCGCTCGGCTACCGATACAAAGGACATCGACAAGTACCATCATTGAAATTACCCTATAATGTCTTTACACCGTAACTAATGGTATTCATATTACATAAAATTAAAACAAAGCTCTTAAAGTTCATTAAAAGTTTTACCTGCACTGTATCACCATTTTCACGAGTAGTCAAGAACACTTTCCACTCACACAACCTAATTTATACGAAAAGGAGCGACCGTCAGAAAATGTTCAGTAGAGCGTATCACGACTTAATTATCGCACACTCCACCGTTTGCAATAGTAGGAATATGATTCCCATTAGTCTTTTCGTGCAGACGGCAGGAGTGTTGCGTAGACTCCTGTCAAAAAACGGGAGGCTCTCGTGTGGTGTCGCAGGGCATGGCCAGGCAGCCGCCGCGGCAGAGGTGCTCGGCGGCGGCGAGCAGCGCGGGCCCTCGGGCCGGCGCGGGCGCGCGCGGCAGCACGGGCGACAGCGAGCCCGTGCCGCACGCGCTGTCCGCCGCGGACGGCGGGCGCTACACGTGCGTGCACGCGCCCGCCGCCACGGGTCAGCCGCCCGCCAGCACGTCCTCCGGTTCCGGTGACCAGCAGTTGTCGGACAGCCAGCACCCCACCACCACCGTCACGAACCCGATCAGCAGTGCTAGGATTATGTATACCTCCGCGTTGCCTACAGAACACATAACATCATGTTAGATCATGAGTAACTCACAATAAAATGAATACGCAACAGCTATAAATGGAATGTATATGTGTGGGTCTAACCGAGCTGCTTGCGTATCCCGAGCGGCTGCCGGCTGCGCCAGAGCGAGTTGATGAGCGTGGGGTCGCCGCGCGTGCGCCAGTCGCGGTATCCTCTCCCTCTGGAATATTGACTGAATCTGCGAAACGTATAGTTTTATTAATTTTATCCTGCACCACAAACAATGAATACTACCTACATATAGCTATAATGCCTATAATAAAACATTACTTAGATATAAAATGCTAAGTATGTCTACATTAATAAAGTAATGTCACACCACTGCACACAGCTTGTAATGAGACAGCAAAGCTGCCGAAGGTGCTTTGATCGCAAAATTGGCGTAAAGCCAAGCCTTCAATGCTGAAGCTTACTGCTCGTACAAATTGTACGTTGATACTGACTGTAGCAAAAAAGCGAAATTGAATTGTTACCATTTTCCGTCCATAGGATATTTACGTTGCGGTTCGTGCATATGCCTAGTGTAAATAAGTGGTTCATGCGAATGCAGTTGTAACTACCGTGATAAATAGGTATTATGAAACTATAGTTACTAAAGCGAATAAAATTTTGTACGATTAATTCAAAAATCAAAGCTGATTGTCATGGAAACGGGTATGGATCTGGTAGATGATGCAGTCGATTCTGAATTGCCGGAAAAATGTCTTGTTTTTAGGGTTATTCGGATGATAGTTTAAAACAATTCAATTTCGCAGCATTTAGGATTCAGTGTTACGTTATTATGATTATCAGGAATAATAGTTACATGTTTACAGGAAATACTTGTAGGTTTGGATTCTACTAAATTCTTGTCCGTGTTTACTTTTAGGATTTAATAAAATCGAATATAACAATATTATTATCTAAGTAAATACCTACTTATTTTAGTAACAATATTAGTCGCTAACATCATCAAATGTGGAGTTTAGATCAATCTGCCCTGCTTCAGATACCCTAAGAACTACTTGTGAGTCAAACGTGCAAAATGTCAACCATGTAATGTTATCGTCATGCAGCGGAACTGTTCATCCATCGGACAATTGATGGCTTACAAAAATGATCACTGCCTTTGGCCCCTAATTTATTATATAGAAAAATTTGTCAAAACACTCTAAATAACAAATAACTTACATTATCTCGTCGCACCGGTATTGTAGCGGATAATAAAATATAAAATAAATATTTTTATTTCGATCTTATAGCACATCAAATTAATAAAAAACAAAATTATATACAAATCGTTCTTTATGGATATATAATCAATATAAAAGTTCGACAGTAACATAGTGTATGAGTATAGTCTTAATGTAGGGATGTAACATCGTGCAAACGTATTGGTCATGTACGTGAGTCGTTCACATCATGTCCCGACAACCTCGTCGATTATCATCTATCTGTGAGCACATACTTTAGCTCAATGTCACATACGACTCCAGCGCTCCTGTTATCTACATATTTTTATCTATTTACTTATTTATATTACAAGGTATTTACAAGTTGATGCTTATACACTCAGTTACAGAGAAAAGGGGGATATAATATTTTATATGATACCTACGGACCTATCGTAAACTAGAATGTTCTTATACCCTTTCACTGATCGAGTTTCGAAATGTTTAACCTCACAGGTGAAAATCTTGAAAAAGTATGTATCCTACTGAACATTATTCTATTTGGATGAGTTTATCGATAGAGGTAGTCGTTTCATAAGACTTTTGTAACTAACATTAAATGCTATGGTGGATCAATAAATAATTAAACGGGATATGCAGCCTTCCGGAGCAGCAGGTCTCCTGGGTCACACTACCTCCGTTTATGGAGTGTTTCTTTTTAATAACTGCCTAATTTAATTTTCAACTGCTTAAATTTTGAAACAGGCTTTCTTATTCATGGGGCTTCTGTTCTATTTTTCGATAAGCGCCTCAAGAATTCGCTGCTTTTTTTACTGGAGTGAGAAACAAACTCATGTATTAGATGAGTGCTGGAAACAAAGTGAGTACTCGCGCGCACCTGCGGTACACATATAACCGACAACCTGACATTTGTGCGTAAAATTTACTTTAATAAAAAATCTCCAATGCGCTATGAATACATCTCACCTACAACAGGTCTCTACTTACTACGCTGGCCACACGTAAATCTTACTTGAGAAGTTGGTTACATAAATAGGGTTTAGTGTTGTGTTGTTGTTGTGCGGTAGATTCATGTTACAGGGTTATTTTATAGAATCCCGTGACAGCCTTTAAACTATCGATTGCAGACCCGCTTACTAGTTTTAAGTTATTGGTGCATCGATCTCAACTTCATACTATCGATATACATCCATTTATATACTCGTACTCAAGGATATACGACGAATATGTATATTTATTACGCCACTAGTTCCGAAAGTAAGTAGTGTAAGCTTTTAATGTCAAAATTGTCTTCCGTTGCATGAAGACTAGACAAGTGAAATTCGTTAAGTATTCATGCATGTTCTTGATGTGTTTAATTTCATTAAGCGTCCTTAGTTTTGGGACGTAGTCCTTTTGGGGTGTGAATTCATACATTAATTAGCTCGGTCTGTTTAAATTACAATATTTTTGTAGTGTTCGTATTAATTTAACGTTGCTCATTAAGATTATCCTCTGCATAATACACTAAAGGATTATTCTGATTCTGATTGTGTTATTTGATTGCTGTAATTATTTTTGGAAGCAATTTGGAATTAAGGCTCAGGTAGATTTCGGTTTCATTAAGATTTGATGAGTAGAGGTTCTTGGACCTTTGTGCTTATCTTTTGTTATTAAATTGGATGGAATTACTGTGTACTTTTACATTTTTAATATCCAATACAAATAGTACATTGATTACTCAAATAACTTTGACAGCGATTGAATGCTTTCAAGGTTTCGCATTATTAACTGTTCTACGACTAAGTTTCTAACAAATGACAGCTAATGTGCCAAATTTACATCACAACCTAGCCACTCGCTTATTAACGATACTGTGCTGATCAATTAATATAAATGATGTAGTAGTTAATTCGTGGTACGCTTATAGTTTTTATTAGCTACGGTGGAGATGAACACAGACAAGGAAAACCACAAGCGACTGATAGTAATCGGCGCTCAATTTTTTGTTGGCAACCATATTATCAACGCCCGATCTAGTACTTTAACATGGTCTAAAATATCTCCAAAGAAAAGCATGACTGTGATTACAATCTGTGAGAGAAACATGCTCTCGAAGAGGCATTGGAGAAACCTAACCTCGATTTATCGAAGTCGGTAACTGGCATTGCTACCTACAAAAAGTATGTCGTCTGCGGTCTCCCAAAACTGCATTATGTGATTGTGTTTTATTACCTCACGCCTAAATGGCCTAATCGATTAGCAGAAAGGGTATCACAATGGGGCAATAAATAGTTAGATTCGTTTTAGTATCCACAACGTCATTAGTTAGCGAAGCCGTTTTACGAATGCGGAATGGTGAATTCTGAGCTAAAGTACGAGAGATAAATCCCTGATATCAAATTCACACCTGCTACATCTCAGCCGTTCTTCAAGACATTGAACTTAAAGTACTTTATAATATAACGAGAAAGCTACCACTTCCTTCCTCTTAGCTCTGGAGTTATTTAAAACGAACTAAGAAAGTAATAAGTAGGTAAACGTTGTAAAAATATGTGCTCAAAACCTTTAATCAATAAAAAAATTGCGACAGATATAAGGTTGTAACATGTGTGACGTCTATTTTTCTACATGTTTTTCTAAGAATCCTATCTAACTACTATGTATAGCTGGTTACTCAAAAGTATTTCAATTATACTGAATTATGTACTTCGACCTCCTCTGTGACAAATGAAAGTCGTAATTGCTTTACCAGGTATAACTATGCCATAAACCTACTTGGGATATGAAAATTGGGTTAAATGACAATAGTTTAACGGCAGAGGTGTCGGACTGGCGATCAAACTCGAGATTTCTTACCCCCTGCTTATAAATTATAGTTAACCCACTCTTAGCTTTAAATTTAGTTTAGTTGTTTAATTAACGTTGAATTTTAGCACTTATTGCACAGATTACATATTATACAGAAACAAAGTGTCTACAGTGCCACCGTTACACACTTAAGCACGTACGCATCGCTCACTTACAAAAACTTACTCAAAGTGCATGTAGTATGTTCTAACAAAATTCGAAATTTTAAATTTAAATCAATAGTGTGGTCCACAACAATCGAATCATGCGATCTCAAAAATATTGATATTTCACCATGAGTACAAACAAGCGTTACGTACGTGTATATGTTACGGGCGAGTGGAAAGTTCTGTATACTACGTTACCATTGTAGCTTGAATAAAAAAATAAAACAAAGGAGTAGTAATTGATTGGAGTGGTACCTTCGTATGCCGCCGACTCCTGCCGGCGGCGCGGTGGAGTGCGGGACCCCTGGCGGGACCTGCGCGCCTCCTTGTACGCCGCCCTGCACACTGCCTTGCGGGGCGCACACACAACACCCTGTGTATACAATGTAACACTTAAACTGTAGCCAAAGACAAACCGCCGCTCCGGACACTTAAAGTGAGTATTGTTGAGTTCATATTGTGTGGAATCCCGTATTTATGTTTTAAGGGTTATAAAAAGAACCTTAGTCGTATATTTTGTCTTGTTTTGATTATTATAATAGTGTGACATATCAGCAGTTAGAGTTACACCAATAAATAGCATGCACGCGTTCCAAAAATACTGGCAATAAGATACAACCTTTCGAATATATAAAACCATACATAATTTTGGTGTCGTAATTGATTTTTTTCATGTTCATCGCAACAATGTTTTAAACAAAAAAAGCCTTTAATATCTCTGAACCACAACACAACAACATTTATAGAGGTTGTTCACAAGTAAATCCAGTGTGACAAGCGGGTATCCGCATTGAAAGCACAAACAGTGAGGCAAATAAACAAGTTGGTTAGTCGGTATGTAGTTGTTATGTGATACGAGCATAAATATTTATACGATTACGGTGACGCTTGTTAAAAAAAACCGATCACCACGGTCAGAATGGTTACACTATTATTTTAAAATGACCCATGTAATCGAATTTAAGTAATTAACTCTAGACAGGCTCAGAATACCAGCCTAAATATAATTTTCCACTCTATACTATAACTAAGATATTATTGTCTGCATTTCATCATCTCAAATGCAACAAATACACATACTTAAAAACGGTACCCGGTAACCTGAAATAACTGACCTAATTGACTTTTGTTGCAGTTTCTAATGAGATTTTTTTAACTAATAAAATATATTATAACTTCGACGTATTTTGGCCTCGTCAAATAATAATACTTTGGTGATTCCGTTAACAAAAAGTATGACATAGTTTCAGTAGCCAGTCTCATCAAGGCAGTCTCCGAACTTCTGATAACAAAAAATCCCATTAGTTAAGAATAAAGTCTTTAGTGAAGAGTAAAAACCATTTTTAGCCAAAAATCGTGTAACTCATGATAAAAAAGTAAATGTAGGCTTCAGTCCTTTGGACACTTGGAATCTAATTTGAAATGTAAAAAAAGCGTGGCTTTTTATGATGATCAAATCTATATCAATAAAGGGTAGTATTTTTCAGGATAATTTATCTAAACCGTCCTTTTTAACAAGTAAGTAGTCATCAAAAATTAAATGTGTATGCTTAGCAAAATGCTAAAGCGATTTTCTCGTGAAAAAAGGATTTATACTTCGAGAAAAATAAGAATAGTAGGTATAAAAACGGTGAGGTAAAAATCCCACACTCCCCGGTCTTTTCCCCAAAGACCGTTAGCCTTTTGAAAGTTTCCCCCCGAATAAAAAAAAAAAGGTATAAAAACGGTTTGTAGTTTGAGATAAGGAGTATATGAGATTAATTTCGTAAAAGTATGGTTGCAAAATATTATGTTCGTGAATACGGAAAAGTTATACAATCAAAATTTGGAGGAAATTACTTAGCAAAGTAGGTGTACTATTTTTTTATCGTATAAGTTAGTAAGTAACCTTGCAACAGATGCCTTTCTTCTGTAGCACCAAAGCCTGAGTTGAAAACTATCATCAATCATAGATTACATCACTTTCTGACAGCGATGTGATATTGTCACAGTCTTGCCAAATAACACCGTTACGGTACAACTTTAAAATGGATGTTTATGAAGGTTGCCTAAAAGTTTTATCGTGATGACGGTAGCTGTATATTGCGGGAAAATTGAGGGCATTATTGTTTGCGGTTGTCAATCCGGTTTTCGCAAATTATTGAGTGGAACCAATTTGTGTGGCTCAATTATTCATAAGGTTGCCCGTAACATAACACATAGGTGTATAGATCCAGTTTGAATTGCTATTTTCCTGTACAAAACAATGATTATAGTCTTTGTACTAAGTGAAGGTATTTTATTCGATTATGCTTCAGAGTTGATGTTTAGTCCAGAAAAAAAAATAGAGTACGAAGTCCGAGCACTTGTTTTGTGTAGTCAGCAGTACCGACAAGTACTTTATGTAGATCAGTTTCTTCATTAAATAGTGAGGAGCTCGTAAATAATAACAACCGCTTATGTTGATCTTCAAGGTTAAGATGCACTTGCTACACCAAGATTTGACTATGTTTGAGTGACCATTTATTACAGCGAGTTCCGCCCGTGCTTCGGAAAGCACATTAATGCCTTTGTCAAACAGACAGGCGAAAGCGAAGCGTTTCCGAAGCAATACGTCAGCGAGACGTCAGTGCGGTAATTCTGTCACGCTATCGGATCACGTTTCTATGTGACTGGATTCAAACAATTCCATACATTACAAATAAAAACGTCTCGCTTCGCATTCGCCACGCCAGTCTGTTCGACAAAGGCTTGTGTCATTGGCACCGGCTGTCATTTATAGACCTTTGACAGTCGTTACTGTTAGAAGCCTGAAAGTCTGGCAACCAGTCTTGCCAAGGGGTTGCTGAGCACATGATGTTTCCTTCATTGAATAGTTAAGACGACGCCACAGCCCTTTGCCATTGGTATCTGAAGCCAATTACTGCAATTGATGCGATGGGCAATAAAATTAGAATAATGTGTGTAGGTACATCTAGTTATAGCGGTTTACGCTCGCGAGCGACCAGTAAGTAGTCATCAATTTAATTTTACGGCTTGAATAAACAGAGAAGCGAACGTTTTACGTTCATGCATGTAAAGCCTGATCTATTCTATGTGATCCTGATAATTTCATTACCTCATCTGCCTGGCTAGCTTATCATGTTGAGGTTAGCTTCTAGTATAACTGAAAGCAGCTAATTATCAATATTTTACTTGCAGAGAGTGCTCATCTTACCTACACAACTTTGTTACGGGATACAACAAAAGGTGAGTAATCCCTCGGTAAGACTTGTCAGACTTTAAATAAATAAAATATTCCACAACTATCACACAACGCCATCTAGTCCCAAGCCAAGCAGTGCTTGTGTTATGGGTACTAGACAACTGATAAACATACTTATACATTTCTAAATACATACATATTATAGATAAATTACACCCAGACACAGAACAAATGATCGTGCTCATCACACAAACATTTGTCCTGGGTGGGAATCGAACCCACGACCTCCGGCATAGCAGTCAGGGTCACTAACCACTAGACCAACAGGCCAACTTTCGGGCTTCTAACAAACATTTACGACTGTCAAAGATTTACAAATGAGAACTGTGCTTTCCAAGGGACGGAGGAAACTTGCTATAATACGAATACCCACAAACCAATCTTGGCATGCGAAGCTTTATTTTGAAGTTCGATCGACCTATGCAATTATGTACAGTTACGTTATTTTATTTATAGTTTGTATATAATTTTAGTGCTGATGAATATATTAGTAATAATAAATAAATGTTATTTACAGAAAAAAAAGCAATTATGTATATCAATTTATTAACTATAAAGAGATAAATCTACGGTAAATGTAAGCACAACAGTGCCCGTCGTTATTTGAAACTAAGCGCTTAAGCACTAGACCTATCCAAGCCATTTTACAGCGGCCGCACTGAAGCTTCGTGGTATCCTATTATTAAATTGGATTTATGTTGATTATCTACTCCTGAACGTAATTGTATTATGTAATACTGTTTCATTATCTAGTTCCAAGTCTTGTGTGACATATTTTCGTCGTTGATTAACTGTCGCGAAAATAATGACTAAGCAGTGAACAATATAATCATCGGAATGTGATCTATCGGATCTTGTATTTAAATTGGTTCCAGTGAAATGCTCTGATTTTCCATATCATTTATGAGATAGAATATCCTTTAAGTTAAATATAAACACTTATAAGAGGTTGACAAAACTTCTCAATGTAAGTAAACATTATTCACGTCGATTTATTTCTGAGTTTCTTATAAAACTTGTGAACCCACCAACCGACTTTCGTGACAAATGACAAAGATTTTATCATAATAATATCGGAGAAGAAAAAAAACATTGAAGCCCTTTTATTACATCGACGCTAGAAATCAGTGAAATAAAAAATATTTCTTGTAAACATCCAAAACAAATAATGACTGAGCACAAACACCGATAGAAGTGACTCGTTTGTAGATCAACTTCGTATAAATAGTTCACATAAAAGGAAATGTACTTTTACGCCATGATATATTATTATCGACATGGTTTTATTATGTGTGACAGTGCGCTAAAATGTTTATGACCAGTGAAAAGCGTGCTGCCATAGGAAAGCGTTTAAATGATGATGGTGACAAAACTTTAATACAATATTTCTTATGCTCATTGCTACGAAAGTACGAATGTGATGTTTTAAGCGACATTTATTTTGTTCAGACGCTTAGCATAAAAAAAATGAGCTAATTTGCATGAAGAATTTATATCCTGTACAGACAACCAGAAATTCACGGAAAGATTGTGTTTGGTTTCCGATTACCGAGACTTTAAGGGGATATTATATACTCATTTATAGCGACCAATTTGATTATATTAAATTCCTATCCACCTTGTGAAAGGCGGCCATTTTATTTTTTAGTGATTAATTGATATAATTTTGTAGACTGAAATACTTTCAATATAATAAAAAAAAACATGCATAATTCAGGTGTAGTTTACGAGATAGAGTAAAGAATATGAAAAAACTCATTGCCTATATTTTTCACTCCTTTTTGCTTTTATTTAAATAATTTAGTGAGTTTTTAATAGCTTCAACATTAACCTTCGTAATAAAGTTAGTTGTACGTATGAAGGTCTTTTGGATTTAAAAATATTTGCATTTCATTTTATATACCCTGTTCGTTAAAAAAATAAAACGGCCGCCATTCGTAGTGTTGTGTTAAGATTTAGTTTTAATGAGTATATAATATCCTCTTAAAATATCAGTAGTTAGAATCCAAACACACTGTATAGAAACGCCTACGGCGTAGCGTAGACTACGCGCATCGTAGCACTGACGCGCGCGTAGCGATGACGCTTATCGTAGCAGTGACGTCCGCCGTTGCTACGAGTATTTAGTCGAGCATATAATAATTATTTCACGAGATAACAATGTTTATTCCAAAGGATTCGTTCCGATTTTGTTAATATTTATAGTAGCATGAATTGAATGAACAGTCACGGATATTCACGAGCCACCCAACTACGTAAATAGATTTTGAAACTGGGAATGATAGTGAATGGTGTCGTATTAATTAAACTCAGTTCGTGGTTCTTTGTACATTTCAGTACTACTATCCGATGCTCGGATGCCAGCATGGGGACGAGTGAACCGAGAGAGGGATTACATAGAGAATGGGTTGCAGTGTCTACCTTTTGCAATGCATTAGTACGTACATGCATATAAATAGAGAAAAGCTCTAGAAATTAGCTAATGCAATTTGAATCTTTTAAAACTGTTTTTATTCATGCCTTTTGTAGATTTTCACTTTGTTGTGATAGGCATAAGCATAACAAAATAGCCCTACAGCTCGGTTATATACATTATTGAGAAGGACTGACGTCAGCTTGATCGTTGATAATCAAGCATTTCAATCATGATGAATATTTTTTTATAAAAGAGAACTATGCATAAAGTAATATGTCGAAATCGAGCTACATTATCACAGTCGACAGGAAAAGATGACTCACAATTCTCAACCCAAATGTCCTAAATCATAGCATTGTTACTACCACGATACAACAATGGTGTCCTGAAGCGCAACTCGATCCGAGACCACTATTATACTGTCTGACGACCGTACGTATTGACTGATTTACGAGGATCATGGTTTGCCCTAGCGCAACATAATAGCTAGGTTACCTACGTGATACGCCATACAGACATCCAATTATAATCATCTGATGTCGGAAACCGACTAACCGCAGCCACGCAGGTATGTTATATCTGTAGACATAGTGGATAGATAGAAATACCTGTAGCAAATTGATCGATGAAAGATTACACGGTCCACGGTGTTCAAAGAACTATTGGTGACACAATCGTTTTGTCCTTCTCTCACACTTTCCTGTCTGTATTTACTTGACAGCTGAATAGAAAATGTCCCTCCCACTATGTCTAGCTTAACGTCACAGTCTTGGATCTATAAGTGAATACATTATCCGAGTTAATAGAATATGATAATACAAATTCATTAACCTTGTTGTCCTCGGCTTAAAGAGGCGACAACAGGATTGTTCAGGTTTATGAGCACTGGCTTCAATAATGTTTTGTATCTTGGTCATGCCTCATTTGCTTACATTTAAATGAAACGAAGAATTTTGTCCGACAAAAATATCAGTTTCTTTCTTTGTTTTTTCTTTCTTGATTTTGTTGAGAAGTGTTATGAACAGTAGTAGTGCTGCAATGCAACCGCGTCGTTTGACTTTGAAAATTGCACTGATCCATATCTTTCTATTCTCCTTTTATTAAAATCGTGATGCAATATAAGATAGCGAGCCGCGCGTCGCACACAATGAGCTTGGAAGACATGACAACAGGAACAAGGGAGCTAGCAGGCACGATGACAGTGCTTTTCAAGATGCGCTATTGCACTACATTCCCCTATTGTTTTCGTTCAAGAGCAATTCAATAGACGCCGTTTATCGCGCTGGCACAAATACACCTCTTATGTTTCTATTTGCTCATAGAGAGGGGGCGAGAACGACTCCTGAATTATTCATTTGAGATATTCGTTGGTGGAGGTGAGCAGCAAATCATAATCCTCATAATCTGAGCGTGCTGCTCTGCGAAGGTTTAGTGACACAAATTATGAGCGCACAACACAAAGCTGAACCTCGGTTCAGTAATACGTTACAATGTACTCATTTAATTTTATTATTTTATGTGTCACATTTGGAATGGACAACAACAAAAAAATAAGTCGATTATATCACATGAGATTATGTTATCCTCGTTGGTATTGCTCATGTTTAATCCACATGCAACAAAGAAATCACATCGATTCTGTTGGATTACATATTATACAGGGTGTAAGAGACATCGACGTACAAACGGATACCATTGGTTCAGGACATGATTCTGGACCCCCCAGTGTTGGAATTTTTCGTCGGTTTTTTCCTAATTTTCTTTTTTTTTTTTACTTTAGACTGTTCATAATCGTTATTCTTACTTAACCCAATGAGATTATTAATAAAAAAAAGTAATTATTTCGCTACTTTCACTAAAAGTAGCAATGTAAATAATACTAGAAATGGTGTTTTCTTAGCTGTTTATAAAAGTTCAAATAAATGGTCATGGTGAACCTAAATACTGTGTCCAGTACCGCAGTACCTGTAGTAAATAACGCGCGGCACACTATTGAAAAAAAAAACAAATATTATAAAGATTAATATAAGTTAAAATTAGAAAATTACCGACGAAAAAGTCCAACTCGGCGGTGTCCAGAATCATGTCCTGGACCCATGGCAACCGTTTGTGCGTCGATGTCTCTTACACCCTGTATAGTTTTGAAGAGATATATGTAATGTCTAAAAGGATTATAGTTTTGATACACAAAATTCTATATTTTGTATATATGGGAGCATTTGGAGCCCAATATAGCGTACCCATAAGGCTATGTATGACAAACACGAACGGCGTCTTTTGTTCTAGAATGCGGGCTTTATCACATGACGCTGAAAAATGTTGTTATGTATGTCAAGTCTCTTTAGACCGTGTATCAGTAGGTACACATTGTATGCCCAGTTTTCTTATTAATATCTAAGATTTATTTAGCCAAGTTTGTTGTGTTTATAAGGAAATCACATTGTTGATTTGTAAGAAAAGGAAGGTCCAAATCTTTATTAGTTAGTTCGCTACACTTTGAAACCCTGTTGTATTTATTAATTTCAGGCAAAAAATCAATGAAATGGACTAAAACTAAACAACTTTATTAGAATATTGGCTACATCTACCAGTTCACTTTCTAAACCCGCAACACAACGTAATCCAATAACTGCAGCCACAAGAACAATAAACATTCGTTCGTTACACACCATTGCAGCTGTCCGTTGATTTAAAACGGCACAAACATGCGTCGGTGCAGAGACATACGGTGTATCTAAAAATAATAGCCGTGTTTGTCCGACGCACTGGGCTACATTTTAAACCGCTATCCTCAATTTCCAGCGTAGTTTAAGTATTATTGACGTTTTGCAATAGTGTGCGGCGATGTATCCATATTTGCGAATGCTACTCTTGTTTCTGAATATGTTATTCAAGTCATTGAACATAAATCATTCAGTCGCTTTAGTAGTGACACAAAAGAAACAGGGAATGTTGGTAGGTATGTATTTGTTCGTCTAAAGATGAATCTGATTTGCAAATAAAAGAGAATGTGAGCGATCTGGAATCCATTATTCCCTGTATTAACTCTTTACATAAGGAATTAATTATACCGTCCAATCTTATTATACAAATGTTCAATGTTTTCTTCCCGAATGAGTCTAGTTGAACTCAGTTTACAAGTTGTAGCAGAGCCAAATGTCATACTATTATAATATTTTGAGACAACCATGCCACTTCGTGCTCTTCTATGCGAAGTCGGAGAATTTTATACGAAATTCCTTTACAAATTGTTGACGTAGATGCTTTAGATATAGTAGATGCTTGCTTTAGAGCGTACAGGGGCACATTACCGGCGAGTGCTGCGATAGCTGCCAGCGTAAGGAGGGCGGAGCGGCTGCGTGCCATGTCAGCAGGGCATGCCGCGCGCTGCGCGCCGCGTCATCGCCGCGACATGCTCCGCGACGCGCCCCCCTCAATTCCTCGTCTTCAGCACCTCTCCAAGCACTACCTGCAACAACACACCACCAACTCATCTCAAAAGTTTTAACGTTAAAAGTTCCTACATAACATTCTTCACACTACACGACTTCTGTACAGTTACGGTCTCGTTACAGATTGTCACGTTCAAAACATTAAATGTTTAAAATTAATTATCTGATACGTCGAGTTTCAGACGAAAAGTTTCCTGCCACAACAAGTGGTCAATATTTAATGGTTACTGCTTTCGTACAATTAATTTGTTAAGCCTGTCCAGCAAGTTCATTCGGAAGGCGAAGTAGTGAGAGCATAGTCGCCTCGCCACGCGGCCGTTACCTACGTATCGATGAGCGGGCGGCGAGCAGGCGGCCGACGCGCGGCCGGGACGCCAGTCAGCGGCACGGGTCTGACAAGGGTCATGCTTGCCAAAACATCCGTCCGAATGATATCCGGGGAATTTCTCAATTGGAGATTTATTTGCTGCGCTAACAGGGCTTTATTTGATGGTGATGCCATGGTTTTGTATGTAAATACATTTGTACCGCATCTTTTTATCTTTTTTCCGACACAAGATTATAATTTAAGCCTGGCGTCTTGTAGATCGGTTAAAAGATTAAACCCGTAAAGAAAAACAACGTGTTGCCTTTCACTTAAAGATTACGATAACACCCGGAAAACCAAGGGGAAACATAAAAAATTAAACCTTCACAAACCCGAAGATTGTAAATGAAATTCGTAAAAACAATATTTATTTATTATTTTACGCGTACGTATATTATGCATTATTTTCGGATAGGTGACACCTTTTATAGCTTTCTGCATGATAAGTTTCTTGTACAAAGTCAATTTGCAGCCCGTTAAGATATGTATATCGGCAAAGTTTATGACTGTAATATTTTACAAAGTTGATCGTTGAATGTTTATAAATAAGTGAGATAATGTCCTCGTCGCCCTATAAGTAGGTAATGCTCGAAACTTTTATAAATAACGCGGATGGTGTCGATAACTTTAGCATAGGGCTATTTAGAGCTGGTGTCTCCTAAAGTGTTCGTACTTTACACTTTACTGATGCTCGGCGAAAGTACACGGGACATTTTCAGAACACCTACGTCATTCTGTTTATTTTTGCTGATTGTAAATATATACAAACTTGTTTATTTATTTAACAAGCCAACAGCACAGCTTCGCATTAATCAACACTCAGCGGATTTTAAACTCTTCTTCCTCCTTGAATTATGATTTTAAACGTAGCGCAACATTTTAAAAACGGTAAACTGCCAATAGAACGAGAAGATATCTATATATTTAAAAGAACAGGGTTTTTATTAAGACTCGACTACAGCCGAAACCGCTAAGCGCAGATACTTGAATTTTGGACAGCAGTTGCAGTCTACTATGTAGGGGGGCAATAAGACGGGATTTTGCGAAAGTCCTCCTCTAAGGGGGTGAAAAGGGGTAAAAACTGTTGTATGAAAAATCTTATTCCGTGCGTTTATAAACTTGAAACTTAGTACGAATATGAGTATAAGTAAATAAAAAGGATTGGTACTATAATTTTTTTTAAACTACCCTCCATTAGTAATCTAGATGATGTTAAAGTTTGTATGGGAAAATCATAACGCGCGAACTGATGAATTTGAAAATCAGTATTTAAATACTAGATCTAAAATAATTAAACACGTGTCTTTGGATTTTTCGAAAATCACCCCCTAAGTTGATGAAAAGGGGTATTCAAGTTTTAAGGTAAGGATATTAAACGCTAAACGTAGAAAGCTGACTTTTGGATGGTAGTTGCAGTTAATTATGTAGGTGAGAATTAAGAAGGGATTTGGCAAAAATCCACATCTAAGGGGGTGAAATGGGGTGAAAACATTTGTTTGTAAAATCTTATGCCTTGGGTTTATAAATTTGGAACTTGGCAGGAATACGAACGTAAGTAAATAAAAAAGATTGACATTATGACTGGCCTGTTGGTCTAGTGGTTAGTGACCCTGACTGCTATGCCGGAGGTCGTGGGTTCGGTTGGTGATGAGCACGATCATTTGTTCTGTGTCTGGGTGTTATTTATCTATAATATGTATGTATTTAGAAATATATAAGTATGTTTATCAGTTGTCTAGTACCCATAACACAAGCTCTGCTTAGCTTGGGACTAGATGGCGTTGTGTGATAGTTGTGGAATATTTATTTATTTATTATTAGTTTTTTAAAACTACCCTCCTCTGGTGATTTAGATGATGTTAAAGTTTGTATGGGAAAATCATAACGCGCTAACTGATGAACTTGAAACTCAGTATATAGAAATAAGATAAAAAATAATCAAACACGTGTTTTTAGGTTATTGGAAAACCACCCCCTTAATTGGTGAAAAGCGGTGATTAAGTTTTAAGGGAAGGATTTTACAGCTTGCTTCGTTAAACTCAGAACTTGGAATAAATAGTTACCCAATCGAATAAAGGATCCGTAATTATCTATATTTCAAAAATCAACCTAGCGGGTGAACATCGGAAAATCAGTTTGTGTCCACTAATATTTCGAGTTCGAAGTTAGAAACATGCGCTGACGAAGTCGCGGGCGGAGTGCTAGTTCTTAATATTGTTTTTGTAATAATAATAATCTGTGCTACTTTCCGACAGAAAAGAAAATATGAAGCTGCAATAAAATAGGCGACAGTGTGATGAATGAGGGGAGCACGCCCGCGAAACAACAATAGATGTCACGTACTTACGAACTCATAACCATCGATTCCAATTTATGGCACACGTATTATTCCTTTGCTGTGGAAAAGACCGCCTCTTGAATGACAGGCATACGTTACGTAGGGCATTTTTCGGTTTTTTTTTTGTTTAATTTTCATTATGACAAAAAGTATTGACTGACGTCTTTTTTGCTATATGCGTTATTTGACATATTTTTACTCGAAGTATATTCCGCCGATTTACAAAATAACTTTTTGCTACTGACCGAAGCTTCGTTTGGACTTTTTTTTTGCTAAATGATTTATTTGACAGATTTTCTCCACATCCAAACAAAATTCTACCAGGTATCATTAAATAACAAATATATTAACGGTCTTTATAGAATTTTCAATATTTAATTAACATAATACTTCGAACAAACGTTAATGCGAGTAATTCTAGCATCGGCAAAAAGTTTTTCGACCAAATGAAGTGTATCTTCATTGAAGTAAAAAAAAAACAAAGTGATAATAGTTGAAAAGTTTTAGGTGAAATGATATTCGGCAAAAAAAAATTGAACTGAAAAAAAGATATATTGATAACTAAGACTGCTTTGTTGGAGAAACTTTGTATAGGTTTACACTATGTTAATAATATTTTTTTTCTGTCAGGTCGAAAGCGTCAAAAAACACCCGGTCTTTGGGAATGAGACCGGAGAGTGTGGGACTTTTACCTCACCATCAGTACTTTAAGAGACCAGCTCCCGAGACCCTCTGTGCAACGCTTATTAGGCATGTAAATAATACCTATGCAATGCAAAATATTGTCCTGTCTAGTCAGCAACCATTTCTTTAAAATAAGAAATATATGGCACCTATTTATTTTATTACAATGAAGAAGTTAATGATGCCACAAAAGTTCCATTTTGCGAAAAGGTTACTGTACTCTCTGGGCCCTTTTACCAATTTATTTGTGTATTAAAAAGCAATTATGTATCGGAAAACAGGTGATAAAACGAAAGGTCGTAGGTACTTAAAATGTATGACAAGAGTGGAACCGATGTTAAACGGAAACGGATAAAACAGAAGTGAATATCAAATAGATAATTCTTTCTTAGAAATGGTAAAAATTATGATAACCAGGAAAAGTTTCGGAGAGATTAGACACAATCTATTGAGAGTAATCTTGAAGATCACTCCTATGTTAACTTAAGAAGAACCTCTCAGCTTTAAGAGGAACCTATGTACAATCCCATTTCTTTAGTCTAAAACACTCGCCAACAACAACAGAACCTTTTTAGACATTGTTACAAATACAATTATCAGCATTTAACACGAATATCGTTGCTTACACCTGTATCTGTGTTCACTAGTGTTGCTCGTGGTATAATCTCGGAATCACTTTGCTTTACGATACCCACGGGATACTATCTGATCTGTAAGATTATTCGAAATACGGTAGGGAGAAGATGGATTGTTACCTATGAAAAAAAATATTTTCAAAGAAACTGTATTTCGAGATGCGGTAAAGAAGTTACGCGAGTTAAATGAAAGGTTTCAAGCCCTCCTAAAACTCAAAACTGAAGAAACATCTCGAGAGAAATAAAGAAAGATACATTGTTATTTATCTCAACCAGTATAAAGACATTTGTTAGGTAATACATCCAGCTGTATGTAACTCGGAAGGACAGAAACAGTCACACCACAGACATCTATTCCATTGCGCCTTTGCATGCATCCATTACTATTCATAGAGTTTGAAATTGTCTGAACTTCTTACTCGCCATAACCTATGAATTGAATAAGAGAACTTGTTACGAGAACTGAAGATACATAATATAATAGACCGCCCATTGTGTCACCCTATGTATAAGATATACTCTGTACCAATAATTTATATGGTGTGCATAATAAAGTGTATTCTATCTATCTATCTATCTATAATCTGTTGGTTTAATTGAACTTCATTTGCATTGGACGTCTCCGGCTGTCCTCTAAAATTAAGGATAGTAAATATGTTTCTCAATAAAGAAGTGACTACTGAGATGACGGGTAAGGGAAAAGTATGAAGAAGAATACATACTGTAATTGATATAAAGGCAGAATAATACATTTAAGCTGTGAATGCGTTTCAATAAACCTTTAGGAACAATGTTTTTAGAACGCACGTATTTATTTTAACAAAAGTAAACCTAATGTTTGATGTTGTTGTTATGTATACACTGTTATTGGCTGTTAAATTCGATCGCCATTAACTGGCGTCAGCCGAAGCTAAGGGGGCTCAGTATTCCAAGGAACAGATTGACGACCGTAAATCATAACTAACGCGATGGTTTCTCTCATGTCATTACTAAGAATATTTAAATGGACGGTTTTTTTTTACAAACATCAATAAAATAAAGCGTAATGGAATTCTCCTTTAAAAATGCCATATAAAATTAAATGACGACAATTGGAGCATCCATACTAGTGGAAATTCGGAATATTTCTATGAATGTTCATCGTTCGACAAAGGACAAGTTTTAATCTCACACAAGCGGCTTTAAATCCTCAACGATAATTGACTTTCAGATAACAAGCGAGAAAGCAAAGTTCAAAGGTTAAAAGGAGTTGTACTGTGACTTAAAAATTACTTAATTCTCCATAGCATATGACTCGAACTTACAAGTAAGAGTAATTCTTAGTCCAATGAAAATTTTTGAAGTTTGAAGTAGATTTTCATGTTTCACGTCCTAATTTACGATTGGTAGAACAGACAGGCGACGGCTCGCGCATATTTGCGTAGGAAGGTATAAATAGGAGGCTCTTATACACGTATAAACTGGTCGAGCACACAAAGCTCCACATACAATTGCTTTCAAAATGTTTCTACCCTACTTTAACTAATTAATTAAGTAGTGAGTACTAAGTAGCTGCGAACCTTGATCGAAGGGCAGAATTGTAAGTAAGATCTTCAATCTTTATTACACAATCGTTAACGGCTTCCGTTGGTTACGTTTGTAATCAGCATAAAATTAATTATGAATCCCGTGCTTTAGTTAAGTAATAACGGCTCGCTCATAAATCCCGCTGTAGAGCTACTTACTACCCACAACCAAAGCTCTTGTTTCAAAGAACAGAAATTAGGGACACAATGAAAGGGTTGAAAATTAAAATGTAAGCAAGTTCAACCCTATACTTATTTATCGCATCTCAAAAGCGAATCCTGCTCATTTATTACCCGGGAAAATGCTGGACAAGATAAAAGATATGAGATCAAAGAGCGTTTCTCTCTCAGTTTACAGACTTAAAACTGTTGGTTTATGAGTATCACATTCATAAACAATATTGCCTACCTCTACATTAAACCATTAACTATCTAATAATAAATTGAAAAAACAACACTTCGCAGACTGTTTCTTAAAAATCAATTTTAACGGTCACTTGTTAACATCGTGAATCTTTCACACTCATACTTACAATGTTTCACGTAATAAAGTATTTTCAAAACTGGGTAAAGTTTCTTAGCATTTTTATATATCATCAGCACACAACCACGTAGATATTATCATTTTCCTTTGTAAAACATTTTAGCACTGCACACTGATTTATTGCAAAGCTTAATATTTAAGTTTGATGTTGAAGCCGGCCGTATGAATTGTGGCTCGGCTCGCGAGCGGGTGCGGGCGAGCGGAGCGCGCAGGCGGCGGGCGTCGGCGCCACCTGTCGCTGTCGGCGGCGCGGCGTACTGCCGGCGGGCTCGACTCGCGGCCACGGCTGCTCACTAGCGACTGAGCGCCCGGGCACGTGGCCCCGCCGGGCGCCGGCCGCCGCCCAGGTGCACCTGCACCCTCGCGCACCCCGCGCACTGCCGCGCGCCCCGCTCGCGCCCCGCCACGCACTCCACTTCAGCCCCGTCTGCATCCACTTGCACCCTGTCTGCACGCGCACCACTTAATACACTTCTAATTATAATACGGATGTGCCGAAACACCTCGCCCTACAGCTCTCATTCGAGGAGCTACCCCGAGACCGGCAAGCGTCCACGGAACTACTTATAAAATATGCACGCCACTGTAGATTGAGGAAATTGGAACGGGGAAGTATGTGTCCGCGTATCTGTGAAGCTCGTGAGATTCATTGCGTGAGATGTAAATGAATTAATTATAATGACTTGTACTTTTCAGCGAGGTCTACGGCGTAGCATTTTCGTAGCGGCGGCGTAGACCAATGTTTACCAATTCAAACAGTTGTTCGTAAATAGAAGTTTTAACAACGCAGAGAAATTCTAGCTCGATGAGAGATGTAGAATAGTCTCACAGTTTAGGTGCGTACCTCTCTTTAGTCTTCGATAATCTTCCATGAAGATCTTGTTTCTTTTATAAAGTCTGCAAGCAATGAGTATTTGCCCCAAGCTTATTATCATTGTGTTCGTTAAATGATAAATGATGCTGCTCGAATGTTTTATAAAGTATAAGAGGGTATGAAGTGATATGGGAATATGTGTCCTTAATCTGGCTTAATTTCCGGCCAGTGCGAAATCGCTACAATCAACGTAAGTTTAAAGCATATCTCATAAAATTGGAATTTCTGTCTACCAAAATATATAATCAGTACTATATTTGTTTTTACAGTATTAAGTTGAGGAAAATTCATATGTGCCATAGTTACTTACGCAGAGGTTATAAAAATAGGAACTACAATATTGAGAGATTTCTTCTTAAAAGCAAACTAGGTGCTACAGTACTGTAAATAGCCATGTTACGCAACGTCAAGTCTTTAATGGATGACCGCTTTTTCTAAACACAGAATTTATTTCGTGTCTCGACGAACACTTTATACGGCGGTGGCGGGCTTAAAGACATCGCTCCAGCTGTCATGCGCATATTTATGATAGAATAATGGAATATCAATAGGTAAAATAAATGTAGTATTGATTTGTTCAGAAATCAAACGTTTTCCAAAATAAAGGGTGCTGTGTAAAAATGTGTGTATATTTTACTTTTATTTCAAAATAAATAGGATTGTGTTGTAAACGGAATGAATTACCAAAGTAAAGTTAAAGTTATTAAAAACCTTAAATCTAAGAGTCTTGCAGGCTTTCTTGCAGCTGTCGACATCGAAACAAAGTAAAGAACTATATTACAGCAGTTTTTTGGGACAATCTCACCACACTATTCCCAAAACACTGCAACTCTTGAAAGCCAGAATCAGTGGCGACCACCAGAAAAGCGCCGAGACAATGAAGCTCGACGTATTATGAATAATAAATTTTACTGTCTTGGATCCTGCAACGAAATTGATCAGAAAAGAACAGTAGAGGCTTAGGAAAAATACGTAGTTTCCACTTCTTTCCTATCTGCTATAAAAAGTTAAAGCATAAAAGTTATTTAACTTTTTCACCAACAGTTTTTATATGATCTATGAAAGAGAAATTCCAACCACGAGCGTCTACCTTAAGTAGTAGCATTAGCCAACATGCGTTATCAAAAGCCCCGGAAAAATCTAGAAAAATTCCAAGTACTTGTGATGTGCAGAAAGCACTGCGTCTACGGTAGATTTCTCGAGAGTAAAACCGAATTGGTTGTTATGGAATTTGGGTCCGTCCTGTATCGAACGTGGTACGATTAGATGCTCCAAGAGCTTTCTCAAAAATGGTAATAATGTTATGGGCCAGTAAGAAGGTTCTGACCCTAGTGCTTCAGATGGCACAGCACACATGCTCTGACCCCAGTCTAGTCTAGTCTAGTCAGTTCCAGGGCCTAGTATCCTACTTCGATAGTCCCGCGAGGTCTGTCGTGCCCTAACAATTATTGCGAGAATTCAACGGCATCTTGTTCTATTGTAGGCGGTTTAGAGTAGCAAGGTAATATCTGGATGTAAAACTTAGCAGGTTCTAGTTAGCTCAAACATAGACCTGTCTCTAGCCAGGCTTGCAACAAAGATTCGCTTACATGAGTAGATCTCGTCTGCACGATAGAGTATGTACAGAATTTCGAGCGAAATCTAGTCGGTAGTGAGTTATTTCAACAATGTACTGCTGTAAGCGTAATATCAAGTAAAATTAACAGTTTTGTTACTGTAATGGATATTTTACTTTAAAGATAAATATTTTATCAAGCCATAAGGTTGCAAAGTCATGGACTTGTTTAGGCTCAGGGATTTCATAAATAAAAAAATGTGGCCAGAAAATATAAAAATTGTTTAATTTGGTGCTTCTGTCCTTATCTTTTTTTTTTTCTTGGTAAAATCATCGAATGAGTCCCCACCCACTGTCAGACTTGACTGACTAAAATCCACGGTGTCCTTCAATAGTCCTTTACGTTCCGGTGTCACGGTAATTTGTGAGTCCCGCGACCGTCCGCGACCGTTAACAAATGTTTCTTATATCTACTGCCCAATATCATGTAACTTGGTTTATAACTAACGATGGTCTTTAGATCCATCTTATGATTCAATTAAGATTTTTTAACGCATCCGGCGCGCATCGTAAAGATGACTTTACCATAAAAACGATTAAACGAGGGAATAGAAGATTTAGCTTCTCAGTGTGAGTGCGGTAGCCTTATTGGTAAGGCGTCTGGAGTACTTATGCAGGAGACGCGGGTTCAAATCCCAATCGCAGCTGAACTTTTCTTTCCCCAAAAATCAATTTTACTATTAAGAATTGTTCGAATAAAACGTTCAGCATATTGTATAGCTACATCGTTTTGCAAATTCCTAACTTTACTTTTATTTAAACGAGGTTGTAAATCCAGCTTGTTAACGGGCAATAGCTTCTACAATATGCTAAACGTGACTTCTCCCATCCAAAATATACAGCAACTCTACCCTTTTTACAAATCCTTAAAGAGGAAACAATAGTAACATATTCGGTATTTAAAGTTTTAAGAATGTGAAGCTTATAAAAATGCTGAAAATTAATTAAAAGAATACTCTTAGTTGCGAGATGGAAAGACTAAGCGGAACCTATAGATCTAGCTCATGTGTCGGTCTACTACAGGACTTGCAAGTTTCAACTTCTGAGGCGTTGTAATAACGACTGTTTGAACTCAAAGCAATTTGATCTGGATTAATACTGAGTCTGATAGTACGTATTTGCATGAAGCTTGCCCAGATAGCATGATCCTTATACGTGCAGTTGCCTCATTTATATTACACAATGAGCTGTACTTACTTTAAGTGATGACTCTCACTAATCAAGCTATATACTCCGTGTTTTGAGGTTAATCCTGTACCTAAAGCAGGGGAAGGTTCCATGATCACTGAATTCAGGATGTTCGCTCATTCGACGAGGGTCATAGTACTTTACCCGAGATAGTTTTATTTTCGGTGTCAGTCTGTAGACAATCGTCCCGATTCCCTTCCGAGAGAAATGTTTATTTTTCGCTTGGATTTATAGGCTGCGGATCTAGTCCTCGATAGTAAATTATTCTTACAATTTGTTTCCTCGGCCATTCGCATAACAACACCTTCGTCATTTTTTTGTGTGTATTTTTAGATATTCTAATTCTAAGAATCGAGAGAGATGTTAAATCATTTAAAGTATGAAAAATTCACACTCCGTTCAACAAATTGCGCTCCAAAGCATTTTACTACCTAAACTACTGACTGGAATTGAAATTCTTGATTGAAATGAAGGCGGGATATTAAAACCTATAGACAAGCAAATTCGTAATATATATTTGACTTTACTTGCCCTATCTGCGTATTATGATTGTTTTTGTGACGTCAAAAGCTACCGACGAATATCAAGTAGAGTGTAAACAACATTCCATTATCAAGTTATGAACACTTTGCAATTTGGTGTGTCATACCATTTACATTTTTACAAAAATGCTTAACGCGTAAAATTCCATCTTCGCATAATTCACAATGTCTCATTAAGTTGTATGGGCTACGAATAATAAAAGCATTTATGCGAAGGAAGCTGAAACGTGCCGGAGGAAATTATTAAAACAAAGTTCATTCGTAAAGTCCTTTTTTTGTGAGCAAAACCGTAATGGCAGATAGTATGAACAAGAATTGGGTATTGTATGGTAACAATACGAAGTTGTAACTTTTAATTTTTGCGCACGTTCTTCTGCTGTGTATCGGAGTGGAGTTGTAGACTGAATAAAATTGCTCAAAGACTACGATGCACGCTCACCGAAGCTTTTGCAAGCGCCCGCGCCCGGAGTGCCCCTTACTTACTGTATTCACTCACTGAAATAAGCCAAGAATATATCGCATTCCTTTACGACATCATATTTTTTGTAACTCCCTAAGCGACGCTTTCAATTTAATTTTAAAACGCTTATTTTCGCTTCGTTTCTCACTGAAGAGTTAAGTTCTTTGAAGTAAACGTTGCAAATGATATTTAATCACTATGATATTTCATTCAGATCACTTAAGAATTATTTTTATTTGTATTGTGATCTTGTGACCGTGACATTTTATTACTGGACAAGAACATGTTAATTTTACCCTTATCTTGACAGAGTCCGAGACCATAAGAAAAAAGACAATTTTTCATCTACAGGTGAAAAATCGTCTTTAAAAAAATAGTGATTATTATAGATCGATAGCCGAAAAGTATTATAAGCGAAGCAGTTTTAAAGTCAAAATATTCAGCGGTTTATGACAATGGTAGCAAGCTGTGTTTCATGGACAAAACAGCCGGACGGCGCAGCGCATGGACGAAACAAGTTATAAAATAAGCCGCTAGAAGCGTGTAGACGAACCGCTAGCCGGTGCCGATGCCGACAGCGATGTTCGACCCGGGCGAACTGGAGCCACGCCAAGCCTTTCAACCGCTTGCAATATAAATACGTGCTACGCGTGGTTGGACTATTCAATTGCTTCCTAGCTTTGTGTGCGATCATAAGCCTCGATTTATTGTTTATTATCAAACGATACGCAACTGCTTTTTAAGTTGAAAATGTCTGAATATTAATTTACGTAATTGCTAGGTCAAAGTCAAAGTGAAGAAAAGCTATTAGGAAACATTTATTTTTCTATTATCAGTCACATCATTGGATAAGCGGCATAACTGTTTTTTTTTTCGTAAAACGGTCTGACGCTTATAGGCTGTAATTGAAAAGCGATAATCGTACAATGCTTTTTTGTTTGAATCATCCAAAATCCATTAGTTTTGCAATGCTATGTAGTTGGATAATGAGTACAACAGATCTGATAGCGTCTAAATTACCATAAACGAATTAACATTTAATACATCTAAATCATTTAGGAAAACAATAATAATATTTGTATAATGACACAATTGTTCTGATTTACATCGATAATGAGATGGAGATAGAGTTATAGCAACTTTGTAAGTACATTATTAACAAATTATATTGCCAATAATGTACCTATATAATACCAAGCTAGACGTTATTAATTAATGTCAATTAATTATACGTCTATCATACTTATCATCATTTGACCTAATCATAGACACTCTAATGTTTAAATACTTGAAAAAAAACTCTAAGTAGGTAGATATTTATACAACATGAGAGATATACACACGCGCCCATCCTCGCACTTATAAGCGGTTGATCCCTATTGAAGGCCAAGTTTTATTATGTGACACTAAAATAAAATAATAACATAATGTTTTTATATGCTTTTATTTAAAGTTTAACACACACTTTGTATTCAGTATACTTTGTCGTGGTAGTCGAAAGTTGAGCACAAGTTTAGAGGCACGTCCGCGAGGACTTGAGGAGTAAGTACAAATATCCGCTATTGACTGCTTCATTGGGTTAACATACACGAAGTATGCACGATATAAGAGCTAGCCCCATTAATATTCGGAATGGATTCGCGCTTAAAAGCCGCCCAGGGCATCTTACTTTTCTTATAATAGCCAAATGTTTTATGGTACCGTAATGTGTAAGTCCTGTTAACATTTTAGCGTGTAACTTCTGAGTGAGAGCGTGGTGTACGGTAATTTGAATAGGGGTGAGGTAATTTTTAGGAAGACCTTTTTTAATCATTTTTTGTTTCTCTAGCGCCTCTCTCACTAACAATGGAATGTTCGGATTAATATTTCTCTCACATCCTTTGGTCGGAACAGGTTACAATTACGCAAACAAGTATAATTGCATGTTTTCGTTAACATATATACATAACTTTTTATCTTACTTCCCATAACAATTATTGTTCATTCTATATAAACTTCTTTAATGACACTTAAATAAGAACTGTAACTAACTCCTTGTTTTTGTTTCCGTGAAACTCAAAGCAAATAACGATTTAATGGTGTTATTTGACAGAAACTAGAGCACTTTACAAAGAAAGCAAACACCGAACTTACTACTTAATAGGAACAGACGAACTTCATTAATTAACAAGAAAATAAGACGAAACTAATTGCCGGTGAGGTAGCCGTGGATATAACATTTAATCAAAATTTATTTTTCGGGTAATCATAATTTGTGAGGTCAAAACGATTGAATTTTTGTAAGGAAAAGATGGATTTCGCAGGTGTGTATTAATCTTTAGTTAGTACGGAAAGTTTGTATATAAAGGTTTATAAAGAAACGCTTAATTAAAAGTATATAATAATAAAGGAGCCTTGAAAGGCGAGCCGGCGCCACGCACCTTTTATTTTCAATGTAAATCCGATTACCGACAAACATCTCGAGATTCCCTCAACATCCTTAACTGACATTTATTTATTATTATAAAAGATCCTTTAAATAACCAAAACAAGACAAACATACGCAAGCAAACTTCCTGTTATTTATTAATTCAGATAAAACAGCAAACTTTTTAATAAAATCACGAGTCAGCAGTGCGAAAGCGCTGAAAAATATGTGTAATATTATCAGTGTATCATCGGAACGTATCATATGTTACTACGGAAACTCCTTCGGGAGGACGGCAAAAGGAAACTAAATATAGTAATATATTCATGCCGCATACTTAATTATTATTTATTATTTAACATATCGGATATTTTAGTTTCGATTTCGCTATACTTTTACGAAAACAGCTCGTCACAAAGTATTTATGAAAGGAATATGAAGAACAATTTTAGAGGAAGGTCTAGTTGTTTCCTGTTGCTGTTTTGAACAGCAAATTCCAACTACAAAGTTGTGTACGATGAATGAGAATACATCTCGAAGTAATTCCTGTTTATGGGAAGTTCTCGTATACATTCGTTTTCCGACCATTCAGTCTGCAATAAACCGTTTACTTGAACTTAAACTCACACTAATTTAGCTCATCTTTGTAGATTGAAACTTTGTGGATTTCTTTTTTTTTATCTCTTATTTCCCTATCTTTCGTAGAAGATATAAGTCATGTTACGTCGATAATACCCGAATAGGTAAGCTGCAAAGTAACGTCACATACGGTACCTATGGCCGGGTGTTTGTGGGGACCGATTGTAATATGAGACAAGCTTATCACAATCCCAGGTTACTACTGAAAAACTCTTTTCCAGACCAGGTATTCGAACTCACGTCGTTCTGAGTCCGAGTCGCAAAAGTATTATTTGTTGTTTTCCTGGAAACCGAAACCAACAATGTTGCTTGTTTACTAATATTTATGTAGGTCAGCTGGTGACTTTCTCGAGGGTAATCTTACCTAAGGGAAAGAAAATTGCAGATGTTCTTTAAAAAAACTGTTGTTCAGGTCTGATTCATTAAACGTGGTGCAGGATACTTTTGTTTTAGGACAAACCCACCACACTATTCCTAAACCACTGCAACTCCTGAAAGCCAGAATCAACAGTGGCAACCACCAGAAAAGCGCCGAGACAATGAAGTTCAACGTGTTGCGGAGAATGAATTTACCTGTCTTGGATCCTGCAACGAAATTAATCAGAAAAGAATAGTGGAGGAATAGGAAAAAATATGTTTTTACTTTCCTCCATGCAAGCAGGAGCCAGAACAAAACAAGGTCAATAGGCACAAAGGGACATGACAACTGGGAGAAGACCAGTTGCCTAGCACCACGGGTAAAAATGACTACTAATATTGTTGTGAGCTTGCTATATTTGATTCCAATAATAGGTATAGCAAAAACGCTTGAATGCACGGAAGTTTGTTCGAGTTTCCACAAGGTGGTGCAGGATACTGCGAGGATGTTGGGATAATGACCATGTAGCGCCGGGACTGGTCAACTCAGGAGTACAAGAGACGTAATGATTTCCCCAATTATTTCCGTATCCAAAAGTATTAATAAAAGTTTTTCTTCCCAGGAAAAAGAAGAGTTACATGAGATCATCCAAAACCAAAAAATGCCGACATGAAAAAAGTTAACTAAATCCTAATCAGAGTGGTTAATTAAAATGAGCGTAAGACCAAATTGTATTACGTCTAGTGATACTGATCCTAATCATCTCTCTCTCCTCTTACCCCAATTACAGAGCAAGTGAACCTCGCTGACTTGATTCAATGATCTTGATCCAATAACGTGACTGAGCTTGACTATAACCGTGTTACCATCATGCCTATGAGATATGGGAATTGTTTTAATCTTCATCCATGAAAGCGATAATATAAATACAGATACAGCGATAAAATCAATACATTTTACCATGACCGTTGAGGTTTTCTGTGAAAATATTTTTTCGAACACGTTTCTCGAGAATTTATCGATATAATTTTGGATACAAACAACCATCCTGACGACAACACTTACATCGATTACATCAAAAAATAGGGTGGCCTATTTTTTCATTTCCTTTAGGGTAAACACGTAATGACATAATACCATGAAATTCTGAAAAATAACGTGTATTACAGCATCCGCGGCATTTCCACTTGATTACTCTTCTACGAAGTAAGCAATATGATAACCAACCATGCAACCCATATTACAATTTCATTACGCAAATCGTTTTTTGCTATCTGCTACGGAGCGTAGCACTTGTATCGCTACGGGGCTACGGTGCTACGAGCGTAGCGATGCTACGTGCACTCAATGAAGTAGCAATTACGTACGGTTCCCGAGCTTGTTATCAATAAAAGAGGGATCTTTTGTTTCTATTAATGAGCCCAAGCTTGATATATGTTAGTTGGGCTAACTAGCAGAATGAAATACAGCTGTAAACTATACGTATTGTATTACGTCTACTCGAGATTAATTGCTTGTTTGTCTCAATTGTAACGTATGATTAATATTTATTGTAAGATTTATTTAGTAGGTTTTTCCTTATAGCATTTAATCATTTATGTATTGGCATTGAAATATAAGTTGATTTATTTATTTATCTTTAAACGGTTTCTAAAGCGTAGGCAGAGGTTTAGATGTTTTGTACTTCACCTATTTATTTATTTATTATATTTAGTCTCATGCTATGACAATTCAAATAGGCATCTTCTAAACTCCGGTTCAAAATCTTTTTGTCTGGATTGTGTGCTGACCAAATCGAACCCAAGACCTCACGACACTCAGTAGGAACGCTTGCGACCACTAGATCAATAACTTTTCATTATACCTTTCCAGGAAAACTGGCATGACCGGTTTGTACAAAGAAAAAATGAACTTTCTAAGAAACTTTTACGAGTAATAATGTGTGTGGATCAATTGTCATTAAAGTTCCGCAACGACAGAGACAAAGGTTTAATAGTATGAAATTATCAGTTTACAAGTCAGCTTTAATGTACTAATTTAATCTGGGGATATGCCGTCTCCAACGCCCCCGCGCGCCCCCCTTCTTTGGTGGCAGAATTTTAACTTTTATTTTCATACGAGTCGAGTGGGCGGTTTTAGCCAAGAGCATAGTACAAACATTGATCTAAAACGGCTTGAATATACAACTGGCAGAGTTGTCAGCCCCGAGTGAAATGTTAAACCGAGGCTGTGTGACTGTGGGTGTATCGTGAGTACACCCACATTTACGGTTACAGTTCCAATCACAGAGATTTTTGTGAATGGAACCCAATCACCCACGCATGGTTGAATTACTGATGCTTTGTTATCGTTAGACTGAAGTTGTTTTTTTTTGATTGGGTGATTTATTTAACATAACGAACGACTGTTCTCTATTCAATCGATTTAAATATCTGTATTTCTTCGTGACGAATAAGTTATGTTAAAGGGAGAGGACAGCGTCCTCCCTCCATCTCAGCCGCAGTGGTAGACGTTCACGGCGACAGACGTCGACAGACCAGTCTCAAGCCACCGTAGGCGCGGGCATGCGGGCGGCGAGTAATGGGTGACTCGCTGTCCGACCACGGATCATGACCGGGTCGACGGCGCGTTGTGTTCCACGCGCGCCTCAAAGAGTGTCAGCATAATGACGGAGCCTCTTTAGAGGGCTAAAGCCTGCGGGACTCACGAATTACTGTGACCCCGGGCCGCAAAGGGCTATTGAAGGACACTGGATTTTAGTTAGTACGAGTCTGACAGTCCCTCCCACCCTGCCCTGGGTGGGATTCCTCCCACCCAGGGCAGGGCGGGAGGGACTGTTTATCGCGGTAAAATCATCAAATGAGTCCTCATTTGACGATTTTACCACGATAATAAAAAAAAGCTGTTATAGCCCCAAAACTTTTGAATAATTTAAAGTAATTAGAATCATCATTATCGTTATTCTCCTGACATTATCTTCATTCATTAGTCGGCGCAGCATGGATCTTCTTCCATACTTCTCTATAACTCTCTTTCACCTCACCTCCTTCAATAGGAGTAAAATTTAAGTACATACTTGCACACAAGTTTAGTTGTCGCTATGTGACTTAAAATTTAATACTGTAGGTATGTAACCTGGTTTGCTTGGCTAGTATTAGATCCCGTGATTCTTAAACTAGATAGTCTGTGTCATGGAGGTCGATTCCATTAGAGGGTTCATTAACCTTGGACGTCCTTTACATAAAAAGCGATACCATTATGAGACATAATTACGCGGAAGATTAATTGTGCGAAAAATGTTAGGCGCTTGATTTACCTGTGCCATCTGTCAGTATTAGGTCGCGTTCACACCGGCAGCCGAAGCTTCCCTCACCCCGCACCCCGCGTCCCGCATCCTGCGAGTTATGGCTGTCCGCCCGTCTTGGCAAGCGTTCGGCTTTGCAGAATTTAAATATTTCCACGCTGTACTTACCCTAAGTGGTCGGAATATTAGGTTACATTTGAGTTAATTTAATAATATGTGCTTCATACATGCTCGCTTTCTTAATGCAATTGTTGATGTAAATTGTAAGACGTAATTTAAATGAAAGGATTTCTTGCCGTTGATACGTTTTATGCTGAATAAATGTCTGTTCTTTAGCAACAACATTTATATTCTATGCAAGGATTATAAGAGATTTTTTCGGAAGAAATAATAGTTGACAGTATTACTGATTAGGTCAAGTCTATCATAATTTTCGAACATAGAATTCTCGCCCATGATCGCATAAAATATACACCAGGAACTATTATGACAATGAATCTAAAATTCCATATCTGCCATTCGAGATGCAAAATAACGCCTCGGGTTTGTCCGATATTCGGGAATGTAATAAAAATGAATTAATTTGTCAACAAACAAAAAAACGCCAGAACAGCTTATCCTTCGGCTTTATGTACCATAATATTTATTTTAATACAGCACGAGTGTGCAAAGCCGGAGATATTTTATCATCACCAGTCAATATAATATATTACCTCAGATTCCGGCTTGGGATGGTAATGCATTGGGTTTGTTTAGAGTTTACCGACAGATTTATTTTTGAACATTGAATTCTATACGTATACATACTGAGTTAAGTTTTGGAAGCGTTACTTGCATGGTGTAAAGATAGTTAAATTACTGTGTTTTTTTAAATTAACCTAAAAGTATTCGTCAGCGACTATTGCATTGAACAGGAACTGAGTAGCCAACACACGACGAGACGTCTCACTAGAATGTATTTACGAGAATAGCAATGCAACCTTCTCCAGATTTTAATCTAGTAGATGGTTTACCTTTACTCTGCGTTTCGTTCGGTTCGCTTTTATCGTTCACCATCAGCAGCGCAAGCTGTTGCATTGCAAATAACTAGCCATCGGTATATCTATATGTATAATGGAATATTTTAACAAAGTTATTTATTGCTTTTCAAATTGGAAAATATAAAAACAGGCGGCAAAAATTTTATATCAAATGAAAAATATACGCAATGGAACGTTGTCCAATATCATAACCTTGATAAGTCGTTGAAAACTCAATCCTGGCCCCCGGCAAACGTCTACGATTATGCTGTGATGGCAAACGACGGCATAAATAAACGAGGACTGAGAGTTTATACATATTGGCAGTAATAACGAGACGTGTATTATAATTATTATTAATTTTTACAATAACAAACAAAATATGTGAAGTTTTGTCTCTGGTAAATTAAAGAAAAAGTGAAAAAACCCATTTAAATTGAAAAAGACTCGTTTCTTTTGCAGTTTTTTTTTATAAATTGCAAGCTAACGTAAATAGCTTTATTAACTGATGTGGCCCAAGTTATGCCCCGCTTCGGGCACAATAACCGGCATGTAACCGACGTGTAAAGGCAGTCATTCACCTGTCACCTTTGCTTCCAAAGCCGGCTTAGTCAATTAGGCCGCATCTCCTCACACAAGCAACACGTGGCCCTCAACACACGTATATGGGGAAAGTGGAGAACCGAACAGCGAAGGGACTGAGTAGTTAACACGGAAACGGGAAACGTACATTGAAACGGGGAGTAGTACGCGCCACGCGAAGCGTGAGTCCGGTCGGTTTACGTCACAAGACACTCGACAATACATTACAATAGTGTGTATACTTCCAGCCTGGCTAACGATAAAAAATAACTTTCCTGTTTATACCGAATTTTGTACCGAACCGCGAAATAGGATCAAAAGATATCATGAATATGGGTAGCAGTGGCTATCGGCAACAAATCACAGTTACGTCACACACGTTGATATTGGATAAACTATCTTTCAACTATAACGAGATTCGAGTTCGAAAGTGGACAATAGCAGACTAATATGACAATACAACTTGGATGTTCCGGAATGATGACCACAGCATTCGATCCCGTGGCAAGGGGATGTGTAGTAATAAGTAAGTGATAACCACGAGTTCGGCTGGCTAATGTGCCCGTTGAATATGACTGTATCGAGACAATGTTCGACGAAACGCTCACGTGTTCGCCACCTCATCTTCTACGGCGATAACCTACTTGCATCGAATTTTACATTTACTCGCTTCTAATGTGGATCGAAAATCTGTAGGTATATTATGCAAAGCTAGATAATGCACTTACAAACTACACGAATAAGGTTCAGGTTTATCAATATTAGCGTCTTATGTTACAGTTTGAGTTTTAAAATTCTAGCCCGTTGCCGCTCTGTTGTTCTTCACTTCAAAACTACAATGCTGAAGTACTCGTGGAAGAGGACTCGTGACATGTCAAACACCTTTGAGTGTGTACCACTCAAAGGTGTTTGACATGTCACGAGTCCTCTTAGCTTATGCGTTATAATTTTAGAACACATTTTGCCCCAGATTGAAGAATATGTGGAATATCTAATACGAACTTATACAATTTCTTCAAAGTTAAAAGGGTAAACCGAGAGTATCAGTTCAGTGTCCTATAATAATATATTGCTGTGTCCTAACAAATATCTTTCTGACGCCAGAGATGTGCTATAATCTTCACGTTGTATCTTTCAATCGACTTTAGGTCCTATTGAAGGTCAAGTCTTTTATTTCACTACAGTTCTTGTAATAAAGATAATGCTTTCGCTATATTCACTCTAGTGTCCTTAGACTTACAGTTTAAAGGCGAATAAAAACTAAAAGAATATAAGCACGTTATTCTCATTAAAATGAATAAAATAATTAAGTGTCATCTTCCAACTTCGCAAGAAAATGAATGCCCTTGCTCTGTTCCACCAGCTTATTTGTAGCTCGCCATCGAAGAACTGCTTAGTTACGAACAAATAATGAATTTCTTCCTTTAAAGAAACAATTTCATAATGTAATTATTTGCAAGAACCACTGTAATTACTTTAATGTTTTTCTTTCATGTACATTTTAAATTGCGTAGGGGATGGATGCCTTTGATCTTGTAAGTGGATAATTGTATATCACATTTAATTTAACAAAACGCTTCTTTTACTTTTTATTTGAAGTATTCAGTCCTCAACACATGGTAAAATTATTATGGTAAGCTAAGCCAAGCCGCTCTTTTTCATGCTGCCAAATCTCTTATTATTATATGGTTTACATGAATATTATGCGGCGGGGCATGGCGTCTCTAGAACAAACATCAACGAACATTTACATTCACGATTCACCGACGATGCGAGCCGACTTTAAATATCGTAACAATTTAAGCCCTGTGGTTAATTTTTCAGTTTTTAAATAAAGTGGTGTTTATTTTGGGTAGAGTTAAGTAAAGTAATATTAAAATAATGACAACGGTTTGGAACCCGATGGGCTAATTTTTATTTAGGCGTGCACATTCAGGATTCTGTGAGCACTTTGTGTTCACAACTTCACACACACATTGCTAAATCCTACAACACTTTTTTTTTGTGATCAAGTAAAAATGCAACAAAGCTAAACTTAACATTTCTGTGAACACATGAATAATTGACTGCCAGGTTTGTATTTTGCAAATAAAACCACTTCCGTAGATTGACTATCCATGCTTTCTGGATACTCGCTACTCGGGAACATGCGAGTTTTATATGTATAGTAAAGTTTACAGCACCTTGAGTCCTTTTAGAAATATTCGCATTCGTCTGAGAAAGGGCGTACTTACGACCGAGCCACGCTACGATATTTCGTTTTTGCCTTTCGGCGTGAATATCTAATTAAACATGTACCTATTCGCCTACTGATGTACATCAAGAACTCGTGGTTCTACGTACATACAGAGATTAATGTTAATGAGGTACATTCAGTGAGCACCTCCTGTGAGTATTGTAACACTTTAAACGTGTTATGTGGGAGCTGGACCTATTTCACCGTTAGGTGCTGATCGTAAGACGAGAACTGCAAACGCTTATTAAATATATATATAAATAAAAAAAAATTAGGTATATAACGTTTAGTTTCAACAGTGTATTGTGTATAGCTTTTGCGCAAAATATCCGGCTGCCAGCCTTGTCAGTTTTGTTTCATAAAACAAAGTTAATATTGATCCGAAATGCCTCTATTCGTAAACATGATGTTGTTTGCAATTTTGTTTTCGTTGAATCGTTTATTTATGTCAATGTTCTTTGAAGCTGCTATCTATTGACAAAAAACAAAGAACTTGTTACAATAAGTAAGTACATAATGCGTTACAGGTACATTCATTTTATACTTTTGTGATAGACCTATAAACCGTTATCATGGCAAGCGGTTATGGTGCAGACTATACTGAATGGTCGTCAGCTTAGCGTAAGGATTCCAATTTGGAAGGCTCGTAAATCCGTTCAGTGCCAAATTTATATTCCTGGCTTTATGCACATATTCAATTCTACGATACTCGGTCCGAAGCGATCGACATCTGAATAATCACATGTCAGAGTAAATTGGCGGCAGCCGGACGCAAAGGGTAATCCTCGGGTTTTGGCATACATAACATCCGCCTCAATTAGTATTCATTATGGAATTATATTTATTATTTTATGAACGGCCCGATGACAAAAAAACGGACGTTTCACCGAAGTGGCGAAAGATATGGAAATGGGTCGACCTTTATTTGGGGATCATAATTGTTGAAAGATTTTCAGTTTAGCCCGGGCTGTGTCCAATGTGCCTTTAATAAACAGCGTATAAAATATATTACGTTGGAAGAGATTTTGAGTAAGCGGTTAATAATTGGTACAACAATGTAAAATAATACCCAAGAACACGGTCGTGATAATTTGGTAAAAATTTTGTATTAAAATTAAATAAATTCTGGTATTTTGCAATTTAATTAAAGTCAGACTAACAAGTTATGCAAATCTGTTAAGTACCTAATTTTATTAAACTGTTAATTCTTTATAACAAAGATGCTCGCTTCTGAAGCTAATAATTAAAAAGGATTCCTAAATTCATAACTGCCTTTTTGCCTCGCTGTCGTCACGCAATTAGCAGCTATGCAAAAGGTCCGGTTATTCTGTTAAAACAAAGAAATGTGCAAACAAAGTTTCGCAGTTCGTTACCATCATTACAGGGTGCAAAACTCTTAATTTGTTGTTCCTTTTTGTCACGTTTTCATTTATTTTGCTGGTGGTCAATTAAATATACAGGAGGCGGTGAGAAGTTATTTTTTCATCAGTCAAAGGTTCAGGGGTGCGGCTGCCCGTAGACGATAAGGCTAAAAATGAGCCATTTACTGCTGTTACAATATTAACCAGAATTATTATGAAATATCTTAATAACATTTAATTTATGCCATGCTGAAATTTTAATAAAGACGGCAGAACGTCAAAAAAGTTTCTCTGTGTACTTTGAAATTGCAGTCTTTTTTCCGTTCGTTGTTTTGGCACAGTGCTGAAAACAGGGGTGTGCAAACGATGCCCAGGCACAGGGCGCCCGGGGTCGCGGGACCAAGGGATTACCGTGACCCCGGTACGTAAAGGGCTAGTGAAGGACACCGTGGATTTTAGTCAGTACAAGTCTGACAGTCCCTCCCGCTTTCCTTGATGAAATGAAGAAGCTTTCAAACACAAATGCAAGAAAAAAACACGAATTTGTCGATATTAAGTCGGTCACGTGTCATGTTCCATTATATTTCTAATTAGTTAGTAGCGATAACTTGGGCAACAATAAAATCGCATTTCTAAAAAGCAAGTATAACCTAGACACATTTGTCTCCAGTGCGCGTCGTGGAAGTGGGCGTGAACTCAAGACACTCGCAAGATCTCTTAGCTCACTGGCTGCGACGACGGTGCCAATAACTCACGAAGATAAGCATTTTAAGAAATTTCATAAATTCCCGGGATTTGATTTTTTTACTTTATCTTCTCTGTTTGCCATCGGTTGTCGGCTTAGCGTTTTTCCCTTGTTCTTTGGATTATATTATTATAAAATGTATGTATTCACTGCCAGCTTTTTCCTTAGTCCCTATAACAGAGAATTCCAGGTATCTGAAAATACATTAGGAGAACATTGGACAGTTGAAAATGTATAAATGATGATAGATAGAGCAATCTACCCTACATCATTGCTCGTCGTCGTTCGAACATTTTCCGGCCAATTACTGTGGTACATTTTGCGTGAATTTAACTTCACTTCGCTCATTAGCAAGCGCACTAAGCGATTCATTCATTTTAAAATAGGTGTGACGCAAGTTATATCATAAAATATACTCTGTCTATAAAGTCGAAAATAATGCTTAGGAACTAACATTATTCAAAGTAGGGCAACACTAAAACAAAGCGTAATCAAAGTACATTATATGTCATCGGATGTCATTGACTTGTTTTGTGCCTCGTTATCTATTGCATTTTTATTGCTTTTCAAATCTTCGTGGTTTAAATTTCGAAGAAATGTGTTAATTATGAGGAAAACAAATCAGAGTGGAGTTCTGGAAATTAGTTTAAGTGTATCAGCGATCCTTGCTTTAACACCACCCTGGACCAATTTTATCAAATTTGGATGATGTTTATGCTCGAACAGCAGCTATGGGTATATACAGGTATATTATTGTGTTTGTGTTTGTTTTTAACAGCATGGCCTCGATCAATGCTGAGCGCGAGAGGTCGCCGCCTATCGCCGTCGTGAGTGAGTGAGTGGTGGTGGTCTGTCAAAGCGGAGCACCGTATGCTCCACCGTGTCCTCCGGGCGATCCTCGCAGTGGTGACATCCAGGCGCTTTTTCCTTCATCGTCCGACACAGGTACATCCCGAAACTTCCGTGTCCGGTGAGGACCATCTATAAGTTACATTAAATATACGATTTTAAGGCAAAAATAAAAATTGTTTACATTACGTATTTATAGCTCAGATTGAAAATGTAGTGCGGCTTTTGATACTTTTACGTGGTTTAATTTACCGCTGTTTTTAAATCTGCATAAGTTATTTCATGTCTGAAATGAAAAAGTGTTATCTATTTTTCTGTTAGATATTAATTTTATTTTTATAAGTATTGTATAGTCTACAATACTTAATAGAAAATATTTTTTCTAATCTACAATGTAGACTATGAAGGCTATAAAATTATGGCAAACGAACTCCTGGCAAACAGATCAGGCCGTCCTAAGAAATGGATGACTTCAACATTTATGTGTACTTGGAGAAATGATTAAATTATTTTTATTTATAAAAGATTATGTTTAGATTATTGAATAAGATCTACAGATTTTACGACTTTACCTTTTCTAAGAGTAAAAAACGGTGTTTTCATTAAAACCGGGTTTGCTTCTTTCTAGTAAAATAATATGCTAGTATCAAAATTATTTTAGTCGCAGTTTTCTATATCAGCGTCTGAACAATTGTGCCAAATTTAAAGTGTATGTATGTATGTTTGTGTTTGCATATCTCCGGAACTATTGATTGTTCAACTTAGGGAATACTGCAAGTTTCAACATCAAAAAAAGTTTTTGAGATAGGGTTTTTTGCCTACTTGTATTGTAGATTTTCAAAGACGGTAGCAAGTTCGCGTTTGGATCAACCGATTTTTTTACGGTTTTCAGAAAAGTGTTAGTATATAACAATAATGAATAGATCCGTTTTAGTTGCTCACTTGGATTATAGATTTCTAAAGACGCCGATTATACGAAGATTTTTGTTGAAAATCTGAACTAAAAGGGTCAAGGGCTTTTTTTTCATGTCTATGACATGAAATATATTTACATATACATACAGACATAACGTCATACAGTCTGTCTATATAATATAGATACACTGTATGGCGTTCCAAACCCAGAACCTATATTTTCCAATGTAATCAGGGTACAGGTTTATTTCACTGCCCACCCACCTGATTTAATCCCTTAAATCGTATCTTACGGCACCCACGAGACAAGATGGGGTGGTCTGATCTTGGTGGAACATATGGGGACCTACGACACTACCATATTTCTGCACCGAAACGTATGAAGAGGTTATAGTGAATAAAATATTGTTTGTTTTGGGAACTTGATTTAACTCGGTAAGAGTGAATTTCAACGTAGATACTCGTACCTATAGATAAGCCCGTCTCAGGATGTGATAAGTACTCCAATGAGTGGTTCAATTTATCACAGTGTCACCGCAGTCTGCTCGCTATGTACATAGCTAACACAGCATCCACTCACATTGTGTGGAGCGTGCAGCCATGCAGCCACACTGAATATAATTGATCTCGGGTTCTCGGTGCACACTCTACGACTAAGTCAGGATTATGAATGAGAATCAATACTCCTACGATTTCGTAATAAGAATTCGATATTGATTTATTACGCTCAAATAGCTACCTACACAGTTTTTTCCCCTTGGGTAAATCTATTAGTAGTACGTCAATAAGAAACATCTGTAAACATCCTCTTTGAAAACTTAATTAGCCCTCACAGATATTTAGCCATGAATCATTGAGTACATTAATCAACGGATGACGGAAACATAATGAGTCCGCTTCCTTTCACGTCATTATAAGAATTAACTGAAAGAAAACAAGTTACTCTGGCGCCTCGATAGCGGGAAGACTGACAGCCTATTATGTTACAGTTGTATTTTGAAATAATACTACGTACCTACCTACTTTATTCAGTACTAGCTTCCGCCCACGACTCCGTCCGCGCGGATGTCGGTCTTCGCGTGTATGGTTTATTTCTCCATTTTGAGTAACTCTGACAATGACATCTTATAAATATCTATTGGACCCAAATACGTCTAAGTCTATAATAATTAAGGAGATCCCTCTATTGAGCTACTGCTGTTGAGCTCGCGTGCTGTAGTAAATGAAAAATAAGATTTTTTTTCTACGTTTTTTTCCAGGATAAAAAGTATCCTATTTTATGCCTAAGGTATAATTATACCAAGTTTCATCGAAATCGAACTGTTAGTTTTCACGTGATTTTTTAATCACCTATTTGGGTTTGGTATCGATCCAGCAACACCCCCCGCTATTTATTTTTTCAATATTTTCAATGTACAGAATTGACCCTTCTACAGATTTATTATATGTATAGATGTACCTTGCCTAGATGTATGAACATTGTCTGGTTTAGAGTCCTTGGAGAATTTTCCATCCTGAAAGGAAAAAAGGGTACGACGTTATATCACGTTTAAATACATGTTGACTTTTTAATGGTCTTTCAAATTATATTTACTGAGTGTACTCACGAAGTTAAATTGAATTACTGATTAAAGGAAAAGATAATAACTCAATTGGCTGGGTTTGTTCGGAAAATAAAGCTTTTGTCTTTTATAAAGAAAATGCCTAATTAAAGGTCATAAGGTCATTACTCATTTTATGTTTTAAGGTATGAACTCGTGGTCGAGCTTTTGTCTTTTATAAAGAAAATGCCTAATTAAAGGTCATAAGGTCATTACTCATTTTATGTTTTAAGGTATGAACTCGTGGTCGCGGGACTGAACGAATTGCCATGACCCCGGAACGTAAAGGGCTATTGAAGGACATCGTGGATTTTAGTCAGTACGAGTCTGACAGTCCCTCCCGCTCTGCCCTGGGTGGGAGGACTCATTTGATGATTTTACCATGATAAAAAAAAAAAAAAAACAAAAAAAAAGGTATGCACTCGTAGGTGCACATAGCAATTGACTAACTGATATAACTTTTCTGTAGATAATGGGATGTATATTTTACATTTTTGCCACTGTATACAACTAATGCGCCGGCCAGACATCGTCATATAAACGAACGCATGGCCTCGCTAATTGCTCTCTTGAACTGTGATGGAGAAGTCTTATTATGTACTTACTTGTAGAGTTGTACACACATCTGTATATGTGCGGGGACTTTCACAAATGTACTTAATGTAACAGCTGCGTTACTCGCGACTCGGGCTCATGGTAATTATATCAGCTGTGCACAAAGTGTTCATTAGCACCTTTACTGACTAAATTTTACAGTTGAATAGCAAATGATCTTTACGTTCAAACGTAATGATGTTTATGCCTTTAACAGAATTGTGGCAGAGAGCTACTTCTGTTTTTTTTTTAAACCCTTCCCCACACTAGGTATCTCTTCCTATATCGTGGGTGCATTTACAAACATAGAAACTCACGTACACAAACAACCAGACCCGAAACAACTACTTGTAGATCATACAAATATTTGTTCCGTGCTAGGATCGAACCCGCGACACATTGCGCACCAGTCGATCGCTCAGTCATTGCGCTAACTTTGCCGTGTGTGTAAGGCCTCTGCCTCGAATCTTGCGGGCAGCGGGGCGGCGGCGGCGGCGGCGCTCGCTGTTCGCACCCGCCCCGCTGCCCGCAAGATTCGAGGCAGAGGCCTAAGGCTCATCAAGCCAAGTCAGAGACCTGTGGTATTTCTAGAGGCGGCTTAATTAACTTTTATACCAGAGGGTGGCTACATCCTCACACGAAAATTTAAGATAATGATAATTTTATTCATTGTGATAATTTTAATGCTTTGCAAACTGACACGATTTGATATTTTTTATCATTATTTACTTGCTATAATGGTATATAGAAAGCAGAGCCTTATTTACCAGGAGAGTTCAAGAGGTTGTTTGCACCCAGGCGCAGAATCCTGGGGGTGAAAGCAAGCTGACTACCGTTTTCCATAGCCTACTACACCGAAACCACGCGAGCGTGCACAGCTAGCTCGTTACATAATTATCATACCTATTTCCATCCTATTTGGGAACCTAATCCCGTATTTTTTTCATTTTATTGCCCGATTATGGCATGACCACGAATAAAAGAAGTCGTATTAGTGTTGTTTTCCAAAGCCTAGACCCAACCAAGAGGGAAATGGAACGCGGGTATGCGGACGGTGAGTAATGACTGACTCGCCGTCCGATCATGGACCATTCCTGGGTCTACGCGAGTCGTGTTACACGCGCGCGTCAAAGAAGATGACGAGGCCAAACGAATGACTGTCCAAACAGGTTTTAACGGTGATCCTGACGTAAAGGGCCATTAAAGGAATACCGTGGATATTAGTCAGTTCGTGTCTGACAGACCTAGACCGTCCGGTCTGTCAGACACGTACTGAATCTCTAGAATCCACATAAATTCACAGTCGCTGAGTTTGCACTATGTATTCGGGGTTTCGAATTTAAAAAAATAGTATTATATAAATTAGGAAAATATACAATAAAAATTATAAAGATAGACCGGTGAGGAGCATAGGCTAACTTTTGTACTCCGGCGCGAAATATGTTTAAGACGGCCCTGATAGAAAGTGTAAAAGTGTTTGTCTGTTAGGATAAAATTAGATATCAATATATTTTTCTAATAATATATAACAATTATACATACAATAACATTTTCCCGAACCGTTTTCCTATTTCAGTGAAAAAGCAACAAAAAATTGTATCATCGACCTTTTTCCTCCTGTTTATCTACCAAAAACAATACCTAATTTAAAAATGTTTGTGTCGAAATCCATAGGCGCGTACAAAAGGTTACGTAAAAAAATCACAACGAGAGTTATCTCCGCCATACAGCACGGGGTCCGTGTTGTAACGGATATTAGAGACAGGTACGATGACCGGTTTCCGGATTGACGTCATGTCCGAGTTCCACACATCGTGTATATTGTCTGAATCAACGGCCAAAATATTGGCATAAAATACAGGATACCTACAGTACCAATTTTTTTTTTAATGTAACCTTACTACTAATAAAACTCATCAGTAATTGCTTAACTATCTAGGTATCTAATAAAGTATTCAATAACAGAAAATGAATACCTACTTCTAAGTACTTCTCAATGTAGTTCAGGCAAATACCATAAATTGGAACGTTTTGTCTCAAAGTTGAGGATATATTGCAAGTTAGGGATCGACATAAAATCGGGTTATTAGATTGATATGAAAACTTAGATGTAACTTTGCTCGGATACTAGCGAAGGCCGCATAAGTTACACACCTACGTAAATTATTCACGCGGACGAAGTAGCTAGCTTTATCCGTTTTTCAACTTAGATAACTGTATTATAATTTACGTTTACGTACAGTTATTTAAAGTTCAAAGCCGCGAATCACAAGTAGTTAGTCGGCGTTTGAAGTAGTTGTTAGTTTACGAACATCCGGTGACGTCGAATGTCGCGCGAACACGACGTTAATTAGCAGCATCAAGACGGATAGCATAATGCATACTAATACATAGTCTCATCAAAGGGTATCTACTTATTCGTAGATTATATAAGACTAGTTACCTACAGATGATTTGTTGTGTGTATCGGTATTATTATTCTATTTTCATTAATATTTCAGATAACATATCTGAAATATTAATAAAAATATAATCTGATATAAATATCCCGAGTAGCGAAATAAGAATATTTTTAGGCAGTTTTCGTATAACATTATATCTCAAAAAATTAATAGGTGACCGCTAATTAATTATTGTGCCTTTTTATTTAAAACTGAACAAACAATCAATCAATTCACAAGTACCGTCCACCAAACATAATTGAAACGCCCACACAAGACCGAAATAATTAATGTAAGTGTACTCAACAGAGCACTTCATTTTTGGCAGCTAAACTTTGAGAAAAATGCCCCGTCGCTCCGCAAATGCACTGTGGGAGAGTTGCTCTATAACGTTTTAAGTCAATTTCTGCAGCATGAAAACTTTTATTATTACTTAACTAAATGCGGTGGATTATAACGAACAACTCTGACCGCAAATGATATTTCGGAGACAAAGCTATTTCCACAATAAGTATTTACAAAAGGCCTCGTGTTTAATTAAATTTCCTTTTCTACACATGTATGTGGTTTTATCCCGGTATTTAGTGAGAAAGTCATCACTTTATTATTTAGAAAGCAAAACGGTTTAAATAATAAGAGCATAAAATATAAGTACCTGCTATGTTCGTACGAAATAGAGTCCCCAGATAACGGTACATTCCATGTGTTCACATTCCTGCTACAGTAAGTAGTTACCGTAGCAGCAATGTGAACACAGGAACTTTTTACAGAATTTCAATTAAATGCAGACGAATTCTGCCCAGCAACTGAAAAGTTTAAATCACGTGGTAAGTTATAGTTAGCAAGGCTAAATGTAGCTTCACGCGGACTGTCGGTGGTTTCTATGATATTAAACTCCCACATAGGATAGCCGTAGCATGGGCTTAATTAAATACTAAATTCGCGTGAGGCATTCACATGGGATGGAATAAACGAGACCATCGTGCTGCAACACAAAATTCCCATCATAGTTCAGCGTTCCAGCACCATGAGGGATAATTTACATACGAATACAGCGACATTACAATACAGCATCATGTTTGAAATTCAGACAGAGGGCTGACACCCAGCTATTATATTCCTATATTTCCAACATTTCGCTGTTCTTGGCATTTCCGGACAGAGAAAAACCGAACAAAACAAAATTTATTCACGCTACTCAACAGCCAGCGAATACAGTACAGATTCTATAGTGTTTTTTGGGCCGAATAATGTTATTCGTTTTCTCTATGTAGCCTGACAAACAAAGCGATTATATGATTATTGTGGAGAAACTGCTTTGTGGTAACTTTTTGTTTTTACTAGGCTCCGAATACAAGGCTGTAGACAGAAAGGGATAGACGGAACATCTTATAGGTGCTTACCTAACAGATTCAGAGTTAGAATCACAATACTCACATTGATAATTGAAAGTTTTAAGATTGATAATTAGATACTGTTATTGTTTTGGCAAATTAATATTTCCCAAGAAACTTTTCATAGCTACCAAATCAGTATCAAAAAGTATTGCTTAGGTAGTTATTAGTTTTCGCCGTTTTGTTCTCTATTATTTATCGAAGCTCTACAGTCTTTCTTCTTTCAGACGGCGGTTATGTTAAATAAACCGATCGATGATAGATACCTACCGTTAGTAGGTATATACGTATCCACGCCATTAATTACTTTTCTTAATTGAAGTTGAGTTACCATCATGTTCGTTTATTCATCCACAGTATTCACATAGAGTGTCGCGCGTCACAAAATCTAGTCTATTTCGTTTTGATGTCTATCGACCGAATGAAGTTCTACAGGAAATTGCATTTTGCGCAAGCGTAAATTAATTTATAAGCACTGTCATACAAAGGCTAAACCTTACTCTATAGAAGCACCTACGTAAATACTGAGCAGACTCTCAAAAACAAAACAACATCAAATTGGTCAGCGAAATAGTTTCGATCATATTTCTGAAGATACGAGAACAATGCAATTATCAGATAAAATCAGGATTTACGGTAACAATAATATATTGGACTGAGTGGATACGGAGTACCGTGTAATAAGTACTGAGGTAGCTATTAGACTTCATGTGAAGTGAAAATACCTGCGTTCTACGTAACAGGATTGGTATTATGTTTTGCAAATAGGTAGGTTCCTCTGGTGGTTCGACGAGCTCCGTTTGAAGAGATTACTTACAAGGCTCGCTTCACAAATAGGCCTCGGTTAAGCCGAGATTAACTTTCTAAATCATTCTTTCGCATGAAAAATTACCAGTTTCCCAACAAAATGAACAATTTTAAAGTCAGAATGAATATTTTTACATGAGAATACTTGTTTCACTTCACTCGTGGATTTATAACAACCACATTATCTAATTCTTCTTCATATCGTGTCAAAGGCAATCTTTATTGAATTGACCCAGAATTTAACGCTCCCAGAAACGTCCATCAACTCCTGCAACGAACATTTGGCAGGGCTCGCAGGGTACGATATTAAGTGCCTCATCGTTAGTGGAGCAGCACCACACCTACGCTCCAGAGCAAAGTCATCAGTGAATTTACACCTGAGCAAATTTTGTTTGCTTCGGCATACCTTTTTTTATTTATCGTGGTAAAGTTATCAAATGAGGCCTCCCACCCAGGGCAGAGCGGGAGGGACTGTCAGACTCGTACTAACTAATATCCACGGTGTCCTTCAATAGCCCTTTACGTTCCGGGGTCACGGTAATTCGTACAGTCCCGCGACCAGCTTCGGCATACCTGGGTACGAAGTCAGTTTATAGACTTCCAGGTCGGCCTAATTCGGGCACGCCGCAATCGCGGCGGTAAGACACCTCTTTGAGGAGTGGCTGGATAGGCGTCACGACGTCCTGACCTACCGCATGACGCAGGTCCTCACCGAACACGGAAGTTTCGGGAGGTTCCTGTGTCTGATAGGGAGGGAAGAAACGCCTGGGTGTCACCACTGCGAGGATCGTCCGGAGGACACGGTGGAGCATAGCAGAGCACCGCCGTGTCCTCACGACGGCGATAGGCGGAGACCTCTCGCACCCGGCATTGGTTGAGGCCATGCTGCGGGGCGAGACGGAGTGGGAAGCGGTCGCCTCCTTCTGCGAAGCAGTCATGCTCGCGAAGGAGGACGCGGGCCGCGTGAGGGAGAGGACAGCGTCCTTTCTCCACTTCAGCCGCAGTGGTAGACGCCCACGGCGATGGACGTCGGCAGACGATCTCCGGCCACCGTAGGCGCAGGCATGCGGGCGGCGAATAATGGGCGACTCGCTGTCCGACCATGGACCATGCCCGGGTCGACGGCGCGTTGTGTTCCACGCGCGCCTCAAGGAGTGTCAGCATAGTGACGGAGCCTGTAGAGGGCCAAAGCCTGCCGGGGTCGCGGGACTCAGAAATTACCGTAACCCCGGTACATAAAGAGCTATTGAAGTATTGAAGGACACCGTGGATTTTAGTCAGTCAAGTCTGAGAGTCCCTCGCGCCCTGCCCTTTTTTTTTTTTTTTTTGCGTGGTAAAATCATCAAATGAGTCCTCCCACCCAGGGCAGGGCGGGAGGGACTGTCAGACTTGTACTGACTAAAATCCACGGTGTCCTTCACGAGCCCTTTACGTACCGGGGTTACGGTGATGGGTAAGACCCGCGACCCCGGCAGGCTCTGGCCCTCTACAGGCCCCGTCAGTTTGCTGACACTCCTTGAGGCGCGCGTGGAACACAACGCGCCGTCGACCCCGCGCCCTGCCCTGGGTGGGAGGACTCATTTGATGATTTTACCACGAAAAAAAAAAAAAATAAGGTCGGCCTAATTACCTATTTAAAAACACTGCCTGTGTAGCTTTTGACTCTACATAGATTTAAACGGGTTAATATTATGAAAAATATAGAGTAGAGACTTTATTTAAGCTGGCAGCTCGCCCACTAGGAAGAATATTGAAAAGTTTTCAATATTTCAAGTTTCAAAAATACTTGGGTAGGTTCCCATTGACGCAATACTCAGAGCAGCTGGACGGTCCTCGTATTATTTATTTCAAATCTGCTAACTCTTAATGGGAATTAAGAAAAAAAGCCATTAATTACGGAGCTTAAAAACTCTCCAACAGAATTTTGCAGACATTAAAAGACTCTAATTGCCGGTCGGAGATCCTCTGGCCTCATTTTAAAGCGATGCAGCGGTTCCTCTGAAATTAATGGACTGACTTACAACGAATATGATCGAAAATAAAGAACATTCAATTTTACACGCACTACCAACATCGTAGAGTTTAATTTCCTTAAAATTAAACTCTACTATGTCTCTACGTCACACCAGTTGTCTGATAGAGTTCAAAAAAGTTTAGCTTCGAAAACACTATAAAGATTATCTATATATCAACATCTACGTTTAAATACAAACACCATAAAAAAACCTTTCCACCGAAGCTGAACGGAGAGGAGATGTGTGGCATCCTACTATTTTTGGAAAATATTTACTCAGTAATAGCTCAAAAAGTTGAAGGTACTCTCCTAAAACCGTTTTCCAGTTGCTACAAAAGGTTCTGTTTACTGCTCCATCTCAAATAAACACCCTGTAGGTATTCAACAAACCAACATCCGTATATTTCGCCAAGATAAATGTTCTCTGTATCATTGGGTAATGATTTACTCAACAACAAACTTCCCGATCTCGTTACTTATCCATCACTATTAGTTAATACTTGATCATTAATAACACTATCGACAAGCGCGCCCTTCCCTTATAAAAGTTTGTAGTTAAATAACAACAGTTCCCCGCGAGACCAACTTTTGTGATGCTTTACGGTTTGCCAATGGTAAGAGTGAAGTGCGTATACGGTGGTATATAATATTGTAGGTGCGTATATAATATTATGTATTATTTACACTCAGCTGTAGTAAACTTGTAAACTATGTCTATGTCTTTACTTATTTTCCTATCTATACAGCGTGACTACTATCGACGCTTTGTCATTTTTCCATACAAAAAACGCAGTAAATATTGCAATTATGCATACTTATTTATGTAAGGAAAAATACAGAAATCTCGTGATACGGCCTCGGTTCTTCTAAACTGCTTATCGGATTTCAATGTGGTTGTCAATATAATAAATTAATATTAGGTAAACTATCATTTATCTATAGATAAATGCTGAAGAGTTTGCTTTTGTTCAAGCGCTAATCTCAAGAACTACTGGTTCAAATTTGAAAATTGTTTCTGTGTCGGATTGTCCATTTATCGAGGAAGGCTATAGGCTACAACATCACGCTTTGTTTAATAGGAGACGAGCAAAAAACAGTCAGAAACCGCGGGGAACAGTAAGTTAAAGTTAACTCTGTTCTGTCAATTAAGAACCGTGCAACACCAAACGGATACGAAGTGCGAACCGGTAGAAAAATGTAATAAAATACTAGCTCAATTGATTGTTTTATTTCGCGCGGGAACTATCACCTGCTACAAACATTGCCGATTGTAGTTTGATTGTATTTTGTAAAACCAAAAGCAAATGACAATTGTCTCACACAAACATAAATTGACAAAGAAAAAAAATAATCCGTTGCCGCAATGCGGTAGACAAAACAACATAACTCTTTTACAGATAATGTTTCCCAAAGTCAATCGTTTCACAAAATTGGTCCATAGTTCAGATCACATTTTTTTTTAGCGTGGTAAAATCATCAAATGAGTTTTCCCACCTAGGGCAGGGCAGTAGGGAATGTCAGACTTGTACTGACTAAAATCCGCGGTGTCCTTCAATAGCCCTTTGCGTTCCGGGGTAACGGTATTCGTTAGATCACTATTATTTAGCCATACCAACACATACCAATATTATGAGAATAATAGTATTTGCAAAACAGTGCAATACTCATCAATTTGTTGCTGTTGATATTCATAATTATTATAATAATCACACAATCCTTGATAATGTAATTAATAATTTAGCGCAGAGAGCTTAAGACAGCTCATCACGTTCGTCGGCGTATAGGCATCTACCAAAGATTTATCCATGAATAAAATACACGACTCCTTAGGGGCATCGCCCCAGAACCATTTCTTTTCTCTTCACCTACGTAAATCCTCGAGTAAATAATACCTACGTTAGGTATAATTTACTAAGATTTAGTAGAAAAAAAAACACTGGAAACAAATATCTTACTGATTCTACATAATTTGCGATCATTTCTCGTCTGACCCCTCGTTTTCACCAAAAAATTAAAATAGGTACATATTTTACAAATCTTATGCAGATTTCGTTTTTGGAATAAACATGTTGTGCACAAAACAGTCTCAATTAAGTTTAAAACAAACAACAAATCAGCTGGACGCGAGGCAACAAATTCTTCAAAGGCATTTTGTACTGCCTCTCGGGTATTTAAATTTTTCCCGCCAAGAAGTTATACAAATTCTGGAAAAAGTAGTAGTCTGTAGGCGCAAGGTCGGGTGAGTAAGGCGGATGACGGAGAGCTTTCAACCCCAGTTCTCGCAACTTGGAGACCGTCTGCTGTGCAGTTTGAGGCCGCGTGTTGTCGTGCAGGAGCAGCGGAGACGAGCGATTGACCAATGCCATTGGCAACTTCATTGATCAAAATAATGCTTTTTTAAAGCTATTGGAATTTTTGTTGACAATAATGCCAATATAATGTGCTTGTAATGCCATTAAGCTATTTGTGAATCTATTTAATGCTTAAAGCCGTACAATTTGTGCCCAAATAATTTGTTACAGTAGCCGTATAAACGTTTGTAATGCTAATATAGGACTACCTTCATAATGCTTAAACGCTACAGAAATGCTGTAAGACTGCCGTTATAATGCTTTGATGTGTTACTTTGGCGCGCCTACTGTGGTCGGAGACAGTCTCGCGACGTCTGTTGCCGTGGGCGTCTACCACTGCGGCTGGGCTGTGAAGTGGACGCTGTCCTCTCCCTCACGCGTCCCGCCTCCTCCTTCGCTAGCATGACTGCTTGACAGACGGAAGCGACCGCTTCTAACTCCGTCTCACCCCGCAGTATGGCGTCGACCAATGCCGAGCGCGAGGTCGCCGCCTATCGCCGTGGTGAGGACACGCCGGTGTTCTGCCCAAGCGGAGCAGTCCTGCACCATATGCTCCACCGTGTCCTCCGGCAACATAACAACTTAACAAGTATTTTACAAGTTTTGTAGCAAACTAGTATTTAACTTGTTTCTTGGTTAAACGAAAGGGACTAAACATTTCAAAACGTTATATTACCTTTTTATCCGAATGCCAAGGAAGGGTTACGCTTTTTGCGCCATCCCGCGGGCTGCTACGAAGGAATCACCTGCTATTTCTAACTGAGAACTGATAAAGCCAAAGAAGAGGTAGAGACAAAGTAGACGCAAAGCCACAGAAATCTTAATAATAAGGTAATAGAAATGCTATAGTACTACATTTTACAGCGGGACGAGTGTCGCCGGGTCACAGCTACCACCACATAAACAAACAATAGATACACAATAACGCCTACATATGCACTTTGCATTGCTGCAACAAAACCAAACCTTTTTGCGATGACATTACGCAACATTTTCTAAAAACGTATAATCTCAGGTCACGTGACTCCTGCAGCCAATAAAAAACGTGTGCGAAAAGCAGAAAATGATATCGCGCGCTCACTCTCACGTAGGAATAGTGCAGTGCAAGTGCAAACTACTACGAGCTCATGTCGATAAATTATAATTTTCCGTTGAGTGTTAATCGCCAAGGAATCTAGCAACAATAGATAACTAATTTTATTGAAAGGGATTCAATAAAACAATAAGTGTAAGTAGATACATTTAGTTTATAATATAGTTAAATCTCAAAGGCTCTCCAATACTTCACCTTATGGAAAAAAAAGCAATGACCAAATAGGACGGACTATGTACGAACTTAGATAAAAGTGGGGAGGTAGCTAGTGTAGTGGTGGACTACAAACACTTAATAAACTAAACTAATTTAACATAATTGAAATTAAAATATAAACTAAAATAACATAATTGAAATTGTTTAAGTTTTATATAAATAACAATACATAAATATGTAAGAATATTAATTATATACTATAAATAAATATAAATACATACCTAAATATTTGCTTAATCATTGTTCAATGTGACCCATTCACATTGAACAATGATTAAGCAAATAATTTGTAAAAATGAAAAAGTATGGGACTTCTACATTATTTTGATTTTGAAAACTGAAAATACATCTCATATTTAAACATTTAACATAAAACCATAATGTTTTCCAATTTGGTAAAACTAAGAATCAAACTGAACGTAATTAATTTATCGATACAGAATAGTAGTGGCACGTCACTAAATTGCGGCCAACTCATGCGGCTTGTACCAAGAATTGTTTATTGCGCCGCGAGAATGCGAGTCCGCATGACTATAATTCCATTGCTGCTTTTAGCAGTTGTAATAGTAGACATGGAGAAGCTTAAGCATTGATGGTTATTGAATTGACAAAAAAAACGTTTTTGGTGATAAATCGTTGTAGCGGTGGTAAAAATATTTGATTTGTTTATATTTACTAAAAACGACAATATTTCAAAAATTAAGTACTTACATATGAAATGTTATTCCTTTATATGTTAAGTTACAAGTTTTGGACGAGTTTTCGCAGATGGATACGCTGCAAAACACCATGTTTACCTCTCCGCGTCTCAAATAACACAAGTAACCGCAACAAACGCTCCTCGTGCACTTGTGCCCTACGATACACATGCGCGGCGACAAGGTCACGCGTCTATGCGACTTCTATTGCCTTATTATTAAGATTTCTGTGCGCAAAGCTAATGGCCCCGACGGTCACATTTAGGTCCAGTGCTTCCACTGCTCGCGCGAGGGCCCTTGTTGCAAGATGACTTGGTTACGTTTTGGCGAGTACTTGCACAGGCAAGTACTCGCCATTACTAAGACCAGAACAACCAGAGATAATATGTCTGACCGACTCTCCCGGACGGTGGCATGCCTGACACACGTCAACCGTCCCGTCTTTCATATGTCTCCGGTAGTTATTCGTCAGCATAACTTCGTCCATAATTGCACAAACAAAACCTTCAGTTTCCCCGAAGAGGTCACCGAAACGTTGTCAGGATACGGAAGAGCCCATGAAGCCCGGTAGAATCGTCCGTGAAGCTCCTTGCTTTGCCATACCTTCCTGCGATCTTCCGTAGTGAGTACCACAGATTTGCGCCAGTCCTCTTTAGCCATGGATAACGGGGTGAGTCCCTTGTCCACCGTGAACACATCTCGGTGCTATCCCACGTCCATGTTCACGAAATATTCTCTAAGACTGCACACCTCGCGGCATTTAAAAAGCTTCGACCCCCACATTTCCTCGGGATGTACAGTCTCATTACTGATGATCGTGGATGATGCATCTGGTTTGCGGTCAGTAGTGTGCGGACTCGTATATCCAAGGCCAAGGCGTCGAGTTCAGTCTGAGTCGAGTCGAGTAGTTCCGACCTCTGGTTATAATGCTTTTTGTGTTACTTGGAAAGTGTCACAGTGTTGACGTCTCATGTTAAAATATTACTACTCTAGTTACACAGCTATTGTGATCCACGCCACGACTGAAGTCATTTTGACGAGGCACCGCCGCCGGCCTTATTATGTCAATAAACAAAATGAATTTAAAAAAAAAAATCGTTTTAACGAATTTTCAGTAGCCCTTCTTTCGGCCTGCCGGGGTCGCGGGACGAACGCCCTTCTTTCGAGGCGCGCACTCTCAATACCTGCATAGAGTCTGAACAGCGAAAGCTGACCACAAATTAATTTCTAAACTTTTGATATGGCAATATTTTAGGACTGTCAAAATTGTTAAATCATTGAATTTTCTTTGTGAACCGTTTTGATATTTTTTCACTTATTTACTCCGTTTAACCAGTGTGTAGCCGGGGTTGTCAACTCTTGATTTTTTTAAATTACCGCCTTTTATGATTTCACCATAGATATAAGTCATAGACCGAGCATAATCTGCCCAAAATTGACAAAATCAATATTTATCCTTAATATATATTTATCTCGTTCCTGCAATACATAGATAATGTGCCTCTAATTGTTTTTCTCTCCTTCTAGAGCGCAAAGGCAATTTTATTTAACATTCAGCTAGGGAAGGATCAGTACATGCTTTATATCTATGCCATGGCCCAACCCACAAGTTATCTGCCATACGCACGAGCGCTTTTTTTTTCGGCAGTATAGAAGAGCCGAAATAGAATAAATGTGTTCCCATATGTTCACACATCAGCGCTATTATGGCACTACATTTATTTTTAAGTGCTGGTCGGTGACTTTTAAGTTCAATCCACCTTTTTAATTCAGCGCTTTTTTATCGAAAGCACAGAATAGTCGCCAGTAAAAAAAAGCGGTCGTGCAAATAGGGACTTAGGGAAAATGGATTACCATATACCATTGTGTACACCTTTAGCATAAATCACAAAAAAAGTTTCATCAACTCAAAAGACCTGGTATCTGACACTGAAAATTAAAATAAAAAGTGAAAATCATACATTTCATGGATATGGCGTAAATTGGTGTATGTGAAATAGAAATAAAAGAAAACAGATTATTCTAGAAAATAAATGATGGCTGCACGAGGGGACAGAGGAGTTTCAAGAGTACTTGATAAGTTAGAAGCATCGGTAAACGCTGGCCATTACTATGAGGCTCATCAAATGTATAGAACCCTATATTTCAGGTACATTCTCGCTTGATGTTATTAATTGAAAAAGTATTTTCATAGATTAATAATGTTTGTTATGATTTTACAGATACCTTAGTCAAAAAAAATATGCGGATTTACTAAATCTTCTGTACAAAGGTTCAACGTTGTTGCTACAGCGTGATCAACAAGAGAGTGGCGCAGACTTGGCAATATTACTCGTAGACGTGTTGAATAAATCGGCAACAATCCCATGTCACGAATGGATTGACAAAATAGCAAGGTTATTTGAATTGATGAGTGCTAGTATACCTGAGAGAGAAGCTTTCCTCACAAATGGTGTCAAATGGTCCATGGACAATAACAAAAAAGGACATCCTTTTCTTCACCAGGTAAATTCATTAATAACTTTGGTTTCCTTTTTCTATTTTTGCTGCTAAATAAAACTGGCCAGGATTTACCATTCTCAACACGTTCAGGATTATTTACATGGAAAAATTTTATCCTTTTGGAATAATAATAATGCTAACACTGCTAACAGTACTTACTCTCTTTAATATCGAATCTATGTACCTAAAAATACGACACTGCACCAATAGCTTAATTAACAGTAACTTACTAAGGTTGAACAGTTGGTTTATTGTTGTTGTGCAAGAAGTTATAATTAGTCAAAACATAATAATTATCAAAGATGAGAAATCAACCAACCTTTCTATTAAATTTTAGTGTTAGGATAATAACTACGATTATGATTATACTTACTTTTAGAGAATTGCCGAAGTTTATTGGAAAGAGAAGAAGTATGCAGCCGCTCACAGACATTTTTTGCATTCATGTGATGGAAAAGCATATGCCAGTATGCTTGTGGAACTCCATACAACGAAAGGGCTTAAATCTGAAATAGATTTATTCATTGCCCAGCCAGTGTTGCAGATTCTTTGTCTGCGTAATATACGAATGGCTACAGAAACATTTAATAAATACACAGGCCTACACCCCACAATAAACAATAATAAAGGGCCCCCATACATATTTCCATTATTAAATTTCCTGTGGTTTTTATTACGTGCAATCGAACAGTAAGTACAATATATTAATTGTAAAAAATCAGTTTAGGTAGACCTATGCTGCATTTTTAATATGAAATATTTTTTCAGGAGACACTCACATCAATTTAAAATACTTAGAAGTTGGTATGCAATAAGTATTAAAAGGGATCCCAATTACTCAATGTATTTAGATAATATTGGTCGCATTTGGTTTGGTATAGAAATACCACCTGACAACAAGAACCCTAATTCAGTATTTGGAGGACTATTGAAATCTATAATAGGTGAAGCTGATAGCTCTGATGAAGATGGAGACTATGTAGGAAGAAATGCTGCTGCCCCTGACTTAGACTAAATCAGAAGAAGTAAATCAGTTGACATGGCATTTGTTTTCATTGACACATCTGATATCTGGCGCCAATTATAATTAACATGTAATACTTATTAATCCTATAAATAATGAAGTGAGTTGATATTGTTTCACATGATTATAATGGTTTACCTCGATACATACCAGTACTACTAATAAACTTGTGCTATGTTCATGTTCAATATCATGACCTTCATTTTTTTTTATTAGCAATGTTTCTTTATTAATATATTTTTAAGTTGTTATAATAAGCAGTTGTGGTGAGTATATCACATTTAAGATTTTCTTAAATCTATTAGATTTTAGTGTTCAATGATTCTTAAAAATATGTAGCAAGACTAGATGTTTATTTTAAATGGGCCTCACTGTTCTACATTATCTAACAATGACACAAAGGCATAGCATGCACATATTTAAATTATTGTAGTCAATGTGCCTGACACAATTTGCTCATTGTTGCCACATTCACTTAATCTTTGTACATCTATTTCTCATAATTTTGTGAAGTTGCAAAATCTAGCTACAAGACAGCAATATAAAAATTGTGAAATCAATAATGAAATGTGTTTGGAATGATGATGATGTAAGAGGTCAATTTGTTGAACTTGCTATGTAAATATACTTTGCTTCTGCTTGTCATTTTATACCATTTGTTAGGAAGTTATAATATAGTAGGTGGAAAGATTTGTAAATTTGTTTATCTTTTAATTTATTTATAACAAATTTTATAGTCATAGAATCATTATTGGTACATTTTTACATAGTAGGTAGGTAATTCAGTTGACAATTTGAAGAAAACAGCTGGATACTTGGATGTACATAAATTATGAAACTATAATTGAATTCCATACCATTGAGAGCTAAACAATTGTATAACTGAACTACATTTCACAATAATCATAAATACATGGTAATGAATTTAACAGATTTTTTATTGGCCAAAGTATCTACCTTATTTTGTAGTCAAATATACTAAAAGAAAACAGCTTTTGATTCTCAATAAACATGTCCTTTATTATATGAACATCAAAAGCAATATTTATATCAATTCTAATTGTAAAAATATCACAATTATTAAATAAAGGATTATGAAATATTAATTCACATGTAATACTACATTATGTAGGTACTTAGTTGATGGAAATTTAATATAATGTGACAAATTGTACATAATCTTACTCCTTATTGTTATCATTTATATACTGAGTAACAACTTTATCACTTGACCCTGAACATTGCCACTAAACTTATTTATCAAGATCTTCTAATACCAGAGCTGTCATTTCTCTGGATATATTTTTCATTTTTAGTGTTTCTTTACGGAGATCCAATTTCAATTTTCTAGCCTTTAAATCTAAAGCTTGTCTAGCAATAAATCGGTTGAATTCATGAACATCTGGATGATTTATGTATTCTTCAATGGGCATCCACTTGCATGCTTTGATTTCTATTTCAGATTTTGTAATTGTTGCTGATGTAGCTTTTAACAAAACAATTACATAAATATCAGAGTTCTCAAACATTGTGTTATGTGTATGTCTCAATGTTACCATTGACTCAAATATTGAATCAATCCCTGTTTCTTCTTTAACTTCTCTCACGGCTGCATCTTTGATATCTTCTCCTGTAGAAAAAAAAAGTAAACTTTCTATCTATTGCAATCTAGATAGGTATAATAATATTTTATGTTGTCAACTTAGTTACCTCTTTCTACATATCCTCCAGGGAGTTTCCAATGAGGGACTTCAATATAGTTCTCAGCAACTACTAATATTTCGTTTTTATCATTAAAAACCATTCCACCGACACCAAGATTTGTATGACAGGCTGGTGGTAAATTAGATGATCTATTGGGAAGCCATTTGTACATCATAACAAAATCTCCTCGGGAATGGTGAAAGTTGAAGCCTTCCTTGAGTATAAAAAATACATATAAATCAAATTAGTTAGGCCTAATGAGAACTATAGATTAATGAATCACACTGTAATAGAATCTAATTCTTACATTAGCTAGGACTGGCACCCAAGCAGCATCTTTGATGTTAACTTTAAACCAGATACATCTTTTCTTCAGTTCAGACCACTTTTTTAACGAATCTGTAATGTAAATCGAATTGAAAACAACAATGAGTATTGAAACAGCATTGAAAGACAAATTTTTCCTAATGAAAATTATTTACTTACCATTTAATTGGGTTACTAATTGACTAAATTCACAAGGTTCTTTTTGAGAATCCACAGTAACTCCATTATATCTGTCTATTTCACCTTCAAAAGTTCCCATTTTTAACTACTGTTCAAATCACGTTAAAGATCCCGCTTTAAATTTTAAAATGATGGTTCCACTGCGTTTTTGAAATAACCAGATAACCCAATACAATACCTATTCCTTATCACTAAGTATCTATTCTGCGTTAGCATATTAGGGATGGCGATCTGAGACCGATGAATCGAATAATCGATTTTTTAGATCAAAACATCGAAATTTTACGTAAGTACTGAATCGATCCAGTGAATCGTCGATATTAATTCATCCTAAAAAATAAAAGTTCTGTTTTTTTTCTATTTTATTAAAAATTTCGTGGCGGGAAAATTACGACGCAAATGGAGTGGCCAAATCTTTTGCGCCAAAACACGGAGTATAGTAATTTTCCCAGATGTGAGACCGAGTTGGATCACATTTTCACCTCAAGGCCATATCATATTGTCATCGAAGCCGGATAAGCCATTTTTGAGAAAGTGGTTCTGAGTATTTATTGTATATTATGTCGTAGGTTGATCGTTTAATTATGCTCACGGCGACTTTTTGTAGTGATGCTGTCGCGCGTTCGCATCGTTACAGTCGCGATGCGATCGGAAGCTGTTTGTCCTCGCCCACACTACGATTCTCAGTAGTGATCTCGTTCCCCACTCACGCGCCACCCTTTCTCCGTTCTCCCTGATTTCGTATGACATGGTCGCGATACTGTAGCGCTTTGGCATCGCTTCGGTAACGCAGTGCAAATGCAACTAACTCTCGTTACTAACGATGAAATAGCTACGAAGAGTCACCGTGGCCTTATCCACATCGTAATTATGCTATTACGATTAAATATACCACAGATTACATCCTATACCAGAGGTGGCCAACTTGATAAGACATAAGATCTACTGTTTACTAACGAAACCCTGTGCGATCTACCAATTACATACTTCTTGAAAACTTAAATGAAACAGCATTTTTTTTGAACAGTTTAAGAGTAATATCACATGTGAAATTGTTTCCTTAAATTTACTTAATGCTTTGGAATGGAAGTCTGAGATGATGATGTTTTATCAACGTAATATAGGTCCACGATCGACTGGACTAATAGTCGCGATCGACACATCATGATACGTCGCCCCTAAGACGACCCACTGACCGTCGCACCGACACTTTATGACGTGCCCAGTATCGTATCCTCCGACCTCAAAAAGCTCATTCAGGGCAACTTAAGCCTTATCGAGGATTGAGTTACGTTATGAGCTCGTTATTTCGAGTTTAATGGACTGCGATAAGTTTTCATTCATTATATCTTTGTATTTTAAACGGGGATCCTTGATACTTGGGAGCTTCGTAACATTTATACGGCTGTAGCTACTACAACTTTAAAAGTATGGGGTAAAAACATAAAAAAAATACCAATTGAATTGAGAAACTCCTTTTGAAAGCGGTTAAAAATATCGATTGTTAGGGCCTTACCATACTAGAGGTTTGCAAGCGGCATCGGGGCGGAGCGGACGCGTAGCGCATGCGTCGCGAACACGCCGCGGCTGCGCAGCGTGAACGTCGCGGACGCGTGGCAAATACGTTACGTTTTCGTCGCGTGTTTTACCTAACTTTACTACTAAATTAATTACGTATAAACGCTTCCAAACCGCTAGTGTGATAAGGCCCTTTCAGTGTCAGAGATCTACATTTTTCTGAGATCACTGATTCACGTGACTATGGCCATAGCACAGACCCATGGTTAAGAAAAGTAACCATAGACTTAAAGAATGGACTGCGCCCACTGCGCTTTTGCTAGCTAAATAATAGATAAAATTAGCCCCTCTATAAAGAGAGGTCAACCATTATGGGCTTTTACATAAAAGGAAATAATGGTTGTCCTCTCTATGGATGATGATATGATGGTCTATTTTAGGGAGGTATTAATTTGCTCAATAGAATTATGTTACTCATTATTGTTTTTATCTATGGCAAACTACCGATTTTAATGTCATTTTTTAACCGACTTCCAAAAAGGAGGAGGTTCTCTATTCGACTGTATGTATCATTTTTTTTTTTTTTTTTTTTTTATGTATGTTCACCGATTACTCGAAGACGCCTGAACCGATTTGAAAAATTCTTATTTTGTTTGAAAGGGTATACTTCCAAGTTGGTCCCATAGAAATATTGTCATGATCTGATCACGAACTTCGGAGATATGGAACGGAACTCTTCAATAATAGACAGCAAATCTGTCGTGATTGCTGCAATCGCTTGGATGTTTATTGTTTACACAACATCATAGCATAACATCACGCCTGTATGCTCTGAGGGGGTACGCAAATGTGTACAGTATACCCATATTTCGACAGTTAGGTATGTTAAGTTCCATTTTATTGGGGATAAGCCTATTACCATGAAAAATATTGTTAATAATAAATAAGCAAAATAAGCAAATATTTTTATAGGATATTACAACTAATAAAAAGAATTGAAAAATAAAAAAAAACTTTTTTTTGCAAAAAATAAAACCGACTTCAAAAACACAATAAATTGAAAAATAACTTTAGCTTTAGAAGTACGGGCACGCCGCAATCGCGGCGTTAAGACCCCTCTTTGAGGAGTGGCTGGATAGGCGTCACGGCGTCTTGACCTACCGCATGACGCAAGTCCTCACCGGACACAGAAGTTTCGGGAGGTTCCTGTGTCTGATAAGGAGGGAAGAAACGCCTGGGTTACCACTGCGAGGATCGTCCGGAGGACACGGTGGAGCATACGGTGCAGGACTACCCCGCTTGGGCAGAGCACCGCCGTGTCCTCACGACGGCGATAGGCGGAGACCTATCGCGCCCAGCATTGGTCGAGGCCATGCTGCGGGGCGAGACGGAGTGGGAAGCGGTCACCTCCTTCTGCGAAGCAGTCATGCTCGCGAAGGAGGAGGCGGGCCGCGTGAGGGAGAGGACAGCGTCCTCCCTCCACCCTAGCCGCAGTGGTAGACGCCCACGGCGACGGACGTCGCAGGACGATCTCCGGCCACCGTAAGCGCGGGCATGCGGGCGGCGAGTAATGGGCGACTCGCTGTCCGATCATGGACCATGCCCGGGTCGACGGCGCGTTGTGTTCCACGCGCGCCTCAAAGAGTGTCAGCATAGTGACGGGGCCTGTAGAGGGCCAAAGCCTGTCGGGGTCGCGGGACTAACGGATTACCGTGACCCCGGTACGTAAAGGGCTATTGAAGAACACCGTGGATTTTAGTCAGTACAAGTCTGACAGTCCCTCCCGCCCTGCCCCGGGTGGGAGGCCTCATTTGATGATATTACCACAATAAAAAAAAAAACTTCTGAAGTAAGTCTATGTTCGACTGTATGTATTCTCAGTCAATTGTTGCCCGATTTTCAAAATTATTTATTTTTTGCTCTGCAGTCTCATTAGCTATTCGACTTCGTATAACATCTAGACGATGCTCGCGCTGTTCAGTGAACTCGCCATTCAAACTTTCATGTATCCGATTGAGTCGACGGATTTGATCAGTTTTCGACTCTTGTGACAATCGAGAATGCATGTAATTTCTCATCCGAGATTATCTGATATTACTTGCCAATGGTAATTCTTGGGAACGAGATACAGCATTTCGATTGCTATTCTTGGATAGACGTTCCTTAGTTTTGTTAATAGATTCCTTATTTCTATTTTCCCTCATGCGGGCTGCACTTTTGGTCGGTCTACCCATGGTGCTACTTCAAAATAATTACTTAAGTTACATTAAGTTAGTAGTTAACTTACTACATACGTACTACGATAATTTATATAAAAAATGGAAAAATAAACAAATTTTTTAACAAAAATAAAAAACCGACTTCCAAAAGTACAAACGCCCCACCTAAAACCACTAAAAAGAGAAAAATAAACTACTATGTATGTATTTCAGAAAACAAAAATGCACGTATTTTTCAAACGAATTAAATAAAAAAATTATTACCTTTCAATTCTAAATCAACTTACAATATTATTTTATTTAACAAACAAGAAATTATGTATTTACAAACAACCTATAATGATTTATTTACAAAATTACAATGTGACCATTCTTGTCTAAACTTAATTCGCTATAAATTTAATTAAAATATTTTTATAATGTTGTGTGCTAGGCACCTACTGATCTGTTTGAAGTCGGTGCCAAGCCAAATAGGTATTCGATAGGATACGAACGTCTAGCCCCGTCACGCCATCGCGCCACATCTAAATCACACCAAATCACCCTGCGCTTGCGACCGAACGCGCGATCGTGGGTCGGCTCGTCGTGAGCGATTCAACCCAAACGGGCAGACACGTGCGGGCAGGCGTCGTTGACGGTCCTCTTGAATGCAATTAAGTTTTGATGCGTTATAGTGCTATTGATAGATTTTGTATTTTTGATAGTCGCTTACGTGTTTGTAGGTTGCTATTTTGTTTATTAATAGTATTATATTACTAAGTATTATTGTTCTCTTTATTTTTGGCTTGGCACCGACTTCAAACAGATCAGTAGGTGCCTAGCACACAACATTATAAAAATATTTTAATTAAATTTATAGCGAATTAAGTTTAGACAAGAATGGTCACATTGTAATTTTGTAAATAAATCATTATAGGTTGTTTGTAAATACATAATATCTTGTTTGTTATGTTACTCATTATTGTTTTTATCTATGGCAAACTACCGATTTTAATGTCATTTTTGACACATACAATTGACATGTAATACTAATCACATTTGTTGGAACTGTTTGTTGGAAGGACTTTGATACTTGCAGGTTTTAATTTTCAAGTTTTTGTTAGAATAATGCAGTTATAGTCAATAATAATTATGAATAAATTATTATTCCTTAGTACATGTTTTATGAAGAGAAAGGTTTTTATGGGGTAGGTAGACCTTTAAACTGTATCAAATTCACATATTCCAAGTGCGCATTAATACATTGTTGGATTATTTATTTATTCGGTGTATTTCATGCTTTGAATAATAGAGCGTAAAGTGCGTAAACTCACAGCAAACAAATAATATTGACATGAAAATTGTCATTGCTGCTTAGAAGGTTATGCCTACATAACATTTGTTTACATTTTGATTTTAGAAGATATAGCATTAGTGCATATTCCACTGATGCACCTACTCAAGTATTTAGCGGTGCCAAAGATAGATACAATGGCATCACAATCGACTCCAGAAGTGAGAAATTTAATGTACAAAAGTTCACTGAAAATCTAGAAGGTAACCAATAAATTTTGTAAAAACTTGCAGGCTGATGTCAGGATGATCAGGTAATCAAAAGAGTCCTTCTTTCGATTGCCTGATACAACTACATCAGCCTGCAAGTTTGGTAGATATATGTATATTCCTGCAAAATTGAACTATTTAGTTGTTTTTCAGAATCATTGTCGACCTGGGTTTCAAAAGGATATAGATGTATATGGTTCAAGATCAACATAAATGATGCATTCTGTGTTCCTATTTTAGCAGAAGTAAGTTACTTTTATCAAATTTCTCCATATTAACATAATGTTTGTGGCTGAAATTGTTTATCCATTCATAATTGTTTTTAATTAAGGCTTGCTGTTCTTAGAAAGGCTTTAATTTCCATCATGCCAGAGATGACTTTGTGATGATGTACAAGTGGCTGCCTAAGGATTCCGAACCAAACCTGCCCCCTGCTTGTCATACAAACCTTGGAGTTGGGGCCTTGGTGTTCAATGATAAGAACCATTTATTGGCTATATCAGAAAAACACTATGAGTATCCACATTGGAAGCTTCCTGGAGGCTATGTTGAGAAAGGTACATAACTCATTTTGTTATCTCATTTAAAGATAAAGAAACAGTGTTATGTCCACTGATATAGATCATGTTAAGTTACTACAATATAAATAGTCTAAAGTCTACTGATAACATTCACACACAAACATTATTTTCTTTCTTACCAATTTTTTAATAAAGTAATTAAGATGCAGTAGGTGTAAGTGGCATCAAACAGAAAATGAATCAAAATTCTGCATTGGACTGGTTGGAAACTTATGCTTTATTAAACACTAGCACTTTGCCCGCGACTTCGTCCGCGTGGGTTACGTACTTTCCTAATTCCCCCTTTTCACCCCCTTAAAGGTTAAATTTCCAAAAACCCCTTCTTAGTGCTCCCCTACATTATAATAGAAAGCCATGTGCAAAATTTTACATTCCTAGCCCCAGTAGTTGGCTGTACGTTGATATGTCAGTCAGTCAGTTCTCCTTTTATATATATATATATATATAGACTAGCACTCCGCCCGCCGCGACTTCGTCAGCGCTTGTTTCTAACTTCGAACTCGAAATATTAGTGTAGACAAACTGATTTTCCGATGTTCGCCTGCTAGGTTGATTTTTAAATATAGATAATTACGCATCCTTTATTCAATTGGGAAACTATTAATGCCAAGTTATGAGTTTATCGAAGCAAGCAGTAAAATCCTTCCCTTAAAAGTTAATCACCCCTTTTCACCAATTTAGGGGTTGATTTTCGAAAAATCCAAAGACACGTATTTGATTATTTTTAATCTAATTTCTATATACTAAGTTTCAAATTCATCGGTTAACGCGTTATGATTTTCCCATACAAACTTTAACATCCTCTAGATTACCAATGGAGAGTAGTTTTAAAAAACGATTAATGTCCATCTTTTTTATTTACTTATACTCATATTCGTACCAAGTTTCAAGTTTATAAACCCAAGGAATAAGATTTTTCATACAACAGTTTTCACCCCTTCACCCCCTTAGAGGAGGACTTTCGCAAAATCCCATCTTATTGCCCCCCTACATGGTAGACTGCAACTGCTGTCCAAAATTCAAGTATCTGCGTTTAGCGGTTTCGGCTGTAGTCGAGTCTTAATAAAAAACCCTGTTCTTTTATCTATATAGATATAGATTACGGGCTTGATTTTTGAAGCTGATTTTAAATGCTTTCTTTCATAATTACAGGTGAAGATATTATTGATGCAGCTGTGAGAGAAGTAAAAGAGGAGACCGGAGTAGATGCAGTTTTTGAATCACTTGTCACATTTCGGCATACACATAACATGATGTTTGAAAACTCTGATATTTATGTAATTCTTATGATGAAGGCTATCACAGATACTATAGTACCATCCCCAAGAGAAGTAGTCAAATGCCAGTGGATGGATATAGAAGAGTATGTTAATCATCCTCATGTCCATAAGTTCAATAGATTGATAGTAAGATCAGCATTAGAGTACAAAAAACGAAATCTAAAACTTGACCTTCAGAAGAAAAGAGTAAAGTGGGCAACCTTCGTCAGGGACATGAACTTTTTAGTTGTTGGAGATTACAATTTAATTGATAAATAAAATATATCATACTTCCGTAGTGTACATAATTGTGAATATGTAAAATAAAATGTTATTATTAAGTTATACATATTTGGCAATAAAAAAAAGTTGTTAAGTTTTAATTATGTTTAATTACAAAGATACAATAGCATAGAGAAAAGATTCCAGACATCAAATATTTTTTCTTTATTGTCATCACAGTTTGGTATCAGTAAAAAGTAATGTCTAAATGGTTGTTCATGATTTATTTGGAAAGTCTTTCGAGTTCGAATTGGGGCAGTACATCGATTTCGGAAGGATGATCCGTGGGATTTTCTTCCACGATATGAGCATGGACTTGCTTTTCGGCTTAGTCTGGTTATTGGTCTGTAAGAAAAAAAGTTATCATTTATAGTATGGTCATATTGAGTATAGCTATTTTTTTTTTGTTTTTGTAATGTTAAGTTACAAATCACACGTACACCTGCCAGCCACGAAGACTGGTAATACCTGTAAAGGACATGAAATTTATTTTTTACCGTGGTAAAGTTATCAAACGAGTCCTCCCACCCAGGGCGGCATGGGAGGGACTCAGACTTGTACTGACTAAAATCTATGGTGATCCTTCAATAGCCCTTTACGTTGCAGGGTCACGGTTACACGATGAGATCGTCGCGCGACCCCGACAGGCAGTGGCGTCGCTAGGCGGGGCCGAAACAGACCCTAGCTCCCAGCCTCGCACTTGAAGTGGCTTCGCGCTCAGACACAAAAATGTAAAATTCTTGACATCGGCGATCACAAGTTTGCAACCACTTAGTAAAGCAGGTTAGGTTACAACAAGGGGGCCTCGCACGAGCTGTGTTATATTTTTCGTCCTGAAAGGAAAGAACCTCGCAGATGCGTCCAGCCCCCTCCTTGATTCGGTCTTGCTACGCCACTGCCGGCAGGCTTTGGTCATCTAAGGTCCCAGTCAGAACGCTGACAGCTTTTTGAGGCGCGCGTGGAACACGACGCGCACACTTTACTCTCCATCCGCATCACATATACATCATGGAGTTGTTTTAATTTTCCCTGGATTGCTATTAGACTATAATTTTAATATTTTTTCTAGGAACTAGCTTGAATGTGTTTCTAAGATAGTGAGGCCGGTCAAAGGTAAGTAGGAATCGGTAGATCACTTTTAACCAATTATTTATACAATCATTGATTACCAATTTGTATTCGTCATGGATTTATTTTGCCACATTATCCACAGACGCCAGCCAGCACATCAACCTACTCAATCTCAATCGATTTCCAAGTCGCAGGTTCGATTCCCGCACGGAGAAAATATTTATACTACAAATAGTTGTTCCGGATCTGGGCCTTTGTGTATGTGAGTTTATGTTTGTAAACGCACTCACGGCACGGGAAATTCCTAGTGTTTGGCAAAGTTGTTTTGAAATAAAAAACCTTATTACCTACCATCACGAATTTGACAGATTCGTGTAGGTTGACCTGCTGGCTGTACTTAAAGGTGCTAATGAACAGCTTTACGGTTCTCACATTTTCCTCAATCCTCTTAATCAAGGTAAAACAAAGGATAAATTATAGTTACTTTAAAATTGATTAGAAATGAGCAATTACTATTCGCTTCGGCAAACACTTCATTATATTCAACAAATCTCAAATAGTGGCGTGTTGGCTGTCATATGAATTTTTCTGATAAGGAAATGTTGTTGTTGTAACTGGTCATAACATCAAACCTCTAATCGCCTATAATAGGTACAGTGGGCCTAAACACCCACATTTCGCCCAAGGTAGATAAAGAGATATAAGTTCTTGGGCGGGGGCCACACTTTTAACAGGAAATGGACTATGAACATTTGAAGACTATTATCCCGAAAATTAACGGGGAATGACGTGGGCCCTAACGTTATGCTCACCTACATTAAAAATTTTTAGTGCTCGTGTGTTCGCCTGTTTCGTCACAATCGATTTTCTGCGTATCTACCTAGACCTCTCGGGTTGAAAGTTATACGTATCAAATGCAACCAAACGCAGAGGTGTGTCGTGAATAAAAGAAATCTAAAAAAGGGGGGGACGGGAGAGGCAAAATAAAAATTTAAAAAAGGTATCTTACCGCTGGATTCCCCAATTTTTTTTAACACTGTTACAATCTTTGTTCTGACCTCAGGAAAAGAACGAAACCAAAGCAACAACTTATCCGATTCAGTACCTACATCAGTTCGGAAGTTATGCTCCTACAATCAGATAAATGACATTGTTTTGTAATATTTAAAGATAAAAGAAAAGAAGACGAAGTAAAACTGTAAACAAACCTAAACTTACGCCCTTTTTTGTCATGGGGTGGATGCAGAAACCAAAGAGCACCAACTGCTCTCTCACCTTTTAGGATTATTTTAGCAAAATGAGTCCGCGGGTCCGGCCTGGGAATCGAACCCGAGCTCATGCTCAGGTCAGCGGTCGCGTTTGCGTGCGACCACTAAACCAATGAGATAATAAAGGGATGTCGTTCGACTTAAGCACGTGTTCTTAAGTATTAACTTTTGTGTTCCAAACACTTAGTTCTTATCATTACTGTAATCTCACAAATAGATATATGATGAAGAGTAGCAACAGATAAACTATTGACATCTTATATCGATATTAAACAAAGTGTGATCGATATACCAGCTGAATTTTCCAAATGGTCGTGAATGGCCAAATCCGAAACTACTGAAACGAGTCTCGAGGCCGATTTTGATGAAAACTAAAACTGCATCATTGGTTTTTTGAAAAACGCATAATTCTGCCCAGGAATCGAACACGTTAATTTTGATTTAAAAAACACACGAATAAGATTTATGTACACTATATACATGGACAACGGGCACGCCGCAATCGCGGCGGTAAGACCCCTCTTTGAGGAGTGGCTGGATAGGCGTCACGGCGTCCTTACCTACCGCATGACGCAGGTCCTCACCGGACACGGAAGTTTCGGGAGGTTCCTGTGTCTGATAGGGAGGGAAGAAACGCCTGGGTGTCACCACTGCGAGGATCGTCCGGAGGACACGGTGGAGCATACGGTGCAGGACTGCCCCGCTTGGGCAGAGCACCGCCGTGTCCTCACGACGGCGATAGGCGGAGACCTCTCGCGCCCGGCATTGGTCGAGGCCATGCTGCGGGGCGAGACGGAGTGGGAAGCGGTCGCCTCCTTCTGCGAAGCAGTCATGCTCGTGAAGGGGGAGGCGGGCCGCCTGAGGGAGAGGACAGCGTCCTCCCTCCACCCCAGCCGCAGTGGTAGACGCCCACGGCGTCGGACGTCACAGGACGATCTCCGGCCACCGTAGGCGCGGGCATGCGGGCAGCGAGTAATGGGCGACTTGCGGTCCGACCATGGACCATGCCCGGGTCGACGGCGCGTTGTGTTCCACGCGCGCCTCAAAGAGTGTCAGCATGTTGACGGGGCCTGTAGAGGGCCAAAGCCTGCCGGGGTCGCGGGACCAAGGGATTACCGTGACCCCGGTACGTAAAGGGCTAGTGAAGGACACCGTGGATTTTAGTCAGTACAAGTCTGACAGTCCCTCCCGCCCTGCCCTGGGTGGGAGGACTCATTTGATGATTTTACCACGCAAAAAAAAAAAAAAAAAATATACATGGACAATATATCGATAGTGTCGCAATAGGGTAGTTTACAGCATATATAATTGCAAATCTGTTTAGTCCGTCGAGTATTGAAAAATTATTGACACCAATTTTTTGTTTATTTAAAACTTGTGACGTCATTAAGCTCAAGAAATTGTTTTGTGATTTTTAAAAGGGTTGGATTTTTGTCAATTTTGTTTAAAAAAAAAACTGTCACACTAAAGATTTTTTTCCTGTATCATGGGTACTTTTACATAGAAACTCATATACACAAACCCGAAACGACTACAAATAAGTATTTGTTCCGTGTGTGTAAACTGCGTAAAGATCTTCTTTGTTGTTAATTTTTTGTGTTCCACACCACTACCATTGTCACTCGTCTTACTTACAACTCTGATCCTGACATACAAAACACAAAACAAATATTTAACATTATATAGATTATTCTACTGATAGTGTTAGTGACCATGTCAATTTAAGAACTTACTTTATGGAAATGGGCATTATTATTGGGTCTAAAACGGCCACTTTAGCAATTTGGTTTTATTACCTACAATGTTGCTAATTGTTCTTTATCAATTGTCTACTGGAGGAGGCGGGCCGCCTGAGGGAGAGGACAGCGTCCTCCCTCCACACCAGCCGCAGTGGTAGACGCCCACGGCGTCGGACGTCGCAAGACGATCTCCGGCCACCGTAGGCGCGGGCATGCGGGCAGCGAGTAATGGGCGACTCGCTGTCCGACCATGGACCATGCCCGGGTCGACGGCGCGTTGTGTTCCACGCGCGCCTCAAAGAGTGTCAGCATAGTGACGGGGCCTGTAGAGGGCCAAAGCCTGCCGGGGTCGCGGGACCAAGGGATTATCGTGACCCCGGTACGTAAAGGGCTATTGAAGGACACCGTGGATTTTAGTCAGTACAAGTCTGACAGTCCCTCCCGCCCGTTTTCACAAGGTAGTTCAGTTGGATAACAAGGCACGAGCCGGAATTTACGTGTCACGTTCTTCTAACTATACAGTAACGTCTTTACGAAACCTCATGAATCGACACTGCGCGGTTGTGGAAGTCTCATCCGCTAGTTCTAAAGTTTACGTTGTGAGCTGCTACTTTCAATATTCAGACCCTGTTGGTCCTCACATACATAATCTCCGTCACGTCTTGCGGTCACTCGCGGGCTGCAAAGTTATCGTAGGCGCAGACGTTAATGCGTCCTCGTCCCTGTGGTATGGCAAAGTTCGGTCCACGGATTACGAACGGCGCTGCGCTGTTGAAGACTTCATTGCTGAAATGAACCTAACTATTCACAACACCCCCGACGCACCACCTACTTTTTGCAGCCAAATGGGCGAATCTTGTATTGACGTCACACTTTCTAGTGCAGACGTACACTTGGAGAGGTGGCGTGTCCTACCGGACGCGTCTTGTAGTGATCATCGCTTGATCGTTTACGAGTTTGTTCCGGTTTCTATTCAGGGTTCCTCACATGTCATTGGTAATTTTAGGTACAAAAGTAAAGGTGCTAATTGGGAATTCTTTAGATCGCTTTTTGCATGTCACGCCAAAGAGTTCACTCGTGATGGGCTGTCAGCCGAAGAAAGTGCTGAAATTATGTCAGACACCTTCACTTACTGTGCTGACATTGCCATTGGTCGCGGACCTATGACCAATATACGTAGATGTGATTGGTGGTGTGACTACCTAACCGAACAGCGTAAAACCTATCGTCGAGCGCGTAAACATCTTAATAAGCTTAAAAAACGCCAAGTCACCGGAGACTCGCTAACCACTGCTTTAAATACATTTAGAGTTGCCAAGTCCCGTTACAGAGCATCGGTTGAAAAATCTAAGGGTAATTTGTTGCGTAAAGTAGTCGATAAATTAGAAAAAGAAGGTCCGTGGTCTCCTTTATATCATGAGTTTAAAGCCAATCGATCGATCGACCTCGCGTATGTTCAGAATATTAAAGTAAATAATAAACACACCGCCGGTATTGAAGAAACAACGGAAGTTTTATTAAATACTCTTATCCCTGATGATTCACCTGTTAATGATAATGAGTACCACCAACAAATTAGAGCATGGGCAACAGTCCCGCCTGAATCACCAGCGTCAGACCTTCCATCCACTGACGAATTAATGAATGTTGTTAGGACATTGCCCCTTAACAAATCATCAGGTGAAGATAAAATATCTAATCGTATGATAAAAGAAGCGTGTAAAACAGCGGGTGACGCGTTATTAACTGTTTACAACCGGTGTATTTCTGAAGGCGTTTTTCCTCGTATATGGAGACATGGCTTTATACGAATAATACCTAAAAGCGGCGACAAGCCACCAGATGACCCTAAGTCATACCGGCCCATAACTTTATTACCATCTTTGGGAAAGCTCTTGGAGCGTCTTATCGTCCCACGATTGTTACCGGACGGGCCCAAATTCCATAAAAATCAATTCGGTTTTACTATCGGGAAATCAACCGTTGACGCGGCACTTTCTGTTAGAAAAATGGTTAATACCTCTAAACACAAGTACGTAGTTGGGATCTTTTTAGATATTTCCGGGGCCTTTGATAACGCGTGGTGGCCAATGCTACTACTTAAAATAAAAGCTCGTGGTTGCTATAATAATATATTTAATCTCCTTTGTTCGTACTTTTCTAATGGATCCGCGAAACTTAAACTCGGACATCATTCCATATCGAAACCTCTCACCATGGGCTGTCCTCAAGGTTCGGTTATCGGTCCTTATTTATGGAATCTAGGCTTCGATGATTTCCTCGCGATTCCACTTCCAAGTGGTTGTTCTTTAACTGGTTATGCGGACGATGGCCTTCTGCTCATTCAGTCGAGTACTCGTGCTGGACTCGAGAATTTGGCTGACACTTGCCTACGATTAATATCACAGTGGGGCGATCGTAACCGTCTGACCTTTGCACCACATAAAACCTATCAACTCATTTTAAAAGGTGACCTTAAATCGTGGCCTAGTATTAAATTCAATAATGTTCCCGTTAAGAAAAAGAAATCGGTGTGCTATCTTGGTTTAGTCTTAGAGAGGAATTTCACATTCATAGAACATATAAAAACAGTTGGTGAAAAAGCTAAAAATAATTTTTATGCCCTAACGAGAATATCCAAATCTACTTGGGGTTTGTCGTTTTTAACCTTAAAAACTATTTATGGTGCTACTTACTTGGGCTGTATGTGCTACGGAGCACCTGTTTGGGCCGATAGGGCCACCATAGGGGCGGCACGGCGTAAATTGCTTCAAAGCCAGCGCTTGGCTTTGTTATTCTTAAGTAAAGCGTATAGAACCGTCAGTACTGAAGCTTTACCGGTACTTGCTGGTGTTCTTCCAGTCGATCTTGAAGTACAGCGACGTGCTGCAATGTACTTTTCCACACGGGAGACCACTGATGCTGATTTTCTACCTCAACGTGACCGTGATAAGATATCTAGATTATTCAAACCCCAGAGCGACGTCTGGGAGGATCTTTTATCCGAATGGCAAAGTAGGTGGGATAATTCTATCAAGGGGCGGCACCTCCACCAGTTCTTTCCATCCGTTCGTGAGCGGCTGGCTAGGACGTGGCTGGAGGTGGATCACTGTGTTGCCCAATTTCTCACGGGACATGGTAACTTTAAAAGTAAATTATTTTCCTTCAAGCTTGTTCCCTCGCCTTTTTGTCAATGTTCGACATCTGACTGTGAATATGAACAATCAGCACATCATATTCTATGGGAGTGTATTCTTTGGCAGAACGAACGTAATATTATGTTGAACACTGTTCAGACTACATCTGGAGTCATTTACTACTCGGACCTTGTTGAAACTCGAACAAACTTCCGTGCGTTCAAGCGTTTTTGCCATACCTATTATTGGAATCAAATTTAGCAGCTCACAATTTAGGACCCATTAATATTAGTAGTCATTTTACCCGTGGTGCTAGGCAACTGGGCTTCTCCCAGTTGTAATGTCCCTTTGTGCCTATTGGCCTTGTTTTGTTCTGTCTCCTGCTTGCATGAAGGGAAGTGGAAACATATATTTTTTCCTACTCCTCCACTATTCTTTTCTGATTAATTTCGTTGCAGGATCCAAGACAGGTAAATTCATTCTTCGGGACACGTCGAGCTTCATTGTCTCGGCCCTTTTCTGGTTGGTTGCCACTGTTGATTCTGGCGCACAGGAGTTGCAGTGGTTAGGGAATAGTGTGGTGGGTTTGTCAGTCCCTCCCGCCCTGCCCTGTGTGGGAGGACTCATTTGATGATTTTACCACGATAAAAAAAAAAAAACAATTGTCTACTGTATAACTTGAGGAATAGAATAGAATATATCCATTTTACGAATTTTATAGCTATTTCGTTAGAACATTGTTAAAGTGACCGTTTTAGACTCGCTCCTTGCTAAAGACAATACTCGGACAAGGCGCGTATCGAACTCATTATCATAAGCTCAAGTTGATTCCCGATGTTTATGAAGATATAATGATAAGTAAACAAATGTTTTTCTAAGTATCATCACACAACATATCGATAAATTGACACGTGTGTGTTATTGTGTGTTTAAAGGTACTACTAACACAACAAACAAACAATTTCGGTGTGAAGAAAGTTTATCATAAGGACTGTGTAACTGGACTTTAAAAGAGACAGAGACTTATTTTTATAGAATTTTCAATGATGTATCATGAGTAATAAGGCTGAGGCAACATTAGACAGCGATTTGCGATGCGACTGGAAGAGCGAAACAGATTACACGTGCTATCGCTGATGTACGGTGTAGCCATATACGTAGGCATTTATTTATTTGTTTTAATCGCCCATTTGTCGCAGATCGCGTCGCGGCCTAATGTAGCTTCAGCCTAAGAATCGTATCTTTGGCAGATTTGAGACAATTTTTACCTAATACAACCTATTAAGATACAGGTTAATACAACTCAGCCGCGCAGTTATTTTTTAGCAATCAAATATTGGACTTAAAATAAAAAATATATGACACTATCAAGTAGTTCTATCGGCTTCAAATTTCAAAAATTTATAACTCGTCCTCTATTGATTGATCATCTAATTATACAAATACTAGCACTTTGCCCGCGACTTCGTCCGCGTGGGTTACGTACTTTCCTAATTCCCCCTTTTCACCCCCTTAAAGGTTAAATTTCCAAAAACCCCTTCTTAGTGCTCCCCTACATTATAATAGGAAGCCGTGTGCAAAATTTCACATTCCTAGCCCCAGTAGTTTCGGCTGTACGTTGATATGTCAGTCAGTCAGTTCTCCTTTTATATATATAGATTTAAATGTACACACGCCTACACGTCATTCTACCCCAATCTGTCAAATTATTTCAATGAATTTTCAACTTTATCACAAGAGTATAAGGTTCATGTTCGATTGGGAATATTTCACAGATTGGGGCAGGTTGATGTGCTGGCGTCTGTACAAACAATTGGCAAAACTAAAGTCAACCCGAGGTTCGTCTTTGGTAAATAGACAGCAATTTGGTAATTAAGTGGCAATTATTTACTTTATGTAGGTACTTAATAGTTGTTTCCTAAATTCTGACTATATTTAAGTACTAACATAACAACTAGGTAAATTTTTTATTGGTAGTTTGTCATCACCAGTCTTGTAACATTTTTTTTCTTTTGTGTCTTACATTCTTATAATTCTTCAGCATTTGTACATTTATAGTCTGTTACATTAAATTGTATGAACAGTCAAAGAAAACCTAACGTTTCCCCAAACGATGTGGAGACTTTGAGGCTCCATTGTCAGTGCCCAGCCGGGCCTCTAATAGATTCAATTATTACTCTCAATCACCACTCCTTAACCATCACCATCACTATTGAACCAACAACATCATCATCGCAGTTGCTCATTTCTTGATTTCAGACTATTAATAGTCAGTTTTCTTATTTGCTCACATTTTATGAAATCACTGCAGATTTGGTAGGTACAGTACCTATCCATGACTGCTTAACGCGAAATATGAATATTATGTAAACAATTGCAGTTGTGGCATGTCCAGCGTCCTTTAGCTCATGTAACCACATACACACACATGAATTCACACACTGACACACTCAGAAGACATTGCGTAAGAAAACAACTTTTTGCATAGACAAACGGTAGTAATTTTTATCAGTGTTCTGATTATCGGAAAAGGTACCTACCACCTACCTAAATACTAACGACATTGTCATGAAATAGATACTATGTAACAGATAACTGAGTTTTAAAACTTAGTGTGGCAGACAGGGAAGCATTTCACTTATTAAATACATAAACTCGAAACTCTAATAAATCCAAGATTACAAACGCTTACCTTTGCCACCGCAACGTAAAAAAAACCAGACAATCGACCTTGCGTTTAAAATAATTAATGTTACATTATTTCGATAAGCACATTATAGGTTAACAATAACTTTTATAGGTGAAAGGCAGCGGAATGTTTGTACGTCAATAGCTGATGTTACTTTAAAGCAGTGGTTTATTTAAAAATTAAAACTATTAAAATGTACTGAACAGTGTATGTAGGTAATGCAAAACTGTTAAAAAATGATAGATGAATATTATTTTGATAATGGCTAGTGATCTCAAACAGGTTTGGTACCAAACACAAGGTTCAAAGACACAACAATGACAAGAAACGCCCGCATTCGATTTCTAAATTCAACAAGCGCAACTCACCTGAGCTAAATCAGCTTCTTTGTTGTACTTCATTGTGAAATACATAGACAAACTCAAAAATATTAACTTCGCTGTAATAGCTACAGACACCACTATTAAAAATGCGTAGGTCATGATTATTTTTCGTCTTGTTTGAATTGAAATTGCACACGGTCGTGAGTCGCCTTACGGTGTTCAACCAAAACTGCACGAGAACTACTTACCACATAGCGTTTGTGTTGATTTTTTTATCAAAGTCAGCCTCAGCGCTGTCGAGCGGCGACGGTGACGGGTGACTCACGAGTTAACAGAAGCGTCTTTAGTTTTCAACATTGTTCATTGGCTTCCAAAACGTTCAACAACTACGTAACGTGAACTTGTAACGTTAGTAACCAGTCGTTGTCAGTATGTCGCCCCAGAATAGAGTGGCGTAATAAACAATGGGAAATATCTATGTGGTTTCGCTTATCTATTTGATTAGAAAATAAAAATGATAATTCGCGATTAGAAGAAAAACGATTGATAGATAGATTCAGAAAAGCTTGATCATTAATCCGGAACATCTTACAGTCAGAAATAGGTTTTCAAGCTCCGATTTAGCACCCTTGAGGCGCGCGAACACAACGCGCCGTCTACCCGGGCATGCTCCATGGTCGGACAGCGAGTCGCCCATTACTCGTCACCCGCATGCCCACGCCTATGGTGGCCGGAGATCGTCTTGCGACGTCCGTCGCCGTGGGCGTCCAACACTGCGGCTGGGGTGGAGGGAGGATGCTGTCCTCTCCCTCACGCGGCCCGCCTCCTCCTTAGAGTTGGTTACTAATACAATTAAATATAATAAATAAGCAGGTTGCATTTTTATTGATCAAGAACATAAAGAACTAAATAGACAGTAAAAAATAGAACTTCACAAACATTTTAAGTCGGGTTTGCGTACGAGTACGTCAACAATGCTTCCTATTATACATTGCGTGCTGCGACCACACAATAGCATTAGTAGATTGTCCATGTTAAAAATTATATTATAGTCTATGTCTCCGCAATAGGTACATCAAGTTACGCTTGACACAGCTGTATTACTGCGCTATTGTTATTGCAAAACGGTCACGCAAGTAGCTATTTGTGATTATATCAAGACGTTCATTAAGCTCAGTAACAAATTAAATGTTTTTAACGCGTTGACCAGTGTTTCAATTTAAGTTCAAGAGTAGGCAACAAATAGGCGGAGACCTCTCGCCCTCTGCATTGGTTGAGACTATGCTGCGGGGCGAGACAGAATTGGAAGCAGTCACCTCCTGCGAAGCGGTTATGCTAGCGAAGGAGGACGGTGAACATGTGAGGGAGAGGACAGGTGGAGGCACCACACGACCCAGCCGCCGCGGGAGACGCCCACTGAAAAGACGTTACGACGTGATTTACGGCCACTGTAGACGCGGCCATGCGGACAGCGAGTAATGGGTAACTCGCCGTCCAATTATGGACCATGCCCAGGTTTACTGCGCGTCGTGTACCACGCGCGGGATTGTCTAAGCTAAGGGTAACCATGACCCTGGAACGTAAATGGCTATCAAAGGAACACCATGGATTTTAGTCAGTACGAATCTAACAATCCCTTCCAATCCATCCTGGGCGGGGGACTCATTTGATGATTTTACAAAGATAGAAAAGGTAGGTAAAAAAAATGTGCACATACACTAAAAGTACTTTATTCTGGTTATAATATCAGACTGATTTCACATTCTTGATTAATATTCACGCACAGGTCGTAAAGACTCAATGACAGAAGTAGCGACTAACAAATATCCTCTTCGCGGACATTAGCATTCCTTCGGGTTGACTCTCCGTGAAGGTTGCTAGGAAACAATTGATATTGTTACGAGCTGGGTATGAGATAGATTAATGAAGTTTAATTTATCAACCAAATATTTTTTATTGGAACAAAACACTTATATAAACACGCAAACACTAATAGTCGAATACACTACTAAATACTATTCACCACCACTTGTCACTTTCGAGTCGCCTCAATCGTAGTCAAAACCAGACTGATTCGCCGGTTTGAGAGAGGATGGTGTGCTGCATAATCGGACAATGCTGTGGTGAGTCCACCGGTCACACTAGATGTTTCTAGAACATGGTCAAAACTTCTGGAAACACCTATGGACTTCACACAGTCCCATTGGAACATTTCAGAACCATCTCGAAACATTTTTTTTTGCTCATCCAATCAGTCTTCCCACCCAGGGCAGAGCGGGAGGGACTGTCAGACTCGTACTGACTAAAATCCACGGTGTCCTTCAGTAGCCCTTTACATTCCGGGGTCACGGTAATTCGTAAGTACCTCGACCCCGGCAGGCTTTGGCCCTCTAGAGGGCGGCCCCGTCATTTTGCTGACACTCTTTGAGGCGCGCGTGGAACACAACGCGCCGTCGACCCGGGCATGGTCCATGGTCGGACAGCGAGTTGCCCATTACTCGCTGCCCGCATGCCCGATTTCGAAACATTTAGACTAATTTCTATAACTTTGAAGAAACTTTCAGGGCAATCTTCAGTAGAATTGTTGAGAACTTTGTGGAAATTTCGAGAAACTTGTATCAATGTCACGTTTCTCGACTTACACCACTTGCGTTACAACACTTACGAGTATGTCGACCGCAATGAGAGACATTGGCTACGGCAGTTTCATACTAACAAGTAACAAAAAGAAAATATCAACACAGGTACAGACCCTAGTTACGAGTGAACCAAACAGTAGATAAATTTATATCTAAGGAGGTAAATGTATAGCTAACGTAACGTTCATGAATATTCAAATAAGTACCTTATCATAGAACCGGTTAAGAATTGAATTAACAGATCGTAAGTCAACTACAAATTAATTATAATACTTAGATTATAGAATATCCAAATTCCTAATAGGCCACTGAGAATTGAAGAAAAAAATTTAAATGTGTGCGTGGCTCTGACTCACACATTTATAAAAAGTGGGTTCACGGAATCTGGACATATTAAAATCAAAGTTATAATGACCCAAGAAGTACACATGGCCGTGTAGCACCTAGCTACGTTAGCTGGCTGCTCTATTTTAGAAACAGGTTAATGAGACAATACAGTTCAAATATTACTAAGCTTTACCTCTTTTTTAACACTTTGTGCGCTGTTAAAATAAACAATGAAATAAATAATAAATAAATAAATATTCCACAACTATCACACAACGCCATCTAGTCCCAAGCTAAGCAGAGCTTGTGTTATGGGTACTAGACAACTGATAAACATACTTATATATTTCTAAATAGATACATATTATAGATAAATTGCACCCAGACACAGAACAAATGATCGTGCTCATCACACAAACATTTTTCCTGGGTGGGAAATCGAACTCACGACCTCCGGCATAACAGTCAGGGTCACTAACCACTAGACCAACACGTCTGTCAATGTCAGTGTCAATTGTCAAATCTAAAAGGATAATTAAACGTAAAATAGGCCATATAGGTACCTATAATTTGGATATTGGTTCATCTAAAATACGAAGTGTATTTTTTTTTATTTAGTGAATATTTCGAAATCATTATTATGAATAAACTGTACCTAGGAAGTTTTTTCTAAAAACAAAATTTGATAAAGTTCGTTAGACATTGATGGGTTGGTCGCGGGACTCACGAATTACCGTGACCCCGGTACGTAAAGGCTATCGAAGGACACCGTGGATTTTAGTCAGTCAAGTCTGACAGTCCCTCCCACCCTGCACTGGGTGGGAGGACTCATTTGATAACTTTACCACGATAAAAAAACAAAGACCGTGATGGGTTTCAGATAAATAATAATATCTGACAATTGATTCATAATCTTTTTCAACACAAATCCTTAATGGAGGTAGGTACTATCTGAGATTTCGTTCCTACTTATTGTTGATAAGATACAGTACATATAGAGGAAATATTTAAGTAGCTCTTAATAAACAAAAATATGCGTTTGCTGTTAAACAATAAGAACACGCTGAGCGTGGCCAGTAGTACGTGCCTAAAGCTTAGTTTATTGTATACGAGTGCATATGACTGCATAGTATTAAAACATATTTTATTGTTTCTAGTACCGATAATTTTTATTTGACCTCGAATTCATTTATAGTGATTGCCTTTAGTACAGGTAAAATAAATTATTTCCGTACCAACTTATTGTCAATCCAGAATACTTAAATAATGATCTTCATCAACCTAATGTCTTGTTAGCAGTGTAAATTACATGAATATGCTCTTGAACCAAGAACGCCTACGCAGCGCCGCCATGACACGAGTGCCGCCGTGACGTGACACAAGCCACACCGACGTCATCTCCAATCTCTAAACAATGTTATCAACATTCGCAACCAAATATTCTTGAAGGCCATTCCGGCAATTTAAAGTGGCAAAAAGTGATTATTCACTAAGTATGCTATGTTTATTTTGAGATCTGCTCTGTTTGTTTTTTATAACCGCATACTACAAAATTGTGATATTGTGGACAACATTGAAGATGATTAGATACGAACAGTAATAAGATCTTTAGGAAAAAGTAATAAAGTTAAAACATTGCGTGCTACGCAGCAGCTAAGACTGCTACGAGTATTACGAATGTGCGTAGCAGGGTTGCTATGCGTAGGCGAAATGCTACGCAGTGCTACGAGTCTATTCCCGAGGGCGCGACAGTGGAATTTAAACTAATTAGCAACACATGTTACAATACAATAACTACTTCTCTCTCTTTATATAGATCTAAATTATTAATGTCAAAAATATTGTATAATATCAATATACATGACAAATCTGAGAATGCTTGTTGCTATAAATAATGGTACAAACATATACTACTACCACCACCAAACAAAGATGAAATACACCAAAATATGATGATTCAAAAGTTTGTATCAAACAAGAGTTAAGGTAAATAAGTAATTGTTAACTTCTTGTAGAAGTTTTTGTTATTTACGTGGATACACAATCAAAGACTTGAACTCGTACACCAGATATTATATTGTAAATAAAGTTACAGAATAAAGAAAAGGTACATGAACGACACATTGACGAATGTGAAAAGTCATTCTAGATTCAAAATCAATTACTCCAGAAAAGAACCAGAACCATAAATCAAACTGTGACTGTATTAAAAAAGGTCAACATTCAACACTTCCCCTCAATCACTGTTTGAACTCAGACATCACCGCTGGCTCAGTTGGCTTAAGAAAAACCTAAGCCCAAGTTCACAACACAGAACTTATGTTTAGGAGCACACAAAGATTTAGTTAGTACATCAGCCACCATTTCCTGAGTAGATAAATAATTCAACTTGATTACATGATTATTCACAGCCTCCCTAACATAGTGGTACCTGATATCTATGTGCTTAGTCCTCCTATGAAACACTGGATTGACACTAAGTTTCTGAGCAGACTGATTGTCATTAAACAAATCGACGACTAATCCAGAACTACCAGTCAATTCAGTAACCAAGTCCCTAATACAACGTGCCTCCTTAGCAGCCTCACTAAGAGCAACGTACTCAGCCTCAGTACTTGATAAACTAACACATGTTTGTTTTCTGCATTCCCAGGAAATGGTGTTTCCCCCATACTTAAAAACAAACCCCGAAAATGATTTTCGGTCGCGTACGTCACCGCCCCAGTCCGCATCTACAAACCCCTCAACTTTAACATGACCCGACCTACTAAACACAAGACTACCGTTTTGAGTTCCTTTAAGATACCTCAATACACGTTTCGCAGTCCTCCAGTGTTCCATAGTATGACACGTATTAAACTGGCTTAAGTACGAAACTGCATACGTAATGTCTGGCCGTGTAAAAACACTTAGGTACATAAGAGAACCAATCAATTCCCTATACGGAACATTACCTTCATCTAACACACTCGTATCAGTAAACTTAATGTTTGGGTCCAAAGGAGTCTGGACTGGTTTGCATTCCGACATACCGAAACTGTCGAGCAAGCGCTCAATATACCTCGCCTGACAAAGCTTAAGAGTTTTGTTCGTCCTGTCACGCTCTAATGTGACCCCGAGAACATGCCGCACCGCACCTAAGTCCTTAATCTTAAATGGTTTACGTAAACTCTCTTTCAGCTCTTCAGCCATGCGTGCATCATTGTAACACACAATGAAATCGTCGACGTACAAGGCAATGTAAACAACTGACTTACCATTTCTTTTGTAGAAGATACATTGTTCAAGTTGGCATTGAACAAAACCTGTCAGCAGAAGCACATCCTTCACCCTCTGATACCAAGCTCGTGAAGCTTGTTTTAGTCCATAGACTGCTTTTTTTAATCTGTAGACTTTATTTTCTCCACCAGGTGAAATGAACCCCTCCGGTTGAAACATAAAAATTTCCTCATCTAAATTACCATTTAGGAACGCCGTCTGTACGTCCAGATGGTCTATATCAAGATCCATGACTACGGCTATCGCCAACAACAGTCGCAACGAACTGTACCGTACTACCGGTGAAAACGTCTCAAAATAATCTTCACCATACTTTTGGGTAAAACCCTTGGCTACTAACCTAGCCTTATACCGGGCTATCTTCCCCTCGGCGTCACACTTAATTTTGAAGATCCATTTGTTCCGAACCACATTTTTGCCCTTAGGACGATCCACCAACTCCCAAGCCTCATGCTGATTGAACGAATCAATCTCCATCTGCATAGCTTGCTGCCACAAGTCGCTCTGCCCTGAACCTAGAGCTTCCTTAACAGTGCGCGGTTCAGCTGGGATCGCATCATGTGCGTACAAACCCTTAGGTTGTCTAGATCTAAGATTGTACCTCGGTTCCGGAGGTTCTACCACCTCCTCAACGCTATCTTCAAAAAACAAAGTGTCGTCGCCGCCATCATCACCGCTCGCTGACACAACCGGTTCAACATTCCTCGTTACCGGCTCTTCAGTGACAGATTCCCGAGCTGCATCACCAACCACCTCACTCTCAGGCACGCTTGACTTCCACTCACTGTTGGAATCGTCAACTTCTTCCCCTGAAAGAAATATTTCTATAGTGGGTGATCCGTGTCCAGTTCCTAGCTCTTTGGCTGGAAACACACTTTCATTAAATTTGACATCACGACTTCTTATAATATTATGTGTCTCAGAGTCATACAACCTGTAAGATCTCCCATTATCTTCATAACCGACAAAAATATATTTCTTACTCTTAGGTTGCAACTTATTTCGCTTAACGTCATGGATATGTACAAAGGCCTCGCAACCGAAAATCCGTAAGTGGTCATATTTTACCCTATTACCCGACCAAACCTCTTCGGGCGTTTTCCCACCTAATCTACTAGATGGAGACCGATTAATAAGGTACCCGGCAGTGTTAGCCGCCTCAGCCCACATCTTGTGATCCAAACCCGCGTGATACAACATACAACGTACCCGTTCCAAAAGAGTTCTGTTCAACCTCTCCGCCGCACCATTCATTTGGGGCGAATACGGAACAGTGACCTGATGCACAATACCCTTTAGTCTGAAGAATGAGCTTAGCTCTTTATTTACATACTCCGTACCGTTATCACTGCGTATTGCCTTTACCTTGGATTCACATTGTTTTTCAACGAGCCTAACAAAGTCCATGGTGACGCTAGCTACTTCGCTCTTATTTTTCAAGAAGTACAAGAATACTTTCCGCAAGTGATCATCTAGAAAAGTTAAAATGTACCGCTTACCTGAGTGGGACGCAACAGGAATGGAACACAAGTCTGTATGCACCAGATCTAACCGCTTTGCCGCTACGTCACGACTAGATTTCTTGAACGGAAATCTTATTTGTTTTCCAAGAATACAAACATCGCAATTATTTGTAATTTCTGCATTCTGAAAATCAATAACGTGTGACAGTGACTTTAAGCTGTCATAACTCAAATGACCCAACCTATGGTGCCAAGACTCCTTTGAAACCTCTTTATTTACACTACTTAAAGCTACCGCGTTAGTATGCAGTTTGTATACCCCGCCAACAGACCTAACACTAGCTATACAAGATTTATTTCTAAAAATCTTACAAGTAGACTCAATAAACTCCACTCTAAGCCCTTTAACTGCTAAACTATTTACAGACAGTAAATTAACACTCATTCCCGGAATGTACATCACTTCTTTAAGAGTCAAATCATAATCTCCGAGTTTCAAACACACATTACCGATACCAACACATTTCAAAGTCTGTCCGCTTGCCACGTTCACCTCTACACTTCTTGTAGAAAAATCGTATATCCAGTCTCGCCGTCCCGTCATGTGACTCGACGCACCCGAGTCTACGTACCACGTGTCAGCCAAGAACCGAGTCGCAACCATCGCAACCTTTTTCTGGGTACACTCCTTCTTAACATGACCAGACTTTCCGCAGTTCCAACACCTCGGCTTCTTCTCTTGGCGCCTCTTACCAGACCTTTTCTCTGACTTATCAGCAATCAGGCAATCTCCACCTTTGCAATTATCAGACCACTTCGTATTCTGTAGCAGTTTAGCCTTCACGAAGTCACTGGTTAGGTCGCTCACACTACTCTCCAAGGCCATGATCATTGGATCAAACTTAGGAGGTAATCCCTGAAGAATAATCGCCGCCAGGAACTCATCGTCAATCGGTTTATTTACAGCCGCCAACTGTTGCGACAACGACAAACATTCGCCAACATATTTGTCCATATTACCACCGAAGTCGTCTAACTTTACCGAGCACAGCATCCGCAACAGTTTTAATCTCCTGCCTATGCCCTTATCGTCATACGCCTTCTCCAGGCTCAACCAGGCATCCTTACTTGTCTTCGCAGTCATCACGTGGGACACGCATGAAGCGTCCACTGACAGGCAGATCTTAGCCAACGCCCTTTCATTCTTACGCCGTTTCAGCTCCGGATTGGACTTATCGCCTTCCGGATACCCGTCGATAGAACACCAAAGGTCGTCATGAATAAGCAGGTTTCTCATATTAAACTTCCAGAGGAGGTAATTGTCTCGCCCTTTCAGTTTCTCAATACAAAGCCCACTTACGCTTCCGCCTCCTGCAGACATAGTTGTCAGGTCTTGTTCGCTCATCATATCTTAGTAAAATTCCACTTCTTTGCGCACTCTGGGCCCATAACCCTGTTAACTTCTTGTAGAAGTTTTTTTTATTTACGTGGATACACAATCAAAGACTTGAACTCGTACACCAGATATTATATTGTAAATAAAGTTACAGAATAAAGAAAAGGTACATGAACGACACATTGACGAATGTGAAAAGTCATTCTAGATTCAAAATCAATTACTCCAGAAAAGAACCAGAACCATAAATCAAACTGTGACTGTATTAAAAAAGGTCAACATTCAACAGTAATATATTAAAATAGCCTTTTTCATCGTTGTAAAACCATCAAATAAGTCTTCTCTTACTTTACAATTAGCATATGTCGGAAGTTAAATTATCGCTACGCAGCCTGTATTGTCTGGTTTTCTGTCTTCTCCTCGTCGTATTGTTGGTTAAGCGAGGGATTGCCACTCATGCGCACGATCGCATCGTACAACACTACCTGAGGTTGCAGACTCAAGCGGGCATTAAGCACAGACCCCAGCGATGATAGACGACGATCATTCTGGAAAACATAATTATAGGTAATTAGAGAACAGCCAGGAGGAGTCACACAGGAGGCGACAGGCAGACTTAGAAGATGGGGGCCAACTGGACGTAAACAACGACCCTCTTTGGCAGTGGACCGCTGGACGTTATGTGTAGAGGCCTTTTCCCAGCTATAGGACGACACAGGCTAGAACTATCAGTAAAGAACAATACATTGCTTGAATCCGGCACTGGGCCCTTTGATGGAGAAGAGACTTTAATCGCACCATTCCCGTGTGTTCTAGTGGGATCATTATAGTTTAAGCAAGTAAACTCTAGACGTACTACATAACAAGAAGTTGTTATTGCATAGCGCCTGTAACTTAATGTTCGCCATTTCAATGAATGAAATTATGCTATACAATTTTGACAGGACTTGAGAAAAGTAAAATACCTCGTAAAATATATGGGGTCGCGGGACTTACGAATTACAGAGACCCTGGAACGTAAAGTGCTATTGAAGGTCACCGTGGATTTTAGTCAGTACAAGTCTGTCTGTTATTTTTTAGCGAGAGGGATCTCGCTAAAAAAATAAATACACCATGATAAAAAAAAGTTAAAGGTAAGTAATTAAGTAGTTTAATAAAAAAAAAACAGCAATTTAATTGATTTTCGCGAAACGGTAGCGCTGTTTGAAACTAAGATCTAATATACAGTGCCATTTTATTTACGTAGGCAATGTGTATCCTACAGTTAAATTAATTATACTCGTATCAATCAATAACTGCTCCCCGCGGTTTTGCCCCGCTGCTCGGTTCCTTTAAATCGTAGCGTAATGTTATATAGCCTATAGCCTTCCGCGATAAATAGACTATCCGACACATAAATATTTTTTCAATTTGAACCAGTAGTTCCTGAGATTAGCGCGATCAACGAAAAAAACTCTTCAGCTTTATAATATTAGTATAGATTAGCTTCTTTTTTTATCGTGGTAAAATCATCAAATGAGACCTCCCACCCAGGGCAGGGCGGGACGCACTGTCAGACTCGTACTGACTAAAATCCACGGCGTCCTTCAAATGGTGCCCTTTACGTTCCTGGTTTACGGTAATTCGCACAGTCCCGCGACAGTATAGATTAACTTAGCTCTAAAATAACCATTTAAAGTTTTTGGAGTAAAAGTTTTTATGTGGAGATTGCGAAATGGCAACAGGAAACCAAGGTGGGTTTCCTGTTTGAGTTGGACTTGTTGTAGGAGTTTTTCATTGTTTCCATCATAACAGAACCCCAAGAAATGTAAACATTTTTTTCATTTTACTTTACCGTGTTCCGAATTCCATTAAAGCTTATTTTTAACTTGATCACATGTTTGAAACGCGTGTTCCCGAATCTTGAATTTAACCAATTAACTTTTATTTATCGCACCAGATACAACATAATGAACTTCACACATTTACCTAATGTTAATTATTGACAAACTTTACCTATCAGTATTGCTCGTAGCAAGATTGCTACGTAGTGCTACGAATTTATTCCTGAGGGTGATGCTGTACAGACCACCATGTTTATTTATCATATATAATAATCAATTGAATAGAACGATATGCAATTACAATTATTTTTAAACTGCGGCAAAAGGAAGCCTGCTTTATAATTATACAAATTATTAAAGAGCTATACATTTAGTACATCTCCTGGGACTACTGGGAGCTTTTATCATTTAGAAATCAGTAAATAAGTAGCAGTTCTTTGCTGTTACATACATTGTAAAATAGATTTTAATGCGTTAAGAAGTAAGATATAACATCCGAAATGATCTTCTTTCACTAGAAGACTACAACAGAAGTGATAATACCTATATTATAAGAGTCTAGACAAATGCATCCACGTGGCACTATTTTCGTTTTATAAGCCAAAGGTATCAGATTTTATGTTTGATAAGAAAATTTACACGTTTTATATTCTGCGTAGAAAAAGAAACTTCTATTAAAATAATTGAATATAGGGAAATCGTCTGGACTTGAATGTTTTTGGGTATAAGTAGCCGATATACTTAGTGTTTAGCTCAGAATTTAGCTTGAATTTTGACTTTTCAATTCTGTACGACGATGATTATGTATTGTCTTATTTCTTATTATACTATGTATTGTAAGTAATTATTATTTCTCACATGAATCGTATCATTAAACCTAGAACACGAGTGGAGCACATCTAATTATTTTTCCCTTTTCCAGAATTCTGTATCCGCATCTTCAGTTTCTACAATAGTTTATTTATAAACTTTAAATCTAATGTTATGATAAACTACGAAGCTGCTACATAAAAGTCGTGGGACGCTCGTGGGTGGTGTGACCAGCTTGTTGACGCAAACTCTGATCCTAGGCTAAAAATAAACTCAACAACGTTGGAACGTACGTACGTTCCAACGTCAATAATTAGTTCGTATAGCTTTTTGACGTTTTGTAAATAATTGGTTCGTATTGCTTTTTGACTACTGGCAACACACGTGACTTGACATTCCCTACGGTCCTGATTCATGATGATTGAATCACGAGCGTAGCAAGTGATTCAAGTATTTGAATCCTAAGCGACGCGAATGATTCATGGCCCTCGATATTAATCCGTTTTTTTCAAGAGCTGCTGATACGATACTTTATACTATGGCCATCACACACGCCTACGTTTGGGACGCGATCGCTGGCGCGCTCTACATATTTATGTAGAACAATTCTGTGATAAGATTTTAAAGCGACAATATTTTTTTTCAGATTTATATCAATATCATATGAAAATAAACTCCAATAAGAAACTAAAACAGGTAAAACATAACTGTTAACATTTATTAACAACTTAATATCAGACTTCTAGTGAGTTTTGAGAAAAATCAGAAATTGTGTAGCATTTGACTTTCTCAGGCTTGTTATTTTACTCGCTCATATCCTCTACCCTGTCCGCATCATTTTTACAACAGCTAGGACAAAAAGAACCTGATTTTGAGGACAAATCCACTTGTTACAGGTGTGACATTGTTTTCTGGTGGACTTATTGTGCACTCTGCCACAAAGAGAATATTGTCCCAATGAGACTAGTATAATATTGAGGGGTTAAGCTTGACATGGTTGTAATTCTCCCACAACCCAGTCAGTTCTGGGTAATGCAGATAAAACTTGGGAATCAGACTTTCGATGAATCACTGATTGCATTAAACGACTGTCAAAGATGTGCAAATGACACGAGGAATCAATGGCCTAACGTGCTTTACCAAGTACGTTGGTAACTCAGTTTTTCACAGATCAACCTTGGCAAGCGCGGCTTAGCCTTGCATAAAGACCTGTGCGGCTGTTATGATCTAAGCACAAGTTCCTCAAGCTAACAAAATAATTATGGAATCGCAAAAAAAAAGAAACACCCTGATATGACCTTTGTTTCTAAATCCAAAAGCCAAATCCAAAAGTATAAATTTGAAATAATAATCATGGTAGATCGATAACAGAATAGAAAAAATATTCTACATACCTTGCTTTTAGTAACCTTCACTGTATATATTAAAGATCCAATTAAAAATATAGCATTGATAACGAGTATAATGCAAGCAACGATCAAGAACGCCATTTGGGAACACTTTTTATTTTTATTTACGTACTCTGACGTCCTAACCCTGCCTGCTTCGCGTTAACAGTGATTACTAAGCCAAACACTGTGGTCACACTTTATTGTTCTCCAACTCGTCAATGAAATCGTCGTAAAACGCACGGCAGTTAGGTAAGCAAGAGATGTTTTTCGTCGTATGTTGGAATTGTATCTGATCCTGCGTAGCGTTATATTATCAATATTGGCATGCAATATCAAGCAAAGTGTTAATGATTTCATAAAATAATTGTATCCGTTTAAGTGATAAAAACGTTAATCTACAGATTATTAAATTTTAGATAAATAATTAAAAATCGATCGTTTTCTTTATGGAACTATTGAATAGGTTGTTTTTTTTTCTGCCATCACGAAAAACTTGCCCCAAATTATTTTCGCTGCAGCTAAGTTTTTGTCGGCTGTAAATACATTTATAATAATAATGCGTTTACGAGTATACTAGTTAATTTCAGAAGCAAAGGTATGCTATATATATGGTATCCGCTATACAGCCTAATTATAAAGTTATGAAGCCGCTTAACCGCTATGCAGCCTAATTTGAAAAATAGTATCATTTAATATTTTTGTATTTAACAGTTTCACTTCAATAGAAATAAAAATAGTATTCTCGAAAAGAGTATTCTATTATTAAAATTAGATAATACTAATCTATATTCTATATTCTGGTTTATATGCAAACTGCCAACTGAATGCACATTGATGGTAGCTTAAAGGTTATAAGCATATTAGGGCAAGTATCTACGTCAATAATTCTTCAAGAGTATATTTGTTAACAAACACTTACGGTACTCTGTGTGGACTAATTTTTGAAGTACTTTCTGATGGTTTCAAAGTGACAGGGCCTCCCCGACATTTATTTATAACATAATCTAAGTTTATAACACAAAAATCCTTTGACGTGCTAGAATGACATTGTCAGGAAGATGTCATTGGTGCTACTACTCGAAAATATTTTGAAGTATACTGAAATGAGAACCTCGCTATTCCTTTTTTAAAACGAAATTGTCGCGTTTTAGTCAAAATGGCCTACGGAGCACAACAAATGGCCAAACGATATATGTACAATTACCAGTTTCCTCAATTACTCATGAAAAATGAAGAGACAACAAATTATCTATTTGTTTTTTTCCACTATCAAGTAAGCTGGGGTTTCCACCTTAATCGGATGATAATTGAGGAGATAATTGACATTAGCTCCTAGCGATAAGACATGCAATAAACTTAAATACAGTTTAATTTAACTCTAATGTATGTACAGATGCCAGCAGGTCAACCTACCCGAATCTGTCAAATTTTACAAATCGAATGTTAACCTTCCAGTATTGTGATAAAGTTGAAAATCTATTAAAGAAGATTGAGGTAGGTTGATGTGCTGGCGTCTGTACATTAACTTGTTGACATTCGTATTTTAGATATTCTACATGGTGCTTCATTATTTGTTTTCTTAGAAAAAACATTATAAGAATTTGATTTATTTCTCGTGACAAATGGCATTACCACACACTAGGAATTGCTCCTGTTTCGTGTGTGTTTTTACAAACATTGAAACTCTTGTTCCGTGCGGGAATCGAACCCGCGACCACAGAGTACATTGAATAAAATGCCCGCGACACGCAGTGCAACCCCTGCGCCAACCATGCAATCAATTATAATACAATTTTGCGTTCTATAGGAAAAATTCACCACGTATATTGCCGAAATGCTCTCTATGTTATGCTGAGTATGTTACTTTCCATTTAAAATCCTACTCATCCTCATATACACGATAACCGAAGACGTGTAATATTAAGACGTCGAACACAGTGGGGTATTGAGGAAAACATTAAATTGTTGGCAGTAAGTTACCCAGGGGTTGCGAACGTGCGCCGGGTAGGCACGATGATGTAACGAATGGTCCCCCGGTTGGCAACCACGACTCACTTGTTGCTAGGCTGTCGGCCACACGAACGATTCAACAGGTCGTCGAGACGGGAACATTTGGGGCGGCACAAAGAGAAATTACGCAGTCGTAAGATATTCGGTATTCTCGAGGTTTAGGAGTTAGGAGGTTGTATCGTGGTCGCAAGCGCGATTGCTGAGCTGTCCTCGGTTCGATTCCCGGGTCGGCAAAAAGGGCTATTGGGTTTTTCTATAAGAATTTCTCAGTAACTAACAGTCCAGAGTTTGGATGTTGCCGGTATGATACCCCTGGATAATCCCACGGGTCGCGGGACTATTTTACTAGTCCTTCGGGTCGCACTTATCCGGGGTCGGGAACAATCCCGCAGCCCCGAGGTACACTCAAACCACGTCAGTGTCAATGTTTCTTATCTACAATGATAACGTTATCTAATTTATAATGATTTTACGAATAATACATGAGTGCAGTAAAATTTTCGAATTGTTGATGAAAACCGCATTGAAATCTGGTGCCTAGACATCACGACCGGCAAAAAAAGACAATTTAATGTATAATATTATATGTAGGTGGATTGTGTGAGGAAAGATAATGAACGTTAAAGGAGTAAAAGATGCTTTGACGTCTGTCAGAAGAGAATGCAAGAAGAAATCGTGTTGCGCCGACCCCAAGCAAATGGGATAAGGACAGGAAGATGTTTCATGTAATATATAATATTTATTTGAACAAAGAAATATAATGCACATAAATAAAGTAAACAGGTAAGTACAAAAATAATATCGTGATAAAATGGAAATGTTATCTTTAATTGTTATCATGTCAGCACATTAATTTCTCGTTGTTGTTTTCTTAATTGAATATTTTGTACTATTATTGTTGACATTTTTTTCCTTATGGATATACACGACTTTGAGTTGCCATAACCAGTACCTAAATACCGTAGCACTTATCTTGAGTTTTTGCACTACCTAACCACCGCCATTGATAGATACCATCGTCTTATTTAAGCAACAGGGACATACTTTAAGCGTGGAGATCAATCTGCGGAAACCAGCCGGATATACAATACAAGGAATAAGTTTTCATTGTGTTTTTCCGGCGTTTATAAAATACTCCTAATGATGTAGGAATGCCCTCTGTCGCATGCGAGACGAATGAAAAGTTATAAGCATTATCAACGTTAGCATTTAATAATGTAAATTTACCTATTGGATTAGCTACGAACGTAAACGAACACGTCAATTTCTGCAATAATAAAATTGATTAACTTTTCATGAAAAAAAAAAAGAAATGATGGAATATGAAAGAACAATATAGGTAGGTAGGTAGGTAGGTACACAAGCTTACGAGTACAAGTGAGAGCAACATGAATAAACTCAAAATGTATACAACTGATGCCTAGAAATAGGTCAGGCATGACGTAATCTATCTCTGAACAAGGTAGGTACGCAATTATTGATGTCGTTTCATGGAAATTGCAGGCGTTATTAAAAATCAATACTCTCGCTTGAAATATTGTTGCGATGGGGAGCAGAGCTGAACGTAATGCTTGAAGCGAAGTAATACCATAGCAACAGCCAGTTATTAAATTATCTTGCCATGCATAACTACTTTATGAAAACATTTTCAGATTAGTTTTACTTAATTCTTCCGCAATAGCTTGAAGTTGATAATTTTAAGACAAATTATACTCTACCTACATTAATCTTCACTTAGGTATTTTAATATGGTGCTTCGAGATACATTGCTGATTTTAGATACTCGTCTCGATCTTTTCTTAATTCCAGACCTTTTTCAATTTTTTATTCTCAAGAGATACCGATCTCAGTGTCTAACAATTCAATTCATTAGCTAATTGTTGAGTTGAAAATAAGTCACCCTTTAATTCCGGCGAGAGCTGGATGACCGGGTGGTGTCTGGTGGTAGGGTGGTGAGCGGGCGCTGGAGCCCTCGCACCGCGCGGCAGCCTCCGCGAGCCACCCGCCACTCCGCGCCGAGTAGCCGCCGAGTGCAGGCGCCTGCGACTCATATCCACGCCGATACTCGAACCAAACTCGCTCACCGACTCACCGCGCTAAACACGGAAACTATCACTTTCGCTCCAGATGACAATCAAGTTTCAACCATGATAACACTGTGAATTTGTTAGTGTGCTTCGTCCGGCTACAGCATCACGGCAGCATCGCAAGGTAGGTGAGTTTATTTGATCTATACTTCCATGGTCAGAATCAAAATCGAGTCTACGTGTCAGTTCCGAATGCTAAGTGAAAGGCAAACTCTTTGTTAAATTACGTGGATAGGTTGACAACGAGTTCTATAGAGCATCTCGAAAAGCACTTACTTTCGATCAATGTAACAGGATGTTAATTAAAAGTCATCAGTTGTTAATTGTTATTAAAGTAACGCGCGTGTTAATAATGCGTGTTGTATAAATGTTGCTTGTTCCACGCATTACTAACTGTTCGTATTTTGATTACCTTTGCGAATTATTTAATCTGCTTACTTTAAGGTATCATTTTGAACATTTAACACTGACCTACATTCTCGATACAAACATATTAGCATTTAAGTCCTTGATATTTAACATGCTTGAAGATAGTAGAACATTTCCCTTTAAATATACGGGCATGTATCTCGTTCAGTTAAATTGCCACGATTACCGATTCACAGTTTATACAGTGAAATTTAGCTACAAGTGAAGTGTGAATTTAAAAGTATACTTTAAACAAGCAATATGTCAAAGTAACGTACTTAATAGTGGCAGTAGCATACAATTATAAAATATGCGTAAGTTTATGCATTTACTAAGGTTATTATAGTAGGTAGTACAAAAACATTAGTATAGTAGGTATTTGGTGTAGAATTGCATGCAACAGGTATAAACAAACTAATTAGTGTTACATTTATTATTTGAACCTAAATGCATTTTCTGGATATTTGTCTTACCGTGTTACACAACACCATTTTTTGTATAAAAGCATTGCCTAATAAAATATATTGCACCTGAAACTATTGAATAAAATAAAACGTTCAGTTAGTTGCGGTAATAAGTTTTATCTATACAGTTTTAATGCGTTACCATAAATCAACACGCCAACGTAACATTTACATATTACTGTAATACTATTATCCAATTTGTTCGTCTGTTAATAAGATAATGAAACACAAACAAAATTTTAATTATAAGTACATGTTGCGTGCATCTCCCTGACAACTTTGTAACAGTGGATAACCATCGTAGTCAACTTATTTTTGCATCGATTTATTCTACATTAATCACAAAAATAACTATCAGACATTATACATATATTATTATGTACGTAATACAATCCAGCAGTACCTATGTATTAGATTAATCATGTTTTTTTCAAAATACACCTAAACTGTAAACAAAGTTTTTATTTAATCTTTTGCATGTTTATAATCATGATCTTCAACTTATTAGATATCGCTAATATCAAAGGGATAATAAAATAATCGTGGGACAGATATACATAATTTATTGTATGAGAATTAAATAAAAACCATAAATTATTGAAGAACAGAAGGCCTTTAAAATTAGATTAGTACTTAGACAAGGTTAGCAATTATTTTATTTGTATGTCTGAAATTTAGGCAATATTAGAAGTATTCCGTTTACAGTATTTGTGTAGTATTGATTTCCATATTGCACGTGTGGGTCGAAAAGCCCCAAGCGAAGACTTATTGATAAGCTGAACGCGATAGTCTTTTTGCCACGCATGTTAATACTATCATTATATATAACAAGCTATATGCTTCATAATACGGTGTGCGTCACGTTTTTCGTCTACGTGGAGATGTAATACGTATATAATACGAGTATACCGCTGCAATCGCACGTCCTACTACAATGAGAGAGAGTAACATGCACTAGGTTGCGTTCGGTTCGTCCTTCGGATTATAACCCTTAATATTAGCAATTATAATTGCCCCGGATGATCTGATTAAGTACTTGGTATAATGCTTGCCTTGGTGGATGCATAGAGTCCGATAAAAAATTGGAAAGTTAATGAATATTACCTATAATTGTTCGTAATGGGCCAAACCATTAACCGTAACTTAGATGATAACTTACGCATAAATCTAATCCATAAGTCCAACGAGGTTTTTGTCATAAAACATATTTTCTCCGTCAGGAATTGCTCTTTTTCACTAGACATGGCGTTGACAGGAGATTGCTTTTCTTGTATAATTATGTTCCTAAGGGCAAGTACACACTGCCCGGGTCGACGGCGCCTTAATTGTGTTCCACGCGCGCCTCAAGGAGTGTCAGCAGAGTGACGGGGCCCCCTGTAGAGGGCCAAAGCCTGCCGGGTTCGCGGGACTCATGAATTACCGTGACCCCGGTACGTAAAGGACTATTGAAGGACACCGTGGATTTTAGTCAGTACGAGTCTGTCAATCCCTCCCGCTCTGCCCTGGGTGGGAGATCTCATGTGATGATTTAACCACGTAAAAAAAAAGGGCAAGACACACGGTCGCTGGACTAACGAATTACCGTGACCCTGGAACGTAAAAGGTGCATTCACAAGGTGCATTCTGCTACCCTTTCTGTCCCCATAATCCCTAATCACATCTTACGGCACAGACGGGAAGTGAAATGAAATTGATGGGCAATTGAACGGGTCTCGGTATTTTTACACATGAACAATTACGATAACTGTTTATCTTATTTAGTTGCTTCTAGTCTATTGAACATTTTTTTAAAGACCGTTTGTCTTCATATATTTTTAGGGTCTTTCGATAAAGAATTAAGTTAATACGTAGCAAAAAGCCTTTTATTTGGCATCCGATTATGGTCACTTACTAAATATAATCATTATGACAATTGTGTGGTATCATACATTACACAACTGTGTGGTACCAACCACACCAGCCTGATTAATTATTATAATGTTGTAGTTGTTAAACACCAACTCTTCTGTCAAAACTCTTCTGCTGCTATGTAGAACTCTACAAAACAGTGCAGTTTAGACCTAAGTAGGTAGTGGGATACAGGTATCTCTTTGGAAACCTAAATATTCAAGAAACCCTAACCATCTCTAGTTTAGCCTGTAAATGCCATCGATTGCACTATGTATCGTACAAACCATCTGCGAATCAATGAAATAATACATTGTTCGATTAAAGACAATCAAATACGTATTTTGCAATGACTTGAAGAAACACTGAGATGAACTGATTGCTCTCCATCTTACTGATACAATCCAGCTATCACTTGTTACGTAAAAAAATGAAGTAATCTATGAAGTAGTGCTTGGAACCAAACAGCATAAAAAACCAGTCACTGTGCACTTTGCAATTTTTAGCGCAACAGGTTATGGATATAAATGTTGTTATTGCGAGCTCTATCGATGTAATTTATGTCGGCACCAGTTGCTTTGCTCACCCCTAGGGAAAGTCGATTAATAGTTGCATTAATTAAGATAAACTCTAGTGTATTTATTTATTTTCATACACCAAGAGTACGAAGCTTTAATCGAACTTGTTCGTACCTAACTTACTTGACGATGGACATGTGAGCAGTGTTGTTCCCAACATAAATATGATATTTCATAAATAAAGATGACTTCTAAGATCCTTTCTTTTGGAGTTCAACCAAATTACTCAAACGAATTGAAAAACTTATGCTACAAGTTTAATTTTAGGTAAGATGTAGGTAAGGTATGCCAAAGAATAGAAGTGCATCAGGAATAAGAAGTGTTTGACTCCTTTCTAAGAGTTATAGCATTTAGTTCTAGTGTAGATAGATAGGCATAAATAATAAAATTAAAATAAAGATTTTGTTTATGGCCTGTTCTGCTGAATTAAGGAATCATAATCTTCATCTCAGAAAATGAACAGACTTCAGCATCATTTGATCCATCAGTGAATTACTTTCATACTAGATAGTTGTAAGAGATAATCATCACATTGCATATCACTCTATAAATAAAACAAAAACACACATTTCCGCATCGTTTGAGCAAATACAAAATTTTATCAAATCCAAGATCTAGTGAGCGCGTGAATAATGCAATGTGATGTGAAAGTACCGCCTGCACTATATTATAGCAAGGTGCTTTTAGTATCAGCTATTACGTGCTTATCCCACTATCTGACTACGTTCAAAAATGCACCGGTAGGTATGTCTTGGCATTGCTAAAAGTCTGTTTGAAGAGGAATAGTGATTTATTATTGTATGTATATGCAATATATAAAATGTTGTGTCATATTTTGTGATGAGCGTACTTTAATGGTAAACTGTTTAAAGGCTAAGTAAAAAGATCCTTGGATACTTATAAAAAGGATCTACGATTATTCTTATAAATAACTATAAAAAAAGTCGCAGCAAATAAAAACTCCCAGGTTATGCCTTGGGGCCCGCATAGTGGCTAAAACATTAGTAGATTTACATCTGAAAGTGTGAGTACATATACATGTAGGTATTGTATATGCCGCCAGTGAGTTATACGTCCGCCAGTCATGTAATCCTTTCATAATACTCTGCTGTTCTCAATCGTTTTGTCAGAATTAATGTAGGTTCATCTACAATCGAATTTCGAAGTCTAAAATATTTAATTCAATGTTTTTAATCAGAAAGTTAAAGTGTTTTTAAATAAGTAAATTGTTTATTTTGTAAATAGCTATATATTTACAATAGTAATATCTTAACAATTAGAATAGTGCACAGTTGCTTATTTACCTGAACTAGGTTGAACCTGTGTTTCAGACTGTACAGTGCAATATTTTTCTTTATAGAATAATAAATAAATTGTTTATTTTATAAAAAGGTACATATTTATAATAGTAATATCTTAACAATAAGACTAATGCACAGTTGCTTATTTACCTGAACTAGGTTGAACCTGTGTTTCAGACTATACAGTGCAATATTTTTTCTTTTTAGAATAATAAATAAATTGACCTATTGTACAAAAATTGACCTAAAAATGAAAAGAATCTTTCCGCAAAGACATTCCTGGTGGCATAAGAAGAACTGCATACTATAATTATCATTCTTTCTCTTATTACTATTGTCAGCATTGTATGAGAGCCATGAGAGAATACGAGTAGTATGCTGCTTTAATACGACTTGTAAAATGAAATGCTGGCGGACAGTTAGTACGTTATAGGATTAGATAGGATAGAATCATTATACGGTTGTTTTTTTTTACACGTTGCCGTACTCTAGGAATATCTCCTGTATCGTAAGTGCGTTTGTAAACATAGAAACTCCAATGCACAATCATCCAGACCCGAAACAACTACTTGCAGATCATGCAAATATTTCTTTCGTGCGGGGATCGAACCCGTGTCACGGTGTTGCATAGTAGTTGATCGCTCAGCCACTGCGCCAACCGTACCGTCAACATGTTTGTTACATTCTCTTTCAATAAAAAAATACTGAACGCTTTTGGACATTAGTACCTTCACAGCTTATAACCTGGATTATGACATAGGATACTTTACCCGCGTAAAACGCTTCCGTGGGACAATTATGAAACTTCTCGCGGCTACTGCCGCGAATTAAGCTAGTATTTTAATACTTGATATAATTAGCTAATGTAGTTCTCAAATATTTTGTGTATAAATAATGACTTATAAATACAATTAGGATCCCAATAATACAATAAAGATGACGCTTTATTTTATAGAAAGTGTGATTCTTAATCGAACGAATAAAAACTCTAAACTCGCAAGAGGCTCTGCGGGGAGGACGGAAATGCTAGCGAAAGTAGTACCTTCACTTTCAGCTCACTTACTTATTAGTATGTAACCAACATTATTTACGAGTACCGCTGGTTGTTACCGCCTCAACAATATAATAATAATAAATAATAATAAACTTTATTTCACAAAAAAAATATACAGATTTCACAATGTAAAATAAGGACAGTTTAAGAGAGCTTTGGTAGACAATACAGTACAATCCAGGAAGAAAAACTCTGTACACAATAAGGGAAACCCTGCCTCTCAAACTAGGTAACCTGTATCTTGAGAGACAGTGATTCGGCCTAAAATTATTGCTATAATTTATTAATAGCAGACTGTGTCGATCTACCTTAGCGTTAAGGAATATTATACCGAGAAATATAATATGTTTACATTCACTTGATAATTATGTGTTTGTGAGTGAGCATGTATGTGTGTGGGCGCGGGTGTGTGTATGCGCGGGTGTGTATGTTTGTGTATGTAATTAGACATTATATAATAGATAGTTAGACGACATATTTGAGTAACGACTCTGTATTCATGTAGTCCTGTTTCAGAAGCCATTCCGTAAGTTTTGATTTTATTTCATGTTTATTTAGATCGACTATGTTTAGTTTTTTGTGAATTTGTTTGTAGATGTATGTACTTAGTGTGTAGTATTGGTGTTGAGCGAAGACGGTTTTGTGAGGGGTGCTAATGGGTAATTTCTTCCTTTTTTTAGGGTCAGTAGGAGGCACACTTCCGTGTTTTCTTAAGATGGACCGCAATATAAAGAGCTGGCGAACAGAAAGTACTTGTGAGTCAGCGTATAGTGTCGTAGTGGGATAGCGATAAGGTTTGCGAAGCATTACCTTCAGCACGGCTCTCTGCGCTCTTTCAATCCTCAGGAAACAGGTTTTGTTTGCACCACCCCATATTGTGATGCAATATCCAATGACAGATTGACATAAAGCATAATACACCATCTTCAGGGTTTCAGGCGCTGCCGAGTCCCTGAGAGATTTGAAAGTATGCAACAGTTTCATAGACCTAGCCGTGACAGCGTCAACCTGTTTGTCCCATCGTAGTCCTCCGTCTATTTGGACACCCAGATATTTCACATTATCTGTTCTTGTGAGTTTTGGACATACACAATGTGGGGATTGTGTGGAACAGGTGTGAGCTGTTATGGAGAATGACTTTTCAGGTAAGTTGTTTCGTCGAATGGCGAATGGAATGTACGAGGTTTTATCGCAATTTAGGGTAAGCAAGTTTGAGTTGAGCCACGTCATGATAGTTGTTATTGCCACTTCAGCGTGGTTTTTAACACTATCCCAACTTGGTCCGTAAACTATGACTGCGGTGTCGTCTGCATACGCGAAGATTTTAGAGTTGGGAATGATCAAATTACACAACTCATTGACGTATATTTGGAAGAGGGTGGGGCCTAGAATGCTTCCCTGGGGCACACCGTAAGTGTTATTTATAATTTCATCACTTAGATGTTCTCCTATTTTTACTCGTTGGGTTCGGTTGCTGAGATAATCTTTAAAAATTTCGAGGGTGTTTCCGCGTACGCCTAGGAGTTCCAATTTAGATATAAGTTTGGGAACAGAAACTGTGTCAAAAGCTTTAGATAGATCCAAAAATATCCCGAGACTTTTAACACCACTGTCAAGCTTCCTCGCAACCAACTGTGTTAGATCGTGAACTGCATCCTCAGTTGAGATTCCTGATCGAAAACCATACTGATTATCTGCTATGAGCCGATGTTTGTTGAGGAATTTTTTTAGAGCATTGTTCAAGATCCTTTCCAGTATCTTAGAGAGCGCTGACAGGACTGATATGGGTCGATAATTGTTGACACAGCCTCTGTTCCCTCCCTTATGAATTGGATGAATAACAGCTTTTTTAAGCGCATCAGGAAAGATGCCTTTTCGAAGGCAGCAATTGAAAATATACGTCAATGGTGGTGTCAAGATCTGCCGACAACTCTTTAACACTAGGGGAGATATGCCATCCCAACCTATTGCGCAGTCATTTCGCAGTTGCAGAATAAGTGACTCCACTTCTGTTTCATCAACCTCAAGTATCACAAGAGAGTTGGCAGGGTTGGGTGCCGTATTGTGGCTTAATCTCCTGTGTAAGTTTGTAGGCTGATGAGACTTGGACAAGATTTTTTCAGCCAAGCTCGTTCCTATATTGCTGAAAAATCTACACACAAATATAATCAATCGATGGAAGGCAGTTCCTTGTTCCTTAGCTTTAGTTCCTAGGGCCTCAAGTCTGCTATTACAAGTGTCAAAATGGTTTATCATTGATTTCTAAAATTGTTCATTATGAAATGTTTAGTAGTCTACTAATATTGGCATTATTATGCCTTCCCAACCACTGACTCCATTGAAAGAAATGGCATAGAATGGCAATGTCGTACAAATATTTTTTTTGCTTTTTACAAACTTCTTACTACTTCAGTTTGCTTATAACTCCAATACTTAATATACACAAATGAAATCTTTCATAAATGAAGAGAACCAATGATTGACTAATGAATTTAGCAGATTGAGAAATTTTAGGAAATTGACAACCGGATTGTATTATGCATGTTGGAATGACGAATTTATGAAAAAAAATGTCTGTTGGACAATATTTGTCTGATTGATACAGAAAACGTGAAGCTTGTGCTGACGTCACAGGTACAATGTAGTTGTCGCAGAACTGTGGGTGTTGCGTCGCAAACGTCTGCTTAACCTTTGCACACTGTAGGCGTGACGGGTCTGTATATACTAACCTTTATTAAGTTACAATATCTACTAAGTACCTACACGGTCCGAAACAGGGTTGACCTAAAATCTTAATGAAGTTTCTTCTGTGGTGGATCGTGAAAGAATAAAACTATGTTGACGTATTTGGCACAATCTCTATTTTTAACCGACTTCCAAAAAGGAGGAGGTTCTCTATTCGACTGTATGTATTTTTTTTTTTTTATGTATGTTCACCGATTATTCGAAGACGCCTGAACCGATTTGAAAAATTCTTTTTTTGTTTGAAAGGGAATACTTCCAAGTTGGTCCCATAGAAATATTGCCATGATCTGATCACGAACTTCGGAGATATGGAACGGAACTCTTCAATAATAGACAGCAAATCTGTCGTGATTGCTGCAATCGCTTGGATGTTTATTGTTTACACAACATCATAACATAAAATCACGCCTGTATGCTCTGAGGGGGTACGCAGATGTGTACAGTGTACCCATATTTCGACAGTTTAGTATGTTAAGTTTCATTTTATTGGGGATAAGCCTATTACCATGAAAAATATTGTTAATAATAACAATGTAAAATAAATGCATAGCAAATATTTGTATAGGATATTACAACTAATAAAAATAATTGAGAAATAAAAAAAACTTTTTTGCAAAAAATAAAACCGACTTTAAAAACACAAGATTATGTCATGCTCACTCAAATGTCTCGCTGATGGTGGCGCGTGTGTCGGATCACTTAGTTCCCTTCAAAATGGTTGAGCTGAGTGATGCTGATTCATGTGTCATGTTCGTGAACGGGCGCTGTCAGTCGTGACTGGTCATCTCTTAACAGCCGCGGTTTATTTTAATTATTTATAATTTTATTGAATTGTCTTTTTTTATATGAATTTCCTATGGACACTTTACTTGCTACATCGTTCTCACATAATGTACCATCTCAAGATGAATGATGTAACAAAGGTTCTGTTATAATTTTGGCGATTGAAAAAGAGTGTCCATGGAGTTTCTTGCCCGTTCTTCTCCATAGAGATCTACGCTTTGGAATGGGCATCTACAGTACTTTCACAAGTTTTAATGTCTTGTGACTGGGACTGTAGCACCGTAACTACACACATCAAAAGTGTCTAGGGATCAACATATATTTTTGCAATAACTTTTCTCCTGATTGATATTATTTAAAAAAAATTTTAAGGATTCATCAAATAAAGTGTTTTCGTTTGTCACAGTAACGATAAACCAAGTCACCTTTGCATTAATAAAGAAATTTGCCATTTTCCTAATAAAGGGATTTTTGACATTTGAACCACTAACACAAAAGTTCAAAAAAAAGACTGAAATAACAGTTTTCTTTAAAATTTTATTGGGTAACTTAAACAATTAATATTCCGTGTTTCTACCGCGAACACTAACAACACAAGAACATCGGTTTGGCATACTCAAAATGAGTTCATCCAAATCACGCTGTGGAATGGCCGCCCATGTTCGTTGCAACAACAAAAAAAGGTCTTCTTGCGACTGGATACCCTCCATATTCGGCAGAGCTCTTCTCTGTAGCATATCCCATGCATGCTCAATCGGATTCAAGTCTGGCGACTGAGCAGGCCAGGGCAGGACATTGATGTTAGCTGCGGCGAGAGTCTGTCTTACAACTCTTGCGGTGTGCGGTCGTGCATTATCATGCATTAACTGAAATAAGGGACCGATTTGCACTTGTAGAGGAACGATGACGTCTGATACAATCGTCTCAGCATAAATTTGAGCGTTGAGGTTGCCTCTGATCCAAATCAACTCAGTTCTTCCGCCGATCCAAATACCCGCCCATACCATGATGGTTCCACCACTATAAGGATGGACTTCCTGGCAGGATTTTAATCGCTGTTGGCGTCCAGGGCTTCTCCAGTGTCGTATACGTCTTGTATCCGGTCTCATACCAAAACGAGACTCATCAGAAAAGCACACGAAACGCCATTGTTCTTCTGCCCAATTTCTGTGTTCAAGAGCCCATTGATATCGAATCCTACGATTGTGCATTGCTATAGGTGGTACCCGTAGCGGTCTTCGGGAATGAAGGTTCACTTCATGCAAGCGGTTTCTGACTGTTTGGTCGCTAATTAAATTCCCTGAAGAGTGATAATGCACGACCGCACACCGCAAGAGTTGTAAGACAGACTCTCGCCGCAGCTAACATCAATGTCCTGCCCTGGCCTGCTCAGTCGCCAGACTTGAATCCGATTGAGCATGCATGGGATATGCTACAGAGAAGAGCTCTGCCGAATATGGAGGGTATCCAGTCGCAAGAAGACCTTTTTTTGTTGTTGCAACGAACATGGGCGGCCATTCCACAGCGTGATTTGGATGAACTCATTTTGAGTATGCCAAACCGATGTTCTTGTGTTGTTAGTGTTCGCGGTAGAAACACGGATTATTAATTGTTTAAGTAACCCAATAAAATTTTAAAGAAAACTGTTATTTCAGTCTTTTTTTCGAACTTTTGTGTTAGTGGTTCAAATGTCAAAAATCCCTTTATTAGGAAAATGGCAAATTTCTTTATTAATGCAAAGGTGACTTGGTTTATCGTTACTGTGACAAACGAAAACACTTTATTTGATGAATCCTTAAAAAATTTTTTAATTAATATCAATCAGGAGAAAAGTTATTGCAAAAATATATGTTGATCCCTAGACACTTTTGATGTGTGTATTTTTAAACTATTTTATTTTACTTTTGTCTCTTGACAATTCAAAAGTGCCTGTAAATGGCCTACTTGAAATAAATTATTTGATTTTGATTTTGATTTTGATTTTGATTTTGACAAAAAAAGTGAAAAATAACTTCAGAAGTAAGTCTAGTCAATTGTTGACCGATTTTCAAAATTATTTTTTCATTGGAAAGAGTATACTCCCGAGGTTAGAAAGAGTATACATGGTGACAATGGGAGCACCCATTGTCACCATGTCAGGATCTGATGATGGAATCTGGAAGGTAAAATTCCTTAACGGTTAAAAGTCAAAATCAAAGTCAGAATAATAACTCAAGTTATATGACGTAGTTCACCAACGATATTTAGGTACACTAATAAAAATAGAAAAAAAAACAACCTACTGATCAGATGGGGTATCAAGACAGAGGGTTTTATAAATTACTAAATGTAACTAAAAGAAAATGACAAAGTTAACTTACTACATACGTACTAGTGTCCGACCGAAGGTTCGGTTTCGGTTTCGGTATCGGCCGAGTTTCGGCCAAAAATCAAGTTTCGGCGGCAGTTTCGGATTCGGCCAAAATTGGCCGAAACTTTTGCCGAAACCGAAACTGATTTCGGAAGTTGTCGTGCACGCTCGTCTAACTTCACTAACGCTTTGGCGGACGCTCGCGCTCGCGGCCCTGTTCGGGAATTGTCGTGCGCCGTTCGGATAGCTCCGTAGCAACAAAACTTTTTCACCCGACTCAAACATTCTTTAGAGGTTGTTTTGATGGAAGTGATTATTAAATGTAAGTTTTTGTTTCGTTTCTGTCATCATCATTTCAGCCATAGGACGTCCACTGCTGAACATAGGCCTCCCCTTTAGATCTCCACATATACCGGTTGGAAGCGACCTGCATCCAGCGTCTTCCAGCGACCTTTATAAGGTCGTCTGTCCACCTTGTTGGTGGACGTCCTACGCTGCGCTTGCTAGTCCGTGGTCTCCACTCTAGTACTTTTCGACCCCATCGGACATCTGCTCTGCGAGCAATATGGCCATTGCGTAGTTTCCCGAACGCTGCCCAAGCGAGTTGGATTCGGCGGTTGACCTCTTTCTCGAAGTTGGACCTACCTAATTGGACTACTTGTCCTAAGTAGATATATGAGTCAACAACTTCGAGTACCGAGTTTCCAACAGAGACTGGGGTGGCCACAACATTGGCATTTGACATAATTTTCGTCTTGTCCATGTTCATTTTCAAGCCCACCCGTTGTGAAACTCGGTCGAGGCCATCGAGCATCATGCTGAGTTCCTCCATCGACTTTGCCATGACTACGATGTCGTCGACAAACCGAAGGTGAGTGATGTATTCGCCGTTGATGTTGATGCCAAGTCCTTGCCATTCCAGGAGCTTGAAGGCGTCTTCCATTGCGGCAGTAAACAGTTTCGGGGAGATAACGTCCCCCTGTCTTACGCCTCTTCTCAATGGAATCGCCTTCGTGCTATGCTCCTGTACTCGGACCGATATGGTGGCGTTATTATACAAACACTTCAATACCTCGATGTACCGATAGTCAATACGGCATCGCGGGAGTGACTCAAGCACCGCCCATGTATCCACCGAATCGAAGGCTTTCTCATAGTCCACAAACGCTAAGCATAATGGCAAGTTATATTAACTTGCCGCAGCGTATGGATGTGGTCCATGGTACTATAGCCTCTTCGGAAACCGGCTTGTTCGGGAGGCTGGAAGTCATCAAGTCTGTGTTCGAGATGGTTCGTGATAACCCTTGAAAACAGCTTATAAACATGACTCAGAAGCGTGATGGGTCTGTAGTTCTTCAATAGGCTGTTATCACCTTTTTTGAAGAACAGCACCACCTCATCCCTGCTCCACGTTTCAGGCGTTTTGCCCTCGGACAGGACGGAATTAAAGAGTTTCTGGAGGACTTTAAGTACCGGTGTTCCACCCGCTCTCAGAAGCTCTGAAGTGATTCCGTCCTCGCCCGGCGCCTTGTTGTTCTTAAGCTGCTTCAGGGCCATCCTAATCTCGTACAGACTGATGTCCGGGATATCTTCGGTATAATGTCGGGACAGCTTGGCTCTTGGATCTCCTACCAAGCTGTCAACAGGCTTGCGACCGAAGTGTATAACTGTCCATAGAACCTCTCGATCTCGCCTAAAACCTCTGCTTTGGTCGACGCTATGCTGCCATCCTCCCGTTTCAGCTTTGTCATCTGGCTTTGCCCAATAGACTTGTCCTTTGCGAACACTTTGGAGCCTTGGTTTCGCTGTATGGTCTCTTTAACACGATTCGTATTAAAGAGACGCAGATCGATCGAGATTCGTTTCTGTACTTGAATGATTTATGTAGTTAATTAAATTAAATAAATATTGAGTCAGTAACTTTGTTTTGTTGTTATTAACAAATCAAGTTACATATTAAAAAGAGATTGTTTAAAATGAAAATAAAGTTTGTTTAAAATATTTGTGAAGTGTTTATTTTGTTAAATTACGTTGTATGGGTAAACTTATTTCAAGTTTTACCGTACAATGCACCAAATTTCAGTATTTTAAGGAATTCTTTACTTGTCCACGTGAGTTTCGGTTTCGGTTTCGGTTTCGGCCGAAACTGAAGCCACTGCCGAATATTCGGTTTCGGATTCGGTTACGGCCGAAAAACCAGTTTCGGTCGGACCTTAATACGTACCTTTTTTTTATCGTGATAAAATCATCAAATGAGTCCTCCCACCCAAGGCAGGGCGGGAGGGACTGTCAGACTTGTACTGACTAAAATCCACGGTGTCCTTCACTAGCCCTTTACGTACCGGGGTCACGGTAATGGGCAAGTCCCGCGACTCCGGCAGGCTATGGCCCTCTACAGGCCCCGTCACTATGCTGACACTCCTTGAGGCGCGCGTGGAACACAACGCGCCGTCGACCCGGGCATGGTCCATGGTCGGGCTGCGAATCGCCCATTACTCGCCGCCCGCATGCCCGCGCCTACGGTGGCCGGAGATCGTCTTGCGACGTCCGACGCCGTAGGCGTCTACCACTGGGCTAGGGTGGAGGGAGGACGCTGTCCTCTCCCTCACGCGGCCCGCCTCCTCCTTCGCAAGCATCACTGCTTCGCAGAAGGAGGCGACCGCTTCCCACTCCGTCTCGCCCCGCAGCATGGCCTCGACCAATGCCGGGCGCGAGAGGTCTCCGCCTATCGCCGTCGTGAGGACACGGCGGTGCTCTGCCCAAGCGGGGCAGTCCTGCACCGTATGCTCCACCGTGTCCTCCGGACGATCCTCGCAGTTGTGACACCCAGGCGTTTCTTCCCTCCCTATCAGACACAGGAACCTCCCGAAACTTCCGTGTCCGGTGAGGACCTGCGTCATGCGGTAGGTCAGGACGCCGTGACGCTTATCTAGCCACTCCTCAAAGAGGGGTCTTATCGCCGCGATTGCGGCGTGCCCGAATACATACGTACCTACGATAATTTATACAAAAAATTGAAAAATAAAAAACTTTTTTACAAAAAAAAAACCGACTACCAAAAATACAAACGCCCCACCTAAAACCACTAAAAAGAGAAAAATAAACTACTATTTATCTATTTCAGAAAACAAAAATGCACGTATTTTTCAAACAAATTAAATAAAAAACTTATTACCTACCAATTCTAAATCAACTTACAATATTATTTTATTTAACAAACAAGATATTATGTATTTACAAACAACCTATAATGATTTATTTACAAAATTACAATGTGACCATTCTTGTCTAAACCTAATTAGCTATAAATTTAATTATAATATTTTTATAATGTTGTGTGCTAGGCACCTACTGATCTGTTTGAAGTCGGTGCCAAGCCAAAAATAAAGAGAACAATATAATACACACAGGGTTATAATTAAAAACATCTAATATTTTTATCAATAAACAAATAGCAACCTACGAACACGTAAGCGACTATCAAAAATACAAAATTTATCAACAGCACTATAACGCATCAAAACTTAATTGCATTCAAGACGACCGTCAAAGACTGCCTGCTCGTGCCTGCCCGTTTGGGTTGAATCGCTCAAGACTTGCCGACCCACGATCGCGCGTTCGGTCGCAAGCGCAGGGTGATTTGGTGTGATTTAGATGTAGCGTGATGGCGTGACGGGGCTAGACGTGCGTATCCTATCGAATACCTATTTGGCTTGGCACCGACTTCAAACAGATCAGTAGGTGCCTAGCACACAACATTATAAAAATATTATAATTAAATTTATAGCTAATTAGGTTTAGACAAGAATGGTCACATTGTAATTTTGTAAATAAATCATTATAGGTTGTTTGTAAATACATAATATCTTGTTTGTTAAATAAAATAATATTGTAAGTTGATTTAGAATTGGTAGGTAATAAGTTTTTTATTTAATTTGTTTGAAAAATACGTGCATTTTTGTTTTCTGAAATAGATAAATAGTAGTTTATTTTTCTCTTTTTAGTGGTTTTAGGTGGGGCGTTTGTATTTTTGGTAGTCGGTTTTTTTTTTGTAAAAAAGTTTTTTTGACATTTGGTGTTCTTTTTTGTTAGCTTCACCAATCAAAGTTACAATCAATCAATATTTTAATAGATAGGTACTTACTTGACAGGTTGATCGAGCTTCTACTTTCGTATGAAGTTAAAAAAAAGCTACTTATATATTTCTTCCAAGTATACAATATATATATTTATAAGTACCTTTCAGTATAGTGAATTTTAATTAATGATATTTTAATAGTACTGATAGTATTGACATCTTATTTTTGTTTAATAATACGATATATCTACTATCTCCTCAGCATGAAACCTTGCATGGGTGAGATCACCCAAAAATGCCAATGTTTCTCGGTTCTGTGCTTCTTTGGTCCACAAAAGACAGTCGCGCCAGTGTTCTTCCTCTAATTCATTTACCTAGTGGTTCCACAGCGTCGTTTCAGTCTTGCCATTTGACCTGCCCACTTCACTTGATTTTTTGGACGTAGCTCAAAATTTTAGTAGCCGGATGAAGTCAAGAAGTCTGTCTAAGGGCTTTTTTTTATTTGTTATATCATCAAATGAGTCCTCCCACCCAGGGCACAGCGGGAGGGACTGTCAGACTCATACTGACTAAAATCCACGGTGTCCTACAATAGCCCTTTACGTTTCGGGGTCACGGTAATTCGTACAGTCCCGCGACCCTGTGTAAAGGCTTGGGGCAATATGATACTAAGATGGTAGGGGAGAATACAGCAATTTAAAGATTGTTATCAAAACGATATCTATTAAAAAAAAAAAACGACGGGTTGCACTCTGGGAGTGCCGGCAGAAGTGAAAACTTGAATAGTAATTGTTGGAAATATCTTGTGAACAGATTTTAGTAAAACTCGCAAAAATGGTTGACTTTTTATTTCAATAATTTTCCAATGTGACGTACATCTTTTATAAACAATGTTACCTAGCAACGAATGTATCCAGCATACAAACTTCTTTAAAAGTAATAAAGTCACACGAACATTCACGCAAGCGCCCTGCGCCGTCCTACGCTTTTTCGGTCAGGGTCACGTGTCCTGACGCGAGTTTAAGATTTTATACCCATTACAGAAAAGTGCTCAACGCCGCTAAAGAAGTTTTCACTTCAAAAAATGTGTTTAACCAAATAACCATGGGCGAGCTATTCCAGCCGGATTCGCATTATTCCCTCAACTAGAAATCCAATCTAAGACCGTTGATAAGATAGCGCTAGACGTAGCCAACAATTATTGACGACGCCTAGGCTTATTGAAAAAGTAACTCAATTGCTGCTCTCGGCTTCTTCGCACTTTATTAATAACTAGCTGTTCTCCTAGCTGTTCACCCGCTAGGTTCGCAAATGTCGTAGTGTGATGTTAAATAGCCTTTTTTTTTTTTGCGTGGTAAAATCATCAAATGAGTCCTCCCACCCAGGGCAGGGCGGGAGGGACTGTCAGACTTGTACTGACTAAAATCCACGGTGTCCTTCACGAGCCCTTTACGTACCGGGGTTACGGTGATGGATAAGTCCCGCGACCCCGGCAGGCTCTGGCCCTCTACAGGCCCCGTCAATTTGCTGACACTCCTTGAGGCGCGCGTGGAACACAACGCGCCGTCGACCCGGGCATGGTCCATGGTCGGGCAGCGAGTCATGTTAAATAGCCTTCCTCAAGAATTGGGCTATCAAACACAAAAAGAATTTATCAAATCAGAGTGGTTCATGAGATTAATGCCATCAAAAAAACAATCAAATTCTTCAGCTTTATTAAGTTCCAGGTGTTTCCCGACATTTTTTACCGGTAGAAAGCCTCATTGGTTCTGCGTGATATACTCTATAAGGGGGATGAACGTGGGAAGCCGCGGGCAAAATCTAGTATCGTAATGAAGTCAGTTTAATATTAAACGGATCTTGTTACGTTTTTTATAGGCATAAAGACAATAAACTAATAAATGAATCGAATTAATCTTCATAATTATTTATAAGTGTCTAGTTTTGCAACTATGTAATAACTGGATTGACCTTTACTGATATAAAAATCTTTTAGTGGGTGATTTTTAGGAAGCAAACATTTTCGCCGCTAGTGCGAAACAGTTTCTTTTATTTTTTACGTGGTAAAATCATCAAATTAGTCCTCCCACCCAGGGCAGAGCAGGAGGAACTGTCAAACTTGTACTGACTAAAATCCACGGTGTCCTTTAATAGCCCTTTACGTTCCGGGGTCACGGTAATTCGAACAGGCCCGCGATCCCGGCAGGCTTTGGCCGTAGCCACTCCTCAAAGAGGGGTCTTATCGCCGCGATTGCGCCGTGCCCGGGCGAAACAGTTTCTAGATATAGTTTTCCAGCAACGGGCTAATTGATCTGACTAACTGGAATCAGTTTTTCCTGTACCATCGAGAAGTTGTGGGTGTGAGGTGTTTTTTGTAAACTCTATATAAAAATAACAATAGCTTTGAATGCATTTATCTGCATAGAACCATTTAACAAACACGATTTACGAGTATAAATAAATGAGTCACGATCAACATAAACCTATTAACATACCTACGTCAATTGCAGGGTTGGCATGATTAAAACAAAACACATGTTTAAAACAATGTTCAAACAGTTCGAATTTAAACCATGTTTTTATCACACGTAAGTATTACATTAAAAAAAAGTTTTAAGCGTTGTATAAAACAGCACATAGATAAAATAAACAATAGATAGTAAGTATAGACAATTATTTAAAAAAACAACTGTTATTAACTGGCATGTATTAGCTTAACCAGGATATTATAGTAATAACTTAATATATTATCTACCTATCTATAAAAAACCCAAAAAAAACCCTGAAATATGTATATCTGCAGCAAGGTAAATATTTTTAACAGAAGTTGTGTTATCTAATCACTTTGGCTCTGAAAACTGTTACCTAAACACATGATATACAGGTTGATTGGTAATTCGGTACATTTTTTGAAATGAGTGATGTTAGAGCTAATTTGCAATAATTTTAACGACGACAACATGGGTTCAAACTGGCTTGTTATGTAGATAAGGAACTTTAAAGTGTTGTTTTAAAAATCACAACTCTCGGCAAAAAAAAATGCAATTTAGGACTAGTCTATTCATGGAATTCACCCAAATACCAGTAAACCTATAGTAAACTGAATAAAGATAAAAAACTCGCTTCCTATAAAATACTGCGAGTTAATTTTATTGACACAGAAACAGCACAGTTTTATAATATAATTTACAAATAATTTCACCCCCATTGCTTGGCGCCTATTGGTCGTAGCGTAATTTTTCATAGCATGTTAAAGTATCGTAATAAATAAAAATAAAACATTCAATTGATTAATTGCACAATCACACAACTTCCTTACTCCCAATCGTTCCTTCCTTCCGACCAATCGCATCCTTGTTTCCGTATCCGTCCGTGACAACTTCACGACAGTCACACAAGAACTCAAAAATCGAATATGGCGCGCGCGCTGCTTTGCCGGCTATAAAAATCATAAATCATCATTGTTCGAACAAACCTACCTACAAAGACCTATCAATAACTCTGTGAAGTGAAGTGTTTATTAGGAGACGTCTCAAAAGCTGGATTGCATTGGTGTGGCGCCCCGAACAGCAATAGTTTGCGAAGACTCGTGAGTACCTCCATAACAATCCTAGTTTTCCCCGTTTCCGTGGTTGTGCGACTTAAGAAACGCCTACGCTTACTACAGTCCTGTCGAAGACCATTATTTATCATTAACTCCAACATAGCATATAGCCTTCCTTTATGAATTGCTACATCCAACACACAAAGATTTTTTCAATTCCATCCAGCAGTTCCTGATATTAGCACGTTCAACCAAACAAACTTTTCAGCTTTATAATATTACTAGCGACCCGCCCCGGCTCCGCACTGGTGCAAGCTCTACTATAATATCCGTGTTTTATACATATAAACCTTCCTCTTGAATCACTCTATCTATTAAAAAAAACCGCATCAAAATCCGTTGCGCAGTTTTTAAGATCTAAGCATACATAGGGACAGACAGACAGCGGGAATCGACTTTGATTTATACTATGTAGTGAAGTATATTAATATTAATTGTTTTCATATGTAGTTGCTACCTTAGGTTCTAAATCTACATATAAATGTAACTTACACCTTAAAAATAAAGGAACATGTACTCAACGTGGCAAAACAAACTATAGAAATTCAATTAAAAGAAAAATGTTCATTATAACCGCGACCTTGTAACTAAAACGCCAGAAAGTAATAATTGCATGACCACAATAAAATTACTTAAATTGTTTAATATTTAACCAGCTGATCAGTAGTTCTTATTGATGAGGTTCAAAACAGTTTACGTACACTCGAATCATAAACATGATTAAACACGTACCTGCGTACTTCATATTGAGGCATGCCATCACACAATAAATCATATGCACGAGTTATTTTATTAATTACGTAGCAATAATATTCCACGCAACAATCCAAGGTGTCTACGGGAAAAGTATAAATAAATAAATGAAATATAAACGTTCCTTAAACTTCGTGCACTCTCCATCTTTCTCCCTTACCTGGAAGAAATTTCTATATATAAATATATAGAATGTAAAATACCTAGCTAGCGTATTTCCAATCGGGTAATAACAATTTAAGAATCAAAGCATAACGCTGTGTAATATTCGCAAGGAAACCGTATCAAACTAGTTTTAAAAATATTTAACATTGCATAATTTGTGTATAATTTTGGCTATTTTTAATATCTATTATATCGTGCAAAATGGTAATTCTAGACTATATTTTACAGAAAATTCCTATCAAGGCTAATCAAGTAACATCATAATCAGTTAACTTTGTGAAAAATCATCTTTGCATAGATAGCTAATTGTTAAAACAGCGGACATTGTTATTACATTCAATTTCGCAACTAAAGCATCCGACAATTAACAAGAATGAACAATGCGAGGCTTAAAAATTAGAATTTTGACACACTTAGAAAGGAATTCGTCCCTCGGTTGCCTTCTTATATAATTATGCAACTGCTCTAGTACAATAACAATGGAAACGATAAGCGTATGTGGGCTAACAGTAGAGGTAAGTATAGTGAAAGTGTCCGAGCGGGGTCCGTGAAGGTCGCCACGCCGCGGCCGCAGTGACGTGCCCCCGGCAGGACGGCGCGGGCCACGCATCGCCGTCACTGACATTACCAATCCAAATGCCACGCAAATGTCACCGTTTGTATAGACCTGGAAGCGATTACACGTCAAATATTGACTCGAGATAAACCCGTTCAACGGAATTAATGATTGCGGTTCTGGTAATGTTGCTGGTGAAAATGCAAGAGTCATTTGTTTTGCATTAAATGTATGTACATAACAAAGCTTTGGTCAATTTCCCCGTTGACAGCGATGTGAACGATTATAGTTAGTAATTAAGATAAGATATATTGTTACTTGGTACTTTAAATATATAAAAACAATCAAAAATAAAATTTCCCTGTTGTTGGAACAGGTGCAAAATTGATACAAGTGACGCAAATGGTTGATTGTAAATACATTCTAGGGGATTCGATCACATTACCGAATATGTTTTGTTCGAATTTCATTTTACCGAAAACTATTGACCGACGTCTTTTTTGCTATATGCATTATTGGACATATTTTTAGACCATCGAAGTATCATGTATGCATGGGGCCACTCAGACCCCGCAGCGCTGGAGCCATGACAGAAACAATGCTTACTGCATGTTGCATTCTGTGTACTTGCTTTTAAACTGCATGCCTGCCTGCAAGCTGCATGCTTGCTTGCTTGCTGCTTGCATGCGGCTTGGTTCCTGGAATCAATCTTATATGCTTGCAAGCATGCTGTCTGCTTGGTACGTAAAGGGCTATTGAAGGACACCGTGGATTTTAGTCAGTCAAGTCTGACAGTATGGGTGGGAGGACTCATTTGATGATTTTACCACGATAAAAAAAGGTACTGTTTTATGTCTGACTTAGTACAGTAAAATTCCTTTCGTCGCATGTATTAAATACACAACTGACAATGAAACTAGTAAGTTCCTTTTCGTATAGATAGTTTTTATGTCCAATAGATAAATAAGCACAGCGGACTCAAGAGCTGGAAACACGTATGATAAGAACTATCTTTACTTATCATGAATTTTGACCATTAGCTAACGAACCTTCACGGTTAAAACAAAAATAAAGAGGAAGTGTTATTTAGTTGTTTGGTAAATCAGTATTACTGCTATTATGTAATGCACTGCTGCAAATGTGTGCATAATTGGTATGGTTGATTCAACGTGCACGTGCGAGCTGCACGCGATAGTGGGGGGCTGCGCGGAGAGCAGCCCCACGGCCTCGCGGCCCCACCCTGCTCCCGCACCGCGAGAGCTCAGCTACCAAAACATTGTAGGCGCCGCTGCATTTTTCTGACGTTGTTTTTCCTTTTTCAATAAAATTTGCGGATTTGACATTATCGTAATAACCGAATTTTGCAATGCGGCGTATGTCACAAAAAGTAGAGACATTGGATAATTTGATTTGCATAGGTATTACGTTGGCGTCCGGAATTTCCCGTGTCCAGCATGTATTTTGGTTTAGGTGGATCACCATTGATTAGTCCTAGTTCCTCTAGAAAGGGCAGTTACGCCTTGATGCAGCAACGATCCCATTTTCATGTAACTTATAGACCACTGTATGGCCACGTGTCAAACATAAACATAGCGGGATTGTAACATGAATTGTAACTCTACGGTTACCTAATGATAAGCTAGGTAGTTCACGAATCATTTCCATAACTTAAGTTGGTGTTGCTAAACACTCAAATACAACATTAATTAATCTCTATAATATGTGATACAAAAGTATTTTTATCCTTAAAGTCATTTAAATAGTTTTAAAGTTGTTTTTTTTTCATTGAAACACCAATTAACTCATAGAAACCGGTCTATCAAAAGTAGAACGGTACCCATAGCTATTGGCAAGCGAAACTGGCCAGTCAATCTTGTAACCAGGGCTGCGGGCGGGGTTCTTTAAATGAATAATTAAACACATGCTTGCACTGCTCCATTCGCAGCATAAATTAAGTGAGAGTAGTCGCTCTAACTTATTGCTACAGTATAACTACATGCAGTTTAGAATAACATTTCGACTGAGGGCACTAGTTTATTGCACCAACCATTTCTACTGTCTATTGAAGTATACATACATTTAACAATAGATATGCTAAATCAAATAGTTATGAAGCAAAACGAAAGTCAGGGCGTAGCACTGGGGGTTACGCCGTAGCCGCGTAGCATCTTTCGTAGCGAAGATGACGTGGCACAGAAAGCTTGCTCCGTCGTACAATTTTACGTTAACAACTATGCAAATATTAACAACCCTAAATAATGGTCAACAGGTTTGTCTAGCTAGCCGATAATATGCAAGTTTTACTAAGTGCAGATCCAGTCAGCTTTCTAGTTGCCAGTGATCACTTTCGTTACGAAAATGCAAATTCAAAACTGGTGTACTAGCTTTATTTTTCAATTAATCATATCAGCTTCTGCTCGCGGCTTCACTCGTATGGAGTTCGATTTGTTCTTCGGGAAAGTAATATCGAGATAAGAGTATCCAGTGTCCTAGACTGGTCTACCTGGTCATGATCTACTTTAGTAAACGATTTCGGCTTTTCAAAGTGATACAATTTTTTTTAATGTGTGTATCTTAAATCATTTGGGCTGTATTAATATATCAGTCAGTCCGTCATTACTTTGAATTTTACATATATATATATATATATATATTAAAGTTACTTTAAAAAATGTTTCTTATTCAGCTAGCGAAACCTCAAAAAATTTGACTTGCCGCTTTTTGCTTCGGTTAATTACATAGTTAGTCATTAGGGTAACTCCATTATTCATGTAAAGTTTGTTGTTGATTTGAAATTTTAATTAAACCTGCAATTATATGTAACACGAACACACGAAACAAAGGCTAAGTTAGTCGCTTGGTATAGCTATAACACAACAGCGAAACTCTCTTATAGACCTGTTGCTATCGAAAGGATAAACGATGATTAACTAATCATTAATCCTAGAAATTGAACGTAGAATAAAATGCTATAATTATATTGAGACATGACCTTTTCTTTAATACCTATCATTGTGAATTATGAGCACTTTACCGCGCTCCAGTAGGTACGTCACTTCGGTTCACGGAATCAGCAAAACACTAAACATCAACCGTAAATCTAGCACTTGTACAGCTTATCGCGAATCATAACACTAAAATGGCGCTTTCCATTAACGCGGGTATGTAGGTGCTATGTATACAGTGTGTCGTCTATCTGAGCGTGTCATTTGTAGCGCGGCCGGGCGCCGGGTGGGCGCCGCCAGTCGCCGGCCACCGGTGGCGCCGAGCCCGCACCCCCACGTAGGTAAAGGATACAGAAGCGCCAATTAGAACAATTATTTCACAAATAAAACTGTTAGTAAAACGTTTATGACGCATGTAAACAAAATACTTTTGTTTGTAATGTTTTTATGACCATCGACAAGTAGAGTTACCTGTAGCTTCTCAACGCAGTCTTGATCTCTGATATAAACTAACTTCTTGACTTATCTCGATACTTATCCCACTATATCGTCTTGCGAGTTACTCATGAATAGAATACCTTCATGCATCAGTCAGAAAGTTTTCACCTATTTCGCACTCCGTATGTGACTACCTAAGAACTAATACCCCTTTAATTAGCCATGAACAAAACGGTTCTTCTAACCCATTTATAATGACTGGCGCCCCAACGCATCATGTACGACAACTCGCAACACTGTCATTACTTTCAACAGTTCACTGCCCAGTCTCCACCCGACACTGGATATTAATGGCTATTCAAATTTCACCAGAGGACGTCATCGAAAACGTTACTATTTGTTGTTGTAGTGACCACTCACTGTAGAAAGCTGAAGGCTTCGTTCAGTTCGAAACAGTACAATTTACACGAACTTTTGTCGTCATTACGGACCGCATGGAAGATATTGACCACATCGCCGACATCGCGAGCTAGACAACATCTACATCGCAATATAACCACATCCACATTTTGTCGGTACCACAGCACAACTACAAAAAACTGCAGCGACCCCTATTAACTTCGATGTAACCATGAGTGAGGTTGACAAGCTTTTGTTGCTGCAATGTGGTATGGTTGTGGTACGTAAAGTAATATAAACCTAAACTATTGAGTAGGTTGGTACTTGTAAACATTTAAGTGATGAGTATTTAATCTTGTGAAATTGTATGGAAAAGGCCCTAAATCTTTAAAATATGTACTTGTAAGTCCCCTCATGCGTCAAATGCAAAAATACATAAGTAGGTGATTGCAATCTGTATGTTCTTTACTGCCAAACCGGGTTCGTAAAATGTCCCAAGTCTGTTAGAAATATATTTTTTTTTAAGGTACATAAAATTGTTTTCAGTAGCGTAGCATAATCCGCCTGTAACGTTCCCAATTCCCACTGTTGGGACATATACCTTTTCTCTGTGACAGGAGTGGGCTGTACTCTACCATGTGGCCTAGTTTTTCAGTAGACAGCCTCTTAATTATCTTTCAACGTTTCGTGGGTGGGATCCTGAATTATAAAGATGTATGACCCTGACATGTCAACTGACGAGGTTTTAATAACCTTGAATTAATTGAGACGACAACAATCAACAGGCGCCTCTACACATAAACAGATCAAGTTGACTTAGATACTTGTAATCAATCTTTGGGCTTCATCTTCTATCTTCTATATCTATACTATAATAAATCTGTAGAAGGGTCAATTCTGTACATTGAAAATATTGAAAAAATAAATAGCGGGGTGTGTTGCTGGATCGATACCAAACCCAAATACATGATTAAAAAAATTTTTGTCTGTCTGTCTGTCTGTCTGTTTGTGCAGGCATCACGTGAAAACTAACGGTTCGATTTCGATGAAACTTGGTATAATTATTCCTTATTATCCTGGGCATAACATAGGATACTTTTTATCCTGGAAAAATACGTAGAAAAAAATCTTATTTTTCAGTTTTATTCATAGACGTTGTTCTGTAGAACCGCGAACACACGCCGTAATATTTATAAGATGTCATTGTCAGAGTTACTCAAAATGGGGAAATAAACCATCCACGAGAAGACCGACATCCGCGCGGACGGAGTCGCGGGCGGAAGCTAGTTTTAAATATTTTTTCTAAATTTGATTCATGCCACTTGTATATTCTAATGTAGCTCACAATTTAGGTCTGGGCTGAAGAGTTTGTTTGTTTGGTTGAACGCGCTAATCTTAGGAACTACTGGTCCGAATAGAAAAATGATTTATGTGTTGGATAGTCCATTTATCGAGGAAGGCTACAGGCTATAAAACATCGCGCTACGACTAAGAGGACCCGAGTAGGGGGGGTTGAAACCACTGAGAACAGCTAGTATAATAATTTGGTATCGATTTTCCTACCCCTCCATATTATTCTTTTCTTATTAATTTTCGATTCCGGGAATTCGTCGAGCTTTATTGCTTCGTCGTTTTACTGATAGTTGTCACTTTTACCTAATTCAGTATTACAGAAGTAACCGTATTTTGTTAATATTCTCAACAAAATCAATGCAACTAGTTACTTATAAGTAATCGCAGGGTGTATCCATAAAATAAAACTATTATTTCTAACCCCAGTTCAACTGTTACTATTAAAATAAATAAGATACATATTTAAACTTGTGAAAAATATATACTTGTATTTAAATCAATAGAATTTTACCTTCATATGATGATAAGTGCCATATGTTTACAATTTAAACGTCAATGTGCACCTGTGTAACGAAAACTTTGTTTATTTCAGAAATAAAGATGCCCCAGTGGGCGAGCGCAGAGGGCGGCGGCTCGGAGGCCGAGTCACCCGATCAGATGATGTTGTACTATGAGGATGAGACCTCCCAGTATTATGACAACAAACCTGACATTGCTGATAAAATTGAACAAGCAGGAGGTAAGGTATACTTAAATAAGCCCTATAATTATGGCAACAGGCTTTAAGCTTTTGGTCTGTGAAGTACGTTTTCTGTGTATTAGGTATTTTTTCAAATAGAGCTTCCTTTTGACCGTTTCACGATATAAATAACGATAGTTGTGAACGCTTTCTCTTGGTTTAACATTGACGTTACGTAGGCGTATCTGCTACTATAGACAGATATGAGATTATGGGCGACTGAGTCTACCGCAACTTCATATACTTATTTGTATACTGAACTAGAACTGCACAAGTACGACAATGATTTAAAGAAATATTTTTGAAATTAATCTGCATGGATATTGAATTTTAATTTTTATAATAGTAATACGTTCAACCGTCAGAAAGCACGAAGCAGATAAGGGCATTACGAAAATCACCCGTAGCCGTGCGTACAAATCGATTAGTCTGCACTCGCGCTCTTAAGCAAATAGTTTATCAAGCGTGCAGCCGCGTCACGTAATACCCAAGTTTCGTACAGAGCAGCTGACTTGTTGCACAAATGTTTAAGTGTTCTCACTTGGATATCGTGTCGCTGCCAGCTTCGTGGTTGCCAACGGGTCGTGACGGAGAATGTACTAATGCTCAGTCGCTAGTCGGTTCGCTGAGGTGACGTATGCATTATGCATACAACAGCTTATTTTTAATAAACTCACGCCCACGTTTTTACTTTCTTTATTATTATGTTGCTTATCTATAATTAATTAGTAGGTATTTGTAACTGGTAAAGTGTGGATATGAGATTTTCTTCACAAATTATTAACATTATCTAAATCGAGTATTAATGTACGCAATAGATGACACCGATCTTGAAAGTAAAAATAATGTTTCAGATTTCTACGACAGCGGAAGTGGCAGCGACGAGCAAGTGGCCCGTCGCGTGTGCAGGCCGCGGCGAGCGGCCGCCGGGTCGTCGTCGTCAGCGGCCAGTAGCAGCGGCCCCGCTGGCCCCGCGGGCCCTGGCCGCCGGCGCCGCTGCGGCATCTCCGCACGAGAACGCAACCTGCGCAGGCTCGAGAGCAACGAACGGGAACGAATGAGGATGCACTCTCTCAACAGAGCCTTTGAGGTAAGCATCAATAAAACGTTAACTACTACACCAAACAAAATCGGTCTTCAATAAGCATTTTGGCTTGACTTAGATTCCTTTATGTTCTAGGATCTCCGGCGGGTAATTCCACACGTTAAAAAGGACAACAGGAGTTTATCGAAAATAGAAACTCTAACATTAGCCAAAAATTATGTGAAAGCCCTAACAAATGCAATTTGCAACATGAGGGGAGAAGTGCCTCGATACCAGTACGTACATTACAATAATTATCAGTAGTTTCACTTTTAACAGAATTCTTTAGTAGATTCTTAATCATAGTCTAAGAAATCAATAAATGTTTAAATCTCTATTTTAGATTTAACAGTGACGATGAAAACGTAGAGCCCGTATTCGTGTTAAATCGAGACCAGGAACAAAACAACAACGTGCCAAGTGATCAGGATCGAGAGGACTCCAGCCCCGACTCACGAAGTTGCCTCTGACAAAGACGAACTAGTCCTGGCCTCGCTCTCCTCGTGTCCACCGCCAGCTCGCCCCCTACACTGACGTGAACAAACACAAAAACTAAGGAACACCATTTAAACGCACACACTGTGCATCGTCTTTGTATGTGTGCATATTATTCATATATTATAGCTATAAATATTCTCGATAAGAAAAATACTGAACTTCATTTTTGCAGTCCAGGCATTTGGTACTTATTCCCAACATTCTTATCGCTAAAACATTTTTTTTTTATTTTTTTTTATATTACAAGCGGTAGTTTACAATTACTAGCCAAAAAACTTATAATTTAGAGAACAAACACTCCGGCCACTCCGACTGACGGTGCATTCAAATATTGTTGCAAAATTCAATAAAATAAAATAATAGAATTCATTTGATAATGTGCACTAAAACAGGCGCGGGCGACTCGCGTGGCTTTCCCATTATGAAAGCACTTGTGTGCATGAACTGAATCGTGCTGTTCTAATATCCACACTTTTGCTTTTCGGTGGTGAAAAAAAAAACCTAAAGAGAAAATATATCGAAAATGTTGTAGATTCTGAACCATCTCTGTAAAACTAACCCGGGAACTTAACGTAGACATTGAGGTAAAGAACAAAAAGTAATACGAGCGAGTGACGCGTTTTATCTTATAAGATATGACAACAGAAAAATAATTAAAAGAAAGTTGTTTAAAAAGAAGTACCTATTATGCAAGTTAATTCCAGCAATGAAATAGGTAAAAACAATATACTTCGATACCTGTTAAAAGCACACCCAAAGACCAATGGTACGAATTAATTGCTAGATGTAAAAATATTGTAATCGTTATTTAAGCATGTTATTAAAATGACATACAAAAAGTAAAAAAAAAGGAAACAATGCGTAGTGGATTGATAATTCAGTTGTCGAATATCTTTATGTCTTTGTCTAATTGTATAAAAAGGTACCAATAAATCTTTTGTACGAGTGATTTCAGTTATTTGTAAGCAATTAAATAAGACAAAAAGAAATGTAACATCATTACCACTTAATTAAAAACTCATCATTCAGTCACTGCAAAACCTTTCCTGTACATACGAATAATTCGTTGACCACAATGTTCATCTAGTAACATAAAAGCCTGCAGTGATCAAGGAAGAGTAGTAAATCAGATTCAGATCTCAAAGTTATTCCAATTGTCAACAGAACTGTAATAGTATTGTTTGTGCTAATACTTAATTTTAATTTAAATCGTCTGTTGTAAATTGAGTTTTCTCATGGTGCCAAAATGTTCGCTTAATTAAGTAATCCAAACAAAAAAAAATGGAATTATTAACAACTACTATTAATACCTACTAAATATCAATTTTGTCTACAGGTAAATAGTCAATTCAACTTTATAGGATTTTTGATGAATTAAGTAGAAAAATTGTCAGTTGCTTGTGATGCGTGCAGCAATTATTTTTGTGTAGATTTATTAACCTACGTTTATTTTAGAGGCATCGTCATAGAGACGTGCGATGTTTTACGTTATTAAAATATAATAATTAAAGAAATCTCAATCATAGTTACCTACCTACCTTTGAGTTTATTTAAGTTTAGTATTTTTATAAATAGGTACATATATTAATATAAGTAAGTACATACCAAGTACATTTATTAAGAATGTAAACACCATTGATGGTTACTGCGCATTCTAAATTAAGCATTTTATAGTCACCGTGACTAAGCTATATATGAAATATTTAGTACTTAGTTATTAGATTAATATTAAATGTGCAAATGTATGTTTTTTTGTATTTTTTGCAAACAATTTGTGATTAAATTATACCTATGACAATTATAATCTGCGAGAACATTAGAGCCATGCTTTATTTATTTTAATATCCCTCTATAGGTTTCTTAAAGCATATGAAAGTACCTATGCAAACAATTTAAAAAAATACAGTGTTTTGTTGTTTCAGATTACCGATACTTGAAGGGGATTTTATAGACTCATTTTTATCAACAAAACTGCTTACAAAAAGAATCCTAACCCACCACGCGAATGACGGCCATGTTAGTTTTTCATCGACCGAGTTTAACGTATCCCCTTAATATCGGTAATCGAAACCAAACACCCATTGGTTTTATTTAACCCTCATATTAAATTATTTTTTTATTTGGGTGTAATTTATCTATAATATGTATGTATATAGAAATATAAAAGTATGTTTATCAATTGTCTAGTACCCATAACACAAGCTCTGCTTAGCTTGGGACTAGGTGGCGTTGTGTAATAGTTGTGGAATATTTATTTATTATTATTATTTAGGGTTAAATAAAACCAATTACTTATTTATTACCTTTATATATACCTTCTCTTGTTGACTTTTTTTTTAAATATTGCCTCACACTAGGAATTTCTCCTGAGTCGTGGGTGCGTTTACAAACATATAAACTCACATGCTCAAACACCCAGACCCGGAACAACTACTTGTAGGTCATGCACATATTTGTTCCGTGCGGGAATTGAACCCGCGACACGCAGCGCAGCAGTCCAATCGCTTAGCCACTGCGCCAACCGTGCCGTCATATTCTTGACGCTCGTGATCCGAGGGTTAACTTTTACCTTGGCTAGAGCCATTAGCGTTGTTATACAGAGTGACCCGGGAAAAAGTTACAGTAGCGAAAATGTAACACGTTCGTACTATAATAGAGGAATGGAATAGAGATTCTTAGGACGTATTAAACACTGGGATATTGCCTCCTTTAGTCATTTCCTTTACTTATTAAATACATTTTTAAATATTTTTACAAAAACAAAACTAGAAAAAAAACATTTAAAAATATAAATAATAGTGGCCCACCGGTATCGGGAACAGCGTCCAAGCTACCGGCGGTCAGGGCTCCAGAGAAAGGAACCTCCTAACAATGCGCGCCGTGTCCAGAAGAACTGCTTTCTGAGTCAGGCCCCTGATCCAGCTGCCTAACGAGAGCCTCCTTAGATGTTGGTCGAGGCTCTTGGCAATTAAGCCATGGGCCGACACGACTATCGGCACAATGATCGCTGAATCCACATCCCACATATCGACAACCTCGAGCCATCGACAGCCTCAACCATGAGCCAAATCAAGATACTTGAGTTGCTTATCTTTCTCAACTTTCACGAGTTAAACACTGGGATATTATTATTAGTTTTAAAGTTAGACAAATTAATAAAATAGCAATTCCAATACGTTTGTTGCCTATCTGAACACGAAAAGTGGTCATAACTTTTGAACCGTAAGAAATAGGACCGAACATTTCTGAACTAAAAAGATTGGAAATTACCTAAGCTCCTCTATGTCCCTGTTCAGTTTGATCCACATTTCCCGGGACATCGTGTATAATGTGTAAACGCCCGCACCGCCAGTCTTATTGAGTTCATTTCCAGCTGATAGTTTTTTTTTTTTAGGGTGGCTTAATCATCAAATAAGTCCTCCCGCCCTGGGTGGGGCGGAAGAGACTGTCAGACTCTTACTGACTAAAATCCACCCGTGTTTCTTCGGATTCCCTTTACGTTCCGGGGCCGCGGTATCCTGGATTAAGAAAAAATCCGCGACCCCAGCAGGCATTTGGCCAAGGGGCCCCGTCGATGACACGTGAAACACGACGAGCCACCGACCCGGGCTTGGTTCTTGGTCGGACGGCGAGCTTACCCATTACTCACCGTCCGCAAGCCCGCTCCGCCGTTGTGCCCTCTGCTATTCAGAGGGACACGCGTTGGAGCGTCCAACCGACAGGCTATTCGCATACGGGCAAAGAGACCCCTTAGGCACACAGTGCCTACGGAAGAGCTTTTGTCCGCATCCCAGGGTGCACCGGCCCGAAAAACTGGTCTTCCCCCCGGACGTATCCGAGAGGGAACTCCAGTCCACGGGCGCACGTGGAGGTTTCCTGTCTCAGCACCCCCCAGCTGACAGCTTGGTTTAGTTGAAATATTTCAGTTTATTTTCAGTATCAGGAGTTTCTAAGTAGCATAAGATTTATTGATCAAGTGTAGTCAAAAAAAAAGGAGTGAAAAGGCATTTTTTTATTGAGATAGTACTAAGGAGGATGGACTAAGATTATCTTTATGAAATTGAACACCACAAAAAGTAAGAAAATTGTCCATTCCCAGTAAAATGCTTACAGCCTTCACAATCGCTTTGTATTTGTTCCACCCGTTTTCTAATTCCTTGTACACGCCGGGCTATTGAGCACCTTTGCTAACTGCCCAAACCATAGACTCAAAAGTCTGAAAATCTGACCATACTCTCCAGAAAGAGAGCTGGGGAGAAATGGGGGCTAACTTTACAGTTGGCTCCGTCTGTATTCGGCGCAATCCTCAATCCAATCAAAGGAAAGCTCAATCCATTCGGTATGTCTGTCACGGCTAAAGGTAGGTGTGAACCTAAACTTAAGATTAGCCGGCTAAACCTAGGTTTATCTTCGACGAAATGTTAATGTTAGTTTGTTCTATCTTTAGCCGGCTAAACTTAGGTGTAGCTGCAGGTCCTTGGCTAAAAATGTAGAAGGAAATGGAAAAGGAAACAATGTAATAATGTTTACTATTTTGACACGAAAACTTTATTAAAAAATAATCACTTTCATTACACATGAGCGAGCGAAGCGAGCTCGGGACTCGCTGGCACCCCGACTCGGACAATTTAGGTTAGAAGAGGATGGCGGGGTCTGAAAGACCCCGCCATCCTCTTCGTGGTTATTTTTTTTTTTAAACCACCCAGAAGTAGGAGCCCCGCGAAGCGGGGCTCCGTCGACATGCTGGGAAGCGTGGACGCCCCGCGAAAGCAAGACCATTCCATTTCCTTCATTTTTAGCCAAGGACCTGCAGCTACACCTAAGTTTAGCCGGCTAAAGATAGAACAAACTAACATTAACATTTCGTCGAAGATAAACCTAGGTTTAGCCGGCTAATCTTAAGTTTAGGTTCACACCTACCTTTAGCCGTAACATGTCTATTATTACCATTGAGGGCTACTGATTTTTGGCTCACCAGTTGGCACCACTGTTGAGTAAGGTCCTAAAATATATCTTTATTGGTACGGGCGTAAAAACGAAGTTTACATTTAAATAATATATTTATTAGGTGGTTACGAAAAATTAAAACGCAGATGTGATTCCTTCAAAGTAGGCCGCGCAAAACATAAGAAAATTTGAATTTCCCGGGCTACTACGAAGGAATTTCCTAAAGTATACAAGCCTTAATTTAATTAAAATCGTTTTTTTTTTGGTACTAATAGAGATTGTATTCATGAAAAGTTACAGAGCAAAATTTCACTTTTAACCCGATTTTAGTGAGCCGCTATAGTTAAGAATTTGTGTTATAGTCATCGAGCAGTGTTCTATTTTCAGCGTTGGGCGTTAAATTGAACAGACCATGCGCAACTTTTATTATAATTAGAATACTATTTTTATTGAATTCATATTTATTTTATCTCAAGACCTTAAATTGGTGATGATCAGATCAGGGGTTTACTAATCCACAAGGGGCATCCACGAAGAACTACACACATCAAAAGTGTCTAGGGATCAACATATATTTTTGCAATAACTTTTCTCCTGATTGATATTAATTTAAAAAAATTTTAAGGATTCATCAAATAAAGTGTTTTCGTTTGTCACAGTAACGATAAACCAAGTCACCTTTGCATTAATAAAGAAATTTGCCATTTTCCCAATAAAGGGATTTTTGACATTTGAACCACTAACACAAAAGTTCGAAAAAAAGACTGAAATAACAGTTTTCTTTAAAATTTTATTGGGTAACTTAAACAATTAATAATCCGTGTTTCTACCGCGAACACTAACAACACAAGAACATCGGTTTGGCATACTCAAAATGAGTTCATCCAAATCACGCTGTGGAATGGCCGCCCATGTTCGTTGCAACAACAAAAAAAGGTCTTCTTGCGACTGGATACCCTCCATATTCGGCAGAGCTCTTCTCTGTAGCATATCCCATGCATGCTCAATCGGATTCAAGTCTGGCGACTGAGCAGGCCAGGGCAGGACATTGATGTTAGCTGCGGCGAGAGTCTGTCTTACAACTCTTGCGGTGTGCGGTCGTGCATTATCATGCATTAACTGAAATAAGGGACCGATTTGCACTTGTAGAGGAACGATGACGTCTGATACAATCGTCTCAGCATAAATTTCTTTTCGATTTATTCTCAATCTCAAGAAATCCGCATAAAAATGCTTGATCCCTAGACACTTTTGATGTGTGTAGATAAATTTGTAAAACCATAGACTTTTTTTTTTTTTTTCGTCTTCGTCCGTTAAGACAGGCAAAGGGTCAAGCCCATACAGCCAGAAACCATAGACTTTTTTTTGTTGGTATTTTTCTTTCTTTCCAACGGAAAAGGCGAAGGGCATAAGCCCATACAGCCTAACCATAGACCTAAAATGATGGACTGCGCCTTCCCTAGGGAACAGACAGATAAAATTAGTTGATGTTCACAAGTTGTAGCCGAGAGCCGGTGTCTAAGAGTACCTCTAGCTAGATGAAATTACAAATCGCCCCCTGAAGCATCCACACAACGCCCCCATTTTATTTTTTTCTGTGTCTTTTACCACCATCCTTTAAGCCTGCAGCCACAAGGGGGCGTTATTGCCCACTTTGGGAGAGCCTGCTCTAGAAAGATAGCCACTACCTATCTCTTTCGTGAACATGAACGCAAAATATAGGTCCCGCTCTTCGATTTCTCTTTCTAGTTGAGTGGGATCAATTTTAGGTAGCTATTGCGCAGTCCATACTCTAAGTCTATGCTTACTATTTTGGTCAGTGTTGCCAGCTACGCATTTAGTAATAAAAGCCTGTAATCGATTCAAGCCATACATTTTTTTTCTCGATTTCATTCCAAATTACTTGCCAAGCGAGAGAGCTCCATCTACAACTGATCAGAGTCAGAGCAACTGATTGTCTACGAAAAAAATCCTCATGTGCGTGTGTAGTTAGATTAGATCAATTTTAGTTAGAGCAATTTTGTGTAAGAAACTTTATATGTGATTTAAGGTCGAGTATACAAATAAAAACAACTTGAGCTTGCAGTAAAACACAGTTTGTAACCAATTCCACCCAAATTAAGTTACATACTTCACTTTATATACATTCTGCGTCTATCGCAATATGGCCGTCCTGTAATGATTTGGTGGCCAGTAATATTAGTGTGATTTCGTTGTATGCTAAATACCAAAATGGAGCTGCGAGTCGGTAATAAATACCGACTGGGCCGTAAAATCGGCTCAGGATCTTTTGGAGACATTTATCTTGGTAAGTGTGTTAAGAGTTTATAGTAAACAAAGAAAAGTGGTCATTCGGTAGGCCAGCTGCAGTTTTTTTCGTTTCGAAATAGCTATCATGTCTTTTTATACCAACAGCCTATTGTTAGGAACTGATCACAAGTGTATGCTATTAGCTACTGGTAGCTCATCAAGTAAATTGTTTTTATTGAGTCCTTGTCAAAGAATGATGACAGCAGACTTGGTGTAATTGACTATTGAATCCCTAGTACTGCTTGTTTGCCTTTTTTGAGTAGGGACCTACCTAAATGTTGAAAGGAATATATAGGAATAGTCGAAAGAGTAAAGATTCTGAATGGAATTAAAGATTCCACAATATTTGTATTAAAAACTGGCTTGGAATTTGATTAAGTTTTGTTTGATGGTTCTTTAGTAATATGTGTGTGTTTATCAGGAACAAATATTGTCACCAAAGAGGAGGTAGCTATCAAATTAGAATGTATAAAGACAAGGCACCCACAGCTACACATAGAGAGCAAGTTTTATAAACTAATGCAAGGAGGTGGTAAGTAATATTTTATAACTTATAATTCTCATAACAACCTATAGATCAGCTAGATTAATTGATTAAACAAAACAAAGTTAATTAAATAGACAACATCCAAAAAATGTATTACTTGTAACAGTCAGTTTGGTGGTTTTTATTGGATAAGAATACTGCTTAGATGTTAACTTTGTTTACTTCAACTGACTTATAACAATCAGATCAATAGAATAATAGTGCATGTTACAATCACATAAAGGGTGCATATATATGCAATAGCATAATTATGTATGTTGTGCTATTTGTTATATTATGCCCATCATATAAACTACCAATTTGCAACTGTTAACTGTGGTTTTGACAATGCTTTAATTTCCAACATTTGAAACCTTTAATCTAAATATTTTAACTGTTAACAGTTGGTATACCAGCAATAAAATGGTGCGGCTCTGAAGGTGATTACAATGTAATGGTAATGGAACTGCTTGGACCCTCTTTGGAAGACCTGTTTAATTTCTGCTCACGACGCTTTTCCCTCAAGACTGTTCTACTTCTTGCTGATCAACTCATTACGCGCATCGAGGATATACATTACAGGAACTTCATCCATAGGTAATACAACATTATGGTATTATTTTTACATTTGTTAATAGAGTTACTGTTGGTTAAAAATTAAGCTGGATTTACCTATTTCACCATTGTAATTGTAAAAGCAGAAAAAAAAATAGGCAGATGTACACACTTAATTTTAATTTAAGTATTCTCAGTTTCATTGTTACTCATAACAATGACCTTAGCTTAGAATTTACTTGACATTGTTTTTTTTTATTTAGTATTGCAAAATATAACCTTAGATTGCACAGACCTGATTTAGGTGTTGTGTGAAATATCATTATTAAACGATGATAGTTAACAATGTTTTGAGTCTTTTTTAACTTAAATCTACTGTGTGAAAACTGAATTAGCAAGAATAATAAAAAAATATACCTTTTTGGGTTTAATTACTAATGATGTAATTTAGGCCCACTTGCACCACAAACCTAAACAGGTTTAGCGCTAAACTGATTTAAAACATCATTCTGTCTCTGTCAACTTCAAACAATTTGACAGGGATACAGTGATATTCTAAGGGCAGTTTAGCGCTAAACCTGTTTAAGTTTGTGGTGCAAGTGGGCCTTAGTGTCAGTGGATATTTATAAAAATGACAATAGAAAATCTATGTAATTGGATAACTCAGGTTAGTTACTCATGTTACATTACCTACTCTTTTTTAAATAATCTCATTATACTTTGTTCACATGAATTGTCATGTTAACTGATAATCAATCTATATTATCTTTGGTAATAAGGACAGCTGATATAAATAAATGTTACAGGTCAGATGTAAGGGTAAAAGATAACTACCTGTTTACTTAGTCCATTACTCTGCATTTATCTGTGACGTTTTAATGATATTGTATGGTCATCTATTTCCTCATCATACAATTTAAGTGACTGATACTGTATTCTTAGCTATCAATTGTTTAATGATGTTTTTGGTGAATTAAGACAGTTATGTTGTAAAAGAAACTTATTATTTAATTTTGTGGTACAATAAATACCACTTCATAGATTCAATATTTAAAACTACTTAGCTAAAAGTAGACATAATCATTACCTGTCGCTCATTGTGGTCTAGAGTTTATTCAAAATTTAGTAGTTTTTATGCAATGAGTTGCAGTGTCCTCTGCAGGACAATGTGCAAGATTATAAGATCTCTAAATTCCTATATATGAATGCAACAATTTTCTTTTCTTTTCAGGGATATTAAACCAGATAACTTTCTTATGGGCCTAGGTAAAAAAGGGAATTTAGTGTACATAATAGATTTTGGCTTAGCGAAAAAGTACAAAGATGCACGAACATTGCAACACATCCCATACAGAGAAAACAAAAACTTAACAGGTAATTTATTTAAAACTACTAAAGACACTATTAATTATCTCTATTTTAGAAAATGTATAAATTCGTGTTGCAGATAATTTTTTCTTTTTTCTATTATTCTATTTTAAGCATTCATTTCTGTTTTTATTTACTCCTTATAAGTCTGCAATAAGTATTCCTCTCTAAATGATGACGTCATCAAGACATCTCGACATTGTCATTAATTTAATGCATCACATCTTGGGTAGGCCTTATGATTTGCATTTGTGAACAAAGTGTACAATCAACTATATCTATATGTAGTACTGTTTAACATTAAAAGAAAGTTAATGAATAGAAATTTATCAATTACAGGAACAGCAAGATACGCATCCATAAATACACATTTAGGCATTGAACAATCACGCCGCGATGATCTGGAGTCATTGGGTTATGTACTCATGTATTTCAATCGTGGAAGCCTACCCTGGCAAGGGCTTAAAGCCGCTACCAAACGCCAGAAATACGAGAGAATATCTGAAAAGAAATTGTCGACACCTTTCGACGAACTTTGCAAAGTAAGTTTCTTAATTCTTCCTTTCTGTTTTCTAGCTCTTGTGGTATCTGTCCATATCGTTTCCTTTCATACGTTCCTGGCTCCCACTGTTGTGACTTCCCCAATGGTCATAGTCCATGGGACTTATGTGACCACTTATCTTTTTAGTAATGAAGTGAAAGTTATTGATGATAGTGTATTTTATGTACATAACTAGCTGTTCCCCGCGGTTTCATCCGCTGTTCGGCTCCCATTGGTTGTAGCGTAATGTTATAGAGCCCCTTAACCTTCTTTTATAAATAGAGTACCAACACAAAAATATATTTTCAATTGAACCAGTAGTTCCTGAGATGAGCGCATTCAACCTAACCAACTCCTTAGCTGTATGATATTAGTAGGTATGTTATGTACATAATTTTTTATACTTAATCAATAGCACCGTATGCCTCAGAGGTAAAAAGATGGGAAATGACCTCTCCCCTGTTCAGTTTTATCCACACTTCCCAGGACAACCTGTATAATAAATCAATTTATAATGTTTTTTTTTCTTTTCATGTTAATAAAGTAGCATTTAAAGCTAATCATTATGAATCTGTGTTGTTCCAGAACCACCCTATCGAGTTCCAACTCTATTTGAAATATTGCCGACGGCTACGTTTTGAGGAGAGACCTGACTACAGTCACCTCCGACAGTTGTTTCGTACGCTTTTCCATCGACAAGGATTCACCTATGACTATGTGTTCGATTGGAATATGCTCAAATTCGGTGAGATATTTTTTTAAGACACATGCGCAATAGTTTGCACTTGCAAATGTTTTAACAATGTTCAAATATGCGTTTCAGGGGGCCAGCGCGGAAATTATCAGTCAGGTGGCAATGACCGTACGTTAAGACGTCATGAACAAAATCAAGAACAAGAAAACAGTAAGTAGTTTGACTCCACTAATAAGTAATTTCTAGTTCTCTGAGGCCAGTTTTTCTTAATGGTAGAGTAACTTCTAAAGACCACTTCCTTCGATTTTAGATGGCCAGGGTAGCAAAGCCGCAGAAGGTTGTGTCGGTTCAGCTATTAACTGTGTGTAACGTACGTGTTCGCAGCGGCGGGCGCGGCCGGCCAGCCCAGCACCACTGTGGCTGCTATCTCGGAGTGGCGGTGAGGGATCTTGGTGTCGTCACAGTGTTAACACCACCACTATGGAACCACGTTCGTATTGTGACCTGCATGTTCTGTTCGCCTGAACAAACATAACACAGACTCGACATATTCACGTATTAAGACGGTGTGTTTTAACGACGACTTATCACGTCACCGAGTCGCGCGGTAGGAATTGAGGCGCGTGGACGTCGCTGGACGTTATCACGTTTCGATATATAGATTCTGTATTAAAATAAGGAAACAATTTTGTATGCATTCGTGTTAACATTCATATTATTGTAAATTATTTAATAGACTAAGTATGATGATGAGTGGGCGGAGAAATGAGAAGTTATTTCTGTTTGAATGAGACTCATTTAAGATAGCGTAAATTGTTAGGCCTACCCATGCATCATTGTACTTTATGCTCAGTTATATTTAGATGTAAGATACATATTCTATCATATTGGTAAGATTTAACTGTAAATTGTCAATTGGTCCCAAAAAAATCGGTCAAGGGCCTTGTTGACTCTGTAAATTAGTATATAACACCGTTCTGACAAGCTTCAGGAAGTGTGTAAGGGTGAAAGAGACACTAACGGTGGTCGTACATATATCAGCACCGCAAGCGACGCATGCACCCATTGTATGACATTATGACGCCATTAGCATTTTTCGGATGTTTTCGGGCATTTTCAGATTTATTAAGATTCCATACATCGAATTCTAAAACGGGGCGCGTACGGCGCGTGCGGTGCTGACAAATGTGATCAGATTAATGCGAATGTTCATGCTGTTACAAATAATTAAAAAAATAGACATCAGATTGCGTTATAATAATTTTGCCATGTTTATGTACGAATCTGAAAATCATGCTGTAGCATTTCAGCTAGCTTTGAAAACTGACGCTTTCGTTTGAAGCCATAAGCACGATCCTAGGAGCATTTTTGTCGAATCAGTTTATTAAAAGGTTCGAACTTTTTTATTGCCAAGAAGGCTGTCATGGAAAAACACAAGCTATTTGTTTTGATTCGTCGCCACTACTACGTGCCTATATCATTACATCAAATAGTAGACACTAGCGCCGCGTCAAAAGGACGTCGTGGTGTGCGGACTTTACCACGAATTATCCGCAGGAATTCCGTGGTGGCGCGGACTCTAATTCATTTTCTTCACTTTGAAGTCGTGCATGTTCAAATGTGTTTTAAATAAATTTTATCAATAATGTCCGCTAAGACTTCCGATTTTTGTGGAACCATATTTGGTCAGATTAAACCTATCAGTAGGCTTTAATTGTTTTTAATGATTCTTCATTTGAATTTGTAATAGTTTGTGCAATATAGTAAATTTTGATTTTCTTTTATTTTTTTTTTCTTTTCATTACGAGGTGTATTTTGATTTTTGCATTTTGTCTTCCAACTTGATTTAAAATATGTCTTTCTCGTTTTGTGCTGAAAAAACTAATTATAAGAACGTGACGTGTAAGGCGTCTGTCTAAGGGACCGTCGTCGGTAAGAAGTACGAGATTGTGTAAAAAATAAGTTAATAGAATCATATTCTTTTTCCAGTTTTCAGTCATATATAATTACATAATTTCTTCAATCTTATTTTTTCCTCTCTTAGTGCGGATAGGCGGCCTAAAGGGTTAATGTTACGTCAGTCTTACTATTTATATCCAGACACTGCCATAGTTTTATCGAGGTAAGTTTATTCGGAAATATAATTGGCCCGCGAAATCATTGTTGAATATGTTTTTGTATTTTATTATTATGTGAAATATTAACATTGACAAAAGAAAAGAAAAAAACTTCCAAATTTGTTTATACTTTTGCGTGCATGTAGATGTACCTACATTCCCGTTAGAGCTATTATTATCCTTTCAAATAAAAACTTTCATTTAACCGATCTAGAACTTCTAGGAATCTATGATCTCATAAAATTTACCAAATTTTTTCATACATAATGTACCTAGTTCAATTAATTCTGTTACCATTCTCATAATCTGATGTGTGATTTGTTCATTTGCTTTGAAATGCAGAGCTGTAAAATGTCCTATTCTCTGTCAATAAATATCTAGCTAATGTTAATAAATATTAAGAATTTGTAAATATAAAACTTTAAAAAAGTATTGCGATTATTTTACGAATTTTAATTATGTTTTCATTGGACCGCAATGTAGACAGCGTCACCTCTTTATATGACTGAGAATGAGGTTCAATTTTATGTAAATACATAATGGTAATAATATATTCAATTTCATTTCAAAGGGTTTGTGTCGCAAAGCTTTGAGATTTCAAAATCATCCCGATATTGTATAGATAGATAGGGTTTAGTTTAGAATTGTCTAAGCATGATTTTTTTTCGACCAGGCACTTCAGAGTATGACTTATAAATTGTTGATATTGTAGCCATCATCTATTGTTCAGTTGTATTGTATTTTAATTTTTAATCCAAGTTATTCTAAGTTTTAATCCAATATTAAACTAATTAGATTTACAGGGTATTTTGTAGCATTTTGAGAATTTCAATACTTTTCTGTTAGAACTAATTTTGTAACCAGTTCAAAGATTTCATCCACAAGAGTGACAGTCGTCTTACTTTTCAACGCTGTGCCAATATTGATATCAGTGTATTTTTAGAGTTAACAATATGAGTGTGTTTAAGTTAATTCCTTCATTTAGGACAGTTCGTAATATGTTAGTACCCAAATATTTTAACGATCTTGTGTTACTAATTCTTATGAATTTATATTACTTATTGTACATTAGATGATGTTTTCGTGTTCAAATTTATGAAGGCGACAACGATGTCGTGAATAATAGGTGATGCGTCGGCGGCGGGCGCGCTGTGGCGCGCTGGCCTCGAGTCCTGATTATGTCTTGTGCTTGTCGTCAGTGTGGAGTGCGCAACATGTATCTCAAATGCTTTGGCGAGGTCGTGGAAGATCGTGGCTTGCTCTAAAGTTAAGTGTACGCTATAAACGACGAAAGACTTTATGGACTTAATTTTGTAAATAATAAATATAAGGTAATTAGGTAAGCAGACACACTGTTTTTTACAATATCCTAGGTAATGGAATACATACATAACTGTTGTAGCGTTAATGTCATTGAAATTATTTTGCTGTTATTGTATTATTTTGTAGACGTGTCTCGTACCATACGATATATAATTAATAATGTCTTTGAGATCGAAAGTTGCCTATTTAATAATTTTCAGTTACTGTTAAAGGGGAGGGAACAAATGTAAATTTGTAGTTTTTAGAACGAATAAGGGACTTAGAAAAACATCGTGGCTTTTATTGCATGATACAATTTAAATTTAAGTGTCCAATCGTTTTGTTCCCTCCAATGAAGACAAGTAAGATGCACTAATAACACGAGACTAATTTAATTCATGTAGTCTAACCATGCTGTCTTATTTACCCTTTAAATGGTATATTTTCACCACAATACAAAATGTGCTAGCATATCTTAGCATATGATTATGAATAAATTGTTATGCTTGCATTGTTTTCTATGTCCAGTATGTATAAATTCCTTTGGCACAATAAACTGAGTAAAATTATAAACTTTGTTTTTTCTTTAGTATACACATTTAATATAACAAAATATTATGTTGTATTTAAGAAGCAAGAAATCCTCCATCGACAGGCAGCTGAACGCCAGTGATCATACTGGCACTGTCGCTCAGGAGAAATATAACTGTGTCGACAACGTCTTGTACTTCGCCAAACCTTTAAAAAAAGATAAAGTAACAATTTATTGAGCAATAGAGAGGGAAGGATAGTCAAATATGCTACTTTTACGTAACACGTCCCTGCGACTCGATAGTTGTTCACAATACCCAGTGTGAACAATGTTGAGACAATTCCCGACACCCATACCTATATACCAAAAGCAACGTCAAGCGACATCTTTCTGACAGCTCTTTGAGGCGCGCGTAGAACATGACGCGCTGTCGACCTGGGCCTAGTTCAGCATCGGATGGTGGATTAAGCATTATACTCGCCGTGCGCATGTGCGCGCCTCTTAAAGTGGCCGGAAATCGCCTCGCGACGTCCGTTGCTGTGGGCGTCGTCTGCAGTGACGGTTGGATGGAGACTGCCCTCTCCCTTACGTATTCCGCCTCCTCCTTAGCATAACTGCTTCGCAGAAGAAGGCGACTGCTTCCCATTTCGTCTCAACCAATACCGGGCTCGAGAGGTCGCCGTCGTCTATCGCCACGGTGAGGACACTCAAACTGAGTGCTCAAAGAAAGGTCTTGCCTCGCGATTGCAGTGTGCCCGACCTCTTGGACTTAAAAATTAAACTTTTGCCCATGATAGCATGACACCGTAAAATTTTGTCACATTTGAAAGTGGCTACATTTTAAATGCTCATCAATAATTCTTTTTGTATACCAAAATGGATGAATGCTCATCAAATCCAAAACTCGCTTTAGCAAGATTTCAGGGACACCCCTAAGCTTGGTTTGGTTAGGTTGTTTTACCTCCAACCGGACAGCACACATGTCCTTCTTCGGGAACACTCCGATCTCCTTCTTGCGCGCCCACTATGTATTTATCACATCAGAAATTACTACGTACCTGCCCATTGGTATCTTTGAAAGCATAGCCTGCGACTTTGCAGGATCGCCCCAGACTTGGCGTCCCAAATCAGTCATCACAGCCGTTGGATTAACAGTGTTAGCACGGATGCCATGTGGCCCCAGTTCTAAGGCCATCGCTCTAGTCAACGAGTCAACTGCACTTTTTGACGCGCAGTATGCCGTGTGGTCTTTTAGAGCAGCCTGAAAAGTAACAGTAGGTAACACTCAAAATTTACCGGTGAAAATTCATTACGTATTTCGTAGTTAATCATGCATCTAATACCAGAAAATAATTTACTCCAATCACGTATAGAATAGATTTCTATTTTTTTTAGTTACTTGTCTTATTTGATAGAGGATGGTAAATTGTTTTTTTTTTTTTTTACAAACGGTCATAGTAATATTATGTAATGTTAGAATACATGCAGTTCTTTTACGCTTTTATATTAAATCTCCAGATTTCTTTTGTTTTATTTTGGGTCACGGTTTTTTTTGGGAAATAAACGATCCCCTCAATACGAAAGCGTTATAAATCAATTGTTAAATGCTTATAATGAATTGGCTTGCAATATGTCATTAAACGTGCACTTTTTGCACTCGCACATAAATTACAAAAAAAAACTCTTAAAAGCTATATGTGACTGAGATGTTTTTTTAACTGCTCTAAGTTCTCTTCAGTATGGCCATTCCTCATTTATTCATTCTCTTTAATTTTGCCCAGAGATCTGATTATACAATCAGATCTCTGGGCAAAATTAAAGTATTTTTTGTTGCCTGGTGTATTTTTATTCAGTAGGCACCTACCTGCCGATCGCATATTCTGATGCGATATGCTCGTATTACGAAGTTTACACAAGTGTTACCGCTAAATGTAAATTTAGGGTGGGTAAATTTGTTATGTTCCTGTAATTTATTCGACGATATGGGTACGAACTGTTAAGCCGAGGTACTAATTATATACTGCTGACTGTTTAACACTGGCCCACAGGGCGTCCGCAACATTTTCAAGCTGATTGCTACGATACGACGATAGACGATTTCTATAAGTCTTACAGAACAAACGATAATGTTTTTCCTATCTAGATCAGGGATTCCCAAACTAAACCGCGGCGCCCTGGTGCGTCGCTCGTAGAGTTCTCTTAGAGAGCCTCTTTCGAAGACACGCGGAGCGTCGGGAGGCGCGGGTAGTTGTTCGTCAATTATTGTCGCTTCTACTTGAACGCTCTAATTAGTACCTATGTTTGTAAATCGGCCCGCTCCGTACAACGTGCCAACTGACGTGTCGCGTGTCCTGGACACTCCTGTTGACCATTATGGTCCCTGGATCTAAGTTGCCATATTTGTGTGAAACCAAAACTTTTTCTATACACAAGATCTACCATAAAATAACTTACTATAGATGCCTGTGATGAAATATTCACAATGGATCCTTTTATGTTGTTCTCAATCATTTTCTTTGCCACAATTTGACTAACATTAAGGACTGCTTTAACATTGAGTGCCATCGTCCTGTAAAAAAATGCAGTGACCAAAATTATATTTTTAATATAGGTAGGTTTATTTTTATGAACTTGCTCCGCACTAAGAATTTCTCTTGTATCGTGGGTGCGTTTACAAACATTTAACTTTCTAACACACACACCCAATCCCGGAACAACTATTTATAAATAATACAAATATTATTTTGTTCCGTGGGGGAGTCGAACCCGCGACACGCAGCACAGCAATGCCGCGATTGCTCAGCCAATTCGCTAACTTAGACTTCTGGATATTTAGCTGAGCATATCTGTAACTTACTTGTCAAAACTATCCTTAGAACATTCGAAAAATGGCTCAATTATAGCAACTCCAGCATTGTTAACAACTCCATCGAAAATGCCCAAAGAGTCCACAGTCTGTTTAGTTTTTTCCCAGTTCAGTAGATCTGCACATGCAATTTCTATAGTAGGATACTCCTTTTTAAGTATTTCTAAATTTTCTGGTTGATTCGATATAACAACAACGTTAGCGCCTTGTCTCCATAACTCTAGGGCTATTCCACGACCAATTCCTGAAAGAACATTTCAAATAGAATTACTTAAAATAAGTAGGTACTTACCGAAACGATTACCAACTTAGGATAGAGGATTTACCTTGGCAGCCACCAGTGACGAGTATTCGCTTTCCTTTAAAATATTTGTCCATTATTGACAAGGTCGCTTTGTTACTTCTTCGTGGTTATTTGCAGAAAGCTAAGTAGGTTATAAAATATTTTAGTTGTGCCGCTGTCGTATCCGATAAGCCATATCTCGTTGTTTCTTTTACTTAATTACAAAGATAAGCGGGTTGTTTATGTTTGAAGTGGTTACGTACCTACAGTAGTAATTATCAGCCACTATTAAGTCTATCGCAGACCCTAGTAATGGAGACGTTTTTTTTAACCGAACAAACGAACTCAATAATAAAATTGACTTCAACCGCTCCTGTCGGAGCGTCAAACTGAAGTTTATACATATATTTATAACTAGATATTTATTTAGCTGGCATAAACTCTCTTCAAGTCTGCGGCGGACTGACAAAGTAATAATGTATTCTTTAATACTATATATATTACATATGTATACTAATGTTATAAAGCTGAAGAGTTTGTTTGGTTGAACGCGCTAATCTCAGGAACTACTGGTTCGAATTGAAAAAATATTTTTGTGTGGTATAGCCCATTTATCGAGGAAGACTATAAGCTAAAACATCACGCTAAAACCAATAGGGACCAAGCAGCGGGTGTGAAAACAAGAGGAACAGCTTAGGGTATAAAATGAAATAGTAAAATTTTAACAAATTGCATTTATTCAACAACATAACTTTCATGTAATGGTTTTGAGGAACTGCTATAAAAAATATACCGGCAAGCGATAATTGTTGTTATGTTTGACCAATATACAGCCTGTTAGTGTAATCAGTCTTAACCTTGAAACCATAGGTAGTTGATTTAATTATAAAAATGTTTGTCTGAATTTAAAAATAAATAAACGAATTTTTCTTTAAAAAAATCAAAAATGTTTCTGTCCTACACCGTCCGTTAATTCATGGATACTATGCGCCCGAGTTACGTATTCACTGCAAAGGGCGTTAACCTGCCGCAATAGCCGTCCGTTTAACTACATACCTACATAAGTTTTAACTAACTACATCATAAAATACAGGTAACCTGTGATGTAACTAACTTCCCTTCATACTTTTCCTGGCTTAGGACAGGCAAAAATACCTACCTTTGTTGCGTGACGAGTCCAGATGATGTAAGTTAGTCAGCGTACATTCTCCGAGCCTCGTTCAGGTTATCACCCGACGCGGCGTAAACCCGGACCATTTCGGTCCACTGTTCGTTTATGTACGACATAATCACTAACACTTGCGCGAAAAATTAACGGTGGGGCGGCGCGAGGTCGTGAGGTGCGCTGCGCTGCGAGCGTACACACGATCGTTCCGTAGCGACGCTGCCGGCTGACTGATCACTGAAGTGTGCGCCGGCGACGCGGCGGCGCCGGCGTCGCGGCACGGCGCGCTATTTCGCGGCGTATTTGATCTTACCTTTGCGTAATAGGGTGAAATAATTTTGGGGAAAAATGGAGACTTTATTGAAAAAAAAAAAGTTTTTATTTTTTATTGAATTTACGTTCTGTAAGTGATACCAAACCACTGGTTTCAAGTTTAAGACTGATTACACTAACAGGCTGTATAATTATATTATACTATATTCGCAGTTCAAAAACTTTCTCAATTCATATTACTATTAAATAGGTTTTGTACATTTCGATTTTACTACAAAACAGCATTGTCGAATTACAAGTTCTTATGAAAATAAGTAGGTAGATAGGTTTTCAGTAACTTTTTATGCACATACATAATATTTATTTTGTTTTTCCTTGAACTAGCCAATCAGCACAATATGTTGACTTAAGCTTATATCTACATTATAAAAGGTTAATTTAATGATAATATGATAAATGATAATAGAAGGATTGCATTCATATAGATGAAATAATGAAACAGATCTAATAAAACCCTTATGTTATGATTGAAGACCACAGGTTATTTATTTTATAATCAAGCAATGATTTATTTTACAGAAGAATAACAAACAATTCTACATATTACATCATCAAACATATTCGTAAGTATGGATATGACTTGTTCTATCATTTTAATGTTAGTTAATAAACCAGAATTGATAACAATTTCATCACAACATAAATCATACATGATAAGACTAATCATGGCAAATTGTATTAAAATACAGACGCCGGCACATCAACCTACCTCAATCTATTAAATTTCTTTAATAGATGTTCAAACTTATCACAATAACAGAAGGTTAATGTACGATTGGTAAAATTTGTCAGATTCGGGTAGGTTGACCTGCTGGTGTCTGTACCATCTTTGGTTGATTCACTAATTAATATAGACCCATATACTTAGAACTAAAATATGCAATTGTTAAAAAAATATACCATATTGAAAGCCATAAATAGTAATATAATGTTATATACTTTGGTAAATAAAGTATATGTTAGTGAGTCATAATATTATTATGTGGCAAGGAAACCTCCATCTATTGGCAGTTCCACACCGTTGATCATACTTGACCTCTCACTCAAGAGAAAAACTACAGCATTCACCACCTCAGAAACTTCTCCAAACCTGGAATTGTAATAAATTTGTTTTTTTAATTTTGTTTTGACAACTGACTTTGGTTTTGAAACTGACAACTTCTTTATCTGCATATTATTGTGGTTGTATGATAAAACTGTTATGACCTCTTTGCTTTATTTACTGTTTGTGTCACAAAATACTAATACATTTCATAAGAGTCTCATTAGTTTCACTATGATTTAGAAAATACATCAGTATCATTTACAAAAGTGGTCTAATAAATTTATTTGTTTTCTTGAAAATGTGAAAGATAAAAAATTATTGAATATTTTCAAATAAAAGTGGGTATTACCTTCCCAGTGGTATTTTAGCAAGCATTTCTTTAGCTTTGGCCGGATCTGACCAACCAACTTTGGCCATTTCAGTCATGATGACAGTAGGGTTGACACAATTTACTCTTATACCATATGGACCAAGCTCGAGGGCCATAGAGCGAGTTAGAGCATCTAAAGCTGCTTTGGATGCACTGTAGATAGCATGATCTTTTAATGCAGCCTGCAATTACAAAAACTTTTTTATTATTATGACAATTTACACAACTAACTTGACGAGTCTCTCATATTTAAGGCTCATTACTGGGATCAAAAGATAACACTTGTAAGCCCAGCTGATTGCTGATGATAACAAAACAATAATGTTAAGTATTGTGTTAAAACAGCATTTTACCTTTGAAGCCTGTGAAGAGATATTAACTATGGCTCCAGGAGTTTTGTTTTCTACCATCTTTCTCGCTACAATTTGACTAATGTTTAGAGTCGCTTTTACATTGACATTAAACATTCTGAAAAGTGAAAAGTTAAAAGAATATTAATATGTGTCAATATTGTTTTAATCAATATGTGTCACCTTGTAGCCATTTGGAAAATGAAATTTGAAAGCATACTTATCAAAATCAGAAGATGAGCAATCGAGGAATGGCTCGCAAATAGCTACTGCGGCATTGTTGACTAATGCGTCGAAGTGGCCAAGAGACTCCACCACTTTTCGTGTTTTTTCCCAATCAGCTATATCTACGTCCACTATGTCTATAGAAGGATATTCGCTCTGGAGCGTTTCTAAATGAGATCTTGTTCGAGATAAGGCGACTATATTGGCTCCAGCACGCCACAATTCAACAGCGATACCCCGACCAATTCCTGCAGTTTTACAATAGTTATTATTCAACGTACATGTTTTGAATGAGATTAGGTGTTGTTGCAATTGACGGTGTATGTTTTTTCCTATGCTATAAACTAAAAGCTATAACATGACTAAGAAATTAAATAAACAATAGAGATTTAATGCAAACTAACCTTGTCCAGCGCCGGTAACGAGTATCCTTTTGCCTTTAAATGAGATTTCCATATTTAAAATAGAATATTATTTTTCAGTTCTAGTTTCCCTATTTACGATAAGTACGCCACTAAAAGTATTGCAATTAAATTTGCGTTCACAAACTGCGAGTGCACACAGCCGTCCAGTCTGAATTGATTGATTTGACAGACAGTAGTATCAAAAACAGAATTTGGTTACCTGTTTGACTTTAGATTTGACATTGACAGATTACGCTTTTTCTTCTTCTTTTTTGATTGTGGCAAGCGGCCTTAGCCATTGTTGCCAGTGTCGAGTGTTGCAGAAATTAAACGTGGAGGTTAGGTTAGGATATAAGGCTTTTTTAAATGTCTCATCGCCATAGACTTAGTGGACGGACTGAACTAGGAGAGGAAACTAATAGTATGATGATAAATCTCTTTCCTATTATGCATCATGTATATATGGTAATGATAAAAGCGCAGTTTTGAATAGTACCTATTAATTATTGTTTATTACATAAATTTGCGTGGTCGATTTGTTTTAGCTATGACTTTCTAACATACAGGATATCCCTGGAAGTATGGATCTAATATGGACATGGGAGAAGTCATTTCCAATCTTTTTACTTCTGAGACATGCGATTTTTACGGTTTAAAAGTTAGGAGCACTTTACATATTCAGAAAGGCAAAAATGCCTACCTGTAGGCATAACGATTGTTGTTAAGATAGAACAATTAAATTCTTTAACTTAAAAACTAATAGGAATGTCCGAGTGATTCTTAAAGAATTCATATGCTTTAGGGAGGTTTTTATAATATATGATCAAATTTCGCTAGTGTTAATTTACCCCAAAATAATCATTTGCAAATCGAGTAAGTAACTTATAATTGTTGTTTCTTTCTACATAGTGTCGTTACCGTTATCGTCTTATTAGCTGTTGCTAGCGGTTTCACCCGCTACAACTCGAATTATCCCAAGGGGCGATAAAATCGGGATAAAAACTATCCTATGTGTAAATCCAGGTTATAAACTATCTGTCTGTCTGTGTACCAAATGTAATCCAAATCCGTAGAGTAGTTTTTGCGTGAAGTAACAAACATCCATCCGTCCATCCAAAAACGTTCACGTTTATAATATTAGTAGGCTAATAGGAAGTAGGATTAGTAGGATAGTATGATGTGAAAGCTTCAGGCTTCCAATAGGAAGAAAACTGGTCTAGCGGGTCATTGACCAGTGACAACATTTTGTAACAAAAAGATTTGATAGGGTTTCGTAATAAGTTTATTATACAAAAATGTTTGCACTTAGGTACCTTAATCAATATTCTGTAGGTATATCTACAAAATTATTATGTTAAATAAATATAAAAATAAGTTAATAACAATCTATAGAATTGTATTATATGTATTAATAACACATGTAGGTATGATTTGAGGTGCCTTCGTTATAAATTCAGCCATATCTAGTAGATAGTGGTAAACTAAATACTACCTAACTACCTATTACACATTAAAAAAATATATTATTTTATATGTAAGTACTTTAAATAGATAAATTCTTTGTTGTGTGTTTTCTTTAAATTTAAATAGGTAACCTGTAATAATAATCTAAAAAGAAGAAGAAATCTACCGTAACAAAAAAGATTTCTATTTTCAGAGCGATCGGATTTTGTTTTAATGTGTATAAGTGTATAAGTAGATAAATGCTAATAAATAATAAGGATCTTATTTTTAGGTTCCGTATCCAAAGGCAAAACGGGATCCTATTACTAAGACTCCGCTGTCCGTTTGTCTGTCACCAGGCTGTATCTCATGAACCGTAATATTTAGACATTGGACATTTTCACAGATGATGTATTTCTTTTGCTGCCATAACAAGAAAAATACTAAATGAATGTACTTTTAATAAGAACTTTTTTAATGAATATTTTAGTTAAGTTACACTCTTTACTAAGGACACTTTAATATAAATAAGGTATCATTTATACAGTTCTCCTCAAAAAATTTTTTTTCACAAAATGACATACGAAACAGAAAATATTTAGTTCTTTCTTGCAACACTAATGTGAGTAGTCATTATTAATTACAAAGATATCTTAAAAATATTTTATCCACGTCATATAATATGCATGCAAACAAGAATATTTTTAACTTTCAACGTCTAATTAAGGCACTATTAAGACACTTCACAATTTCTCCTAAATTCAATTACACATGTACTAAATTTAATTAAAATTGCTTTTATTTTTGAAACTCATCATTTAGTCTTAGATACTTATTTTACGTAGAAAAGCATTGAGATTAGTAGTTGACGAGATTTCTAATATTATGCAGTCTAGCTGGAGTACCCGCAAAATGCTGCAAATTTGCCATGATGCCCAACAACAACATAACAACAACGCGGCGTCCTACGTTGAAACAAAGAGGGCAAAGTTGGGCATTATGGCAAAGTTGCGGCGTTTTACGGTAGTCATGTGAAGCCTTATCGTCTGTAGGGAGCCTTCCGGTAGCGGCCTCGTTCCTCATCGTCGCGAACGTCCAAGTAATGGCTGAACACCACTGCCCACAGGTAGAGGTACAGACCTGCGATTAGGAAAAACAAGTGTTATTAATCAACATGGAAAGATGTAGGTATCTATGTAGAGGTGCATCCGACCATCAACTGCTGTAACTAATGCCTGTAGCCAAATAGTAAATCGTACCCTTTTACTATAAAGACTCCACTGTCCGTCTATCAGAGTCAAAACAACTAAGTAGATATACGTGCGGCACGTACATGCACGTGCCTTCCTTTGCGTGAGGAATGGAGAAAAATCCACTAAGTCGACCTAAGGTTGATTGGTGCTAGTCTTATTTCCCAATTTCTGATCTTGAGACTGCGGGAAACTGATATCTAATTAGAGACATTTTTTCCCTCTTATTCAAAAGAGGTGGAAATCCGAATCCCTATGACATGATTGTGTACTGCAAAAATATTTCTATTATGATCTAAATGATAGACGAATATTGCTTTATGCCTTCGGTTCTTTCAACTAAGGCTTATTTCATTATTGTATGGGTAACGAAAAATCGGGACGGAAAAAATTTGACGGATTTTGATAAATGTGTTTTGACCCATACCAATATTATAAAGCTGAAGAGTTTGTTTGACTGAACGTTTCATCTCATGAACATAAGGTTCAATTTTAAAAAATATTTTCGTATTGATAGTCTATTTATCGAAGGAGGCTAGGTTCGCTACGACGACTTATAGAAGCCGACCAGCGGGGGTGAAACCGCGGGGAGAAGCTAGTTCTATACCTAACCCATATAACAATTGGACAGCTTGAATCACTCCGTAGGTATAGCTCCTATAGGTAATGTCCTCATTGCTATGATACCTACAGCACAGCCCTCTCGTGATAGAGGGAGAAAATTACCTGAGCGGAATTAGTGAGAGTTTTACTATTACTTACATAAATATAAGAGGCCGCCTATGAGAATGACTGTGGCGACGATGACGTGGTCTTCCTTGTCGAGATAGTAAGTGATTGAGGTGTGCAGCACGCTAATCAGCAAACCGATAGCCAGCACGATGCCCAACACCACCCACGGCAACATCAGCCATGACCGCCGCTAAACAACAAAAGATCACATCAATGACTTGTTGCCCTATTGAATAAACTGAGAGACAAGCGATCGCGGCGGACGCGTCTCTTTTTCCATGTCATTCTTTGTGTTACAGAAAAGAAAGCTTCGTAGCACATCTCCTCTCGTTTCCTCTCTTCTCCGCGGTAGCGTGGGCCTTAAATTAACAAGCTGTAGAAATGTGTACATCATGGCGTCAAGTTAAAGTAAGTACTTTCTGATAACAATAGCTGTTCATGAAGAAACTATGCAGCTTTAAGAGTTGAACGAAGTATCCGCCGGACGAACCAGTAGAGGTGCGAGTAGGTTCATCTTTAAACGATTTGTGAATTCATAATGTTACACTACATAAAAGCCCTGACAACCATAACATACACTGACAAGGCTAGTTGGTTATAATAAATTTATCACACGTAGAATTGCATCTTGTATCTGTAAATGGGCAGGGCATAATCCAAACTCTAGATAGAAGGATTTCTCTAAATAGGAAAGTGAGTCGAAAGTAAGAAGGATTGAAAGTGTTACAAACAAACTCGCTGAATCGATTTATATGAATTTTCTTTGGGACAAAGAAATATAGGGCCCGGGAGATGGCTACTGGCTTCTCTTTGCCATAAACCTTGAAACGGGTGAAATGGTTGGGGTGTCTAGAATTACTTGGGGCAGTAACAACTTCGTTCTATTAAATGTATCAAGATTTGTTCATAATTATCATACGAAATAATTTACACGATTTTGTAATGCATGATCGCTGCGTCAGGTCACTGATAAAGGAGAAATTTGCCTGCATAAAGAACAAAGTTATCGTCTATGTAACATAGGTATTAACTACTAATAGTTAATGAATCACATAATGTGTTGCCATGTGATGTTGCAACGGCAATGCGATGTGTTACGTTGTTGTAACTTTATTTGGAATAACAAAGCCATTACTGTGACTGCATTTAGATACACCAACATATTTATATGGTTTTCCAAGAATGTGCAGCTGTTTTTTTATTTAATATGTGCTCGTCTCTGAATTAGTATAAATGCTGGATTTATCTACAACTTACCGAGTAAGACTTCTGGCAGTAGCATGCAATATCAAAGTTTATGTTAGAAACTTAGCGAAGAATCGTTAATGCATGATCTGTTTCTAAATCGATATTCACTTACTTTGTGTACTGCCACCATCAGCAGAGTGCAGATCAGTATCGTGAAGCATAAATTTACTGTTAATATTATCCTCGGAACTGGAAAAGAAAACACATAAATTAGTTCTGGCATATAATATAGGCTTTACTCTATCAGCATCGTCTTCATATACCACAAGCTGACGTTGCTTACTGCTGGGTATTTGCTTCTCTTTTCTTGTCCTAAACTCTTTGTCCCTATTCGCTTTATACATTACAATCAAATAATTCCAAAGACAATATCAGTTTTCGATTTAGTCGTTGGGCAAAGCAGAGTAACTTTATAATTAGATATGTTGAATGATTGAGCGGTATTAAGTAACATATTATTTGGGATCCGACTAAAAGCCTTCAGTTATCTTAAAATTAAGTGTCTATAATATCGCTTTAATCTAGATTGTATCTGCCAATCTATGAAAAGTTGATCTATAGGTATGTTAAACATATCGTAATTCTACTTACTGTCTAAATCTGAAAGTTTCTTATCAAAGTCTTCATCAAATATGAATGTGCTGAATGTGATTCTGTGCCTCGTCACGACCCATACTATGATGATGGTGGCGATGGACAGAATGATTCCCAAGATCGCTGTGATGAGCGTGCCAGTGCGCGTCGACGCGCAACAACAGCAACTCTGTAACCGCTTCATGGTGTTTGTTTTATATGATTTCAAATTTCAATAATTTCTGCACTTCGTCTCACCGCCTCATGGCTGTAACAAAAGCAATTAAAATAAGTAATTAAGATTTAATAACATGTTTTACGACGTAATCCTAACGCAAGTACTAGTAGGTATGTGGGAAGCGGCGAAGCAGTCATGGCCGCGAAGGAGGAGGCGAGCCGCGTGAGGGAGAGAACAGCTACCTCCCTCCACCCTAGCCGCAGTGGTAGACGCCCACGGCGTCGGATGTCGCAAGACGATCTCCGGCCACCGTAGGCGCGGGCATGCGGGCAGCGAGTAATGGGCGACTCGCTGTCCGACCATGGACCATGCCCGGGTCGACGGCGCGTTGTGTTCCACGCGCGCCTCAAGGAGTGTCAGCATAGTGACGGGGCCTGTAGAAGGCCAAAGCCTGCCGGGGTCGCGGGACTAACGAATTACCGTAACCCCGGTACGTAAAGAGCTATTGAAGGACACCGTGGATTTTAGTCAGTACAAGTCTGACAGTCCCTCCCGCCCTGCCCTGGGTGGGAGGACTCATTTGATGATTTTACCACGCTAAAAAAAAAAAGTACTAGTAGGTATTAAGTAGCTGATTAGTAGGAAAATAGGGTTCCTAATCTAAATAGTCGTTGATAATACATTCTAGATAATTTAATTTTGATACATTAAAATTGAAGCTGTTATTTTTTAATTTTAGCTCGCGTTACCTTATGATGCAATCTACAATAACGTGGAGCGTAGCTGCATATTAAAGAAATTCGATTATTAAAATAAATATATCTGTTTAGCAGCTTGCTTTCATCAAAAAGTTCTATCATTCGTGTGTTATGTATGTCTGATAACGTACGCGGCGGCGGCGTTAAATATTACGTTTTGTTAACTCGTTTTTGTTACCTACCTACATAGTTACTATGTGCAATGTTAAATTACCTACATGTTCGTTGCCTATATGAAATAATACCTAAGAGTTGTAGTTTTATTTATCACGCTGATTGTGTTTTGTAAATGTAGCTCTAGCTAGCTACCCACAAGCCGTGGGCGTCCGTCATTGGCTTGACCCGTTACTTCCGCGTCGCCATTGACTTTAGTGACTTCTTGCGACTCTAGTCGGCTCCACAAGTTTGGGACATCACCAATATTAGATAACAGTCGACGTAATCTCATTGATATTCCAGATGTTGCAAAAACGCGCATAAATTTAAATGTTTAGACATTAAAGAATGTACGAAACGTATATTTACATAACTAAGAGTATCGCTAAAATTGTCTGCAGTTTTTTGTTAGAGCATCCAGGAATACTATTTATGTAATATCTATGAAGTGAGGACAAATATCGATGTCGGCGCCATAAAGCGAGTAGAGAGCCATAAAAACATTGCATCACTGGCACCGTGGCTCCGCGGTGACTTCCGTTCGCAAGTCGTCCAGCGTGCGACACCGCTGGGCGCTGTTATCGGTCCCTCGCAGTTCGGGGGCTATTTTTGATCAAGCGACACGTGGCAGCTCATTAACTGCTCACGACCAGCACCGTGCCCACGACCGCCTATTATGCTATTTATTTTAACATATAAAGCGGCAGGTATAAACAATATTTCTTGCCAAACTTCAAAGAATTCTTTGTTTTTTCTTTTTTCAATTTTGCAGAATCGTAATGTACCTACGTCGAATTATATTATCTGTGCCTATGGTAACATGAAAATGCTTGTGCTGTCGATTCTCGAACTGTGATCTATTTTAGTGTTGGCGGCGCTAAGAATTTTTTCACAAATTGTTTTTCTCATTCTGGACAGGTTTTTTTATCTTATAGTGGCTAGATAACCTTGGCTTGTTGTTACTCTAAGGTCTCTAAGCGAGTTAAGATGCAGGTAGAGATCATTTCAATGACTATTTCATTGGAGTGATCTTGATTTTTACTAGATCTCTGTCTTTATAATTTATCTGAATGATTGCTGCAAGAGGTAGGTATTGCTAAATTGTCATAGAAAATGGTATTGATGTCATTTAGTCTGGACGTAGAAAAAAAAACCATGACAGTAGCTTCCTGTCTGACCGGTTTTAGCTCACTCCAATTTAAATGCCAATAGATAAATATTAATCATTTTTATTTTATTAAGCAGACGTTGAATATCAAAGCGACTGTAACTAGTGCCCGATGGCTTGCATTAAAAATTTCGCAATAGCGGTCCATTTTGATTGACTGCAGTTACGTTGCGGTCCAGAATTAGACGCATTACCTAACAGGTACCTACCAAATCAATTGTGGATCACGCTTAGTAGTTCGATTACGTATTTACGAACTCTGATGGTTGAAACTGTGACGACGGGATGTTGCGTTCTTGTGCTGCCTTGCCTTTTTGATGTGGGCAAGCAATCAATAATAACGCTCTTCTATTAGTTGTATAGGTACCAATTATTTGAATTTATTGGCCTATAAAACAAAAATGTTTAATCTACCGGACATTCTACATAAAAGTTGTCTGTGATTGCGTAAAATTTTAAAATCCTAGGTAGCTGTAGAAAATTACTAGGTACGAAGCTGTGACATCGTGTCTGCATGATTCGGTATCTAAGTAATTTGCAGACAGGCGAGAGATTTGTTTACATTTCAAATGTGTGAATATGTAGGTAACTGTTTCATAGACCGGATTGAAAATGATTAGCAAATAGTTTGCAATAAGGAGGATGACGATAACCCTCGCTCCATTATCGCTGACATTGGCCTGACCCAGTTCGTAGATCGTCCCCATTAGAACAAATGCCTCGCCTATACTGCCACAGCTTTTTTACGGGACACACCTTGACATTTACACCCCATTACCATCTGCAATGTTTCGCAAACCATTATCATCAGGTTGTTGTCTACGGTTCTGTTAGGTTAGTGCTTGTGTCTGGTACTTTTTTATTTTCTTATTGATTACAAATTTGAGCTTTTACATATAGGTGCTTAACTTGAATAGGTAACCGAAATAATATGTAGGGTCTTATGTATTGTTTGATAAAGTGATTACTTAAGAAACATCAACACAGGGAAATAATATTTCTCCAAAGTAATGTTTACAATGGCTCGCATCGCATTCCTAATCAAACAATTGTCTAAAAAAGTTACCGTACCGTAATTTAAATTTGAAATAAAGATCTTCTGTTGATATCAATGTAAGTAAATAGAGAATTGAATGAGTAAATAAATCAAAGTGCGTAGTTTCCGTGTCGGGCGGTAGACGCAGAGTAGTCAGTAGTACTACATAAGTACTTGCCTTTGTCAGGGACATTGCGCAATACGGAGATCGTAACAGATGTCATGGTATAGTACTTAAGTTTGTTCCGTATATGACTCAGTTTTCCAAAGCATTCTATTAAATTTCCGAACTAACTATTGTTAAAATAAAATAAACAAATTTTTAATTATCAAACAACGTGGTCTCAGGTCAATGCAGACACGAAATGGGTTTTCCTGTTAATGTATTTTAAACAAAAAAAACATCAGCTGCGACGGTTAAGTTTATTTAAAGTTTTGGTTGTGCCGTTATTCTATTAGGGACTCGGAGTAATAACATGAGTAGAGTCACTGTGTTCTTAGTAGGAAGTTATAGTTTGTTTTCACTCCATGTTGAGCTTAGTTGGTGCATCGAGTAATCCTTGTACTTTTATAGAGTTGTTATGCTCTATGAGTTAGCATGATTTCTTTGTTACCTATATTGAAGTAAGTAAATGAGTAGGTAATGAGTACAAACTTTGTGTAGTGTAACTGCGTTTTACAGACTTGACGTTGACCGTTCTCCGACAGGTAAGCTGCACCATCGCATTACACTCCTATACTTATGTCACTAAACTTAATCAAGTAATATAATTTATATCGTTAAACTCTGTCAGGTGGACGGAGCCCCGCTGAGCGGGTCTCCTATTTCTGATTTAACCAAACTGAACCCCGGTGTGCCCTGACTTCGATCGTCTTCTTCCCAATCAAAAAACCACAAGAAAAAACAATGATTTTACTAAACTATATCTAAAAATTAAAATTCTTGTCAGGCGCGAGTGATGTAGGTGGTTTACTTTGGAATCAGTACGTACACGCTCCTATCTTTGTTTAAAGCCATGTCCAAGTAGGATGTATCGACCGGCTAACGGCCTCCTTCCTATCATGCTTCAGTTCAATTGCTTTAAGAGGCAATTTTCTTATTTGTGGTTGAGGTTATGAAGATTATGAAGTAGGTAGATAATTTTCAAAGAGTCTTCTGTACCCAAACATCAAATGAGCAGTACCTTCATCAAATGGTTAATCTAGTTATTATTAGAAGATCTGCTTGCTATTTTAAGATATCCTTGCTAAAAACTTGAAAATATTTTGCACTTAGATAAATAGAATACATTTTATTGTACACCAAAATTGTTACAAAAAAACAGGTTTTACAATATTTCTTCTTATCCTTTGGTTACAACGGCGGTCTTATCGCTAACAGCGATATCTTCCAGACAACCTTTACATGAAATGCAGTATTTAGTCATCGGAAAAAAATCATCACAAATGGTTATGCCCGCACAGTACAGGGTATTCATTGCTGCCCAGTCTCTCACATTCCGGGCTTGTTACGTCGTCGATTTTGACTCATAAAAATTAACACCCTTTTGGGAATTTATGATGATTCATACGGTCATACCAACAACAATCACGGGATCAGATTTAATGGAGTACTTAGGTCCTACAATCAATGGCTATTTATTTCACTTAAATATACTTTCTTCATTCTCTATTCTACACGTTAATTTGTTACTAGTTTCACCCTTCTGAGTCAGTTCAGTTAAAATAGATTCTGTATAGCATGTAGATAGGTTTAGATATTTACGATATTGAAAGTAGAGTTTGGCAAGCGCAGTGCGTTCTTGACTATCGGTCATTAAACAAATGAAGGCCGCGGTTAATACAGGGCGAACTGTGTCAGTGTCACCAATACAAAAATGAAAGAAACAATTACATTATTATGACGACGGATAAGTTGGGATAAGTGGAAATCAGCTTGTGAGAGTGGAAAATTGATTGGAGGAGTGTGACACTCTGTCCAACGATTTCTGATTTATACCTATTCTTACTTATTGTGTTCAGTTATAGTTAGGTTGTTTAGTGGGTTGTTGTTAATATTTTTTTTTGTGTAATATTAAAACTGTTTCATTGATATGCTTGTTTACTAAGTGAAATGATTACCCATCTGTAAAGAAACGTTCTGATTCGACAGGAAAAAACTTTGCAGTTGAAATTACTTGTTTGATTAATCCGGTACAGATGAATAAATACCACATAGATACGGGGCTCTCAACAGATGAAGTACCTACTCAGACATTATTTCAAGTCGTTTTTTATTTTTTGACGGTTTTAAATTGCAATTAATTTTTATTTTATTCTTATTTTTCATTATTTTTTTAATGTGTCATTTTGGAAACTAATTTTGTTAATTATAATGAATGTGTGAAATAAATGAATTTTATTTTTTAATTAGGTATTTATAAAAAAATGCAGTCAGATATTAAAGACCTTTTTCTACAATAAACAACTAACTCGACATGTCAACTGTACGGTGTACCAGCTAACTACAGTGTAACTAAACAGAATGTTACAAACGAGATCCACTTACAGCTGTTCACATGTCCGTATCATCTAATGCTATCACGCTCCCAATTCACTTAATCAATGTTAAGTAACGCAATCAAGAGTCCGTTGCAAGCATCTGTATGCAATTGATCCGGGCATTCCACCCGATACCCACACTAGGCCCAGATGTGAACTCCCGATTAGAACGCCCATGCACCGCGTAATCCCATTGATATAATACTTTACTGTTAGACTGGTTCTTAAGACACTCGTATACAGAAGCTCGGTAACTCGTGTGAATCAAACTTCGAATGCATTGCACTGACAGTTATTTTTTTCGATTTTCAATATTTTTGGGTTACAGTTAGTTGCGTTTTAAGCCCTAGTTGTAATTTGGTCTCACTTTTAATATTACATACAAAAAGGTAAATAGTAACAATAGTAGCCCGTCGTGAACATGTGCATAATACACATACACTGTTTAAATGAATACAGTTTTAGAAGGTCAAACGTGCTCTAGTCAGTAGAGCAAAGTCAGTGTCATTAACTAATTAACATCGGGCCTTCCCTCTGCGTTGCTCCGTGCACACTAACCTAATCGAGTATACACACAAACCTACATCATTCATTGTTATGTTTGTGTTCAGTGCACCACTCAACGAAAAACGTCTTTGACAGCTTTTTACGACGCCAGACATGTTTAGAAGATATATAAGTAACTACTATGAATACCGACCAAGTTTCTTGTTATCTATGAGTTAAACATTACTCAATCTTAAAGTTCGTTGTCTTTATTCAGTGCGCGACAGTTTAACAATGAAAACGACTAATAAGGCATATAAAGGTACTGGAAAGCTTGAGAAATAGTACAGTTTATGTAAGGATAAGACAACTGGTCCATGTCACCCACGAGAAATGGTTCGCCTCGCTTCGGACAGATACGCCGTACGTGAAGGCCGCCGCACGCGCTGCCGCAGAAGGCAACGTGACGTCATCAGGTTCACGTCGAGTGACGCTCACTCATTCGTATAAGAATGTACATTGTAAACAATGCGTCCTCATGATTCGCCGCCCGACCGCCGCCGCGTACGGACGTCTCCTCGTGTGTGCTCCGTGCCAGTGCTGTGTTCTCCGCTGCGATTTCGTCGTGTCCTGCTGCGACGTGTCAAGAGAGTAGTCAAGACTACTCGAGTAAAAATTGTCCTTTTCAGGACAATTCTTACTCATCTTATTTCCCTTACGTCCCGCGTGTGTTTTTGCCCCTTCAGGGAAAATCCACAGTTTCGTGGTTCTTGGTGGAAACCTTACGGTGTCAACGAAGCCAAGAGGGTGGTGCCCCAATCCATCCCGCCGAACCCCTTCAGGGCGAGGTTAATTTATTGAAGTCGGGAGCTAGGACCTTGGCCTTGGGGGGACTCCTAGTCAAACCTAGTCTCTGGTTTCGTTCACAGCTACACACCTGGTGTCGGTTGGGAGTGTCTACCCCTTCGCACCAGACCCAAATAGGGCCCTGTTGCACATTAAGATTGGCAACAGGTTTACAAGCTTAGGGCACACCGTAGGTACACACCTCCCTGCCATACACAATCCCTCGGCAGGGAGGCTACTCACCCCCGGGCCCACCCACCCGGGGAGTTAGGTTGTTAGGGTTAGGTTTTACATCCCGAGAGCTTCACTCTCATGTCGGCCGCTCTTAGCTGACTTAATCATGGACAAACTCCTCAAGTTTGTCGAGACCCTCCTCCAAGACCCTTTACTAAAGGGTAAATATGACTCGGCCTTCGCTGCTCTTAAAGCAGAAACCGACGTCACTAAATTTAGTGATGCGCTCGAGAGCCCACTATCTCCCCCGCCCGCCGAAAAAGGCATCCCGGTCAAATCGACCTCCCTGTCTGTAAAGACAAAAATCCCCGCCTCTCACGGCCCATCTCCCAAAACCGCTTCTGCAAAAGCGGCCCCTGTCCCTTCTGCGACTTCTGCCCCCACTCCCTCAACAACCAAACATGTTGTTGAGAAAATGGACACATCAGTGCCCATTTCGGACTCTGAACAGTCCGACTCCGCATCCTCCTCCGATGAGGACTTTACAGTCGTCATCGGAAAGAGGAAACAAGGGAAACACTCCCAAGCCGGCAAGGCAAAGAAACCCCTTGCAGCCCCACCTACCCCCTCTCCTCCGGCCTCCCCTCCAGCCTCTCGTCCGGTTTCCCCCACCCCTCCGGCGGCCCCCGCCAGCCGCCCTTCCAGCCCTATGGCAATCGCTCCAGCGGCTTCTACAAAGAAGCCTAGGCCCCCACCCCCGATTTTCATTCAGGAGAAGTCCAAATGGACAGAAATCTCCAAAATGTGTGCGGATCGAAAGATCCAGTACACAAAAGCTACAAATACCCAACAGGGTATTAAAGTCATTATCCCTACGTCTTCGGACTACAGGGAACTCTCTCGCCTACTCCGTGGAAGGAACGTAGCCTTCCACACTTACTCCCTCCCTGAGGAGAAGCCCACCCGAGTGGTGATAAGGCGGATCCCCAAGGAGATCTCCACCCAAGACGTCTTAGACGACCTCCTTGCCCAGAATATCCCTACCTCTGCCGTCCACCGCCTTCACAAGGCGAGGGGTGGCGAACTATACGACATGGTGTTGGTAGTTTGCGACCCTGTCGAGTCCGGTCCCCATCCCATTTTCAAAATTAAGTCAGTGTGCTCCCTGACAGGCATTTCTATCGAAAAGCCATTCAAAGCGCACACAGTAGGACAGTGTCACCGCTGTCAACTATACGGCCATAGTCAGGCCCACTGCTATGCACCACCCAGGTGCGTCAAATGTTTAGGCGGCCACAGCACGGCTGATTGTCCCCGTCCTAAGGACAAGTCCCTCTGCACCGAACCCCCTAGCTGCGTTCTGTGCGGCCAAGTAGGACACCCGGCTAACTACCGCGGTTGCCCCAAAGCCAAAATCCGCTTCTCCCAAACTGGCAAAGCGCGCTGCCGCCCGCCAGCAGAGGGAATCCCCATCTGTGAAGATTCCTTCCTCACAGATTCCCGAGAGGCTTAGCCCTCAGCGACCCTCTCCGTGGAACTCATTGAACCACCAAAAGGCCTTCCCAGCCTTAGGTTCAGCGTCCCCAAAACCCACCCCAGGGCTACTCGAAGCCCCCGCCCCCAAACCCGCGGCTCCCGTGACTGCCCCTGCACCTTCGCGCAAGGTCGCTCCAGCAGCCCCGCAAACCATCCCTCCCGCGGTACCCTCCGGCCATGTGCCCGACGTTGACCCTAATGACATGTATGTCATAATCAACGCCTTCAAAACGGTCCGCAACCATCAAGAGATTTTGAGATCCAAGGCGAGACAATTGGCAGCCCAACTCAGGGCTTCCAATGGTAGTCCCGAGGAGTACTCAAAAATCTTCGACGCTCACCCCGAAGTGGGTGACGCCCTCTTAGCCCTCCACCTTGTTTAGTCAGTCCAATGGCTACTAAAAATAAGAATGTCCACAAACCGCGATCCCTTAAGTTAGGCTTTTTCAATGCCAATGGCATTAGAGGTCAGCGTGATGAAATCGCTACCTTCCTCCGCGACAACCAGATAGACATCCTTCTCGTTCAGGAGACTTTCCTAAAACCGCACCACCGTGACCCTAAAATTGCCAACTATCAATTAGTTCGCAACGACAGGTCACGCTGCCACAAGGGCGGTACGCTCATTTACTTCAAAAGGACCCTGCATTGCATCCCTCTTATCCCTCCTCCCCTCGAGTCTCTCCTCGAGGTTTCAGCCTGTCGGTTAGGCATGACCGGCCACCAACCCATCACCATTATATCCGCCTATTTTCCCCCTGCACTCGGCGCAGAGGATCACAATTTACTCACCAAAGACCTCACATCCCTCTTCGGCCTGAGCGACTCCGTCATCATGGCGGGCGACCTCAACGCCAAACATCCCGCTTGGAATAGCACTACCACCACCCCTAGAGGGAAGGTAGTGTTCAATCTAAGCTCCTCACTAAACTTTGATCCCATCGCTCCTCTTGAGCACACCCATTATCCCGGTGATCCCAACCACCGTCCCGACGTGCTCGACATAGCGCTTCTCAAGAATGTCAACCTCAAGTTGCATTCCATTGAGACGCTACACGAGCTAGACTCTGACCACCGTCCAGTGCTCCTGCACTTAGTCCCTCGCTCGGGTCCCTCCGACCCCAGCCAGCCTCCTCCAACCAAAGTGATAACTGACTGGAAGAAAGTAAGCGATAAGCTGAAATCAACCTCGTCACCTCACTTGGACTCTATCCCCGATCACATAGTCTCCGTCGCGGACACGACGGCCGCGATCAACTCGTTTACAGAACACGTGCAATCCGTACTGACGGATTGCTCACGGGAAGTCCCAGAGATGAACGATCATCGCTGGAAACTTCCCGATGACGTACGTGAACTGATAACCGAGAAGAACGCGGCCATCCGTGCCTACAGCAACTTTCCATGCGACTCGAACAAGGCTCACATGCGCAGTTTACAGCGTGCTGTAAAGAAACGCATCGCTGAGCTTCGTTCGAACCGCTGGAATGAGATGCTGAGCGATCTCGAGCCCACCCACTTAGCCTTCTGGCAGCTGCAACGGAAGTTGCGTGCCACTGAAGAGGCCACTATGCCTCCCCTCAACCGTCCCGATAAGAGCGTCGCCTTTGACGACTCTGAAAAAGCCGAATGCCTGGCCGACAGTCTGGAATCCCAGTGCTCTCCCAGCACCCAACCGGTAGACAAAAGTCACCTCCTCAAGGTCGACTCTGAAGTCCAACGTAGGACCTCCCTCCCTCCCGTAGAAGACCCTGATGATCCTCTGCCTCCAGTCACTCCAGACGAAGTGCAGGACATCATAAAACGTCTCCGACCCCGGAAAGCTCCCGGGTCGGACGGTATCAATAATAGGGTTTTTAAAATCCTCCCCGCCCAGCTCATTATGTTAATGACCGCCATCTTCAATGGCGCTCTGAGCAACAACATCTTTCCCCAGGCATGGAAAGAGGCCACTGTTATCGGTATCCCTAAGCCAGGCAAGCCCAAGTCTGAGCCCACGAGTTACCGTCCCATCAGTCTCCTGAACGTTCTCGGCAAAATCTACGAGAGACTTATTTATAAGCGACTCAGAGATTTCGCCGATGCCAAGTGCCTCATTCCTCACGAGCAATACGGCTTCAGGACCGGTCACTCGTGCATCCATCAAGTCCACCGTATAGTCGAGCACATTAGCGCTGGATTCCAACGCGGTGCAATGACTGGTGGTCTATTCTTCGACATAGCGAAGGCCTTCGACAAGGTCTGGCACAACGGCTTATTATATAAGCTCTACCAAATGGGTGTGCCAGACCGTCTCGTGCTCATCCTACGAGACTTTTTGTCAGATCGCACATTCCGCTATCGCATCGGGAATGCCCTCTCCTCCCCTCACCCTATCCGAGCCGGTGTTCCTCAAGGCTCAGTCCTCTCGCCCCTCCTATTCACGCTGTTCACTAGCGATATTCCCAAGAGCAAAAAGGCTCAGTTAGCTCTCTTCGCGGACGACACGGCCATGTATTACACTGGCCAAAGTCCAACCGCTATAGCCCAAACCCTCCAATCCGCAGCCAACGCCCTCGGCGACTGGTTCAGGAAATGGAGAATTGAGGTTAACCCCGATAAAAGCCAGGCGGTCCTCTTTAGGTCGCCGCTCAAAAGACTTCCCCTCCGCCCCCTCAGTCCGATAACCATGTACGGTAAGCCTATCCCTTGGGAGAAGCAAGCCAAGTACTTAGGCGTTATCCTCGACAGTAACCTGTCCTTCCGCGTTCACATAAAAGCAGCCCGTAATCGGGCTGCCTTTGCCGTAAGCAGGCTCCACTTCATGATTACAGCGAGAAGCAAATTATCGCTTAAATGCAAAATTCGCCTCTATACCGCTGTAATCCGCCCCATCATGACATATGCCGGTGTCATATTCGCGCACTCCAATCCCCGCCACCTTTATAAAATGCAGGTCCTTCAAAACCGTTATCTTAGGAAAGTCACGGGAGCCCCGTTCTATGTCCGCAACGATAGCCTCCACCTCGACCTTAAAATCCCCACCATTCTCCAATTCATGAAACGCCTTTCCAAGCGTTTCTTTGACTCTGCCATCAGGCACCCCAATCCCCTAGTCGCAGCGGCCGCTCGATACGAACCGTCTCGTATCAGCAAAATTCGCCGACCAAGGCATACTCTTGTCACCCCCGATGACCCCATCACTCTACTCCAGGAGAGCAGTAGGGAAACTAGCACGCTCAGAAAACATAAGCGCAAACCGATCCCGTCATTCCGTCCTCGCCGCCGAGGACGACCGTCGCGACGTCCGAATCAATGCCCTCCCCGTCCCTCGCAAGAGCCAGCCCGCGATGCTGAGCCGTAGAGTCTTAAAAATCAGTCCCTAAATAATGAACCATTGTGATCCAGCCTGTCCCTTGCTGTCCTCTCTCAGTGACGCCCTAAGCCGAGGTCCGAACCCCACAGGGGGTGCCCTTAGCGTGCGGTCACTTAGTTTGTAGTTTTATTTAGTTTGTAAGCTCTGGCTGGAGGCCTTAAAGTAATTTAAGGCATCTCTACAGAAAAGTCCGGTTAAGCAGCTCACAACCTCTTCTAGGTTGACCTGCGAGATGCCATACACAAAAAAAAAAAAAAAAAAAAACAATGCGTCCTCCTCTTACTAACAAAGACGTCGGCCTCTTTCATCATGAGTAAATCCTTTACTTTCTCACAGCAGCCATAAAAATCTAGTTCTCATAATGTCCGTCTCTCTAGTAAATGGTAGATAATAACCACGAACATGTCCAAATACGAATATTATAAACATTAGATAGTATGCATAAGAAACTCAATATTTTACTCTTTTTAATCATTTTTGCTACTATACTACCTACTCTTTGGGGATTCCTTCAGTTCTTTATGGAGGAGATTGACAGACCACTCTCCTCCTTAAAAAAGTCCTTTAACAAGCAAGCTTAAACTTTTAGAGTAAATATACTATTCGTAGTGTGAAAAGAACAAGACGACGATGATGTTATAAATTTCGTCGAAGTTCTCAATTCTGCTTATTCAATTTAAATGCATAAGGTTGTCAAAGTATTTAAATATATTTTTTCAAGAAAATCTCATAAATACCTATAAATATTACGGAGTGAGTAATAAGGTCCCGATAGCGGCGACCACAGCACAATGTCAGTGTCAAGCTTGGTTAGGATAACGATTCGACGAAGCAGTGAACTCATACAAAAACTATATATGGCCGTGCACCTCCGCGATTACTGGCTGAGACCAAGGTTAACCACTATTGACTACTGATTTAATAAAAAAAAACATAAAGCTCACTTCTGGTCGTTGCCAAGTTATTCTAAGAATGATACAAGGCACCGGTTATAGGCGCTCTATAGTATGCTACTCGTACCTTTATTTCTTTTTGTTTCACGTAAATGTCAACGTGACTTCTTCAGCTAGGTACCTACATATGTATAAGACGAGCGACCCTCAGTTTTACCCACTATTCATTACTTGGTCAAGGTTCAGTTTAAAGTGACGTCATTCTTAGTAATCATGTTTACCTCGTCTAGTCTAGGAATAAATCAGTCATACTGGCATCAACAAATCATGACTTTTCAGCTTACTTTGAAGACACATAAAAGAAATGACCCTGTCGCCTTCCCAAGTCGCATAGAATCTTAAATCGACATAAATGATTTGGATGACATCACCCAAAACACCAGTGTTGTAGCGATGTGTAATACAATATGCAACAGAAATGACTCACAAACAATATTATTATATGAACTGCAGTTTTAGACCCGCTGATTCCACAAACTCCTTGGGGGGATGGTAATGATATTCGTGGGGATGAATAATTAAGACCTACAAGAATTTGTTGTGCTTCTACTGCCTAAATACGAATTTCTTCAGTTAAATCGCAAAATTCTTTAATTGATTTAGTAATTTATACGTTCATTGACTCTTAGTGAATCCAATTTGATGACCAAATCAGGTTATAGCCAATGTATCTTTAATTTGGTACGCTGATACGCTCCGCTGTTCCAGATCAATGATAATTATTCAAAACGATTCGTCAGTCAGGAAACAAAGACCGAGGAAGGTTCAACGCCTAGTTCAACGTTTCAAAATCCTTTGTATTGCTTCAGTAGAGGTGTGAGTTTTGGTAGGCAATTGATGTTAATAAGGGGCGTTAATTGTAAAAATCATAGTGGTATAATGGAGGGTACATACGGTACGTGAGTAACCGTCTGCTTCTCACGTAGTTGTTAAGTAGAAAGCAGGGAAAACGAGGATAAATTACCAGGCGAGCTCTCAAAGCATGTTAGTACTACCATATGCAGTGACTCCTTATATGGGTGGAGTCGGGATCATAGACGTGTTCTCACGTACCCGTACATCAAGAATGTCACAAACGCTCGTACCGTTTTCCATTTGATACCGGTATTGACTCAACTGTTTTCCAAAGATGTAAATGTGTGTGTAAATTCATAGTGTGGATCAAAGTTTTTTTTTTATTGTACAAAAAGTAAGTAGAGAAAAAACCTCTAACCAGTCTGAAGTCTTAAAGCAGTAGGTATTGACGAAAAGAAAACCTTTAACTCGACCCACATTTTCAGTACAATACCTACCGCTAGCTGTATACATATATACATCTTCTGTCTGGCGTAATCTTCCCCAAATATTGAAATATTTTTAAGTATTTTAGTTTTTGTTTACCTCTACGAAATAGTTATAGTTCTGGAACAGTTTTATAAATACTTTAACTATAAACCAAATCTTTGCCTTGTCGCAACATTTTGCGTAGCTGAGTTACCACTGTGGATGTGGAACTCCGCTTCGTTTATATCTTCACACATGTTTCCGTTGTCAGAGTTTTCGTAACAGAAAACTAAAACGTGCTAAACTATAGTTCTATGGCGGTATTTAACTGTAGTTAACGTGAGACAGTTACTTTGTATTTAGCTTTGGTAACCTCTAAAGATGCTACTTTTTGACACATTTTTTTCTCAATAACGGAACGGTTCCGTCTTATTTATCTTTAGATACTCGTACTATTGATTTAACATTTGTGAACCATTCGATGTGAATTGATTTAATGTTTATATTAAAATAAGACTTGTTAAGTGTCACGTGCTATGTTTACACGGCCTGAAAGGCGTCTTGATAATAGTGAAAGGAAAGTTACAGGCTTAGGGTATCTGCTAAATCTGAGATAAAATGAAACCAGGTTGTCTTGCAAAGGTTATTCACACTCAGATTTAGAAAATCTATCTCACCGCTATAAAATGTGTTATTTTCATATTATTAATATTAATAAATGTCCTATTCGATATTTGTAACGGCTTTAGGATGTTTATTTTTATTATTTTGTAGGTCTTATATATTGAAGTCTCTAAGTTTGAATATGCAACCCAATGCATTTCTTAGAATAAATGTATGATCTAATTGTTATTTACAAACTATTTTGCGTCTGACATACGAGTACATCCTATTTATGCGTGCAAAAATAGAAATTACATGTTGGGGGCTAAGTGACTCTAAATTACTTTGTGGATGCGAATGACATCATACTCAAATTGTGTTCTTATATTGGCAAAGTGCTATTAGTAACACTTCGGCAAATTGAGTTCTACCAATTAAGCCATCTTCTGTATATTTCGAAGAAGGCTCGTATCATTAGCTGCATCAGCAGTTTTAACTATTCAAGTGTTCATCTCAATCGACATTGCCTGTTTGATCTACATCATAATAATTACCCGCGTTTTTTAAAGCAAGTTCGGACGACATTACAAAGATACAAAACAATTTGATCAAGCGTCGTCCTCCGTACAGTGATACATAAATAAATAATGTTAATTATTGTTTGGGCGATAGCTTCATTGTGATCGCCTTCCTACACATCATTCTTAATTGTTCGGCATGTCATGTCTTTTATGGTTGTAAATGTTTGAGCACGTTGCATAATTATTTACACGCATGTTGCATAATTATTTACGAATGTAGCGAACAAATACCTAATTTGGTGTTCCAACAATTTTCGCTGGATATATCGAAACAGTAGGCAAGGGGAAAATTTGATTTTTGCATTACGCGCTGATCTGGAATCCATCAATAATGAAAAGCTGAGGTTAACTAATTAGTGATTCACTATCGTTTTATTATAATTATTTAAACCAGTTCTACGTGTAAGTTTGTAGGTACTTATCCAATTTTATTGTTTTGTATTTCGGTGAATGTTAGAAATACGGCATTATACTGTTAACTGCGCATTTGTTATCGAACGATTCTCTTTATTTATGTTTTTTTTTACTTTGAAAACTACCTACTTTCAAATACGGTTTTTTTTGTAGTTTATGACGTCTATTCGCGAATCTCTTCATAAACATTGGCGGGTGGTGTGTAAAGACTGAATTATCAAAAATAACTTGCGACTCACACTGTTCAAGGTAAGGACGTAGCGTAACCCAAATTTATTCTAAAACAAAATCAAGGCCTTTACCACACACAGCGTTGCTATTCAATAAGATATTTATACTCAGAAATAAAATAAAAAACAATAGTTATTTTTATAAATGATGTCATTAGTCGTATTTACCTTGTTTGTGAGGTTCAAACTAATAAAGTAAATCACTGCTTATCACTGTTTACCACTTGTTAATCACTTGGCCAATGTAAATGATCACTGAGTCTGTCGTGTTCGTAAGAAATGTGTTTGTCCGTGGCTGTACGCGATGTGCCTGTTCGCTCGCCAGAGATCGTCTGAAGGAGTGACGCGCGCGACTGTACAGCAATCCCGCGCTCCGGCTGACGCACGCTGATGATGACAGCGCTAATCATACTGCACCATCCGTAAGCTGAATTGGATTCATTGAGTTAATAAACAATATTAATAAGTTAACAGTAATGTAAGTACTCTACATCTGTGGGAGCGAAATAATCTAAAGTTCCCATTATGTCAATGTTAATATACATATAATCATGTTTTTAGGTTTTACAAGGTAAATCACAGAAATATAAAGAGCTAGACTTAGATCAAGAGCTCAAAGTTCGAAAAAAAAATAGTCTATAAGAATTCGTGGAAAGTGTTCTCTACAATTAAGTCGACCCATTTACCCAAAAAGGTCGACGTTTGGCTGAAACACATACCTATTTAAAACAAAGCAAATAAAATTACCAAAACATAAACTGACAACTTGTAGTTGACAACAAACTTCACTCATCTGACAAAAAAATGTTGTATAAAATAAAGTAAACAAAATTAGTAAACAGAAACTAATCCGTAAGCTTACAGAAATATGTCTTAGATATTTACATAACTTGGCAATGGCAACAAGACCTACTATCTACTTTCAACTTGATCAGCAAAATGATAAACCTCCTATCGTACGTGGGCATGAGCATGCAGTCGGAGATTTGTTTATGGTGCATAATGGGGCTGGTGCGCAGCATCTTCGACGCCACGCTCTTCAAAGTGAACGCCAATCTAAAGCAGGTACCGCATTCCGTGCCGCCGACGACGGATTTATTAAATAATCAGAATATAATTAAGTAGAAACAGAGCCGCCTACTATTGACACACATGTGTCTTGTAGGACGTAGTGTGGTTATCTTTATATAGAAACAGTACTTACATGGTGTATACCATGAGCTGATGCCCATAAATAATGATCCTGCTTAGCAGGAAAATTATCGTCTAAAGAAAAGTTAATTACTTTTTTTAATTCTTATAATAACAATATTTTACCTACGCTAAACATTACACTTTAAATCATAAAATTCTATTCACTGTACCGGAAATCTGAGGCCAAACCCCTAGCAACTTCACTAAATTAATTATTCATCAATGCCATACATTAATACAATTTTAAAATGAAAACTTCGTGAGGCTTGAAAGAAAACATATTTTAATAAATCTTCTTCGGTGCCTTATTCTTAAAAAGGGTAGAGAGATGTTTTTGTTAAAGCGAACACATGATGCAAAGGCAAGTGTGATTAAAAGAGATTGCTCTTTCAATGGGTTCATCTGCTATATCTCAGAAATTATTGGACCGATGTTGATATAAACCAAATGGTAAGTCATATTATCTTTTTGTGCTTGAACAAATTTTACACGATCGGTTAAATATAGAATAGAGTAGCCCGTGATCGAGAGAAATGGCGGGCGATTGCAGAGGTCTGTAGTCCAGCAGTGGACTGCTATAGGCTGGTGATGATGATGATGATGATGATGATGATGATGATTCGAGATGTTTCCTTGCTCAAATTTAGGTTGAGAGAGAGAACGATGGGAAAGGGTGATTGGATAAAGCAACCAGATGGTACAGGTATAACGTAGGTAAAAAAAAACAGCACAGAATTACCGTGGAAGCTTTTTTTATGGAAGCATAAATATTATTTTTAGGAACATGCCAAGAAAATAAGATATGCTATAAAAACTTATAAAACCTTTTTAAATTGAAGATTGAAATACACAAAATTCTATACTCAATATGACTGCTTAGTTGAATAGATAGTGGTGTGATGACTCTGTAGACGATGAATTTGAACTAGAAGTAAACATTATTAATAAGTTGTTTTTTCCTTAAGTGATTAATCATTGTTGGTTACGCTGTTCATTCATGTAACATGTCACCCACGGGAATATAAATTTTCCTTATTTAGTAAACAGCTGATGAAATTATGGCTGTGAATATTGCTTTCAAAGCTACGAAATATACCTACGTTTTAGCGCAACCTCATACTGTTTGACATTCTGGAAGAAAAATTCTGTTGCACCTTGCATACTATCAAATATTTTGAGCTGACATCATTCCAATTCAAAATTTATGCAACGAGTGCCTTCCGGCGATCATCAGATTTTTTCTGGCAGACATTTCTAACAGTAAGCAATTTCGCTAAAGCACAATAATCTTAAAACAAAAGTAAATATAACATAGTGTACATTAATCCAAAAGGTTCTAAAAACATAAAATTTGGCAAATATATGTCGCATTATGTAGAGGCGGCTTGCTATCCCATTATTCCCACCGCTGGACTATAAATAACCATTTCTCTATTGTATTTGACGGCCTGCGTGAGATGATTAGCAGATGATAAGCTTACGTATGCTTCCAAATTAGGAAGAATAATATTATGATGGAGTAACGTTTGTTTAACTGTTGGTTTTGACGCAATATTAACAAACACAGGAGCGATATCGAAAAGCCACAGAATTATTCGGACATTGTATTTTCATGTTCTTGATCTATTGTGATGGTGTGAGGTTGAGACCTCCTCTCATGCACGAAATTATGAGTTTAAACCCTGTCAAGTAGGTAATGTGTCCATTTCAATAAACCTAGTACTTTATACTCTGTGAGCCGTGCCCAGAAGTGGTTTAATTAGTTCTCACACCAGAGGATGGTCACTTTGCCACAGGAAAAAAAAAGTCTTTATGATCGCTGGTTGTGTCAAACCTTTTTATGTGTATGTTTAAGGAGTAATAAGTTAATAACAAATGTAGTTTTAAAATACTGTTACTGTTGGGCGTAAGTTATTGGGGCTTTTTATCGTGGTAAAATCATCTTATGAGTGCTCCCACCCAGGACAGACCGGGATCAGGGACTGTCAGACTTGTACTGACGAAAGTTTACGGTGATCCTTCAATAGCCCTTTATGTTCCAGAATCACGGTTACCTAATGCGATAGTTCCGTGACCCCGGCAGGTTTGGCCCTCTAAGGTTATTCTGACAGATTGCTAACAGCTCTGACGCGGGGTCGACACGGACATGGTCCATGATCGGACGGTAAGTCACCCATTACTCGCCATCCGCTTGCCCGCGCCTAAGGTGGCCGGAAATCGCCTTGCAACGTCTGATGCTATGGGCGTATCCCGCGGTATCTGGGTTGAGAAATGGACGCTGTGTTCTCCTTCACGGCGCCTGCATCCTTTTCGACACGTATGAAAAATCCAGACGGCGATTTCCATTCAAAAAACCCTTTTTTTCTCGCATACAAAAGGAACGGTCAAAATCGGTTAAATATTGGCGAAGATATCACTGAACATACATACATAAATTACAAAACGTATAACTAACCGCCTTCAGGAAGTCAGCTAAAAAGCCGCAATAAAACCTTTACCTTTCCTTCAGCAATAATTATACAGATGTTTTTTTCTTGTTAGGTTTGGCAGATGGACATGCCGAAGGAGCTGTCGATGCCATTACAGCAGTCGCTGCGCACCATGGTGTCTGGCATTATGCTGGTGCAATGCTTCACGGTCTACGTCTACCTCGCTTCTTATATAGTACTTCTCTATCCTGTGTTCTTGGTACGCTATCATCATGGTACTAATTTTTTACATCTTTTGGAGGCCATATCCCAATATCAATTTTCATATCATGACAAATTCTATTTATTCTAAACAAAATGCATAAAAAATGGTGGTCATTTGCCAATAATTGCTACAGTACTTTATGAACTAAATCGCATTTACATTTTGAGTGTCCATAGAATTGAGAAATGTGACCACTGAATTTAGAATTACGAGTACACATATTGTACGTAACCCGGAAAGAAAAATACATTAAAAAAAACATTCATGAACATAATTATGTTAGCAGTTTTTGGTATTTTAATTATTTAAGTTTGTTTAAGAAGTAGTTACCTAATCAATCACAGACAAGAGATTCCTTTAGTTATCATGCTTAGTTAACTGACTTTTAGTGAATCATTTAATTGAGCATTTTTATTAAACTTATATGAAACTAGCTTCCGCCCGCGACTCCGTCCGCGCGGATGTCGGTCTTCGCGTGGATGGTAGATTTTTTTTTTTACGTATTTTTCTAGGATAAAAAGTATCCCGTTTTATGCCCAGGATAATAAGGTATAATTATACCAAGTTTCATCGAAATCGAACCGTTAGTTTTCAAGTGATGCCTGCAGACAGACACACAGACAGACAGACAAAAAATTTTTTAATCACATATTTGGGTTTGGTATCGATCCAGCAACACCCCCCGCTATTTATTTTTCAATATTTTCAATGTACAGAATTGACCCTTCTACAGATTTATTGTATGTAAAGATAATGTAGGTATTCCAACAACCATTTTCGTTAAACATTCAAATTACAGACAAGGGACATGAATTATAGACGTCAAATTATATCAAATCAGTTTTATTTATCAAACGCAGAAAGAAACAGACATAATCAAAGTATCGGTTCGGGTATACTAGTCAGGTTTTTGCAGTGGGCAGTAATGTCTCTGAAACAGTACTGTCATCTGCTTATCCAACAATATCAGACTGAAGTGGGTCAGAAATGTGCAGTAGAATATGAGTTGTATACTAAACAGACTCCTGTTGAACTCGGGAATCAATAGCCATAAGCTCGGAGGATCAGACGTAAACGACTACTCTGATTGATCGTTTATTAAGAAAGTCTGATATCCAGCTACAAAAATCAACTGGGATGCCAAAAGCAGGACACTTGCTGAGAAGACTTGCGTTTCGAGACCCTGTCAAAGTTTTTCGAAATATAACCAGCACGCGTAGTATGGCGCTGTAGAAACAGGATTTGTCGACGGAAGAAAAGACAAAATGACAGACATAGAAAGATTTTTACCGTTTTAAGTATGGAAATGTATAAAATAAAGAAAATAAATATTACTTATCTTCCATGGAGTACCAATGGTGTCATATAATTAAATAAAAAAATAAACATTATTTGTGGTGAAGGAGGAGCGGCCTACGCTGGTGTTACCGTGGCTGCTGCTAGCTGCCGTGAGGAAGCTGCTCTGTGAGCTGACGAGCCTGGCCCTCGGGCTCGGCACGTGCCTGCTGCTCGGCCCTGCCAAGCCGCCATGCATTAAATTCGTCGTAGTCAAACTCGTCGTAATCATGCCCGCTTTCTACATGTGGATGCTTGTTTTTAGGTAATTCTAAATTTTCATTTGAGTTGCGCAAGATTATTTATTTTCAGAGGGAATTAAAACCACAGATTACTCAAAACATTGATTATTTTGCTTTTAAAAATACTTAAACATAAAAGCATACCTATTGTGAACCCTGTCAGAATTAATTTGTATAATGATGAGGTACTTATTTCTTATCACTGGTTTCATCTTACAGCTACTATCACGCCCTCAAAGTAGCGGAAGCTTTCAAAACGTTTCCAGCCAACCTGCCCTCCGCCGACAATGACTATTTCGACTATGGACTGGAGCTAGCTGTCCGCAGGAGGCGCACCAAGTCTCTGCAAGGGGAGGCACAGCTCCGCAAAAAACTCGTCGCAAATTTGTAAATATAATTATAGTGCCGTAGTAATTTTCCATTTCCGTAAGTGGCGCGTATTTTTAAGAGAGTGAGTAGACATCACTAAGTAGTCCAAAGTGAATGTTTTGCACTAACTTCGATACCTACTTTATAAGCCTGAGAACATATTCGCTACCCCACCGTAGTGGATTTTCACTACTAATGAAAAATCCCATATTTTTTAATAAATCTTTTTCTTTAGTCTTCCTCTCCAATTCCATCCATTAAGTTTTGATTCATCCCTGGACATACCAAGATAGACGAATCCCTATTTCATTTTTTTTTCGTAACAGGTGTCACTTTCAAATTTCTTTATATTTGTTTGTAAAACCATACCATATTTTAAAGACTAACCATGGAGTTTCTTGCCGGTTCTTCTCCATGGAATCGACTAACCCGAACCGAGCACCCTGCTGTCAACGTTTTATAAGTGCCCTCAGAGGCCTATGTGAAATAAAAACATTTGATTTTGAGTTATAAAACCTAATATATTTTTAGGTACGGAGACAGAACTCCAGGTGCTACAGAAGGACAATACTTACTCAAGGCCTTAGACTCTTCATCCAGAACCATAAATTCTACTGATACAAGTATAGAAGATGAAGGTCCAGAGACAGGTGTTTATAGACCGTCACCGGCAGGTTTTTCAGATGTTGGTGTATACGCATACGAGGACTGGTTCGGAAGCGAAGTTTTAATACCTCGTGATACTGACCGCATTTTAGAACAAATTGTTTTGATGTTGTTACGAATAGGTGCTTATTTGAAAAAGGCAGGATTAGAATCTATTAAAGATTCTAAGGATATATTAAAGGCAGTGCCTGCTTCTTGGCATCTTCAGGCCAATATGACATGCTCTGCAATGAATGGAGAGGTTACTGAAACTCCTCCAAATGTAGGAAGCAGCAAAGGCAGCATAGCTTCTTATCTACGTGACTATCCACATATATTTATGAAGAAACAAGGGAGCAACTTTTCTCAGAGTGAACTTGCATTACAAACTTTAAGCACTGTTTATAATCAACTTGAAGCAGATGACAGCTCAACAACTACCCATCAATCAAATCAGAATGAAGACATTTCATCTGAAGATGTTCCTAATAAGAGGAAAATATCGGATAAGGATAAAATTGTTAAAATAGCATTGCCTAGTGAAAGCTTAAAAGCAGGCACTAGTAGAGAAGTACCAAAAGACGAGAATAATGAAACTTTAAGTCATAGTCAGATATGGAATGGTCATAAAAATAAAGAGGAGTATCAAATTTTAAAAGTAGAAAGCAACTCGAACCTAAGTAACATAAAAGAAATTAGTTGTCAAGATTTAAATTTAAGTGAAAATAAAGACTTTACACATAAAAATGCAAATAACACAGAAATAACTGAAAATAATATCTGTAAAGACGACAAAAATAAAGAATTGCCACTTCGTATTCAATCAAATGATGAAAACTTTCAAGAAACAAAAGAATCAAAGAAAGACAATTCAGATTCAAATATTCAGTTAGAAACCGAAAATAAAAACAAGAAGTCTGATGATCAAACTTCAAAATCAAATGAAGTAGACAGAACTGAATCTACAGAATCTCATTCGAATAACAAAAAAAAGTCTTGAAAAAAACCAACACATGAAACACGCTGTACGTAATATTTTAAAATAACCTATTTAAAATTAAACAGAAAGGACAGCATGAAAAAAAAACTGGGCTTAGTTGTGAGTATTTTATTAAATTACGTTTGCATTCATAAATAAATCAATAAACATGTTTGATCATGAGTTTGTCATACCCTGACTTTCAGTTATGTTACAGATTTCTGGTTGACACATGCTATTGTGTACAGCTGCCACTGGATCTAAATACATTACTCGATAATTAAATTCATTAGGATCTATCAAATTGAATTGATACATTGGTAATCTGTTTGTTATGACCCATCCCATTTGCGGTACCTCATGATCCATTCGCAAATCATTAGGAAAGATCATTGTATTATTGTTTTGTGCGACAACTACTAGATTCCGGTTTGTGTACGGTTTTCGTGTGTCCCAACATCCGATACTGTCTCGCGAAATGAGGTTAAAGAACATGACACCGTTGCGGTCGATGGCTGCGGCGGAGACCTGTCCGTCGCCGCCGCGACTGTCCCCGAGCAGCATGAACTCGCCCACCGAGTTGCTCACGCGCGCCGGGTCGCGTATCACGGACGTACTTACTACAAATTCCAGGGAACTCGACATGGAGTGATAGTACAGTGGCCGATCACCTTGGTGATACTTGCCTAACGACATGCCGAACAGGCCGTCAGACCACTGATAATTCAGTCCATGTAAAGTGTAGTTTGATAACAATGGCTCGGGATAGAAGCTGTAGTGACTGAATCGCCAATAAGCGGCATCTTCATGTCTGAAGACGATCAGTCCAAAACGCCACGCATCTGCGATGTACACATGCAGGTCTCTGCATCGCACGTCTCTGGAGTCAACCACGATGTTGGTGATCAGTGAATTCTGAAGAACAAACTCGCTGGGGATTGGATAGCGACCCAATACTGTATCAGTACTGAGATTTATGGCGAACAACGTTGGTGGGCAAAGTTGTTGTGGCGTTTCAAAAGCATTCACTTGACCGGAGTCGAGAACCCACATAACTCCGCAGTGGTCTATGTTCATGCGAAATACTGAAGTGAAGCCAGTGCAGTTAGCTGTTGAAAAAAAAAATAAGTAGGTACATTGTTTTTTTTACTTATTCAAGACCTGCACGCGTAGCATGACCAATTCTATCTCTATTCTACCAAGAATAGACGAAGTCATTTTATCGTTATTTGTATGCAAATCGACTGTTTTTTTGCACATGTATGATACGATTCGTATACCATTAAAGAATATAAACATTTGTTTTATCTTTTTTTAACATTGCTATGCTTAAATCGGTAAACATTTTTCTACGTTTTCATTTTGTCTTTTCTCCCGTCGACAAAACCTGTTTCTACGGCGTCATGCTACGCGTGCTGTTAGGTACCAAAGTTAGTGAGATGAGATAAACCTGCATTGTGCCAATCCCAGCTAGGATAAGGTTCCAAGGGTGGTGATTCAATGGGTAGACCGATCGGTACAGACGATAGCGTGGCTGGGGTCCCAGATTTCCATCGAGGTGTGCTGATAAAAACGCGATCTTTCCAACGTTCCACTCCCAGAGGTATGACGTTTGTTGCGTTGAATTGTCTGGAGGAGAATAAAATAATAATCATCAATATTTTTATTGTGCTAATCAATGCTGAGCACAATGAAAATATTGATTATACAAGTAGCAGTGGTGGCCCAGTGGTATCGGTCCCGACTTACGAGTTGTATGTCGTGGGTTCGAACCCCGGTAGGCGCATTACTTTGTGTAATTTATTTCATCACCACTGCTCTCAAAACGGCGAAGGAAAACATTGTGAGGAAACCGGCATGTCCTTTTTTTTTTTTTTTTTTTTTTTTTTTAGGGTGGCAAAATCATCAAATGAGTCCTCCCGCCCTGGGCGGGGCGGAAGGGACTGTCAGACTCTTACTGACTAAAATCCACCCGTGTTTCTTCGGATGCCCTTTACGTTCCGGGGCCGCGGTATCCTGGATTAAGAAAAAAGCCGCGACCCCAGCAGGCATTTGGCCCCGTAAGGGGCCCCGTCGGTGACGCGTGAAACACGACGCGCCACCTACCCGGGCTTGGTCCTTGGTCGGACGGCGAGCTTACCCATTACTCACCGTCCGCAAGCCCGCTCCGCCGCTGTGCCCTCTGCTGTTCAGAGGGACACGCGTTGGAGCATCCACCCGACAGGCTATTCGCATACGGGCAAAGAGACCCCTTAGGCACACAGTGCCTAAAAGAGTTTTTGCCCGCATCCCAGGGTGCACCGGCCCGAAAAACTGGTCTTCCCCCCGGACGTATCCGAAGGGGAACTCCAGTCCACGGGCGCACGTGGAGGTTTCCTGTCTTAGCACCCCAACCGGCATGTCCTAGAACCAAAAATTCGAAGATATGTGACATCTACCAACCCACACCAGCCCGCGTGGTCGATTATGGCCCACTCCCTCTCACAGAGAGGAGGTCTGTGTCCCAGCAGTGGGAACATTGTAGGCTTACGATGAATGCTGTACAAAAAAAAAATATTACCCATTGTTGATGGCTTGCAGACGATCTTGGGGCGTAGGATACGCGTAATCAATCTGTTTCCATCTGTATAAAGTGCCTAGCGGTTTTCTGCTAGCAATTTGTATATATCCGAAGCTTGTCGTCACGATGCTCGTCAATATAACAGTGAAAAATATCTGAAAAAGTAGTAAAAAACAGAATAAGTTCCTAAGAGAAAAATGTTTCTGATAATGTAAGTTGAGTTCTAAAAGATTACTGTTATCACCAACTTTAAATAATATGTTTAGAAACTAATTAATATGTATGTGTTAGAGACATAACGGACGCGACGCGACGGTCAGATTGCCAATATAATTAAGTTTTTAGGTTGCTGGGCTAGATTCTCGCCAAAATGTAAATAGGTTTTTAATGATATTCGTCTATGGTATACAAGTATGTTGTTTCCCACGAAAGACGACGTCCTGTTCATACTAAAGAAGTTGTTATCGCATACTTCAAATATGATCCTAAAAGTGGTTTAGCAATTATTATTTTTTTGCTCTCAGATATGTCTCATATGTACAATCGAAGAAGTATTCTATACATATGTGTTACGGGCCAAAATAATCCATTCGTAGGGAACAACGAGAGCCTTTAAATTGTTTCCCCGCACTGACTGCATGAACAATCGCTGTGTAACACGTTACATTACGGCTTATAACGGAGGTTAGCACCCACTTTTAAGGATAATTATAATAAATAAAGTAGTTACATAATCGAATTAATAATTCTGTTTTGAATAACACCGGGGTCAAACACCTCAAGTCCTTATCGACTTAATTGATATTCTGTTCGTACTATGAATGTCCAATTGTTCGAACAGAATTATTGCTTAGTAATAGAGATGGACCCACCGTGGCTATGACTGACTGGCCGCCTAGTCAGTTACAAAAAGGCCTAGCAAGCCGTTGTTATCATCAAAATATAAAGTCAAATATATTAAAACGAGTTTAATTTTTATTATCAACAGCATATCAGTTCCATGCAGTTTTCCCTTACAGGTAGAGTGATTCATGAGGAAGGTTTAAATGTATTACACATTGTAAATATTTTTTATAGTACAGAAAATTCGATATTTGTGATCAGTTCGAAAAAAAAAATAGATTTTCGGGATTTTTCGTACGAGATAAAACGAGGCTTAACCATAAGACCCAATTTATATTGATTATAATGTTTCTAACTACTACTAACTATTATCATAACTTTAGTTCACGATTAATGAGGAAGTTAGAAGTTAGTTAGAAAGTTAGATTATTAAGTTAGTGTAGATTATATAAAGAGCAAGAGAAAAGTCCGTCCTGAGGTAAACTCACAGGTGCTCACAGTAACAATTATGTCATTAAAAATATTATTTAAAAATGTAACGTAATTTGCATTTCGTTTTCACCTATTCACTATTAGTCCTTATCCAAATAAGTGCCGACAAGTCGGTACAACTCTACTTGGTAATGAATAATTCTAAACAACACACGTGTGCAATTTGTTTTGTAACAAACTTCTGTAATCAATATCCCGTTGCGTGCATTACTACACTGACATCCTAATAAGGTTGGCTAGTAATTTAATTTGAAATAAACAGGTTCTTATAGCTTTCAACCGTGTTTATAATTTAACATTGACTGGGAGGTTACTTAGTTACTTTAGGGTTGCTTAATTATGTGACCGTCGAGGACAACGACTTCTCTAACCAGTTTGTATCAAAATTTACTCATTACAGTAGGTACTACTTTATAAACTCCGAGGTGATCAGCTGTTCCATTGTTGGTAACAGTTACTTTAAAAAGTATTATTGTGATGTTTTATCTTTCAGATGGTTATACCAGTTCTGTTTTTAACTTAGTGAATGTTTCAGTTTCAGACATTCTTCGTCAATATTAGAAAAAACTTTCGGGAATCGCCTGCTTAGTGAACATACTTTTTGGAGAATATAAGCCCTAGCTTTCTTATCCCTCAAAATTATATGTTGCTTAGTGTTGTAACTTTCATTTTCTTAATGAGAATTAAGTAAGATTAAAGACTTACCTTTTCCATAATAAAGTTTCACTGAATCACTCGTACATAGGTATCTATGGAGCACGTCCGTTCGGTCGGTTGCTTAGAACTGTTATGTATAACAGCGAGGACTTACGAATTAAAGAAGTTATTACATAAATAGGTTTGACGTGAGCAACCAGTTCAAAGTCTGTTATTACTTGGAACTATCTTCAAGGAGTGGTCGAGCAGGCTGGTGTAATACTTTACGCTCCCAACTGGTCTAGATTACAGAGAACGTAACGTTTCTACATTCGTGATAAAACTGAATAACTAGTTTGGGTAACCCCTTCATTACTGTGTTTAATGCACTTGTATTGTGAGCCCTACCATGAAAACGACATTAAACAAAGATTTTGTTACAGTAACATCATATTGTTACTATTCTAGCAATTCCTAAAATGAATATTTTTTATAGCGTCATATGTAAGCTTCTCCTAAATGTTTTAAAGGCACTTCCTAGATGCATCTTAGACGCTCCGTAGCACTTTCTTAGACGCTTCGCCATTATTTCATAAACACTTCGTAGAAGTAACGTCGACGTGACATAGAGGCTTTCTAATGTAGATTCATAACTGGCCATATAGTAATAAAAGCTTTGTTTTCACAATCCGTCTGCATTGTGAAAAATGTGATCTGATAAAAATAAATAAAATAAAAATTATGTCAGATACATTAGTATCTGACATCTAAAACGACCGACCACCGACTACCTAAAATACGACCATATCTTAGCTTGGGAGTCGTATAGTGTCTAATATAATAAAAATGCCTCTGTACATTCACCTCCTTAAAATAGATTTTATGTCCTGTAACCGTTTTGTGCTTTTTGAAGAATAAATAAATTATTCTTAATAATTTTATTTTGGTACCCTTACGCATTTCTGAGAAAAAGGCAGACAAACAATAAAGTTGTCCTATTTCGGTTCTGTTTTATTAACGTACGGAAAAGGTAAAATAATCATTTATTTAATAACTGATTGAAGTAAATAAGACAGTGTGCAAAAGAATCATCAACATGAAGTTTATAATGCCAGAAGCTGTAATTAAGTACATAATAGGTACTTAGGTATATTTTTAGTGACTTAGATATTTTAAACAATAAGTTTTTAATCAATATGCTTAAAACAAAAAATATCAAATGGTATATACATCACTTAATTAAAAAAAACTGAAATAATAAAATAATAAAACTAGACTAACCTATTACAAAGCATCGAAATCTTCCTCAACACTGACTACTGATAATGTGCCCAAAAGACTGGTGGCGTTGACTCATCTGGCAATGATTCACCTTTGGTCAAAGTAGAAGCCAGCCCATTGGTCAGAGGAAGCGTCTACATGTCATTTTGAAATCTCTTTATAGAGGCTGCGAGCAATCTGACCCCGGCTTTGGAGTTTCAGCAATAATACATATTTTTAGCTGTTTCTGTCTGTTAGTGCTGGGGCTGAAATATAGTTTCTACTGTGGTTACTATGTTTACGTCGCTTGGAATTCTCTTCTAACTAGCAAATAAATAATGTCGTATAAAAGGCACCATTACACTTCTATTTTAGCTAGTGGTGGTGAGATAGATCTCTAAAATGTCGAAAGAAAAATCTGTCCACATTCTCTCAATGCGATTCATACAATAAACGCAGTAAATAATAAAAAATCTTAGGCATTATCACAAGATTCATTCATTTTATTTACAGCGTAGAAGTATTTACTGCGTTTATTGTACGCCAAATTGAAAACAGTCTCAAGTGTGTGAACGAGGAACTAATTTTTCCATCAAATTAACATAAACGTTCCAGTTTACTTTCAGTTCCAAAATCTGAAAAAGTCCTGTTCTAATAAGAAAAAAATAACTCACAACAACTACTTGTGGATCACACAAATATTTGTTCCGTGTGGGAATCGAACCCGCGACGCACAGCGCAGTCACTATTCGTGTCGTCAAGCCAACTCATTCCTCTAGTGCTAGTTTATTATCACTATCCTAGCGACGATTGTTAATATTGTAAGAAGGCGATCGAGAGATATCTTTATTCAGTTATCGAGTAAATGCTTTATTCACTGGCAGAGCCAGCATAGCAGAATGAGCTTGGAACATGTGATCACGCAAGAGTATAGACACAAGAATAAAGCCGTTGTCAAACAGACTGGCGTGGCGAATGCGAAGCGTTACGTTTTTATTTGTAATGTATGGAATTGTTTGAATCCAGTCACATAGAAAAGCGAAAGCGATCCGATAGCGTGACAGAACTATTGGACTGACGTCTCGTTTCGGTTCGGTATCGTCTCAGACTCGCTTCGCTTTCGCCTGTCTGGTTGACAAAGGCATAAGGGAGTATATTAACGCAAAAATTAAAATGTAAGAAAAGCTATAATGTTGCATATTTTTTTTAATTACCAATAGTTGCAATCTTTATAATTGTAGGCGTTAAGTTGATAAAGTAATTTAAATGAATAGTGCTTAAATATTGATTAGTATCTAACGTTATTTTTGAGGTAAATTATTATGGCAACCATTCTTTCCGTAAAACGTTGTGGTTGATGTTCGGGTCACAGACAGTTCCCCGCACCGCTTCCGTGGTGTCGACATACATGATTCGGTAGTTGTAGTCGTCTAGATCCAGCGGCCCAGCTTGGAACATCGGCAACCGGTTCGAAATAACCCACAAGCTTTGCTTCTCATCTTGATCAATTTTGATGTCATTCGGAAAGATTAAAGTCTCAGTATTTGAAGCGACTATTCCGTTGGATGCTCTTTTATAGAGAGTTCTTGTGTTCCAGCATCCGATGCTGTCTTGAGTTACTAAACCATAAAACATTATTCCACGTCTGTCTATAGCAGAAGCTGAAGACTGGCCAGATAATCCTCTACTCTCTCCGGCTATTTTGAACTCTGAAGAACTGTTGTCGACGCGGGATGGGTCTCGTAATACTGCTGTTGACACATAGAATTCTCTGTAACTAGACATTGGATGGAAAAATAAGGTGCGTTCCTCATACTTCTCAACAGGTGTTAGGGCTAAACCAAATATGCCGTCTGTCCACTGGAAATTTAATCCATGAAGAGTGAAATTTGATGCCAGTGGATCCGGGAAAAATAAAGGATTTGTGAATCGCCAAAACTTGACATCAGTTTGCCTAAAAACTAGAAGGCCGAATCGCCAAGTGTCTGCTATGTACACGTGAAGATCTGAACAATCTGGCATTCTCGTGTCGATCATGAGGTTTGCAAATAATGAATCTTCCAACACATATTTTTCAGGTATGTTATAACGTGCGATCAGTTCATCCGTGTGGAGATCAAACACCACTATACTCGGTGGGCATAACTGCTTCGGATTGTCTTGAGAGTCTATCTGGCCGGAGTCTAGTACCCAAAGTCGTCCACAGGGGTCGGCCTGCACTCGAAATACTGAAGTAAGTCCTGTACAGTTCTCCATGTCACCTGAAAGTTTGGCAAACAGATTTATAAATTAAAACGTGAAGATGTTTTTTTAATTAATTGTTACTACGTACAACTATAGTCTTTCTTTGCATGTTGACCCGTCTAGCAACCAAGTAGCTAACTTAAAAATCCTTAAAGACAATCACCAAAAGCTCGATGAAAGTTCCAGTTGGGGTAGGGCTTGAGTGGCGGAGAGTAGAGGCCGCCCTGGCGTGGTACCGTGGCGAGTGTGACCGGCACGCCGCGCCGCCACGACGGCAGCGTGACCCACACGCGCGAGCCCCACACCTCCAGTCCCAGGGGAAGCACGTTAGCAGGCACAAATTTTCTGAAATGATAAGTAATCATGTCAAACTGAGTTAGCTTGCTAAAAAAGACATCACTGGACATGATGTATGTTGCAAACATAATTAGTAAGTAGTATGATATTCTATCATCTTCATCAATTTATAGATCTATCTCTTTAAAATGAAGAGTTACGGAACGTCAAAGGGAACTTAGATTTCCACTTCTTCGAACGGTAAATCGTTGGTATGGTGGTGTACAATTATTTTGGTCCCAAAACGGCACCCTCACCACGGCATAGTCGCGGGTCATGTTTGATTGAATTTCATGGGAGTTTATAAGTAAGCACTGTGAATACGTACCCTGTAGAAAGCGCATGCCTTCGATGCCTGGGCGAGGGGAACTCGAAGTCCACGTGCTTCCACTTGTAGAGCGTGCTGAAGGGCGCTGTTTCGGAGTCGGTAATAAAGGACTGCGCGCGCATAACTCCCAGCATCGTTAGCCAAAGCGTGACGCCTGCCGCACCTGCATGATCTGGAACATTACCGAGATAAAACACTTTTGAGTTGAGAATTCTTTGACGAGAAATTCCGGCACTTTAAGGATTTTTCCTGAGGTTAATAATATGATCCATTATACTCCGAGATCCTTACGTGTCACGGTGAACACGTTAAGACGCCTATCCCGGCCGTATAAATATTTTTTTTGGTAGTAGTTCTCTTAGTTACCTACTTTGTGGCCTGAATCTCTGACAAATACTAGGTATCTTTTTACGTAGTAGATGGAAGAGGGCACGGAATTAATTGAAAACATTAACATGTCATAAATGAAATAACTACCTAAGTATATCATAGTCATTGAAATTCGCTACTGAAAATGTCATTACAGCAATAAAATAATGCGCCTAGTCAGCTCGCTGAGCAACCTGCGTGTTGAAGACATTTTGCTAAGTAGTTATGATATGACAGAAAGTCAACAAAAGGTAAATAGCATAATTGAAAACTGCACAAAGAAAAGAGTCGGAAATTATAGGAAGACCTTAACTCAGTAGTGGTACAATACAGAGTAAAAAAAAAACATTTTATTTTATAATCTTTCATTTTCTATCCTAATATTGTAAAGCTAAAGAGTTTGCTTGGTTGAACACGCTAATCTCAGGAACTACTAGTTCGAATTGAAAAAATCTTTTGTGTTAGATTGTTCATTTATGAAGGAACGCTATAGGCTATTAAACATCACGCTACGATCTATAGGAGCCGAGCAGTAAGGGTGAAACCAAGGGGAACAGCTAGAACTTTAATAAATGTTTGCATGCGCTACTGAAATAATTTACTGAAGGAAATAACTCAAAACTTGTTATTATACCTTCGTGAACGATACCAATTACCAAAAAAACTAAAAGTGGTATACTTATCTATTGGTAAATAACCGTAGTCAATGAATGTAAACAATTCTAAACTCAATTTCAACACATTCGTTGCGTTAATTTACAGGAAAATTTTAGGAAATAGTTTACATAATTTTATTAACTAGTTTGCAGAAATATCTAAAACAACTGAAATAAAATGTTATAGATATCTAACAATTTACATCTATTCATATAATAAAATGGTGAGAAAGTCAAAAGTGTACATTGAATATTTTTTTTAAAGAATACTTGGGGTGGGTTTTTGTCTGTTTGTCTGTATGTATGTGCGGGATAAAATCAAAAAGTACTGCATGGATTTACTTCAAATTTGGCACGAATATTATTGAGAAGTCGGGTCAACATATAGGCTACATATTATCACGCTATCACTTACGGGGAACGAGCAGTGAACCTTTGTTTCATCAACGCATTCACGCAGACGACGTCGCGGGCAGCAGCTAGTTTAATATAACTCGTGAAATGCAAAGCATGAAATTGATTGCCCACCCACAATTATACTTACTTTCATAGGTCACGTGAACTCTTAGACACTTTCTTAAATTGGCGTGAAATTGATGACACATCTGTAAAACTAAATGGTACACTGCAGTAGTTACAGTTGCAATTCAAATATAATCACAATAGAATTCCTCTTACGTCGTAGAACACGAAGAACTTAAATATTTTATCTTCTTACTCTAAGTATCACAATAAACGTTTAGATTACATAACTTCCTAGGAAGGAAATGCTAAAGTTAAAGAAAGTCCTGTATTTAAGTAGTTAGGTATGAACTATATTCCATGTGTGTTTCTACTTTCGTTCCTCTGCCAGTTCTACTTATATGTATTTTACTGCATTAATAAATTGAAAATCTGTTTAGTCCGTCAGTACACATTTATAAAACACTAGCTGTGTACCCTGCCACGCTTCGCTGTGGCACAAACAAACTGTTTTTTCGCGGTCGCGGTATGTGACTGATGCAAAAAATTGATGAAAACAATCCTTGATGCGGATTATATATCATGCTAAAATTTCAGCTCAATCGGTGCAGAACTTTTTGAGTTTTTGAAGCGTACACAAACCAAAATAACATTTATATAGGTACTCATATATAGTAAACGCACTTACGACCCAGGAGAAATTTCTAGTGGCTACGTTTTTTTTTTTAACAGAAAACATATTATAAGTAAAAAGAGGGTGGTATGACTAACTTTTATTCGAAATTTATTCAAGGAGAATTTCAAAGTCATTAGTGTTATTGGCTTTTCAATGGGTTTGGGTATTATTATATTTTTTGCTCTCAACTTACGTCTCTCGGTAGGTACGCTTTTAAATATTTGAATGTCTTTTGCTTGGTTCTGTCTAGTGATTTGAACTTTCAGTAGTAAGCTCCTCGAAAATCAACTACTAATAAGTTCGTCGACCGTAATGATTGTTACATATAAATAGTAGCTATAACTAGGTATTATTTAGCTGACCATGTAAGAATGGTTGTCCACAACTTGGGACCATTTCGATCACATGATAATAAAGTGTTAAATAGATTGGCGTATGTGTTGTTATAACGAGCGTGTTATGATTTATTAGAAATCAATGTCAATTTTGATTAATAAGTATGTCCGACATTTCCGTCCCGTCAAATTCGTAATGATGGATGTCCATCGGATACGTCGCACAGTGTAGAAAAGTGGACAAAAGTCCAGCCACAGCTCAATATTCGTCCGATTTCAATAAAACAAAATTCGATCGACCAATTCTCTTCAAAAAAATTCATATAACCTTTTTTGAAGAGAAGTAGTCGATTGAATTTTTTTAGGGATGAGCCCGCTTGGGGGTTGGTAGGGGTGGTTTATAAGGGTAGTATATAGGGGTATGTGGGAAATTTAATAATATCGCAGTCGCATATGATAATAGGCATCCTTCCGAGTATTTTGAATTTTGTTTTATTGAAATCGGACGAAAATTGAGCTGGGGCTGGACTTTTGTCCACTTTTCTACACTGTGCGTCGTGGCAGCAAGCACCGACATTGTAGCTCCGAAGTCGCTTGTCCACGCATTCTGCACACAATTGGGAACGATCCGTAAAACAGTTAATCGATTTCATGCGTGGCCGAGTCACTTTCTTCTAATTTTCATTGTACGATTGTAATTTTTGAATGTCTTTGCTTCCGATAGATTTCGACAGAACCAAACCCATTATTTTTCAAACAGATATTTCAGAGAATAGAAGAACGTAGGTATTGAAATAAAATAAGTTCGAGAAAAAAATTGATCTAACCCGCGGGTGCCGGGGTCGCGGGACTAACGAGCTACCGTGACCCCGGAACGTTAAGGGCTATTGAAGGACACTGTGGATTTTAGTCAGTACGAGTCTGACAGTCCCTCCTGCACTGCCCTGGGTGGGAGGATTCACTTTATGATTTTACAAAGCTATAAAAAAAAACTACCCATCGAGTGGATATTTATCTTGAGTTACTTACCTACTTACAATTAAGTTAAAAACATTTAGAAATATGAGAATATTTTTATGTAATGCATTTTATAGTTGCAATTCAGTTGCATAATTCAGTGATACCTACTCCGCGGATGAGGGAAGATTTGCATCTGCTCGTCCGCAATACAATCTGTAATCTATTTATGTTTATTTTATCATTACGAGGAGAAGATAATTATGTATACTATATTATGTACTCCTTATTTAATAAATTGAGTATGTATCAATACCCAATATTTCAATATCTGTCCAATACGTAAACTGCTGTATAATTAACAGGAAGTTAAATTTCGCTCTACATTAAGTATTCCATTGTCTTCGGAACACTGAACAATCAGATCGTTAATTTCCATTACACAACCATTAATTTACTCGTAAAATGTGTAGATTTAGGTGTAGTAGTTTTGTAGTTATGAGGCTGTACTCTAAAATATGCGATATATGTTACAATTAGAGGCATATTCCACCGGCTATGGCTTTGTTGGCCGATAAGTATAATCGACTTTACTTTCACCGGCGCATGTTGCTTAAGAAAAACGTTGAGTGGGTTACATGCTACTATTAACTGCATTAAAACATGCACCAATTTTTAATACCTAACAAAAACAATTATTTTACAACTGTAAATTATTACAACTGTAGTAAAAATGTTAGTAAATAATGCAGTTGTGTTTGGAGATTTTAAATGGAATATTTGCATGCGCTGTTCTTTATCAAAATGTCAAAATGAGCAGTTAGTTACGTGAAGTGTTGTGTTCACATTGTAATGTATGGGTTTCGAAATAGGCTTGTTGTCTTTTCCTGAACTAACAGACGTCGAGTGAAAGTCTTTGGTCGACTGGACTCACCTGCTTCTGGACCCGCGGGGTCACTTGACAATATAATTTATTTTGTATATTTTGAGTATTTAACTGGTGGCCTACCATGAAGACTTAAAGCCAGAGTAGTTCCAGTGTGGGAAAGAGACAGAGCTATACAAGTCGTCTAGCGCCACCTTGTTCACTCAATGGAACTACTCTGGATTTAAGATTTTTTATTGATTTCATGGTAGGCCACCTGAATGCAAATTACATTTTTGAAAAAAAAAGAACTCTTGTCGTAACTACCTGTGGATACAGTCGAGCCCAAAATTGCTAGTCTTAACACAATATAACACAATTAAATTAGGTTTATTCTCAAAAAATGTGAAATCATAAAACTAAAAGATTCGGCATTCATCGTTGACTGGACTTATATGTATAAAGTTATACTTATATGTGTTAATTAGACAGTAGGTCCAGTTGACACATTTAAGATTTGACTGGGTCAGTAATCCCGTGGGTCCAGTTGACAGAAGACTCGAGTAAATTAATGCAGGTAACCTCAACCTGAATGTTATACTGGTTGTACCATTGATAGTTGGGTCAAGACGTATAGTTGGATCAATATATGTGTTATATTAAAAAAAATATATATATATATATTTTATTTAAATATTATACCACCCTTAACTTTCAATAGCAACCTGCTATTCAATAAAAAATATTATACAAGTTTTACTCGTACCTAACTTAAAATAAGTAAGATCATTTGCAATGTCATTGCGTAAGTAATTGAAATAGGAGAGTGGATGATACGTTACTTATAACATATATCGATAGTATTGAATGTAACGTAATTTAATATGGATTGACAAGTTAGGAGTGAATAGTGACAGTTGGCCATGACTGACATAAAAGCATACAATTACTTCGTTTCTTTCTCCTGTTTTTGAACAGAAACTTTTGAATCATACCTTATGCATGCAATTTTGATATCGTGATGTATTTAATAAATATAGACCTGATAGGATGACCTGGCACGATCTTACATTATTCGATTTTAAAATAATGAGGGAATCGAATGAACAACTTAACAATTATAAAAAATGGAAATAAAGTTTACGTAAAGTGCAGTCAATACGTCAAAAATTTCCAAGTATTACGCTAGTCCATAATATAGTAGTAGTAGTTTCCTTCACTGCCATGAATATTTATATAATGTAATGCATCGCAGTCACGTGAAGTACAGTAACCAATTAATCCATAAGATAGGTACTTAATCACATTATGACCATCATTAACAGTTAAATAACAAGTAATTATTGCGCTGTTTTCCACGTTAAATAACTTAAATCTTATATTTCCACTTCAATGAATTTACAGTTAAAACGCATTTCCGATTATTTGCAACTTGTTGTGATTATGCTCTATAACAATAATTGTCTAATTCGTATGCAATCTGTGCTACATCCCGCAGTCAATTGTGCACGACTAATTCGATTTACTGTCATTATACACATCGCTATGATAACATTGTATCACTATACATACCAGCTGGCGACAGAGCTCCGCTCGGGTGAAAATAGAGGAACGAATTTTCCCACCTATTGCAATTTTCATCGAAATTGACTAAGGTTTTTTTTTTGAGAACTTGATTCCGACTAAATAAAAATATAAATATTTTTAGACAAATATTGTTCATTTGTTTTTTATTTATTTAACAATTTATGTAACACAAAACATAACAGGAAACAACATAAGTATAAAACTATAGTATATATAAATATTTTGATGATATTTTTACGTTTAATGTGTGGTGGAGTTATAAAATATTTTAACAAAAATATTCGTTGGGCAAACATGGCCAGAAATTGCACAAAGTAAAGAGGTTTAGAAGAAGAAAAGAGAGGCTTTTGGCTAGCAGAAGGGAAATATTAATATTCGCGAAATAAAGATTGTATGATCACAAAATGCATCTGTATGTTATTATAAAAATATACCTACACAAAAAAAAGAACAGCCCAGTTACTCACCATTATTTTTTAATCTATTTGACTGAAACTTATTATATTTATCGCTTTCTTTCCAACTTCCTTGGTTTTGATCATCATCACTATCATCACTTTGTTCCGGAACTAATAAAGGGTCACTCCACTTTGGTTTATCATTATTCCACCGTTGATTGACGTCGTTGTATTGACTAGTAATGTCCGCGTAGAGCATCGGCGGGGCGGACCACTGCACGAACCACTGATGCGACACAGCCATGCTTTACGTAACATGCAAATATCCATGAAAACACTACAACTGAAACCTCTCACTCCTACTAAGACTTTTTCCAATGATCCGATGATTTGAGTGAAACGGTCCCGACACAAAACTCTGCATCGCAAAAATACGTGAGTACAAGTACGCCACTTGAATTTGTCTGGCAGTGTGGTGTGCTCGCGCCCTTTCCATAAGACCACGTTCAGCCCCTCTCAGGTTAGCTTTCGCGATTTGGACATACACACGAGCAGCTTCTGCATTTCATCGTGGTGGCCGATACATCACGATTAATTGCGAAATGTTCTAAATTAACGAGCCCTAAGGTGCAGTGCATTCATGCACTACTTTTACTGCAACTTCGACGAATCCATTTTATACCCACCTACTGTTCTCTTCGTGTCATGATATATAGAATTTGTTTGTACTTGTAGATGTTTCATAAGTAGGCTAGTATTTTCTGTTTGGTACAGTAAAATTACTGTATCACGACTTTACTAAATTGATGGATTCTGTTTAATTCTGTGAGATTAGTTGAAACAGTCTTATCTGCAAATCAGATGTAATTCTTGTTCCTTCAATGTTTATGCATCAATTTTTGTTCATTCTAGAAATCCCGAAAGACTTTTTTTGTCTAGAAATCCCCACTATTGAATAAATTCAGCTGAGTGTTATTTATTTCTTTTTTCTTTGGGGATTTCTGACAAAAAAAAAGTAACAATCCCAATGAAAAGAATATTGATTTAAGAGATAATTGTATGATTATAATTATTTTAATAAGTGAATAAAGTTTCAAACATTTAATTAAAATCTAAAGCATCAATAATTATTATCAAGCAATTTTCTGGTTTCGGTTCCTTATTCATGTAAGAAATTAGATCACAACTCCAAATGATTGAAAATACAATTTACGATAAAGTTCAATAAAATACGTACAAATGGTCCAATCAACGGTTGCCGGGTGGCCATTTTATTGTTTTTACGATTCCCATTAGTTTTCACTCTACAAATCAGTTAGTTTTCAACAAAATGTACGTGAAAAATATCGTGCTGTTAACAATCGCTGCTGTACAGTTCTCCTACGGTATCTACCCATACTTTGATACTCAAGACTTCATCTACAATGTACCGAAAGTTTACAGAATATCGATCTCGTTGGACAAATTGTTAGAGCATTACGAGAAAAAGCCTTCTAAAGACCCCGAGTGGTACATTGCCTTGGGAATGGCTCGAGGTATGGTATAAGTATTGAAATTCACAAAAGAAAGCTTCAGCACAACCTTGAACAATTTTGCTGATAATTATCTTTTAAGAACATTGCAAAATTTTGAGATTAATACTTAATGATTAATGAGTCACACGTACAATTGCAAAAGTCCAAAAAACTTAAAGTTACATTTATGTAAAGCAGTGGAAAAATGAAAGGTATTCAAAATCCAAAATTGTTCGTGAGCTTTCTAGACTGTGAAATTATTTTGCAGGTCAGTTGGAGTACACGATTAACGAGCTAGACAAGTCAGTACCAGGGAAGCTCAAAGAGAACTTGAGGAATATTACACGGCGCATGGATCGCATCAGGAACAACACAGAATTCTCTAGTTTCGTGTACCGGAGTAAAGATTACGAATATGGTTTGTATTTTATCATTATAATTGCTGGAGGTTATCATTCAATCGAAGGGACAACAGAAACTGACTAAAGTGTTTGGAATATTGTCCCTGATGAGATGTAGGCCTCCGATTTAAGAAGGGTAATCCGCCACACGGGCACAGTGCGGGTTGGCATTTATGTATAAGTACTAGTCTTCAAATGTGTACTTCTAGGATTGTTGATTTCCTCACAATGTTTTCTTTTATTATTCCTCCAAAAAGCACGCAGCGGATTTCCATGATTTTCACCAAGGCACAAATTTATTGTTCTACTTATCAAACGACTAAAATCTTTGTCATTCTTCTTCATAGAATCCATTATCGATTAGCTTATTAACCAACCCCATCATAAGTGACTGTTCCTATAGTTGAGTTGGGAGTCCAACGGCGCGTTATAAATGGCTTGAAATCAACATGCTCTTCTTCACTCAAGCCGTATGATTGGTGAATCGCTCTCCGCTCTGCTCTGCTCCGCCTCAGTGGACCCGCAGCCTTAAGATCGAATTTAGAATATAGATAAGCTTTTGTGTGTTCGTAACAATACCCAATCAGTCTCAATCATTAGTCTGCGGTCACGATTATTATAACTAGTCTAACGCTATCTATCTAAGTCTATCTAATGATGTCGAAAAATATATCTAGGTACATAGTTTCAGAATATTTTTTGCTCTTAATGTTGGTTGGTTAAACTGTTGTACGTTTTTGTGAGTTTCTTTATTCATATTTTTCGAGAGTTTTTGTTTGGTCAAATATGATATATTTTTTTTATGTACAATCAGTCATAATTGCTTCAAAATATAGATATTGTTGTTACTTCGCAAGCGAATTGTTAAAATGTTTAACATTTTCATTACTATTAGAAATATGCATACCAAGGTACCTGTGTCGAAAATGACAATTTTGTTTGTTTAATTTCTAATGCGTATCTTGGATAATTAGAAATATAAAAAAACTCAGAAAGTGAAATGTACTAGAGACAGTGTAATTAAAATTAAAAAATGTAGATTCACTTGAACTTATCGCCCCTGTGCAAGCCCACATCCTTGGGAGCAACCGTTACCTAAGTAATTGACTATTGCCTAATTTGCTATCCAATTCGCGGACGATGCAAAAGCTAGTTTTGCACCCAGATATCCATCTAGTTATTACAAATAGGTCACCAAGTTGCGTAAGAGTTTTTGAGAACTTTAGAGTACCGTGTACTTATAGTAAAACGATTTGTTAAAATTATTTCTTGAATATTTTCAGGTAGACTTCCCTGCGGTTTTTTTTTTAAGCTTCAGTCTTTTTTATATTCAATTTTCGATAGCGATGTATATGCCACAAGAAATGAATATTTAACAATCCAGAAAAATATTTATCCATTCTTTAAACTAGAACCTATTTACCTATAAGTATGTTTAAATAAAATGACAATTCGTTGTGAAAGTTCTACCTGCACATGGTTGGTATAAATAAAAAATAAATCATTTAGGCATATTCTGTTCACGTACCTATGCTTGCTACACTTGAAACAATGCTAAGGATTTTGCTAGTGGCGGGGTCGCCCGTTACATTCGCTCCTGTTTGAGTATTAAGCAACATTGTTCTTATATAAACCGGTGCATCTACGCTATGGGTGCTCCAACAAAACTCGATTGCCCTGGCATTTTAGTACAACTATCAAAAGTAACAGCCTTAAGATAAATTATTCATAATGGATAGTATAACCTAGGTGACGCCTAATGAACTGGTCTAATGTAGTGTAGGTACGTTATGATTGTTTAATTAACATGTCATGTATCTTGAAACGCAGTCTCTAGGCGGTGTGTTAAAATGTGGCATGCAATTACAGGTACCAAAGAATACAGAAGTTCAACATTTTGCTTTCAATTAAAAGCCACTCTGTAAAGTGGCTTGTAAATAACCTTCTTTGGGAATGCTTTTGTTTGGTGGTATATCCCCCAGTACTCACGTGTCCCACGGTGCTCGATAGCATGCAATGGGACGTTAGATCTCTCAGTGGCCTTTTACAGCACCCATTGGAAGATATGGGGCGGCTCTTCTTTGTGTCCGCAAACCATTTTTTTTAAACGTGGTTAAATCATCAAATGAGTCCTCCCACCCAGGGCAGAGCGGGAGGGAATGTCAGACTCGTACATACTAAAATCCACGGTGTCCTTCAATAGCACTTAACGTTCTGGGGTCACGGTAATTCGTGAGTCCCGCGACCGTCCGGACACCAAACAGAACTTTAATTTCTAGTAATAAGGAACGGTAATCCTGTTTACTGTATTAGGTATACTGATTAAAATAAATTAAATATTAGTCAAGAGTGTAACAGTGATTGTGACACCACAGGCCATGCCTAGCCTAAATGTTACGCACTAAGCTTGAAGCATAATTTTTATTCCTCACAGACCGCTTAGGTCTTGAGCAATAAGAACTTTTATTAACTAATTTATTTTAGCGTACCTTTGATATTTACAAGATTAATTACTTGCATGTCATTTATAACAAGGATTTAGATAGATTATAATTATCTTCTGATATAATATGTTAATAGAACACCAGTACATTTTTTTATTGCGAAAATAATTGTAGTAGTGCGTTACTAAGGTCAGTATATGTGCCAATATGTTTAAGTGAACATTTTTTTTCTAAACAGTCACTCTCAGTAGTAATAACTCGGCCACTAGATCTGCAAACAAGCCGCACTAACATTGGTTGTGCTCTTGGAGTATGATTTACCGAAACGTCGATTTGTCATCTACTCTCTATTTGTTTTTGATTGTCTTTTGGTAACGTACAGACGGCAGCACATCAACCTACCTCGATCTGACACTTTAAAATATTTTCAACCTTATCACAATAATGGAAGGTTAACATTCGATTGATAAAATTTGACAAATTCGGGTAGGATGACCTGTTGGTGTCTGTATTATTATTAGTAGACCTGTTTTTGGTTGTTTCATTAACTTTATCAAAAGATCTGCTACAGCTGCCTAAATGTCAAACCAGAACAACTCGTAACTGAAAAAAGTAATCTGTACTTCTTTACGTACTGGTGGAATCAAAGCTTTATTTGAAGAGAAAACATTAACTCAATCGTTATAAATCAATACAAGTGCTCTGTGCTATTATGGTTTACGTCGGTCGGTAGGTGGACAGAGAAACTCATTGCGTTTCTCTCTTAAATGGATTTTATTGATGTTATATCATTGAATCATTCCTTTGGCAGCTTTCGCTTGATTTATATCTTGGTTCACAAAAAAAAAATTATGTTTAAGCGCAATTTTAACAAACACTGAAGATGTTTACATCTTTATCATATTTATAACTACAAAATATGATCATTTTTTGCATTCCATTTCGCGTATTTCGGAAACAGTTCTATCAATTCGGAAGATGTTTTAATTTTATGTGTTCTTACATTTAAAAAAGAAAACCAGCGAGACTTGGTCACTTGAAAACTAGATTAACGCACCAAGCAGTTTTCACACTTCTTTTTATAGGCATGGGTAAGCTTGTATCTGTGTCGATGTTGTATTGGTTTCTGGAAAGAGGTCTATTTGTGTTGTAATAGACTACGCACTTATTGGGTGATCAATTGACGTAACCAGTAAGATTTTTTATAGGATGATATTTTAATACGCAAAAATAAATCAAACAGTGCGGGGTCGTGGTTTCTTAAATGCTAAGACCCTGCACAATCCCGAGGTATGCAGTCTCAGGGAATATTTCTTGGAAGACTCGACCAATAACTGAGGAGGCTCTCGCTTGGCAGCTAGATCGGGCGTTTGATTCAGAAGGCAGTACTCCTGGATACGGCGCGTATTGTTAGCAGGTCCCTCTCTCAAGCGCCCTGACTACCGGTAGCCTGGACCCTGTTCCCGGTGCTGGTGGACTATTTGATAAAATGATATCTATTTTTACAAGTAGGTTTTTCAAAACATTTTTACAGGTCTTGTTTTCAAACTAGAAGAGGCCGGTGATTTCTAGAAACCTAACTACTTTGTTAAGAAACAGCCGAAATATAATCTCAGAAATAACACTTCAGGAATTTCTCAGTAGCAGTCAGGGAATCTGGATTTGTGCTCAATTGATGACAATAAGCTCGCCACTTCATACAATGGACAACATAAATTGCGGAATTTTGGAGTTCCTACTATTAAGATTCTTTCCGTGACAACGGGCACGAGGATATGTAGTAAAAAGAGTCTTCTCTTTTACTTTTTTTACAGTTTTAAAGTTTTTCTTGTCTTTACAGTTGCGAAAGCGATATTCGAGAACCTAGAGGTGCTATCAAGTTTAATGGAGCCAATCACAATCGGCACAATGGGCACACAGAAGCCTTATCGGTTTGCATTCGAACAATACGTGCAAGAGGCGAGAACTAAGATGCCGACAAGAAAAGCAGCAGGTAGGTTATTATGTACCGAAGTGGAATCTACTTAAGTAGAATAACTTCCATAATTTTATTAGAAATAGCTTTTATGTCAAACAAGTTGGATAATAATAATGGTTAAATTCTCCCAAATAGAAATTCTAATTGGGAGAATTTAACATTGCTGCGTAACATACTTGGTATTCAATGTAAAGCTAGCTTTTAATTCAGACCCTGACACGGTTGACTTCTTCGAAAGCCGAATTTTTTCAGTTCCGCCAATAACCGCAAAGCGTCGCCACTTGATAATTATTATTAATCAACTTTGGTGACAATGAAAATATGGTGAAAGCTTGTCAACCCAGTTTAATGATAAAGTTCGGTATTCTAGACGCGTGCACGATGCAGCTGTTAATATCGGCAATGGAGTCACAGACGACGCAGACGGACGGCACGTGCGAGCTGACGCCCGAGTGCGCCCAGCAGATACTGAAGGGCTCTGGCCTGGCGTTCCAACAGACCAGCCGCATCAGAGCCGCCGCGCTAGCTTACTTGTTCGACTGCTTGGAAGGACTTGACCTTGCTGCACATATATATAAACTCTGTATTCAAGTTTATAAGGAATCTAAGTCCTTGGAAGCATGGGACCATCCTCCGGGGACAAAAACATTGTTTATGCAACAAAGTAAGACTGCGCTATTCTTAAACTATAATACGACTGTCGGCACTTTCCTCAAAAAGTTTAAAAGTCTATTCATTCCACATCTACCTCACATATGTAATTTATCTTTTAATATCTGTCATTTTTCCCAATGCACTTAGTTGGCTGTAGTAGTGTAGAATTGTAGTATGCAACTGTGCATAAGGGCAGGGACAGAGACTGATCAAACAACAGAGCTATTTCAATTATACCTACACTTTCTAAACTACTTTATTCTCTTAAATTAATAGACTACTTAAGTACTTGAAGTAAAATCATCTGCTTTCCTTTTCTTAATATGGTTTTCGTTACGGAATGTCTACAAATAGTGAAGTAGTAAACCTAGAGTCTACATTATTTCCAATTAGGAAAAGAAACAGAAAGTAATTGGATTTTTTTTTGTTTCTGGCAAAGACCTTTGATGCGATATCTGTCCCCGATCTCATTGCTAAACTTGAAAAGATCGATATTAGATACCTCTAATATCGATCTTTTCAAGTTTAGCAATAGCCTTTGAGCTGGATGCCCCCAGCTCACACTCTTTGAAAGATACCTCAAAGGCCAAATGAGGGTCAAGGGAAGAGATTCCATGTCTTATGGAGTACCCCAGGGTAGTATTTTGGGCCCGACCCTTTTCCTCATTTATTTAAAAAAAACTTTGTTGGTTAATGCTACACAAAGCAACCATATTCACCAAAGCTGACGATACCGCCTTAATGTTTCACGGTGACTCCTGGGAGCAAGTCTTCCAATTGTCACAACACGGTCTCGACCTGGCCACAAACTAGTTAGCTTCAGCTTCAGCTTAGCTAGTTACCTTCTTACCTTAAATGTTGACAAAATGTTGCAGTGAAATTTCCTATTTCTCATTATTCCCTCCACCACTATGAAATGCTGTTCGGCCCAACATAGTTTCCCTTTTCTTAGTATCAAGGATTATAAAATATTAAACCTATATTCTATGTCTAAATCAAAATGTAAAAACTGTTCCGAACTGATTTCTAGAGGATTGTGCAGAGATTTAAGAAGTTCGACGTATGGTTGAGTAATTTCGACAAACTCATACACGGTGTTCAGCCTTGCTCTCCACACAAACAAACGCGCATACATTCTGGCACGTAGTTTCTCCCACCCAATACTCTGTCGGCCTTATTACAAAAACTAAACAAACCTTGGTTTAAACCTGGTCTATCAAGTCCAGGCTTATCTGCAGAGCCATGGTCTAAATTTGTCCGTATTACAAAACTAAGATAAAACGTCGACTTTAGTACCGCCATTTGAACGATTGTCTAAACAATTAAATCCACAATGAATAATAACAATTAAACCTACCTTATTTAATCCATTTCGGGTGAAAATAATACAAAAACTACAACGCAATGAAAAATTTGCTTACGCTAGTAATATATATGTCTATGTATGAGAAACTTTGACACACCTTTGACAGCTGGTCACTGTTAGACCATGGTTTAACGCAAAACCACGAATTGTAATAACGTTTGTGTAAATCATAGTTTTACAAGATTAAACCTGGGTTTTTAGTTAAACCCCTTTTTTGTAATAAGGCGGTGTATGTCTATGTACTGGGTGTGGGGACATTTTGCACTAACGTGACACACGACATACTCCAAAGTAACTAACAACACTTGTTAATTACTTTGAACGTGATAAATTGTACCTTTTGAGAGAAATAAACAAATTACACTCTATTCTAAAATAATGTGTTTTCACCTTCTGCAAAATATTTTATAAACTTATATGTTAACGTAATGATGATGATGATGATATGTAAAGTAATATTTTTAGTTTTATACTGCGCTTCTCAAGGCTACGGCGAGTTCATTAAGCCTCGTTGGATGAACAGGATCCTGGCGTGGCAGGAGCCAAAGGGATGCTACTCCGATGACCGCCAGCATTTCTTAAAACTCACTGGTTTTGTGGGGCCCATATCGGAACCACCACCAAAAGATAGAGAGGTTTATAATGTCAGAATTGTTAACTTATACATTTAAGTATCCTCCATTTATTACATTTAAGAATTAACTCTTCTCATTCGTCGTACTCATTCAACATATATTTCAACACAATAAATCTTAGACAATATCTGACTATAATTTCGCTCAAAATTAGTTTTGTCCACTATTATTTTAATTTGTGTGTCTAATTAATAACAGATAAAGAAAGCATACTGCAAAATTACCATCAGAAACAAACTATGTCACGACTTGTCATGAATGTTCAGCAATGGGTATCTCTTTTTACCTATTAATATTATAGGGATATAAAACCGCCACTTTGGCAGTGTTGCGAATATTATTTTCTGGTCAGACACTAACTAAAAGTGGGTACTGTGGCACCATTTGGAAAGGTAATGAGACAAGAAAGTTTTTACCTGTAATTTGCCAACCAAGTGTCATACATTTATTTGTGAAATATGCTTTGAAAAACAAGGAAAGTTAGTTTTTTTTGGTAACAGAATTTCGTTTTGATTGTAACGTTTGTTGTTTCATTGCATATTAATATAATGTATTCAAAATACAGTAAATATTTTCGTTACAGGAAGAATACAGACTAAAGAAAGCAGCTACCTCGGAAGGTGGACCGTGCAATTCTCTGACCTCGGCGATGGCTCTCGGCTCCTTGGTCATTTACATAAGAGCTCTACTCGAAACCGACCAGGCTTTCCAATACGATGTACTGACTTGAATCAGCAGAACCATTACTTTTATAAAATATTTTATAAATATTACATAGCTTGCTTAACATGTTATACTCCTTGTAAGAGAATGCGTTGTTATAATTAAAAAAATTAAGCATTTATTTATAATCTGTATTTTTCTAAATCACGTAATGACATTTCTGAAAAACAGTTTTTCAATATTTGTGTGGCTTCTTCTAATAAAATCAATTTTTAAGTTGAAGATTATTTCAACCGATACAAAATGTTACGTATTTTCATAAGAACTATGGCTTCGGCAGCTCCTAAGAGTAAAAAGCCACCTATGTCAGTATTCGGTAAGTGTTTATTCAGTCCAGCTTAATAAATATGAAGCCACATTCAAAGTAAAGAGTACACTTTTTGAAAAGTGACTTGTTTTTCTTCGTTACATTTTTATTTACATATTGAATTTAGTTGGAGAACATAGTTTGTATGTTTATATCTCATAGTAGATTTCTATTCACGGATAGGTTTGGAAGGCCGCTACGTGACCGCTCTGTACAGCGCTGCTTCTCAACTGGACCAATTGAATGACGTAGAGAAGTGTCTGCGTGATCTACAAAAAGTCCTGAAAAAGCCCAAGGTCGTAGACTTCATGGAAACCAGTCTCATAACTCGAGCTGGTAAATCTAAGTTGATTATAGGCGTTTGCAAAGAAGCAGGTATGTTTAAATAATTTTTTGTCAGTGGAATAGGATATTATTAATTACTAGCTCTCATTAATTACTAGCATTTCATACGCGCGAATTTCTACTCTCAGCTACCCACTTTATGGAATACTTTTGGAAAATCTAAATAAATATCCAACAAAAATATGAAAATCCTAGCACTTGTAGTAACGAAGTTTCGTACAAAATATCCACTGCAAAAATAACACCTTGGGGGTTGATTTTTGCCAAGTACCGTCTAAGGTAGGACCTACGTCCTAAAGAACTTCCATACAATTTGGAACTCCTAGCACTTACCGTAGTTTCCAAGATTTCGAGAGGAGTGAGTGAATAAACCTTTCGCTTTTGTACAATTAACATTTACATATTAATTATAGGCTATAGATGTTCTTAATATACTGTAACATCATTCTTTATTCAGGATATAAAGAAGCTGTAACAAATTTTCTCGGTTTGGTGGCTGAGAATGGTCGCCTGAAGCAGTTAGGACGTATGATAAATATGTTCTTTGCCGTGATGGTGGCGCATAGGAACGAGGCGCTCTGCGAGGTCATAACCGCCGACCCACTCGACGATAGCACCAGGAAGCAACTCGTGGACATTTTGAAAAAGTTTGTCAAACAAGGGAAAAATATTCAACTAAGGGAAATAGTAGCTGCTGATGCCCTCGGTGGCGTGGTCATTGGGTTTGAGGACAAACACATTGACATGACCATCGCAAAAAGAATCACCTTGTACCGAGGAAGACTAAAATATTACATTAAATATCAATAAACCGATCTTAACAATCTCTATTCTATTATTATAACTTTCTAATTAGAAGGCATAATAATTAAAACGATTCATTTTAAAATTAATTCAGGTTTTATTAATTACTTTACATTTAAATATTCACACTATTAAAAAATTGACTTTGACTTTGGTGTAAGTTGAAGCATTTTGTAGGGTTTTCATAAAATAAAAACACAGTAGTATATCTTTATCAAATGTTCTAAGTTAAGACTTCAGTCATTTATTATTTCACACCGATGCGGTGATCGCAACAGTCACTATAACAAATTACATGCACTGTGATCAACTTAAATCTGTTTCATGCGGCAAATGTAATAACCAAATAAATAAAGAGGTAATATTATTTTATACATATGGCCAGTTATGTTTAATGAATGTTCTGAGCAACCGATCAGACATGGCACTAATCTCTACAGATACGAGGCACTGCCATACCTGTGCGGTCGAACAATATGACCGTCTCCGTACCGGTCGACAAGGTTGGCATGGTAGCCATGCTCTTCCCCATTTGGGGAATGTCTGCATGGTGAGTCAGCTAAAATATTTTTAATCTTCTCAGCATGAATCCTGAAATTGATCCTATCTGACGAAAGAGAACCTGTCATTACTCTTTGGAAACTTGACGTTAAAACCCATAGCTCTTCCTCCCCTTTGGCGTTCATAACAACCTTCACACCACTAGCGAACTGCAGGGTTTCCTTATCCATGGCCACAGCGTGGAAGTTGCGAGATGAGAACTCAGTGGCAGAGTTCCAACACCAGATGCTAGGCGGCTCCATTAAACCGAAGTATAGGATACCTTTACGGTCCATGGCTTCAGCCGCCGACTGAGTTGAGCGCTCTTCCGGGAAAACCTATAAAAAGAAATGGATTTGATGGCTTTCAACATTTTCACTAGATAACTAACTTAATATCATTTTCATTCCTGTAATTCCAGAAGAGTTAAGGGAAGGTGTACCTATCTAATTGTACACCCACGTCAGTTATGTTTAAGTTCATTGTAATAGGAGGCGAGAGGCTCCGTAGCTGCTACTGAGATATTCTTGTCGAAGAAATCCAAAACAGTTTGCCCGTCCTGGGAATCGAACCCGGGACCTCATGCTCATTAGACTTGACAAGACCAACAAGACAGTCAATAGACCAACGGGGCAGTAATGATGTGACGTAATACTAATACAATTTCCATTAAACATGTTTCCGTTAACTTACGTAAATAGAGTCGGGGTCGATGTTAGGGTCGGTCGTATACGAGTTGTTCCTGATGACTTTGGTGTTTACCACGTTTTCGGTGGTGGCGGCGAGCGAGTGGAAGTACAGGTAGCGATCGCGGCCATGATGGTACGGTGACAGCGCCATGCCCAACACGCCGTCCATCAGGTCAAAGCTTTCGCCTGAAAAAAAAAGTTTATAACTGGCAGGTATAATTGTGATAACGTAACTATTTTTATCTACTATCATGCTATTAATCCTCTATAAAAGAACCTATAACAATTAGCTTATTGCCAACATTAAAACACTCAATGCTATAATGATCATTATATCATCCAAACGCGTGTTATAATGAATTTCAAAAAAAGAACATTCTCATGCAATGACATTTTTACCACCAGATCGCTAACATTTTGAAAAAAGAACAATAAATTGTAGACTAATTCGTAATTTCGGATTCTCGTCTTATCGTGTTATTTCCCGCCATCTTGAATTCACATAGTTCTGTACAACACCCTATGGTATGAAAATCTTTTATAGAGAATTCACATCATGATTGTAGATAAAGTCTTGTATGCAACTGTTATAATTAGGTATTAAAACACTCATGTGATACTATTATCACACTCGGCTACGCCTCGTGTGATAAACCCACATTCGTGTTTTAATACCCCTGATTATACAACAGTTGCATAAATAACTATTAGTTATTGACCCCATATTTAGAATAGGTACTATGGTGCGTTAACTCTGGCAAGGTGAATCTAATGAACACTGAAAAGTTAATTAAACCGCCTCTGGGATTCCAGTAGTCTTCTGTCAGCTAGGATGGCATGGTTAGCGCAGTGACTGAGCGATTGGACTGCAGCGCTGCGTGTTTTCGCGCGGGTTCGATTCCCGCACGGAGCAAATATTTGTATGATCTACAAGTAGCTGTTCCGGGTCTGGGCGTTTGTGTATGTGAGTTTATATGTTTGTAAACGCACCCACGACCCAGGAGAAAATTCTAGTGCGGGCCAACGTTTAAAAAAAAACAGTCTAGCTTCTTATATTGATAGAGGTGTACAATATACATACCATCGATGGTGAAAGTTCCTCTGGAGGGGAAGGGGTAGAAGACCCGGTGCGTGGCGCGCCAGGCCCTGTCCCTCATCACGTCGACCACTAGCAGGCCGAACGCGGAAACATCGCCCACGTACACGTACGTGTTAGCGCAGTCGCCAGGACCGCGTGGACGGACGTCTACCACCTATAGATAAATATAAAATATTAAATTAAATTTATTTCTTCAACACTATTCAAAATTTGGGGTCGGAAACCAACTCCTACTGAATGGTAGCATTTCTGTGTTTTGGTAGCTTTGGCATTTACAGCGAATTGTGATAAAAATAAACTTTTAGCAAAATAATAACCTGTTGGTTGAATAACTCAATTTTTAGATAAGTTTCTGGATTACTTTGATTCACTGATGAATTTGACTTTTTTTTTCATTTACTGTTGCTAAGTTATATACCTTTTTAATATTCGTTGTAGTAAGTTTAACTTAATTATTGAGCATAGTCGACGTCGTTGAGTTACAGGCGCCCGTCGTTGAGTTATCGGACGGACAGAGAAACATTGCGTTTCATTTTACAACAGGTACCTATTGCAGCGTTATAAAAAACGCTACATTTTTAAATATCACCTTTTTTTATGGTGATTGTCATGCAACCTGTTTTCGGAAGCCTTTGGTCGAAATTTTTCTTTAAGAACTGAATCTTTTTAAGTTAGGAATTGGTTTTTGTTCGAGAAAAAATGAAGATTTTTTTAGTGTCAGTTGGATGTGTTTTGTTGGCCGTGACGGGGTTTTGCTGATTTTTTTGGGTGGAAATCACTTTTTGTTAAAAAATGTGAAACATTTTGAATTTAAAGTCGACAACGTTGGTTAAAAAATCATATGTGAAATCTTCTGTTTTTTGCCGGAATGGCGTGATCTGAAAATTTTCCTATGTATCGGAGGCGCTGAGTACGGTATCACACACTACTTTATAAGCTAGCAGTCGGGAGCAACGCTCTACCGCGACCCCGGTGTGGTCGCGTGCAGTCTTTCCGGATCCTGAATTTGTCAGGCTCTTGAGCCGACAAATAAGTCCAAGCGTCAGATCATCGGAGGCCTGGTCCTGTTTTGACCGTGGCTACCAGCACGGTTCTCCGCGGCAGTCCTGCAGCGCGTCTCTCCATCCCGACAGGATCAAGCTGAGGATTCTTTATTTATTTAAATTAACTGTCTTATTTTTTGCTTTTAATGTTTAAATTGTTATTTTTATGTAAGGCACAGTAATACAACCCTTACACAGGGTATGTACGAGTATTTAGGCAAATAGCATCACTTTTTTTTTCTTCCGAGGCGTGTTAATTGGCCAATTAGTTAGTTACCGCTAGGATCGCTCAAATATTTTTTCCTCTGATATTCAGGACTTTGGTTTTTCCTCAGTAAATTAAATAACTATTGATTCGTACATTCTCTGGATAATCTGACATAATTGTATCGTAACCGAATTTTTTTGTGTGTGCGACCTAATTTTATTTAATTCAAAACTTGTACTTTGATAACCGGGCACAATTGCATCCTAACTGTATTTTTTATTTACTTTTACAATTTTACCTATATCAAAATTATACGTTTTAAATAGGGGAAAGTTGTTTTCTTCAAGTATCCCGCTATATATGGCGCCCGAACTAATAAAGTAAGTATTTTTCTTGTCCATACTTCTTCTTATTTAAATCTACATCACATAATTATTTTTTTTTGCAATTTCGAGGGTGGTAGCTCGCTTCAAGTGAGCTAATAATTTCTTCCACTGTGTGAGCTAATTCTTTCTCTGTTTATTCCTATTGTTGGTTTCAGGACTTTAACGTGATTACCCAAGTGACCAGTTTAAGAGTTTCCTAGAGCCTGGACTGTTCCCATGGTGATACATCACGAGCCCTGAACTACAGATACGATAACGAAGAACTGGCAGGATACTGTTCTTTGTTTGCTTGTGTGAGTTGTAATTTTTCATCACTTATATAAAATAATTTTGTGAACTATAAAACACACAACCCTCTTTTATTTCTCACCCAACAAATACATAATTTACCTGATTGTTATCCCTTGTGTTTAATTGGTTTTCCTTTAGCTAGCGGTTGTTAGAACCCGTAGTGCATGAGTGTGTTGTATGAACTTATAGGCGTCGTGTTGCAAAGGTAAGCTCCGTATGCACGGTTGTTGTCTGTTCTTAGTGGTGTCTTTCGTTTCCTAGCTTGGTGATTCCTGACGCGGCTGGTTACCTTATTTTCTTTTTTTGTGTGTCTTGTTCCAGCTTGTCTTAGGGGTACCGATATTTTTATAAGGAATCGTTCATACAGCTTCGTCAACCGTATTACTATTTTTTTTTTCTTGCTAACTATATACTAGTCTAGTATCGCTTGAATTTAGTTTACAACATGTCGGAAGATGAAAATTCTATTGGCGAGACTCCACGTTGTAGCAGCCCTATCATCTCTCGACCACATCCCACCACTCGTCCTCCTCCTCCTCCCATTCCACCTAGACTTTCACGCGTCTCCACACAGTCGGTTCTACCGTCACCGATCAGATCCGAAGATCCTCCGCCTTTTGTCAAGCAGTTCTCGTTGACCAAGTGGAGAATCTGTTATGATGGAAACACGTGCGTACGTGACTTCTTCGCTAGACTTGAGGAATGCAGGGAGGCTGACTATATTACGGATTCCTATCTCGTAAGGCGATTCCACGAAGTTTTGTCTGGCATCGCTTTGGAGTATTATAGATCCATACGCCGACCGGGTCTGTCGTATGTAGAGATCAGGCAGGCATTTTTTAGTATGTTCGGTTCTGCGGATTTCGAATTTAGGACTGGACAGGAGATACGTAATCTTAGGCAGAAACCAGAGCAGTCTGTCAAGGAGTTTATTATTAAACTGACTCACCTTAATTCCAAACTTTGTAAGCCGATTGAAGAACCTGAATTATTGGATGTCATAACCCACAACATGTTGCCAAAATATACCCCAATTTTGTCCATACAGAAATTCCCTGATATTAATACTCTTATTGATACCGCTACTTATTTCGAATCTTTTATTAGAACACCTAAGGCTGTTGCTAGTCTTGACAGTGCTGCTCACCAACCAACCAGTTCTTCTCAGGCTGTCAGGCCCCGCCTTAATGAACCTAACCAAGGTGGTGGTAGGTCTCAGAGCTGCCCAAGTTGCAATCAGCACTGCTTGAAATGCAACAGTACTGGTCACTCTTACCGTTCTTGTCCTGTGGTAACAGGTATGATATGCTTCAAGTGTCGCACTCCCGGCTTTATAACTCGTGAATGCCCGAAGTGTAACCCAAAAAATGCCTAAAGCACCGGCGGCACGTTTCCTACCGTACAGTGTCACCGGTGATTACTATTGATACTATTGATAACCGTCCGTTTATCGAAATTTTATTGTGTAACCAGGTGGTCAAGGCTTTATTAGACTCTGGTGCACAGATGTCACTGATTAGCGATAGTTTAATTCAGAAATTTGGTCTATCTTTGAACGCGAGTGATGCTTGTCCTCGTGTAATTTCAGCTAATAATTCACCGATCGATATCCGGGGATCTGTTTATCTTCCAGTCAAGTTTAATGATACAACTACTTTCCATGAGTTTTTAGTGGCAAGCTCTATGTCATCCTCTGTGATATTAGGTATCGAATTTTGGAATAAGTTTGGTTTGACATCAGTTTTTAGTCAAGCTTTTGATAAAAATATTAATGGTAATATGTACCTTCCCTCTGTTAGTTGCTCTCCACCTCAAATTTCCTCTGTTAGCGTGGTTCGATATGTCCATCCTCGTAACGTCCTAACACTGGATCAAGAGACGAGCCTTCAGCAAGTTATTAACGAGTTTGAAGTCATCTCGTCTGAGAGAATCGGCCTAGGAAAAACATCATGGCTGTCCCATAAAATACATACAACGGGACCTCCTATTCGCCAAAGTTTTTATCCTTTATCTCCGATTAAGTTGAAGCTACTCAACGAAGAGATTGACAAGATGCTAGATATGGGAGTGATTCGTCCTTCTCGTTCCCCATGGGCTAGTCCAGTGGTTATGGTTACAAAAAACGATGGATCAGTACGTTTCTGTGTTGATAGTAGAAAGCTGAATAGCGTGACTGTTAGAGATTCGTATCCTCTTCCCCGTATAAACGATATTCTTGACAACCTTCGTGGTGCCAGATACATAAGCTCCCTCGATTTTAGGAGTGCTTTCTGGCAGATTCCACTTGCTGATAAAGAGAGTTGTGAGAAGACAGCTTTTATTGTTCCACAAAGAGGTCTCTTTGAATTTGTAAGAATGCCATTTGGACTTACAAATGCAGCTTCAGAAATGCAACGCCTGACTGATATGATCGTCAACTATGAATTTACTTCTACTAGCGACGACTGCGTTTTCGGTTACGTCGACGATTTAATTTTGGTCTCTAAGGACTTTCATAGTCACCTGGCTCTCCTCAGGAAGGTATTAGCTCGACTTAAGGAGGCTGGTTTAACCATAAATTTAAAAAAGTGTGTGTTTTGCAAAAGCGAATTAAAATATTTAGGGTATATTGTAAATGAAAAGGGTCTTCAAACTGATCCCTGTAAACTTGAAGCTATTAGGGATTACCCTACTCCTACAACTGCCAAGTCGCTACGCGGTTTTATTGGTATGTGTTCCTATTACAGACGTTTTGTGAATGGTTTTTCTTCGATAATTGCTCCGCTCACTGCGTTAATCGGTAAGAGGAAAGGACGTGATCCTATAAATTGGGATGACGCTGCTGTACAAGCTTTTGCGAAATTAAAAGAAGCTCTGATCGAGACACCAGTTATGGCGTGTCCTGATTTCTCGAAGCCGTTCATTTTGCAGTGTGATGCATCTGCAGTTGGTCTAGGTTCTGTTCTAACACAGAAATTTGATGATGTTGAGCACCCTATCGCTTATTATTCGCGTTTATTTTCCAAAGCAGAACGTAATTATAGTACTACTGAACGCGAGTTATTGTCGGTTCTTGACTCTATCAAACATTTTCGCTGTTACTTAGATGGTATGAAGTTTTCTGTTATAACTGACCATATGGCCTTAAAATGGCTTCTTACCCTAAATAACCCTTCAGGTCGTTTAGCGCGCTGGGCAACAGTCATTTCTCAATTTACTTTTGACATCGTTCATCGGAAAGGGTCGCAGCACATTGTTCCAGATGCGTTATCTAGAGTTTATGCAAGTCTTATTACCTTTGATCAAGGTCCGGAGCATACTGACGATAGATGGTACAAGAAAGTCTATACAGGTGCACGTGACTTTCCCCAGATGTTTCCAGCCTATGCCATTCAAAATGGTATTCTTTTGAGGCGGATGCCTATCACATCCCCTTTGTCTTCTGATCCATGGCGTGTTGTATTGCCTTCTGAAAAAATTCCTTCCGCAATTTGGGAAGTACACAATAATTTTCCTTCTGTACACCCTGGTGTAACTAAGTCTTATCAAAAACTAAGGGAAACATTTTATTGGCCTAATATGTACCGCGACGTCGTTACAACGTTAAGGCAATGTGAGGTTTGTAAAGCATATAAGATTGCGAACACGCAACCTCGTGGTCAGATGTGTTATCCTAAAGTAGTATCCATGCCCTTACAGATGATCTCGGTAGATATTATTGGACCATTGCCTATCGCTTATTATGGGTATAAGTACATTTTTTCTATGGTCGATGTTTTTTCAAAGTATGTGTGGCTTGTTCCTCTAAAGAGAGTGGACGCTTTTTCCGTTATGAAAGCGTTAGAGTCTGAAATTTTCTTTAATTTTGGTGTACCACGTTCTATTCTCTGCGACAATGCTACAGTTTTTCGTAGTAACCAGTTTCTAAATTTCCTTAGATCATTCCATATTGAATCACCTACATTTACACCATATTATACGCCACAAGCGAATACGGTTGAGCGTTATAACCAAAGTGTGGTTACATGCTTAGGTATATTGGTTGGTGAAAACCAAAGGAATTGGGCAAAGATGTTGCCTAAAGTCAAGCTTTATCTCAACTCATGCATCAATTTAGCCACAGGCTTCACGCCTAATTTTCTTATGTTTGGTAGAGAAGTACTAATGGATTCTAGGCGTGTAAATGGTCAGACTCAAAGCACTGATTTAGCGGACAGTCGAACTCGTCACGCCTCGAATCTGTCTTCTCTCAGCGAACTCTATGCGAAGGTGGCCGATAATCTTTCTTTAGCTTTCCTTCGTAACTCGCGGGCTTATAACTCCAACCGGTCGGCTATTACTTTGAACGTGGGTGACACTGTATGGAGGCGAAATTTCTCCAGGTCATCGGGAGAAGATTTTTTCTCTGGAAAGCTTGCTCCACGTTTCGTTAAGTGTCATGTGATGCAAGTTATTTCTAGGACTACCTATTTACTACAGGACTGTGGTTCCGTCCATTCTGGTACTTATCATATCAAAGATATCCTAAAATAAATTCCGTTTTTATAAACTATCTTTTTGTACGGACCCAAGCGTTTTTTATCGCACACCTTTTGATCCTTAAAATTTTGTCCGATAAGGTTGGTATGAACCAAGAACTCATTTGATAGTTGCGAGCTAACTCAGCTAAATTTTTTTTGTTACAACAAGGTTGCATCGCACCTAGTTCCGGTAACTATTCACAGATGGCGTGATTACAATTTTTGTGTGTTTGGTCATAATTGATTTTCGAGTTTATAAAATTTTTATATTCTATTTAAATATGTCGAATATTGAAAATACATTACGCCTTGTTTTTCCCGTTGGACTGGGCAAATATGTTAGGTCAGTTTGTTATTACTTACGACTGAAGAACTTGAGTCACACCTTCGTCCTGTGTCGTTACTCTTGCTCAAGTCATTATTACTTATAGTCTTAAGTTCCTGTTTTGACTTAAGTTTCCCTGAACATTAAGTTCCACCTTGGGTAAAGTATCTCGTTGACTAGAGTGGTTTCTTAAAGTTCGAGTATATTTTGGTTTGACAAGAAACACAAGTTGGTTCTTTAACTTGAGTCTTTCTTAGCCTCACCGATTTTTTCCATTGTTTGAACTGGAGTTTATTTAATTTGTCTTTTGTCCAAGACTTATCTTCGACTCAAGTTTTGTTGCTAGTTCTTAGTCTTATTTTTTAGCTCTTTATGGTCACCTTGTTGGATAGAGTTCTATTTTAGGCTAGTATTTTGCTCTCGCATATTGTTCTAGTTTTTACCTAGTGGATTAATTTGAAAATAACTTAGATATTTTCGTTGTAAGTTAGGTTATCTTAAGGCTTGTTGATTCCTTGTTTTCTGACTGTTGTCAATTTTAGGTTTAGTGGACACTATACGGGCTGACACTGATAACGTGTAGATGGGAGTCCGGTTTCTCATTTATTCTGTATCAGCTGTACTCCGATGTCGTCTATGTTAGGTTTGGTTTAGGTCAATTATTAGGTATAGTGTTTTTGGCTAGTCTAAGTTAATTTCCTCTGCTTTTTTCCCTTCTGCCGGACTTGTGTCTTTTTTTTCTTGGAAAGGGGGTACTGCAGCGTTATAAAAAACGCTACATTTTTAAATATCACCTTTTTTTATGGTGATTGTCATGCAACCTGTTTTCGGAAGCCTTTGGTCGAAATTTTTCTTTAAGAACTGAATCTTTTTAAGTTAGGAATTGGTTTTTGTTCGAGAAAAAATGAAGATTTTTTTAGTGTCAGTTGGATGTGTTTTGTTGGCCGTGACGGGGTTTTGCTGATTTTTTTGGGTGGAAATCACTTTTTGTTAAAAAATGTGAAACATTTTGAATTTAAAGTCGACAACGTTGGTTAAAAAATCATATGTGAAATCTTCTGTTTTTTGCCGGAATGGCGTGATCTGAAAATTTTCCTATGTATCGGAGGCGCTGAGTACGGTATCACACACTACTTTATAAGCTAGCAGTCGGGAGCAACGCTCTACCGCGACCCCGGTGTGGTCGCGTGCAGTCTTTCCGGATCCTGAATTTGTCAGGCTCTTGAGCCGACAAATAAGTCCAAGCGTCAGATCATCGGAGGCCTGGTCCTGTTTTGACCGTGGCTACCAGCACGGTTCTCCGCGGCAGTCCTGCAGCGCGTCTCTCCATCCCGACAGGATCAAGCTGAGGATTCTTTATTTATTTAAATTAACTGTCTTATTTTTTGCTTTTAATGTTTAAATTGTTATTTTTATGTAAGGCACAGTAATACAACCCTTACACAGGGTATGTACGAGTATTTAGGCAAATAGCATCACTTTTTTTTTCTTCCGAGGCGTGTTAATTGGCCAATTAGTTAGTTACCGCTAGGATCGCTCAAATATTTTTTCCTCTGATATTCAGGACTTTGGTTTTTCCTCAGTAAATTAAATAACTATTGATTCGTACATTCTCTGGATAATCTGACATAATTGTATCGTAACCGAATTTTTTTGTGTGTGCGACCTAATTTTATTTAATTCAAAACTTGTACTTTGATAACCGGGCACAATTGCATCCTAACTGTATTTTTTATTTACTTTTACAATTTTACCTATATCAAAATTATACGTTTTAAATAGGGGAAAGTTGTTTTCTTCAAGTATCCCGCTATACTATACAGAGATGGGTGATACTCGATTTAATTTTCAATCATTTTAACCCCGACAATATGGAGTTCAAACTGAATTTATTTTGGAGATATCGAACTTTTTCTTTTCACCTTTCTCTCCTTATAAACTTCTTACTAAAGGAGGTAAAAGCCGTGATAGCGCGGACGATTAATACCTCGCTTCTCATCCATAAGGGTTGCGAGTTAAAACCCAACAAGTACCAATTTAATTATTTTTCAGTTCATAAAGGTACGTTCGTTCGTACGTACGTTTCAGTTCGTCTACGGACGGACGTCGTTGAGATGGGTAACGGAAAATATCGTGAGGATATCTGGTTTTTTTTTTAATAAATATGTAAATAAGTCAATAGCCATGTCAGAAGCCTGCGGTATTTCTAGAAGCGACTTAATTAAATCTGACACCAGAGGGTGGCCACATCCTCACACGATAAAGAAAGACTGCTCGTTGTAAAAAAATAACAACGGTCTCCCACTTTGAATTGATAAGTACATTGACAACTGATAGCTTAAGAATGATTGCGAACGCTAATTACTGAACTTCACGTGGGTGAAGCCGTCGGAACAAGCTGGTGACTGAATAAGTAAGATCATACTAACAGGTGTAATGAAGAGCGACATCTGAGTGTACAAGGAACTGTTCACGACGTGGCGGTAGATGAGCGTGTCGGACTCGAGGTCGAAGGCGAGCAGCTGGGGCGGGCACACCTGCTGGTCCCCGATCTTCCCGGCGTCCATTACCCAGAGGCGCTTGCATTCGTCTATCTGAAAATGTGATTAAAAAATAAAGTAGTACATCATCATCATATTATCTGCCGTAGGACTTCCACTGCTAGAATAGGACCAGTTGGAATCGACTTTCATCCAGCGCGATCCTGTGGTAGCGGTCTTAAATAATTCTACAACAAAACTACACTAACGATATATAGGGAGCATTCATTAAAGTTCTCAGCGAGTTCCAACTTATAGAAGAACCCTTATGTACTACTAGGCATAGGTACTACACTATACTCCCAAGCAATAGCTAACCAGACACAACACACAACACGGTCTGATTAGGGCATCCTCCCTTTTCAAGTAGCAAGTATCAAGAAGCTTTGTACCCCGTTCAGTTAGAACAGGGAACATGGTACAAAGCTCTTTAAGTATTTACTAGCTTTTGCCCGCGACTTTGTTCGCGTGGAATAGTGACTTCCAGCAGATTTTTGGTTTTACCCAAATAGTTCCCGATCTTGCGGGATCTCTTCAAAAATGAAATGTGGAAGATATTCTAGGGAACTCTTCAAACATCAACATAATGAGCTCTGCGTTTGAATTTAAGAGATGTATACTCCCTTAGGGCATTAAAGCCGTTATGCCTATCGAAAAAGGCGAAAATGTTATTTTTCCCTTATTTTCCCATCATTCTACTGATTTGACATTTCAGTTCAAAACGAAAAAAGACTGTTTCTCCCATGACAATTTTTCTATTATTTTAGGCTTTAGAGATTATGTAAGTTTCTAACACCAAGACATTTCTGTATACGTTTTTAGTTTTGCCATCCTTTGCAAAAATATAAAGGTTTTGTGGTTTCGACACTCTTGAGCACGCAACGTAGAGTTGTCCATGGGAGAAACAGTCTTTTTCAAGATGTACCCCCGCAACTTTTAGCGTTTGCCCTTGGCCTTTATTTATGGTCATTACAAACGCAGTTTTCAGCGGAAACTGAACTCTTTTAAATTGGACTGGCAAATCAGTTGGAATGATGGGAATGCGAGGAATAATGAAAGTTTCGCCTTTTGCCATCCCAATCATAATAACGGCTTTAATGACATTCCGTCCTAAATAGGTTATTTGTAACCGTATGCCGTTATATAGTCTTGGTGGATCTAGGTTTCTCATAAGCATCACAGGAACACCAATTATACAACGGAACCAATTTAAAATTTACGAAACGGGAGCAATCCACATAAACTATCATACAACCGAGACTACATTTTTTCCACGAAAGTACCGAAGCGCTCGGCTGATACCCAACAAAATGCGTGTAACGAAACCATAGCGCGATCTATTGCGATCCCAACGGCATCTATCGTCCATGTCGCGACCTATTTCGATCCCAACGCCATCTATCGATAAGGTATCCGAGTTTGCCAACTCGGTTACCTTATCGATAGATGGCGTTACTCCGTTCGGGCATTTTCTTTGTACTTAAAGTTTTATTATATTGATATTATTTTTTTCATACCTTTTTACTATTTATTTACTTTTTTCCGATGAATTAAAACAATAACATGAACCGAACTCGTGTAACGATCGACACCATTGCGCGATCACCGCCATCTATCAATCATTTAAGGAATTATCTATACTCCGTTAGAGCATTTAATAAATTTTATTTTTATTTTTCTGTAATAAAAACTATCCTATGTCCTTTCTCAAGTTCCAAACTATGTCTGTACCAAATTTCACACAAATCGGTTCAGTAGTTAAGGCGTGAAGAAAAGACAGACAGACAGACAGACAGACAGACAGACAGAGTTACTTTCGCATTTATAATATTAGTTTGGATAAGTTCACTCCATGCAGTGGCAATATAATTGGTTGGTCGTATAGAATTTCGATTTCGCATTTCTGATTTTCGAATAATACGAGTAATTCGCCGTAATGGATGACAAAAGAGAATTTATCCAATTAACTGCAGTTGATGTTTCGAGATGAGTTACAAAACGATTTCAAAAAAGCAGAATTGGAGCCTACTACTAAAATAGTAAGTTAATCCTATATCAGCAACAATTTAACGTAGACTTTCCTCGGTCAGTCGAATAATAAATTAATTGACACACATAATGATAATCAATAGAAAATTTGATCTGTATGTCCAATTGTCCATTAAATCCGGGTCTATTGACCTGGTACCGATGATGTCATTGATTTGTTTGTTGTTATACCAAACACAGTGACTGATTGAAGTTAAAAGGAAAACTAATGACGTCCTGTCGTTTTTGTCTTGAACCATACAATGTGATTTGCCGGAAAATACTGTTCATTGATCCAGTATTAGAGGTACCCAGCCTATTTAATAGGTGAATGCATGGTAGAGCTATGTTTGTACCGATTCACAAGAATATAGTATAGTTATTCTATTTACTAATACTCGCCTACTACGGTACTATCTCAACACAGATCTATGGTAAGAAACAATGCTGGCCCTTGTTCAAAACCCATTGTACTTGTATTCTGTTACTTAGTATCTTTTATGCCTATTTTATTATCAACGTGAGTACTGCCTACGTCAGGCGGTACATCACGATGCAGTTCTTGCTGCCATCGCGTGATCTCAACTAATATCTGCAACATCCTTACCTTACTTCTTTCAGTCTGCGTCAGACACGGAAATATCACGCAATAATTCTAAGTCTCAATGTTGTTCGCGAAGACATCTTATCATCAAGGAATAAAGTCCATAAATATGGTTATTAACTTTGCAATGGCCTTTGTTGATTATATTGAACAACAAGTATGAACAAACAAGGTTTCCCTTGGTCTCCATTTAATGTGTTAATTACAATAACTACATATATGTTTATATTATCTTAAGTACCTGATTACAGTTTTATTATCCAGCTTTGCATCAATTTTCCTGTTATTTTGCGAAACGACTAATTTTGTTGTTGTTGCTGGAATATATGACTCTGATGATGGTATGAGTGCGAGTCAAACCAAGGTGTATTACTTTGTAATTTATTTCATCACCACAGGTTTCAAAACGGTGAACATTGTAAGTGAAACCGACATGCCTAATGCCTAATGTCTATGCTATGGCGCTGATTATAAAAGTAGTAGTATCCTATGGTTTGTTTGACCTGGATTATGTTGATAAATAATCATTTTCACAGTCTTCTAGCTTTAATATCAAGAGTAACTGTTTACTCTTTAACCATCTCATCTGTGTGAGATGGTTAACAGAACAGACATTATAACAGCACCAGCGACGATCTGAATGATTCACCTTTACTCTCTATAAATAGGTCATAATTACAGGCTCTGGCCAGTTTCATAATAAGATAATCCTGTTACCGATCACCCCTTCTGTGGGGTTGTTAAACAAAATCTCATCAGTTACTAAGATATCAACGTAATCAGGTCTATAATATTTTTTTTACTTACAGCAACTCTGAAGACCGACGTCATGCCCAGACAGTTGGAGCCCTGGTTGTCGTGCCAGGAGTAGTCGGGGTATGCCACAATGTTGCCATTCTCGTCCACAGTACCCAGGGTTATTGGGCGACCTTCATCAAATCGTGGGATGGTCACGAAGATCCGTGATGGGTAGGCTTTAAAGAATAAAATAAGAATTTGTGAATGATCAGTGGAACTTTGAAAGTTTTTTCAGATGCTTGTAACATGAAATTATCACAATCAACAATATCTGTTATCTTTTTTTGCGTTACAAAGAGGGGTTGTCATATTATCACTACATAGTATAAAGCAAAGTCACTTCCCGCTGTCTGTCTGTCTATCCCTATGTATGTATGCTTAGATCGAGATCTTTAAAACTGCGCAACGGATTTTAATGCGGTTTTTTTAATAGATAGAGTTATTCAAGGGGAAGATTTATATGTATATAAACTGCATAATGTAGGAGAGATTGTACCCGTGCGAAGCCGGGGCGGGTCGCTAGTTCATACTAATTTATGTTTGATGTTGATGTCTTTTTAATCATCGATATATGCGGAGACACTATCCAGTTGTCGTAAAACCTGTGTGTAAACTCTATTGACCCTGTATATGAATCATGCGCATTGCGCAATATGCGCATACGATAATTCATCGTAAGTCTAGCAGCCCAGGTATTCTAATTATATGCTATGTTTAAGTATATTTAGATGTGTGCGTTATGCTGAGTACTGTGTACTGTGTAGATACATGTTTTCATCCACACAGCTTCCAGTGGTTAGTGAGTGTATGGATCTGTGGGAGATACATAATTTTTTGGGATTGAAACACAAGCACCTCAGTAACTGAACTGCTTACTTTGTGTAAAGTTGTACAAAGAAGGTAAAGACGAATGAAATCAACAAAACAAGAATAATCATCTTCTAAAACAACTTGTTTCGAGGTTAACGAGTTACGGTCAATATTCCAAATGTGGCAAATATCAAAACTGTAAAGATGAGCCTTAAACAAAGAACGACATTTTTTTTTTCAAATTTATTATTAGTTATGCACATAACATTACTTCTTCGTCCACTAGTTGTAAAAAGATCTCTCGTGAGATACGTCGCAGACCCACCAAACAACTGGCTTTTGTTTAAATTTTTTGTAACTTGTTTAGTTTGATCTTTTAATATCACTGTATCTACAACATAAAAACAAATATTCAAAGACAATGCACGCGGATGTCTATACATTCCTGATTAAATGTTTAACTGACTAAAATACCGAAGTAATCGATGGCACAGGTGGCTATAGCGTTGGGTTGCTGTGCTACACTTGATTACGTTTGATTCTCTCATGGAACAAATATTTATATGACCTACATGCAGTTGTCTCGGGTCTGGTTGTTTGTGTATGTGAGTAAAGGCACCTGCTATATAGGAAAATTCCTAGTGCTTCACACTAGGAATAACTTGTGACGTTTGTATCTGTCTATCTTATGATTAACTAATACTATGATACGGTTCAGGCTATCAAGCAATGTTATTCATCTCATTTTAAATTACTTCTATTACTTCTAAATAAACAATTTACAGTAAAACAAGTGCTAACTTAAACAAGGCGTATGATGACCTCAACCGTTTAAGGTATGTCAAGATTTGCGTCTCATGTTAATCACTATGCCACACTAACAACTTTTTGTTGCGAGCAAAAAAAAAACCTAAAAACTTCGTTCTGTCTTTACCAGTTGATGAACTGTGTTTAAGAATAGTTTGAAAATCTGATCATTCCAGGCATGTCTTTGATTTCATTTTAGTTTGTTTGTTTGAATACATCGTATTATATTAGTTTTGTAAAAAATTATAACCGTTTAACAATTTATAAGATTAACGTCTTAACTTAAACATTATGCCAGATGGCGCGACTGTCTCATCAAGGAATCGTGACCCTAGAACATAAACGGGCTATTGAAGGATCACTGTGGATTTCAGTCAGTACAAGTTTGACAGTCCTTCCCGTCCCACCCTAGGTGGGAGGACTCATTTGATGATTTTACCATGATAAAAAAAAATACAATGCCACAAACAAATATTTCGCTGAGTGTAAAAAATACCTGGAAAACCTATGTCTATACCTGGTGATGAAACGCTTTAAAGAAAAAAGATGTTTGCACGAATATTTAATAATGATTAACACTGTCATTCAAACTTGATGAAAAGTTAAAAAAATATGCAATTGTTTTGCGAGCGTATAATTACCACGAAGTAAGCAAAAAGTTATCGTTTTCGTGGTCACGTTTACGTTTGGGTACATTGATTGAGTCTGTGAATGGGATGCTAAGCAGTAACTCGGCCTCTACCTTGATAGGTAGAGGACATACCTCGACCTTCGCTATTAACCGTTTTGAAGGAAAGTTGCCGAGAGACCATTACCAAGGACATATTTATAAAGAGATTAAACACATGATAGCCATTGTGTTATGGTTGTTCTACTATAGAACAAGCAGATACGCACGTCTCTTCTTAGATTGTAAAATTTATGAGTCAGGTACTGATTCATTATTTTAGTTAGACTCTAAATAGACAGTTTGTTCATCACCCAGAGTGGCAAAGTAGTCGTAAACGGTGAAAGCATCTTTGTTCCCAAAAACTGTAGGTATAAAAGTTGCAAAATACTATTTAATGGAAAAGGAGACATTTCGTAAGGCACTCTATTTTACTCCTAACTATTGCGCAGACAACGGACATTTCATGTGAGTGGGTGCCGTTTTTGTCAATTCACAGAATACTATTGTTTCTACATGACATATTTGGCGTGAAGATACTGAATTCAAAAGGTTTATCACTGGTACGTTACATTCGTTCCAATACATCAGATCAAATAGATTGTGATATGCTGTTGTACCGATACGTAATCAGTCAAAGTGCATAATTATCACAAAAGGCTTACCACTAATAGAGATTTGCCATGCAAATAAAAAAACAAGACGCGTTCGTTTTCTGACAAAAGTTAATTAACAATAATTATTCTTTAATATAATGTATTACTCACCTAGTCTATGATGCACATCCACGTCGATGGGCACAGAGTTTCCTGGAACATAGAAGCGCTTTTGGATGGCAATTTCCTTATCTTCATCGCTGGGGAACACGAACTGCATTTCGGGCCATTGTCTGACCACGCGCAGGCCGCTCTTGGCGCCCAGACCGGGCCAGCAACAGGCCAGACAGTACGACAGCAGGAAGAACCTCTCGATTCCTCGCGACATCTCCAATTTGAAAGTGTCCAGCAAGTGTGGATCTGAAGGAAGAAACATAACATCATTTTATATTTATTTATCGTATTTTCATTTCCTCTACACCACCGGTTGTGCAAGATTTATAAACAACAATCTAGTGATTTTATAAATAACGCGTCTCTTAAAAGCGTCTTATGCGAGCTTCAGTTTTTGATTCTGAGAAATTATTTCAATAAAATTTGTTATTTTTAATTATTAAGTACGTCTCAGATAAATTCTTAGCACGAAATTGGTATCTAACTCAAATGTATATATTAGTTGACACCGTTTGTTAACACCGGTCTGATTAATTACCTATGTAAAAGTATTTATCGAACACAATGTAGTTTAAATAAAGTTTGAACATAAAATATTGGACATTTAACATATTAATTTATAAACTGAGTTGGCTCTAAGATAATTTGGTTACACCATTATTTATTTTAAGAACTATGTGCGCCTTATGAAACTTTGTGTCTTGGCTGTAAAGTGTGACATAAAAATGTGAATTAAAATAGCACTAATTACAATGAATACGGACTAAATACCATATTGATTCAGCAGTGCTCCGCAGTAATTCCGCTGTTCATATCGTGAACCCATCGCGGATCCTTTTAGTTGTAGACTAGTAATCACCAAAATTTTCACAATAGTAAAACACACTTTTTGGAGCCCCATTCACAACACTAAAGATAATATTTGTCACAAATAGATACGTGTCACGCTATCTAGTAATATTTTAAAATAAAACACAAAAATTAAAATCGTAGAAAAAATCTGCGTTATAATTTTACAAAAATTGCTGAATTCTTTTGTTCTGCTAGAATATAACTGAACTATAAAGGGATTACAAACAAGAAAGAATAATTGGATAGTTACTATTATTAAATTATATATCGAATTAGTTTACATATTAAAATGTTCAAGTTAGTCATTCCGTTATATCGTTAAAATATTTAAGTAAAATTATGAAAGTTACGCGGACGAAATTCTTCACATCGCGGAACGTCTGTCGCTACTCTTTTTTCATTCAAAACTGACTATACTATGGGCACCGGTACCTACAGAGCACACTGTGGGCCATATACCTAGAATACATCTTTACATTCTAGACGTTGTAGCTCCGCATTATTTACTATGAATGAGAACAAAACTATGGAGTCTTCACACAACGGTTGTGTCACAACCGGCTTTATATGTCAATGCAGGTGCGGGAGTCACGTAATAAATTATAATAAATAAGATTTTCAATAAATTCTAAGTGAAGATCACTTTGATTTTTGCTAGAATCCAACGACGTGAAATAAGTATGTGGTTCTAGCTTTACTTGTTAATGAATACTTTCTTTAAAGAAAAGAATTTGTTACGTACGTTGAAAATTTGTTTTAAATGAACGCACAATTTCGTCAGAGCTTTAGAGTTCATTGCCCTCTCAATGAGTCGTAAAGTCTACCGAAACATATTTTAACAATGATATTTTTTTTAAAGTTTCATTACTTTTTCACCTATATTTTATGAAAAATTATTTATAATGTTTCCCGATAACGGTACACTAAAACACATCATTATAAACGCCATTAAAAACAAAGTCACTTTCTAACTGAACTAAATGAGGTAGGAACTTTTTTAAATAATCTTACAATAAACTATAGTTACGATATTTCAGTTTTTACACTTGGTTTACTAATCCTGAGTTATGAAAATAGCTACACTAATATTGTGAACTAATAAACTATTTTAAACTGACAACGATGGAATCAAGTTGCAACTGAAACACAAACTGGACTACAATGTAAGGAAAACTGGTGAGAAATACTTTAGGTGCAATAATCTTAAAGGAATGGCAAAAACCCGTGGGTCACTCGCATCTTAATTTGATTTAGAAGATCTTGAACAAAAGTGTAAAAATACTATTGATGTTAAACCAACCTTCTTATTAAAGACTCAACATTCTTGCCTTGTTATTTATAGTGGCAATAATTTAATTAAAATCCTTGATCATCGTACATGGATTGTTTGATCCATCCTTATGTCAGTAGACCCAGTCATTAGCGCGTCTAGATGATGGGTGTCAATGAGAATTACGTTCAATTATCCTGACCCACATCCTGAACTGATGCATAGTATTTTTAGTCTTGGATATGGACATAGAACTTTATAATTAGTGTATCTCTCATAATAAATAAGTAATATATGTGATCAGTTTTTATACCTACGTCAATCTACCTAACCTATAACTAAAAACTAACTACACAAACAAAAGTCATGCATGATACTTTCAGAGTTACATGCACATTGCACATTGACGGCATTTAGTTATGAGTTCAGAAAAGTAATACCTACATGATCTAAAATAATGGCTTTGAATAATATGAATACTGATCTATGAAATTTTTTAAATAAAAAAATATGTAAGAAAAACTTTTATTTTAACCATCATATTTAGAGTAAAAACATTTTGCTAGTGTTGTGAGGGATGTTTCCTATCTGATTAGACTGAAAAGTAACACCAAAAACTCAAAAGAATTTGATGTAAGCCTTATTAAAATTTTATACGTACTTGTGTAGGATCTGGTTTCATTCCGTAGATATTCCTTATACAAGCCAACATTTTTATCAGCCCATTTGTCACAGAATTTTGAACGAAATCTCATTTTATGTAAATAAATAAACTTTTAAACTGTAACCACTTGGTACTAGCCACGAAACACTATACGCAAATTATTGACAGATTCTTGTGGTATCGATGTCGGTTGCAGTCCAACTCTTGAACACTGAGAACAGTTGCAACACTTGATATTCGTTGCAATTCTTTACAAATAATTGAGATATAATTGCTGCTCAATTGATTTAGTTCCGTCTTTAACGATGATGCGCACACCTTAGGAATAGGTAGTAATTTAACCGCACGCAGTCCCGACTTTTCTCTCTTATTTTGGACGCAATGTATGAGCAATAGTCCTGTGTGGGATTGTGTTTGAACATTAAACAATAATTACGTGTCTATTACCAAGTGAATATTGTTAGTTCTACAATCTGACCGTCTTATTTGAAGGGAATAAATAACTAATGTGATCGGAAAACGAAACAACCATTTAACTAATGCGGACCTTCTAAATAAAATTTACTTGAATGTTCACATTGTGTGCGATAGTAGAATAAAAAATAGAAGAAAAAAAAACAATAGCACCTTTTGATCCTACCACAATGAAGTGAAATTAAATCCAGTTACTACGACACAGAAAACTACTTGTTTTACTCTATTGATTGATTTCCTGTACTATATTCGTATCAAATGCTTCTAGAAAAAGGTTACATACTTCTGCCTAGTTATTGTAGGCAATATGACACGAGTATCATCATTATTTATGCCACATAATATATTTATCAATGTTTTCAAATAGGTACTGGTTTCGTAACGGCCAAGAGCAAACTTCTAGGTCTTCAATGCGTATAAAATTACAATTTAACAAGACGTAGTTACAGAACGAAATAAACTTTGTTTTCTGAGTAAATCTATATTACTAGCTGTTGCCAGCGTCTCCACCCGCTAATATTCGAAAATTATCCCTCGAGAACATAAAATTGGAATAATAACTATCCCATGTGTTAATACAGATTTTAAACTAGCTGTTTATTATCCGTTCAGTGGTTTTTGCGTGAAAGAGTAACAAACATCCATCCATCCAACAAACTTTCACGTTTATAATATTAGTAGGAAGTAGGATAATTCTGTGTAAACAGAATTATTATGTAAAGTTGTATATTTTATGTAACTGAACTAGTTTGTTGATCTATAATCATTCATGGGCATTTAACAGTGGTCATAGCCGTACCAAAGTCATGGGACAATCGCGCCATGGGGCTCGCTGGCAAAACACTTTCACTACTCAATATCTTTTTTATACCTACCTTATCTTACCTTTATCTTTGTAATCGTTTATATTTCGACCGTGTTAAATGGTTTTATTTTTATGTACAACGCACCGATAAATAGTACCTAATCAAAATTATAATTACTTTAACTGTAGAATTTGTTTTTAAGTGAAGATTGCACCTAATGTGATGATTACCTTACCATATCCACATATTAAAAAATCTCTGCAACATCGGTAGTAGGAGGTACTTTGTCTATCATGTTTCCTATCTATCTATCCTATTTCCTTTTTAGAGAAAAACAGTTGGTTAAGTTCAATACTTGCTAAAACTGTTACTATATTTTATACTTCATCGCCCATTTATTGTTATCCTAATGGGTAGATATTTGAATAAAAACATGTTTTAAAGAACGGAACCTACAACCGTTTTATTAAATACAAATTCGTAGAACCTGTTTCTTTGTAGGTCTCGTTAAAGGATCAATGACCCCATCCATCACAAAGTCATAGACTTTTTTTCATTAATACCTTCTTCCACTTTCTAATACGGTGAATAAAAGGCCTAAAAAGGTACTAGCCTAAAAACAAAACAGTTTTTCCGATGATTGCTCTCGCTCAGCCCGCGATTAACCAACGGATAGAAAAGCTTTAAGTTAACTGAAGCGTGCTTCCGTGGCAGTTCACCCAACAATCAACACTTACTTCGTAAAACAACGCACTAATGACACTTTTTTAAAGCATCATGCAGCCACCTTAAGTAGGTAAAATAATGATTGTGTTATCATTATTTAACACAAGCAGCACTGTTGATTGTAAAACGCACATTTTAACCAGTTTTTTGCGTAAACTAGCTATTCCCCGTGGTTTCACCCTCGCTGCTCAGTTCACGTTGGATCGATCAATAGACTTACGCAACACAAACAATAGTTATTTGTTATGCAAGGCTGCAAAGTTGTTTTATGGCGCGAGTACTTGAATTGAAAACTGAGCAAACGAAGGAATCTAGGATTCAAATATAGAATCCTGACCGTAGCGAAGTTTTCAAAGGTACGAGAACCTCACACGCTCGGAAAAATTCTATTTGTCATTCGAAATCTGAGCGCAAAACCCCATTTTCCGCCCTAGCGCGCGGAAAGTGTTTTCAAAATTCGAACACGTCTTCTATTCGATTATTTTCTACACTGACAGGCGAGCCGGGCCTACTGCATTTCCTCGCTGTAGTGAGGTGAAAAGGTGTGTGTTGCACTCGGCAGCAAACTCATTCTGCTTCTCGTACCTTTCAAAACTTCGTTACGCTCAGGATTCTATATTTGAACCTTCGCTTGCTCAGTTTTCAATAACAACTATTTTTCAATTCGGACCAGTAGTTCCTAAGGTTCAACCAAACCAGCAAACAAACAAAAACTTCAGCTTTACAATATTAGTATAGATAAATTAATAAACGAGTCGAAGATACGAGAACTTCCGACGGAAGTGCAATATTATATCAAAGGTGTTGCCAATTCATAAGATATATGACATAAGAATTTGTAAGGAATTCCTTCGTAAAGATAAGTGATAAGTTATTACTAAAATAAGACACGTTTCCTAGCACAGGAAACGTGTCTTATCTATCTATACTATAATAAATCTGTAGAAGGGTCAATTCTGTACATTGAAAATATTGAAAAAATAAATAGCGGGGGGTGTTGCTGGATCGATACCAAACCCAAATTTATGATTAAAAAAATTTTTGTCTGTCTGTCTGTCTGTCTGTCTGTCTGTCTGTCTGTTTGTGCAGGCATCACGTGAAAACTAACGGTTCGATTTCGATGAAACTTGGTATAATTATTCCTTATTATCCTGGGCATAACATAGGATACTTTTTATCCTGGAAAAATACGTAGAAAAAAAAATCTTATTTTTCAGTTTTATTCATAGACGTTGTTCTGTAGAACCGCGAACACACGTTGCATTACCCGCAGTGGATTCAGCGCCGTAATATTTATAAGACGTCATTGTCAGAGTTACTCAAAATGGGGAAATAAACCATCTACGCGAAGACCGACATCCGCGCGGACGGAGTCGCGGGCGGAAGCTAGTTTTATTAATAAGATTGTCATTGTAAAGTTATGAGGAAAAGGTATGGATCTAGTGGCATGCTTGGGGCTCAACATTATGATGAGCTAGCTGGAGTGAGCCCATAAGACTACCCAGAACCATTTTTCAGGTTTATCAAATGTGTCCTTGGGTAGAGCGGAGGGAACTGTCACACTGCCCAAAACCTTTTAATGTAAATAGTAGTAGGCTACCTTTTATTTATTCAAGGTAAATATCATCAAATGAGTCCTGCCACCCAGGGTGGGACGGGACGAGAGGGGATCTGTTAGATTCGTACTGGTTAAAATAAAATTCCGCCGTATCCCAGTAGTTCCATGGTCTGGTTCCATTATGGACTGAAAAAGTATTCTATTAGTTCCATGGAACTAATATAATACTTTTTCACCTAATCCCATTAGTTCCATTAAGTACATTAAATAATTGAGTCACTATACTAGGCCGCACTAAATCGCATCGCAGAAATTAGCATCGGAGTTCTTGCGATGCAACATCGCATCGTATAGCATTGCGGTTTGTAATTACCACTCGAATGTACCTTATGTAACTAATAGAATAAGGTGAAAAAGTATTCTAGTTCCATGGAACTACTGGGAGAAAAAAAACGACGGGTTGCACTCTGGGAGTGCCGGCAGAAGTGAAAACTTGAATAGTAATAAACACACACGAACATTCGCGCAAGCGCCCTGCGCTGTCTCACGAATTTTCGATCAGGGCCCCAAGTCTGCTATTTTTTATAAATTCGTCATTCCAACACGATCCCATTGTCATTTTGATAAAAGTTTGTAATCTGCTAAATTCATAATGTCGATCACTGGTCGGTCAGTGGTCTTGTAATGGAATCGTGGCAGAATGACGTTGTTGTATTGCCATTATTATAAAACCCGGTAGTAGAAATGATTTTCGAAAAACTACTATTAAATTTGAACATTTACTCATGCCAGATTTCATTTATATTCATTTTTACATATTATTTAATAACGTTATAAGCAATCTGAAGTAGTAAGAAGTTCGCAAATAGCAAAAACATCAAAATGTGTAACGCGGATAAAAGTGAAACTTAATATTGTTTAGATCTGTTTAGCTGTCAAAGTCCAATGTGACATTAGTGTTTACTGTTTACAATTCTAGCGGCCGGTGTTTTGCTATTTATTTTCGTTTAAGTGTTTTATTTTTTAATTGTTTTGCAACATTATGGAGGATACTCTGTCCAATCAAATTTTGATAGGACCCTGATGCATAAAATGCAAGTGCTATTAGAATCTGAAATAAAAAATATAACATTACTCAACTATTTCGTGTTTAAAGCTACAGAATAATAAATCAATGAAAATCAAATTCAGTTTTCTAACTTTCATTTCTGCCGATATGCTATCGTTTCAACGCGGTCTGGCCATAAGGTGAATGACCCTTACTGAGTCCTTTCCAAGGCGAAACGTTTTTACAAATTCCGCCTCGGAAATATCAATAAAGGGGTTTGTACTACTTCTCGTCAAGCGACGGGCTCGACGACGTCTTCTGCATTCCGCCCATCTTCTTTCTCTAGCATCCACTGCTGCGGCTAGCTCGCGAGTATTTGCTCGTAGTGAATACATTTCTCCACTCAATATTTCACGATAAATAACAAACTCTTTTCGACAACCGAGCTATTAAAAGCAATGACTGCACAATGACGATCCAGTGGTAGGTCAATGATCAAAGGAGCTGTCAAAATTTTAGCAGATTACCCCTTACGTCAGTCATTCATTTGTCATTATGTACGAGATTACCATTCTAAGCCATTTCTTTCAATGGAATGTCAGTGGTTGACCATTGGAAAGTCATAATGACGCCATTATAATAGTAGATTACCAAACTTGTCAAAATCAACAATTATGAAATCAATGATAGACCATTCTGACACTATTGTAATAGCAGACTTGAGGCCCAGGTCACGTTTCCTGACGCGAGTTTAACATTTTTTATCCATTCCAAAAAAAGTGCACAACGCCGCTAAAGAAGTTTTCACTTCAAAACCCAGTAGTTCCATAATGGAACTACTAGGATACGGCGTAAAGTTCACGGTGGCCTTCAATAGTCCTTTACGTTCCAGGGTCACGGTTACCTGATGACACAGTCCCGCGACCCAGTAGTAGGCTATCTACGGTCACTTTACAAAATGTATTGAAAAACTTCATGCACTAAAATTGCTCAATAACACTTTGTCAACTGAACGTATCGATGTAGGTGAAGGTAGTTTTACTTAAGAAGATGAATTAAATGATCCCACACCTACTCAACCTATCTATGGGTCTTGTTATAATAAAACAAGAGACATACTGTAGGCAGAACTGCTGGGATTGGGTACGATATACATAACTGCGGGTCGACAAAAGTATAATAATATGTTTCTTTCATTAGTATTTATTATACTTATATTATAACTGCGCGAACTGCCTCGTCTTCGCTCGGGTGTTTTTTTTTTTAAATAAAATATTATTATGTTACTCATTGGACACACTTATAGGTATTTGAATTCGGTTAAGTTACTAGTTTTGAGTTTAGCCATTCTACACAAACTTGAAAAATAGCACATCTTTTTATATGAATATTAATTTAGATATAATTATGCATATATTTTTCATTCCCAAATTCTAGAATCGTTCCTGGTTGTCTGTAAACCCGTTCTTTATTTCAAAAAAATATAATCGAAAGTGGCGAAGTTCTGCACCACAAACTCGTACACCTTTGTTTTTTTATATCTTGATGTAACTGTGTGGCTTCCACGCAAATGCGAATATATAGCATTCCAAAAAGGTCATTAGCCTTGTGGACAGACAATGGCGTATTTCGGTAGCTACCGAACTACGCATTCAATGAACAGACGCCAGTACATAAAGCTACTGTCAATTTTAACACATGTCAAATTTTATTTTCAATTTTACATCTGTCAAATTTCTTTAGTAGATTTTCAACCTTATCACAATAGTGGAAGGTTAATGTCTGATTGGTAAAATTTGACAGATTCGGGTAGGTTGACCTGCTGGGGTGTGTACAACATGATGTACATTTTAACAAAATTAATTGTCACTTTGTAAATATTATTCGTCTGCAGGATATTTACAAGCCGTTCGTTTCACTTTAATCCATATTGTGCTCTTTTAAACTGTCCAGTTCATTGGTGTGTTTTTCTTTATTTGTACTGTTAGCAGCTGGCGTATCTAGGTAAATACCCACACTCGGGAGATGCACAATAAATAAGTACGTGATAAGAACTTCATTATATTTTAAAAATTACTTTGTTACACGTTGAACTTATACCGGATGGTGTATAAGGCTGATGAGTTTGTTTGTCTGGTTGAACGAGCTAATCTCAGGAACTACTGTTTCGAATAGAATTTTTTTTTTTATGTTGGATAGTCCATTTAACGAGGAAGGCTATAGATTAACATACGACCAATAGGAGAGGAGCAGGGTGGAACCAAGTGGAAAAGCTAGTTCATTCCAGAAACCCAAAAATGTACACAACTTGGTTTTGGGCTCTGATGTTTCTGACTTTTCGATGACTGACTGATCATTCAATTTATTGTTTTGTAGTTTTTACTGCGTACTTTAGACTAATAATACGTTTATCATATTTGGGTGTAATTTCTCGTCTGATAAAAAACTAAAATTATAGTAAAACAGCTAATAGTGACATCATCAGACAATAATAATAGCAGACATCGGTGGTCGGCACACGTGACTGTATAGCATTTTTTTTTCACTGTATCTGTAAGCGTATGGTTTAGCGCGTGTATCCAAAAAGTTGGCAACGTCGCAAACAGCCGTAAAATATTTACAAGTTTTAATTAATTTGGCAATTTTACTACATGGAAGTAAGAAATGTGGATTTGTAGTGCACTAAAAAATTGGAATGTAATAATTAATATCGTACATTACACCGAATATATGTATAGTTTAAATGTAAAAAAAAATGTATTTGGAAACTTGCCAAATGCCTTTTTTACACCTGAACGGTTACAACATGAAATTCAGTGTTTTAATTGCATTCCATAATCAATTTTTTAGAGCACTACACAGCCCTATTTCTTAATTTCATACAGTAAAATTGTTTTTTTTTTTTATCGTGGTAAAATCATCAAATGAGTCCTCCCACCCAGGGCAGAGCAGGAGGAACGGTCAGACTCGTACTGACTAAAATCCACGATGTCCTTCAATAGCCCTTTACGTTCCGGGGTCACGGAAATTCGTACAGTCCCGCGACCATACAGTAAAATTACTAAATTAATTCAAATTTGTAAATTTTTGACAGCTATTTGCAGCGTTGCTAACTTTTTGGTTACTTAAATGCTCTTAAGTATCTTATTTTTTTGTATCACCTCCGTTGGGCATAATGGTAACGTTAGGAATAGGTACAAAATTGTAATAAAATATCGAATTTACCTTATTTAACCGCTTTCATCATCATCATTTTTCATATCATAACCGAATTTGTTAATATAACTAATAGGCAGAGCGAATAAATGGACATACTACGATTCAATTAGTTCTAGGTAGTAGAAAACTATTTTAAAGAAATTGGGCCATTTGTTTTCTGTTACACAAATAATTTGTTAGTTCCAATTATTTTTCCATTCTTTCAAAGTAGCCATAAAAACACTGTTTATTTATTTAGTTATTTGCTTTATCCATTCCATAAATATATCGTATATTTAATATTTCCTGATTTAGTAAACATGACAATTGACAACTATTCAAAGTTCACATGAACACCTTGGGCAAACTGCAAACGACTCTTTAATCCTGACTTCTCGTGAACGTCACACTAAACACATACGAATTCAACGTGGTATAGTAATTTGTTTATAAGATGACGTTGCTGCACCGCTCCGGCGCGTCGTCCCCACAGAAAAGTCCGGTTTAGCATCTCACAACCTCCTTTGTGTTAAGCGTGTTGCAATTTAAAAAAGACCGTAACCGCACAGTGTGAATGCTCTCTTAAAAATAGGTAATATAGGTAACTTACATCCATAATATATTTAAACTTTTAAACTGTACTTGCTCTCCAAAGTCTGGTAAAATTGAATTTGCACAACTATTACACCTTTCATTCGTTAAAGAGTCAATATTATATTTACTTGCCACATTATCTATATATATAAAACTGCTAAACGCTGTAACTTGAATTTTGGACAGCAGTTGCAGTCTACCATGTAGGGGACCAATAAGACGGGATTTTGCGACACTCTTCCTCTAAGGGGGGAAAACGTTTGTATGAAAAATCTTATTCCTTGGGTTTATAAATTTGGAACTTGGCAGGAATACGGTCGTTATTAATTAAAAAAAAACTACCCTCCTCTGTTTATTTAGATGATTATAGTTAAAGTTTGTATGGGAATATCAAAACGCCCTAACCGATGAATTTGAAACTCAGTATATAGGAGTTAGATCAAAAATAATCAAACACGTGTTTTTGGGTTTTCCGAAAAAAAAAAACCTAAATTGGTGAAAAGGGTTGATTAAGTTTTAAGGGAAGGTTGTTACTGCTTGTTCCGATAAACTCAAAACTTGTCATAAATAGTTTCCCAATCGAATAAAGGATGCTTAATTATCTATATTTCAAAAATGAACCTAGCGTGCGAACATCGGAAAATCTGTTTGTCTATATTTCGAGTTCGAAATTAGAAACACGCCGACGAAGACGCGGGCGGAGTGCTAGTATTTAATATTTTCACAATCATCGAGAAGAAGACAATACAATATTGAACGGAAAACCTTTCTGTGAGAACCAATAAGTCGTATAAATAAACTAAAAAATAATCATTTAAAACAATGGCTTAACAGCTATTAAGTAATTTTGATTTCATCTTATGTTTTTGTCGCTTGCATTTTTTATTTGCTATGACGTTAGTTAGATGGATTTTAAAAAGTCATAAATTATTACGAGGTCAGGAATGTTTTACAATCGGTTAGCACTTGTATTTAATCTTGATAATTATAATAAATTAACCAAAAAAAAATGTTAAATCTACCGACATTTAGCCGCATAAGTTTATACATGGATACCAACCTACATAAATTATTGATTGATCAATAACAATCAACATACGCAATAGTATCATATTGTCATGTCTGTTTTTCAATGTTTTATTGAACGATTAGATTGTAAAACAAACTCTTATTACAACATTTACCGTGACAATATGTTAATACTCGTAGGGGTATAGAAATGTCCGGAGGCGCGGGCCTGTCTAAGCAGATTATCGTGACCCTGGAACTTAAAGGGCTATTGAAGGAACAGGGTGGATTTTTAGGTGGAGTCTGACAGTTCTTTCTGCTCCACCCAGGGAGACTCATTTGATGACATAACCACGCCAAAAAAAGTTTAAGTATAAAAATATGTGCAAGGTTTAAAAAAGCCTTGCACATATTTTTAACTTAAACTTTTCTTTTTTTACCTTCTAGATAATGAACATATCTATTAGAACAGCCTGAACCAGCTACATTTGTTGCAATAATCATGAATAAAGATTAAAATTTCTGCTCGAGATTTCTCGAACACCAGAAAACTCGAGATATTTATTTCGGGAATTCTCGAAGCTCCAGAATAAAAAAAAATAAAGGAACCAGAAAGCCTAATGAAGATGTACCTAGATGGTTGCAACATCCCTATCAATTATTATGCTTACGAACAGAATAACGCCAAGTCTCTATTCCTAATATTGTTATAACAGGTCAATGGAAACCCGGAATCTTCAGTGATTGTTATTTTGTATTATCTACAAGTAGTTGCTCCGGGTCATTTGGTTTGTGTACATGAGCTTTACGCTGCTTTTCCATCAGAGATGGGCTGTGCTACGTTGGATATCAAACACATCCATAGGTGTTTTATATTCACCAATCATATTTATTGGTGCACAGTACTGGTGGAAACGGATTCAACTGAGATATGTTTTTATATGGAAGGATGCGTTGTGCTATGGATGACTGCTATGGGTCATCTTCCCTTCTATCAATACATCGCATAGCTCGAGCTGCGCATCTTCCTCGTCTTTCTACTTTGCGGCGGCGCATCTTCATAGCACATCTTACTCGCACCACTACATAGCTTTGCATCAGTGGAAACGGTCACATAGTTTCGTAGCGTAGCTTTTACATTCTCGCAGCATAGCTGCATAGCACATCTCTGGTGGAAAGGCACCCTTAATGTTTTAAGCGCAATACGACTCAGGAGAAATTACTAGTGTGGAGCATAGTTTAAAAAAAACACACATTCTGCAGGCACTATATTCCCGTACAGTAGCGACGCGGCCGTGCATACAAATTGTACCAAGGAAGAATGAGCGCGTTTTAAAAATCTTACCAAGAAGCCATTTTGAACCTTCATGCCTTTTTATACTTTAATTTATTCACCCTCTGCCCTGGCCTGGATGTGAGGGTTAATTTGATGATTTTACCACGTAAAAAAACTTGATAAATAAATCAATGAAATTATGGCTATTATAAAATTTACAAGTATTATTATATAAATATAGACTCGAAGTCGCCACACAACCTAATATAATTTTAAATTAGGCTGTGTCGCCGGTTCGAGCCAGTAACATTCCTACCAAACCACACGTGAGCCAGTTATAGTATTTAGTTAAGTACCTTAATTACAACATTAATATTATTTCTGAAATGTTTTTTTTTTCACTACTCTTGTAAAGGTTAGTTAGGCTAGTTTGCAGCAGCAATAAATTACAAAGATAAAACGCCTTAAAATTCAAAAGTGGGGGCTTGCAACGCGACGTCAAGTCAGGATGTATTGTGATTTTTTAATTTTAGGAATCGAACTATAACCTTCCCCTATTGGGATAAGGTTGAAGAATAATTTTAAAAAAATTGACCTATCGTGGTAGGTTGATGCGCTGGCGTCTGTACGTAGGTACGTACTTTACAAAAGAAAAATTACGGTTCAAATATTTTCTGATAATGTAACTGACGCACTAGTTTTTTTAGTACACAAGCCTATTGTGAGCACTTCTACTCTTGTGACTCTAATACACAAGATTAATAAAAAATATAGCCCACACGTGTCGTGAATATATTATGTCTGAAAATCATTATTATATCATTATATGACTACAAAACTGACCATGCCGATTTTTAATTCAGAAATTAGTGCTGGGTTTCTGGTCATGGAATTCATTAGGATCACTTTTAAAATAAAAAGGTTATGCATGTCGGGGAAAACTAAACTTGAATTTTCAAAAATAATATATATTTGCAGTGTGTTTGAAGATATTCATTCCGGCCTTCTTATAGTTCTTATCATTATAAAATCGATAAAAATAGGTGCTATACATTGTAAAATTACTAGGAAGATCACGTAGGTACGTAAACAAACACATCTCCGTGATCAAAATGAGAATTTTATAAAATAAATATGTGGAATAGTTCTATTAATTTATTATTATGAACAGCTTATAAAAAAGATAAACAACTTCCATGATTATCAGTTTTAGTGTTTTTCTAAAATTACGTATGAGAAAAACAGCCATTAAAGCCATTGTTAATTTTAATCTAAACTTTACATACCTTTATTTAAATTCCAGTTTCCTCGCTTCTTTAGTGTTGTTTGAGTATATTACGGTAAGTATGATAGATAATTAGAAAATATGCGGGTGTCTCTCGCGAGAGACGATCGTGAACTGTTGCGAAAGCCGTCAAATACTATAAATAAAACCCGTAAATCGTATCTGACCGGAAAGGTTCGGTGCGCATCTTCAGCGATTTCCTCCCGCACTACCGTGTACTAAGAACGGAGGCAGTTCTTTCACAAGTGTCACTATCACTACTAACGCTGCACTTCACGGTAAAAATCACTCTAATCTTGTGCGAATTACGATAGTCATATTTCAATATTAATAAATTAATTCTTAAATAGCCCTGTGTCTCTCTCCTAACATTGTATCGGACAAACTAAGTGAAATTGCTCATTTACTAATCTCTTTCGATATTCTAAAGAAATTAAAACTAATGCGATATTTTAATGTGACCGCAACCGCATTTTGCATAGATAGGTACATAATGGCAGTTATAGATAATATTTTAACGATTTACTGAATAATCAAATAGGTACTTTCCAAATAATAATAATGTGCTACTGTGCTATATATATACTGTGATATATAATTAGTTATTAGTGCTAACACATCATAGAGTGAGGGCTCCAAAACGATCAACGTGTACTGATAGAGTGATTTCGATCTGGATAATCAACAAAAGCCGGATGAAATTCAACGCTAAATATTTTTGAACAATAGATTGTGTCAGTTGGTACCTGTACTTACTTCTTGTCACGTGTACCATGTAATAAATACGAGTTTCTATCAACCTATACAACAACTAAACGCATGACTGGATTTTTTCAATAGTTACTATTACTGTCTGTTTGTAGAATGTACTGAGGTAAATTTAATTCCAATGGAATTTACCTCAGTACATTGTACACAATATAAATAAATACTCATTATACTCATTTAAATACTCATTATTTGCACTCTCCTTACTCGGTTCTCAAGGCCACGCTTTAGAAATTTCTTTAGTTGACAGAAAAGTGTGATGCTAAATTTCAAGATAAACCATCTGCATCTAGATTTATAATCAACGATTAAATACCTATGTGCTCACAAAAACTATTTAGTCACGTTTTATTAGTTTTATTCAAACTGCAGAAAAAGTTTAAAACCACAAATCAAAGGAATGAATAGCGTCTGTTAATCATCAACGATCCTTTACGGAGATTATAGATATCAGTCGAACGAGAATAAGAATTATCTCATGTTTTAGACAAATATTTCACAATTTATTTGTAATGGTAGTAGTGGTTCTGCCATTCAATAAGTACCTATAATTTAATATATTTTCATTTATTAAACGCATAAAGCATCGTCGAAGCCTCAGCTTATCTACAAAAGAAACAGTTTACGAAATGAACGGACGCTGCACTGGGCTGCACTGATAACTTTGTTATTCCACTGCGTTCGTATAGGACACATTGATAACGTACCTATCTTTTTTTATAATCATCAAATGAGTCCCCACTCAGGGCAGAGCGGGAGGGACTGTCAGACTCGTACTGACTAAAATCCATGGTGTCCTTCAATAGCCCTTTACGTTTCGGGGTCACGGTAATTCGACGTACCTATTGGATAAACTATCATACAATACAATGTTCATAACCTATAGGTATATGAATACCGAGATACCTGTAGGCTCATGTACATACTCATAATCCTCGATCGGCAGTTCAACAGTTCCTCGTAATGGTAGCCTAGTTCCGTTCACCAAACAGGATTATGTCCCGCAAGATAAAGGGGGTCAACCAAAAAAGAAAAACAACATTATCAGCCACTGGAATACTGCCCTAGTTTAGTGCCCTAACATCAAATTGATGAGTACCATGAATAAATAAAATTTTCTTGTGGTACTAATAGATTGCTTGGTAGGACCACGGGTAATTTTTTTACCCGTGGTACTACCGGTAGTACAACAGGCAATAAACGTGAATAACGCATTCATACGTAGTTTATAACATGACGAGTCTATGTTGTAGTCGCATTATAAAGACCCTTACTATTTGTTCAGAAGGGTTTCAAATCTCGATGTAAACTCGCGAATTCCTAGCTGTTGTGACAGTTTAAGGTAACAGTAATAAACAATAGTCATTAAGAACTCGCGTTCACATCGTGATAATCAAACGTTCAAATTCAATCATTTGAACGTTTGATTATCAAGATATTTACTTGTCACTGAATTCATATCATCATCATCAGCCTATTAATTTTTCCACTGCTGGGACACAGGCCTCCTCTCTGTGAGGGAAGTGGACCACATAATCCAAAACGCACGCGCAGTGCGGATTGGTGTATGTCACATGTCTTCGAATTTTTGGTTCTAGGACATGCCGGTTTCCTCACGATGTTTTCCTTCACCGTTTGAGAGCAGTGGTGATGAAATAAATAACACAAAGTAACGCGTCTGTCTGGGTTCAAACCCACGACCTACAACTCTTAAGTCAGGGCCGATACCACTGGGCCACCACTGCTCTTATATAGTGTTGTAAATTCATATCGATGCCTTAAGACCAAAAGGGGATAATTGCCTTTTTTTGCGAAATCAACTTATATAATATATGGTTAGAATCGAAAAAAAAACAGCCAATTCTAACCATAAATATAAGTTGTTTTCGCAAAAAAATTTCGCTTATCCCCTTGTGGAACTAAAAAATCTATGTTACAAAATAAATGACTAAAAACTGTGTGTTGTAAAATATACCCATTTAGAAGAAGACAACTTGTAAAATGGTTTCAAAATAGCACTATGCAAGACTCCATTACCAACTAATCAGACATTTCCCGCGTGAGTTAACTAATAACGACAATGGATCCGGGGTTTCCAGAGGAAAACCCATACTCACGCATACGCACAAATGCATGACATTTTTCAGTCATCTGGAGGTGTGGGCAAAATTTATGCAATAGTGGCATCATATTCAACTAAGTATAACTTGTTGGGGTTTTTTTAATGTTGGTACTAAACAATGCAAAGAAGAAAGAAGTCCTTTAGTTCGTTGTTATTTATTGAAATAGTAAGTTGACATGTTTATTAAAGTCCAGTTGTAGCCGTTGTAGGTCATGGTCTATCTATAGTTCGAAAAAAAATTAAACCTAGCCCTCTAGGAATTTTCCTGTAACGTGAGTGCGCGTGGGTACAATATATACAAATGTGTATACAAACATAGAAACTCACATACACAAATACCCAGACCTGGATAGCTACTTTCAGTTTGAGGTCATACAAGTATTTGTTTCGTGCGGGGTTCGAATCCGTAACACGCTGCACAAGTAGTTGATCGCTGAGCCACTGCGCCAAGCCGTCAAATCATCATTTCAATTAGAACATCAACTGAACTGCTGGCAAAAGACTTGCAAAACCAATTATGAGTAGACCAGGTATCGTATTCTGTAACGTTCACGAGTAAATCGTCTCGAATTCTCAATGAGACACAGTTTTAATTTCAAATGTAGTGGTTCAAATGTATTTAGAAGATAGAGTCTGCGATGACTTTGGTATCCGTTGACGCGTGCCTGTGTACGAATTACTATGGTAGTCGCATTATTGGCTTAAACAAATGATTTCGTTGGGTGAAGTGAGCTCGTAAACGTTACAAAACAAAATAGCACTAACAGGAGTACAGGTTCTACGTCGATGCGTGAGGTATAAAAAATAAATAAATAACAAAGCTGCTAAGCCCGGATACATCAATATTCAATCACCATACGTATATTGGTGAATTGAAGAAGAACATCAAATTGGAAAACCTGTTTTCAATCTGTTTTTAAGTATGAACGTTTTTTGCGGAAAGTCGGCCTTTTTGTGGAACATTATTAATTGTTTTGCATTGTTCATATTGGGATCTACAGTTTCCTAGACAGGAACTAGCAATGATCATCTTTGACGTCAGAGAAATACCGCTTTGTGTACAGAACAAACGTATTGTAAAGCTAATATGTATGTACTTTGTAAATTGCGCTTAAGTATATATCCTTCTTCAAGACAGATGGATGTCACGATCTCTATTGGTTTGCAAGTAATTATTGCCTGCGAACGATGAGGTATTTATAATTTATAAAACAACTAAACAGATTATAAGTGTAGGTATCATTGCAAATAACTCATTGTTTGTTATCATTTTGTCTGAATCATGGATGGGCCTGAAAATTCCCCTAACACGCACATAATGCACAATACTCTATTTACTTACTTAGTGTAACGAGAACCTATTGTGCCTAAGTAGATACTGGTACCGATACCTAATTGCATTACTATGACACAAAATTACTGTAATAACGATACAGAAATAAATTAGTAAATGATTGTGATGTTTTGACTTCATGTAGCTAAAATTGCAATTTAACAACTATAATATTCAGATGTTTAGAATTGAACCCTTGTTCAGTACAGTTTTTGTAATCTGAACTAAAGATTTGATCGATGACTTGTTCTACCTCTTTTTATGTCCATCGGTTTAATGGCTTAAAATTATACTTATGAATAACCATCAGATTGCCTTCCATTAACACAACGAGTTTCGGAAAAAAGTTTAGCTGTGTATAGCGACCGCCACGTGTTAATAATAGAGACGACACGTGGCAGTCTCATAGAAATATTTATTACTAGTTGTTCCCAGCGGTTTCACCCGCTACAACTCGAAAATAATCCCGTGGTAACAGAAAAACGGGATAAAAATCTTATATGTTAATCCCGGTTATAAACTATTTGTGTACCCAATTCCAACCAAATCCGTTCAGTGATTTTTGCGTGAAAGAGGAACAAACATCCATCCATCTAAATAAACATTCACGTTTATAATATTAGTAGGATATTAATATTTGTATGTTTTTATTTATCTTATTACTTATTTCTTACTTTTTTAAATATTTTTACAAGAACAGAAATAAAAAACATTTAAAAAATATTAAATAACAGTCCACCAGCACCGGAAACAGGGTCCGGGCAACCGATGGTCAGGGCTCAGATAGGAACCTCCCAACAATGCGCGCCGTGTCCAGGAGTACTGCCTTCTGAATCAAACGCTTGATCCAGCTACCCAGCGAGAGCCTTCTCAGGTGTTGGTCGAGGCTCTTGGCAATTAAGCCATTGGCAGACACGACCATCGGCACAATAACTGTTGTATTCACGTCCCACATGTCAACGTCATATTAATTAATATAGTAGGATATTAGTAGGAAGTAGGATAGGATAGTAGGAAGTAGGATAAGGTTAATTACACACGAACAATAAAGACACAATTTTAACAGTAGGTAGTACTTCTAAAGACGTAACATCTAGGGACAGACTGAAAACTCCAGGTAACTGAATTAGGCCTTTGTCAAACAGACTGGCGAAGCGAATGCGAAGCGTGACGTTTTCATTTGTAATGTATGGAATTGTTTGAATCCAGTCACATAGAAACGCGAAAGCGATGCGATAGCGTGACAGAACTATCGTATTGACTACTCGCTGACGTCTCGCTTCGGTTCGGTATCGCTTCGGAAACGCTTCGCTTTCGCCGGTCTGTTTGACAAAGGCATTAGTGTATGCAATATGAAGCGCCTAATGGAAAATATCTACCTTTTTCCATTTTTTTTTAAATTCAGCGGCGACTTGATAGTCCTAGTGATGCAGTATCAGAAGTATTAGTGGTACGGAGTCCCCGAGTAACAAGGGTCGGAGTGCACATAAAAATAATGAACGGTAATGAAAACCTCACAAGATTGAAAATAGTCAGGCTCTTCTTCTTTTTCTTAGTGGCATCAATATTATAGCATAACTTTTAGGATTCAGCATGCTACTTTATTTATACAGAAAACCCTAATTCTGGCTTCGCCGCAACGATATTCGATATTTAGCTACGCTTTTACTTACATACGTCGTACAGTCCTACTTTGCCTTTCATGGTGGTGACAAACTGTGGAAAATACTGACTCCTGGCTAATTCCTGACCGAATAAAACTTTGTCGGACCTGAGAATCGATCCGGCTTACCGTCTTACTATAAAAAAGTTAAACATTGGTTGAACACTTATCTAAAAAGAGTCAAGTGCAAAACGGCATTTGACGTGTTTGTGACGCTGGCCAAAAAATAGGTTTTAATAGGCCGATGTGTACTACGTCGATATAGTATATTAAACAAAGTAAGAACCGGTATTATATCGATTATCATTTTAATTGATAAATCAATATTTTTATAACATTCATATACAATTTATATGGTTGTAATGTAATAAAACGATGATCATTAGGAGTTATATCTACCTATAAGTAATAGGATAGTAAAACAAGATTTTTAGTTGTAATTTTTTTTATTAAAATATAAAAATAGCATACACGTAGACATACCGATAGACTTATTAGTAACTATAAAATAAATAAGCTCAATCATGCGAATGTATGAATTTACAAAAGCGTACAAGCGAGCACAAAGAACATTTTTATAGTGTGTATGTATTGCACTGGGTAGATTATTTACTTACAATTTTAAACTCGTAACTTTTAGATTGTTTGTCTAACCAAGCCTGCGGTCAGTTAATGACTTGTAGCAATAGCCATAATTTTATTACTTATTGACTTAAATATACTCTTATGGTGATACAGTGATGTCACACGTAACAAATGCTACATAGTCATGGCTCTAAAAAAAATACGGACGTAAAAAGTACTAGGTACATAATTTGGTGATGATTCATTTTAGATACTAATTTAGGTCTGTTAAAATTATGTATACCCAGAATAAAAATAAAAAGGCCTATTTTAACTGCTCTAAAGCACTGTAAACTATTTACATGCAGCATGCATGCATCTGTAATGTTATGGTAACTTACAATTATAAATGATATCATTATTAAATAATGCCATCATTGAAATATGTTTACTTTCTTGATATAAAATACTAGGGTAACTCATTTAATACTGCAGCTACGGGGTGATAATGCGATTTGTACGCTTTAAATACCTTAACTTCCTTTTATCTTCGCATACTTTTAAATCATTAATTGAAGGTTTTTGACTTAATTTTAATATGAAACCAGTACATTAATCTTAATATCCAGTGCAAAAAAACCCTTAGATACTGCGCGTCATAACAATGTTAAAACTTGCTAATGTTTTCACTGAATTACCTTTTTGCAGTGCTAATTACACAAATTATGATTTGTGCTTCATTGAAATTCTCTTGTGAGTATTGTAATTGTTTGAATACATACATAAATGTTTATACCATACATTTAGACTAGATCTCAGACGACCTTGTGATAATTGAAATGAATAAAATAATCCTTATAAAATATGTAATCTTATGACCCAAGATTATTCACATTGTAAATAGATAATTCTTCTTAAAATATCTTGTATAATTTAAGTGTTAGTACAACCAGCCTCAATGGTTAAACAATAAAATTCTAGGACATCTTTGACGTGTTAGTAAAAAAAGGAGAGTAAGTACATACTTCATAAATGGGAATCCCATGAGACTAAAAAAATAAGACTCGCGTCACAAGTTTTCAACGAACTTTTCCTTTCCCCAAATCGATAACGTAATATTCATAAAATATTTTATCAGTTAAGGCAACAGGTAAGTGCAAAACCCTGATTTTCCTGTAGTTACAGGAAAACTTATTATAATATAAGGTTACAGTGTACGGAAGTATCTCTGTAACATTATAATGGCAAGATTTTATAATTTTTTTAAACATTGCTCTGAAGCAGTTATAAGCGCTGAGATGAAAAATATAAAGCTTTCGAAATTTATTGAGCTGCTTAAATTATATGAGAAGGTTTAGTAGCAAAGTAATATTTGTTTGATCATTGTGAAATACGTTTATTTACAAATCGATGAAAATAGTTTGAAATACCATAAAAATATGGCACAAGAGAAAGCATTGTAAATTAAAAGTAATTACTTATTTAATTGAAAGATACGAGTATCGTTATTAGTTAATTGTCTTTCCTAACCCTGAAAAGTCCTACTTGTTTACATAATCTATTTAAGTTATACTCTTAGTTAAAACAATTAACTTAGAGCATCGAAGTTATTAAGATTGACAGTTATTTGGCCGTAGGTACTATAAATAAAAAAGCTGATACCTAGCCTATCATAGTGCCAAAAGTATTAGAAAGCAACAGACGATTACAAGTTTATAATTTATTTTATGAAAAAGATCTTGCTATCTTAAATTACTAAAGAAAATCTTATTATACCGAAGACATACTCTAATAAAATTCATGTTTGATTTCAAGCATTCCAACATAATCTTCAAACGTATATACCCATTCACACATTATAAATTTTACCCGCGGAATATAAAAGTAAATATAAATGAAAAGTATTAAACTAGCCTCTTCTTACTGTTGTATCAAACGGACATGTAAATTTGTGATTTCAAAATGATTGATTGGCATAATGATTGTGCATAAACTAAACGCGTAAAAACGGTTACGTATCATAACAACAAAGTTTTTGTAACTATTATCGACATAACTACGGTCTATTCAAATGTTGTTCATTCAGACATTACTGTTGATTCATATAAAATTGTTCGGACATAAAAAGAAGCCCCGCCGCACGGGGTCGATCTTTAGGTATCTTAAACGGTAAGTCCGTATTTAAAATGAAAATAGTTAAAATAACTTTAGTTCTTATGATACGTAACCTATAAAACATATAACGTATCATAAAGCCTGTAATTCCTAACGGGTTCGGCAGAGGTGATAGATTTTGCCAATTATGTCTAATTGTTACGCCTATCAAAATATCCCAGGTCTCTATCTTTTAGCACGAATGAAAAGCGAAACGTCATCGTAACTACAACATAATATAAACAAAATCTCAAATCCTTTTACCATTTTGTGTCAGCTATATTTCGGTTTATTGGAATATAAACAAGCCATAAATTAAATAAATACATGAAAATTGAAAAAAAGGAGCGATTAACAAGTTACTATAACATGTTCCGTGACATCCGTCGATTAATGTTCGTGCTACGGGGAGTGAATTGTATCCGGGTGTAAATAATTTAGGTTAACGATACTATGACCATTAAATCATTATCATTTATATTGTTTAAACTTTAGTGGATAGTATCTATAACTATCTACATTACGTACATAGATGATCAATGAAAAATGGACGACATAAGAGTCATTTTCATTGGTGGTTAAAGAATCTGAAAAATTAACTAAACATTTTGACCGATTACGGTCAAAATGTTTAGTTAATTTTTCAGATTCTTTACCGACATAAGAATAGAACATAGTACAACTGAATTAAAATAATTCACATAGAGTTCGATATGATTAAAAACGAACCAACAACTTTCGAAAGCACGTAGGTATTAACACGGTCTGGAGGAGTCCATAGCAGACTGTCACAGGTATTTCAGTACAGACGCTAAATATTACACATCGGCCTTTAGAAAGAGATAATCGGTTAGTTTCAGCTTCGTAGAGCGTTATCTCTGTCACACACTAGCTATGTGACGCTACACAAAGTCGAAACTAGCCGATTATCTCTTTCTAAAGGCCGATGTGCAATAATTATCGCCGTTATATGTCAAAATCCGTCCACAGTCCGGTCCACAGTCCAATGTCCTATGTCAAAGTCCGGTCCACAGGTTCAATCACACCTTTAATGAAAACCCAAATAATTTATTTGTTGAAAAGCTTACAATACGTAATTCTTTTTTTATGCAACCGAGGTAGAATACAATCTGTTAATTTCGATTCAAATGAATAATTCACAGCTCTTTTATGACTACTTTTATCTGATGCATCGTGTTTGAATTCTTTGACAAGAATGTTGCATAAAATATCCTTACAACAATATGGTCACCACAAAAAATAAATAAGTTTGTATTTAATAAATTAGTGTGGAGTTCTTTTTTTGCACGCCGCTGTTGGTCGTCGTAATTAAATTACAAGTATTAATTTATTTATTACAGAAAATTGTGTAGCGATAGCACTAATTAGAATCCAGGTTGCACAACGTGGGCACAGATCTTGAATAAACAATGATAGGAAATAATTAAGATGTCTTTCATATTTCATTATGCTGATTTCTTCAAGTTTTCAATCGACTACCCAAATGAGAGTAGGTAATTAAAACAATCCTTGGCCCTTATTCATACCTCAGTCACTGAAAGAAAAAGTATTGGTGCCATTGCTGAACAATGCAGCTTTTTTAACTAACATTATTTATTTCACATAGAGGCTACATTTAATTTGGTAGTAAACGTCAGCAGACGTTAATGCTTGCACGATGCATGAACGGTACATGCAAAGTGCATGTACAATGCATGAATGGTGCGTGCATGATATTTGCACAATACGTGCATGATGCATGCACGATGCGCAAGGGTTGCATGCACGTGTTAGTGTAGAACTTGGGTCGTGTAGTTGGACTGAGGTGAGCGGGTAGCACGTCTCAGCACGTGCGGCTGCAGCGACACGAACCCGCTTTCTACAACGCGGAGAATACGGATGTTCGTCTGAAAAGTGATATTTAGTTATGTGAATATCTAAACATAAAATCAGTAAACAATAATTCTTTGGAAGTTTAAGGTTGAAGCTCATTTGATTAGAAAAGTAATTAAAGGTATCATCGACGCAAAGAAGAAGAAAATAATCAGGCACAATTATGGTCATACAGAAAAAGCATCAGCGTCGATCGCCATGCTTCTTCAAGATGAATTGGCTATTCCAAACAGCAGTCGTAAACAGCTATACGATCTATAAAATTGTCTTGTTATTGTATAAAGTGTGGCGTTATATACAAACCTCGTGCTTGGATGCGGAGCGTCGGAAGAACTTGTGGAAACGCGTAGAGAGAGCCCACACGGCGCCGTTGTCGCGCTCCGCCCAGCGCACTTCCGCGCAGAACTGCAGCTTCTCTGCATCCTGTGCCAGCACCCTGAAGAAGACAAAACACCATAAGGAGAGGATCACATGTAGAGCAGTAGCTTAAGGGGATTTTGGGGGTTAATGAACCCTCCCGCAATCACTGTTTGGTTGGCCCAATGACTGAGCGATTGACTTTTTACTGCGCTTCGGGTTGCGAGTTCGCCAAAAATATTTGTATGTGTATATGAATTTAAATGTTTGTAAACACAACCACGATACGAGTGAAATTGATAGTGCAGGGATCTTTTTTTTTTTCAATAAAAGCATATTAGGAATTACCGACACTTAATTTCTCCAAACTAGTTGTGACGAATTAGATTGGACGCACTGCCCTTTTTTTTGATAATTGTAAAAAAACAAGCGTTATTTACTTTAACATAGAAACATAAGTTTACCGCTTGAATAATGAACGTGCTAAACATATGTTTACTTACTATTAAGTTCGAGAGAAGTTCAAAGGTCGATGATCGTACAATAGTTTCATCAAACTTGCGAGATATGTAATTTGATGAAGAAAATTATCTACTTCCCACTGCATCCTCTATTGCAAGAAAATCGACGATCTTTCGTCATAACCTTGCAACAAGTGCATTTCATTACTGCAGCTGCAATGTATCGGAATTTCCCACGATGTTGAGCAAAAACAGATCCGCATTGACAAGGAAAACTTTAATCATAACCCTTTTCTCAAATCTCTGTTAATAAATGATTTAGTAAATCAGTACACACTACTTAACATTAATCGTGCTCGATTTGATCACGTTTGTGAAGATGGGCGTAAGAGGAAATAGAAAAATGATCGACGGGGAATTTCATGGTAGGTATCTATAAAAGCATCGATGACTAAAGAAATCTCCACAATTATTCTCATCTAATCTAATCTGAGCATAGCAAAATTCTAAATCGCATAAAAAAAATGTCGAAAGTATTACTACGGCGTAGCAAGCTACTACAGCATAGCTGATAGCTTCCACTTCAAAACATCCTGCATACACAAACTATAACAACGAAATAGATGAAATAGTAAACAATATAGTACCTACTATACCTACAGATGAGTTTTCCCATATGAGCTGCAATTCTCGTAGCTACTTACTACGCCGTAGCAACATAGACATAATTAGGTCTAAATGCCACACGCTTATCAATTTTATTAAAATAAAAAATGAGTTTGTCAAGAGATTATAATGTATTTTAGTAGCTGCCCTAAAGTTTCGTCAGTCAGGAATGAAACTGAATGCTGACGATGACTTGTTTATTTACTTACATTCTATAAATTATTCAACAGCGTAAAAATAAGCATACTCTTCGTGAAACACATTTTAATGCTTCATTTCAATATTAAAATATTTTGTAAATACATGGTTATATTAGTTTTGTATTTTTTTTTAATTATTGTTACTGCTCATAGTTACTTGCCACTACAAGATATAAAACTAAAATCATAACATCGTAAATTCCACAGAACATATATTATATGTTCTGTGGTAAATTCGTACCATCTATGGAATTTTAAAGAAGTCGTTCCACTTAAACTGTATTCTGACGGGTCCCCTGGAGGGCCTAAGCCGGCTGTGGTTGCGGGACTGCCTTTACAGGTGGCCATGACGTGAGTAGTTCAGCTGTGGGAACGAGATGGCGCTAGACTACTTGTATAGCATTGCCGCTTTCCCTCAGCGGAATCACTCACTATTTAAGACGCCGTGGTAGGCCACCTGGTAACCGTGACCCTAGAATGTAAAGGCTATTGAAAGACACCGTGTATTTTACTTTAAAAAAAAATGTAAACCGTATGCTAACTTGTGCGAGTTAGTGATGGGGTTCCACGCAGCGATAGCGGTCTCTGTCATGGGGCTGAAGATGATGGTGTCATCGCGCGGGTCCACGGCGATGCCGAGCCCCTGGGACGACTTGCGTCCCACCAGGTTCACGGGCAGGTCTGTGCCTTCCGCCGGTGGGCCTGACGCTAGCACAGCTGTTGATATGCTGAACAATCTGCAATCATAATGAAGTTTGTGAAGCAAAATAAGACGGAACTTTTTGTTTACACATCTTGTTAAAGAGTTTTGGTTAAATCAATGTAGCTGTTCAAGTGCCATCTATCTAAATGACAGAGAACTGTTTTACTGGCATAATCGTCATTACTTCATTAGGCCACCGATTATGTTTTACTAATTATTACATGTCGGTACTGACTTCTGGATTTACAACAGATTTTGGTCACAGCGCGGAGCGACTGCATTCGATCACTTTTTAAGGTAAGTTTGGTTGAACTACTCTTTTAACGTGACTAATATGAATGAAAAAAGAATAAAAACAAACACAATTGACGACATTAGTTATAACTATTGTAGTCTAGCTATAACGCTGTACTTGTCAGTAAGCAGTGGCTGGTAGTAGAGCGGATCCGTGAGAGAGACGTATCCATGAGAGTAAATCCTAAAACGTCTGATGTCATACTGGACCAGGTGGACATCGGACATAGATCGGGTTACATGGACATTGTCGTACTAGTTGATGATCTAGATATTAGGCCTGTACCTGTCAGTAGCCAGTGGCTGGTAGTAGAGCAGGCCTTGTGCAGGAGAGTGAGCGAGCCCCACAATGCCGTCCATGAGAGTGAATCTCTCGCCACCGATGTCGTACTCGCCCAAGTCGGGGTCAGGGTACATGGACGCGTGTGTTACACGCCACGCATTGTCACGACGACCGTCGTATACGATAATACCTGGAACAGTCGAAAATAAAAACCGTTAAATCAAGCAATCGATTTTACGACTCAATGCTAATCGAAAAGGACTTGGTTAGTTAACGTAGTACTTTATTGTTAAATGGTAATTTTTTTTTCCACAACTATCACACAACGCCACCTAGTCCCATTAGAGTGATGATTTGCCTCAATATATTCCTGCATAACATGTCGATGGAAATCTAGATTGAGTCGGCTCAGAACTGGGTCACAAGTTTGGTATTTACCACAATCGCTGATATTAAGAAAAGTTAATGAAGTGCATTGGTCCTTTCAACTAATATTTCATCTTATGCATTGTTCTTATAGTCAAAACATCAATGAAGGTAAAGTGCCGTATGATGTGAATCTATCGTCTTCCCAAGATCAATTGTGGGAAAACGTTGTGTATGAGTAAGGTAATAGGCACTAATAAGTACCCAAACGATAACCTAAAGTTCTCACATAAAAGAGGTCTTGTTTAAATGTCTTCCTACCAGTATATTCTTACCTTCAGTGCTATATAACATCACATCTGAATTCCCTAAAGGGTCAGGCTTCGGAGTAGGCTCGCTAAGATTACACCCACATTCGGAAGTAAGTTAGCAGCATACTTTACAATTACCTATATATTATAATTTTGCTGCAGTTTCACTTTCTTTCGTCGGTGTTACACGGACAATAGTTGCTCCGCACTGTCGCGTGAAATGTAATCCAATTCATTTTTTTAAATGTGCAACAAAATCGATTAAAGATGGAATCACTTCTGTTATCTTTCATCACTTGAGTAGATACGTTAGATCGGTATCTATATTCCTTTTCCTACGGACTTGGTCACTTATTGTTCATTATTTTCAACGACCACGCCTAGGTAATCGAAATTATAGGTACATCCGATTTCAATTGTAAACCAATAATGATTGGTTAATACTACGAACACTAGAAAAGTAACTCTATAAAACAATTTTTCTTTTGATATTATGTCACTAAGACTATGAATTCCGAATAAAAAGAATATCGTTCGAAATAAAAAAATACTGTGATTATTACTTATACCACTGTCAATTCGTTACATCCTGTATCAATAGAAGCTTAAAATATTTAGTAGATTATCTGTCAATAGCAAGATCGTAATAATTTATGATTTCTTTACAAACACTTAAGTGCTAAATAAGATTTCAACGTGTTAATTGAAAGTTCATTAACCGTACACGTTCAAACGTGGGGGTCAGAGCCCATTCGTACCCTAAGATTCGCACCCTGTGCCCACTCGTACCCTGGAACATTTGAGGGGCCCATTCGTCCCCTGAAGAATATTTATTTTTATTCATTCTTCTAATATAAGTACATGTATATGTGTATACTGCAGCTTGGTAGTCCTGGTACAGTCGCGCAGAAAAGGGTAAAATAAAAAAATATAGTAATTCGGTAGATATCATGTTTAAAATGCCTCTAGGCTTTCTCAATTAAGCCAATCTTCAAAATAATTAATGAACTTTTGGTTTCTTGTACATTTGTAAATATTTAGCAAAATTAATGAAAACTATAATTATGTTTATGCAGTAAAATAAAACTGTGTAAATGTTCAATGCGCGCACATCTGGAGAGTACTTACCAATTTTAACGCAATTTTTGGAGCAAAACAGAATTAATGTTAGAACGTTCATTATTTTTTTACATTAAAAGGGTGACAACGGCTCCACATTGAGCTCAAACGAAACACTTAGAATACAAGAACATAATAACATCCACTAATATAATAAAATTATAATTGCGGGTAAAAAATCGCTATACATATTTAGGAGTAAATAATTTAGTTTTGACTTTTTAGTCAAAATATGACTGTAGTATTCTACCATAAAGTGAATTACCATCAATAATAATACTAATCATATTCCAGGATTCAAATGAGATAATTGGATTCAATTATTTATGTTAAAAATATTATTAAGGGATTAAATGTAATGACCACCATAAAATACTTTGATACCCTTAATTCTTTTACCAAAAATATATACATAACACCAGAAAAATAAAGTCCATAATTACTTACTTTGTAATCGAACACCAAATGTAGTAAATGATCACCAAATCTAAACGAGCAAATTAATGGGCTATTTCCGACTAAGTAAACCACTATGATTGCCATAAAATGTAGGCTTAGCAAAGAAAGCATTAATTGCGCTGTTGAGCGACTGGAAATACAGCTCGGGACTTGCTGGCACCCCGACTCGGCCAACTTAGGTTAGAAGAGGATGGCAGGGTCTGAAAGACCCCGCCATCCTCTTCGTCGTTATTTTTTTTAAACCACCCAGATATAGGAGCCCCGCGAAGCGGGGCTCCGTCGACATGCTACTGCCAATGTGAGCTCCTTATACTCTGCTCATTAGTCCAATTTTCGGGATTTTGTCCATCGGTATTTTAAAATTCGGGATTTTGATACGTACCCAATAATTTGGTGCTCATTAACTATTTTTGGGTTAACAATGATTTATTTGGATTCAGTTTGCTTAAATAGGATAGCAAGATGTAAACATTTAGGTTATAATTTTACGTTAACATGATGTTTTACTTTTGGTGATCATTTACTACTTTTGGGTTAACAATGATTTATTTGGAGTAATTTTGCTTAAATAGGATAGCGACATGTTAAAACTTAGGCTGTAAATTTACATTTAAAATGCGGCTTTAATTTTGATGATCATTTACTATTTTTGTCTGTTAATTGTTACTATATCTGGTCGTAAGTTAAACATAAGCCTAATATTAACAGTAATGTTTATTTCGTTAGACGAACTTCATTTAATAAACGACCAAAAACACATTGAACAGTCCCGTATTCGCAGTCACTTTCAAGAACCAATATGTCACCGAGGCAGCCACAACATACAAACAAAACTCCTTATCTATATTTTATAACCCGTTTTTTTTTAACAGGCCATTCGTAGAAAGACAATATTACATCGTAAGCCTATCGACAGGTTATATTATTATCATGACGGATTATCATTGATCAAAGCTCTTTTTTCAATGATCTGTAATGATTTATTAAAAAGTAATTCCGTTAATGAACTGTTCACAAGTGTACTATGTTAACCGTTTCTTATGTAAAATATAGCTAATTTTATCTCAGGGGACGGATAGGCACCTGAATAGGTGCCGAATCTTTAACTTATATTGTAAATATATTAGAGGGTACGAATGGGTACCTTAAAAATAATATTTTTTATTAAAATATTAACTGGTCCCCTACCAGGAGACCAATGGGCACCTATATAGGGGCCGAATCCACAACTTTTATGCTGGGGGACGAATTTTAGGGTACGAATGGGCTCTGACCCGTGGTTTTTAGGGTCATTGTGCATATCGCGAGACCATGATGTAGTAGTATTTAACGATATGTATTTACATGAACCTGTTGTCACAAATCGCGTACTTGGTCCACACACGAAGTTGATAAATGGTCGCCTTTGAAACTTGCCGCTAGTGTGACATTCGGTGTTATGCTATTCAATTGACCGAAAAACCTTATAATTTTTGGTTCGGTACCTACGTTTTCAAATATGTATGCAACTTTAAATTTCTGTTTAAATCTGTTGTTGTTGTTTTATGTTTAAATCAAATTTTGTGTTTCAATTGCTTTACATTGTCCATTGAAGAAAAAACAAACGTTAACTCTAAATTGTACGTTTCCCACATAACTATTACCGTAATGCAATGCTACAGTTCCTTAAAATAACAGTCTGTATGTCAATTTAATTAGTATTTTTTCGCCTTCACGAGTACCTACGTTAGAAATTGCATCACTTTTTTCGGAGAAAGCAGAGTTTTGGTCGACGCAGCACGCTCGGGTGGTCTCTAAACAGCGAAACACTTGAATTAAACCTTGCAATTATTACATGTTCCACTTATAACAGATTGTTGCTAATTATGTGATGATTAATATGCAATACGAACAGTCCATTGGCTATTATAGTGGGCAACATTTAAACATAAACGGGTATCATCGGCTAAGATATCAGTGCATGCACCGTAACGAATAACGATTTTTTGACCACTTATGAAAGGAAATAGTCCGAAATACCAATAAAATATCTACAAATTGAGGAGTGACTAAAAACCGGCCAATTGCGAGTCGGACTCGTGCACGAAGGGTTCCATACCATTATATTGTGTAAAAACGGCAAAAAAAAACATGTCTGTTTTATGGAAGTCCTATAAATATTTATTTTATTGTTTTTCGTATTTCTTTTTATAGCGACAACAGAAATACATCATCTGTCTAACTATCACAGGACAGTGGAGTCTTAGTAATAGGGCCCCGTTTTACCCTTTTGCGTAGGTACGGAATTCTAAAAAACCAAACGTTACAAAGTTGGTTTGAATTACATACTTAAGTTTGTTTGTAGGTCTTAAAAGATGTTACTGCTAATAATGTTTTTATTTTTATTTAAAAATGTGTTTGCAGAACAAAAAATAATAAATATACATATAAAAAGTAATACGAAAGTAACGTCATAAAATATAATACGTAAAATTCTTAAATAAGACATTTTTATTGTAAGGAACAGCGTCAATGAAACAAAATCAGAATGATTAGGTCACCTAGCACCTGTTCTATTATGGAGCCAAAAAACAACAATGACACATTATTTAAGTTAAAGTTACCAAGTTACTTTATACGTATGTTAAGTTGTGGTTCTAAAAGCGTGTGACAATTTGTGAGGAATGTAAGAGCAAATTATGTAGTTCTTAGTACTGGGTACCTATTCATATTTTTTATTACCCTTATGCAAATTAATGGTTCTTTTACTTGATTGTACGGAAACAAAATAGAAAATTATAATTTAAATTAGTTGTGTGTGAAAACTGTAATTAGAATTCACATTATGTACACTTACGGGCAGTGTGATGTAATAGATACAGAGAACGAGATAACTAATTAATTAATGTTTAGTATGGTCGCACTGTGGTTGAAGGATCGTTAACATTACACACCTGATCATCTAACTGTGCTACTTATTTTCACCAACTTACTACACGTTGCGTCACAATCTCGTGACAATAAATGGTGATACTCGGATACTTGTGCAAAATGCTATCAAATCAGATTGCTCTTAGTGAGACGTTTAACTTTTTCTATGTATACGAAAGGTTTGGTCATATTGCATGTGAAACAGACCATAGAGCTGAACAACCTTCTTTATGGAACATCCGATTATTTTTGTTCGAGCCTCAAAGTGGTCTCATAAATCGAATCAGCTCTAAATATAATCAAGATTATATCAAATCTTTACTGTATATCACCGAATGGGACGCTGTTCATACACCATACAAAGATATCGAAGAGGTTAGTGAACAGTACCATCTCTAGATAATTAACTCAGTTACTTCCATTTGTCTACCTAAAGTAAACGGGAACTTTGACGTTAATTTGATGGAAAAAAATAGTTCCTCGTTCGTACACTAGAGGGCCTTTTAAAATTTTCCATACAATAAACACCGTAAATACTTCAAGTAAGCTGAAAGTAAAATACGGAAATATCTTGATAAGGCTTTTGATGCTGCATCCGACTTGACTCTACCCTTACATAAGTATGTGGTTCGTAAAACAGATAATGATGAGTATATACCAACCTGGTGCAACAGTGTCACTGATGTAAGCAAAGAGATGGTCGCAGGATGCCGCCAGGGGGGAGTTTGAGGAGCGAGTGTCGTCCAACACTAAGTTGGTGAGCAGTGAAGCCGGCCGGAGCAGCTCACGGGGGAAGTACACGCTTCTTACCTGGAAATTTATAGGATTGTATGAAAGTTATTAATGAACACAGCTGTTTGGATTTCGATCATTTGTATTTTACAAATTGCATAGAAAATCTTGAACTTAAATAGCTTTACCAGCCAAACGATAATCAAATACGCATTTCGTAATATACGGACCTATGTAGGTTGCGTACGTAAAAGTACTAATCAAGACGCGAGTAAGTAAGATTACATTACCATACACTTAGCATATAACTTATGAATAGTGCGTCTTTCTTTGTAACCGTTCTAATTTCCGGAATACAATACGTTTCTTCTTTAAAGGAAAATTTTGCAAAAAAGTAAACTGATTATTATAATATCTATAATAATCAGTTTACTTTTTTAAATTATAAATATTATAATCAGTTAACTGATTATAATATTATGATTTAAATCATACAGTATAGATATATGTCTTAAAATTCACGGCGTATCCCGTGTATCGATATACATATTAAGTTATACAATGGATTATTATTGTTTCAATCTAATTTTAATATTTACTCGTGGTTTTAATTACAGATAATTTAACCTTAGATATTCTGTTAAGCATTATTAATCAAGTTAGCTACACTAATGTAACTTTGAACTATTGTCTGTATTTCAATATACCGTCCTTATAAATCTATGTAATTGATCGTTCAAAGGCCAAAGAAAAATGCAATACTTCCTGCCATGAACCAATTAGACTTAAGGCTCGTGAAGAACGATACTGTGAATATAAAATCGCCAGTATAGTCGCTCGCGAGGTTAAATACCATTCACTAGTTTAGAATTATACAGTGCATGGTTACTGGCCACCCACAAATTGTGCGTATTTAAGTCAGATCGGACAATTGTAGCACGGACAATCAGACAAGCCACACCCTTTCAAATAATAACACGACCTCGCCTTCCACTAACCACTAGACCAACTGATATACTCGTAATTTATTTGCATCTTACACTACAAAAATGATTGATGGTATCATAAAATATAGGCGCTGTTAGCAGACATAAACTCTATTAATCAACCAATTCAATTCATCAAAGATATGAATGGAATGTCTGGTCAAGGTTTTTTAAACAATATTGCAATGTCACGGATACAAGTACAGAGTATAATGTGGCAGCCCTTTGTTTTAAAGACTGGCCATTTCGGTCAAAGTTAAGTTGCGAAATTCTTTTCATTCAAGATTACTTTTATTATTACATTGTGTTTTTTATTCCGTATCTATCGAGAGAATTGCGGACCGGAGCCAAGGATGTAATGGGGGTTGAAAATAAATTGTAAAAAGTGGATGATAATATAGAGGTAGTCAGGAACCTGCGGGTGATACAACAGGGTATAGAGGATAGTGTCTTTTGAAGCAAGTATAATGTGTGCAAAAGCATGCGTTGAGTACAGTGGAATCCAGCTTGTTCAGGTGGTTGATGGAGGTCTAACGTTCCTGTTACGCGGTTTTGAAGGGTTTTGATAAAATGTTTGTAGAGGTGATCGCCGAGACGAAATCGCATGGAAAAGCTACTGATCCATGAAAACGCTAATGAAAGATGATCTACCGATTTCCCTGAAACGAAAACATATATATATATATATATATATATATATATACATACATCGATATGGGTATTCTTCCCGTTCTAAAAGTCACACCTTGGAGTTTGCCAACGGGTAATGGAAAGCAGCATTCTAGGTGTGAAAAGAGTAGCAAAACACCACGCTGCGTTCCAAAACTGGTATAGTAGACGTTGGCAGAAAAGCTGCTAGGCTGAAATGGAATTGGGCGGGTTACGTCTGTCGCATGCAAGAGGACCGCTGGGCAAAGATCTACACACAATGGGTGCCGGGAGATGGACGGCGCCGCCGAGGCCGGCCCAGAAAAAGGTGGCGTGCGTGTGAGTCCAAGCTGATAGGACTAACGACGGTAATGCCCATTATTTTTCGCTTTTTTATTTAAAAGAATTATATTTGAATGACAAAAGTTACTGGGAAAAGAGCTTGTTTTATAAATGGAATTGAAAAGGCAGATAATAAGGTTGGCTCTTCAACTCGCAGTGATACCATCTTGATCATGACTTCTGCTGTATTTTATACCGTTAAGAGCTTGGTGGACTTCAAAACCAGTTATTATTGGTACCTATATCGTCGGAGCATGTGTATGTTTCAGGAACGAGTTGGGAATCAGTATTGTCAGAGTAAAATTGTGTACATACTTGTATAACTTTGAAAATGTATTGCGTATTGAAAAAAAACTAAAATGGTTTTCATTAGAAGAATAGAAGTCAGAACAAAAGTTTTTAGACTTTTTATGAAAGTGAATGCAGGTAAACTGCATACTGATGAAATTGCTAGAGGTCTAACTTAATATAGGCTAGATTTTACCGCACAAAAAATATGTTATTTTGATTGTTTTGATACCTGGTTCGTACGAAGTCGCATGCAAAAGCTATAGTACCTATTGAATATGTATTATTTAGATTTCGCTTAACAGCCTTGAATAACTTCCGTATAAGTGCATTAATGAGATAAATGCTTACCTAATTAATTTCACGCACATAGTGTTTTAATTACTTACGCTACGCTATAACCCATTATTTTGCAAATTAAAGTAACAAAATAGCCTATGTATCTTAGTAGTTAGTTGTGAATCATGTAAATTAAAAGACATAAATAGCAGAGGTATCATAAAATGTAACAACTTTTACTTGGGAAAGTCAGCCTTCTGTCGTTAATATAGCTCAAAGTTTATCTCCGTCCTGTATGTACCTTTATATTTAAGTAAGTGTTTAAGTAAGTACAGCCGCACAGGTCGATCTTCCGGGTTAAGTCGCGCTCGCCGAGGTTGGTCTGTGGATGGGTGACCATTTGTCATAGCGAGTTTCCTCAGTGCCTCGGAAAGCACGTAAAGCCGTTGGTCCCGGCTGTCATTTGTAAATCTTTGACAGTCGTTACTATTAGTCAGAAGCTCCTAGAAATCTGACAACCTGTCTTATTACCATGGAGTATCGTATTACCCAGTTACTGGGTTGTGAAGGTCCGATAGGCAGTCGCTCCATGTAAAATACTGATATTCAGCTGCATGTGGTTCGACTGGAAGCCGAACCCAATATAGTTGGGAAAAGGCTACGCAGAAAAAAGAAAAAAAGTAAAATGTAGAAAAAAATATACGATCTTGACTTCATTCACAAAACTGGTACGTAGATATTTTTTCTGACAAGATACACATCAAATCTAAGCAAATAAAAGAGAATATTGAATAAAAAATATTGATAGCTATAAAATACAAGCACTATAAGTTTTCATGTTTGTTATTTAAATGCTGAGCTAAATATCCGTGGTCGCGGGACTAACGAATACCGTGACCCCGGAACGTAAAGGGCTATTGAAGGACACCCTGGATTTTAGTCACTATAACTCTGACAGTCCCTCCTGCCCTGCCTTGTCCTGGGTGGGAGGACTCATTTGATGAAATTACCACGCTAACAAAAAAGGTAAATATCCCTGTTTTGAACGAATTTTAGTTTACTTTTGATGACTCACTTTTATTGGCAAAAGTGATACTCAAGTACAATGACCGGTGTTAGATAAGTACCTTCGCAGTAAGTTCGTAATCCAATCCTTTCTAACAGAACTTCGGCAGGATTCCGGTTCCTGTATAATAAACTCTAAAGCTACCCACAGAACACAGCTCGGTATACAGTTACTTAAGAATTTATTGCTAAGTTATCAGTTTCACAGCACGACGAATAATAACTAAATGTGTCCTTTCACTGCAAAAGTTTTTAGTATAATACTTATTGATAAAGTACGATACCTATCTAAAGTTTTATCTTTTCGTGACTTCAATATTTAAAGAGGCTACATACATACAAACAATACTAAACTGTAAAGACAACTTAACCTCATTACACTATGCGTGACTCTTTCATTACATAGAACTGCCTCAGTAATTAATCTAAACATTAATCTGTCTAGATACTTTTTCATAAAAGCTCTCCTTGAAAAGATCTACATAAGTAACTTTTGCTCATGAATAGGTCTCTTTTCAATAGACGTTACTTTGCAATATTAAACCATTCATTTGTGTTATATAAAAACAAGTCAGCTACCTTTAATAGCTACCTTCAGTGATTTTTTTTAATTCTCAGTGAAGATGCTGAAACTCCAAACTCCAAACAAATGACCTCGCATTTTCACTATGAAATATCTATAAAAACATATCAGTAAAACGTTAATTATAACGTAGGTATAAATAATTACGGATAATTAAAAAACAAAGCTGTTGAAATGTGGCAAGTTGTGGACTGAAGGAAGTCCGTGTTACGTAAAACAAAAATGTTATTGTTCAAAATGCGTCGTCGTTAACGCAATCTTGCAGAGAATTGATCTTGAAAAGTTGATGATAGAGACATAATTATGAACACTAGCAATGTGTACGTCGTTCACATTTAGTGCACAGTAAGTCTATTCAAAAGTTTATAACACCAACACCAAAATAAACAACCAAAATTAAATTCATTAACCATCGTTGTATGGCAATGCTGATTCGTTGGCCTAGGAATGGGTCAGCCCTCTGGTCACCTGGAGAGACGCCTAATCGCCTGGTTATAAAGGGCTGGACTATTCCTAGGTCAATGAATCAGGATTGCCAGACAATCTGGCAATGCTGCCAGCGTAACACTGTTCCCGTTGACAGCGATGTGGACGTATTCTTTGAAGCGCTTTGAATGTTTTGACCTTCGTTGAATTGAAATAAATACAAGTGAACTATAACACGCTCAGGGGGCCGATTCTACTAACTAATTTCTGAGACAATCGCAGCGTAACCGCGGCTGAATTGCGGACTTTTTAACATTTTCTCATTCTACTAATGAATAACGATCCAAAATAAGTTACAGTTCAGCCGAACGTAACGATCGATCGAGAGAACCGCAAGATCGTATTCTACTCGCACAATCGTGGCACAGTCGAATGCAAGCGTGACATTAGATCGCATTCTACTAATATTTTGACACTTGTTTCGATCGCACCGTAATTGAATTGTGACGGTTCATCTGTCAAAATTAGCGGTTGACTCTAAGTTGATACAGTGAAACTTTTGTAGGACCGATCTAGAACTTTTTTCATTTTTTACATAATAATAATGATGTTCTACATGGATTTCGTTGAACTTGCCCCATTAATCTTCGTTCTGATGGGATTGACACAAAAACAAAGGTAAGTAAGCACCTAGTAATTATTAAATTAAACACTAGTATGTGGCTCACAACTTGATGACTTCTTTTTTTATATTTTCATTGTTTTAGATATTGGTTGGTCTGGCGTTTTATGCTAGTGGTTCATACCAAACACTGGTCGGACAGTCGCAGTGTCATGCTGTTTCACAACCCTCAGTTTCTCGAGCACTGAAACAAGTAACTGAGGTACTAAGCCACATATAAGTTTCCAAGCTCTAGAGAAAATCGTGATGAAATCAAAAGAGGGCAAGTACCTAATGCATCATACCTATCAATTTGTCTGTATGAAAGATCAATAGCGGATAGTTTTTCTTATTAATAAACAATTTGCTTTTTACAGGTTCTATAGAAAGTTTGGCATGTCTGGAGTTTTGGGGTACATTGATGGCACACATGTCGCTATAGTTCCACCAGCCATTCATGAAGAGCGCTATTTTAACAGAAAAGGATATCATTCCTTAAATACTTTAATTGTGAGTTATCTCCTTTAAACCTTTGTCAAATCTTATCAGCTAAATGAATAAATATTAATATCTAGTACTTATTTCAGATTTGTGATTCAGAAGCCCGAATATTATAGTGCTGCATGGAATAACAATCCCCTAAAGGATGGATCCTAGATGAACTGATTAGCTCTACTGGAGAAGATTTTTAATTATTAGGTATTTATTTCATCAGTTATCTTATCATGGGCAAATTAAACTATTTAACTGTATACCTACAAATAGTACCATATTTTGAATAAATGTTTAGGCACATTATTTAATCTTTTATGATTGTAATATTTATATTTATTTCAAATACATAAAGGATGATAAATAAAATTTGAGACATTATCTGAGATTGCTCATATATGAAATTTATTTTTCAGGAGATTCAGGAATAACTTTAAGACGAGCAATGATGACTCCCATACTCAATACTAGTCCAAACAGTCCTGAAGCTCACTACACTGAGATGCATATGACTACAAGAAATGTTGTGGAACGATGCATAGGAATTTTAAAAGCATGATTTAGGTATATATACATTTTATTGTACCTCAGACATAAATTGATAGTAAAATTATAATATTGCAATTATTACAAAGTACATTAATATTGCAGATGTTTACTGGTCGACAGGAGGTTGCACTACAAGCCTGAAATTGCAGCCAAAATTACCAATGCTTGCTGTGTACTGCACAACATTTCACTCAATTCTGGTCTGGAGTTAGATGATGAGGACCTAGAAGATATGGGACAGCAACTTGAAGATTTTAATGATGCTGCATTAGTTTCTGAAAGACATGGATCACGGCGGCGCTCGAACTATCTTTTAGAACAAGGGCGGAATTACCAAGCAGCTTTGGTACAATGCCTGTGGTCATCTTGCAATAAGGGTTTTTTTTTAATAGTCTCTCTTGTACTTATAATAATTTAGCTAAATACTAGTTTTTATGTGTACACTAGTTTTACTTAATATTTTGTAGTGGCTTTATATTATACAAACCTCTATTTATACTCATATACTGATTTCATAACTTCACATAGTACATACTCTTAATTAAAATTGTATAAATTATTATTTAACAGATTCAATGATGATTATGTTAGTATAAATTATAGAAACAAATGATTGAACTTGAATTTAATTTTAAAAACTCTGGTTGTACAGATACCAGCATCTATTTTTAAAACTAGATTTTCAACTGTATCACAAGTGGAAGGATTTATTCGATAGGAAAAAAATTAGATTGCTGAAAAGTGAGAAAGTGGTTAAATGTTGGCTTATCTCTTATAATGTATTTCTCACAAATTATTGTGTTTAATTTTTTATGTTGCAGGATTTAAATAAGTGAAAATATTAATGGTTAATCAAAAAAACAAAGAAAGTATATATTTGGAAAGGTTTTAATTAAACAATAATTGTTGAGCTTGGTTATGAATATTATAAAACTTTATTTAACTTACAATTAATTTAATTTAATTCAATATATGTCCCATTAAACCTATTAGTGAAAATGGTAAATTGTTTTTATTTTATAACACTACTACAATATACTTAATTAAATCTAAATAATGTTAATTTTACAAATAACAAAGAAATACACTTAAACAATAAACGAAATCACTAAACAGAAAGAAAGAAGTACCTGTTTTTTTAATATTAACTCCCAGTAACCCTTATGATGATGGATCTGAAAATAAACAATACTTTGGTTACAATCTATAAGAACATGAATAGAATTTTTATTTTTTTAATTCTTACCCAATTCAAGTGCGATTTGGGTCGTGTGACTGTAACCCTCAAGTGGGTCGTAAGTATTAACTCAAGGACTTGTCGCACAATATTGACTCTGTGATAAAAACAAAAAAAAAAACAGCGTATTGCCATTTTTGACATTATAAATAATTATGTAATAAAACATATACTCACAGTAAATCAATCATTTTGATGAACTTGCAACAAAAGTTTTTGCTTCCCGCTGTTTAGATTTGGATCACTTGACATTTGACATCACCAAGACGTTTCGTTTCACATAGACTTCGGCTTGCAAGATAATTACAATGAAACGTTTGCCTAAGTTTTTATTATTTAACCATGAAAATGTTCCAATAATGAATCAGTAAAATATTTTGTCATAGTTTGAATAATTTATTGTATTTTAAAACACTTTGGTGGCATAATTTATATTTAGTAACATTCATATTTTATACTGTGGTATCAATAGAACATACTATTCGTCATGCTGGTATCACAGGATAACGTTCCTAGCACAGTCGTAAGTTCCCGCTACGATTCAGTTACGATTTCGCTCCCAGTGTAACGTAACAAATAGTAGAATGACTTTTTAGGTTACCGTCGCTCGATGATAGGAACGGTACCGCTGCGTAATAGCGATAGGATAGGTAATTTTGTAAATTAGTAGAATCGGCCCCCAGGTTGTTAACCGTTAGTGTTGATAAGTTTACAAATGTGTTGATAATGAAGTCGTAAGTAATAACACACTCCATTCACAAAAACCATTCATCCGTTATAAACACAGCTGTTAGCAACTTCGCACTGATAGTGAAGACATTGTTATGTTACTGGTTCATTCGACCAATTAAATTTTTTTTTTTAAACGTTTCCCCACACTAGGAATTTCTCCTGTATCGTGGGTGCGTTTACAACACAGAAAGTCACACACACAAACACCCAGACCCCGAACAACTACTTGCAGATCATACAAAAATTTGTTCCGTGCGGGAATCGAACCCGCGATACATAGCGCAGGAGTCCAATTGCTCAGCCACTGGTTAATAAACCATTGCAATTTTTAATTCGTTTTTAATTGTTTTAAATTAAAGGATACTTTAATCGTAAATAGGTAAGGTCGAACTTAACATATATCTAACGGATATTAAAATAGTATGACCTACTTACTTAAGTTGGTGTCGCAATTAATTTGCATAGTTACTTTTTCGTAATAGCCTCTGGAGAAAGCTGACCGGGTCTTCTTTGAAAGAGTATACATACTATTAGCAAATATTTCCTAAGATAACGCTCAACGTTTTCGGGGTCGCGAGACTTAGGGGTCGCGGGACTCACGAATTACCGTGACCCCGGTACGTAAACGGCTATTGAAGCACACCGTGGATTTTATTCAGTACGAGTCTGACAGTCCCTCCCGCTCTGGCCTGAGTGGGAGGACTCATGTGATGATTTTACACGTAAAAAAAAAGATAACACTCAACATAGTTGTCACCTTAGTATCAATTAATCGGGACATAACTGTGGCGTATTAATATAATTTTCATATCCTAAGGTCGTAATAGACATAGACAAAACCGGCTTGAAATTACTACTTAAACTGTACAAAATAATCTAACTTGGATTAGAATATATAAAACTTAAATTAATGTTAATTTATCTTGACATTGATTGCAATTCATTATGTCAAAATTTTAACTAACATTATTAAACAAATAGCGGTGCCTTTTTTGATATAAGAATGTGTATTGGCTAGGTGAGATTGCGCCATAATTATTGTGACGTAACGCACGCTTTTATAACAATTGCAAGCTCTTAAATAAACAATAAATCATGTGAAAATAATATTAACAAGTATATAAGTATTATTTATCAGTATTCAATAAACAAGTACTTTTTATTGAATTTAATTGTCGTTACAATTTCAATAGGTATGGCGCCATAACATATTCAACGGTAATGTTGTCGCATAGTATCTACTCGTAGATACTAATAATAATATAAAGCTGAAAAGTTTATTCGGTTGAACGCGCTAATCTCGGGAACCACTGGTTCGAATTAAAAAAAATGTTTTTGTGCTGGATAGTTTATTTATCGAGGAAATCTATATAGGCTACAAATCATCACTCTACGTCCCATAGGAGCGAGTAAAACCGCGGGGAACAGCTAGTATAATATTATATATTGTAATACTGATGTGAAAGGACAGTTTATCACGGACCACCTGTAACTGGCAACTAAGCTAGCTCCTGAGAACTGCGGTGACTAATCAAGATAACTTCCGGCACGACACGGATTAGTTCCTGTTACATAATGAACGCTTAATTAAGCAGTTTTAAAGTAATTGGTGTGCTGAAAGACTCCCAGATTTTTTGACAATTCGTATTTTCAAACCTGTATCTGCTTGTTGTTGATATATCCGGATAAATCACACACAAATTATAATTGAATTTTAATCATGTCAATCGAAAAGCAGTCGGGTACCTACTTCCTTGTGATAGATACTCACAAGTTTTAAGATACCTAGTTTTCATTTGACAGCTGCTCTTAACAAATTCCGGCAGACACGGAACTGATGGCAAAATTTGTTGCCACGAAAAGCAATTACCTACCCTGATTGTGTGAATAAGCAAATATCAATACAATAATTATAAATATTTTAGGTACATAAACTCTCTTCTCTTCGTCCTCTTCCGTATTCAACTTTATGTATATGTACCTGTTAGGAATTATGTATCCTGTTTTTCAGGCTGTCAAATGACGCTCGATAAATTTATAGTATGTTTATGAGGGAATCAATAAATGCACATCAGCCACTCAGGAAAACGGAACCACAACTTATCATGTACATACATATATTAAACGACAAGAGCCTCACCTATGTATAAACTGCAATTAATTTAAAACTTAGTTACATTCATCATATGCGACGTAACGTAACCGATACAAGACCGCACAAGTCGCCTTCTAATAGGCAGTTTAGCGTCAGTACACAGGAACGTGTATCTTTTCGTGTAGCAAATAAAGGTAGATTTTGAGTTACTATTAAAAAGAGCGCGGCAGCGCGCCGCATCACATCATCAGTGAAGTGTGTTTCTTTTCAAAGTTAGATTTCGAGTCGCTCTATTAAAAGGTGCGCGCAGCGTCGCGTCTCGGTGTGAATTGACCCTTATTGTATTTAAACGTGTACCTATTTATTGCAAATACTTTGGCTAGAAACTGTATTTGTAAGTATCGTCTAAAGAATTTAAATAGAGTGGCTTTTCCTAACTTGGACTAACATTTTGTAGAAAGTAAGAATTTTAACTCGTCTCAATTCAACTCACGTGTTGAATTAAGATGGTTGTAATAAATGTGTATGTACATAGCGGTGACAATATATTTAGCGACACGAATCTGCCATCTTGCAGCAGTTCGGGCGTTGTATGGTATTCATAAATGCATTATTCATTTGTACTTAATTTTTTGCGATTTATGACAATTTTTGTTCTGTTGATGTAGAAATTCCTGTTTCATTTCTCTAAGCTTACCAGACGGTCGGTAGCCATGTCGAAAATGAGGATCTTGGGTGGGCAGACTCTCCTGAAGTCGTCAATGCTGGTGACCACTCCGGCGTCCAGCACCCACAGTCTGTTGCATCTGTCAGCTCGTACACGATACACGGAAATTAGACCCGTGCAGTTGATGTCGCCTCGGCCAGTGGTGTGCCATGACCAGTCGGGGTATGCCTGTAAACGGAGATTAATTGTATTAAAAAAATATATATTTCAATCTACTTAACTTTCCGTTGAAGAACACAATTGTAGGTAATTTTAGAGCAAAAAGTTAAATACTTTGAACAACCCAAAAAATCGTTGATAAACATTTGACATGCCAATTACGCCGTTTAACAGCAAAAACATGATTGAATTTAATTTACAAAATCGGTTGGGATAACCTACTAACATAGTCACTATTTATAAATGTTGTGTTTGACAACAACAATTGGTATTCCTTTACCGCGTCAACCATTGATTTGATTCCCATAAACATATTGCTACACGGGTAACATATCATACTGACAGTGTGTTTTCGATGGCGGCATACAAATAAGAAAACGAACAAAGGATGAATAATGTTGTTGACATCGAATGTGCATTTACATTCATATAAATAACTATTGACAAGAATGGATTCAATGATAAATAAATAATGTATAAAATCTGTCTGCATACTGATTTTTCAATACTTCAGTCCTTCAGTTGATGTTGAGAACATGAATTTCCTGTCCGTCACACTTGTGGTTGACAAATAGAAGTAAGTACTTAATCAAAAATGACTTCTATTTTAGTTAAAATTTGCAATAAGGTAGGTATATTATGTTAACTAAAAATTTTCAAACGAAATAAAGGTAATAAATGTTTTTTTTCCTTTTTGCTCTTTGTACCTACATGATTATTTCTATTATTATTATTTCTTTATTCATGGTTTGTGTATTATATATTAAAGTATTATATATGTAACTAAACAAGTTCTTTTACGAACAAATAAATGTAAATCTAGTTAACACAAATCACATTAATAAAAATTATTACATCCAGTGTGGTAGACATTGAACTATCTGATATCGATTCTACATAACGTAACTGGGCTTAGTGTCACATTGGAAAGCTACGATTGTGCTTAAATTGAATAGCACCACATCCTTTATGTAAGCCTATAAGTAATTCTAGACAAACTCTCTCCTGGATCTGAATTCAATACCACAAACGCGCAATATGCCACATGTCATGTAATGTAATTTACATATCTCTTGCTCTGTAAGTACACCCTTACACCCCTGAATGCCGGGGTGTATGACTATCATTACAGCATAGGTTTTGGAATTTGAAAAAAGAACTGTCATACTCATACTGCACGAAGAATATTTTTAAAAAGTTATTTTTTTTTCTCGGTATCGATTAATTACTCGAATCGGAATCTAGACAATTTATTTTTTAAAAATACACATTTTTTTCTTCTTAATAAATGTTCATTGAAACCTGCTGTCTTGTTGTTTACTTACCTCACAATCGATATGTAAAGCAGAGTATTTATCTCGGGCGTAAGCATCAATTGCATACTCGGGTTAATTAGCGCCTTCGCTTCGCTCAGGCGCCAAAAACCTCGTATGCAATTGATGTCATACAGCCCTTGGTTAATAATCTACTATTAATGTCACATTCAATTGTAACAACAGTGGTATTTTGTTGTTAGGGAGACCTAAACATGTCATTCTTAAGATAGTATGGACTTAAAATTGTTCACCTAAATTGAACCATACAACACTACTCAACTCTTTTAGTCAAAATATCGCTAATAGAGATATTTTTACACAACCTGTAGACTGTAAGTACCTAGTAGATACAGTAGTAAAATGTACCTAGTACCTACACTGCACATCAGGTTCATCTCTACTCGAGCCGTTCGAGAATCTTTCTACAAAGGCAAAAGTAAAGAGCAAAGTTTCGCCTTGCATCAAATAGTAAAAACGAAATAAGGTGATGCCGATCCGGTGCAGTGCTTATTAGTGTGCTATGACCTTAACACAAACAAACTACCAATCAAACTAATAGCTATAGTTACAATAAAGGTGGTTAATGTAATAACGCAATTGTAGTGAAGTGGGTACATGTTGGTAAACGTGAGTGTCGCACATCTAAAGTGAGACAGGCCGTAGCTCACCAAGGCCAGCACTGCAAACTGTGCCTGCCCTTCACGCTTTCTCGTGTCTTACGCGTAAAGCGCGTACAGATACCGGCCATACAGCTGAATGCACATAGACCTGAGAAGAAGGCTAGTTTCGGCTTCCTAAAGCGTTATCTTTGTTACACACTACTAATTGGGACGTTTGTCGCGACAAAAATAATTAAAAAAGAACATTTGAAGACTATTATCGCGAAAATCAACGGGAAATGCCGTCAGTTTGGTCCGGCTATTATAACTAAAGCGAGACAGATAAACGGACAAGTTTGACTTGAACGACCCACAAAAGTACCATAATTACAGCTACTATTAGTATAGTTTAACAATCCCTTATATTTTGAACTAGCATGACTAAACAAACATTATAATAACGCGTAATGGCTCTTACTTGAAATATTAACAAAGTAATTATTACAATAAAGCAAACACGAAAAGAGATAATTAATCCAGTCTAGTTTATTTAGATATCCAAGATTTGCGCAATCGATTTGACGTTTTCATGTCAGGCTGACACACCGAATAGAAACATAATAGAAGTGTCTACCTATTGATTGGCCAACATGTACAAAAATAGATTTATCTGATTGACTTGAAGACCTTCAATCATTTAGATTAAAAGCTCACTCTAGCAATATTGCTTGTGCACTAAAACAAACTAGATTACTATTCTTACTCTATTAGGAAACTTCAATTACATCTCGAAAATCTTCAATTTCTGATCACTGTGCATTACAGACATTACTTAACCAGAATAACTTTATTTCTACGTGATAAAATCATCACATGAGTCCTCCCATCCCAGGGCAGAGCGGGAGGGACTGTCAGACTCGTACTGACTAAAATCCACGGTGTCCTTCAATAGCCCTTTACGTTCAGGGGTCACGGTATTCGTTAGTCCCGCGACCAGGGATATTTAATGCCAGAATAACTTAGCTGTTTATACAGAGGTAAGTAGATGACAATTTTCCTTCATCATCCTCAGACTGAAAGTCGAAAGATAAATGTAGTAGATACAATAGTAATCATAAATTGTCTACTGGTCTCATTGCTAACCACAAAATTCCTAAACTTACTTATTTACAAGTAAGTTTAAGGTAAAAGTAAGTAGGTCAGTCAGTACAACAGTCCTATAGAATGCATTTACAGTAACTGAGCTTCGAAGGCGACACAAGTTCTGCAAAGTAATTGCACAACTTTAGGTTGAAATCCAAATACTGAGACTTGTTCCAACCTAAAATTCTGTACCTAGAACTACGTACCTATTATGTTTTTACCGCTAAACAGCTAAGATTCCATAAAAAGTAGGTAAATCTATGCGGATAATCTAAACTTGTCGTATTAATTTATGAATACTTGACATTCAGTACCTACATATAAAAAGTAATGCCAAGTTCTCAGGCACGTGAAGATTTGACTTAAAAACCTAATATGAACTGGACATTATTTTAATAGACAGGAGAAATTTCTCATTTGAGATATATTAATTACTTGTAAGGATTCTGAGAAATTAGTTAATGATACTTTTGGTTTTATATCTATAAAATCAACTTCGTATAAAATTACCTATTTTATACATATAGTACCGAAATCGTAGTTCACTAGTAAACCAAATAAACAATATGTGTTTGTCTTTATATTTCCGTATTCCGATTGTTTTTGTCATTTTATTTTTCGTAAACGAGCCGACGAGCCTTAAATTAAACTGTGAGAAAGTTTGAAACAGTTAAATCATCTGATTTTTCCTTTTATGGTATGAACGTGGCCTGTGTATCAACTATCAACCATATCTCTTGCACAATATAAGAACAAATGCATGTAAGTGTATAAACATAACAACACTAATAAAATAACTTTGAAACACGTAAATAACTAGCTGATTGCACATAAAGCACGACTCGTTTATAAATGTTAAGGTGCTTAGCACAGAGTAAGTAAACTCAGATTATGTCTTATACAATTGATGTTGAAATTACTTAACAACGATAATCTAGTAAATTAGTCTTTAGAGAACCTAAATACATAATAATATTCATGTTTATAGTGGAATAATAATAGTAGATACAGATATGCATATTATTATAATAACATCCCGTTTAAGATAAAACGAAATTCAAATATTAAAATATTGTGTAAACAGATCTTTTAGCAGCGAATCCATAAAGTAGCTTAGCCACTTGAATGCTAAATAAAATGTCATCCGCACAATTCTTGCAACAAATGTCACTAATGACAGTTTGGAAAGAAAACTTCCCATTGGCATTGTAATGGTTAGGAAGGTACATATCAATAGACCTTATCGGAATGATCTCGACAGAACTTAGATAAATCCTAAGAAAATCGAACCGAATGCTCTACTCGTATCAACACCGGGAGCTTGTATCTCGTAATGAAGATTGATGACACCGGCTTTAATTGCACAAGAAAATGTTACGTGCAGTCCCTTAATAACAGTTTTACTTTTACGTAACTATTTAGTCTCCTGGTAATTGTAAAATGTATGTTCACTGGCCTCTCGATTCTCGAGGCGACTGATCAGTAACGGCGTGATATGTCACGAATACCATTGTAGCCGCCGAGGCCGAGGTAACTTGAATTTTGCTAGTAAATTATTTTGACCATAAAATTCAATAAGTGTTTGCAAAAACTGAAACAGTATCAATTGAATGAATACGTCATAAATACAAAGGAATGAATACGTCATAAATACAAAGGCACGCGTGCGTAATAATATGGTGCAATAAAAGAAAGTTGTTTTCTTGTTACCTGAAGAACAGGACTGACGCCTGGTGGTAAGCTCCGTGGTATCCATGCTAGAGTGGCGGGTACTCCTGCCCTTAGTCTTGGGATTCCCAGGTACAATCTATCCCAGCCTATTTCCAACCCAGTTGGGACCGTATTCTCTGGTTGAAACTTTTCCAAGAGCACGGGGTCAGGGGGGAAGTCGAACTGCATAAAGCTCCATTGATTGACTACTTCAAGTGTAGCACTTGCTGCGGCTACGTAAGCCAACAACACTACGATGTGACCCCTCATTGTGTGGCAGTCTGCAACAAAAACAAATAATGATATAAAAAGTTTCATTTTGAATCTAGAGCGCGTTCGGTCTAAAAATTAATGACCGAACAGACTAGATTCAATTATTTTTGAATAATTGTTAGGTATCGATTTCCGTGGTAAAGCTATAAAAATAATATAAGTACGATTTAGGACTTCCTACTACATTTGATTGTGGTCACGTAATAATCAAAATTTGTGAGTTGATACCTGTGAAATAAAAAAACAACGGTATCATTATTGCGACGTTACCAAGCGTAGCAACATTGACATTGGTTAGAATGCTTACAATTTTATTTGCCAAGTGACCGGTAACCTGATACCCAAATATTTTCATAGATTTCCAAACCCGCGCACGCATACAGTACAGAGCAACTAACACAATTATTCGGCATTGCTATTTTCCCAAACTGTGTGTTTAAATATCCCAACAATGTTGATGAATATGATTGTATGCGCTAATGAGTAAGTACCTGACATTTTATTGTCATATTTTTATTCGTATGCAATACGCATATTGCATCCATTTAATTTCGTGAACACGTCATGACATGCAGTTTGACATTCAAACGTGCACATGTCAAAAACAAATGCCTATACCTTATGAATGACCTAGTATGGCATGCGACCGACTTTTACTTTTAGTTCAAGGACATTTCCGCAGCAGATGATTATAACGTAGGTACATAAATACCTAACTAAAACTAGATTCAAGTCTACTGGTATCATACAGGCTGTCCTGGAAAGTGTGGACCAAACTGAACAGGGGAGGGGGAGGTCATTTCCAATCTCTACCTTTCAGACAATATGGTTCTATTTTTTACGGTTCATAAGTTATAACCACATTTCGTGTTCAGATAGGAATTGCAAATTAATAAAATTATCTAACTTTAAAACTGCACTAGGTACCGGTTAATATATCAGATTAATTTGTTAATCTAAAGTGGCTGACAGCGTTAACTAATCACGCCTTTTTTTTTCATAAATGTGTATTTCAAATATTTTTTTTTTTGGTTTGTATAAGACTTTTATGAAAGAAGTATTTTACTTAGGAGGGTATGGATAGGCATAATTTAAATTAATTGCTACAACATACAGTTTTACACATTACAACGGCACAGTTAGACCAAAAAAAATATGTTAAATATTTATTTAAAACAATTGCCGTAAATTGTGTATATTTTATTAAATTCTGGATATTCCTACACCTAATCTAGATAGATCTAAGCGTTCTAAAAAAACTGTATTTGTCAGTAAAGAAGAAAATAAAAAAAATGTTTCTAATGGCATTCCGAAATATTTTAAGATAAAGTGGCCAATATTATCGCACTGTTCAACCAAAAAGTTTTATTGCAGATAAATAAATTGTCAAGTGCTTATTAAATACATTATGGAGGCCGTTTGTACAAAAAGAAGAAACTAAAAAAATCTATAATTTTAATGGCATTCTGAAATATTTTTGGCTAAAGTGGCCAGTATTATCGCACAGTTTAACCAAAAAGGTTTATTTCAGGTAAATAAATTATCAAGTGCTTATAAAATACTGGCTGATTTCGTTGAAAAAAAATATTTGGAAGCCTTTTGCACGAAAATAAGAAACTTTAAAATCAATAATTTTAATGGCATTCCGAAATATTTTTGGCTTAAGTGGCCAGTTGTTATCACACTTATTCAGCGATAAAGTTTGCATGCAAATTGAGGACTAGTGAAGAGAGTTTTGTTAAATTCCATTTTAGCACTTCAACTTATTTCGAAAAAAAACGCAAACTAACAACTTTTTCACTTTCCGATTTTTATCTTCAGTTCATCAACCAGATTTTTCTTAGATTTTTTGTTCCGTAAAGTTTTCAAGTTGCTCATTCGATCACAAATAATAATAAATATGAACTGCAATCCCGGCTTATTTCTGTAATTTATTAGTTATCATAGTTACAGGTAACTTAAAAATACTACTACTTGCTAAAAGTAGTTCATCAACTATCAACTTCATAAACTGGAACTCATTATTGTTGTACATTAGATTGATGATTATATTACACAACAAATTGTCCTTGTTAATCATCCGTAGTGTTATATTGCTCTGTATTTTCTTTACTATTTTCACTTAAATTCTTTGTAAAATGAACTTAATTTTCAGAACCGAAAAGATTTTAGTTGAAAAGATTTGAAGTGAAAAACCATACAAAATAGATATGATAGAACCTAGCAATACGTGTTCTCAAACTAGTGCATTCTGACCAATAAAATCTAGTCGATCAAAATGTGCTTACCATATAATGAGACCGGGGCCTAGTTCTGGCCCTTTAATGACGTCAGTAGGTATAGGCTTACAAGGAGGTGCCTGCTTAGGCGCCTTTGAACACTATCTATCGGTTTCTGACAACTTAATCGATTTAACCGTATAGTTCGGTACCGGGTCCTAAAGGACCCGAACACATAGACCTACGCCGGCTCAGTAGCGGGTCCTAAAGGGGCAGACTTTGTAGTCATACGACATCCTCATTTTAAATTAAAAAATAATAATATTCTGAGCGTTAAATCCTATGAGTGCGCATTAATTAAGAATGTTAAATAAAAATCTGATTTGTTTACGCCATTAAAACTTCTACATGTAGCGTGCATTTTCTTAATTTACCATAACAAAATCCAGAAGTCTAAATACGATCGTCGCCATTTTGATGGCAGTGCTGGGTTGGGCTAAAAATCATAAAAAATGTGGTTTCGGGACATCTAAGGGATCATTATAGGAGGGATGAATAACTCGTCATTTAGTATTGTAACGAATTCATACATAATTCAACATAAATTAGCAGTGATAATGAAGAATTTGATATCTGAAGTCGAAGTTTCGCGCCACTCGTGTTTGTTTACATTTTTATTTTTCACTTGGATCACACACATGCGTTTATACTCAATAACAATTACGATAAATATCATGTCAAATATTATAAATAACGTAAAAAAGCCCAGATCTTAGCGTAATTCTCTAATACAGAGCTAATAACACGTATTTTTCATTACCACTACTCAATTTGTATTCATAATCGACAACCATGCTTATTTTTTTTAATCGTAATGATGTGTGAAAGCGAATATTCTAATCGATTCCATAATTGAATTTTTCGTCAACTCGAATGAAAAAAATAAGGAATTGAAGAAAACGATTAATAAAAATTAAAATAAATTTAAAACAAATTTTAATTTGTTTTAAATTTATTATATAATTTTAAGCTTAAAATACAATTATTAATTGTTATAATATTTTTAAAGCTTTTATAATAATTTTACGTACATTGTAATTCCCAAAAAGCAAATAAAAGACAAAAGAACAATGTCAGTAATACATGTTTGAATGCGCGCCAATTATTAATTCCAAAAATTGGATTTGGAATGCGCTCGCTGTGGTACTCGCTATTCAAAATAATAAATTTTAATTTATTAGCTAATTTTTAATGTACATTTTGTTTTGTACAATAATATAATTAAGGTTGAATGAATATGGAATGCCTTAGATCTTGATAGGCTCATTAGAAATGAGTTTGTTTCCCACCAAATAAAAGATAGATAAGTAAATTATTACATTCTCAAAATTGTTTCGTAACATTGGTTTGGCCATGTTAAGTATAGACGCCAGCACATCAACCTACCTCAATCTGTAAAATTTCTTCAATCGATTTTCAACCTTATCACAATAGTGGAAGGTTAATGATTGATTGGTAAATTTTGACAGATTTGGGTAGGTTGATCTGCTGCCGCGCGTACAGATATTTAATCGTCAGTATTGACACCAGTATAATAATGTTGCGTATGTGTACTTGTGATGCCTAAGTGTGCGTGGCTGCGCCCGCGCGATGTGTCCTACAGTTAATAAATGAGTGTGTCAATAGCCCTCGCTTGTTTCACTTGTCTTCCGCATAACGTACTTAACAGTGGCGACGAGTTTACCCACACCTTCATTTAATAATTGAAAAATGAATAGCTTTGGAGTTTTATCTACATTTGATCACAACGTGCAAGAATGGAAATCATACAAAGGCCGAATTACGCAATGGTTTATTGCAAACGACATCGTCCCGAAAAATGATGCAGCTGGAGCCAAAAGACGGGCGATCCTGCTCAGCGCACTTAGTGACGGTACTTACAAGTTGGCATCGGATCTGGCCCTGCCAAAGGATATCCAAGAAGTACCGTACGACGACATAGTGCAGTTGTTGGATGAGCATTTTCTTCCAAAGATATGTGGATTCAGCGAGCGTTACAATTTTTACGCGGCTGTACAGCAGCCGGGCGAGACGTACACGCAATGGGCGTCCAGGCTAAGAGGACTTACAGCACATTGTATGTTTAGTAACGTCGAGGAAGCGTTACGAGATCGATTCGTCATGGGAATGGTAGCGGGCCAGGAAAGAGAGAAGCTATTCGCGCAGGACATCGACAAGCTGACCCTGGCCAAGGCGGTGGAGCTGGCGGAGAGCGTGCGGTGCGCGCGCGCGGGAGCCGCCACAACTACGGCTGTCCACGGGCAGCAGGTTCCGGTGTTCAAGATCGCCAAAGAAGAAAACAGTGCTAAAACCGTTAGTGCCGGTAAAAAAAAGTGTACAGTGTGCGGTCGTAATAATCATGAGTCATCCCAATGTCGGTTTGCAAGCTATAAATGCAATAAGTGCAACACCAAGGGTCACCTGCGTAAAGTTTGTAAAAAGGTTAATTACGTGTCGACAGGTGATGTGAGCGGGGATGACGACGACGGTAAGTCATTGTTTAACATACGCTCAGTCCGTGGGGAACCTATGACAGAATCAGTTTCAATTTACGGGAAGAATTTACAATTTCAAATAGACAGTGGATCAGCAGTGTCAGTTATATCCGAAAGTACTTATAAAAACATGTTCAGTAATATTCCGTTGTTAGATTCAAATAAAAGTTTTTTTAGTTACACCGGCAATATTATGAATTGTGTAGGGTACGTAAACTTGCCAGTGATGTACATGCGACACACTCACACACTGGACGTGTACGTCATTCGTAATGGCGGACCACCGTTATTAGGCAGAGATTTTATTTCAAAATTTAAACTCAAGCTGACGCCTTGTCATTTTCTGAAGGGTCAGAGTATGGTGGATCAATTGCAATTAAGTTTCCCAGAAGTTTTTTCTGATAAGCTGGGTACTTTTAATAAATATCGTGTTAAATTAAAATTAAAGGAAAATGTAAAACCGATATTTTGTAAAGCGCGTCCAATTGCGTTCGCGTTACGTGATAAGGTCGACAAAGAGATAACACGTTTAGTTGATCTAGGTGTCCTGAAACCGGTTTCGCACTCTGAGTACGCGTCACCTATTGTTCCCGTACTTAAGCATAACGGTTCGGTTAGATTGTGCGCCGACTATTCAGTTACTATTAACAAACAGCTGATGATAGAACAATATCCTTTACCCACGGTACACGAACTATTTTCAAGACTGTACGGAGGTCAACAGTTTTCAAAAATTGACTTGTCGATGGCCTATAATCAATTTTTGTTAGACGAAGAGTCCCAACCGGTTACATGTATCAATACACATCGAGGACTATTTAATTATACTCGACTAGTTTTCGGGCTATCTAGCGCCCCGTCTATATTCCAACGCGCTATGGAAACATTGCTTTCGGGACTAGACGGTGTCTTATGTCTGCTTGACGACATTTTAGTCACTGACCGAACCCCAGAGGGACATTTGAAGATGTTGAACATAGTTCTACAGAGGCTTCAAAATGCGGGGTTAACAGTGCAGAAAGAAAAATGCGAATTCTTTAAAAACGAAATTAAATATTTAGGTTACATAATAAGCAAGGATGGATTACAGAAAGATCCGGCAAAGGTTAAAGCTATAGCTGATGCTCCCGTTCCTTCTGATGTCAATACATTGCAATCATTTCTAGGACTTGTAAATTACTACAGGAATTTCGTACCTGGAGCATCTTGTATCCTGAGTCCTTTGTATGACCTATTAAAAAAGGGGGTAAAGTGGAACTGGTCTACGTTACATCAACATGCATTTGATAAAATTAAGGAATGTCTGACGTCTGATCAGGTCTTAACACACTTTAACCCAAATGCAAAAATAGTGTTAACAGTTGATGCGTCCCCGTGTGGCTTAGGAGCTATTTTGTCCCAAATAGATAAGGACGGTTTCGAGCGGCCGGTGGCATTCGCTTCCCGCACCTTGAACTCGGCTGAAAAAAATTACTCACAGATACAGAAAGAGGCGACTGCAATAATATTTGGAGTACGACGGTTCCATCAGTACTTATACGGCAGATCAGATCCTTTTATATTACGCACGGATCATAAGCCGTTAATATCTATTTTCGGCCCACATAAAGGCATACCGGAGGTGTCCGCTAATAGATTGCAGAGGTACGCGATGTTTTTAGGAGCGTATAATTATTTAATTGAGTATGTTCGCAGTGCTGATAACAACGCCGATTACCTTTCTCGTGCGAGTTTACAGTGTGAGTCAGGGCACGTTCGCGCCGAGGGTGGGGGAGACGACATCGGTGCACACGCCGCCGCAGCCGCCGCTCCCATTGATCGCGCATCATACGTCAATTTTGTTATCGAAGGCGACATGCCGTTGACATTAAAGGAGTTACGCAATGCTACTAATGAGGATACGGTATTACAGTTAGTTGTAAAATACGTTCAAAACGGTTGGCCTAACAAAATAGTGAACTCGCAGTTGAAACCCTATCATTTGTGTAAGACGCAATTATCGTATGAAGATGGTTGTTTAATGCGAGGCCATAAGGTTGTACTACCCGAATCTTTGCGTTCGAAGGTTTTATCAGAGTTACATAGCTCGCACTTAGGCGTTGTAAAAACGAAATCAGAGGCTAGGTCTCGGATTTGGTTCCCAGGCATAGATGCGGCGCTAGAAAAAATGATTTACTCGTGTGAAATATGCAAACAGCTGCGGCCGTCGCCGCCCCGGGCGCCGTTAGCACCCTGGAAGTTTCCCCACGCACCATTCCATAGATTACACGTGGATTTTCTTGGGCCGTTGAATAATCAAATGTTTTTGGTAGTGGTAGACGCTCACACCAAATGGTTGGAAGTGTATGACGTCAGCACTTCTACCACCTCGGCGACCGTTATTGAAAAACTTTACGATTTCATGTCTAAATACGGATTACCCCACACAATTGTAAGCGACAACGGTACTGCGTTTACGTCCGCTGAATTTGCGAAATTTTGCTTATTAAATGGGATTACTCATCTTACATCACCCCCATACAACCCTGCTAGTAATGGACAAGCAGAAAGTTTTGTAAAAATTGTAAAAAAGGGTATAAAGTCTAGTGTTTTAAGTTCTCGCAATAGGAATGAGTGTAGATTAAAATTGTTAAAATATTTATTCGATTACAGAAATTCAGTGCATTCTGTCACGGGTTTCTCACCGGCTGAGTTGGTATTCGGGCGAAAGCTAAGAACACGTCTGGATTTACTTCACCCAAAAACGTCAACCCCACTCACATCACTTTTAAACGATGTTAAACAAAAGCAGTGCTCGCAAATTAAGTGCTATGGTGGAAATAACAACCAAGTGTATAAGCCGGGTGATGAGGTCATGTTTAAAAAAAATATGAACAATTGTAAATATATGTGGTGCAAAGGTACTGTTATTAAAAGACTTGGTAAAGTATTGTATTTGATCAAAGACCATGTCACTTCTTCTGATGTAAAAAAACATAAAAATCAAATAGTGTTATACAGGGTGTCCCAAAACTCAACGTCAAGCCGAAACGGGGTGACAGGATTGATCATAACCATCACGAGAAAAATCTGAAAAAAAATCTATCCCATGCAGTTTGTAAATTATGGGCATTTTAAGAAAAACCTAGAAATTTGATCAAACTGTACCATTTTTCGGTTATTGTGGTTATTCTTTTTTATTTTTGTTCATTTGAACTTTGGAAACGTAATCCTAAATAACATTTCTAGAATCCCAATAAAAAATAATGACACAATTGCCTCAAGTTTCCGAGAATTGAGACTATTTGTTAAACTACGAATTTAAAATTTTCAAGATTCGTCGACTTTGACAGGCCCTCCTATAAAAAAAATGTACTAGAGTGCCTTGGCAAGTGGCATTAAAAGTTGGCGCATTTAATCAGAATTCTAAAATGGTACAATACTTGTTAGTTCCATACAATAGAAAAGAGTAAAAAAATTAAAACCTCAAGTAACCCGATTTTTGCTATCACATTTTACTCAGTTAAAATGTTTTTAATTCGCACAAGCTCTAGGTAGGTTCTTAATTTTAAGACAAAATGATGAGAGAGATGGATAATGGGTATGGGTACGCATTTCGCAGTGCAAGTAAGAGATTTCCTTGACCAGGAATATCCGGGAAGGTGGATTGGACGTTCAGGCACTATCTTGTGGCCCGCCCGTTCACCAGATTTAAATCCCCTGGATTTTTTCTATTGGGGAGTTCTCAAAGAAAAAGTTTACTCAAAGCCCATTGATCACGTAGCCGACCTGCGTGAACGCATTTCTCAAGCAGCTGAGGCGATCAACTCTCGAAGATATGCCCGACTTATAAGTAGATCTTTTTTAAGAAGATGTAGGGCTTGTATTGAGGCTGATGGTAAACAATTTGAACATTTATTGTAATAAAAATGTTTTTTCTCTATCTGACTTTTAGTCCAACAAACCTAATTATTTTACTAACTTTTTTTCACTTTGGTAAAAGTGGCGTCACTATCTGTCTCGCTCACTCATGACAAACATACCCATTATCCATCTCTCTCATCATTCTGTCTTAAAATTAAGAACCTACCTACAGCTTGTGCGAATTAAAAACATTTTAACTGAGTAAAATGTGATAGCAAAAATCGGGTTACTTGAGGTTTTAATTTTTTTACTCTTTTCTATTGTATGGAACTAACAAGTATTGTACCATTTTAGAATTCTGATTAAATGCGCCAACTTTTAATGCCACTTGCCAAGGCACTCTAGTACATTTTTTTTATAGGAGGGCCTGTCAAAGTCGACGAATCTAGAAAATTTTAAATTCGTAGTTTAACAAATAGTCTCAATTCTCGGAAACTTGAGGCAATTGTGTCATTATTTTTTATTGGGATTCTAGAAATGTTATTTAGGATTACGTTTCCAAAGTTCAAATGAACAAAAATAAAAAAGAATAACCACAATAACCGAAAAATGGTACAGTTTGATCACATTTCTAGGTTTTTCTTAAAATGCCCATAATTTTCAAACTGCACGGGATAGATTTTTTTTCAGATTTTTCTCGTGATGGTTATGATCAATCCTGTCACCCCGTTTCGGCTTGACGTTGAGTTTTGGGACACCCTGTATAAAGGGATGTCTCCACCAGTGGATTTAGATGATGTATTGTTGGACAGCGAACCGAGGGGTTCTCAGTCGCCTGCTAGTGGGGAGGGAGAAAGGAACGAGGTGGAATTGTCATCCCCACCTTCTTCCCAGAGTTCGAGATGTTCCAGCAAAATGTTACGGGACATACCCAGGGTCGATTATAAACAGTTCTTTTAGAATCAATTTGTGATTTTCTATTTATGTTAAATAGGGGAAGGGACTGTTGCGTATGTGTACTTGTGATGCCTAAGTGTGCGTGGCTGCGCCCGCGCGATGTGTCCTACAGTTAATAAATGAGTGTGTCAATAGCCCTCGCTTGTTTCACTTGTCTTCCGCATAACGTACTTAACAAATAATATTATTATATAGGTATTTGTTAAGGATACTTTAGATGTGATGCAGTTCGCGACTTAACTCCAGTAATACTGTTATAAGTTAAAAAACCTATAAATGATTCTCTCCTTGGGTGGAGCGGAAGGAGATGTCAGACTATTACTTACTTAGAACGCAGTACCCTTTTAATGATTTTAATACAATTCTGTTAGCCCGGCACGCGTTTGGCACTATTTTGTCCTCGTCAGTTCGCTGATAGTTCCTTAAAGCCCGCTTGGAACACGACGCGCATTCGTCTCGGGCCTAGTCCTTGATCGGACGGTGAGTTACCCTATACTCGCCGTTCGCAAGCCCGCACCTACAATCGCAAAAATTAAGTCTGCGTCTTTAGATTTTTGCTGGTCAGGAATAGAGCTTGTAAATGAAAAAAAAAAGAACGTGCTATATTTTTACACTAGTCGCTGATAAGGATCAAATTCGTAATGATATACGACAAACTACAGTAAAGTGATATTAATTTGGTAAAATATGAACTAATATTATACAAACAATTATTTAGTCATCGTACGCAGATCAAAATCAAAATTCGCGCCAATTCACTCAAAGTTCGAATTTCAAAAATTTCGTTAATGTATTTGTACCGCGAAGTGATTACTCGCAAAAAAAAATTGAAATGAGAACACGATGTTGTGAACATGTAGTGAGCTACGGCCATTGACTAAAGTTTGAATCGATTTATTAAAGAAAACTTTTTAGTTCCACGCCACGAGACTTCTTTCAGTATTTTTTGCTATTCCTCATAGTTTCGAATTTAGCCATCCACGGTGCGTTGGAAAAAATTGTTTATAACTGCAGGGAATCATTTGGAAGTACTCCCATATCTCTCCCTCTAGCATTTGATCCGAACCCGGTGTTTGTCTTTTTTTACGTTGTTTAGATTCGTTTTATAAAGTGAAATAATCAGATAAATTGAAATTAAATAAAGAAGACACAATATGGGTAAAACTATATGGTTGAATTTAAATTTAAAAGACACACGTTTGGCCTCCAATGAAACACCAATATTTATTTCTATCCCAATCATTAAATTAAAAAATTAAATTATTTATTGCGTACCTAATAAAAAACTTATTTTCAAAACGAAATAATACTTGAAATATTATACCAAAGAGTCTACAGATTCCGTTCCATAGATTTATTGCATGGAGTAAACCTTCTCTAGTCAAATAAGCAGATAAATCGGTCCATGTCTTTGTACTACTTTTTTTCCATGTTCGATTATATTGCGAGTATCGATTAGGCTGAATGAACCTTTTCAATCGTTATATGAACATTGGGATTGCTGTCAGCACTAAGAAGTGTCATGTTGCAACATAGTTTTTGGTAATTTTTATCAAGTCTTTGATCGTTATTATTTATGAAATTATGTATGCACACTGGCAAATCTAATAATGCATGTAGTAAGTTACTTCATTTATTTCACTGTTTAACCATTTTTTATCACGTGAGAAGCTTGTTCATGTACATATTTTCAGCACATCTAAATTACATAGTTTTTGGAACGACATAGCATTTTGTATGTTACACACATTTTACAGAGGAATGACGCAGTTTTAGTGACCTCAACACGTTCTTGGAGATATTGCTCATAAACTTATCGTATGAAATAACTGTAGTAACATATTTTTGATAAAAAAATCGAATGCTGAAAATGGACAAAAATCTTCAATATTATCTCAAATTTCGAATCACCCGGTCGACTCAGCTGATGTGACATGTGTCAAAATGTTGTCGTGCAGAGTGGTTAATCTGTCGGCAATTCTGTTGCTTAGTGATTAGATTAGCAGATTGCTATTACTTGAACCTATTGCGATACTTCAAGCAAGATTTGACATCTAATTAAAAGGCATTAAATAGAATTTTTTTTAAACTGAGCTACCTATTGATCAGCTCTCTAATCGTTTAACTCTGATGATCTTTTAATTATAAATATCGCCTTTGTCTAATCGTTTGGTGATTGAGAAAAAAGGAATTAAATTCTTCATACAAAATATTATTGTTGAACATAGATACTATGCTGTACTGAGTATTAGCGATAAGACCGCCGTTGTACCCTTTTTTTTTTTTTTTTTTTTTTTTTTTTTTTTTTTTTTTTTTTTTTAGGGTGGCAAAATCATCAAATGAGTCCTCCCGCCCTGGGCGGGGCGGAAGGGACTGTCAGACTCTTACTGACTAAAATCCACCCGTGTTTCTTCGGATGCCCTTTACGTTCCGGGGCCGCGGTATCCTGGATTAAGAAAAAAGCCGCGACCCCAGCAGGCATTTGGCCCCGTAAGGGGCCCCGTCGGTGACGCGTGAAACACGACGCGCCACCTACCCGGGCTTGGTCCTTGGTCGGACGGCGAGCCTACCCACCACTCACCGTCCGCAAGCCCGCTCCGCCGCTGTGCCCTCTGCTGTTCAGAGGGACACGCGTTGGAGCATCCACCCGACAGGCTATTCGCATACGGGCAAAGAGACCCCTTAGGCACACAGTGCCCAAAAGAGCCCTTGCCCGCATCCCAGGGTGCACCGGCCCGAAAAACTGGTCCTCCCCCCGGACGTATCCGAAGGGGAACTCCAGTCCACGGGCGCACGTGGAGGTTTCCTGTCTTAGCACCCCGCCGTTGTACCCTTAGAATTAACAATATTGTACGTTTGTATTTTATTAATTTTGGTGTACAATAAAGTAGGTACAATCTATTCTACGCCCATACATAGATTTATTACACGAAAAGTCACTATGCTCACCCATCGTAGTAACAAAGTCCATTGTTCTCATATTATAAAGTTATCAAGTTAAGAATAAAGCATTAAATGAAATTAAGTGCAATTTTCATGTCAGCAAGTCACTCAAAATGCCAACCGGTGACTGGATTGGAGGAAATAATAATATAATGTAGTGTTGACATCTTCTTAGAACAATAACCAAGCCTAGTGGATACTTTGTGTTCTTTACGAGTTGAAGATATTTATGGTAGTTTACAATCTCAAGTTAGTTGCTCAGTTTTTAGTTAGTGTACAGTTGTTAGGTTTATAAACATAATTTGATTTATTGCAGGTTTTCAATCAGATGTAAACGTTTTTAGGTAACGACTTTTGAAAGCTGTTATGACCGATTGATTTTTCTGCGTGGTAAAAAGAGCCGCAGGGACTATCAGACTCGTACTGACTAAAATCCACGGTGTCGTTCAATAGCCCTTTACGTTCCGGGGCCACGGTAATTCGTAAGTCCCGCGACCCCGGCAGGCTTTGGCCCTCAAGAGGGGGGCCCCGTCAGTTTTGCTGACACTCTTTGAGGCGCGTGGAACACAACGCTCCGTCGACCCGGGCTTGGTCCATGGTCGGACAGCGAGTCGCCCATTACTTGCTGCCCGCATGCCCGCGCCTACGGTGGCCGGAGATCGTCTTGCGACGTCCGACGCCGTGGGCGTCTACCACTGCGGCTGGGGTGGAGGGAGGAGGCTGTCCTCTCCCTCACGCGGCCCGCCTCCTCCTTCTCGACCATGACTGCTTCGCAGGAGAAGACCGCTTCTCACTCCGTCTAAACCGCAGCATAGCCTCGACCAATTCCGGCCCCAGGGGTCTCCGCCTATCGCCGTCGTGAGGACACGGCGGTGCTCTGCCCAAGCGGGGCAGTCCTGCACCGTATGCTCCACCGTGTCCTCCGGACGAGCCTCGCAATGACCGATTGATAATATTAACACGAGTGTTGCCTAGAAAGCTTCAGGTCTTAGATTAATATGACCGATTGATAATATTAATTTAAGACCTTAAGCCTTTTAGGCAACACTCGTGTCACACGGATCTAAAAGGCCTTGAAATGCTCCTTGCCAATCGAGACAAACGGATTACAGAGCGTTGTAGTAGAATAAAGAGGTCGTCCATGCATAATGTGTCAAATACACGCATTGGGTCGTTATGACCCAATGCGTGTATATGACAATGGTAGTGGGACATGTTGCAAGTGAATGCTGCCCATCCTCCAGCCACATGGATAATGGACTTCATGGAGACTTACGACATTCACAGGAAGCGGTGGGCTAGTCCGATCTGTACTCATTTGAATGTTGAATAGTAAATAATTGTGCGTAGTGTAATTTAGATCGCTGCAGGCATTCGCGTGCCGGATTTATTCTAATGTGACACCAAGGTTGGAGTGCGTTCACCGCTTAGGGAAGTGTTGTAGAACAAAAAGTCTTTGGCCAATAAAAAATACTGCCTTTCCTATGTAATAAGATAAAGGAAGGACATATCTGGTATATTTGAATATAAAAACCCAGCTCTACTTACACGTCATTTAAGATTAGTATTCAAATATCTAACACAAGCAATCCGCCCGCGACTTTGTCCGCGCAAATTTCGGACTTTACCCCTGTGAATTTCAACTCCCAGTCACCCTCTTTATGAAAATTCTAATTGTGTAACTTAAAAATCTTTCACATATGAGTCTCTCTTAAACATTGATTTTCTTTTGGTATTAATTTGTACTAATCGTCTCAAGTAAAAACCCAAGGTATAAGATTTTACATACAAACGTTTTTACTCCTTCTCATTCCCTTAAAGGTGGATTTTTGCAATATCCCTTCTTAGTGCTTCCCTAAATAAAATAGGTTTATGCTGTGAGAGTCTTACGACCACCGGTTTTGCCGCGGCTTTGCTTGATTTAATTTAGAATTTGAGAAATAATTCGGATCGAACGTAATTGTAGTTTTTCTCGGCAACAGCTGTCTTCTGCTTTTCGGGATGAAATGTCAACAATGACTGAAAACCGACATAACATTACTAATCTTTCAGGGGTTTTAGCGTAAAAATACATAGCCTATTAATCAAACAGACTTTTTTTGGATAATTTAAGGAAAAATTGAATAACTATTATTCAGCAGTTTAGGCGCCAACTCAAGCATAAAAAAAATCATAATTCAACATTGCTAATCCCCCAGGGGAAATACCGTAATAATACATAGCCTATTAACAGAAGCTTATTTTTAGGAATGTTTGAGGAAAATTTGATCAACTGTTTCGTCAGCCGCCACCTCAAAACATACAGAAAGAAAAAAATAATTTGCCATCAGAATCGTCCCCTTATCTCAAAAAACAATTCAAAATGAATTTAAAATTCAATGTGCAAATGACAGCTGCTACGATTTTATTATATGCATACCCTATATTAATTATAATTATAGTGAATGTATTGTTTCACCTTGTAATGATCAGTAAAGCGCGAAATAATTTACATGTTTAGTCTTACTAAATTTACTATGATATATATTTCCTTTTATTTTATTTATGTTTTAATATCAAGCTGTTTCATAGACCAGTTATACATATCTTCGTTCGAAAATACAACATCTGGAACCATTGACCGCAATTTAAGTATGGTCAGTGTGATCAGTCAGGATTACTCAAGATTCCAAGACCGAATTAATTATATTTTGCACAAAAACCCTCTTGTAAAACGTAATTAATTAGCTTTAGAATTAGTGAGTACTTAAACGGTTATTGACTGACACACATAACCGTAGTCGATCAGAACTTTTGACAGGTCTGACATTCAATGCAGGTTTATTAACGCATTTATGAATGTTGGTCGGTAACGCAAAAAAACTACAGTAGCTACTATTATAGCTTCACGTTTCAGGTTCATCACTCAGTGTTACTCAACACATATTTATTATTTCAAACAGAATTACAGATTTTCACATGGTATTGATGGAGCAGATTGCACAGACTCTACAATCACTAAATTGCAAAACAATGGTTTAAACACAGTCCTTATGAATCAAGCAAGCCTATCCCGATAGGTGTTGCATCATTTATAAGTAAGTTTGAAATACCTGATTGAGTGCTTCATTTTTATCCTAAAATATAATTATGATTATGAAATTATTGCAAGATGAAATTAGGATTAAGTAAAAACACTACAACTGGATTAGCACCCGATAGCCTTGTGTCTATTCAGATAGAGTAATTGGCGTTATGTAAGTATGAATAAATAATTGAGATCTAGGCAATTTCAAATTTGCTAGAGCGAATGGTTTGAAAAATAATCTGTCATTGTTAATCATTAGAATATTTTAGTAATTTCTGGTCTGATATCAAGGTCATTTGTCAAGATTATAGTTTGCACCACGGTCGAAGTGGTGAGCAAAATTTGTGGTTCTACATTTTTGAATTGATTGAATGAGCTTGAAGTATATACGTACATTCGTTCGTGCGTGCCACGGCCATGTATAATTTACAAAACTACATATTTCCGTACAACAAAACTGAATTCCTATACAATTAAATATTTGATGCACAATTAATTTTATTCTGAATGGTTTATCCGAGTATCGTAAAGATTAGTTACGATTTACAATTATGCATCAACATCATGAACAGCTGGATTAGATCACAGTTATAATGGAAATTGAAATGTTATTTATCGAGCATGCATTTTATACGTAGCAGCATAAAGGTCATCTCACAGTTATAAGTACTACAAGAGATCAGCTTCGCCTTAATTCGAATCGTTTGGGATTTTTTAATTAAACCCTTTATTACTGTTAAAAACATCAAATTAGTTAGTGAAAGAACAGGGAGCTCCCTGTTATTTCAGTAACCCTTGCATTCTTGGGTTAAGGTTACTTTTTCAGACAATTCCGAGACCCTGGAAATTCTCCTCTTAACTGTATTACTTTAGGTCGGACTTAGCAAGTGAAAATAAGGTAGATCTGATCCGATCTGCGGCTTAATTAGTGTGCTGATATTAAAATATAGTCTGGTAAAATTTTAGGTAATTTCCATCAAGATTTGACGACAGTCGAAACAAAACGCAAAATGTCGAACCAAGATTTCTTCGTCATGAAAACCTTTGATAAAAAAATGGTCACACGCAGTACCTTATACAGGGAACATCAAATATGACTTGCGAAACACTAGTAACATCGAAAGAAGGTAAACAAAACACGATTAACATGACAGACCTTGCACCGTTTGTCTCATCATTATGAAACACACAACTGGAAAAGTATTACGTGGGTACTATTTCTCATACGTTTTATTTTTGGCAACGTGTTGCTCTAATGATTATGCTCGTATTACTGTGGTTCACAGTAGGCACAGATGGATAAGAATAAGAACGTGAACGAGGCCGTATGTAAGTGAAACCGGACTTAATGTGAAAATGCCTTCACCTGCACCGAGACCTTTTCTTGTGGACTGCACGCGCGTGTTTTTATTAACCGAAAATGTTTTAAGACTGATAAGTATTATTTTTAGTTTGTAGCTACTAGTGCCCGAAATCGATATTGTATACCAATCCGAATTCTGATTTCGATCTTTGACGGCTGCTGGTGATTGGACTTTTTTAAGCCTCAGATAAACAAATTCAGTTGTTGATTGGTTACACACAAAGATGCGGTTCACGATAGCGACCGAAACATATTTTACTTATTTCCGGTATCAATCGTTAAATTAAACATAAATTAATTAGTTTAAAACACGTTACATTAGAAGTTTAACGCCGTAACATTGACATTCACCTTGCTATTCAAAACCAAGTTCACAAAATAATTTGATACGGTGTGAGCTATGCAATTTATCATTATGAATTTGTTTATGACTTATGTATAAAATTAAAACTGCAATAATTTAGTTGACAAGTGCGTTTTAAAATCTCAACTGATAACATAAATCATAAGCAGATTAATTAATAACATTAAAATGAGTGAAACTCAGATGTTAATTGCTGATTGTTAGTTGCAGCCAGCAGTCTTTGGCACGCTATCATTAACATTGTATTGTTTCTATCCTGCCGCCACAATTGATGAGTTACGACGGCTGTGTCATGCGTGTTTCGACAGTAATTGCGTGATTGACTGCACCACTCAAGTGTTGTCATCGGAAGTGGATTCTCGAGAAATTATTATGTAAGAAGGATGGTAACAATTAATAGAAATCTAGGTTTTGCTGAATTAATCCAGGAAAAAATCCAGGGAAAATGTACATGATATGGGCAAGTACTAGTTTGTAAAAACTAAGTACCCATTCACAGCTATGCTTCACAGTGAATAGGTACACAAGTATCGAGGAGCTTTGGCGCGTAAATTCAGAATTTTGTCTCTTAAAATACAATGGGTCTACGTCATCGCCGTCTTTTTAAAAGAATCCACTAAATCGACCTTTTGAGTGGAAGATATTAAATGGCTTACATAGTTTTGGTCTAATTAATTTTATTTTGAAATTTATTTTCTGTGGTGGGAAAAATGCAGTTCCACACTCGAAATGTGTAAGTCTTGCTGTTTTATGTGAGGGCTCGTGCCCACAGAGCATCCGTATTTACAGGATTGGAGGTTGATGTTCACACCGCATTTACAGTACCATTTTTACGGATTTATAGTTACTGGATTTTGTCGGATCCGTATTTTTCACTGAATTCCGTCATGTTTGTGAACTCGCTCAAACAACGACATACGTCATCGCCGAATAAAAACGTGTACTTACAATAAAGCGGATCTGTATAACGGATCTCTGTGTGAACGAGCTTTAAAACTGGAGATTTAGGTTTTTTAGCATGCCTACCTAACTAATTGTTGCCACAAAAACATGACAATTCAGTTATTGTACATAACTTTTGAACTCTGAAAACCGTCATATGGGAACATGCGAACACAATACAACTAGGTACTTACATATTTTCCACGATTTAAATCACACATTTTGATTCAGTTCCGTTTAGTACATTCACTTTTAATATTTAATTAAGGATTATGAATATCGTTGATCCTTATCTACGTTAAAAGGCCCAAACAAAACGGAAAGTGAACAAAAAGTGAATACGCGAAAACCGGTAACAGCATATGCGCATGTATCAGCTGATGACGCGTTTCGACACATTGGAAGTTGGAGCTACAACAAACCACTTTCACTAGGGCTGTGACCAACTACAACAACTGTATCACTTGAATAATGAAACGAAACAATGGTACCTATTATATATGTTTATATGCGCTCACTGGATTACCGAACCAGTTATGTTTACTTACGAGTACCTAATATTAAGTATTTGCTGCGTAAATAATCACAACTGCAAGATACAAACAAAATACCTATTGATTACGCTTTGTTATTGAATAGTATGTATTATTATACCAGTTTTCAGTTATTAGACGTTATAAATGTAATAAAAATGCTAAGTTAATAGTGAAATTTTGAAACATTACTTGCGAATGTTGCGAAGATGAAAATGTAAAGGTGGAGTGACCAGAATGGATAAGAAAATATTAGAGGAAGATGGAAGTGGCTTACTTAACTAAAGAAAGGCATGACATGACATGGACATGTGATGAGAGCTGAAATGCATGTGATAAAAATTAATGTTGATGGCTGGAGAGGGCCAAAGTGAGTGAGAGGAAGGCCAAAGAAAACTTTGAGACTCTCCAGTCTCACACAATCCAATCCAATCTCCGAATCAATATTATGAGAGAAAAGGGTGTAAATGATGCCGTGACGTCAGAGGAGAATGGAAGAAGGAAACGTGTTGTGCCGACATCAACTAGAGTGGGATAAGAGGCGGGAAGATGTCGATGATTTTCGAGCGGAATTCAAGCCGTACCATTTTCTAAATTATTATGTTAATGACTCAAAATAAAACAGCGAAAAAATATTCAACAAACCAAGCAAGAATATTTACTTATTTTTATTACTGCTAACCCTACAGATGTAACGATTAACTGACCACTGATTGCTGTGCGTGAAGTTCAGTATCGTAAAGATCCGCATCACGAAATATTGTTATTAAGTACCTAGTACAGGGGTTCCCAAACTGGGCGTCGCGGCGCCCTGGTGCGTCGTAGAGAGTACAGAGGGGCGCCGTGAGACGCGAGAGTCGATCATTCTCCGGATTGATATTGCGTGGAATCAAAATTACCTATATGTATAAAATATCCACCAGAAAGAAGAGAACAGTCTCATTGATCTCTTTTGCAGCTACAAAACTAGATTCACGTGTTCTGAATTCGTGGAGTTTGGAACCAGGTATTATGTTTTTATTATTTACCTGGTATCAACTAGCTTAGGCGCCGGGAAAAAACTCTAAACCTGTATGTGCGCCGCGAGCTGAAAAAGTTTGGGAACCCCTGATATACTAGGTCCTAGTATATAATATCTATACGTGTCTGATACCAGAATATTTACTCGTTACAAGCCATCAAGCTGGCACGTTGCGAATTAATAAAAGGATTGAGTTTTTCACGAGTTAAGAGTTGAAAATGATGAATCTTTAAAGAATGACAAAACGTAAAGGTTAGGCAGGAGAAAACATAAGAATAAGTTTCATTTCAGTAGCTATATGGTCAAGGAAACTAGTTTTAAATTAAATCAGAATCGAAATTGAGAACTTGATTTATGAGCCTAATTGCGCAAATAATAATTGAATACCACGTGGTTTAAATACATTTCAGTGTTACGCAATAATTCTTATGCCTTACACATTTCATATTTAAGAAACGATGATTCTTGAAGGTTACTGAAAGGTCTGAGCTGCAACCAATCTCCTGGTTCCCATATTTTCTACTTGAATAACTGAATGCATTAAGCAATAGTTTGGTATCTTAAGACATAGGCCTAAATTATTCCGAAACTGCTAAACTGAATAAAACGATCTCGTGTTGAGATATGCGATCGAACGCCGCGCGCTTTTGCAAAATGGTTCCAAGGATACTTTGTGCACTTACAACATAATAACTGTACCTAAATATAAATAGACATTGAACTAAAGCATAAACTTGTTTTTTAATGTAAACAAGTTATTTTTTTTACTGTAGATATTATATTGTTTTAAATACTAATAATCACAATATCCAGCCAGATACAATGGTTATATTCTTTATAATGCTAGATGCTATGAATAACTATTTTTCTGATATTACGACTGCCATGCAAATAATTTTCTTAGATGGTAAATTATGAGTTTTTTTTTTAATCTTTCCTTTTATCCCCCGGTACCTATTGAAATAGACTACAATACACAATTGAATCAGCTTTATAATCCTGTAAGATCACGACAACATACCACGATGATCTATTTGTACTTCTAAACAAAGTGGTAATCGTTGAGTTCCATACTTAGGTACCTACTGAAACAAAAATAAATCGGAAAAAAAAAAGTTAAAAGTACAAATGGAATTAGACACAGCATCAATGAATTTTAGAAAAACTATTGTTAGGAGCAGAATTAATGATGAAAAGGGCGTGGATTAAGTTGTCACGTTATTTTTTTTTAATCCTTTAAGCCGATGTATTGCTTCACAGTGTATACTGTATATCCTACATCGTATGAACACATACCAGAAGGCGTGCCGTATACTCGCTTCTCAAAAAGGAGAACGTCAGAATACCATACGCGAGAAAACACGCGTGATATGCGACGACCGACACCGACGCGTTGAATAACCATAATTACTATATTTGTGCTGTTTTTTTTTTTGTTTTCACTTTATTATAGTCTTTAGTGTAAACGGTTACCTAAGTATCTTTAAAAAAAAAACTCTAAAATGTCAAATAAAGGCAACTTCTAATGTTTTCTTCGTTTGGTTTTGACGAAATGACTAAAGCTTTAAAATTTATTAATCGAGATATCGAACAAAAATATTGGTTTTACTTGGTATGAAAATTATTATAAACATTTACGTGTTGTAACAATAGTCTATGATTTCATTTGTTTGGTGTCCTACGGGTTGTTTATGCATGTCTATTGTCTTATCCAATATCATTGGTACGTGTTCAAATAATGCTTGGAAAATAAAAACAGTAATTGTTATTGGGTACTATTGCATTTACAGGGCGTAGTATAATACAATATCAAATAGCCATATAAAAGCTATTAAATATTTTTGTTTATATTAAAGTGTTAGGGACATTTCATGCCAAGACGCGACACTGCGCGCAAATTTCAAAAAAGTGCCTCAAAATCTAACTTTATATACTACACGAAAAGATGCACATTTCGAGTTTCGTCGCGAGACGTCACGTCGCATGGTCTCGGTGTGAACTGACCCTAAATGTGTATACAAACAGCAATGGTAGAGTCGACGCGATCGCGAATCAATTTACAAAAGTTGTTTAACCGAAATTCCTTGAGGCAATCATTATGATTAATTCCACTTTAGCAGATTCCAAATCTAGCAGCTAGATCTTGTAAGTGCAATGACTTATCGTCGGAGAGATAATAAAAACTTGCCGTGTTTTTCCCACGCGAAACAAAGTAATTTGTGATTGGAACGCAAATATCGAAAATTGGGATGGCACCACACCGATCTCCATGTTATACCCCAAATAGAAGCAAAGTACAATAAAAGTTTATGGTGTGAACTGCGTTGGTATTTTTCCCACGCGGAACAAAGTAATTTGTGGTTGGAATGCAAATATTGAAAATAGGGGTGGCACAGCACCGATCTCCGTCATCTCCATGTTATACCCCAAATAGAAGCACAGTTGGTCGCGGGGCTCACGAATTTGACAGGCCTGTTGGTCTAGTGGTTAGTGACCCTGACTGCTATGCCGGAGGTCGTGGGTTCGATTCCCACCCAGGACAAATGTTTGTGTGATGAGCACGATCATTTGTTCTGTGTCTGGGTGTAATTTATCTATAATATGTATGTATTTAGAAATATATAAGTATGTTTATCAGTTGTCTAGTACCCATAACACAAGCTCTGCTTAGCTTGGGACTAGATGGCGTTGTGTGATAGTTGTGAAATATTTAAAAAAAAAAAAAAAATTACCGTGACGTCGGTACGTAAAGGGCTATTGAAGGACACCGTGGATTTTAGTCAGTACGAGTCTGACAGTACCTCCCGCTCTGCCCTGGATGGGAGGACTCATGTGATGATTTTACCACGAAATGAAAATAGAAGCACAGTACAATAAGAAATTATGGTGTGAACTGCGCTGTTTCGTAGTTGGCAGTCGTACTCAGTTACGTTACACTTTTTTCAATAGCTATGTCGCAAATTCCCGATACACATCGTGACACAGAACCTATTCACACCGATTGTAATATTTACCCACTTCAGAACAATACTCGTAGCTGGCGTGCATGGGAACATGCATATTGTCAATATTTTGACACTTAGGCACGATCATTTCCCTAAAACATGTGAATAACATAGGCACTAGGCAGCATTGTTTTGCCTACACGGTTGTAATGTACCCTATTGTCATTCTCGTAATGTACGTAAAGCATGTACTCAAAGTTTGGATGAATGTTTTCGATAATTTGATCCACACTATTTTTCATAGCGATGTTATGCAAAGTCAAAATCACCACAAATTTAATGCAAAAGAATGCGAACTGTCATATTTTCGATTTTGACTGTTGTTTAGTACATAGCATGTAATAATATCTATTGGTTAGTTACGTACGTATATCTTATCAGAAAAGATTTTTCTATAAAATACACTTATTTGGGTACTAGTTACATGGGTAATTATAACTAGGTTGCTTACACTTTCACAGTGTAAAAAATTATAGTGAAGAATTATTTAATCATTGATAAAATGCATAATATTTACTTACGTAAGTATTGTCTCAAAGAAACACGGTCACACATTCACATTTTACGTAAATTGATACTGTCTTAAAGATTAGATAATATAATTTTAACACTATTTATAAATATAAGAGGTTGCGTTATTTTAACTTTACATATTTTTTGCAAGCCTAAAATTTTTAGCGCAATATTAAAAGCTGTTGTTGTGGTCGTACCTTATAATGATGCATAGGGAAATCGAAACTTAAATTAACAATACGAAAATTACTGTTTGGCTGTCGTCTTTTCACAATTAAACATGAAATATAGCTAATGTTGGAATTTGGTGATTTTTTTTTTTTTTTTTTTTATCGTGGTAAAATCATCAAATGAGTCCTCCCACCCAGGGCAGAGCGGGAGGGACTGTCAGACTTGTACTGACTAAAATCCACGGTGTCCTTCAACAGCCCTTTACGTACCGGGGTCACGGTAATCCCTAGGTCCCGCGATCCCGGCAGGCTTTGGCCTTCTACAGGCCCCGTCACTATGCTGACACTCTTTGAGGCGCGCGTGGAACACAACGCGCCGTCGACCCGGGCATGGTCCATGGTCGGACAGCGAGTCGCCCATTACTCGCTGCCCGCATGCCCGCGCCTACGGTGGCCGGAGATCGTCTTGCGACGTCCGACGCCGTGGGCGTCTACCACTGCGGCTGGGGTGGAGGGAGGACGCTGTCCTCTCCCTCAGGCGGCCCGCCTCCTCCTTCACGAGCATGACTGCTTCGCAGAAGGAGGGGAATTTGGTGATAGAAAAAAAATCTAATCACGTACCTACTTAATTCTAGTTCATGGAAGCACTCACGGGCAACACTAACTAGTTATTAATAAATTTGTCCAAGGTACAAGATAGCTGGACAGGTAGAACAACTTCCTCCACTTGTTAGACGTCCCCTCATTGTCTCACTGTTTGTAAACATATACCGGCCAATTTATCACACAATGAACTATTGTTTACCTCAGATTATTTGATGCCGATTGCCTAAACTCAACTACATCATTTATCTATTGTTTATGCTTTAAACCTAAAATATGCAAACATTTAAACAGTGATCCATATTGATGACCGCATTCGGGCATTCATGCAATAAAATTAATGTTATGATTTCAGAAGCCCTAGCATGACATTTCTCGTTTTTGTGACGTCAATTTTCTAAATAGTCAAAAACTAAAACTTTGACGTCAATTTTATGGATAAAATTAATTCCTCGTTCGTACACTAGAGGCGCTTTTTCACTTAATTAGGGTCACCTCTGCCTTACTCTTTAGAGACTACAGGCGTGATGTTTTATAACAAAAAACGGAAAAAAATATCTTTCGGAACTAAAATAATTTGTAGGAACCTGGTTAAATTCAATTTAGTTTTTGAGGATTGATAACCAATTTATGTTATAATCTTGGATTTGATGTTACGCTCTATCAATCTTCAATTTTAAACTGATTTCACTTCTGTAATCCTCGTCGAGTTAGGAAGAAGTAGTGTAGTTCGTAATAGTTGGTACACCTACATTTTGTCAGTTATATTTAAGTAGCAAGAAAGCTAATAGGGCCTAGTGCCATCAAACTAGATTAGTGGTAGGTGACCTACTCGCCGGGTACCACAAATCTACTTCTACTTCTGATAAAAAAACTCAGTGACACTTTGCCCGACCTGGGAATTGAACCCAGCTCTCATGCCCAGTTCAATAGCCGCGGTTGTTTCTAAATATCAACACGATTTTTCTAAATATTTTACAGTTTCAACGATACATACATATAACATAAGGAATTAACTAACTTGGGCAGATACATATAAAACGCAATCGATTTTGGGTAAAAAATATCATTGCTAAATTCAATATGTATGTATGTTACGTACAAACACGCAATTTTATGTATTAACTTGATTATTTTATGAATCCACTGCACGAATAATGAATAATAATTTGAAATAGCACTGCACTGTGTACCTGTATAGCGGGGCTTGGCGATGGTGGTGCGCCGGTGGCCGGAGACGCGTGCGGTCACTCGCGGCACGTGTTTAATCACAAATTCGCGAGCTACGCAGGGAGGCGAAGCGTGTCACGGTGCGCCGCCTACGACCTATACTGGAAGAGAACCTTCGCACTCGCACCGATATTACTCGCCCCTCTACACAACATAACACCTTAAAAGTAAAAGTGGTCGATCCCGAAGGCGTGGCAGCCGGCCAGCAGCCGTGACTCGGCATTGCCCACAGCATTTTTTTATTATCAAGGTATGATTGCTGGTATCACGCTTGCCAATCGCGCATTTCGATCAGCAAATGTCAAGATCATAATATTTGGCAGCTTGGGTCTTTTGCGAGATCTAAGCTTTAAGCACTTAGGTCTGTACACCAGTGAATCGGCATTTAAAGCCGGCCTTACAAACTTTTAATTATCTAGGCCACAATCATAGCTGTTGTCTAGACTGTAATTATAAGGTTAATCTGGTCCGATTTGGTGGCATGACATGGACTCTTGTCTGGCTAGAGTCCATTAAAGATATGTTTAATGTTCATTATCCAATACACGCAAATTAACATGGACACGGCCATGAAATAAGTCATAGATCCGCATCAAAATATCATTATTTATTACAACGTCCTATTTTATGTGTCTTACGTACAACATTGTTTGGGATTAAAATTCTATGCACATAAAGATTTTTTTGCTAAGAATAAATCATAATCAACGTTCTGACAGCACAATTAGGTACTATTATAGTAAATATATCCGCTCTTAATAAAGCATTCGTTATCGGGTTCCACGCTAAACTGAACACTAAAATTAATCGGCTATAGGGTAATTAAACAGGTCTCAATAATGATGGCAGGTAATGTAACGACTGTATTACGGCGTCGGAGCAGTATTCCTAAGTACACATAAACATACTTAGGTAGGTACTTATTAGATAAATGCAGCAAATATGTGGTAGCTAGATGGTTCCCAGGCACCACACAATTGCCGCTTTTTGTCCTCGACAGATATAATGCCACGGTATTGGAGACTGTGAGAGCAACAGGAAACATGAGCCCAGCCCTATGTGTCGGAAGAGTTAGCTCATGTTCCTGCAAAAACAATTAGAGCGAAACGGAATTCGGGTCCTATCGATTTACATTTATCTTGGTTTCGTAACTCGATCTAAACGTGTTGAAAAAACATGTTGTATCATATTATGTTTGCGATATGAATTAATTAAATCAATATGTAGTTCACATAAGACATGAATTTTAAAAAAAAAGTACATAAGTAGGTATAATTATGACTAATTAAAACAATGCATAAAAATGTACGTTTCTCTGAAACGAAACTTTCTTCGTTAGCAATTTAATTGAATTAGCGAAGTACCAACTCTTTCGAATAATTAATTTGAGTCACATAATGACAAGAATATTTGGAACTGCGATACATTTTTAATCATACCGCAAGAATGGTTTTCTTCAAATTGTTCGTAGTTATTAGTCAAATAGCAATACTTAACGGTCACTTGAAGAATTTAGCATGGAACGGAGGGCCGTTGCACTTACAATGTGAAAATGGACCGGAATTGTGGATGAGTAGCGGATACGTGAAGGAAAACGTGATCGCTGTGAAAACATTACCATATCAAGATGACATTTACGTCATCACCCCAAGGTACGAAGGCTTCAATTACCTACTTAACCACTTTTTCTGTAGGTCAGTCAGAAAGTCGAGGTTTTTACACTGGCTCATTATCATAAACAGCCTATAATATTTCCACTGTGATATTGGGACCATCCACCATGTGGGATTGACCCTGCTCGGGTCGGTAGATGTGCAACTGACGTCAATTTATTTATTCTTAGACATGCCAGTGTAGTGTCCGACGATGTTTTCCTTCGCTGCTTTGAGAGCACTGGTGATGAAATGAATTATGAAAATTTATTTTACCTACCTGTGTTTAAAGTCATGATTTAAGTCGGAGTAGTGCATAGATAATGTATAGACACTGCTAGTTCTTGTTTCGAAATGCCAAGTCAATAAAATGTACAGCACTGTCTAACAAGAGTAACAAGGACTAAAAAATAAAAGCCTGTAATAACCTCTTTCTGAATGGAAGACTACTGAAATACTTATTCTTAATAAATAAGACACCAGCATCTAGACTAAAACAGTATTTGTAGGTGGTATTTTTATATTTAGGTCACTTAACTAACCGGTTATTTACCCAATCGTCACATGAAATTATGTTTCATAGCTCGAACTCACTGAAACACGTGCCAAGTTTAAATAAAAAAAGTACTGTCATACTACACTTTTTTTATTCTGGTCTAATTCTATGACACAATAATTTAAATAATTTATATGAAGTAAATGTAGTTCTCCTTACAGAATGAAGCAAGGTGTTCTGGCGACACTTTGGCTGATCATTCGTGACAAAAACGGTGTGGAGCTCCAACCATACCCTGAGCTACGCGATCACAAACTTAGTGACTGCAATGCTATTCAAAATGCTGTAGACTTCTATCTGGATCATCTTGTAAGTAATGTCATCATCATTTTATCCCAGGTCACCCTCGGCTAGGTTTAGCCCTATCGTTTTCTGCCATACTTCTTGTCTCTTTGTTTCCCTTATCCTGTTTTTATGACGTAAAGTAAACCGGAAGTTTGTCATTAATTTCAAAAATGTGTTCCTCATTCATAGATACACTAGAGGCGCTTTTCCGATTTTCCACACAATAGACGCGGTAAATACTTCAAGTAGATACGCTATAAATAAAATAGAAATCTTGGGATAAGGCCTTAGATCATATTATGCACCTCATTTGTTTTCACTCGTTTATCACAAACAAAAGCTCGATTCATTATGTATCATTGAATTCAACTATTGTTCAATTGAAATAATGGCAAAGGTATGTATCAATTGCGTCAACCATGACAACGGCTAGAGCGCGTTCTAAGCGCTAAGGCTAGAGTGATTGCTTGGTCAACCACATGAGCAAAACTCGCTGCAAAACATTATTTTACATAAACGATTAATTGGTTCATTGATAAAACCAATTAATCAATATGTTTCATATTTTAATTTCTACACGAGGCTATAAGTTCATGATTATGTACGTAATCTGTTTAATTTAGTATTTATGCTTTATTATGCTATTTAGTGTGTTAATACGAAGAGGCGCACACGCGAAGTACAAGCCCTGTAGGTCAAACCGCGTTGGACCGTGTTACACAAGCCTCCTACGACAAGCCATTTGGGATAGGTCTCAGCGTAGTTACCGTATTACAGACCTAAGTAGCACTGCTTCCGCAGCATAGGGCGCGTAGAATAACTGCGTAGCACAGGCCCCATAGGAAAGCCCCGTAAACCTTAGCCTAGTCCACGTCGCACAGCAGACAAATGGAAAAACGCACACTTTAGATTTAACATCCTACGTTACTATTCTATACAAATTTATTTACATTCCAATAGTGTATCAGTATCTATATGTACTACAATAATGCTACATTAAAAAGATGCTACATTATGGGCCAACACCATAAGCTTGTTGAGCTTTATTTGCCAAGCGTGATGAATTGGTCGCGGGACTTACGAATTACCGTGACCCCGGTACGTAAAGGGCTATTGAAGGACATCGTGGATTTTAGTCAGTACTAGTCTGACAGTTCCTCCCGCACTGCCCTGGGTGGGACGACTCATATGATGATTTTACCACGTAAAAAAAAAACATTATGGGCCAACACGATAAGTTTGTTGAGCTTTTTATGCCAAGCGTGATGAATTGGTAATTATAAACCTGCGAGTCTGGACTTCGTTTCTGGACTGGTTTCGACTGTTGAAGGCGAATGGCATTATTACTTAGTTCGGTAGGAACATAATTAAAAAAAAACTATAATTATAAAATACTTTGCTTCGCAGGGAAAGCTGTGGGTATTGGACACCGGTGTAATCGATACACTGTCGAATCCAAAATGCACGTGCCCACCAAAAGTAGTAGTGATCAGTCTTATTCTAGGAAAGCTGATCAAGCGCATCGATATCTCCTCTCTCTTAGAGGCAAACTCCTTGCTACAGAACATCGTCGTTGAATATGACTTAGGAGGCAAGATTTTTATGTGAGTACCCATTTATTATGTAGTATTTCGGTTAAAATTGGCTAACTAGTGTAACTCTGCAAAAATAGGTACCTAACACCTAACTAATTTTATTTTATCATAAACTATAAATAACGAACAAAGGCCGATAGTAATTAACGAGCCAATCAAAATCAAATTAAAACAAAATCGATTTAGGCCTTAAATAGTTTCGCATCGAAGCAACACTTGATTCTAAAACCTAAGTAGGCCCATGTATGTGAATGATAAATGGTTCACCTTCCAGTGTACCTAACCTACCTCTCTATCTATTACATTTGCCTATGACAGTAAAAGCCTGATCCAATATTTCTAAACGTGTCTAGATGACAATGGCTGATAGATATTTAGTAACAAACCGTTATAGCCATCTCGTGTCATTTAATACTATTACAATGATGTTATATTAACATGATATCTACAATTTAATACTACAATAATTAATCATAACGAAAAAGTATTGTAATTACATCTTATTTATTTTTAAACTAATGTGGTGTAACAATAGATAATCCGCTCTAATCAGATTTCCAAATTATTTATTTTCTGTCGAAACCCTCACTAACGTCGGTGAATGGACGCATCCAGTCTAGCAAGCACTAGGAGGCAAATAGACCGCGATAATAATTAATCGAAAAGTAGGGCTATGATGAGCAACTACGCTAAACATCTGAGGCAACATTCCCATGCAACTTAAAGACGTCATCTGACGTCACTTAACATCATATTGGCATTCGTCTCGATCAAGACCCGTTGCGAGTCAACATTGTATCCTTACGAAACGAGGCTTTTTATTCACACAGCAACTGATATTGCCTTTTTATGGCGACCATCCTCTAGATATGCATCCGACGCTTCGCGTGGCGCAGTCCTTGTCCACGAGATGTCATCCGGTGCTGGGTGGTCAGTAGTGGCGAGTGGTCCTTCAACTGGTCTCCAGATCGCGCTAGTAAAGCGGATGGGGCACACTGTCTTGATCCTGGTCAGACTACACTATCCTGGCATTATTGAGTTGGACACTACTGCTTTACGAAGGAGGGACTCACTTGCCCCGCTCACTGGTAGGTAGAATATGTACCCAGGCTATACATGACATGACACGGGTGACTTCCGCTGCGGGGTATGCGGAGGAATCTCTATGTCCTACTGACTAATACCACACGGTTCCTTGCTCGTTACTTCTGGCAGGGTATGCTAAGTTTACACTTATGCATGTCTTTTCTGAAGTACCTACCTAACGAAGTAGGTACCTGCTAATTTACGGACGTCGTTACTAACCGTAGATACCTACAAAGGCTTTTATCACTGTTTAATTTGGACGTAAAATAATTAAATTAAACGTAGATTTATATAGGCAAAATAAACGCCTGGCTATCTCACAAACAATGCAGTTTTTATAACATAAGGTACCCGCAGGAAAAATATAAACGTAGGAACAAAAAATCAGACAGTCACTAGTCAAAGTAACGAATACAATTTATTTTTAATAACGTGGACTTAATCAAAACTTTTTATTGCCAGTTTTCGGTGAGCAGAGCAATCCAGTGGTGCTGCTGGGTACAGACGGCTTCCACGTATATCTCCGCCACACGCAATGTTCCGACGTGTTGGTTTGGAACTCACGGGACGTGTACAACTCGTCCCAGCTCGACAACGTACACTCCGCGGGCCCACGACTGACCACCACATCTGTAGCTGCTGACACTTTAAAACATGTGCTCGTAATACTTGACTCTAACTATCTAGACACTCTTCAAGTGAATGCGCCTACATATCATAAGATTACTTTCGTCAGCAAAAGAAACCATTAAGCCATCATTTAGCTGTATTTAAACTTACATTTTTGGACAACCGTTCTCGCCATTAAACAATGCTGTACTTATGTAAGATAATAATATTATCAGAGGCGTAGCGAGAACTAATTTAGGAGGGGGCAAGACGCTTGATGTGAGGCTTGAGGCCCTTTTTCTTCAGGTAGAAAAATATAACTTGCCTCCGCTGCTCGAGCGAGTCCCCCTTGTTGTAAGATGACTTGGTTTCTCCAAGTCACCTATACCAAATGTAATTGTGATGTGACAACGACATCAGCTTTGCGAGGCCTCTTGGACTCTTTCAGTTCCCAGTAACAAAAAAAAACGTTACCAAGTTATTTTGCAACATGGGCCTCGCGCGAGCAATGGAGACGCTTCAGCTAAATGTGATTGTCGGCGACATCAGCAATGCGAGGCCTCTTAGGTTCATTCAGTTTTCACTCATCAGACACCACAAGTATATAATTGTAGGTCATGATAATTTCTTAGTAGAAGTGTTGCACTGCTTTACTGACTGGTGATCGCCGTTGTCAAGATCTTTTCTTTTTCTTCTCTGAGTGCGAGGCCCCTTGAGGTGCGAGGCCGGGGCTTAGGCTCCGCTTCACCCCCACCTAGCTACGCCACTGAATATTATAATGTCGTTCAATGAATCGGTACTGTTTATAATGTTAACGTAGAAAATCTATTAAGTATATAGGTACATAGCTGTACTTCATTTTTGTTTTATACCCATTTTGTCGATGGACTCCTAAATCGACACCTGTTGAACCTTTTGTGTTGATGCTATTTGGAATTTAGATGACAGCACACCGATTTTTTAATAATCGCTGGCTATGGTTTGATTGCCAAATTATATTAAAAAATTAAGAAGGCAGATTTTTTATTAAATCTTTCAGTTTATTCGAAGTAAATGGCAGATAAGGCCAAATACTTATATTTAGCGCACAAAATAGCCCACATTACGTATGTACCTATATCCTAATAATAGCTAACCGGAATTAATTTGACTGTGCAGCTTATTACATGTACAGACTATAAAGTTAGTTCAAGGTAGGCACCTTTCGATACCGTTGTCTGCCATTTGACAGGTTAGGCTTAAGTTATGTTGTGTCAGTGATCAAGGAAGGTGTTGATTTAACCCTTTAACCGCCAGAGTCGTATTATATGCGACAAACATTTCCGTGCCCCTACCGCCCGTGACGTAGGTATTTATCCGACGGAGAATATTCACGATTTTTGTTGTTTTGTTCGATATTATTGAATCTATTCTATATCTATTTATGTAGATAGACAGATAGAATACTTTTTATTGTACACCATGATATTTTACAAATCGGAGCTTAAAAGGAGCAGAAAGAGAGGAAAAGAGGAAAGCACGATTCGTAGCCGGGCGCTAGGGGCACGGCAATTTCCACCCCAGCCGCAGTGGTAGACGCCCACGGCGACGGACGTCGCAAGACGATCTCCGGCCACCATAGGCGCGGGCATGCGGGCGGCGAGTATTGGGCGACTCGCTGTCCGACCATGGACCATGCCCGGGTCGACAGCGCGTTGTGTTCCACGCGCGCCTCAAGGAGTGTCAGCATAATGACGGGGCCTGTAGAGGGCTAGTCTGCCGGGGTCGCGGGACTCCCAAACTACCGTAACCCCGGTACGTAAAGGCTACTGAAGGACACCGTGGAATTTAGTCAGTACAAGTCTGACAGTCCCTCCCGCCCTGCCTTGGGTGGAAGGACTCATTTGATGATTTAACCACGAAAAAAAAACGGGGCACGGCAATTGATATTTAGCCAAGCGCTTAAAAGGTTAAATACATGTGCAACGTAGTAATACAACACAATAATACAAAGCTTTTTATGATCATTCTACGAAGATTTCCAATTTGAGCTTGAGATCTTAGGTTTGTTTCCCAGGTCGGACATCAGCTTTATTGGGTTTTACCGTAGTGAATTTGTCAGTAACAACCAGCCTGGATTTGTGCCCGATTGATGGCAATAGTATCGCCCCTATTACATGGGACTCTTCGATCAATTACTAGTATTGATCGAATTACTAAGTTTCAAGCTAACTACTTTGGGGGATTACAGGCGTGATGAAATGTATTCCTCACAACAGCAGAATTGACAAAGTAAAACTCTAGTGTTTAGACATAGCCCATGAAAAATATTAGCTGTTTTTAGGATTGCATTCTAAAATTCAACACATGGTTTGTAGATATAAAATAAAACTATTGAATTGTGGACATAACGCTTATATTTTAACATAACATGGTGAAATTAAAATAAACATCTTTAAAGTAAAACAACGAACATAATACAAATATTCGGAGCTCGGCCGGTGCTGTACATAGTGATCTGTATTGTAACATTTAAAAATTACCTTTCTAAATATTAATCTTTTTATTACAAGGTTAGGTTTTAGTTAAAAAAAAAAAGCATGAATTTAATCATTTCAGTGTCAATATTGATTTACATAAATCATTTTTATAATCACTTTAATGTGAACACACGAATCTTTTCATACATATATTTCACAGGTCGGTGCTCCGAAGACTTATAAATAAATTAATCTGCGTTCAATTTGAGATTGAGAGCCAGACATTTATATTTAGGATTTATAACATAATCAACTTTCCAATACAACAAAATTACCATAATCTTTTAAATTAAGCACTTTAGTATATCATGTCCAGAAACACATCAGCATTAAACCAATTTTATCACAATAAAAATTGCTCTTTAAATTGTTGACCTATTTCCGTACCACTGAATGTAATAAACACCACATAACTTCTAGACTGCTATAAAAACAAAATGTCGTAATCGAGTGTACTCACTTCTTTTCGTTCTAATCAACGCTGGAAATGCCACTGAACTGTCTCATAGTAAGTTTTGTATCCTCATGTAGGTATTAACCATTAATTGAACAATATTTAAAAAGAAATTGGCCTATGCTATTATAGTTATATCAAAGCTTTTGAGGACAGTGTTGCTACCCATATTAAACTTTATGAAAATTTTTCGCCAGCCACAAAACATTAATAAAATTCCATCAACGGTTCACTTTAATCAAATCTCATCCAATGATCCATCACTACCTGTAACTTATTATGCGAGACAATTACAATGAGTTTTTTTGAAGAATCTTTGCTATCCCATGTTTATCTTGTGGTGTCTTTCCAGATGTTTGGACATGACAAACATGCAATTATTGTGCCGTTTACAAAAGTGGCTCCAAGCATTACGAAGCAACTACTACCTGCTAAATGACATTAAAAGCTGTTTTCAATATTCAAAATTTCTTCTATATGCGGATGACTTGAAGGTTTATAAAATAATTTCTTATAAACAAGATTGTTGTATGAAGATTGATGTACGGTGTTTTGGTTTACATCATACTGTAATGTGTGTGATGGAGTCTAAAATGCAGTTATTAAAGTATGTCTCTCTTGTTATTTATTAGCTAAATTAGTCTGTGGAAAACGTAGTGGGTAGCATATTTTGTTTGTAAGCCTTGTTATAACCCTGTAATATGTTCCTGTTTTTTTTTTGCTTAATAAATAAATAAATCCTGATAAATAAACAATCACAGGTACATGTTTAGGCCACGTTACAGTACAGGCAATACAGTTATCGCACTAGGCGGAATAGCTGCTCATTAGCCAGTCCAGCAAGACCAAGACCTTTCATCATTCGATATCTGTCTCATTAATTGTGGTAATATAAAAACATGTCTTTTAATGAAATCAAATTCAATAAAATAAATTAATCAAAATAATAACGGTAAAAAGCTTAAAGAAATTTTAAATTATGTGCAGTTTTTAATAAAGAATCATTTTTATTTACAAAAAGTCATTTTAATCCAAATTCAAATATCAGTTTAGGTAAATAATTGCAAATCACATCTAAATCATACATAAATCCCACGTTATAATGTACAATATTTGTGAATAGAAAATATTTAATAAATCACAATGATCTCATGCGCTCCTCGCAAGTGGCTTTATTATTGATCACGGTAGACAAATGTCTAACATAAATATCGTCGCATACACTATCATCAGTTATTCAGGTTTTACTTATACACGTAATATTTCGCTTACTCATATGTATATCGTAATAACTGTACAAATATTAAACTTTAGTCACAGTGTACACAGCAAAATGTATTTTATTTATTTATGTTCAATTTTAAAATCACAACATCTCTAGGGCCAAGGCACAAATGTGATTATTTACTTATAACGCCCTCTAGCTACATTCATATATTTCAAGTTATTAGTTTTTATCTACAGATTGTATGTTACATAATATAGGTACATGATGATTATTATTTTATAGAACAGAAAAAAGAAGTGAACCATAAAAATATAAATGTAATAAAGAGGGCATGATTGGTCCTATTTGTTCAACAAATATTTTGTGAACTATGAATGTAATATAGTCAATAATCTCTGATCTAAGTATGAAACTAAATTATTGTAAGGCCTCATTATCTTGTAAGCCGCCTCTGAAAGGCTCGATAAAGATAATATCCCGATGTAGAGTGCAGTATTAAGAATAGTGCCACTACAAACTAAGTTACTAGCAATACTACCGTACTTACGAAGCAAGTAGTGCATCTAGAGTACTAAAGAATAATTGCCAAATGCATTATTATAAGATAAAACCAATGGCAGTACAATTACTTACATAAGTAAGTAGGTACTTGTAAATTTTTGAAAATCTAAATAATTTACACCTCAATGGTAAAATATATTAAAAATAATATTCTATCAGCGTTACTGCGCTGTTCGCTTACTTCGGGATATAACCTTAAAGTATCAGTATTAGTCGATGATGAATGAACTCAAGGATGCAAGGAAATAAATTAGAAGCCTCTGCTATTATAACGCCCTAAAAAATTGCGCAAATGTTACTTATACAAAAATGAACTGTCAACTACACGAAATCCTCAGATCTAAGTTTGAATAAAAAATAAATAAAGAACAAGTGTATAAAGTATGGTATTCTTCTGACCTCATCTGGTGCTCTCATGTGGATATTCGAGTTTTCCAAACAGCAGACTTGTCTCCTGTAAATATGATGTAGTTATATAGATACATGGCATATGTACATAATCGATGAATGGATTTACTACCATGATGACCTTCATAATATAAAATGTTATAACATATAAATCTTAATAATCATGAATTACTAACCTGTCCTATGAGATTCCCCTGCGACGTGATTTGCATGCCTAGGAACAATGAACTTTGACTCTTGGAACATTGACAACATTAAATCTTCGGTGGTGGGATGATATTCGACTTCGTTTATGCTAGCTACTAATGGAGAACTCTCGTAGTTCCTGTTTGTGTCTCTGGTCGTGGGCGTGATGCCGGCAGACCGAGTCGGATAGTCCACAGACCGCGGCCGGCGCGTATCCACTGGAGTCATCTTGGGATTTACGTGGACATCTTTATGGATGTACGGCTCGAGAGACACACTCGTTTCGTTTTCGTGTTCGCTTGTGTCGTCAGTAGCACTATTCCCGTTCACTTCGACTATCAGTGGCCGCTGAAGCGTCGGCGACTGCACCACGGAAGTTGTGTTGTGTATAACAGTCACACATACCGTGTGCTTCACTGGGGACGTCACTTCACTAATGCTATCATCGGGAAGACTGGCAACACTTCGGGACAGTGAGGGGCTATGCGTGAGAGCTGTGATATCTGATTCCGAATCCGGCTCGTTAGCTGGCGGTTCTATTTTTAGTTCTTCAATGACGCTCTCTTCTTTAACCTCAGTTAGTTCGTTTACAGTTTCGGTCGTTCGTTTCACGTATTTTGGCATGCGCAACGCCCAATGACCGTTATGCTCATCCGAGGAACATGAATGTGTAACAATAGGTTTCTTGCGCTTATAAAAAAGCATATAAGCGGTATTATTTACTAATTCACTGTATGCATTTTCATCATCGACTGGTGTAACCTTAGAATCATCGAATTTGTACCAATGTCCGTCATATGGATTTTTACAAGCTGCTGTGTAGTGGCCAGTCTCCAAATCGTCACCGTGGTGGTAGCAGATGGCGTAGAGGTCGTACTTGTTCTCGTGTGCGTTGGTCGCGGGCGTCTTCGAGTGTCTTCGTCGGGGCGAACGCGATTGGCCGGGCGACTCTGCCATTTGTACATTTCTTCTAACAAGATGCGGCGTCATATCAAGATCATTCAAAGGAAACTCCACCATTGCTGTTAACTTTGTGCTCGTACGACCTTTTGCCTGCCTGAAAGTATGTCTTTTTAAGAAATCATCCAATTTACAAAATACTTAAGTAAATCAAATTATACTTACTGTCGAAATCGCTTTAAATGTATAACTAAAACATCTGGAAGAGACCACAGACCAAGAGTCTTCACCACTGGCATATATCGCTGACACTGTGGACATCTGCAAGAAAAAATAAAATCATGTTGATTATGAGTTAGAAACTTATACCCATACATCTTATTATGAAGCTTCAGTGTCGCATGTTGCGTCGAACTTCTAACTGAAACTGCGTTAAGCCTTACAAGCTTTGGATAAGGCATCGGCCTCCTAAGCCGGGGATTGTGGGTTCGAGTCCCACCAGGGGTACAAAAACACAAGCCTTACAAGCTTGCTGTATTATAGAAATGGCAGAACTCGTTTTATATAATAGAGCAAGCTCTGCTGCGACGTCGTAGCATGATATGTAAGTTACCTCCAGGCGTCCTCCTGCGCCAGATGTTCTGCGCGCGTGTAGTGCGCCAGGCACGCGTGCAGCGTCAGCGGCGCCGCCGACCCCGCCGCGGACACGTGCACCTCGCACGCCTCGCTCGGCGACCGGATTATGCTGCACAATATTATCAATCACTCAGTGTCTTCAGGGAACAGAGGGCGGGGACAGAAAACATGACGTTTCGATCTTTACCCTCCAAACATCGGTCGTCGTGTGTATAGAGAGACCGAGCAGATAAGGCTGCTGCGGTGCTATATACGCAAGAACGGCAAAGCCCGAGTGATTTTTGTCCCTACACTTCACCTGTCTTACTACATAAAGTTATGCATCAATTGAATTCTTGTTTAAAAAAAAGTGTAAGGCTGTTTTTCCACCAGAGATGTGCTTCGTTGCTATGGATGCTTTAGATATCCACCAATCATATTCATTGGTGCACATAGCGTAGCACTGGTGAAAACGGTTTCAACTAAGATATGTTTTTTCCATGAAAGGATGCGTGCTACGGATGTGTTTTATGGATGCGTACTCTGCTATGGGTCGTCGCTTCCCTACTATCGATAAATCGCATAGCTCGAGCACCGTATCTATCTCGCTTAGCTACTTTGCGGCGGCGATCTTCATAGCACATCTTACTCGCACCGCTACATAGCATCAGTGGAAAAGGTCACATAGTTTCGTAGCTTAGCTTTTACATTCTATGCATAGCTGCATAACGCATCTCTGGTGGAACCCTAAGTGCAAAATGACCCTTTTTTAGAAAAGACGTGTCTAAGGATGTATTACTGTACGAGATTACCTTTCCTAGAACAGTGTATTTTACTGCATCAATAAATTGAAAATCTGTTTAGTCCGTCAGTTAGAATATTGCAAACTAATCGATACGTATTTTTTGTTTTTTTTTAATCTATGTATATTGACAAAGATAAAACGTTTGTAAAATTGTACCGACTGAGTGACGTCTTGTGGTTTTTAGAAGCGTTGTATCTTCGCCAATTTTGGTTTACGTAACAAATTATTCCTATAAATAGTCGGAAATATAGATTATAATATATTATAATCTATATTTCCGACAAAAATTTTTGAGTAAAATAGCCTATTGATCCGGTCAAATATTAGCTCGTTATTTTTCGGCAAAATACAACCGCATCTAACAATCAAAGCAATTCACTTGTCAGATATGCGCAGCTTGGTATCGCATCCTCCTACTCAATCAGGAAGGTCAAGGCTACGTTATCACGGAGTGTACAGCGGGATGTGGGATATCATGATACTGCGTGGTTTTCGCGATAAATTGCAATGTCAACTTCAATAACAATACATTGTCTGAAAATCAAAGGTCTCTGTGTTATTTTTTTTTTAATTTCAATGATTAATTCTGTATCTAGGGTTCTGTATCTCAAAAGAAAAAACGTAACCCTTACAAGAACTTGGAAGAACCTCACAGAAACTCCTGCTATAAAGTGATGAAAGAGTCACTTAATCCATGTGACAGAATATTTACCTGTCTCTATGAGCGGCGTCCCACAGTAGTTCAAGCCGTAGATGTGGATGCTTGTCGTGTGCACACAACGCCTGCTCCACATCCAGGGAGAACAGCGGATGAGGGAGCTGTGGATCAAAAATTATGTCTATAATAGAAAAAAATACCATGTCAGAGCCTTTAGTGTTCCCAGAGGCGGCTTAATTAACTCCTACACCAGAGGTGGCCACATCCTATACGAAAGAAAGAAAGAGATATTATATCTTTGTAAGGTGACATTGCGAAATAAAATTATGAAACTCGATGTGTACTTTTTTCGTTTACTTTAGTTTTAGTTACAATGTGTGCTTACCTCTGGCTGCAAATACGCGGGATCCCTAGGGCGGTGTGCCTCAGCGATCCTCGCGCGGAAGATATCTGCGCCCTGCGCGTTCTCCAGTACTCGTTCAGCCACCACTTGGCACATTTCCTTCAACATCAGCTTCTGCAAGTCTTCGTATGAGATCTCACGAGGAACTTGCATAGCATAAGGTGATCCTTTAACAATATCAAGTATTTTTATAAACATTAATTTAAAAATACGCATACATATATACGAAATGTTTACAGAAAATCTATATCTTTCTTTCTATATTCTTCTCGGCAGTTTGCCCGTCTTAGTCCTTTTTTAAACCGCGTCAAAGTGAAGTTGCTTATATATTTGTGGTTCAAGTCAGAAGAATTCTAAGTTACGTGAGAAAAGTCGCCACCTTAACATTTCCTGAAACCGCAAAAATAAACAAAATAATTGAATAATACTAACCGAATCTCTCTCCTTCCAATAAATTGACCCACAAGATAAGGAGGTAGGGAGTAGTGGGTGTCTGTAGTAACGGCGGTGCTTCCATACAGTATAGAGCGCCGAAGTCGATGCCCGCCGCCTCCCAGCCGGCCCGTGCGTTACACCAACCTGCTCATACAAAATGCAGTTAGAAAATAAAGAAACCTATGAAAAAAAGACTTATTGAAATTTATAAGGTAGTTTTTTCTTAAGAAGAAATGCTATTTGGACAGAATCAAAACAAAATCTTAACCATTTAATTTATTTACCCATTTCATTAATTTCCGCCATGATAATGTGATCCCTGTCGATTCCCGTGTCATTGTGTAGTGTTGTACGCAGGTCTTCCATTGTCGCGTTAGGAGTCAGTTCTACTCCGATACGTACCTGCCGAGGTTGCTGGTTTACGTACACTACCTGAAATATAGCATTTAAAGACGTATGGTAGATTTATTTAAAAACTAACTATTGCCCACCCTATTAGTATTTTATAACTTTCAGGGTCCCAACTATTACTGTATCAAATTTAATAAAATCGGTTCCACGATTTGGGCGTACCATAACGATAACAAACTACACTGTTTTTATATCAATCTAAAATCAAGTATCAAGTGACGGAGCAAGAATGCGCCGTCGCCGACATACTTTAACAGACGCTTCAACTGATTTTGCATACAGATGTTATTTTTCTTACAGATTGACATATAGTGCTTACTATACTCTACTGAAGACTTACATTAACAGGTAGCGGTGAGGGCTGGGTAGTGGCCAGTCGTGAAGGTAGCTGCACGCTCACACAGTGGAATGGGTCAAATGTACATGATGTGCGCTCACATTTTGCACATGTCAATGCTGACCTTTAATATAAATAATAATTGTTGAAAAATATTAATTATCTCACTCTAATTAAAAAAAAGCTTGTAACAAATTATAATCTTACCAAGCAATAGATCTAATATGACGTGTTAAAAGATAACTTGTTTTTACCTGTATTGAGCTTGAAATACAGCCTGCACAAATGAACTGTTTCTCCTGGCATGATTAGCTAATGTTTCAGCTGCAACTACCTCATCAGGCTTACCACATGTATTCTGAAAGAAAAACATATCATTAAAATTAAGTCTTAAAATAAGTTTTTCAAAAAGTAGGTAAATTTGATGTACACTGCTCACCTTAATTGTTTTATATTTTTTTTTAGTAGCTGTATTCAAATCTTCATGCACTTTATCTAGTAGCCAAAATAAAAATTCCTGTGCATCATGTTGACTATTCCCTCTATATTGTGTTCCATGCCTTTCAACTGCACCCTAAAAATAGAAAAAAGAATCAAATCATAAATTATTGAATTATCTATAATTTATAACTGTAAAAAAAACTGGTTTTTAGATGAATTTATTATCTAATAACTAATTTTCAATATGAATAACTAATTATCCTCCATAGCCCAATCTCAGAACAATAACAAGACTCATTAAAATAGTAAAGGTCCACATTGAATCCAAATTAATATTATAAATGCGTAATTAACTCTTGTTTTCTGATTTGTTACTATTTTACTATAGAAGATTGAATTTGGATGAGATATATGTGTAGTTACAGGATACTTTTTCTTTAACCTCAGAATAATTTCCAACATTCATGTGACCAAATTACATTGTGTATTTTATCTTTCAAATATGATACTCATTTCATCATCCTTAATATAGTTTTATTGAGTCAAATCAGGAAACTTAAATTTGCTCCTAAAATAAATACCTTAAAAGCAGTACTCATGTCAGGAGTATAATGGCAAGCCCAGAGAGCTTTCAGAATTGCTGCCAGTTGCTCAGTCACTTCACCACGGGTACCATACTTCTTTGAATTTATTTTATTTCTCTTTTGTAGATCCACCTGAAACAAAGAATATGTTATTTATTATTATAGCTTTTATCCACATTAGTGTTCCCCAAGGGTAGGAGCCTCCTCTATCCTTTTTCACTTTCCTTATCTGTAGATTTTGAACAGTTTTTGTGTTGAAATTGCCAATAATGAGTATGTTTTTATGGGATCTTGGGCTTTTGCTAAGCCCTTATAAAACTCTGTAATGTACTCTTTGCTTCATTTCCCAGTTGGAAAGTAATCATGTATTATTGAAGAAACATTTAAAATCACATATGCTAACACCCAAGTGAAGTATTTCTTTTATGTTCTGTGCAGGAATCAACCCATAACATGCAGCGCAACAGTCCATTGCTCAGCCACAGCACTATACATGTAGTCTTTTCAATTTATTTCTATCACACAATGGCATACTTACTTTGTAATGGTCCAAAACAAAATATTCAGCAATAACATCAGTATGTGAGAGACACTGTAAGACAGCATTCATATAGCAAGTGTTGCCATGGTTTTTTATCCCGGTAGCCGCAGGGGTTGAGCCGGGTGGCCATGGAGGATCTCCACTACATGGAACACGTTCACCATTCATTAGTGCTGGTGCTGACTTTACCTTTAAAAAAAGAGTACAGTTATGCAAACAAGATGCTACCCAACATTTTTTTTCATGGTAACAGTCAAATGAAACGCTGGTTTATAATATCAGTCATTCTTTCATTGATCCTACTTGTAGGTATTGTAAATCATGATTTAACCACAACTAAAACTTCCAGTTCCTGTCTGATTCACTATAATACAATGGCAATAGATTATAATACTCAAATTTTTCAAACTTTAGGAAAAATAAAGTACTTAATTTATTTTTTTATTAATTTTATAAGTAGGTATATAATGAGAGTGATCATACAATACTTACGCCTGATACGTGAACTGTGCTCATGTGTTGCGCTATCTTGTTTAGGAATCGTTTCCATGATGGCCTTCTAAACAACTTCCTTTCTATACCATTTTCGTCTTTAGGAGTCTCTACAAGAGTGGAGCTGGCACTTGCTGGTTTGTTTTCATTCTCGTTACTTTTATTCTTACTAGATCCAGGCTTTGTAGTTCCGAAAGGATTACGAGGCAGGGTAAATGTACGTTTTAATCGGGATCCTTCCACCTGCTTCTGTGTCATACTGTTATCGGACACTTCATTAATCAACTCACTCTCTGAACAAGATTTTAAAACCGAAGATAAATTATTGGTAGACATATTAAAAAAGAATTGCCAATTTTACATTAAAACTTATTTTTAAACAAAAAAATCTAATAGAAAACATTGATATGTCACTGACGTAAGCGCCATTTTGATTATTTCTTGCCAAGTGCTCCTGATTTGTCTATGATTGATAGTGTTTTCAATAATAAAATTACTATAATCATAAATTCGGTAAAATTACTAAGGGCTGAAACTGCGTTATTCGGGCGCCCGCGCGGTCCCATACAAATGTACTCCGTTGCGGGACCCGCACGGGCATCCTTAGCTAAAAGCCCGGCCCCACGTCCACACACTGGCCCGCGTCCAGTGAGACCCGCGCGGGGGCATGCAAGGTTTTGCCAGCAATGTCACTGTGTTGGCTTGTTTAGTCAATATCACTGTGTGATACGGGTTGCGCGCATGAAGAGAAATATCTTTAGATACTGAAAGGATAATATTGACTTGCTAACGGCAACGGTATTGCTGACCTTCGTTGGTCCTGTATGGACGGCCTACCAACGATCCGAAGTGTGGCGATAATGACGGCATCCACACTGGTTTCAATCGTATGATACAATACTTTCGATGTTACCGCCACGCTTTGGAAACAGCAAACGCCAACAATCGATCGTTTGGGTTCGGTAAGCCATCCATTCAGAACCAACGAAGGCTTGCTGGCCTGAATTTCACCGTTTGAAAATAAATAATGAAAATATTGACAATACTACGTACTACTGACGGTACTACGTCGCCCGGGCCGGACGTGTAAGTGGTTAGTTAATTCCACATTCCACGGTTAATTGCAGATCTGTGCGCTGATTTAAATCATGTCGCTTGGCATAAAAACCTTGAAGCAACACCAATAAAACTACAAAAAAAACGACGGGTTGCACTCTGGGAGTGCCGGCAGAAGTGAAAACTTGAATAGTAATTGTTGGAAATATCTTGTGAACAGATTTTAGTAAAACTCGCAAAAATGGTTGACTTTTTATTTCAATAATTTTCCAATGTGACGTACATCTTTTATAAACAATGTTACCTAGCAACGAATGTCACACGAACATTCACGCAAGCGCCCTGCGCCGTCCTACGCTTTTTCGGTCAGGGTCACGTGTCCTGACGCGAGTTTAAGATTTTATACCCATTACAGAAAAAGTGCTCAACGCCGCTAAAGAAGTTTTCACTTCAAAAAAAATCTGGTCACCTGTGGTCGCTTGACAGTAACGTCTGACATCTGACAATGACACATTAAAAAATCCTGTTTCTGACAGTGGACGGGAGGCTCGGCTCGGTAGTCTGTGGTTCGGCTCCGTTTGAAATGGTTTGTTTCGTACTCAGTCACTATCAGTATAGAATGACCTCACAGATTCTCATTTAATTAAATCGTGTTTAAACAGCGGCCCATGTGAGTGTGTGGATTAAAATCTGTGAGAATAAGATGAATTCGTAAAAACGCAGGTAAGATAATCGTTAACATTAATTTATTTCTCGGCTAAGAGATAGCTACGTACGGCTGAAAATAATAAAAATTGCCGCTATATATAGTACATACAGACACCAACGATCGATCGAAATAATTAATTATAAATATAATTTCAATGTTCGTAGTAATTACAGAAAGTCTGTGTTATGTCGAAGACACTGATTAATAATAATAATTGTCACACTAATTTATTTGTCGTTTTTATAAATACAATTTATTTTAGCGGTGAAAAATCAGTAAACATATTTTATAAACCAACTAATTATCTATTTCATCTAAAAATTGATTTCTTTTTAATTTTCACATAGTTGTTCATTTTTACTAGGTAAGCCAACAATATGGACTATTTGACTAAGGTATTAGCTTACTGTAAGGCAATAATATTTTATTAATGCTAAAGATATATCTAAAAACCAACTGAAATCGGCTCTTGAATAATAAATTTAGCTCAGTTAAATCAGCTCTTGTATTAAGTACCCACAAATAAAATATTTATGTTAAAACTTTACAAAAAGTGTTCAAAAGGAAAATTATAATTAAAAATAATACACAACAGTTTATGAAAAAAAAGAAAAAAAATTTATGTTTATCATTATTTTATTTTTAATTTATTATTTTTGGAAAACTTACAGCTAGACAGAGTAGTATAGACAGTAACAACAATATGGCCAAATAACTAATCTAACATTAAACTGAAAGAAATAAAACTAAGAAAACAGTAAGGATTAGTACAAGAAATAAGAAGAACAATTTGACAAACTACATTGGTAGGTTAGGGGTTTTTGGAGAAGTGGTTCCAGAGAGTATTTTTTAGTTTAGGCACAGTTATATTGAAAGTGTCGACATCAACCTGACAAACTGGCATTGTACTCACGGCTTACTCTAATCAAGTATAAGTTTTGTCTATAACTTGTCCTTGTCGTTGGTATAATGGAACAAATGAGATTTACCCAAAAACAAACAAGGTACATTAGAAAGGCCAAATTGGCAATTTTTCTATGATCATATCAAGGAAGACTATGAAACCTTTTGCACTGTGTGAAATAATTAATACCTATGTATAAATTAGAGCAAAATTGAATGTACCTTAAAAATTTTCTTTGTCTGCCCTCTAATCTTGAGATAAATAATTTAAATAAGTTACTTATTAATTTAATTTTAATAAGTCCAACTTGTTTAATTTGCAGTAGGTCTGAAAGGCGTATAGCTATCGCTAGATCCGCCTACAGTCATGATGGGCCCCCCCTCTAGAGGGCCAAAGCCTGTGAATGATTTACCGTGACCCCGGTACGTAAAGGGCTATTGAAAGACACCGTAAGTTTTAATCAGTACGAGTCTGACAGTCTCTCCCGCTCTGCACTGGGTGGGAGGTCTCATTTGATGAGTTTACCTAGATTAAAAAAAAAAAGATCCACAAGCAGTAACAGAGCATCTACCTGGGCAATAACAAAATTCATGATCTTCATGTCATCTGCATACAACAATATTTTACAGTGCTCAAAACAGGTTACTATGTCGTTGATCAAAATATTGAACAAAAGTGGCGGCAACAGAAACCATGGGGAACTTTTTGATGAATAACCAAATTTGGATTATAATCCAAACCCCATTTAATTTTTTCAGTGTTATAGGTCTTAATGTACACATTAAAACCTATAACACTGAAAATTTTAAAAATGCCTTGTCCTGTAGGACAAGGCCGTCTTACCCGGAGGTTCATGGAGTGTGGGCATGGCTCAGAGGCCTAGAGGTGCAAGCCGACCATTTCACCTACTACGCTGATACCACGCCAGTCACTTGTTGTCTACCCGCTCACAGAAGGCCAAGGCCTGCCGGGGTCGCGGGACTGGTTCATCAAGTAACTGTAGCCCTGGAATGTAAAGGGCTATTGAAGGATCACTGTGGATTTTAGTCCTGGTACAAGCCTGACACTCCCTATGGCTAGGAGGTCTCAATTGATGATTTTAACACGATAAAAAACAGATGGCACACCTTATAGCTGTAGTTTTATTTGCCTTTTTACGTACATCAAACCACCCTAATATTCACTCAACTCACTCAGATATTTTAATACTATGAGAGAGATGTTAAAGTGCTATTTTTGTTTTAGATAACCATCTCCTGGCACAATGTCGGCCTTTGATAAGTTAAAACTTCTTATTTGGAAGAACTTTCTTCTACAAAAACGACACAAATGGCAAACTGCATTCGAGATTGCATCACCTGTGATATTTTCTATGTTTTTAATACTAACAAGACTTCTAGTGGATCCAAAATCAAAACCCGAATTAAGTTATCCACCATTTCTCCCAACTTACTTTAATATTAGTGGACGAAATCTGTAAGTATATTTTCATAAAAATCTTATTTCATAAATATTTAAATCAGTAAAAACAATGCTTAACAATTTACATTCTTATTCAGTGGAAATCTAACAACAGCAAAAACAGGAACTCTGGCATTTTCCCCTGAAAACCCACTCACTAGAAGTGTAACTAAAGATGCCATAGCAATGGTAGCTGATGACAACTTCAGTATACTTTTTGCTCTGCTGTTTGACTCTGATATTCTACCTCAACCAAAAGGCTATAAGAATGCAAAAGAGATGGAGTTAGCCCTTACCAAACCTAATGCCATGAACCAAATTCTTGTCGGCATACAGTTCGATGACAGAATGGCAAGTAAGTAATATCTCCATACTGTAATTATAGTCCATATCAGAATGTGGGATTCCCTAATTTTGACATATTTTCTAGGAAGGTACGTAGGATACAATACGTAAGTTTGTGAATGTTACAGATGCCACTAAATGGCCAGACGATATAAAGGTAACGCTAAGATTCCCAGCTGTGATGCGAACGCCAATGGTAGAGCACCCTATAAGAGCCAGTTGGAGAACAAATTTACTGTATCCGCTGTTCCCGCGGCCTGGGCCCCGAGACCCTGAAGACATGTACGGCGGGAAAACACCAGGTTCTGTTATCACATTTTGTATTTTCAGTTTCATTTATCACCCTTATACAGTACTTAATAGCATAGGTACCTCTTTATTTATTTAGTCAACGATCGATAGGAAAACTTCTTTATTTGATGAGAAAAGTTCAAACTTGATAAATTGCTACTATCGTAAAGTTAATTTAAAATATTATTATAATGTAGCTTATTCAATTTCTACGTTTATCCTATTGCTGTAAAGTCCGTGAGTTACGTCACTACACATAAACATCGCCACTTGAAGGTCGGTATAGTGATAGTCGATGTGAAGGTTCCGTCCTTCGTATCGACTACCTACTCTGAGTCAGCCCTTTCTTAAAAAGTAACTCATGAAATTAATAATCTGTAATAGATGCCTCCACTTTTTTCTTATAATCTATGAAGGAACCTAGTTCGGTAAATCGGTCGGTAAATATACTTATTCTTAAGCTTCATTTAGACGATGCAAGAACTTGCATGCGAGTTACGTTTCATTGCGGACTATTGAGGGAAAATGAATTCAGTTGATCAAACAAATACCGCAATTTAGTGAAAATTGCTATTCTAATGCTTAAATGTCACTTTAGACTCATCGACTTCCTTTACTTATATGAATATAATAATTATAGTGGTACCATCAATTACGGTCTTAGATGGACAGCTGCCAGATAATACGTCATGCTAACATCGTGACCTTTAACCACTAAGCTAAGTTTTCGTAAGTAGGTAACAGTTTTTACGAATGATTTAGTATAGGTATCATATTCAAGGCTAAATAAACCTACTTACAACGATAAAAAAATAAATAAACTTATCAGCATCATTGTCTTAATAAAGTCGCGAGTTTCATAAATTTGCTGCAAAAACGCTGACTAAATATAGCATCGTTTAACTAATCAGTGACGTAAAATAACCAGAAACTGGCTGCGAGTACATAAACAAATCTAATAATATCTATGTAATATTCAGCGTAACTAGCAACCTAAATTCGGAATTTATTTTTAGGGTATTCACCAGAAATGTTCTTAGCAGTCCAGCATGCTATATCACAAGAAATCATAAAGCAAAAAACCGGCAAATCGATAGGCACCAAGGTGTACTTACAACGCCTACCTCAGATTGCATACAGGGAAGATCAACTGCTAGTCGCGCTAGAAAGATTTATATCAATGATTATTATGCTCTGCTTCGCGTATTCCTTTGTGAATACCGTCAGGGTTGTAACTTTTGAAAAAGAGTTACAATTAAAGGTAAGTTAAAACATTACACATGGAACAAACATACTCAAAGTAATAATTATTTAAAGAAAATAGTACATTCTCATACTGCACTATCGATCAGATATAGTTTATTTGACTCTATAATTTGCTTCCTTCGAAGTCCGAGGTGAAAGCTAAATACAATATTGCCAAACGTTCTTTATCTTGTATGTTGACAGGAAACAATGACAATAATGGGCCTTCCATCGTGGTTACATTGGCTGGCTTGGTTCATCAAACAGTTCTCCTTCCTATTGATATCAGTTATTCTTATAGTGATACTGGTTAAGGTAAGTTTTTTGTATCAATCAATTTAATGGTTGTGTACTCTATCTTTATTCTCGTTATTAAGGCTCGGTTTAAACAAGGACACAGATCGTCAGTGATGTAATTGCCTCCCAATAGGTGGGGAAGTCGGGATACGCGAGTTCATAACATCCGGACCATCCTCATATTTTGAACCTGCGTCACTGACAAATTCCTAATAAATTGACCTAAGCAAAATTGATAGGGAGCCATCAATTTTGCGGTGTAAAAGCAGAAAATTGCAGTATACTTTCTAGAAAAATTCAGAAGTCTCAACGTTATTGACAAATTAGCGCTGAAAAAATGGTTGTATGTTCTGCTTTTAGACCGCAAAACTAATATTAGAGACTTAAACCGCGACACAAAATAGATAACCAATTAACAAAATACTAGGAATACTAAAAGCAAGATACGTTGAAAACGTTAAATAGCAGCTACTTACCTAGCTTTATTATTAATTGCGATTGCGCTGTTTTCTCGGAAAGTTTCCATTCCATTATCTTTTAATGAAAATGGATGTATTAATTCAGCCAATACATATAAAAACTGATATTCACTGCTCAGCACATCCCGTTTGACTTGAAACCAAACTCATCAGAACCAATGTATAGTTGGAGAAAAATGAGTGCTTATGTCACGCTGGCATAATTTCTACAAATGTTAAAACAAATTACAACATTTGCTGAATAAAATAATAAAATATTTAAGCAAGCTCGCAAAAAGCTTTCGCAGGGGACCAATAGAAACTCTAAAAATAATTTCGGTCTAGAGAGTGGAATACGGGAATTGTGCCATCTGGCTTTCTGGTATTGATTTAATTCTTTAAAGGTCATATTGGTTTTGTCTTACAATTACTAGTTTTGCATTAAATATGACATCGTTTCAATACTACCTACATACTTGTGTCAAAGCAATTTTTTTCGAGTCGTTAAGAATCAATTTATTAGCTTTTTCCCGCGACTTTGCTCTTTTTGCTCGGATTTAAATATAGCCTGTGGCACTCGGGGCCACAATACAGTTTCATTAATGATATAGTTTTCGGTATTCCTTTTTGATCAGCATTTCTAAGGATTATAACCTTGAACCAAACTTATACAGGGTGTCCCAAAACTCAACGTCAAGCCGAAACGGGGTGACAGGATTGATCATAACCATCACGAGAAAAATCTGAAAAAAAATCTATCCCGTGCAGTTTGAAAATTATGGGCATTTTAAGAAAAACCTAGAAATGTGATCAAACTGTACCATTTTTCGGTTATTGTGGTTATTCTTTTTTATTTTTGTTCATTTGAACTTTGGAAACGTAATCCTAAATAACATTTCTAGAATCCCAATAAAAAATAATGACACAATTGCCTCAAGTTTCCGAGAATTGAGACTATTTGTTAAACTACGAATTTAAAATTTTCTAGATTCGTCGACTTTGACAGGCCCTCCTATAAAAAAAATGTACTAGAGTGCCTTGGCAAGTGGCATTAAAAGTTGGCGCATTTAATCAGAATTCTAAAATGGTACAATACTTGTTAGTTCCATACAATAGAAAAGAGTAAAAAAATTAAAACCTCAAGTAACCCGATTTTTGCTATCACATTTTACTCAGTTAAAATGTTTTTAATTCGCACAAGCTGTAGGTAGGTTCTTAATTTTAAGACAGAATGATGAGAGAGATGGATAATGGGTATGTTTGTCATGAGTGAGCGAGACAGATAGTGACGCCACTTTTACCAAAGTGAAAAAAAGTTAGTAAAATAATTAGGTTTGTTGGACTAAAAGTCAGATAGAGAAAAAACATTTTTATTACAATAAATGTTCAAATTGTTTACCATCAGCCTCAATACAAGCCCTACATCTTCTTAAAAAAGATCTACTTATAAGTCGGGCATATCTTCGAGAGTTGATCGCCTCAGCTGCTTGAGAAATGCGTTCACGTAGGTCGGCTACGTGATCAATGGGCTTTGAGTAAACTTTTTCTTTGAGAACTCCCCAATAGAAAAAATCCAGGGGATTTAAATCTGGTGAACGGGCGGGCCACAAGATAGTGCCTGAACGTCCAATCCACCTTCCCGGATATTCCTGGTCAAGGAAATCTCTTACTTGCACTGCGAAATGCGTACCCATACCCATTATCCATTTCTCTCATCATTTTGTCTTAAAATTAAGAACCTACCTAGAGCTTGTGCGAATTAAAAACATTTTAACTGAGTAAAATGTGATAGCAAAAATCGGGTTACTTGAGGTTTTAATTTTTTTACTCTTTTCTATTGTATGGAACTAACAAGTATTGTACCATTTTAGAATTCTGATTAAATGCGCCAACTTTTAATGCCACTTGCCAAGGCACTCTAGTACATTTTTTTTATAGGAGGGCCTGTCAAAGTCGACGAATCTTGAAAATTTTAAATTCGTAGTTTAACAAATAGTCTCAATTCTCGGAAACTTGAGGCAATTGTGTCATTATTTTTTATTGGGATTCTAGAAATGTTATTTAGGATTACGTTTCCAAAGTTCAAATGAACAAAAATAAAAAAGAATAACCACAATAACCGAAAAATGGTACAGTTTGATCAAATTTCTAGGTTTTTCTTAAAATGCCCATAATTTACAAACTGCATGGGATAGATTTTTTTTCAGATTTTTCTCGTGATGGTTATGATCAATCCTGTCACCCCGTTTCGGCTTGACGTTGAGTTTTGGGACACCCTGTATATTTTAAATGCATTAACGCATGCGTTGCGAAATTCATAGATTTTCTATGGAAATGATCTTTGGTGGTTCGGTTGGTGAAGAGCGTCCGAGGTACTGAATCCGGAGTGCGACCTCCGGGTTTAAATCCTGCACGCCTTTCTTTCAAACTTTTATAATTATGTACTTACATATAAAGTTTACCTCTTTAGAACATTAGTATATATGAATTTCATTTTTATTAGATACCATTCAACCGGACAGCAGATGGTGACGGATACGCAGTACTTACATTCACACCGTGGAGTGTAATTTTCTTCTTCATGATCCTGTTCGTTATAGCATCAATAGCATTCTCTTTCATGGTCAGCGTCTTCTTTTCTCGAGGTAAGGTTAAAATAAATAACTACATACGAGTACACATACAAAATAACTAATAATACATCCACGTAAAATCTATTTCTCATGAAAGTCTGTGGTCAAACGGACATTTAATTAATTCGGAAACTCAATAAATATTGCACCAAAGTTATTAAGCTCGTACCTTATCGTATTATAATTATAAGCCTTTGCAGCGGTTTCGAACCTATTTTTCGGTATTTCTGCCAATATGACTCTACCAAAAAGAAAAGATATTCGATATTTTCAAAAAATGTAGTTGTCACAGTTCACACCGATATTTCTCGTTTGGCTGTTAACTGTAATCACAGGTTTGTTGTACACGTTCGAGACCATTGAGCCTATGTTATCAAATTGTAATGGTATTGTTGCTTTCAGCTAATACCGCGGCATCGTTTATGGGTCTTGCATGGTTTGCGGCTTACTCCGTATTCATGCTAACTCAAGTATTATACGAAGATATAAGTCTGAGAACGAAATTACTACTTAGTCTGATATCCAACACTGCTATGGGATATGCATTTCAAATGATCGTCATGTGCGAAGGAACCTCAAAAGGTAGGTACTCACTGGCATTTGGCATAGTGTTTCTCTTTAATCTTAACTTTAATATTTTTCGATTTTAGGTCTGCCTTGACTCTATCACTCGACAGTTTTAAGAATGCCAACTACCTTCTTTCTCAAATCCATTCTAAGGTTGTCCTTAAAATAGTTTTTAGCTATAAGACCGCCCATTGTATCACCCTATTTATCTATATATATAAAAGGAGAACTGACTGACTGACATATCAACGTACAGCCGAAACTACTGGGGCTAGGAATGTGAAATTTTGCACACGGCTTCCTATTATAATGTAGGGGAGCACTAAGAAGGGGTTTTTGGAAATTTAACCTTTAAGGGGGTGAAAAGTGGGAATTAAGAAAGTACGTAACCCACGCGGACGAAGTCGCGGGAAAAGTGCTAGTAAGATATAAGGGAACAGTGTATAAGACGGGGACGCGGGGTATGGTGGGAAAACACACATTAAGGCAAACTTAACACAATACTAACGTAGCGCAAGCCCCAACAGGACGCTATTTGTTAATGGCCGCTTGCAAATGACGTCCTGTTGGCGCTTGCTCTTTTGATGATTTTACCACGCTAAAAAAAAAGATTAGCGCGTTTAACGATACAAACTCTTCTGCTTTATAATAGTAGTATAGATTTGTAAAAACCTGTAATGTGTATAGTGTGAATATTAAAAAATATTCTATCTAGTATGTAAACTGCCGGGTCAATTAATAAAAAAGCTTGCATTTCGGACCAACCAGTTTACTGTAAAAACTGACGTGCGAGCGGCAGTTATCTACAGTATTTGGATCAGATGACCTTCATAGTGGACTAGAATAGACATAAAAAAAATTGTCTCGCTCGTCTAGCGGTTGCAAGTAATTCGGTTCGATTCCCCATAAAAGTTTTAATGTACTTAATGCTTACTAACAGGTTTATGCTTTATTTTTAAAACTATGGATATACTTAGATAAGGGTTTTTAATTACATAGATCTATGCAACCAAAAATAAATGAATTAATTTAACACACGTAACTGGTGAAATGGCGTGTCCTATAGACTCAGTTCTTCAAAGTCCTATTTCACGGAGACTTATTCCAGTCAATGGATACGAAAAAGGCGTTTTGCCTTGCATTAGGTGGTGTAGTTTTTTTTATTTGTATTGCTTAAGTTTATGCTACTCATGAAAAATGTAAGTTTTCTACCTCGAGGAGAGTGTGTTAGCCGCCATCTTGGATTGAAGGGGCCCAAACTTGTTCTTTTTCAAATAATGCTTCCTTCGCAGTCGAAAACTTACATTTTTCATGAGTAGCAAATACTTCATTAATCAATACAAATAATAAAAAAACACACCACCTTTTGTAGGGCGAAACTCCCCGTTGACTGGACTAACAGTCTTAAATCGCTACACAAAGAATTCAATTATTCATCTGAACTTTGCCATACACCTACCACAACACAATACTACATCATAGAAACTAAGACAATAGATGACTAATGTCAAACAAACAAGGACACCAATTTCCAATGTTTGGTATCCTTGTTTATTTTGTTTTTATTTTTTTTTATGTTTAGTGTCTGAACAAATATGATAACTGTCGGTCTTTATGATTGTAAGCATACATAGCGTATACTTTGACATTTAAAGTTACTCCTGGATCTGGATCAATTTTCCAACTGGGCGTGTAGGGCTATATCCGAAACTATGGGGAGACCTTATCAGCTATTTCCCTAAGATTGGCTTATAACATTAATTCCCAGAATTTGGTCCGTATTAGCGACACTACCAAGGATTTAGTAAATACAGCGTGTGTTTTTCCTTTCAAAATCAACGTGTTCGATTTTTGGCCAAAGGTATTTTTCAAAAAATCCAATGATTCAGTTTTAGTTTTCGTCAAAATCGGCCTCGAGACTCCTTTCGGTATTTTTCGATATTCCTCATAGTTTTGGATATATCCATACACGCCCAATTGAAAAATTCTCCCTGTATACTTATTTTCGTTGAAATGACATGGGAATGTTGCATAGGTCTCCAATGGAACGAGTTTTTCACTCCGATCTCATACCAAGATCAGCTTCAGCCGGGCCACATCGTTCTAATGTTGATACTCGACACGATATTGTACATGCTGATAGCTATGTACGTCGAGAAAATTCGCCCGGGGCTGTATGGGGTACCGTTGCCCTGGTACTTTCCCTTCACTAAGAGCTTCTGGATACCAAATAAGCGTAAAGTTGCAGGTAAGTTGCAATTCATTTTTTTCTTGTAAGTACGTAATATCTGCACTACCAAGCAAAAGTATTGGAATTAATACGGCATAGCTCCTTAAATAGTAGCGTGATTTGAATGAATTTGGTATTTTTTTTTTTGCGAAAACCGTAATTTATAAGTTACATCACATTTTTTTTAATTTAGAACGGATAATGGGATGAAACTAGAGGATGCAGTACCGATTCCTGCTTAAGAACTGGGACTGGATTTTCAGTACTGGACCTGGTACCGGGATTTCTCGGGAAATGGGGTACTTTTGTACAAATGTCGCTATTATTTTTTTGTATAAAGGGTACTCTCTCTAAACCTGTTAAAAATGAACTCATTACAAATATGGCTTGGTGTAGTTAATAAAACTAAGTATTATTCGTAAATCTATAATAGACAATAATCATCAGATCACAATCACAATCGAATTTAAATGCCTTTTTTACCGACTTCCAACCCGACTTCCAAAAGGAGGAGGTTATGAATTGGGTTGTTTACATTTTTTTATGTTTGTTCGGGCATAACTCCGTCGCTTACCAACCGATTTGAGAGATGCAATCGGACAAGCAGTTTTTGAAAAATGAACAAAAATCAACGATGATTTAAAAAAATATCTACATTGTCTACACCGATTCGCTGCAGTATACCTGGTTTTCATTTGGTCTCATAAAATTTTCATTTAGTAGTTTTTCTTTCGGAAGTCGATGTCAAAAAGTCAATGAAATAAAAAACAAAGTCCGACCGACTTTCGAAAGAAAAGTTGTTTTGTAGGTTATTTTAAACTTTTTTTGTGGTTCTTTTTGAAGTCGGTTACTTTTTTTTTAAGTTTTTTATTTATCCTTTTTAGTTTAAATATTAAAGTTTAAATAGAATACAAAAGTTTTTTTGAGATCAAATTAGGAAAATATCAAATAGAACTTAAATTCAAGAGATATTTTGAATTAAATATAGGCTTTTATCGTCACGTAATCACTTTGTTCTTTTCACCATAAGTATCATTAAACAAACATTAACAAAACAAAACTATAATGCTTTGCCGAGATCAAAATAACAAAAAAATAAAGTTCAACAAAATATAAGGGTAACAAACGTTATTCTTTTTAAAATAAAAGAAAAGTATCATCAAACAAAGAAAAGCAAAACAAAAATAAAATTAAACAAAATTTGAGCATGACAAACGTTAAAATAAAAGTAACGCAATCAATGAAACATCAAAAAATCTACTCATAGCTCTTGTAACTGACCCCTTATTTACATTGCTGTTTTTTTTTTAAATTCACAATATTTTCAGTTAAAAATGTTTATATTAATTACCATTATTGTTGTGTAAGAAGTAGTTTATTGAATATGAGTTGTAACTTCATATTGAAAAAAAAGGAAGAGAATAACAAAGTACCGAAAGTATCCAAAGAACTGGGACTACGGGATGAAGAACAGGTACCGGATCCCGGTAATTTCGGTACCGATATTTCCCGGAAGCATGTCCTAGACTCCCTTTATGAGCTAGGCCGACTTGCACTTGGCCGGTTTTAATATTCATAACTTTAACAAGTTGTTAAGTACTCAAGATCGCGCGCAATGTAAGTAAGTGTTTCCATACTTTTGTTCGCGAATGTATATTACGAATAAAAACAGAAATACTAGCACTCCTTGACGTTGTACTTAACGGTTTTTCCTCAAGTTGTATTATGACCTACATGAGACATTATAGCTTTTAATATTATTTCCGACTATGAACAATACGATAACGATTATGTAACCTGTTTGATGAAGTTCCCGTAACGAATCAATTAATCTCTTACAGTGATCAGCGTAATCATGCAATCAAGGTCATTATCGTTGCGGTTATTCAATATCTCAAACCGGTTTGTACATATGTTGAGCCGAAACTAAAACATGCATTTAAATATTCTGCACAAATAAATAATGTAAACTGTGTAGTGTGAACCAATGAAAACTAATTTGATGTCATTTCGTTGTCTTAGTGCTCTGTCCGCTAAGAAGACAACGCATAAAGAGAGCAATGAAAAGATCTTATGATTTTCATAAGAGATTTTTGAATTCGAAGCAGTAGTTCCTAAGATTAGCGGGTTCAGTTCAACCAACCAAACAAAAAAACTCTTCAACTTTATAGTATTAGTATAGATAAGACTGACATCTAAAACTTTCAACTTTAACTCTCCGATAAGCTTTTGACTTTCCTTTTTTGTTTTTTACAAAATCGATCAGCAAGTGTTGCACGTCTTCAATTTTATTCAGAACGAAAACTTAGTGCTAACTCAACGTATCAAAGAAACATTTTGCAAGATCAAATCATGCGCAGGTTTCTTGCGCGCTTGGACCGCTTATTATCGTGCCCAAATGCACATAAGAAATTAAGTAAGCGATATCAATGATTTATTAAACCGCAAAAAGCGATTCTTTCAATAATTTTCACGATAAATTGAATACATGTTGTGAACTTTAAACCTAGACCGGCAATTATTCCCTGTGACTAAACAAGCACTATTGATTTCATTATCTATGACACATTACTATGAAACGTAATATTTTCAGAGATGAATATGAAAGACACGCGTGATATGGAGTATAATGATTCACTGTTAAAAGTCGTCCATGACCAGGACGAAGAACCGAAAGGCGTGCCCGCAGGCGTCGACATACAGGCAAGTCACGCATCACGTACCACCAAATATATTTACTATTACGTAATTTTTTACCTTACCTTCCTCAATTTGAGTCGCGGGTCTTTCTCATCAGGTAAACGTAACCCTGGAATGTAAAAGGCTATTGAGGGGTCACCGTGGATTTTAGTCAGTACAACTGTCAGTCGCTCCGGTCCCGCCCTCAATATGCACCAAAAATATACAAATTATTATTTGAGAATTGAGAATGGTAAATCAGAACTCAATTACTTCAAAAAGTGAATGAAAATCAGTATTGACAAGTTACTTTGAGTAACGTTTACGTGGCAACCTAAAGGTTCAAATGAGGATAGTAAACAGCACAAGCCGTTTCATTGAAGGCGTTACATAACTACCGTGTTGTGTGTGTGTTTTATTTTTCAAATATTGTGCAAATGATAGAAATCGCACACATGCTGGGTTAAGTTCTTTTTAAAATATTATCCTGATTGAGATCGCGTCCATAAATAAAAACAATTTTATTGGACTTCATTTACAAATATGAGTCGAACACATTACACTCATAACATATTTTTACTCTGTGCTCCTCTATGTCGGCCTTCAGATGGTACTTGTAGTAAACCCATATTATCAAACTCTACGAAGGGACGCGCTGCATCGAGTTCCTTAGAAAAACTAACCGGACTTGTAACTTTACCTCAACAAATACCTTAAGCCTAAGAAATGTTTTGCAAGATAGATACTGCCCATCTAGGTACGGAAGAAATGTATGTTTATAAATGCTACTACTTTATACGTTTGTAATGTTATTTCTTTTGACTAGGAAGATGGAAACGTTCTATGTATATTCGAAGAACCGATTATTTAATATAAATATGTAAATTGCAATGCAATTTTTCCACTCCTTGGATCAATGATATATCTTGTTACTTATGATAATTATGTAGAAATATAATAACTTGTATTTTTCTTTCAGAATCTTACAAAATTATACAAGGGTCGTAAAAAAGCTGTCGATAATTTGAACTTGAGGATGTATGAGAACGAGATCACCGTGTTACTGGGACACAATGGTGCGGGAAAAACAACCACTATATCCATGCTTACAGGTGAATATTTCTAATATATTTTGATTATTGTAAATTTCTATTGTTGAGAACACAATACTTCGCTTCAATACAAATATAGCTCACGTGGCTCTCGAGGCTGTCTAACACAATTGAGACTGGGCGGGACATATCTGTCACATGTGAGACCAACGGTGGGCTAAAATAGCTCAAAACTGGTACCCTGAGGCATTTAAGTGGGGTCGCGGCAGGTCGCCGAGGAGATGGCAGGATGAACTGTATAGGTTCCGTCTGAACTGGAAGGAGGATGCACGGGCTTGCGAGAAGTGAAAGTTGTGGAGGAAGGCCCACGAGTAGAACAGTGCACGCTAGCAAAAAAAAACTATTGTGTACTTCACTAGCGCTGGCGCTACACAAAGACAATGTATTGTGGGTTGTGGCTTTTAATGAGTTCCAAATAAAAGTCCGCGACAGCATGATATATGTTTAACTTAAGAGACGCAAAAAAACTTTGTTAGGAGACTTTAGCTCTTTTTTTTATGTTAAAAACTTTGGTGTATTTTTTTTTTGGATAAAAATGAGTGAAATAGCCAATTTTTTTTAACGTCATTCGACTCTGTCTCATGTAAGGATAATTTCATTGTATCGGAAGAAGAAAATCGGTACAGCAGAAGTTGGTCAAATTTACACAATTTTTAGTAACAACTAGCACTTTTCCCGCGACTTCGTCCGCGTGGGTTACGTACTTTCCTAATTCCCCCTTTTCACCCCCTTAAAGGTTAAATTTCCAAAAACCCCTTCTTAGTGCTCTCCTACATTATAATAGGAAGCCGTGTGCAAAATTTCACATTCCTAGCCCCAGTAGTTTCGGCTGTACGTTGATATGTCAGTCAGTCAGTTCTCCTTTTATATATATAGATAATATTTTGTTACAAAAACATTGTAAATAAGCACATAAAATATCATAGCAAATAATAATAAATTATTATGAGAAGGGCTTAGAAAAAACGCTTGATAACGAGCACTGACGGATCCCCACTACACTATACTATAATTTTATGCGATTTGGGTCATAGTAATTTGATGACGATGATATTCTTCGTTTGAATACACTGACCGTGTCGGGGCAGTTTAGCTTCCGCAGGGGAAGCTCGGCGGCAGACGCCATCATGCGCGTGAGATCCCCCATGTGGGCAGAGCCGTCATGTACCCCGGTCATCGGGGAGAGTGGAACCAGCGAGAAATATCGTGCGGTGTTCCACAGGGATCGGTTCTGGGGCCGCTCCCGTGGGACACCTTCCTTCGACGTCAATGTAATGTGCTACGCTACACGGAAAACCTTTCCCGGATTTCCGCCGTGGTTGGGATTTGGGTTACTTAAAAAGTCCTGGTTTCCTTAGATTGTTCTCCTTCATCAATATAAGACATGTCTAAATTAGTGAAAAAGCATTTGAATTATTTTCAATCATGAAAGTGCAACGTTCCTCTAATCAACTCTACAATGGATCGTCAGTAGTGGCACCAATAAGTCAGCACTCGCGTGTTAAACAACTGGCCAATTACAACCACTTAACTGTTATTTAGCTGTTCCGATTACCAACGTCAATCATAGAGTCGAATGTATCTCAATGTTTGCCGGCACAAACTAATAACATACGACAACGTTTATAACTTTTGGACTTATACACATTTTTGGACGACTGACGTTGCTATCGTGACACCACGTAAATATAACTAAGTTCAAAGGTTCAAGGTTAAAGGTTTTCCCAAGCTCACAACTCGTGCTTTGAATGCTAAGTTGATACAATACAACATACTTTTGTATAATGATATCACTTACCTATGTTTCTTTATAAAATCCATCCAGGTATCGTTCCACCGTCTTCTGGGAAAGCATACATCAACGGCTACAACATAGTAAGCGAAACAGCAAGAGCTCGCAAGTCATTGGGCATCTGTCCACAACACAACGTGCTTTTCCCAGACCTCACGGTCGCAGAGCACATCATATTTTATTCAAGGCTAAAAGGTGTACCGAAAACAGAATTAGAGAAAGAAGTAAATCATTTTGTTAAGTTACTGGAATTGGAACAAAAGGTTAGTTTATTCATCATTTTATTTTTCATATAGGCATGACGTTATGTATAGTTTTTGCTTCCATAAATAACCTTTGTAGCCGAGTTCACGATGACTTCGCGGAAAATTAGCATGAGCAGTTATGAAGTAATTTATTTATCATTGATTTTAAAATATTATTTATTGATTTATTGTGACGCAGTTACCAACGAGCTTTGGTATTATTACATCAATAGTATAATAAAATGTTTCTGTCTAGTGATTGCAAGCGCCAGACTAGTCAGCATGATTGACTTGTGTTACGGAGTGATTCATGCTCAATTGAAGACAATAGATTCGCCTCCTATTACGGAAATGTATCATTAGGTACCCCTATGCCTGTTCTTTCGGAGTAATACAGACGTGACATTATGATACCAGCGTGACGTGACATCGAACAAGTTGTCGGGGGGTCAGAAGCGGCGGTTGTCGGTGGGTGCGGCGATGTGTGGAGACTCGCGCGTCGTGCTACTGGACGAGCCTACTTCCGGTCTCGACCCCGCGGCCCGTCGCGCACTCTGGGACCTACTACAGAAAGAAAAGAAAGGTTGGTCACGTAAAGATACCACATTAGTTAAGCAATAACACTGTTTCATCAGTTGGAACGACAGACTCTTGTATAGTTTGTTATTCGTGACAAATTTTGCTGGCGTAAAGATTGAATGACTTCAAAATCGATAATAGTGCCATAAGATCTTTCATCAGATAGCCCATTCACGTCTGTGTGTAACATTATAATCGATGTGCCTGTTGAAATATCAAGCAATTAATTATTTTGTCGTCTCGACTGAGTCATTAGAGTGAAACATCCCATTACTATGATTGTAAGCAATGACTAGCGGAAAATATCCGAACGACCTATATTTTGAACTTATAAAACGCTACTTATATAGAAACGACAACAATGTAACTAAGACAACTCAATGCAAGTATGTTTCTCGAGTTTTATTCTCGTTACTATAACGAGAATAAAACTCGAGTTGATAAACTTAAAACTTGCTAGAATTTTGAAAAACATTAGCACGGGAAATCAGTCACTTATACTCGTCGTATTCTAGAAGGCAACAAGTTCTCGATATTCATATATGAGCAAGCATTTTCAAACCAGATTTGTGTCCAATGATGACATAAATGCTTATTTTTGTTCGATTTGAGCCCGGTTTTGATACCTTTTACCTTTAAATTCTGAAGTTGAAAATTTAGATTCGTTGATATTGGTACATATTTATAAGTCAACCGAATACCAAATGTAGACTGAACAAAATATTCTTTATAGTCAAAATGCAGTGAGTATACCTTTGTATGTTCATGATTCTTTTATCAGTAATTAGTTTTTTTTTTATAGTTGTTAAATCATCAAATAAGTCCTCCCATCCAGGGCAGCGCAGGAGGGACTCTCAGACTTGTGCTGACTAAAATCCATGGTGTCCTTCAATAGCTCTTTACATTCCAGGGTCACGGTAGCTCGTTAGCCCCGTGACCCCGGTAGACTTTAGCCCTCTAAGGGGGCTCTATCGGATTACCGTGACCCCGGTACGTAAAGGGCTAGTGAAGTCCCTCCTGCCCTACCCTGGGTGAGAGGACTCATTTGATGATTTTACCACGGGAAAAAAAGGGGACTCTGTCATTGTGCTGACAGCTATTTGAGGCGCGCGTGGAACACGACGCACCGTCGACCCGGGCATGGTCCATGATCGGACAGCGAGTCGCCCATTACTGGCCGTCCACATGCCCGCACCTACGGTGGCCAGAGATCGTCCTGCGACATCCCTTGCCGTGGGCGTTTCCCACTTCGGCTGGGTCGTGAGGTGGACGCTGTCCTCTCCCTCACACGTCCCGCTCCCTTCGCTAGCATGACTGCTTCGCAGATGGAGGCGACCGCCTTCCACTCCGTCTCGCCCCGCAGCGTGGCCTTGACCAATGCCAGGAGCGAGAGGTTGCCGCAGGAATTAGTATGCTACAAAAATATACTGTCATTTTATCATGCTCATTACATAAAGTCCTTAGATATTACTTTTATTTGGATTCATATTGCGTTAACTTATTGTCTACATGATGTCTTCATTTGCATAAAATAAAGACATGAAGTTGAAGTTATGTAAAAATGTTTTTCACAAGTTTTTTTTTGTAGGTCGTACAATGATCCTCACGACACATTTCATGGATGAAGCAGACATCCTGGGTGACCGTATAGCTATCATGTCTGGTGGTCGGCTGCAGTGTGTCGGAACACCCTATTTCCTGAAGAAACATTACGGGATTGGCTATAAAATGACCATTGTGAAGGCGGAAAATTGTATCACCGATGACGTCACCAAATTTTTCAAAACTTACGTACCTGATATCAAAGAAAACACCAACATAGGTAAGAAAAAATAAAACTACAGAAACCTATTGTCTCTTGTAATTATATTTAATTTCTGCCTAGTTAAAACTTAAATCATATCCGTAACCTAAGCAACAGCTATTTTGTTTCAACAATTAGAGTTCATTGCCCAGTGTTATGCATTACCTCTTTTCAAGGTCACGTGCGATTTTAGTTTATGATTTGCTCGTAAACAGCCGTTTTTATTTTCAGGTTCGGAATTAACATACATCTTGCCGACTGATAATGTTAGTAAATTTCCAGAAATGCTCAAAGAATTTGAAGCTAAACGAGAAGCATTGTGCGTTTCTAGCTATGGACTTTCTGTTACTAGTTTAGAGGAAGTGTTTATGAAGTACGTATTGAATCTTTTTAAGATTTACTTAGTAAAAACAAACTCAAGTTATTAAATAAACTGTCAATAGGGCAGGTGCAGAGGATGTGGAAACTTCGGCCTCAGCCGAAAAGCGGAATATCAGATCTGCGCCGTACAATGACGTGACCGTCGCACCTCAGGCTAATCACAGCTCAGGTTTAGTAAATCGACATAGTCTTTTTTTCTTAAGCGTGAACACGTCAGATTTATAAATTCGTTTTTTCGTTTTCAGCGGACAATGAACTAATACAAAAAGTGCGAGGTTTTAAACTACTCAGGAACCACATTAAAGCGATGTTTTTGAAACTGGCCTATAACTCTATGAGAAATAAATTGACTGCTATAATACAGTTCGTGACGCCTATAATTAATATATCAATATCTGTGGCTATAGCGAGATCTTGGAAGTTTATAACCCAACTGCCACCGTTGACGTTAAGTGTAGAGAGCGGTTTTCTAAAGACGCAGGTGTTAATGTCTCAAAATAATGTAACTGATGGAAGTGTTGAAGCTAAGGCTATGAATGCATATAAGAATTACTTTAAAACCTCCACGTATCCTGGACTGTCGCTCACTGACTTAGGCACGTCAAACTTAGGCAAATTTTATTTAAAATTGGTAAGTATTTGTTTGTAAAGCTGTATTAAAATGTTAATAACCTTTAAACTTCTCACCAAGAACAACAGCAGTCCGTAGTTTCAATAGTCTTTTACGTGGTCTGTTCCCAGTGATTGGACTTATAGTTGGAAACAACATTAAAAAAACTATATCTCGTCTAAAAATAACCTTTTTATTAGAGCGCGGCTGAAAACGCCAGGGTGAGAGACGAGATTCCTATCGGTGCAACGTTTGGTGCGCACAACATCACCGCTTGGTTCAGCAACTACGGCTACCACGACTCTGCGATATCGCTGGCGCATGTAAACAACGCCATCATGGGCGCTCTGTCGCCGGGAAGCACCTTGAAAATCGTCAACCACCCGCTGCCGTACTCTATTGAAAATTTGGTAAGTGACATTAAAAGTTATCTCCGATACTCACCCGAACAATTTCGTCGGTCTTCATCCTAAAACGAGACACGCACACACTGGCACGTTTACACCATTTTCAACTGAACCAAGATCATTTACCCATACAATACATTAAATGATTGATGTCATCAATAAAATTGTCGCAATTGACAGATGCGTTTTCAATACCCTGCACTTAAAACCTAGAGACGGTGCAATATGAGTCACTTTCCAATTAAGTTTGTGGAATTAACTACACGTCTCTTATATTGAACTAGCAACCCGCCCCGGCTCCGCACGGGTGCAATCTCTACTATATTATGCATGTTACATACATATAAATCTTCCCCTTGAATAACTCTATCTGTTAAAAAAATCGGCATCGAAATCTGTTGCGTAGTTTTAAAGATCTAAGCATAAACAGGGACAGACAGACAGCGAGAAGCGACTTTGTTTTATACTACTCCTATGTAGTGATGAATGTATTTGGGTCAGACTTTAATAAAACGCGGACATTCTATTGCCTCAATATCGACATGAATAATGGTATATTAATTAGTAAAGTGCTCATCTTTTATAAGCAGAACAGTCAGCATGTCATTGTAGTAATACATAATATATTTTCTAAATAAAAGTTTTATGAAATTGGTTTCAGGTCAAAGTGATGGCTTCCGGCAGCAGTATGGGTTTTCAGTTTGCATTTAACATCGGCTTTTGTATGGCTTTCGTCACTGCCTTCCTCGTACTTTTTGTTATTAAGGTAGCGTCAATATTGATTATTAATTACCAAACATACAAGTAACTTAATTATACTTACATAAAAAGTATTTCTTTAAAGAGTAATGTCGATCGATGAACTATGTCCTAATTGTTATTGTCATCGCCACAAATAAAGAACAGCGTAAATGTAAAGATAATATTCATAACGTGTAACTTCGAGGCAGAATCTTACGATTTACCGTGGACTACACAGAAATACATTTAGCGCATCATCGTGATCAGGCGCGCCCTCATAAGGAGCACTTTGCTTGTAATGCTTATAACCATTTACATTGGAGCATTAAAATCAGTAAGCGAGGAGAACTGAGCACTGATGTAACTAACATCAGTTGTTTCTGTACAAAATCGTTCAATCGTCATTGTTATATCACAGGGGAAAGATTCAGTGGAGGAGATCAGAATCAAAATTAATAAGACCTTATTATCTTGCTAAATAATACTCGTTCTAACCATTTTTGGTCGGGGTAGCGAATCTTAGCAAACTATGGGCAAACACAGGTACACCCCTGTTCTCTCACCTTTCTGTCCAAAGACTGATGGAACGATCAGAAAAAGCGCAGGAGCAACGGGTTTATAAGCTTTCTAAGATCTCTATTTCGGGCTACTTTTGAGTTATTCCTAATTTAAAAACCCAAAAACATTTAGCTAGACTTGGGAATCGAACCCGACCCCAGGCTAAGCCGTCGTGCTAGCAGCCACGATGAATCAATAGAAGTATCTAATTAACCAGCTTAAAACTGAATGCCAGTGTGTATGTCACCAGGAGCGCATCAGCGGCGCGAAGCTCCTGCAGCGCGTGTCGGGCGTGCGGCCCGCGGTCATGTGGGTGTCGGCCTTCGTGTGGGACTGGCTGTGGCTGCTGCTGGTCTACCTCACTATTGTCATTACTCTCGCGTGCTTTCAAGAAAGCACTCTAGCTACGCCTTCTGAATTAGGTCAGTTAGCAACATATATTTAGATTGACGACACGGTTGGCGCTATGCCTGAGTAATCGATTGCTGCGCAGCGTGTCGCGGGTTTGAACCCGCACGAAGCAAATATTTGTATGATCTGCAAGTCGTTTTTCCGGGTCTGGGTGTTTGTGTATGTGAGTTTCTATGTTTGTAAACGCACCCACGATACAGTAAGAAATTCCTAGAGTGGGACAGCGTTTTAAGAGAAAAAAAAATTGGTTCTGAAATCAGAAGGGTTTTATTTAGTAATAAATGAATTTTATAAATCAATTGCAGGCAGAGTACTTCTAGTCTTAATGGTGTTCTCGGTAGCTACTATACCACTACACTACCTCGCATCATTCTATTTCGAAGCCGCCGCAACGGGTTTCTCGAAAATGTGCTTCATGAATATATTTACGGGTGAGTACATAAAATATTCAAAAGATACGTAACGGTAAAACATGAACAGCTTATTTGAATTTAGTTTACACAATAACATCAAGAAATCAATCTTGAAATTCATTCTTGTATTTTGGGAATGGCACAGACTTCACAAGCTGGATTAATTTTCAAGCAAATAATATACTCATTGTTTTTATTTCATCAGGTTGCATGCCATTTTTAATCACCGAATTATTGAGATTACCAGAAGTAGGCAGTCCGTTTTACGCTCATCTGTTCGACTGGGTTTTTTCTCCGTTGCCAATTTACTGCATCTGTAGAAGTTTCAGGTAATAATACATTTTGTTATTTTAGTGTTATATAAGTATAATGGTCATCCACATACTGGGATAAACGCTTTAAAAATTGGAAAACACGCAGTATACACAGCATGAATAAACTCACGCTGAATTACGGCTTAAAATGAAGTTAGTTGCTTTTTTGTCTGCACAAGTAGTAGTAAAAAGGTGGATAACGCCTGCGTGAAAAATCAGGGAAATATTTTGTAATAGTTCCGAAGTGATATATATCAGATAAAATATATATTAAATTGGACCGAGGCGCGAGGTATTTATAAGTTCCGCCTATTCCGATGTCTGGTTACAAACTACAACCCGTTTCACTGGCTGCTTCCTCCGTAGGGACATGAGCGTGTCGGCGTTCCAAGCGCTGGCGTGCGACGGACTGTGCGACCAGCTCCACATCAAGAACTGCACGCGCCTCACGATCTGCCAGCAACTCAACCTCTCCGTGTGTTGTAGTAAGTGAGTCTTGTGGGTGCGTGTCATGTACTGTAGTTTTTTCACAGGTAATTTTTCTTATGAGATGTGGCCATGTCTGGGTGTCCGAGTTACATAAGCCGTCCGAAGAGACCCTACAGACCTCTGACATGGCGTATATTGAATATGATATAAAGTCCAGGTTTCTTCACATTGTATTTCTTACTTTTTTAATGTTATAACAATGAAACTGTTGGTATCGCCGATAAATATTAATAGACCTTTAAAAAAAGAAAGTTTTGGTTTCGTAGAGTAATTTCTGCCTTCTCTAAACTAACCTGTAAACCGCGATGTGCTGATGGCGTTCGATATTGAAATTGGCTTTAAATAAGCTTTACGATAACCTTGTCTCACGCTTACTAGCTCATGTCAAAAGTACAGTAATTCGTCGACTATTTGTTCGTAGCGTTACGTATCAACCAATCGTGTCCCGACATCTATTGGTACGATTCCACCAAAACAGTGTGCGACACATTGTACGTACTAAGCTGGCATCTGGTTTAGCCTCTGTGGCCACCGTTAAGGCTGTGCGTATCTTTTGTTCGCGCACAGTGCGGTACATTTGTGCGTCAACATTTTCACTGAACTCAGTTTAGCAATGTGCACGCACAAATAACGAATCTCACTTGTCAACATTTTTTGTATGTTCGGGCACAATTTGTTCGTGTTTGCTTGAGTCAGTCAACCGCACAATGGCGCATGACGATGGAATCGCATATTTACAATAGCCCAAAATTCATCGTATGTTCAATGTAGCACTGTAAAGTTTAATAAATTTCCACAAAAAGGCCGTTTTTGTCACATTTGTCACACAAGTAGTCATACTTGTGTAGGTAATCCGCTAATACGTGGTTGGCGCCAATCAAAATATAAAGAAATGAACACAATAATTTGTAATGTTAAATATTAAAAATATTTATAAATGTCTATTTTTTCCTATGACCCAGTCGAAGGCGACCCCTACATGCAGTGGAGTGAGCCCGGCATCGGAAGATATTTATTTATGATGAGCGTCGTTGGAATACTGTCCTTCACCCTGCTGATGGTCAAAGAATACGAGCTTGTAAATAAGGTGTGTATGCTCAGTGAAAATCCACACCCTTCAAGTTTCCAATCACATACGTTAATTGACGTGGAAACACCTTTAAAAGTGTCTTCCCTTTTAGTTTACCAAACATTTCTTCAACGAGAAATACATCAATATCAATAAAATAACACCTAGTAAATATTGTAAGCGCAACGAATATTTTCGTTACCGTGTACGTCGCACTCTGGTAAAGCGCCTCTGTTCGACTATCTATATAAATAATTTGTAATGTTGTATGCAGGTATTCTACTCCACGAAGGAGCAGCCATCGCGGCCCCTGGCGGAGGAGGACAGTGACGTGGCGGCCGAGCGACGTGCCGTGCAGGCCTGGGACCGGCCGCGCGTGCAGCAGCACAGCCTCGTGTGCAGGGACCTCACCAAGTTCTTCGACAACTTCCTCGCTGTCAACAGACTAACGTTTGGTAAGTAAACGAGAAAGGGAGAAATGCCTATTATAAATTATGTAATATTAAAAAATATACACTTTTCTGAATCTGCAATTTATTTTAACCTATACGCTATGTGCGAAGTCGATGGTGGTACTATCAAATCGATCGCAAGGCGCGATATGATAGAAATGTGAACAATCTGGAGACACCCATGAGTCACGTACACTCGACAAAGTTGTATCATGACCCATTTTGTTGACACCGGAGCGATACCACTCAGTTCCTTATTGTGCCACTGCGGTCCGCACCGCCTGTACTGCCTGCACCACATAGCTCGCTCTTTTTTTCAAATTAACGTCAAAGTCCCCGTTTACTTTGCATCACAAAACCGAGTAATCTTGTGCTAGGACAGATAAGTAAAATTTTAACTTCTGAAACAAGTTTTTTTTTTCTTTTCCCAGCGGTGCACAAGGGCGAATGCTTCGGGCTGCTGGGCATCAACGGCGCAGGGAAAACGACCACGTTCCGCATGCTGACGGGTGACGTGCACATCTCCGCCGGCGACGCATACGTGCACGGACTGTCCATCAAGACGCGCCTGAGGGACGTACATGCGCTTATTGGTCAGTCAAGTATTAATATTCACTAGCTGTTGCCAGCCGCACCGCCAGCTGCAACTCGAAAATAATCTCCCGGGAACATGAGATCGGAATAAAATGTGTTAATCCAGGTTATAAACTATCTGTGTACCAAATTTCATCCAAATCAGTGTAGTACTTTATGCGTAAATGAGTAACAAACATCCATCCTCACAAACTTTCGCTTTCAGAGTTGAAGAGTTCTAAACTTTTGAATTAACGCTGGGGAGCTAATTTCACAAAAACTCCAACACAACATTAAATATTCACAGACTTGTTCATCGTATGGTCAGTACGACTGCGACCTTATAGTCTCAAACTAATTTCAGTTGCTTCCGAAATCAGATTCTATTTTACGCATAAAGCTTCAGCTTCAGCTTCGCAGCGAGCGACGAGCCGCTTGTTCCTCTTTACCAGCGCTTTGATTCCCCGTATCGAACGCCCGCTGTGTAACTAGATACATTACATCGGTCTGTACCCGGCTTATGACTTAGATTCCACTGCAACTTAAATATCTGATATCCTTTTCAGTCACAAAAAAAAAAAAAAAAACTAAACTTAAGTGACACAGAAATATAGTGTATATGACGTTACAGGCTACTGCCCGCAGTTCGACGCATTGTTCGACAATCTGACAGGTCGCGAGACGCTGCGTATCTTCTGCCTGCTGCGCGGCATCCCGGCCGCGGTCGGGAGTGCGCGCGCGCTACACCTCGCTACATCTCTCGGCTTCTTGAAACACTATGATAAAAAGGTCAGTTGTATTCATACTTGGGATAAGTTGATCCAGAAAAAAGAGTTATCGCAAAATAAAAACTCTCGCGTTAGATTACGTTGAAAAAAGTAAAGAATAATTTAAAAAAAAAAAAAGGAAATTGTACAGTATGTCCGCTTCTTGTTTTATTCTAAATTGGCCTCGAGTGAAGTCGGGCAGGTCGCTATAAGTTTCATATTTAATAATTGACGAGGCACTGCCATCATATATCTTTTTAAATAGTTCCCTCAGCGATTGGCGGTGAATTACTCTGTAAATGTAATATTTAAAAAACTTCAAATTAGATGCTTATCATAAAAATAATACATGTTTTAACTTTCTTCATTTTATTTCCTAGTCTGATTTAACACAGGTAAAACAAAATGTAATAATTCGGATTTTATTTTTACAGGTATATAAATGTAGTGGTGGAACTAAGAGAAAAATCAGTACAGCTGTTGCGTTACTAGGAGATTCCTCACTGGTGTTTCTTGATGAACCGACTACAGGTAAAGTATTTAAACAAACATACCAAAATGTAATGTGGTAATATCACGTAAACACAAAGCTAGCTAAACTTCGGCTCTGGAAAATGTCGAGTGCAAAAGCATCACTTATCTAAAATAAAACACATTTATTTTAACTAGGTATGGACCCAGCATCGAAGCGCCTGGTGTGGTCGTGCATCAGCGAGGCGGTGCTGTCCGGCCAGAGCGTGGTGCTGACGTCACACAGCATGGAGGAGTGCGAGGCGCTGTGCTCGCGACTCACCATCATGGTCAACGGACGCCTCTTCTGCCTCGGACCGCTGCAGCATTTGAAGAATAAATTCTCGCAAGGTAAGGCTTACGGCGTCGGCTACTCTCGAAATAGGAAAGAAACACGTGACGATACCACGCACATAACTATCATCTACTAAGCCACATTGTGATTCAAGTAGTTGAAATCCTCCTTCGCTTAAAGAGGATTCATCAAAAAAATCAACCGTAATGTCTATACAATGTGGCTGTTGTGCGTGCCAACCGAATATTGATCGCCCCGCGTCAACTGTTTTTGTGATGAGTATTATATATAAAATATTGCTTATATTGTAAATGTACGTGTGAATAAAAGAAAATTTAAAATTTTATAAACTTTCAGGTTACACCTTGATTGTCAAAAGCAAATCCGGCCCAGACAGAGATAACAACATGGCTAAACTAAGTAATTACGTTGCTGAAAAATTCAACGAGTCCAGACTAATGTGAGTACTGTTAAACCTAAGAAAAAGTCAATAGGTAAACGTATTTAAAAAATTGATGTTAAAATTTCTTTGCAGTGAATCATATATGGGAATAAGTACATATTACATCAAAGACACCGGATTACCCTGGTGGCGCCTTTTCGACGTAATGGAAACAGCCCGGAGGCAGTTCCCCATCGAAGATTACTCCGTCACACAAACTACGCTTGAACAGGTATTTTTACAATTTACGAGAGCACAAGGCAACGCTGAGGCTGATCCTTGAAATCGAACATTAACTTAAGTATCAGGGTTAACTACGGAGTAAATAAATATTAAATAAATAAATCGAATTACTAGAAGCTTAATCGAAGGTAAACGCTTCTTCGATCATAGTTGTTTCTGTAAAACATAATACAATTATGTTGTTTGGTATTAGTGTCTGACAGTTATAACTGAACACATAACTATTGATAAATAATACTTACTATACTTAAGTGTACATTTCTACTTAACAAGTTGTTCTCGTTTGATAATTATGAAGTCGGTAACAGGAAACGATCTGAACGGTCCAAAATCCAAAGATTTATTAAGATATGTGAGACTCAATTAAGTACTTAACAATAAATAGTTCTTTGCGTAGTGTAAAACCAACACAACCATTTTGAATGTTCAAGATTTTACATGTAAAAATTAACTTATAAATAAATATTAAGGTATAGATAGTGTATTGTAACTTTATCGTTAAATGTTGTTGTTAATGTGTTTGACTGTGTATCCAGTACATACAAATTAAATGTAAATGCAACAGTTCTGCTAGGAACAATTTTCAGAAACCTCTACAGTTAAAAATTTCCGATGCGTCACATATTATTATGCTTTTGAATATCCTTTAAAGCACGCTCCTGATATTATATAATCAATCGGAAAACATTGTACTTATTGTCTCGTTATCAAATTCAAAATAAATCGCTATGTCGTTTGTCTCACCTCGCATTTAGTTAGTACATTATTGTTTTTCTGATCTTTTTTGAAACAAATCTCAATACCTATTAAGTTACTAAAACAACAGTACAGTATTTATTTTCAATTTATTTTATTCCATTTATATAATAAATGGTGCAGATAGATCTGAAGTGATCTGCACATTCACAAATACAATCTCAAGATGTATGACATCATCACTGTATTTACTGTTAATGTTTGTTTTTTTTTAGTTGATATCGAATATCTTATAACTTAGACTATTTCAAAATGTATCTTATACGAAAATGCAGTATTTTACATAACGTGCTTATTTTAGTGATATATTTAAATGGTGCTTGTTCTTTTAGGGGAAGAGGTCGTGTATGTATGAGAACAATAGAATGTCCGTTTAATTTGATCGCCCGTACAGCTGTTCTTGCTCAATAATGAACTATAAACATATTTTGGACAGATGAATAGAAAAAAATAACGATTTTAAATGTCATAGTACTCCATAGAATACAGCAATTTAATATAGCTGACAAATTGTGGATGTACTATCTCTCTTTCGAAGTCGTCAAAAAGTACAAGTAGGATGTTATGCTGTCATACTACAAAGTTATGAAGCTTAACTTCTAAATTTTTTTGTAACACGACCTAAAATTACGTAATTTATTATGACTATTTATGTACCTTTATTTTATAACTTAATTCCTACAACACTTAATACCAAAGGAATTTTGATCTTATACATGAATATTAAAACTATGTAACATCTTGCCTTTATCTTAATTTACCATACTAACAAAACGTACTATTATGTTTTTATGTACGTGAACTTACGGTGATATACAGGTGAAAAAGGCCGTCGAGCCATAAGAACGCGTACTCGCGCGTCTATCTTCCACCAAATCAATGCATACAAGATATTACTCAGAAAGAAAAGAAAGAAAGAAAAAACGTTAATTGGCAAACACCACAAGTGCACACAGTATTATAGAGAAACTAAGAAATAGAACTTAAAACTAAACAATTTTTAAAGTAATCTAAGCCAAACAAGAATACAGGCATACACTGTGAGGTGACTCGCTCTGCGGTCTACGCACACGCGCACTCTTATTAATTTGAAGTGTCATCCCATGGACGTTATGATAGCTACATAACCACATTGTTTAGGGCATAGATTTATAATAGTTAGATCGGTGATACGAGAGAGATATAATATAGGTAATCGTGAGTTAGAGCGAGACAGATAGCCGCGACCATTCGCGTACACGCTAGCGGCCTGTATCGGCCCGACGTCAGTTGTGTACGAAACAAATCCCGCTTATTTTAAATATTCTCGCGTTTTAAATTGGAAATTTGCGATTTAATAGACGTAAATAGTTATGGTTACGTGTGCAGTACCCGGTTGTAATTCTTCGAAGAAAGAAAATCCACAGAATTATTCATTTCACATGTAAGTACAACTGAAAGATTTCATTCTCAAAATGCTCTGTTTATGAACTCTGAAAAAGAAATTATGCACAAATCAATAGATCATAATATCGCTTTTTATTATATTCATGTTCTGAATGCATACGAATTGAATTCAGCGAAATATCAAATACGTGAATTTCTTGTTACTTCTAACCTCAATTCATAGTGATTGACATAATATCGAAAACCACATTTCGATATGTAACTTGACTGGCAAAGATGCTGTACATAGAGCCTTATTAGTTCTTATTGCTCGACTTAAAAAAAATATTGTTATTATCCTTTAGCGATAAATAAGTTACGTAATATTACATTGTTATAAATAACGTTAAATAAATTAAATTATGGTGTAACATAATTTTTTTCAGATTTCCTAAAAATAATGATGTTCGACAAAAATGGCTTAAAATGATAAATAGAGAAGATTGGGTTCCCCATAAATACTCAACTATATGCAGTAGACACTTCGAACAAAAATGTTTTTCTCATAGAGGCTCTCAAAGAGTGAAGCTGCGCGCTGGTTCAATACCTACATTATCCATGCCTGTAAGTTATTTCCTAATACAAATATGTATTATTTTTTACAGCTATACATAAATGGTAATATGTGCATTTTGGGTGTGTATTCGCTACTGTGTGGATGATGAGAATCCCGCGGGATGAATCTTGGAGGATGGTAGATAACTGATAATTCAATCTGAACGAGTTTTCCGTAAATGCATTAGTGGAAAAAATATGGATCAATTCGAGTTTCACAAGGTGGTAAACGATTGCCTTGTGACATGTAAAAACTTTTTTAAAGTACTTGACAGTCATATGTATGATTCGCCAGTATTATTTAACCATAAACACTTGCTCATAAAAGCAATAATTGAAATATATTTGACAATCAGAATAAAGTACGAAGCTAAATTGGAAAATACATCGAAAGAAAGTTTGCGACATTTTTATAACAAATTAGTTCTGTTTGGTGGCAAATAAAAGTCAAATTCATTTTATATATGTGGTTTTATTTTTTCTCTGCGTTATCAGCACTAGGTACAGAAGATACCTCACGTAATTTTTTATCGATATTTACAGTTTAGAGAACTGCATGCGCATCACTATTGTTCTTGCTCACATTCACGTTATACGCACACTAGTGTAATTTCATTTCGGTCTCGCCTGACTGAATCTATTGCCAATCTAACTATTATAAATCTATGGTTTAGGGTAACTACACACATAGACGCAACGTGACGCGACGACATAAAAAAAAAAAACGACGGGTTGCACTCTGGGAGTGCCGGCAGAAGTGAAAACTTGAATAGTAATTGCTGGAAATATCTTGTGAACAGATTTTAGTAAAACTCGCAAAAATGGTTGACTTTTTATTTCAATAATTTTCCAATGTGACGTACATCTTTTATAAACAATGTTACCTAGCAACGAATGTATCCAGCATACAAACTTCTTTAAAAGTAATAAAGTCACACGAACATTCACGCAAGCGCCCTGCGCCGTCCTACGCTTTTTCGGTCAGGGTCACGTGTCCTGACGCGAGTTTAAGATTTTATACCCATTACAGAAAAGTGCTCAACGCCGCTAAAGAAGTTTTCACTTCAAAAAAGTTTTCTTGAGATTTTGAGTCTTTGTTAAAATGTGCGCTTAACACCGCGATGCGTCAGTTCATCGGTGAAATGTGTATCTTTTCGTGTAGTAAATATGGTTCGATTTTGAGTCGCTCTATTGAAATGTGAACGCAGCGACGCATCTCTGTGTGACAAGATCTTACTTTATTACGTGACACTTTCTTTCTGTAGTGATTGATGTTATAAATAAGATTGTTACCATCCCATATGTGACATATTGCAGTGTGTGTTTACTTAGGTAAACAACAATCAAAATATCTTGTAAGATATGCTCTCTTAATTAATGCCAGACTTTGTTTTAATTACTGTAAATATGGCAACACTGATATTACTTTTGTTGTCTATGTAGAGAGCAACACAATTGCTAATATTTATTAAGATCTACATTGTACAATGTGTGAATTTGTGTGATATAATTTGTGATTTATTGTTATTTTATTGTGTTATTGCCAATACTGCCGTACTAACAATAACCACCTTAACTGTAATTTTTCTGCATTTATTAATAACTTTAGTAAAACTTAAAATAAAAACTGGCCAAGTGCACGTCGAACCACGCACAATGAAGGTTTCCATAATTGTAAATAAATTTACCCTAAATACAAACATATGATTATGGTTGAAACAGCTGTTGCCAGCGGTATCGCCCGCTACAACTCGAAAATTATCCCATAAGAACATAAAATCGGGATAAAAACTATTCTGTGTGTTAATCCAGGTTACCATAAACTATCTGCGTCCCAAATTTCATCCAAATCTGTTGAAGGTGTACAAAATGAACCACAAAGCGAACTACAAATATGAGTTTGTAATGTTTCTTTCTGTGATATAGTAATGAAGTATCAAATTACGGACTTATCCCTTTATTCGTACTGTAAGTTCTCGCTTCTGGCCAAATTTCATGAGTCTAGTTCAACGAAAAAGTACCCTAAAGGTTTGATTACATATGTGTGTCAAAATATGCGCCAAAACAAAGCATAAACAGTCGTATCTTAGATGTTTGATTTTCTGTGTCTTCAAGGGTACCTCCACGCTTTCTTAAGAAAGACTCTTGACAAACGGACAACAAAATGATCCCACAATGGTTCCGTTTTTTTCTTTTGAGGCACAGAACCCTAAAAAAGATAAACTGTTTAATAGTCCAATCATTCTATCTTATAAAATCGAAAGAGTTTTACGTATACGAATAATTGGTTAATTACAACAAGAAGGAAACAAAATTCATTAAGCGTGGTTTTCTCGATTTCGCTGTTGATGCAGATAAGGTAGTTATAGTTAGAAGGGCAGAATAGCAGAATATATATATTTAAGAATATGCGCCATGCTACTGATATAGCTAATGCCATTATAAAATCAAGGCTAGTTTACATTTTATTTAGTTATAGCAAATGTGTTTGAAAATAAGCACCTAGTATGATTAAGCTTTATGCTGAATTCAGGGGCATATTTTAAAGGCTACTTAATTAACTATTACGCTTCATCAGTATATATTAATTAACTACTTATAATTTATTCAACATTCTGGCTTTAAAGTATTCCTGTACCTCTTGATGTTTTGAATATTATAGTCATAAGGACGGTGTTTGTATGTGTAGTGTTTATAGACAATTTTTAATAAAAACTAAGGATATTTTATCACGATTGGTTTCATTTTACTTTGCGTTATTATCACCCTTATGCGAGCAATCACTTAAAAAGTTTTATAATATTTTTTTTAAAGTCAGCTACAGAAAAATCTAAATTAAGTCTTATAGTTTTGCCACTGTATACATTCGTTAAGTAAAACGGCAGCAACTTTGAATCGGGTTTTCAACACTATGCTATTTTCAATGTGTCTGTATACAAAAGTCACGTAGTATACAGACAAAAAGTGCACGCATACTGTATAAAAGGTGTTAAAAAAATAACTGCAAGAAACTTGAGGAGTTGTTTGGAATCACAAATGAAAAACAATCAGGAATTTTTTTTTAATCTAAATAACGATCCGTTTCAAAGATGTGTAATATTTTCACTGCGCACAAAATTATTGAATATGGGCACTGTACACCGTGTAGGGAGGCGCCTCAGTCGCCGATTCACCCTTACGACAGTGCAAATTCGTAGACAGCTGATTCTAACTTTCCCGTCACATTTTGCAGACTTTGGACTGGCAATTAATCGAATTACTTATTTAATTGGCCTTAATAATGAATTACTGCTTTTAAATTAAGTAAGTTCGATAAGTTGGTACCAATGTTTAAAAAATTCAAAAATTAATCAACCTATTTTCAATCATTTAAATCTTTTTAAAAGAAGTCTTAATTCCTACCTTATTTAAAAAAGGTGCTGAAAATGTTCAGTTTGTCCAATGCACAAGTGAGCGCGACGTAATTCATTCGATTGTCTGTCACTTTTAACTCGCACTCGATCTTCAATGTCACCGGGTAACCGTGGCATCTGCTCGACGAGGATGAAACTGGCCATAGTCTAGTAAGCGTTGGTAGACCCCCAGGATGGTTAGGATAGCGGGCACTCGTGGTTGGTCACCATAATAGTTCATAGTACCGATTACGGGCCGTGGCTAAAATCACATTAATGAAAAAAAAAACTATTTAGTGCGTCGTGTCTGCTGTTGCTCCTGACGCTAGAATGTTTGAAGAATTCCCTTATTGGATCCCTTATATTGAACATTTTCATATATATGTACTTTTTATATTATTCAAATACAAAAACTCGCAAAATGCTTGAAATTGCTGATCATCTTAAATATTCTTGAGTTCACATTCGTGTTCCACGATATCGCAGTGCAGTTACGGCGTAGAACGTTATGTGTTACGCGCTACGCGAAGGGCGTAAATAAAGGCACGCATTGGCTCAAGTCTTTCGACGCTACTGTGGTGGTAACAGATACGTCTCCGAGAGATTTTAGCATTGCATAAAATATTTTTGGTATGACCTGCCTCTTTCTTTTCGAGGAATGTGAATCTCGGCTCTGTTTTTATTATAAAAATTGAGCTTTGCCACCAATAATGAAGTAATAGTTGTATAGGGACACAAAAAAAGTTTCCAGGATAATAAAACACCATTGATTAGTTTGTATTATTGTGTTTTTTAATTTATTATATGTTTGGTGTAACGATAGTTTCAGCTGTAATAAATAAAAATTGCTTAAGAATTATTATTGTGTCAATGAAAATTAATGAGATTTAGTAAAACGAAAAAACTGCACATATCCGGTTGGGAAACGCACCGAAATTAAATTTGATATAATATTGAAAATAATTATACAAAGTAATTCTTTTGGTAACTATACTTTTTAAATTGTCAGTTGACAGATGAAAACCATAGACACTCACCTTCTTAGTTGGACCGCATTATATTTATTGTCTATACATTCTATTATTAGATACTATAACATGATGCCTTTTGGCGAATTTTATAAACAACTATAACATGATGTTTCACTGTTCTAAAGGTATCTAATATTTTAATCACGATATAGATAGTAATACTATTGAAAACCTAAATAAATGTCTTGAATGTCTGAATTTTTTTCAGGGCTGTCTATTAAAGTAAAAGTATAAAAAAACATACAAAAACGTTATTATCTGAGTCATCCCCTTTTTACCCATTACTTGAACCATTTTCCTATCGCTAATTACAACAATAAGCGATATAAAAATTGTTCCAAATTGAATTTTTATGGAAAATTATTCATATATACTACCTATCTAAAAATAATTACGCAAAGAAACCGCGTTGAGAACCAAACACGAACGCTATGGATCCACTTTATTTTTGTGTGCGTGAGCCGTATGTGTCTGCGTTCCGCGAATTTAATCGGAAGTAGAAGTCGTACCATAGTAAGGTGTCAAAGGTGAGTAAGGCCATTTTTTTGTCTCACGTGGTCCAATATAACACAATATTTACTAACAATATCTACATTCCAAATTCAAATCACATTTAGTCCCAAGGGAATAAAAAGCTATTTTAGTCCCCATCTTGAAGATTAAACTAACTCTTACAATAAATAGATTTTTTAGATTTTTTTTTGGGAAAGAACATTAGAACCCAATTTATAAATAACTACTCGACTACCGACAATGTATTCTGTTAAGTAAGGTTATAGCTAATTTTTTTTACATGAATTACGATGGTGTATATTTTTAGATATTTTTAATGGAGTTCTTTACTGTTTTATCACGCATGTAGGTATTCGCATGAATAATTAAATAACCCTTAATCTAATGAAAATTTAGTTGTGTCATAGTATGTACATATCATACAATTAAATGCTAAATAAAGCTTTTTGTTATTAAAGTACAAAATATATTTTTGGTTCAATCACATGAGTAATTAAATAATACAATATAAATAGGTTCATTATTTACGTCTAATAAAATAATAAAAAAGGCGCGTGCGAAGCGCTTGAGCATGTGTCACAAATAAATAAATTTATTATAAACCTTAATATAAGATAAATAAATATGTGGACGCCATTTCTTTTAGCTTTTGCTATATGGTAGATTCTTCAATAACTGTAAATATTTAAAAACATTCTTTGATCCATTAGCTTTTATCTTCAAAATGAATTAAGTCATGGAATGTCGCTAAAATTAAAACTAAAATTACGTTATGGGTATTTTACCTACAAAATAGGCACACTTATGTTCAAAGTTCAATTCCCTCAAGTAGGTACCTACCAACAATTCAAAATATTTCTTTAGCATCAATCATTTTTCCATACTTAAAATAAGTATTAAAAAAATACACTACTTATATCTTTTCAATGTCATATCATCAGAATTTGGATGACATCAAATCAGTCAGGTACAAGCAAGAGAGTTCTTCCCCGACAAAATATTTACCGAGATTAGCAATGTTCTATCTACACTAGGTACTAATAAAATATTCGTTATAGTGGGGGACCTAGTCGCTGGTATTTTGTGAACTGCAGGAATATTTGTTCTAGGGTTGTTTGTGAGATGCTGTAGTCTTCGATCTCCAAGTCCCGTTTGGCGCGCTCCATAATGCCGAACATGCGTGACCACGCCACGCTGCAGTCTGGAAGGTAGTACGTCAGGAGGCCGTCATACTCTTCCCTGGAAAAAGACAATGAAATTGAAAAACAATCGTAAACATGGTATTCTGGCATCCATCCAAAATCAGGGTTTTTATTGAAAAGTCATAGTAGTAACTCGTACGCTTCCATAATGCTTTGTGTCTAATCGGGGGATCCTACCTTAGGACTTTTAGTCTGCAGTTTTCGATTCAGAAAAAGAGGACATTCTTCGTGTAAACTATGAAGTAGTCAAAGATCTCATTAGTTCATAATAGATAGCGATGATTATAAAAAGAAAGACCTTGATACTTACATTATCCGTGGATTCACAAAATTATTATTAACGTATTCTTTGACAATATCAGTGACACTGCATGAACTTCGTATCGAAGCTGTGTCGCCGTCTGCGCGATCTCTGTCCTCCAGTTTCATTTTTATTATTAAAGTGAAACCTGAAACAAAATCATATGCACATTTTTATTGTCTTTAAATTAATAGTTCCTACCTACGAGTATCTACATTAAAATGCCTGTGATGCAAGTGCGAAGGCAACTGTGTACCAGAAATAAAACGACGGATAGCCATGACCACAGATTACATGTCATGACTAAAGATGTTATGACACGCCTCCAGAAGTATCTGGAAAAATTGCTCTACCTGTAAAGGATTCGTTTATTTGGTTGAACGCGCTTAAAAAAATTGAATCTTTTTTGTGTTGGATATTCAATTTATCGAAGTACGCAATAAGCTATAAACATCACACTACGACTAATATAACCCGAGCAGCGGGGTTGGGTCACCTGTTAGGTCAGAGCATAGTTTTCCCGATTTTCCTCTATGAAGTTGAAACGTCGAAAACAAGCAAGAGAATACAATGGACAACCAAACGCTAGACACATGTGTGCGTTTGGTTGTCCATTGTATTCGGTGCATCCGCCTCCAGCACCACATTTTGAATGCAAATATCCTCAGTCTTTCTCTCATTCCTTTCCCAACTCGATATAAAGATTCCAATATACCTACCTACAGTATATTTTGACCTATTTCGGCCACATAACGCGACGGACGGAGAGTAAACAACTTTGAAAAACAGGTTATTGTTTGAAAAACCGAAGGAAAAAGAGCACGAAACCATGATTTTCGGCTCACATGCAAAAATACACAATAGGGTAGGTATTTGACTTAAAAAATCTATTTAGTCCGTCGGATTATCAAAAAATATTTGAAACGTTTTTTTCATTTGTTAGATCAACCAAAATTGACGAAGATTCCCTTCCCTTTTAAAATTGCCAATACGTCATAACAAGTACAGTTTTTGCTTGCGTCTGACGTCACAAGACTCCACTCTCGAATTTTGATGAGTTATATAATAATATTATAAAAATGCATGTACCTAAATATGCATTGTTTTAACTTTCATTACTTTTCAAAACTAGCTGACGGACTAATTAAATGTTGAATTTATTTATGGTGTCAACATGCCTTTAGGTAAAATAAATAAGTCGTAGATATTTTTACACGTGAGCGATTAAGCATATAAGTCCGTCACGCGACTCTACGACGTAAGTATAAATTAATGTATGAACAAGAACAGCTTAATGATAACGATAGAAGATAAATACCATTAATCAAAGATTAAGAATCACATGCTAAAGATTAATTAATATAACTATAATTATGTAAAAATATATGACATAACAATATAACAACAACAAACTTTAAAAACTAGCGCCTTTAAAAAAACAAACTCTTGCCGTTTTTAGATCATCATCATCATCAGCCTTCAATGTTCCCACTGTTGGGACACAGGCCCCTCTCTGTGAGAGAAAGTGGGCCATAATCTCCTTCGAATTTGATGGTTCTAGGACATGCCGGTTTCCTTACGATGTTTTCCTTCACCGTTTTGAACGCAGTGATGATGAAATAAATTACACAAAGTAATGCGCCAGGCTGGGTTCGAACCCTACAACTCGTAAGTCGGAGCCGATACCACTGGGCCACCACTGCTCGATTTTAGATCACGAATCTTAAACAGCTTTTGTCACTGGTGATGATAAAAGAGAAACAGAAACTTCTTTAGAGAATGTCTCAGCAGATAGGTATTAAGTACTCTATACGACTACTTAGACGATAAAACTTGTAAATACCTTGAGAAAACTTATTCTTGAGGTGCTGTGGCGTGCCGAGACACTGGAAGCGTCCATTGACCATGATGGTGAGTCGCGAGCACAGCGCCTCGCACTCCTCCATGCTGTGTGACGTCAGCACCACGCCGCGCCCGGCACGTTGCACGCCACGCGTCGCACGCCACACCTGCTCAAACATACAAACTTTCAAGTCCTTTTTTTCCGAAAAAAAAGTCAGACAGTTTTTTTTTTAATAAGACATTTCTGAAATATTTTGTCGTGTTTGGAGTTAAAATCATCAGTCCAGTGGTCGCGACTGCTGAGCAAACTCGGTTCGATTCCTAGATCGGGCAAAGTGTAATTTTTCCATAAGGAATTCTTCAGTAGCAACGGAGTCTGGATTTGTGACCGGTTGATGTCAATAGGGTCGTCCCTATTACATGAGACATTAGTTTTTCAATGTAAGAATTCAAATTGAGAAAGTATTTGGCTCTACTAGCTGCTTTTGCAGCTTTTAATTTTCGAACCAGAACTTCAGCATTTGATGTATTATTTATATATATTACTAGCTGTACCCTGCCCCACTCCGCTGTGGCACAAAAAACGGTTTAAAAAAAAAAACAAGAAGTAGATAAAAACAATCCTTGATGCGGATTATATATCGTGCTAAAATTTCAGCTCAATCGGTGCAGAACTTTTTGAGTTTTTAAAGCATACACAAACCATTTTTATATATATAGATTGATATTTTTTTTACTTCAAAAAGGAGTAGTTTTTCAATTCGGCCGGTATTGTTTTAGGTAACACTGTCCCACACTAGGAATTTCTCCTGAATAGAAACACACAGTATACAAAAATACCCAGACTCGGATCAATTACTTGTAGGTCATACAAATATTTGTTCCCTGCAGGGATCGAACTCGCGACACGCTGCACAGCAGTCGAACGCTCAGCCACTGGGCCTACCGTGCCGACAATCTGAACAACAATACTGCAGTAGATACTTACATGTCTTTTAGCGGCGGGGTCGACGCCGGTCGTAGGCTCATCGACGAACACCAGTCGCGTTCGTCCCATGAATGCTATGGCCGTGTTGAGCTTACGTTTTGTGCCGCCTGAGTACTCCTGCACCTGAGAAGGAGTAAAAAGAAGAAGTATTATTGTCTGGATACGGCACAATGGTGACTATAATAAAATTCCATGTAGTAAAGTTAAGTAATATTCGATCAAATCTCTAGCAGGAACAGCAATCCAATAAAGACCTTGTTATACGAATCTAAAATACGGTAATTTTTTCAGACTCGAAGCTGCCAGGTACTGACAAATCTGACAAAATTACCAATATTATTGCAACAAGAATACGATCCTATGTAAGATTATTAGATAATTAACGCTGACAAGAGTAGTGTAACGCGATGACTATTAATTTCGTAGGCAATAAATAGGTAAGTGATTAATTAATTAAACATTAAAAAAAACCTTTTTGTCAAGATGTTTGGAGAAGCCGAGCGCATTAGCGAGCGTGTCAGCTGTGGGCACAGCGGTGCGCATGCGCAGCCCGCGCATCATCGCGAACATGTGGAGTGTCTCGCGTCCCGTCAGCTCACCGAACAACGCGTCAAATTGTGGACAGTAGCCTGCGATATGCCAAAGTAAACATAAAATTTAGTAGGTTTCGGAGGTATACAAATTTCATTGAAAAAAACAAGCGAGAAAATGGATACCGAGTCACTCAGTTATCTACTTACCAATATTTTCGTGCACCTTGTCGAGATTCTTCTGTACTGAGTGTCCACTTACGAACGCCTCGCCACTAGAGATAGACTCGTCGCCCATCAGCATCTTGAAGGTGGTAGTCTTGCCGGCGCCATTCACACCCAATAAACCGAAGCATTCACCGTCGCCAACACCTTAAAAAGGAGGTTTAGTTTAACGAAATATTGTGCTGGCTGATCTTGCTCTCCAATATACACGCCGGAGCTATCTTCACTCATTTACTGCTGCAGTTACCAAAGGGCTGAAGCACTAAGTCAGTAAGGTATATCGACCAATGCAAATACCTAGTGGTCTACCTAGATGGTAATGTGTCTTCCATTTTACAAATATTATAAGCACTTACTAAATGAGACTTGGTCTACAGCGAGATGTTTCCCGTAGTACTTGGCGAGGTCGGTGGCCAGCAGCGCGTGGCCGGCGCGTGCGGCGGGCGGCACCAGCCGCGCGCGCGCTGCCTCACACCGCACGTCTTCGTCTAACGAGCTCTCGTCTATTGGAGGCGGAGTCTTTTTCCACGTAAACAGCTATGGTAAAAAGACCACAAGTTAATTAACTAAAGAAGAAGTAATCCGCTAAAAAATATAAAGAGATAGAAGAGTCTTAAAGCCAGAGTAGTTCCAGTCATGGTAAGCCACCTGGTTCTTGAATAATCTATGGCCTCCTTGTGATATATTGCGGGGTCATGTAGCAATCAGGTGATGAAGGTACCGATCGCAGGCTACCTACGAATTAAATTATGACTATGCCTCAATAGAACCAGTCACTGACGACTAAAAAAAAGTAGACAGCAGCACTAGAAAATAAAAATACTAAGTTCTTATATGAAAATCCAAATATTACCTTCTGTAGCAGTCTGTACTCAATAATCATAAGAATAGCCCAGAAGAATATGCAGGAGGCGCACATACAGATTAAATAACGTAGGATACCGGGAGTCTCCCAATGAAAGAATGGGTCTTCTTTTTCTGCAAACAAAAACATGAATCAATTTTAAAACACTGAAACTTTTAATAACTTCAGGCCATTACGGAGCAAATAACAGCACTTACGGCAACAACTCTCAGACAACCGAAGGCACATGTTTTCCATGGTGCATTCAAGGTTGGGATACACAGCCTGCAAGTAGTCGCAGCTTTGCAGGCAGGTGTACTCGAGCAAGCCGATCTGATTCAAATACCTAAACAATAAACACATTTCATGTTGCAATCAACTAAGTAGGTAGTGGTATCAATGAACTTGTATTTCGGAGGGCGGTTGCGATAGTACGAAATGCCATGCTCTTCTACGCCAAATAAGACTTAAGAAATAAAACTTCTTACGTACTTTAAAGATTAAGGCTGTATCCCAATAAAAACGAGCGTCTCCCGCAGAATACGAACGTGTATTCGTAAGATCTATGTATTATTGTATGCTAGTGGTTGAAGTGGTTACAAAAAGAGATGGCTACCTGACTCCAGTAACGAGGCTGTACAGCGGGAAGAACTGCAGTACGTTGTCAAGAATATGCGCGACATTCTGCGTGTCCAGCATTGGGTTTGATAACGCCTCCACCACCTGCGCGCCCATCATTCCTGTCATATAGGATGGATATAGCTATAAAACTGAGACTAATGATGAAAAACAATTCAGAATGCTATAAGTTATCATTTCGCAGCAACTGGTTCATGAATGATTGCTCTTTCGGAGGAATTAGTAAAAGTTAATCTATTTGAGTTTCATCAATGGTGGAACTATTCCTACGTAAGTAATCATCACATAGAGTCTGGTATCTGGGTAGATACACCGCTTCACTGAAAGCAATTCAATGATGTAGATGCCACGTACATTGAGGGTTTCATTATCATAATTAATATTCTATTCATTTCCTTACCGAATATTACGTTTACGAAATAGTATCCAACGAAGCCAACAGACGGTCCCTTGAACAATAGTGACATGAGGTATGTGAACGGCAACATCGCAGCGCCGTATAGCATGACGACCAAATACATTCGACCTGAAGCAAAACATACCAACTGTTAAGTAATATCTGCCACGGTCTTGTAGTAGGCCCATAATGTCACGAAACTGTAAACATTTGAATGAACAGAAGATTTAGAAGAAGACTAAAACAGTGAACACTGTGTACCTTTTTAAAAACACAATTATTGTTTTTTTTTTTTGTTTAAGTTATTGTTCTTTTTAAATAGTGTTAGTTTAGACTTTCTGGGTATATTGCTGTCATATTTATTTCAAATTCATGTTATCGAAAACATTTTTAAAAGAGTACTTAGGCAAGAAACTCTTTACTTTGAGAGTTTCTTGCCCATTCTTGTGCTTATGAAACTATCCTTGCGAATGCGCGTAGAATCAATCCCATTTCCATTCACACACAAATTAAATTTAAATATTCGACATTCAAAATTGCCTCTTCGATGACCTAATTGAAATAAATGTTTTTGAGTTTGAGTAAAATGTAGAATTTGTACCTAATTCTGTGAAAGTGGACAAGCCGATGACTTGGAAGGCGGCGCAAGAGACGATCATAGACAAGCAGGTGATGAGGAACCACGTCCAGTTGAAGACGGCGGCGCCGCCCCAGAGCACGGCCGGCTGAACGCCTGCTGCATTCTGAAGTAACTTCGCTCCAGACATGCGTTCCTATAATCATCAATATATTAGTAGGTAAGCAGTTAATGCATCAAATACCGAGTCCGTGATACAAAACTTCATTATCATTAGAAACACTCGCCGCCTATTTTCCGACTACAATATTATGGGCGGACAGTCGTCTTTAGCTTCTAGTCGGTACATCTATAAACACAATGACTTACTTTAATGTAAAACATGATGAATACAGCGCTAACGATGCTTACGCTGCTGGCAATACCCGAAGACAGTTGCATGGACAACATCGTTACCATCGTCTGCAGGTCGCTCTGAAAAAAAAATGTATTATTTATTGTAATATTTTGTACTTAACTTTTTAAGTAGGTATTCGGAAGAATCAGAAAAAAAAAACGAAATACCTACACAAAACAAAAAAAACTAGATACTGAGATTAGATATTAGAAATTTACCTGATCCGTATACGTGGCCTCTAAAGGATGATTGTATACTTTGAGGACGGCAGTAGAGTTTCTTGTTCTAAGAATAGCTGCGTGGATGGCGGCAAGGGATGTGGCAACGTCGTGGTATCCGAAGTTACTGAACCAGGCTGTCGCAAAGTTGTCGTCAAACGTGGAACCAATTAACATCTGGTGACGCAGTGTGCGCATCGCTGTTGCGGTTTCTTGCGACTAAGTAATCAACAGAATTTAATTAAAACACACTAGAACAATAAAAAATATGTGAACGCTAAGATAGCAAGGATGTACTCTCTAAGTCTACGAAAATACACGACTAGTCGTAAGTAGCTCAAAACATTTAAATGAACCTTGCTCCTGAATATTTTCGGATTTTTGATATTTAAAAAGAAATAAGCAGTTGGGGGTAAATTACGGGCTTCGTTCTTAGCGAGCACCTATACGTCCTATGCTATTTTGTATAAGAAATCTCATCGCTGGACTGTAGAATGTGCTCTTCGACGAGACGGCTTTGATCGTCAAATCAGGCTGTGCGAGCGCTCACCGTTCGCAATGGACGATTGGATAATGTCGCTGTCAGTAGCTTAGTGCAAAGCAAACTTTAGTCCCAAGGTGGTGTGAGCGTGTGGCGGGACTCACGAATTACCGTGACTTCGGTACGTAAAGGGCTATTGAAGGACACCGTGGATTTTAGTCAGTACGAGTCTGACAGTCCCTCCCGCTCTGCCCTGGGTGGGAGGACTCATGTGATGATTTTAAAACGTAAAAAAAGGGTGGTGTGCGCGCTGTGGCCGCGCTGTCACAAGGCTATGGTTATAGAGAATAGCACTGCCGGTACGGAACTATGAGTGCACGAGTCCAATTCGTATCCGAATGCTTTTTTAAAACATGCACGTCTCAGGATATTTAGGATAATGTTACTCACATAATTTATGACATGAGGAAAATATATGACAACTAAGCATAGCTTTTTTTTAGCGTGGTAAAATCATCAAATGAGTCCTCTCACCCACCGTAGAGCGGGAGTGACTGTCAGACTCGTACTAACTAAAATACAAGGTGTACTTCAATAGCCCTTAAGTTCCGGGGGTCACGGTAATAACGAAGCATTGCTTTCACATAATTACTTATTTTATCTGTCGTTAATTTCGTTTATATCTTAAAATCACAATATGTATTAAATTATATTTTATAATAAGTTTGTGATTGCAATTGACTTACTCTGTTTAGATAATATGTTTCGACAGGTTCATTGCCAATGTCAGTAAGCAGCATGTTGGCAGCATCAGGATCTGTAAACAGCTGGTTATACGCCGTCGCCGCGAGAGCCCCCAGGGATGCTGTGAAGGTGCCGTTGTAACTTAACACGGTTTCTGTGTTTCCATACCTGGAAGAAATAATTGTTATTTATTTAATCATATTAGATTTTTTTAAACGTTGGCCTACACTATGAACATCTCCTTTATCCTGGATGAGTTTACAAACATTTAAGGCTTTGTCCCCATTAGGCAAACTGGTAACAGCCGACTGAGTTTGCGGCGTATCGGTTTAGTACGCCCTTCCATATACCTATTTGAAATGGACTGTCCACGGTTACTAGTTTTGCGCTCATTGTTGGAGGAGACACATTTTACCCCTTTGGAAGTGTACGAGTATATCTTTGAAACGCTTGACTCTAAAAATTTTCTTCTCATTCCAATTTTTAAAGACCTATCGTGGAAGACACCTACGGCATCGGACCGGCGAGGGTAGGCGAGAGCGTGCATATCGTAGCGTGATATTGAAAGAACACCGTGGATTTTAGTCAGTACGACTCTGACAGTAACTCCCGTCCTACCCTGGACGGGAGGACTCTTTGTTGACTTCACCACAAAAAAATAACAGACGTAGACCTCCTAGAGGACTGATGTTTTTCTTTTTCAGTCGACATTACGAATCTATAACAAGGTCCCCGTTTTTTGCTATTCTGCTACGGTAACCAAAAACGTATAAATAAGTAGTATTTTTTCTTACCCTTCAGTTAGCATCAAGAGTCTGGCGCGTATAGTTGGCGTTAACGACAAGACATATTGCAGCACTCCGAGAGTAGCGTTGAGGATTACTATGGGTGCGAAGAACTGCAGTATCATGATCCAAGGCGAGCGGATCAGCACCAGCCACTGCTTCATCAACACTGCCAGCATCTGGCGACACAGCCGGCGGAAACCCGTCACGCTACTCTCGTCTCTATCCACTAGAACAAAAGTATTAAATCAGTTGGTTCCTTAATGACATATTAACGCCTGGGTCGCGCTTGTCAAGCGGTTGGCGCCAAGTTTTTGTAAAAAATGATTATACGGCTCCGTAAGACGTTAAGAAAGTATTTAAAAAATCGAGTTTGCAGGATGGGACTGCAGTGCTTTGTTGGTAAAGCGTCCGGTATACTGAATCTAAAGGTCGCAGGTTCAAGTCCTGCCAGCAATCGAATTTATCTTTCTATAAAAAGCTGAACTTAACTTAGTTGACCGTTAATTTTTGCGATGATGAAAAATCGTAATAATTTACGCCCCCAGCTATTATGCCTTTAATCAGTCCTCAGTTTGAGAACCCGACAATCAGAGGCTTGTCGGGTTCTCAAATGATTATTACCTAACCTCTGAAAACAAGGCCGTAGCCTCACATGAAAAAAAAGTGAGAATTTAACTCTGTCTCTATGCAAGGAATCCTTTTTAAGTGAGATTTTTTGAATCCAATAAATCTCAATTTGGCTATTCCATATTATCTGTCAACTTTACGATTAGCGCAGGTATTATTAATTGTCTAAACGTTATTTGAAATATTGATTTAACTTACATTCTTCTAATGACGAATCAAGTTCGTTTCTCAGCATATCATCTGTAGTTGAATCCGTTGCAGTAGTTAGAGCGTCATCCGATTCTGAAATAACAGGTGACAAGTCCGAACCGACACTGCAATACACAACAATAGCTTAAAATTTTTACATAATTAAACTAAGTACTTACTGAACGTGTGACTGTAATATGATTTACTTACGTCATAAAAACATCTTCTAATGTTGTAGCAACTAATCCATAGTTTTTGAATTTAATTTTATCAATATTCCTCTCCAAGTCAGTCAACATTTCTTCAAAAAGATGAGAATAGTCATTTAATAAATTATATGTGACTTCCGAGCCTGCAAAAAATATTGTACTTTTATAAATTTTTAAAAACTTAAAAAAATAAAAAAAAACATTGCCCAGCACTAGGAATTTCTCCTGTACCGTGGGTGCGTTTACAAACATAAAAACTCACATACACAAACACCCAGACCCGGAACAACTACTTGCAGATCATACAAATATTTGTTCCGTGCGGGAATCGAACCCGCGACACATAGCGCAGGAGTCCAATTGCACAGCCACTGCGCCAAACGTGCCGTCCTTTTGATTACACAGTGTCGTACAGCACCTAAGAGTATCACTTACCGCGATCTTCCTTTATTGTAGTGCCCGGAATATAGTTATTTATAAGTAAAGTGCACTCGTGGTAATCAAAGTCATCTTCTTTAACAATGACAAGAGTATATCCAACGCCGTAATGACGTTTGAGGAAGTACGGAGAGCCCACGCACTGCAGACGACCGTGAGCCATTATAGCCACTCTGTCACCCAGAATGTCTGCCTCGTCCATGAAATGAGTCGTCAGAATCATCGAGCGACCTAAATGAAGTAAACGAATTATGAATAACTGACTTTCACACCGGCCTACCGATACGAAAAGTATGTGTACCTACGATAGTTTTAACCCAGGTTACTCATGTTTCAAATTTTATCCAAATCAACTTAGCAGTTTTTTGTAAGAACTAATTTAAGCTTAATCACTACCTTTTATTTGAAAATAATCTTTTAAAAATGTGAGTAACTGCCCTTACAACTTGAAATAGACTCTATAGTAACTACTATTGTATAAAAAGGAAGAAAAAGTAAAAGAAGTAAATATTCAACATAATAGGTACCTGTTTTCTCTTTCTGCAGAAGCTCCCATAGTGCCCGACGCGAAGAAGGATCCATGCCAGACGTAGGTTCGTCCAGTAACACCACACGTGCTCCTCCGCTAAGAGCTATGCCTACACACAAACGCCTCTTTTGACCTCCAGAAAGACCATTTGAAGGATAGTCACGCTGTAAAAGAATAAAAATAGGTAAACATCAACCAAACACTATAAACCTTATAAAAGTACTCTGAAATTAATAAGCGAACCTTTTCTTGCAGTTCTAATTTTTCAATGAGTTCATCTATTTCATTATAAAGTTCTTTTCCTTTAAATCCTTTCAACCTGGCGAAAAACTCCAAATGTTCCCTGACCGTCAGTTCATTGAATAGCACATTATGCTGCGGACATAATCCGATGTGAGACCGAGCCGCGGAACCCTGGGTGGTCATATCGTATCCAGCGACGTTAACGAAACCGCTGGTCACCTTTACATTGCCTGTTAAACAATAATAAAATAATAATAAATGGTTAGTCAAAAGTGATCTAAATTACGTAAAATCCGCGACATATCTCCAAATTACATTTATTTAAAAATCGTATCAGAGGAATGTTTGAAGAACCTTGAACTCTTGTTAAGATAGATTATTACACTGTCTGGTACAATTTTACTGTCAGAAGCCCACTTGGCAATCAAATAGTTGCGCAACGGTTCCGTTTCTTACCAGAAGTGCATGCTTCAATAGAGCTGCTGCACCCACTTCTCAACGTCGTTTTATAATACCTATCCGGAAAAATACTCTGTAACTGTCTTCGAACTATGTGACCTCAAATCTTAAATAGATCAGATAAGTATCTATTTTACATGATTCTGGTAATTTTTAAGACAATCATTATTACTATTGCGACTAAAAATACATATGACGAGAACCTCGTGAAAGCTGAGAAAGATAAGCAACTCAAGTATCTTGATTTGGCTCACGAGGTTGTCGATATGTGGGATGTCATTCAGCGCTCGTTGTGCCGATAGTTGTGTCGGCCCATGGCTTAATTGCCAAGAGCCTCGACCAACATCTAAGTAGGCTCTCGTTAGGCAGCTGGATCAAGGGCCTGATTCAGAAAGCAGTTCTTCTGGACACGGCGCACATGGTTAGAAGGTTCCTTTCTCTGAAGCCCTGACCGCCGGTAGCTTAGACCCTGTTCCCGATACCGGTGGACCACTATTATTTGTATTTTTAAATGTTTTCTGTTTTATTTTGTTTTTGTAAAAATATTTAAAAATGTATTAAATAAGTAAAGAAAATATAAATAAATTAAATATACCAACCCGTCATCATGGATATTGTAGTCGATTTCCCTGCACCATTATGTCCAAGTAAGACTGTTATTTGATCGTCATATATATTTAAAGATAAATTATTAACTGCTACGTTCTTCCCGTAGACTTTTGTTAATTTCTGAAAATGAATAGGTACGCACTGTTACTGGATTTGTTTGATTGAAAAGTAATTATTTTCGAAGGTATTCAATTTTTTATACACCTACATGTATTTTCATGCCAATCGCGCGGTCTGTGGGATCTTTTTCTTTTATGATATCATCATAATCACCAGTTTCCACAATAAGAACAGATCCTGAAACATTGTACAAAATCTAAACCCAAAGCCAGTAGTATTATTTACTCGTATTAATATCACATCATGCCAGTATCCCCTGCAGTATTCGTCAGAAATGTACCTAGTACACCAATATGTCGCCAATAGGTTTATTTTTTATTCAGGTTTTGTAAAAAACAAATACTTAGTAGTTTATAGTTACCTGATTTATAATTAGGGAACCAAAATCGAATCTGGAATGGAAAATACCAGGGTTTGGGTGTGCCAAAGGGTCCTGGTAACACTTGTTCAAGGTAGAGCGCAACCAACATGTAAAGGACACTGTCCACTACCAGCATGATGACCACGTGTCCGAACTCGAAGCGATTGGTCTCCGCCTCGGCTGATGACATGAAGTCACCCCATTGCAATCCTAATTGAAGGAATACGTTTAGTGAAGTAATTTATCACTTACGCGGTTGCTATGTAATGTAAGAATTATTGAGTCTCCTACGCACTTGCGTTACGTCGACTTCAATTAGGTACTCCCCACATCGTTATGAGTATTTTATGAGACGTGTAGTAGTGGCAATTAGCCAGTGTTAATAATAATGCAAACATTTGTATTGAATCGCAATAATATGATGTTAACATAAGGGAATGACCCCCCTTGGATCCGGACCGACATGAACCGATCCCACGGTCTAGGAACGAAAAAATGTTGACGGACACGGCAAAACTGCAGTGCAGTGGTGCACCACTGCGCTGTGTCAAATATAAGTGTAAGCTTTCGTAAAGATCCTTAAAATACTGAAGGAACTATTAAGTAATCTGTGACTGATGACCGCGCCCTAGACACGGTACATCAATCGTAGATTATAACATGAAGAAAATGGACTACGAATAATTTGGCAGCTCATCTTAAATTAATTTTACCTCCAATGCTTTCCCGCGCAAGCATGATTTGGAAACCATAAGACATCGCCGAGTTAATACTGAGGCATGTGAAGACTTGCACGGCAGTAGACATTTCGATGTCCATAGCCAGGAGGAAGGCAGGGATGTACGTCAGGAACCAAGCAACAACCGTGAACAACGCAGCTGTACTACCTTTAAAATTGACAAAAAAACATTATTTAGAAAGGTTTCAAGATGATTGAGAAACAAATAATAAATAAGAAGAAAATATACCTTTTGAAAACATACTGCTCACCATGAAAGCAAAAAAAATCGTGCAAGTTAAGTACAGTACCATATAAAATAGCAAAATCGTCCAAGGTGTATTAGTAAATATAGCGTAGTCACTGAAACCTTCTTCGGTAGTAAACCAATTTACCTAAAAATAATATAACCGTTAGTTAAGTTATTGCGCACAGCAAAAAATTCAATGTATTAAAATATATATTGTTTTTATCCATCCTGCAATCTTACCTTTAAAAGTAAAATAGTTAAAACTGCCGTCACCGATAGAAAAATAAACTGTTTGAAAAACCACGCGGTCCAATGTAACCATGTCGGGAGGCCCATAATTTTCATAGTTTCCTGAAATTATATAATTTCATAACAATTATGAAACTAATCATAGTGTTTTATATGAGTTAAATTGAGCTCCATAAAAAAGTACCTTTAACTGTAATTCCTTTTCAATAGCAACTGCTCTTGCAATGTTGACAGCAGTATAACTGAAGCTCAACATGATGAACAAGGGGAACATGAACTGCAGCAGATCTACTGCCATGTCCCTTACGTAGGGAGGGTGAGGATACCTCTGTATGTATATCTTGTACGACTTCAAGTCCAATCCAGTCACCCTTGTTATCAATTCAGTTGAAATAACATGTTGTAATGCAACAAACATTTCGTTAACGTAACCTGTACAAAAAAAATATTTATGTAGAAAATAAAAGAACAAAAAACTTAACACATCAATATCTGTGTACAGTTGCGCGTGCATAAGCGAAATGGGAATTGAATTGTCAATTATACTGACGTCTAGGCTTAAAACTGCGGCAATTGTTCACACATGTGGTGTATCCGTATATTGACACTAGCAAGATTGGGCTGTAGGTACCTACTAATTTATGAAATTGGTACAAATGGTAGGGAACAAAAAAAAATTTTGGGAATCCGCTAATATATGACTTAGTATAACAAACTTTACCTGGGTCATTGCCACCTTCCCAAGATTTCGAAAATCTAGGCCCAGGCGACTCAAACATAGGGAATATAGAATCAGTTTTCCAAGTGCGCCCTCCTGTTTGATAAAATGAATTTAGGCGTGGCCTCTCAGGAAAACGTAACGAATATGTTAAATTATTCGTCAATGTTTGTGCTCCTGAAATAAATAAATAACCAGTGTGACTAATACATAAATTATTATAAAAAATTAAACGAGCGTTATATAATTAAATATATCGTCAAACTCACCATAGAGCTTATCGTCAAATTCGACTGCTGCTATAACCTTACGAGTATTTGCTTCATCAACGTATATTCCTCTCAATAGAGTACTGTTCTTATAAGAAATAATCTTTACACGAGACTTTATGAAGTCGCTAACAACTGTCGTATTTAAAACTGGTAGCTGATCTATAATATTAGTAATATTTTCAGGTAATCTATCAATGAATATAGGTATCAGGTCTTTCATGTTATGTGTCAGTAAACCAGTCACAGCAATTCTCACGACGTCTTCCAACACTTCACTTTCAGGCGAGTACGCAATCTTTACGTCAGGAAAATTAAAGCCTCCTCTGAAACAAAATAAACCCAATATGTAACATACGTTATAAAATGTACGGAACAGCATATTTTTAAAGTTATTTAATAAATAATAATAAAACGTAATGAAGAGTACAATGACCCCTTTAAAGATTTCTAGTAAGCAACCAGAAACCTTTAAAGGTGCTTTACTACGAAAAACGAAGCTATACTAAATTATAAAGCTGTGTTTCAAGCAGTGGTTGTTTGGTTGAACGCGCTTATCTCAGGAAAAACTGGTTCAAATTGAAAAATTATTCTTGTGTTGGGTATTTAATTTATCGCGGAAAGCTATAGGCTATAGAACATAACGACCAAAAGGAATCGAGCGGCGGAGGTGAATCCGCGGACGCAGCTAGTGTTGTGGCGTTATTATACATTGTCGTTATACTCGTTCAGATGCTCGAAAAAATGCTGATACCCGATTTAATAATATCACTAGGAAATAGTATGAATGGAAATGAAAACGAAACAAAAAACTAACTATTTTTTTTTTATTGGGACAAACCACAGAAATCTTAATAATAAGGCAATAGAAGTCGCATAGACGCGTGACCTTGTCGCCGCGCATGTGTATCGTAGGGCACAAGTTTACGAGGAGCGTTTGTTGCGGTTACTTGTGTTATTTGAGACGCGGAGAGGTAAACATGGTGTTTTGCAGCGTATCCAACTGCGGAAACTCGTCCAAAACTTGTAACTTAACATATAAAGGAATAACATTTCATATGTAAGTACTTAATTTTTGAAATATTGTCGTTTTTAGTAAATATAAACAAATCAAATATTTTTACCACCGCTACAACGATTTATAACGAAAAACGTTTTTTTTTGTCAATTCAATAACCATCAATGCTTAAGCTTGTCCATGTCTACTATTACAACTGCTAAAAGCAGCAATGGAATTATAGTCATGCGGACTCGCATTCTCGCGGCGCAATAAACAATTCTTGGTACAAGCCGCATGAATTGGCCGCAATTTAGTGACGTGCCACTACTATTCTGTATCGATAAATTAATTACGTTCAGTTTGATTCTTAGTTTTACCAAATTGGAAAACATTATGGTTTTATGTTAAATGTTTAAATATGAGATGTATTTTCAGTTTTCAAAATCAAAATAATGTAGAAGTCCCATACTTTTTCATTTTTACAAATTATTTGCTTAATCATTGTTCAATGTGACCCATATTAGATATGTATTTATATTTATTTATAGTATATAATTAATATTCTTACATATTTATGTATTGTTATTTATATAAAACTTAAACAATTTCAATTATGTTAAATTAGTTTAGTTTATTAAGTATTTGTAGTCCACCACTACACTAGCTACCTCCCCACTTTTATCTAAGTTCATACATAGTCCGTCCTATTTGGTCATTGCTTTTTTTTCCATAAGGTGAAGTAGAGCCTTTGAGATTTAACTATATTATAAACTAAATGTATCTACTTACACTTATTGTTTTATTGAATCCCTTTCAATAAAATTAGTTATCTATTGTTGCTAGATTCCTTGGCGATTAACACTCAACGGAAAATTATAATTTATCGACATGAGCTCGTAGTAGTTTGCACTTGCACTGCACTATTCCTACGTGAGAGTGAGCGCGCGATATCATTTTCTGCTTTTCGCACACGTTTTTTATTGGCTGCAGGAGTCACGTGACCTGAGATTATACGTTTTTAGAAAATGTTGCGTAATGTCATCTCAAAAAGGTTTGGTTTTGTTGCAGCAATGCAAAGTGCATATGTAGGCGTTATTGTGTATCTATTGTTTGTTTATGTGGTGGTAGCTGTGACCCGGCGACACTCGTCCCGCTGTAAAATGTAGTACTATAGCATTTCTATTACCTTATTATTAAGATTTCTGTGGGACAAACCCACCACACTATTCCCTAACCACTGCAACTCCTGTAAGCCAGAATCAACAGTGGCAACCAACCAGAAAAGCGCCGAGACAATGAAGCTCGACGTGTCCCGAAGAATGAATTTACCTGTCTTGGATCCTGCAACGAAATTAATCAGAAAAGAATAGTGGAGGAGTAGGAAAAAAAATATATGTTTCCACTTCCCTCCATGCAAGCAGGAGACAGAACAAAACAAGGCCAATAGGCACAAAGGGACATTACAACTGGGAGAAGCCCAGTTGCCTAGCACCACGGGTAAAATGACTACTAATATTAATGGGACCTAAATTGTGAGCTGCTATTTTTGATTCCAATAATAGGTATGGCAAAAACGCTTGAACGCACGGAAGTTTGTTCGAGTTTCCACAATGTCCGAGTAGTAAATTACTCCAGATGTGGTCTGAACAGTGTTCAACATAATATTACGTTCGTTCTGCCAAAGAATACACTCCCTAGAATATGACGTGCTGATTGTTCATATTCACAGTCAGATGTCGAACATTGACAAAAAGGCAAGGGAACAAGCTTGAAACTAACTATTATCGTGATTTTAGATCTCCTTTGATAGTTCTCGAGAGGTAGTACGTAAATATATAAAAAAGCTTTTTACGTAATACCTTACGTTTACAAAAGTATTTACATTCATTGTCTAAATCATTTGTTAACGCGGGGTGAGTCTTCTGTAATTGGTACAAGTGCTGCTACAAGTACGTTTTTAACCGACTTTAAAAAAAAGTAGGTTCTCAGTTCGACCTGTATGTATGTTTGTATGTGTATATGTTTGTCGGTGATTATCTCGAGTTTGGCTGAACCAATTTTGATGCGGCTTTCAGAAATACAAACAATAATGGATATCTCGTGACGTTGCTCGCATAGATCTGTTTTTGTTGCTCAGCATCTTTGAAAATCTACATTCCAAGTATTATGGATTTTCAAAGTCGCCAATTATACGAATATTTTTGTACTTGAATATTATCTCAACTAAAAAGGGTAAAATAAAATTACACTTTTGAAAAAAAAGGAACCGCCTTCAAATAGTTAAAACTTTCGAAAGTCGGTGGCCATAGTCAATAAAATGAAAAACAAAGCCACCGTGCACTTCCGAATGAAAAGTTATTTTACACTTTTTTGTGTTTGGTTATGAAGTCGGTTCCTTTTTTTTTCAAAAAGTTTTTATTTAATGTGTTGTTGCACCTACTATGTCTGTTCTCTGCATCACCCTAAGATAGACTGGAAGAGAATGCCCAAGGCATTGAGTCCGCCTGGTCTTGTTACATGTGCCTAAAGTTAAATAAATAAAGTACGCTATTGGTCTTGCTACGAGATTGCGATGAGAATTGCTACGACGGCGCTACGCGTATTATTACGTCTACTACGATTGATGCTACGCGTGCTGCTACAAGTGTGCTACGCGTCATACTACAAGTTTGCAACACGTTTTGGTATGAAATTGCGTCGTGTTTAGCTACGCGTTTCCTACATATTTTGTTACGCGTGTTTCTGCGAGTCTCCTACGCGTGCTGCTACAGGTAGGATACGCGTATTGCGGATCCATTTTTATTCCAATTTAAATAAACATCTTTTAGTACGACACTTACGATACGTATCTAAAGCTGCAGATTTTAATGTAACGTTTTTTTTCTACAACGTTCTGCCTCTTATGTCCTTCTTTAAGCGTCTGTTACGGGTACAGCTTATTCGCTGCGATTTTTGCGTATGACCGTACTAAGAATTTGCTACGGCTATTATGAATCTTTACACGATTTTTCCATACGATCCCTACAAGCTGGCTACAAGCCTCCGGCTTGGCAAAAAGCAAACTTTCCCCAATTATATCGAAATGTACTACATATTTTGTTGCATTTGTAATAGTGTCAGGACAAAAATGAAAACTCCATTCGTAAATTACACTCGTGCATTGCCGGAGGAAGCCTAGTCGCATATTAATTAAATAAGAAATAATAATTCAGATTACGAATGATGATGAGAGCTTTTTTTATCGTAAAATCATCAAATGAGTCCTCCCACCCTACTGTCAGACACTGTACTGACTAAAATACACGGTGTCCTTCAATAGCCCTTTACGTTACGGGGTCACGGTAATTCGTTTTCCTACGACCTCGGCAGGCTTTGGACCCCTAAAGGCCCCGTCATTGTGCTGGCACTTTTTGAGGCGCGCGTGAAACACAACGCGCCATCGACACGGACATGGTCCATGGTCAGACAGCGAGTCGCCCATTTCTCGCCGCCCGCACGCCCGCGCGTACGTTGGCCGGAGATCATCTAGCGACGTCCGTCGCCGTGGGCATCTAATGATGATGAGAACTAAACACAATTTAAAATATAAAAGTAACACTTACAATACTTCTTTGGAAAAGTTGAGTGAATGGGCAGGAAACGATGGGTAAGTGAGTGTATCACGTTCGGATGGTGGTATCTGCCATCGAAGAATGAGCACCAGGGACATGGTGATGACTGGCAACAGCAGTTCTGCAACAGTCTGTAAGCGATGCCTCCATTGCTGCAAGAAGTTCTTCCACATCAGCAGCCGGAACTTAGTGGCGGCGCTGGCGTGCCTCACTTCTAACTTCATCTTCTTTCTGCCGCAGTGCGACCTGCGCGTTATAAAATACTACTTTAATAAGTCACATTGTTGGTATGATATCGGAACGGAACATTTTGTATAATTCCTTCTTTCATTGTTATCACGTTATTCGATAAGCTTAATTTTCTTCCTGATTAGAAATAAATAAAAGATAAAAATTAAGGCAGATAATAGCTGAGTACACAGGTACTGTTGCTTTCAAACAGTTGATAACTATTTAGATTCACGTGTCTTAAAGTGGACGAAACATAGTGTGGTGTATGATAGAGGCTATGAGTCTACGTCACAAATAGCATCTTTATCTATACCTAGCAGTAAGTACCTATAAATCTGCGTTTTATACCTGTAAACTATTCTAACCACACAATTAATATTGATTCTCTACGCAAATACAAAATCGACGATCGTTTATTATTAAAAGACAGCAGATGCATTGTTTATCAACGACAACATGGTCCTCCGATATTCAGACGCCATTTTGTATTACATTCAAACATACATAAACTCTAATTTTTCCCATTGGGGTTGGCACAAACCACAGACCCGCTACTATCCTTACACACTCCTTTCTACATTCAAACATCTGGCAAAATACAAGTCGATTAATCTACTAGCTCTTTACGAAAACATATCAAAACTTCGAGTAAAAATGATCCGTTTGCCTTAGCATTAGTGCACCACTACGATTATGACTAAAGATTGCACTCACATTGCACCAAGCAATAACAATAGTAAATGCACTTCATGGAGTACAATGAGTGCAATACAAACTATAGATAATAGATCTCTATCTTTGAAGTGTCGATGTGTTTCGTACTAAACACTCTTACAACATAACACTCAAAACGTGATATTGATCTAGGGACTTCCTCGACTATAGTACTTATTTATTTATTTACTTGAAAGTACCAATTCAATACGGTTACAACTCGTGAATTAATGAAATAACAACGTGAATCTACTGTGTTATATAAATGAATAAGTACTTACTAATCTATCATGTACTACTTTGACTCCTTATTTTAAAATTTCTTGGACGTTTCTCTCACTGTAATATTTGTTAATTCATTAAAAATAATTTTATGTCCGCCTTACTAATTTCAGGATGAGTTGATTAGATAGACGGCGTCAAATATTGTCAGTGTATAAAAAAGATGACAGTTATGAAAGACTTACATAAAGCATAATAAAAGAGTTTCAAACTGATGCAAGAAGTTAGAGCTTTGCATTTTGACATTTCAGGCAAATAGTTGCTATTTTACCATTTATCAATAGGTAGATAGGTATTTCAGTATATTACATTTACATACTAAGTTAGGTAAAATAGAGCAGATTTCAAGATTAATGAAACCTTATGAAACGAGTTATTTATATACTAAAAATATTGTAAGAAGGACCTCACCGTCTAAAAAGTCTTTCCAACCAAATTTAACTATCACAATCCCCAAAAAGTGCCACTTATTTTACATTTATATTAGTGCCAAGATATGAGAGACAACATGAGCCTGAACTCACTGAAAATATCGCGAGTTCTCTGGGTGGTTGTGAGGAGTGGTGAAGAGCACATTATACGAGTATCTACCGAACTATAACGACTCTAGTATGCGTCAGAATTGTTCGAGGACGTTCACAAAGTGACGTCTGACTCAAAATGAAAGACTTGAACATTATTTACTATCACTCCCAGACAAGGAAAGTGCAACTAGAATTCGTAGCTCAAGTGATTGATGTCCACCCAGAGGTCACATTATTGTATTTTATAACAATCATTTGTTACGGTTTGTAAAGTCAATCTGACATTCAGTATATGATAATCGTTGTTGTAAATCTTTGTGAGTCACAAAGATTATAGTAGGTAGTAGATATGTGTTAAGTACATAATTATAATCATCGATAAAGGACTACCAAAAACGTATTTTGGTAGTCCTTTAGCGGTAGATAGTTAAGTAAAATGAAGGTTCGATGTCCGAGTCAAACAAACAATCACTATGATTTTCTGTTACGATAATCTTAGTATAAATTTCAATTGACCGCGATAAACATCAACAGTATTAGTAGGTAGTAATAGCATTGTTATAACTACTATCACTTCGATTAAACACCTGGTAGCAGTTATCCCAAGCAACGCTATACATTTAGTGGAAGCGTAAAGAAATAAAGAGTAAACGTGGAAATTGTTGAATCACCCACTATTTTCACCTACAACATGTGATAACACTAATGTATGTACGTTCATGATCATCCAGCCCTTCTCTCAATTAATTAAATGTCGGAACAGCATGACAACTACTTTCCCTCAGCGGGGAAAACACATTATCAGTAAAATTAAATAAAGAGCAATTGAGGTAGGTGTTGATTAAAGTAAATTTGTCGTAGGTACTAATATGATAATGATTTTTATCGATATTAAATTAATGCAAATCAATTAATCCATGATGCTTATATTAAACTTGTTGTGGAGAGTCTTCTAGACCGTAGAATTTTGACTATTGCTAATAGCATAATCGGCAATAATACTTTTCAGTATCCCACTGGAAACATATTCGTAGCATAGTTTAAAAGCCAGAATAATATTATGATACCCACCTGTCTGATAACATAAGATAGGATTCCTCTAGCTTTCTTTTTACTTGATATCATTGTTAGTCATACGTGAGTAGGTAGAGTATACCAGGCACTGTGTCTGTTCAGTTCAATTCGTCTCTATGTTCAGTCTAAGAATATATCCAACTTAAAATCACTTGAGGGCAGAGCTGAATCGCACCCTCCGTCAGTGAAGGTTTTTCTTTTATCGTGGTAAAATCATCAAATTAGTCCTCAAAACCCAGGGCAGAGCGGGAGGGACTGTCAGACTCGTATTGACTAAAATCCGCGGTGTCCTTCAATAGCCTTTTACGTTCCGGGGTCTACGGTAATTCATTAGTCTCGCGGCCACCGCAGGCTTTGGCCGTCTAAAGGGGGGCGCCGTCATTATGGTGACACTCTGAGGCGCGCGTGGAACACAACGCGCCGTCGAACTGGGCATGGTCCATGGTCGGACATCGAGTCGCCTGTTACTCGCCGCTCGCATGCACGCGCCTGCGATGGTCAGAGATCGTTGAGCGACGTCCGACGCCGTGGGCGTCTACCACTGCGGCTGGTGTGGAGGGAGGACGCTGTCCTCTCCCTCACGCGTTCCGCCTCCTTTTTCGCTAGCATGACTGCTTCGCATAAGGAGGCGACCGCTTCCCATTCCGTCTCGCCTCGCAGCATGGCCTCGACCAATGGGCGCGAGCGGTCGCCGCAACATTGAAGGCTTTGAGAATTACTATGAAGGACGACATGAAAGTAAACTTTGACACTGTTACTGTAACGTATTTGTATAATGTATAATCAGCATGATCATATAATCGGTTAGCTGATAAATTTTATCCATTAAAAGCTAACTAAGTAAAAGCAAACTAAGTATTGATCGTTTCAAAAAATTGCGCAATAGAGGCTTTTTAATAAAATATCTAATGTGAGGCTGAGGATGTGCACTTTCTACAATATTTGTATATACTTTATAAATAACTATTTACACCCGTCTTTTAAAGACATTAAACAGACTATGGACCTGTAATAATGAACAAACTCTTACCTATTCTTGTTTATCAATCGATATAAATACTACTTGTCAAAAAATAAATTGTCACTATAAAACACTACAACTGTTCCTCCATGCTCACTCGTCTAAACTGAACTGGCTCGGCGGTATAATATACCTGATATCTACATAAAAGATAAGTAATCTGCTAAAGATAATAGACTTCTAATCAATACGCGTAGTGTGCGTTCCGACGTATTGCTATTATTTCGGTTGTTGAGTACCTACTCTTACTTACATTTTATCTTTTGCATATTTTTTTACTTCATTAATATCCCAAATAATGGGTGATTCGAAGCAGTTTATCATAATATTTTGTTAGATTTTATTAAGTTTGCATAACATATTTTGCTTCTTGCTAGGTACTAATGCGAAAAATTGCGAAGATGGATGGACTCTTTCACACAAAATACTGAACGGATTTGGGTGAAATTTAACACACAGATTGTTATAACATTGATTGACAAATTGAAGAACTTCACGCGGGCAACGCCGCGGGCTTTAGCTAGTTTTGCATGTGAACAGTAACATGCAGTCATAAACAATTTAATGTAGATGACTTCATTCCGTACATTATATAATTTAGTGTTGCGCTACAGTACGGCTACTGCAGGAATTATTTACCTTAGTTCCACCTATGTCGGACAAGTCGACCAAGTACTCCATTCTTAATCAGGTTGTACAAACGCCAGCACATCAATGTACCTCAACCTGTCGAATTTCTTTGATAGATTTTAATCCTTGTCACAATAGTGGAAGGTAAATGTTCGATTGGTAAAATTTTACAGATTGTGGTAGGTTAACCTGCTGGCGTTTCAAGTACAATGGATTCTACACACAACAGTATTTTGTCGACGACACCACTCGATCGTTGTCATGATTTTACGGCTATGGGAATATCTACACATTTATAGAAATAAAGCATACAATAAGAAACTCTACTATAAGGACGAAACCGTAATACGAATAAGTACAATAAAATAAGAAACGCCATTGCACTATTCACTAGGTCCTCAATGTTCTTCTGTGATATGAAGATCGTGTGTAAAAAATATAATAATAAACAGGTGACCTGCAAGGATAAATCGCCTTGACTCTGCCTTGAATAATGAGCTTCATTAAAAACTTGACACGTTCGGAACGGAGGTAAAGACAGTAGTCAGTGGCCGGAAAGAAAAACTATATATTTTTTGCCTCGACAGTCGTTTTATTTGTTGGATTTTGAATGATACAAACTTATATTATAAAATGTCCAAATTCCGTGTACGAAACAAAATATAACGTTTGTTTTAAGTGAAGCCACTTTTTTATAAATGTATGTAGTGAGCGTCACGCACACATTTAATTTTTTTCTTGGACATGTTCGTTTGTTTTACGTATTTTTTCTACGGTGTTTGTGGCTACAATTCTCAGTGGCCTGCTAGGAATCTGGACATTCTGTAATCTAAGGATACAAACATATAATTATTCCCATAAGGGAAGTTTTTGAAAATCAGAACGATAGGTCCAATATTATCCCTTACATCCAAACTTTCCACTATATTTATTTTTTCCGGTATTATTTTACTACTTATAATTATAAATGTAGAAGATAGTAATTATGTCTAAAACACTTTTCTGTACGGATTAATATTTATGAGTAGGTATATTTAAAAGAATAAATATTGAGCTTCAGCGGGTTCTTCCTCATAGAACCGGACCAACCGGAGCTAGGTAAATATAAAGAATATGATTCATGTGAAATAAAATATTTAAATTTTGAAATATAAATTAGCCTTATTCTATATTTTCTCAAAAATAGGTTAAACTGTTCATAATTTATCGATTCGTTAATAGTTTTCTCTTTACAGATATGCGCCATGACTAACACACTTTGATATAACTGCAGGGTTCTTGAAATGATGTATAGACAGAAGTGCTTACTAAGATTCTAAAATAGCTGATGGTATGAATCATCTTAAATCATTACTTGATTTTTGTTCGATTACCACACTTACTATTTCGATAACATACTTATCGTTTAATATTAGGTATACCTATGCACTTAGGTACAGGGGGATTTTGCGATTATGATTGAGTACACCACCACCACTACTTATAATAATAATATCTACTGAACAAAATACATTATGCTGCATAAAAATGTATTGATTTAGTTCGGAATATAAAGAGAATTTATAGGGAACTCTTGATAACTTTGAATTATAGAGAGGTCCGAATTATGGCAGGTTTGAATTAATGAGAGTCGACTGTATTGTTTAAAATTTTAATAACTTACCTACTAACTTAAGCTCCACTCGTCCCCGCGTCACACAATCAATACAACACTATCCAGCAATGTAAATAATCCACAGGTAGTTAAAAATCGCAATATGAACGGCGCGGAAATTCCACTCGATACAATGATAGTACAATGACAAGCCGTCGTTTTAGAGGTGCAAAATAATAGTCCGAGCTATTATTCATAAACACTGCGGTTAAGCGACCACGTCCAACAGCAGTGCTCCATCTAAAGTAATAATACATACTAAGTATATAAACGCTCTAACACAGCCATGCTATTCTCTATAAGACATCTCATCGCTGAATTCTACGATGAGCTCTTCGTCGAGGCGGCCGTGAGATCGTCGGATCGTGCAGCTAAAGCTGTGAATGTGAGCGCTCGTGTCGCTGTCTGTAGCTTAGGTTCTGCGCAATCGTAGACATTCTGTTACCGACACGGCACACCATCACAGGGAACGATAGTTCTTGCGTATTGACAACAAAATGTTTAGAGGGAGTGGATGATTTCATACTTGTCCTATAAAATGCGCCTTTCCTTGGTGAATATGAATAACTTTGGTCACAGCGTGGCGTGAGCGCTGCGGCCGCGCTATCACGAGGCGATGTTTATAGACAATAGAACGAGTTATGTGGACTTCTGTGATGCACTAGGAAGGAAATACTTATTAACAAAGAGGTGTAGTTTTACTCTTGATCATCTAAATTCATAACGCCTACTAACCACGCTTAGTTCACTGGGTCAGCTGCAATTGAACATAAAACTGTATAACTACCTAAACAGAAGATAAAAATATTTTTCCTGAAGACCTTGATTTTGGTGTATTTCAAATGCCTTTTCCGTCATAGCCTGCGTGATATCTTAGATTAACTTTAATCTTTAAAAGTGATATAATAGACGAACTGATAGGTGAATAAAGAGATGTTTGAGCTATGTGATTGCAAATAATTATCGTTAGTGAAAAATTCAGAGTCATTTTTATTTAAATCTCGATTTTTCTGTCAGCGTTGTTGAGAGAACAAAAATGAAAAGTTAGTTATGGTATCGTAATGATTCACCTGCACTCTGTATTCTTCATAAATAGATAAATAGTAATATGTACGTGAAATACTTACCTTTATAGTGGAATTCCGGCCAACAAAGAATTTCTAGTCAATTTTACAGACGCCATGCACATCAAACTACCCCAATTTGTCACATTAATAGATTTTCAACTTAATCACAATGCGAGAAAGTCTATTTTATAAATATTTAGATTCGATCGGGTACCTTTCTTTTTTGGAGGGGGTTAAATCGTCAAATGAGTCCTTCCGCCCTCAGATCCTTACTGACTAAAAGTCAAACCTGTTCCTTCGGTGCCCTTTTCAAGATAGTCCTGCGACATAATAATACATAATTATACATATTTTTTTGTTACACGTTTTAGGCACCATATATAACACAGACTTCATTGGAATTCCTCTTTTGTGAGCAATAAGATGGACATTTTATCGAGGCGTCAAGGCCAAACCACCCAAACTACAACAATTATTGTAAGTGGGCACTACCTCACTACATTATGTTATTAACTTCAACACTGTGACACTTCCATGTAGCACTAGCATACATTAGTAACATCACAACATGTCATACACACAACTAGTGTGACTTAGCACGACTACATAGGTAAATATAATATCTACATTGCTACGTTGGATGGCAATGATGATCCTTTGACCAAGAAATAGGCCAGACCTCTGCGGTCACGCGTAGCGTCGACTAAACGCTTAGCGATAATACTTGATGGGCACTCGGACCCCATGGACTTTTTTTTTTATCGTGGTAAAATCATCAAATGAGACTGTCAGACTCGTACTGACTAAAATCCACGGTGTCCTTCAATAGCCCTTTACGTTCCGGGGTCACGGTAATTCGTACAGCCCCGCGACCGACCCCATGGCCTTAGTGTTTGAACCACAAACGGCTCAAATAAAAAGCTACTAATCAAGCCGTCAAGCCAGCGCAGCATGCAGTATTATGAAAATGGGATGACGCAAAGGGTGTAGACACATGTTGCGTCCCACACCAAAAGACTACCCAACTTCCATGGCATTATAGTCATCCCATCATCGCGTGCCAAGCCACTGGGTTCTACCAGCGTTCAACAGCTGGCACTTCGATGGTGACAAGAGCACGACGGATAATGTCCCTGCACTCTTGCTGCAGGAAAGGCCATGGTGCCCGAGGCAGTCGAGAAATTATTCTTATTAGAAACCAAATTTCGGAAATTCTAGACTCCAAAGCTTAATTTTGAAGTGTAAGTGATCATACGGACGTAGAGGTCTCTTCTGCAATGGAAAACATGACTGTACGGTTTACCTAGCATTATTGTCTTGTAGAATAATGTCCTTAACTCGTACCTGTACCAAGTCAATCGAAAAAAACAATAATCAAACAACCACCCCATAAGTCACTAACACAAAAATATTAACATTATTTTGATCAAACTAATAATCTTTTTAAGATAATAAAATAGATTGTACATAAATTATGATAAATAATAATCATTTAAGGTGATTAGGTATTTTGTGCAAACAATATCATATGTAGTGCGTATTTTTTTTTTCTGTTGGTCTAAGTCAAAGTCAGGTAATAGTCAAGTAATAGAACTTTCCCAAAGTAAGCTTTTCTAGTTTCTTCGGATTTCACCCTGGAAGGAGTGGAAAGGACTGCAAATTCAATGCTCTTACTGACTAAACGTCTCACTTTGTCCCTTTAGTTTCCCTTTGCGTTCCAGGGCCACGGTGCGGTTTCCTGCTTAGACAATCCCGCGAGGTATGTTTCTAAACACACCTATCGTGGCTGTGCTTTTAGAAACAGAAACTTATAGAGGAGAAAAACCTAGTGTCGGGCAAGGTTTAAAAAAGTGTAATACGACAAGAATTTAGTTTCAATATTCAAGCTAAAAGGGTAAAATCAAGGTAAAATAATAACATTTTTCAATTTCGAACTACTTTTCCTCCTGAGATAGAACATGTACGCAAGGTAGGCTGAAACATTATGAAATAACTTTTATCGGTCAAGTTTGGTGACTCACGAATGTTCACGGTTATTTTTCTTTTGATTGATAAAATTCAATATTGCCTACCTAAAGAAGATACCTTTATCGTTAAGCACGCGTCATTGTATGTGCATTTCGTACAGATTTTAGTGGTAACTTAAAAGATATTGATTACACCTCTATCTAGCTATCTATATGTCAATTGGTTTATCAGTTAGACGATTAAAAGCGACAGTTAACTTAGTTCACAGATTAACGCGAATTTTGGTGGAAATTGGTTAAATTGCACATCTACAGTATTCTAAAAGGATGAGGAAAAACGTCGTGAGGAAACCGCCAATTCTAAAATCATCATACACCAATCGACTCAAAGCCTCCGTGGTTGATTGTGGTCCACACTTCTCTCTCGCTTTTGAGAGAAGTGTAGAATAGGCTGATTATGCTTAATTACCTATAGCATTGTGAGATGGGAGTTCAATGGTTATAATAGGTTTATAATAAACTTAGATTATCAAAAAGTATTTGACACATATTTTTTCTTCAGTTACAAAAAAAAAACTTTGATATACTTATACGACGTGAGAGTCGCGCAAGTGGCGAATTGTCGTTCGGTGTGGCGGTCTAAAGGGGGAATGGGAGACCTTTGTTCAGCAGTGGACGTGTTCCTAGTCTTCTCAATATCTGAATGCGAAAGTTTGTATGGATGGATGTCAAACACGTTTGGACGGCTGACGAGATCTCGAATAATTCTGGGTTCCCGTCACAGAGGAATAAATTTCGAAATACATGTGGGTGAAGCCGCAGACAAAAATCTAGTCTCGAATATGCAAGTCAAAACAAAATAGTACTGATACTATTACCACAACTTAATCTCGAGACTTATTCATCAATTTTCCTTCTCTGGGTCAAGTAGTTAGGTATTGAGTAATAAATGCGTTGGATTTGACAAACTAAACGCATTTATTACATTTAATTTAACATAAGTAGTATTCGCATACCATTTCAAATAATTTAACTGTTGGTGACTCACACACTTATCTTATCCTGACTCAAATAAACACCGTATCAGGAAAGACAAGTTCAGATTGCCTGAGTCATTTTGCCTACATTTAATTTAAAAATCCTCATTCCATTTCCAGATCGGCACAAAGTCTAATTACTTTACCTGCATCGGTGACTGACGTGAGGATGATCATCATGTTCTTGCCCTTGTCTCATATTTTTCTTTTAAGGATTCCGTACCCGGGCACGCCGCAATTGCAGCAGTAAGATCCCTCTTTGAGGAGTGGCTGGCGTTACGGCGTCCTGACCTACCGCATGACGCAGGTCCTCACCGGACACGGAAGTTTCGGGAGATACCTACCTGTGTCTGATAGGGAGGAAAGAAACGCCTGGTTGTCACCACTACGAGGATCGTCCGAAGGACACGGTGGAGTATACGGTGCACGACTGCCTCGCTTGGGCATTGGCCGAGGCTATGCTGCGGGGCGAGACGGAGTGGGAAGCGGTCGCCTCCTTCTGCGAAGCAGTCATGCTCGCGAAGGAGGAGGCGGACCGCGTGAGGGAGAGGACGGCTTCCTCCCTCTACCCCAGCCGCAGTGGTAGACGCCCACGGCGATAATGTCGGCTAACGATCTCCGGCTACCGTAGGCGTAGGCATGCGGGCAGCGAATAATGGGCAACTTGCTGTCCGACTATGGACCATGCCCTGGTCAGCAAAACGCACCCCCCCCCCCTAGAGGGCCAATACCTGCGCTGGGTCGCGGGACATACGAATTGCCGTGACCCAGAACCTAGGACTATTGAAGGTCACCGTCGATTTTAGTCAGTACGAGTCTGACAGTCCCTCGCGCTCTGCCCTGGGTGGGAGGACTCATTTGATGACATTACCACGATAAAAAAAAAGCTTCCGTAGCCAAAGGGTAAAAGAGGACCATTAAATAAGTTAAATATAACTAAACCCCGACTTCGAAAAAAATTTTCGTATACGGGTTTTAGTTATTTTTAACTTATTTATTACTTACACTATTTTGGGGTTATATTATTAATTATTTGATATAATAATAAAAGCAAAGTAGCGAGTGAATTTCAAATGTACCTACTCATTAAACCTTTTCATTTGATACCCATGTTGACACCGTTAGAAACAGGCAAACTAACTAGTAAAAGCTATATAATGTATTCATATATTCCAAATATGCTCATCAAGCCCTTTAATTTGATACCCATGTCGATACCGTGCGATTTTTTTGTTCGTTTATGTCTTTACATCCCCCCGAGGGATCCATCGCCACATTGGATTTGGTGACACGTCACCTACCCTATAACCAGCGGACAACTCAGACGCTTCTAAAAACACCTCATTTGTCATGTTACGATAAGTAGTTTAGAAGTTATGAGGAAACAAACAAACATACATACAAACACATACATACAAGTATTTTTGGTATTGAAATTAAGTACGAGACGAGCTTGGGTTTTCCTGAGTTCAAGGATTTTCTTTTTTATTAGGTATAATGCTTTGATACTTATCCAGCGATCTTCTCGATAATACAATAGTAAATACTTATTGATAAATATTTTCGCAAGTCTGAAATGATTACAACAATGTACCTACATAATGGGCACTGATACCTACTGTTCGTGGATTAATAAAATATCCGGCTATGACTCCTCCTAATTAGTGTATTTTTTAAATGATAAGTACAGTGATTAGCGGATCTAAAATGGCCACTTTAGCAATGTTGCTTAAATTGAAAGATAAAGAACAATTTTAAACAACATTGATAGTTGTAAGGCCTCATTTAGACAAGGCGAGAACTTGCATGCAATTTTGACTACATTGCGGTATTTGTTTAACCAACTGAAGTTTTTGCCCCTCCATAGTCCGGAGTGTAACGCTGCTTGCATGCAATTTCTTGCATAGTCTAAATGAGGCCTAATGCTGCTAAAGTGGCCATTTTAAATCCCCAGAGCAAGCGTCTATTATTATTATTTTAATGATTAATCTATACTTCTAATGCTAATAATTATTATAAAAGCTGTAGAGTTTGTTTGTTTCGTTGAACGCGCTTTTCAGGAACTACTGGTTTAAATTAAAAAAATATTTTTGTGTTCGACAGTCTATTTATCAAGACAGGCTGGCTATACAGAGTGTTTGGTTTCCAATTACCGATACTTGAAGGGAATATTATTAGACTAGACTCATTTATTTCGAAAAACTGCTTATAAAAAAAAATCTAACCCAACACCTCGCCTATAGCGGCCATTTTAGTTTTTTGATCGTACCTCATGCCCCTGCCACCACCGAAGACGAGCCTAGGGCGTCGGACATCGCGGAGTAAAATTCCAGATTACTACGAATGATGCTACGCGTGCTGCTACATGTGTGCTACGCGTCACGCTACGAGTTTGCTACGCATCTAACTATTATTACAAAGTTATTCAAAAAAACAACTCTTGCTACGGCATTTGCGCATCCAAAGACATTGCACTCGGTAGTAGTTTCCACACAGGAAATGGACACGGGGGCCAGATCCTGGAATGGGTCAGGAAGGCTGTTGATGCGAAGGACGTCTGGATGCGGATAGAACGCGTCAGGAAGGCAAGGGATCGGAGGATCATTACGGGGTGGTCGACGCGACGGAAGAGGAGAGTGAGATCAGAGAACGACTGCAGGCGGCCGGGGTGAACCTCGTCGCCGAGAACATGAAGAACCGAGACCCCCTACTGATTTTTAGGGATGTGCTTTCAGTACACTGTGATGGGGAAGTTCTTGCAGCTCTTAAGAAACAGAATCGGGAAGTCATTCGTAGCCTCGGAGACGGGGAAAAGAGAACGTCTGTCAAATATAGGAAGAAAGTACGAAACCCGCACATTAACAACATTGTGCTGTGCGTGTCCCTCACGATTTGGAGGACAGCACTCGAAGGGGGCAAGCTCCGAAAAGTACAAGAATAAACGTTGTCATCGCTTTCACCCCTTTAAAGGTTCCTGCCGGGGTCGCGGGACTGTCTAAACAGATAACCGTGACCCTGGAACGTAAAGGGCTTTTGAAGGTACGCCATGGATTTTAGTCACGAGTCTGACATTCCCTCTTGTTCTACCCAGGGCGTGAGGACTCATTTGGTGATTTTAACTCGCTAAATAATAAAAATCCCCTTAGTGCCCGCTCCTCGATTCGGTCTCGCTACGCGACTACTTATGCGATCACACATATTGACACAAGTTGGTATAGATTACTAGTAGGTACTGATTCATGCAGGTTAAGCATTTGCATTATGCTTATGTAAAAGGACAACGAATTATGAAAAGACGTAACGACTAATCACCTTTTTTCTGTAGGTTTATGTCAGTAGGTAATAGAACACTTATCTATACCTAAATAACTTTTTTTTTAATTCCTCAAATGTCCTCCCGTTATTGATGGAGCAGAAGGGGACTTGACTGCCTAAAAAACTAACCTGTTTTTTTCAGTTGCCTTTTTGGTCTTTGTAAGATAATCCAGCGACCTGATCGTGTCCGACGAATTGCAAGTCAATAAGGTTACTCTAGGCAGGTTTTGTGTTTTCTTCATGACAGCTTATCATGTGACAACCTGTTTTTGTATAATAGCATTCACACCCTACTTCATTGGATGTTTAAAACTATCACATAGCATGGCGGCGCATCTACACAGCAACACATAATATGTTTTACATCAAAAACTGGTTGTGATTGAGAGTATTAAGTTTGTTAGAAAAGTCTCTAATGGAAAATAAAATAAAAAACCAAAATCTATTTTTACCACATCATAGGCACGCATCATTTACTATAACATTAAAAACAACTGATAACTAATTTAAAACACTTTCTTCCTTATAATTATTGCCACCTATAGTGTGCATATGCTCTGTTGGCTTCGCACAAACGATGCAAGTCCTGTTTCCTTTTAACAACTTTCCCAGTATTGTTAGCAGCATCAAGAACTTCCCATGCAAATTGTTTTGGGAAATGAACTGTTCTTTCCTTCTCATATGTAGCTTCTAACAGCCATTTAATTGCCAGGAACAGGGATCTTTTCTCAGTGATGGGGCCTGGAACCTGAAAAGGAAATATACATTAAAATTAAAACCCATTTTATTATTAGGGTGGAAAACCTAACAATAACATTGTATCCCAACTCTTTTTATACATAGTGTTTGAGGATATAAACAGAGGGAGAAAATATAGGATACAGCTAGTACTCTTCTAAAAAAATTATTCTGAAGACAATCTTTACCTGATACGTGATACCTCCTCTCTTGATAGGTTGTAGTTGAAGAAGTGGTTTTGAGTTCTCAATAGCTTTGTGCAGGATTTTCTTAGGATCTAACTCTATCTTCGCCTTTGCTTCAGGCGTTGTTGCCAAATGGTATCGTTCAATCTGTGACCTCTTTATATTTTCGAATGCTTTCTCAACAAGACTACGGGCCAACTGTTTTTTCCCCATTTCCATGACATGGTTAATGAGTTTGCTGAAATATAAAGACAACATGTAGTAGGAAATCAAGAGAAATTTCAAATACGGAAAATGTATTTGTCATACTGTAAATACTTACTTTACCAATGGATCATGGTACACAGAACTAGTTTCGTATGCAGCTGGTGGCCTCACAGGTAAGGCAGCTATCTTACTCAACTCTGAACTTTCTATAAGCTTTGCCTGGTCTTCTTTTCTAAACACTGGATTTTGAAAATAATCTGGGAACGAAGTGGGTCTTGAATATTCTCTGGATTGTATTATTCCTGAAATTCTACATTTGAAACATGAATATAGTGAAGTGTAGATTAAAGACTCATTTTATTTCACCGAATTGTTGGGTGTTAAATTATTTACTCACCTAGGAATAAAATAACAGGTGGGGTATGAAGACATACATTTATTTAAAATCCTAATATTATTAGCCATGTTTCCTCTTGTATATATTCTAATTCTATACTAAATATACTACTTGTATATTTGTCCAGATTTAAGAATCATAACCCTACTTTTTGGTTTTGGTGGATTCCATGATTCTAACGATGGGCAACTCGAGTTATCTAACTCGAGTAACTCGGGTAACTCGGGTCAGACCGTAAGCGAGTCAGCCCGAGTCAATATATCTGCGAACCGAGTTGACAAGGAGAGCGCGCGCGGCAAGTGGTGAGGTGAGTAGGCGGCCCGCGGCTAACCGCCTAGCCCGCGAGTTGCGAGGCCCTTCGAGCTCGACTCCGAGCGAACCCGAATCAGCCCGAAAGAACGAACGTCAGAGCCGCGAGTGAAAGAGGTAGTTCTTGTTGTTGGTTTCTTATCAGACTGCAAAGATATAAAATATATACGAGCAATTCTTTCAATTCTTATCTCTTTGTGATCAATCAAGAGAGTTTTCAGTTAGAAAGCCAACTCGCTTATTTGTTTTGTTTACTTTTTTGTTATTGTTACGTAGTTTATTGTTTTGTTGCAGTTTTATTAGTTTAAGTGTCGGTTTTAACTTTAATAAGTTTAGAATGGGTAATGGAAGTAAGAAAACTGTTGCATAGGAGTTCTTAAGTATCTTATTATTGACTAGATAAAAATGTAAACATTCTTTTGCGTTAGTAAGATAAGTAGTTCGTATTATTAACGTCTGATTTTTGAACGGGCTCGGCTTTATTTGACTATCATTGACTCGACGCCACGCAGCCCGTCGGACTCTACCCGGTGAACCGTAGCAAACTAGCAACCCACGAAACGATGCACCAAGTTGAGCGTTTACTGACTTGGACGAACGACGCGGCGTACCTAAAGGTGGCGGTTCGCGCTGGAGACCGCGACAGGAGACAGAGACCGGAGACCGCGACCGGAGTACTTAACATTATGCAATGTATGAGCGGCAGTTCGCGAGCGAGACACAGACAGTAGACAGATACGGTAGCAATCTCCTGCCGCGGTCTCCTGTCTCGGTCTCCTGTCGCGGTCTCCAGCGCGAACTGCCACCTTTAAGGCGGACCGAGTCGAGTCAACTCGAGTTCCAACCCGAGTTGGTTACCGGGTCAACTCTAGTTACTCGAGTTATCAAAACGTCGATTTGACATTAATATGAAGTTGTCAATGTCAAGTCAAAGCATAGATTTAAAGTATGGACTCAGACTCATTGGACTCACCACTCACCGTCCGTCCCATAACCAAGATCAATCATCATCATCATATTTGATTAGGTATTAGGTGATAGACAAATATAAATAAAATTGCCATTCTCTGAAAAAAACACAACAACTCGTCTCATTAGCTATTTCGTCTCTATCCCTACCTTGTGCATCTTCGCTCTCAGCTCTATTTCAGTATTTGTAGTGAATGTGACGAAATAGCTAATGAGACTAGTTGTCATCGCAACCGAAAAAATATAGATGGTCTATTATTTGTTATGGCTTCTTTCTAGATATATTTTAGGTCCAAGCTCACAAACAATCGTTTTTTTCACTGTACACAAAAAAACGACCAGAAGCACAGAAGCAGAAGCATCTGCATTTTCGTCTGACACTCCATGAGAATCATTATAGTAGTTGCGGGTAGCACATTGCTGCAGTCTACTAATATTGCAATAGTTATTACATGAGAAAGAATATACATATACTGGGATCTTGCAAAACAGAGAATCGTACTTGGCCGGTTCTTTTAGGGTTCCGTGCGATCGAATGAAATACTGAACTCGTAGATCACTCGTAGGTCCGTTTGTCCGCCCTTCACAGTCAATTTCCACTGAACCTCTTGTAATCATAAAAAAAAAAACAATTCCTGTGGTCCAAAATCAGCGAGTCGCCTATTTCTCGCCGTCCACTCCTACGGTGGCCAGAGATTGTCCTGCGACTTCCGTTGCCTTTGGCATCTCCCACTGCGGCTGGGTTGTGAGGTGGACACTGTCCTCTCCCTCACGCGTCCCGCCTCCTTCTCCGCTAGCATGACTGCTTCGCAGAAGGAGACGACCGCTTCCCGCTCCATCTCGACCCGCAGCATAACCTCGACCAATGCCGGGCGAGAGGACACGGCGGTATTCTGCCCAAGCAGGGCAGTCCTGCACTATATGCTCCACCGTGTCGTCCGGGCGATCCTCGCAGTGATGACACCCAGGCTTTTCCTCCCTCCCTAACCGACAAAGGAACCTCATGAAACTCCCCGTGTCCAGTGAAGACCTGCGTTAAGCAGTAGGTAAGGCGCCGTGACGAAAATTACTAAAGTTAATGGAAATCAATTAAAATAAACCTATTATGATTTTCAATGGCTTCAATTAAAAGATTACGACGGCACAACGACAGGAATTCAATTAGTGTACAAAATTATTCATTTCAATAGTATATTTAAATAAGGTACTCTGAAATTTCACAATAGGTAAAACTTGAATTATAATTCTTTACAAAGTTATTGTATATCTCGTTTATGCTTTTTGGATAGTTTGGAGAGGGGAGTCTCTGGTTGCTTTTGCTCAGGTTCAGATATTCGACTCTGCCTCTTAACTTTGTTCTTTTCTGATACACTAATCTGACTTTCAACATTCTTTGTTTTTGACAAACCAGATTTTCCATTTACAGCCTGAATATGATTGTCTGCTGCTGCAATGTTATTCTGTTGTTGGCCGGCTTTTGAATTACTTTTTATAGCTGAGTTTGGAAGCCCATCTCCAATTTGTTTCTGAGTGTATGGTTTAGTCTTGTCAAAATCAACATATGATACATTGATTGCATGTGCTGATTTTTTGTCTATTTCTTCATCATCATCCCTATCTGGACCCAACTTGGCACATCTAAAACGAAAATAAATAATAAATCAATCAAACCATTATGTATTCAAATTGGACTCTCCTTTAAGAGAAAAAGAAAAATTTACAGGTCATTGACACTTTTATTAGGGTGAATGGCCCATAGGTCTTTCCATTCATTCCTTTCCCAGTGCGAGCAAGGACACTTGCATGTACATTTATTTGAAACATAATAGGGCTCCTTAAATATAAAAATAACTAAGATACCTCTCATCCAGCTCTCCTCTGATATATGGCAATGCTCCATATAGATCTAACACAACTATTTTGAATGTGACTTCTTGTCCCTCCTGAATATTTGAGCCAACCCACATATCCCCTGGCTCTTCTGTTGGTCTTGGAATAACAACATTAAACACCCTGAAATGTAAAATTACATAACATTTTAGTAATCTCAAAGCACTTTCATAAAATAATTTTTCTTTGCTAGTGATTGCACAACATTTGATATGAATGGGAAATAGAAGTAGGTACTTCACAACAATTATTGAGAAACAGAAGGTTATTAAATTAAATACATTAAAAATCTCATAATAGTAAAATGATTGTCAAATACCTATGCACAAGTATGCCCAGATGTGTGGTACTTTTCTTATTAACAATTCCTGTCAACGTAGCTCCTACATAAGGACGAAAAATGAAGTAATCTGCCTGCACTTGAAAGTGAATATCTGCATTATCATTTCTGATGGTTCCAACATTTTGCAGGATTCTAAGGTTTTTGTAACATAAAAGGATTCCATTGAACCTGTAAGAAAAGATGAGGTTCTATAGCAGGCAAATAATAATACACTCAGTCATTTTCTGATTATATGTATAAGTAGGTTGAGATAAGGCCGTTTCATTCTTCTGAATTGGTCAACATGGAGAAATCGAAAATCCATACAAGATACCATGAAACTATCTTGTAAAATTTTAGCACTTATTTACTAAAACAATTTTGGTACCTAATTGTTATGAGTTGTATACATAAGTGAGTGAACAATAACTTCTTTTTATTCATGCCATTTGAATATCATTGCACTGTGTAATAAAACAAAATTGGAATACCTGGAGTTTGTTATTGCTAAATCAAATACTAGCTGCAAAATAATATAAAAAGTTTTTATTGCTTAGCATTTTTATTGCTATAAAATGACTTACTCTTTATCAAATTTTCCTATTTTGTAGTCTAACAAGTTTTTAATAGATTTCTTGAGGTTTCCTAGACACCAGGGTTGTAAAGCTAGGTTTTGTGTCACTTTTTTGGCAATAATACATGAATTCTTATCATTTGCTAATTTTTTTAATTCTTTAATATCAAATTTTATAATAGTTGACATTTTAACACCCGCATAAATAAATTTTACTTCAATGCAATAATCCACAGCAACAAAATAACCAAAGTAAATAATATTTATTTCAAATAGTCGATCAATTTTGACATTAGCGTAGAAAATCCCAAAATATTTGTTTTTTTTGTCACACACAACCATAGACCTTTTTTTTTTGGTTCTTTTCGTCCCTCTTTGGGACAGGCAAAGGGAGCTGAGCCCATAAAGCCAAGACAGACAACCATAGACCTAAAAGCCATCGGTTATGAAAAATTGGCATAGATTGATAAACGTTAATTAGTCGATTTCAATAATACAATAAATAATTAAACGATCTAATGCCGTATTTACATATTCGCGCGAGGCGACGACGCGATGACGACGACGAGGCCAAGGAGAAGGCGAATGACGAACACGCATATGACATATGTGAACAGTAAGTTCGCTATTCGCGTCATGGTTCGCCTAGCGATTCGTGCGCTCGCGTTGGGAGCGGTTTTTCGGACTCGAATCAAAGGGCACGAATGGCGAACACGAACTTACCGTTTGCACATTCGCGTGCATTCAGAGGATGTCACAAAATGAAGTGGAGTAAGTGAGCTGATTTGAAACCCAAAATATAGAAATTAAAATTTAAAGAAAGAAATTAATGCCCACTGAAAAAGTTCGTGACAATGGAGGCTTAGAGTCGTACTGACTAAATCTACCGTTTTACTTCAATTATCCTCACGGTGCAACCTGCTTAGAATCCCGCGACCCCGGCAGGCGTTTGGTCTTTTAGATGCGGGGTTCCGTCAGTTTGATGACTGTTCTTTGAGGCGCGGTTGGTAAACGTAAAACTTGTGGTGAGTACTTCGCACCTCATCTCTCTGAAAAACCTTATAACTAACAACAGTGATGTCTATAAAGTTGGAGAAAAATTTCCTAGAAATAATAATAAGCAGAAAGCAGACGGCAACTACCAAGCGTTGCCGTCGGAAAAAAAAAACTGACCAGAGAACAGTGTACCACAGACCAAATTATTACAAACCAGCTGTCAAATGTATGCCATCGTTAAACGAATCGTGTGTTGTCGATTGGTACGATGCTTACATTCGACAATATATTTACTTGGCATATTATGAAAACGTGACCAATTATTCGTAAAATAAACCTTCAAATGGAGAATTTGGAAGCTGTAATTTGCACCAAAGAATAGTGAAAACATTATAAAAAACACTTTCGTATAAGATAAAAATGTCGAAGAATGGCGAAGTGTCATCAAATCAAGGTAATACGAAACAAAATTATTAGATGAATTAAGTACATTTCACTGTTCTTAGTGATAATTTTCGTGAAAGTGTATACATGTTTACCTGTTATAATGCTTTAGGCCCTAGTAGACCGACAATGCCGAAGCCTGAGTTGAATTTATTTGGTCTGGAGAAGCGCAAAGGTTTAAACCTGCAGATAGCCGGAGGTCCATCAGGTGATGGGGCAGCATTTATGCCGTTTCCTGCCAATCCTCCTCCAGTTCAGAGACCTCGAGTGCCATCACGAGCTATAAGGGATGTATTGCCTGAAAACGCAAGGTAATTGTGTTTATTGATTGCCCATTATTTAATAATGTTTTTGAATCCTTTTCGTTTTTGTTCGTTCTGAAATGTTATACATTTATTGGATAATGCAGCTACACTGTTCTTAATAATCTTTCAATATTTCAGAGACAGATGTAGAATATATCCGTCCATGCAGTCTTCAGGAAAATTGCAGTTTTCAGCAACAGAAGTGTATGATTTCACATCTGATGACCTGCAGGATCTTGGTGAAATAGGCAGGGGTGCATTTGGAGCTGTAAACAAAATGGTTCACAGAAAGTAAGGCTATCAGTATTAATGTGTCCTGAAAATAACATAAAAACCCTTCTCTACATTGTGATTGCAAAAGATGCAATTATTGAATTACCTAAGTACAGCAACATAATTATTAACTCAAAATAATTTTTAACTAGGTATTTATCCTATTACAATAATGAGTGATATTGCATATGAATTTATTGTTAAAGACATTAATTTCATGTGAGGTCCTTGAAGTGTCAAATGCTATGCAATTTTTTTATTTTATTACATTTATTAATGTTGTGAATATTCTGCAATACCTCAGATTATTTATTGCCAATATGAGTTACTGGTCAACAAAAATTAGTGCTTCCAAAGCAGGCCTAAGAAAATCAGTTACAAAATTACGTTTTTTTTCCTATATTTCTGAATAAAATGTACTGTGCAACACAGCGGCATGCTCAATACATTTACATTATGATATTGAGCTATAAATTATGATTTTATGTAAACTCAGTTTTTACACTTGTAATGATACAAAGTTTGGCAGTTCTACTTCAGGACCTTAATCAAATCAACAATGTTGTTAATTGGTGAGCCAGAAACCCCAGCCCTCATTGTGTGTTTGCAAGTATGCTTAATACTTAAACTGTCTCATTATAACCAAAAAACAAGACAGTTTACATATTTATTAAGTCAGTTAGAGTAGTAAAAATAATCTATTCAATCAATATAATATTAATAAAGCAAAAAACCGGCCAAGTGCGGGACAGACTCGCGCATGAAGGGTTCCATACCATTATCTATTGGAGTCTTAGTAATAGGATCCCATTTTACCCTAAAAAACACATCATAACTTGATAGTTCATGACATCAGAACGCATTAAAAATTATACTACAGCTTGACGTATTGTGCATTCAAAAGGCATTGTATTTTCGTCAACTTGCACTAACATTATAAAATAAAAAAATATCTTTTAATATCCAACTGATTAAGTTTGCTAAACATATTTGTGTGGTTCATAAATATTTCAGAACAAATCGGGTGATGGCTGTGAAGCGTATCCGCTCTACTGTTGATGAGAAGGAACAAAAGCAACTGCTGATGGATCTCGAGGTTGTCATGAAGAGCAATGACTGTGTTTATATTGTGCAGTTCTATGGAGCACTCTTTAAAGAGGTAATATTTTCTCAAAATTATATTATACATTACAATACTAATACTAATAAATGCAAAAGTTTGGATGGATAGATACTCAATTATGTCAAAACGGTTACATAATGAAATTTGGCCCAGTGGTAGGATTATGGTCTGGATTAACCCATAGGATAATGTTTATTTCGGTATGAGTTGTCTGTGGAAGTTTTTTTTTTCCGAAAGATCTGTAAATCTATATATATAAAAGGAGAACTGACTGACTGACATATCAACGTACAGCCGAAACTACTGGGGCTAGGAATGTGAAATTTTGCACACGGCTTCCTATTATAATGTAGGGGAGCACTAAGAAGGGGTTTTTGGAAATTTAACCTTTAAGGGGGTGAAAAGGGGGAATTAAGAAAGTACGTAACCCACGCGAACGAAGTCGCGGGCAAAGTGCTAGTAGAGATATATATTAAAAAATATCTCATTTTTATCCTCTGTAACGTTTTTATAAAACACACATAAAGTGTAAACAAATCAATATTAGATAATTATTTGCGAAATATGTGTTTGGTATTAGATTAGGTACACCTCTAATTTAGACCTTTTAGATTACTAGTGTCATGTTAAATATGTAAATTTTTCAAAAAATGTAGTTTATACTTGTTCAGCCAATAAAAAAGCAGTTCGAAATATAGATGATGTGCTCATTTTGTTTTGCACTTTTGAAATGAAATGAGTTTTATTTCTGCAAGTAGGTTATAATTTATATCAACACTTTTACACGTCTTTTTATAAAACTAGGAGGGGCCGGTGTTACGCATGTGACTACTCTGAGAAGAAACAGCGGAAACAAACCCAGAGGTCACAGTCTCTTTTAAAGTCCAGACATTATATGTAGATCAGGCTATACAAGGACCATGCAGGTTAATGCCTGAAATGGTCTTTTGAATTATTCATATATTATTTAGTGTATATTAATGTAATTGTTGACTAATGTAAGAGTGACTGAACCAACTAATAACCAACTGCTTGTAATATTAACATAAATTAACTAATAATATGTAACCCACACATTCCTCAAAATATTTTACACCTTAAAGGTATGTTACAGTGCTACTATACATACATTTATTTACTTTAAGATCTCTTTCGACATGTAACAAACAATTCATTAATTTGAATTTGAAAAAAAGAACCACTCAAATTCAAGTGGACCTGTCCAGTCAGTATCATAGCATAGCAGCAAGCATTTCACTAAAGCATTCACACATTGTATTAAATTCTAAAATTAAAATCATAGTCATTTAAGTACTACCTAGGGTTGTTAGAAATAAGATTTCAAACTTCTTTTCAATTATTTTGATACTGATACTAAAAATAATGAAATAAATGAAAGAAAAAAAATTGTTGATCAAGTGCCTTATTTATTTAATTGTTATTTCAGGGTGACTGCTGGATTTGTATGGAGTTAATGGATACTTCATTAGACAAATATTATAAGTTTATATGTGAAAGAATGCAAACTCGTATACCTGAAACCATTTTAGCTAAAATAACTCTTGCAACAGTTAAAGCTTTAAATTATTTAAAAGAAAAATTAAAAATAATACACAGGTAAGGTATAAAACTCTACTGGTCAATTACCTATCTTTAATTGATCAAATAGTCTTATAATATTTACATTTGCTCTCAGGGATGTGAAGCCATCTAATATTTTATTGGACCGCAGAGGAAACATAAAACTATGTGATTTTGGTATATCTGGAAAACTAGTGGATTCAATAGCCCGTACTCGCGATGCTGGGTGCAGACCATACATGGCAGTATGTTCTCTTCATATATATATTTTTATATCATTTCGATATTTAAATTGCTTCAATTTTTATTTATGTTGAAGCATGTTTCCGATTTGTAGAACAAGTGGCCTACATCGTCTTAATGCGAGAGTAGTTCCGCTGAGGGAAAGAGACAGAGCTATACAAGTCGCCTAGCGCCATTTCGTTCCTTCAGCGGAACTACTCTCGCTTTAAGACGGCATGGTAGACCCCCAGATCTTTTTATTAATGTGTCAAAGTACTCAACTAACAATAGCCTGTCTTGCATACAGCCGGAGCGCATAGATCCCGGACGGGCTCGAGGCTATGACGTACGGTCGGACGTGTGGTCACTGGGCATCACGCTCATGGAGGTCGCCACCGGCGCCTTCCCCTACCCGCGCTGGGGCTCGGTGTTCGAGCAGCTGCAGCAGGTCGTGCAAGGGGACCCGCCGCGACTCACTAATACCAACAACGCATTCTCCAATAACTTCGTTAACTTTGTCAATACTTGGTAAGACATTCAGGATCTTGTATAAAGCTTAGTATGTAGTACAAACTTCCAAATCTTAACACATTATTATCTTTTTATAGCCTCATCAAAGAAGAAAATCAGCGACCTAAATATAACAGGTTATTGGAACACCCATTTATCAAAGGTATTGATCAGAATCGGGCTGAAGTAGCTGAACATGTTGGCGAAATTTTAGAAGCCATGGAGCGTAATGGTGTCAGTCCTTTCACAACAGACCAACCTGCACAAGCTTGGGTCGATTAAATATCTAAAATGATATTGTGAGAAATTTGCTTAATATAAACTTAATGACACCAGTACACACTTGCAATACTTTACCATAATTTTATAAATCCGAGATCTAAAATTATTTGTTAGGAAGATACTAAATTAATGTAGCCCCTGATTATGGTTTCATTAGCAAGATCCAAGACCAAAATGTTCAAAGTAGTATTTAATTGTATAAAGATTGGCATCGCTCGCAAGGTTGGGTAAATGGAGCCGGGAGTGCAATGTCAAATGCTTACCTTTACACAAGTTCAATGGCAATTTTCAACACACTTGAGAGGATAATGTTTTATAAAATATTAGCTGTCCTGTACCCACGGGTTTTCCAAGGTTTAGCAGTCCCTTCTGTGGAGTCGCGCGAATTTTAGCGGATGCTTCTTTGTTGACAAAAATGCTTTGCGTGGAGTGCAGAAATGCAACGTTCCGCTGTTCTCTCTTCAAGACTGAATTGTGAAAATAAAACGCATACCGAGCTTCTTTTCGAGTGTGTTGAAAATATCTTTACAAGTCCAGCAATGTTGACTTAATTTTTATTTTACAAACGAAAACAAAATCAGTACAAACTGTAATATTGTCGTTTCACAGTAATATAGTATCTTTTTAACAATAAGCTTTCAACTTTTAGCAATATATTAGTCACTTTCAGGTAAAATTGCACTGCTAGTTTGGTGTTTTTGACTCATGTTTAAGACCATGCCTTCAAAAAGATTGTATATCATGTTCAGAAGTCAAGACTGAATGTGACTAAAATAATAGGCACCAGAACAGTTACTGTGTAGTACTTTAGGGCAACTAGGAAAATTGTTAATTGCCAGTGATTTGTCATAAATAAAATGTGATTGTGTTTTTTAGAAGTGTAATATTATTATAATAATATAAATTTGTGTCATATGTATCTAAATATGAATATTGCCATGAATGCTGACACTGTAGAAAATGATGAGATGCCTCAATGTGGCACAGCAGCAAGGTTTTTGTTATCAACCTTAAAGACTTGAAGGCTTCAGATACGTCTGAATGATTTAACCTACAAAATGTATGGTCTCATTGTTGGACATTATTATTTCCTTGGATTCCGACTAAACATACTGTAAACTTAGGTACACTCACTTAATGCAAGGGCACATCACATAAAACAGTATTTTTTTATTGTGTTCTGATATTTTTTCTTACAATAATGAATTAATATGCAGGAGCGATTAGTTTTGCAAACCAGAACTGTAGAGTTGTAAAAGCTAGAGAAATGATATTGATTACAAAATCAATGAAAAATGTTGGTGGTGACAATAATTTCTCAAAAGAATTTTACAGTAAAGTTGATCTAGATTTTAATTAAACTGCTGAAGTTAGTTAGATATACAGTTTGATCTAAATCAAAGTTGAAATTTATATTTGTACTGATATAATTTATACAACAAGTTAATTTATATCTACTTATTGCCACTAACACTGCTGCTTCTGCATTTAGATTTTTCGTTATTTGATATACTGAAACAGCATTCAGTTTCTATTGTTTTAAATGTAAACAGCTGAGTTTATGAAAGCCGGTCAAATAATGTTTTCGTATTTGTAACTGTACTCTTTTATTGTTTTGTTTAAGTTTCAATCGTAAGGATATCAAAAGAAGAATTTAAATTATAAGATTTAACATCTTGTTATTTAAATACTTCTTTTACAATTTATGAATTCATATGTCTATGTAGTATCGAACACTTCTTTCGCTGTATCCTTGTAATAATGGGAAATTTAATGTCAACTACTTTGCATTTCCCATTACAATCGGTAGATAACACTCTTCGCAGTTAAGACGTAATGCTGTACCTACTAAAACTCTTACTTTGTTAATGTTGTAGGCATTAAGACGAGTATATTGGAAAGACGAAAACAACGCGTTTGAATAAGTGAAGTGGTAGAGGGAGTCTATTTTAATTAATCTTCGTCATTAGTTTGCTACTCAGTATTTATTAGTAAAATATTAATGTTTTAAACAACAATTAAGTCAACAAAAACAACAATCAAGTAATAAAATTTCTCTTCACCAAATTGTCTTGGGACCATTTTGGTGAAAAGAAATGTTATTACTTGACTATATTTATTATTTTAACCAATTCGCAATATTGTTTGTATATTTTAACGCATTTTATTAAATTAGTAGACTTTAAATATTACTGAAGATTTCCGCACATTACACTAATCCAATACCATTCCAACTCGAATTATCGACTTGTAGTCAATGAGTCGACAATCCGTCAAACAGTAAGAAACTAACTCGTCCTGCGCTTTATTCTGTAACTATTCACGGAATAAAGGAAGAAGGGTTGCGCCACCTCCGGTGTGTCCGTCAAATTGGCAACGCTTTGCTCGCTAGGTATAAACACGTGAAGGCAAACGGATCGGTGACAGTCAACAGGTGAACAACGCGCGTACCAACCGTCTCACACTTTCAACTTACATGCTGACAAACTCGCTCTTAAGTAACACAACATAAAGCTTACATTGCCATACTGCGAGTTGAGTTAGTCACTTGAAGTTGGTGTAATGTGCGAAGGTCTTAATGACGTTATTCTATATGTCTGCAACATTAGCGACAAGCTCAACTCACAAAAGCGATTTAAGGTGACGTCAGTGGTAACACTTGAGCTGGCGAGTTTCAAAGCCAGGTGGAAGATTTGTGACCACAGATTAATATGCACTACCTGTACCTACATCTCTTGCATTGTAAGATGTTTGGGTTAGGGAATGGAGCATTAATATACATATACAAGTAGGTGATTTTATAAATTTGTAAATATGTACCAACTAAATAATGATTATGATTTTTATGATTGTATGTAGATTGTATGTTATTGTTGACCTTATTTGGGTTAAATATTGCCTACAGGTTGGATATTTGATTGATCATAAGTTGTTGCTTCTCTGCTTATTCATAAATGTCATTATTTATATGTGTATCTGGACTGAAGGCCCATTCTTTTTTTTTAATTGCAGATGGACTTGAAACTTGTAGGGAATTTTCTTAAAACTTAACGCCACAAACTGTAGTTTTCATAAACGTGAAACAAAGCTGTTATGGGTAAATGTCATGATCCCTCAATTTTCAGACGCACGCACTTAGAGTTTGATCCTTGTTAGCGACACTTGAATGGCGTGATAATATAGGGTGTGATATTTTTTGCAATATCAGCGGGTTCGATTCCTGGCCAGGATCATTCAAATCCAATGATGTAGTTTTAGTCAAAATCGGCCTCGAGGAGACTCCTTTCAGCATTTTTTGATGTTCCTCATAGTTTCAGATATAGCCATCCAAGCCCAGTTGGAAATGTTGAATTTTTCAACTACCCTATAAAATTTGTTCATAAAAAAATTCGTAAAGTATAACATTTAGCACAAAATTATGTAGGTATGTAAAATTTTAGTTAACAATTAGTAAAAATATTTCAGCTAATTTATTTCAAACCAGGACCCTCGTTCAGACGTGATAGGAAAATGCAATTGCCATCTACCTTTCAATCGTTACTATTTATGTCATTATTTACTTTTGACTAATTCTTAAGGGTGTTTATCTATTATGTAGAACAGGCAAATGTATGTATTTTTTCATATAAAGCTACTTTTACGTGGGGTTCTCGGTATGTTAACGTCTGGACTGAGGGCTCCAAGTAAAACTGTTATAAATCTGTACTGCCAAATACTAGCTAGTTGAGTTTTTTTTAAGATTTGAGATTTTTTAACGAAATTTCAAATAAATACTTAACACTAAAGTAGTACTTTACGAGATTTATGTTATGTATGATACTTTATGGGTGCACCTGAACTGAAGGTCTATAACAGCTTTGATTTACCTTTAAGAAATTTAATGGTTTTAAGTTATAACGAATATTAACTAAATTCCCAATAAATTTCAAGTTGATTGGCCAATAAAAAAAAAGGCCCTCAATCCAGATTTAGATACTTATATTTATGCCAAAATAAAGATACACTCTTTACTCTTACTTCAATACTGAAGCTGAAATCATAATTTCAATAAGGCAACTTGGGCAGCCACAAATCAATGGCATGTTTTTTTATTTATGTTAAGCTATCAAGTCTACCTACACTGATTTAAAACTGCTGATGAAGTATTTTATTCACTATCTTAGATACACATGGATGAGAATTGTTTTAAAATAAAGAAAAAAAAGTCACTTGCAAATTGTTTTAAGTGTATTTTAATCTAAATTCACCTATTTATAAGATTTGGTTTACAATACTACTGTATGTTTAATTAAAGGTGCATCTAAACGGACAATATTTTTACTGCATATGGCTGCAATACAAGTGCCAGCACTTGCAGCCAGGCTATGCATATAATGACAATATTTATTTATATATATTTACAATGTTTTCCGGCCATATTGCCACACATTTTTTGTCTGGCCGTGCCAGCCATGCCAGCGTGGCTCATACGTTGCGGCAATATGTCTGAACCAGTTCAGACATATTGCCGGGATATACTACATTAATGTTTTAAATGGCCGAAAATATTGAAATAGTTTTTGCTTGTCGGTAAAAGTAGTAAAAATATTGCCCGTTTAGACGCATCGTAAGAAGTAGATTGGTAACATTATGAATTTGTTATTTCTTCTACATCCTCCAAACATTACCATTAAAATTAACATTTAATTATTGGTGTCAGTATCATTCTAACACCTCGCCCATTTTTTTTGCATTCAAAACTTTACCAAACTTAATAAACAATTTGTACTTAGTTCCATCTGCCAGTATTGGTGTAAGATAAATAGCATCTGTGATTTTTGGGGGCATATCTAGTAATGGAAACCAATCGTCCACTTTCACTATTCTATCTTTTCTTTTTCCCCAGAAATCTACTGAAGATATTTTTACTTTCCTGTCATCAACTCTTACATACAAAAATCCAATAATGTTCCGGAATTGCAAACTAGGTAGTGATAGGAGGGCTGTTCCAGTGACACCTGTAACAGATGAAAACAATGAAAATCTTTGAAAAAATGCATGTAGCTTCCAAATCATGGTTGGTTAAGACCAATAATTAATTATGTGGGTCTTCAATAGGGTTTTTTACTGCAAAAACAAATTGAAAATCTGTTTAGTCTGTCAGTTAGAATATTGAAAAATATTCGACACGTATTTTTTTTTAAATCTATGAATATTGACAAAGATAAAACGCTTCCAAATTCGGCAGTGGGGACTTGTCATGACTTGTGACGTCATATCGCTCGTGAAATTGTACCGACCGAGTGACGTTTCGTGGTTTTTAGAAGCGTTGTATCCTCCCCAATTTTATCAAAAGAAAAAATACGGGTCTTATATTTTTTTATTAACCTTATTTCGGACTAATAAACATTTTACAGTAAAATTAGCCTATTGCAGAGTTTGACACTTATTTTTGGAAGGAAATAAGTACAGTCAACAGCAAAAGTAGATGATCAAAATCAGGTGGCGTCGAAGTGGTTCAAAAGTACCTATGTGATTGTAATTTACCAATAGTTCATCTACACAGTTCTGAAGCGAACTCCGTACATTAGCATTGAATTTCTAATTTTGATCATCTACTTTTGCTGTTGACTGTACCAACAGAAAGGTAAGACGCCTTAAAATGGGCCTCCTTGTTAGTTTGGGACCTATATGATAAGCTAAGCTAAAACCACACATTTTTTTGGTTATCTAGGTATTGGTACACTAAGCATTGTGATTGTGATGCTATCACCATGAATGTTGACTAGCAAACTCAAAAACGGTAAGGATTTGGATAGGGGGTTCCATAGAAAAATCTGTCAGTAATTATATTTATTCCTAGCACTCTGACCGCGACTTCGTCCGCGCGAATCTCGAACTTAATTTCTATTAAATTCTACTCCCGGTCACCCTTGTATGGAATACTTTTGGAAATCTAAATAAAATGTGAGACTCCTTGCACTTGTAGCAACAGTTCCATACAAACTATCAACCCCAAAAGCGACCCCTTTGGAATCGAATTTCGCAAAATCCCGTCTTAGTGAGCATCTACATCCTATAAAGAATCCCCATGCAAAATTTGAAACTAGTAACAAAGTTTCACACAAACTATCAACCCAAAAAAAAACCATAGGGAATGAATTTGCAAAATCCGTTTTTAATGCTCACCTAATGCATATAATAAGGAGCGCTTATGCTAAATTTCATGCTTCTAGGGTTAGCGGTTTCGGCTGCGCGTTGATCGATCAGTCAGTTTTTTATTTTATATACAGGCTGAATTTTTCAACTGGGCGAGAACATTTCGGAATGGTGAAGCCTGATGGGAAGATAATCTGAAGTAAGTGAAGAGACAGTAAGGCAGCTGCTGGGGACTCCAGATTATGGCGTATTAAGAAAATCCTGATGTAAACTAACAGGGTCAATGTCAAAATGTTCAATGTTAAAAAAAACCTTTTATTATTTATTTATTTTTGTCGTCAGACTCATTATTGTTAACGGTTTAGTCAGGTGGCTCACCTATGTAAGCTGCTGTAAAAAGAGCACCTTGTGGTAGGACTTCTAATATTTCCATTAGAGCACAACCAGGTACGGCTAATGAGGTTGCCCCTATGTGGTATACTTTAAGTCTATTAAATGCTGCAATATATCTTACGAAGGGAAACGCAAATACAGTTTCATAAATACTAGAATTTCGTTCTGCTTCCGATGCGGATTGAATTAGGGTTTTCTTTGTAGTTGAACAACATCTTACATTGCTGGTATTATACTTTGTGATGCCGAATAATAGCTTCAACATTCCTATTATTTGCAAATTAATTCAATCAGTGTCAACCAACTGAACCAATTAAAAATTAACCAATTCTACGAATTTTACAATTAAAACCCTACAGAAAATTCCGACTTTCCAAATTAATTTTTTTTATAGTCTTGACAGTTGTTGTTTATAAAATTCGCCAAAAGGCAGGCAAAGGAACAGAGCCATACAGCCTAGTCTTATTTGAATTTTCCGATAAATTAGTCTTGACAGTTGACAACTTGCTTGACATTGACACAATGTTTTTTACGCACATGGTCGATTTTTTAATAATAAGGCTGATGGAATGGCTCCTGGGTCTTTGTGACATAAATCCTTAAACCGGTTTACACAATAAGCCCCCATTTGCTCGAGCGCTTTTTTTACGGACGTAAAAACCGGTGCTGAAGTATTCTTTCGGCATACTCAAATGGACCCAGACGGAACTTGACACCCTGGATAGGAGAGTCGGTTCACTGCTGAATGCAAATCGGATGCATCACCCACGGTCGTCGGTGGTGAGACTGGACATCCCGCGGAAATGAGGGGGTCGTGGGTACTTAAATGCTAAAGACTCTACACAACCGTGAAGTATGCAGTCCCAGGGAATATTTTCGGGAAGCCGACGTGGGGATGCACCGAGATGTGGTCACAGTGGACAAGGATCTTACTCCGCTCTACTTGGCTAACGAGAACTGGCGCAAACATGGAGTACTAGACACTAATGATCGTAAGGAGGTATGGCAGAGCAAGGAGCTTCACGGACGCTTCTACCGGGCACTACATGGACCTGATGTAGACTTTTTAGCGTCCGTATCCTGGCTGCGTTTCGGTGACCTGTTTGTTCACATTGAGGCGTGCGCGGAACACAACGCGCCGTCGACCCGGGCATGGTCCATGGTTGGACAACGTTGCCCATTAATCGCTGCCCGCGCCTACGGTGGTCGGAGATCATCTGCCTACGTCTGTCGCCATGGGCGTCTACCACTGCGGCTGTTGTCTCCCTCACGTGGCCCGCCTCCTCCTTCGCGAGCATAACTGCTTCACAGAAGGAGGCGGCCGCTTCCCACTCCGTCTTGCCCCGCAGCATGGCCTCGACCAATGCCGGGTACGAGAGGTCTCCGCCTATCACCGCAGTGGTGGCACCCAGGCGTTTCATCCCTCCTCATCAGACACAGGTACCTCCCGAAACTTCCGTGGTCGGTGAGCACCTATAAGTCTATGGCTTAGCCTCATTTTTTATCTATAGCAAATAGATTGTCAATGCCAAACTTGACAATCAGTCAATGTCAAATTTATCAAATTACAACAGTACCAACGCATGGTTATGTTTTCGTTTTAAAAAAATGAGATTATTTTTTTCCTAGATAGTATTTAATGCTATTGCTAAGAAAGAAAAACGCAATAAAACAACTGGTGTGTAATAATTATCTAAAAAAATAATTATTGTTGGAATACCATCGTTAGGTTAAGTACTGCAGTGTGGGAATAATAAACGTTTATAATGAACAGTATATTAAAAGAAATGTAAGTATCAGTCTTCCTTACCAATACCTCTCTAAGTGAACTCTCCCCCCGCCGCTTCAAACCAGCCCTCGTGGCAAGAATTCAACTCTTTCTGGACCGGCCTCGTCTGCGTCGTCCATCCTCGTACCTATTGCGTGGAGACTTACGCATACGGGTGCCGAGACCACACCACGACGCCCAATCGCAGGTTTTAGGAATCGCAGAACGTGTTTGTAATATAAATAAAATCTGAATCACTAGAATTGTCTATTGAAAAGGACATAGTTGACCAAAGAAGAAGCAAATAGCTCCAGAGATGGAATTATTAGAGGTATTGCATCCCTCGAGTTCTTTGCTTATTCTAAAATATATATATTAATTATAATCCTCCATTATTATCCAATTAAATTGTATTAGGTCATAAACATGTTTCTAATACTACTATTACTATCATTAAATATTATTATTTATTACAGATATGAAAAAACTGCAGAATATACTGCATTTTATACCGGTGGAGATGTCGAATGGACTACAGATGGAGTGCATCTCTTGTGCCACTGTGAAGATGTAATAAAAGTGGTTGATGTCAATACATTTTCTACAGCATACATTATAGGACAGACTGAAGAAGATGCAGAGCCAGATCAAATTTATACTTTTCAAATGTCACATAATAATAAAATGGTTGTTACTGCACACAAAAGTGGATTGATGAAACTGTGGGACCAAGAAACTGGTAAACAACAGAAGATTTGGCGATGTGGTCATAAAGGCCCTGTTGCCAAATTAGCATTTGAATACACTGATGAAAATATTGCTTCAGGAGGTTCTGATGGGAACATTAGGTTGTGGGATTTAGCACACAACACATGCACTAGTAGTCTAAGAGGTGCAATGGGAGTGTTCTCTGTTTTGAAGTATCATCCAGATTCCAGCAAACAGTTGATATTTGGAGCAGCTGATGACACCAAAATAAGATCATGGAACTCAAAAACTGGCAAAGAACATTTAATCTACTCTGGACATTTCAGTAAAATCACATCTTTACAATTTACTCTTGATGGTGATTATATGGTCAGTTCTGGTAGAGACCGTGTATTAATATTGTGGAACTTAAATGAAAGTAAGGCCCTTCGAGTAGTTCCTGTGTATGAAAGTATAGAATCTACAATTTTACTGCCTGCTACATTTAGAATACCTAATTTTAAGAAGAAACTAGAAACGGAAGGAGTGTATGTTGCTTGTGCTGGTGAAAAAGGTGTTGTCAAAGTATGGAATGTGTTAATGAGCAGGCTCATGTATGAGCAAGACAATAGTCTTGTATCACCAGCATCTGAGGAGGGTAGTTTAGCTATAACACATTTGATTTTTAATGAATTAAGAAATGTTTTATCGGTTGTGACGGCAGACCACAATATCATCATACATGATCTTGAAACATTTGAATGTAAGAAGCAGTTGATTGGTTTTACAGATGAAGTGCTAGATATTATTTTTGTGGGAAAAGAAGAAAAGCACTTGGCGGTAGCTACAAATAGTCCAGACTTAAAATACTATGAAATTGAAAGTATGAATTGTCAGATTATTAAGGGACATACTGATATAGTTTTAGCTTTAGCTTGCTTCCCAACAAGACCCGAAATGTTTGTATCTTCAGGCAAAGATAACTCTGTTAGAATTTGGCTGCAAGACACTGATTATAAAGTATCTTGTGTTGGAGTTGGAGCTAGACACACAGCATCTGTTGGGTCAGTGTTTACTTCTCAGACATCAAATGATTTTTTTGCTTCTGTAAGTCAAGATAACTGTTTAAAAGTCTGGACTGTTCCTAAAGAACTCACTACAGCTGAACAAAAGATAAAATCTAGTTACACTGAACTAACTCACCAGATGGATATAAACTGTGTATCTGTTTCACCTAATGATAAAATGATAGCTACTGGCTCTCAGGATAAAACTGCTAAACTATGGTCTGAAGAATTGATACTGTTAGGCATTCTGAAAGGACACAGAAGAGGAGTGTGGTGTGTGAGGTTTTCACCTGAGGACCAAGTTGTATTAACATCTTCGGCAGACAGTACAATAAAATTATGGTCTATAGCTGATTTGAGTTGCTTAAAGACATTTGAAGGACATGAGAGCTCAGTACTGAAAATCGAATTTGTGAGCAGAGGTCAACAAATCCTCTCAAGTGGAGCAGATGGACTTCTAAAACTATGGAATATAAAAACATCAGAGTGCAAAATGTCTCTGGATAACCATGAAGGCAAAGTGTGGTCTTTAGCAGTCAATAAAAGTGAATCTATCGTAATTACTGGTGGCTCTGATTCGAAGTTAGTAAAGCTGAAAGATGTAACAACAGAAAGAAAGGAACAGGTGGCAAAAGAAAGAGAAGAAATGATATTACAAGAACAAGAGTTGATGAATTTGTTGCATGATAAGCAACTGATTAAAGCTCTAAAATTAGCTTTGCGCATGCAAAGACCAATGCATGTATTAAAAATTGTGAATGAAGTACTGGCTGGCGGCAATGAGAAACTTTACGAAACACTCAAACAAATCAACCACACTCAGAAAGAAACTCTGTTAAAGTTTGCTGCCGAGTGGAATACAAACAACAAGAACTGTCATGCAGCACAACTCGTATTTAACATATTAGCGCCGGAAATTATAGCTGGAAATTTAAAAGTTCCTGCTTTAGCTAATTTCATAGAAGGTGCATTGCCTTATACTGAAAGGCATTTTGAAAGACTAACTAATCTTTTACAGGATCTTAACTTTGTAACATACACTGTAAATTGCATGCAACCTCACGCTGCTAACAATGTTTGAATGAGAAATAAAGATATGTGCTCCAAATTCTAAACTTTGTTTTAAAAAATGTTTAATTTGCCTTTGTATACTTGCATAAACACCGGTGACCGTGCTTATCTGGTTTAGACCATAACCTATGACGCATGTAAATATTTCTCCTCAAACAAAGCTTGCGAAATGTTAATTTGCTCGTTTTGTATGTAAAAGCTCAGATATTAGAGCGTCAGCGCCCGCGCAGCCTTCTTCCACGGAGAGCAAGTTCAGCCTGCGTGCACGCAGTAGTAGTGAATCGATCACGCGAAGCGGACCGCTCGCGGATGCGCGCTTCTCTTTTCCGCGAGTCACAAATGTTTCGTTGTTAAATCATGGATATAAAAATCTCAATTACTTTTACCTTACTTTTAATTATCTGCAATCATGCACAAGGACAGAAATCGCAAGCGTAAGTTTTTAATTAGTATTTTATTATAATGGTTCTCTAAACTTAAAAGTCATTCTTGGGTCTAAACATAATATAAAACTAACTTATTTTTCGTATGTCTGATAGTTTGGATCTTCTAAAAATTATATTGGATATTGATGTGGTATTTATTTATTCATACATACATAAAATCACTCCTTCCCATGGGGGTAGGCAAACATCAGAGAACGCCACCTGCTACGAGCGATACTTACATACTCCTTTCGCCTCGTCATACAAGCACGCCTGTTACTTATATACTACGGGAATAATGTAACGTCCTAGGAAAAAATAGCCAAAATGTAGTGTTTTTAGTAATCGTTCTTTTATTGACTTTGAATAAGCGGCAACAGAAATACATCATCTATGAAAATTTTAATAGCTATCACAGTTTATGTGATGCCGCCTGGTGACATAAAGACAGACAAACGGATGGACAGCGCAGTCTTAGTAATAGGATCCCATTTTTATCCGACTACGGCAAAGCCGTAATGATTTTGGAAGGAAAGGAGGGTTATGATTTTGACCGCTATGTATGTTTGTTTGTTCCCTCATAACTTCTAAATTACTTGCTACGCCGTGGCCACCTAGCCAATAAAGATTGTGTGAAACAACCGCAGGTTGCACGCGACCACGACTATTACTTAAAAAAATCTGTAACACGGTAGATTAAAAAAAAATGTAATACATACTACTTATAAATTGTCTTTGTAATGAAAGATAAATATTTAAAAGTTTACAATTTTTAAAAATCGGTAAAATGAATATTGTTCTTGTTTTACACTTTTCAGTGCAGGATTTTTTCGTAGTCGGGTTTTAGTTATTTTTAACTTATTTTTTACCCTTTGGGTACGAAACCCTAAAAATTGAATTGGATCATTGGTTCCTGAGAAAATCCACAAGATACAAATTTTTTTTACCTTTTTTTGCTTTAGATCTTAGGTCAAGTATTAATAATAATTAAACCGAGTGTCACCGGGAGAGAACGCTGGTGCGTCATTATTTGATCCTATCTTATCCTATCTAGTATTTTTATTTAAATTTCTGATAGGCGATCATAAACATCATATAACTTTAATAATTAATAACATAGACCATCCTGTAGGTATACTGAGGAGGACTAAGTATACCTACATTTTGATGATTGAAATAATTCGGTTTCCTCAACTTTTTGATTACTTTAGGACTTCGTATAAATTACTATGACGCGCATTTTTTAAGTGCCCACAACACTTCGGAATAATTAGCAGTAGCTAGCTGATGACGCTTTTAATTGAGACAAGTGCTAAGATCATTAATATGGGCCAAAGACAGCCAACACAGTTTTTTTTTTCAATATTACGATCTTTAGTACCCACAGACTCACGTTACCTACCAATAAAACAAATTTTAAATATATTATGAACAATAGGTCGTAGAAATACATATAAGTATATCTGCAGTTATTCGTAACCCATGCTGATTATACAATGGCTAAATAATGGGTAATGTAGGTGACATAACTTACTTATTGATTTGTTGTAATGGTGCTCCAAAATCAAGATTAAGCTACCCGGAAAATAATTCGTACTTATTTGCCAAATAAATCTTTTTACATGTATTTTATTTTCACGCAATAGTTACCTGACTATTTTAATAAGTAACATAACATTCTATTTAGGATTCCCCAGACCTAAAGACGTCGAAATGTCGTCAACCAGCCTTGGCCGCGGCCCTCAAACGCCTTCGACCTCGATTGAACGATTGAGCACTCACCAGTCGGAATAAGAAAAACTTATTAGCAGTAGCTTAAACAAGAGATCATTTGCGTACAATCACGAGCAATAACATGTATACACTTAACACAATTCTAACGCAATTTTCTCGTAAAATACTGGTATCCAATTTGAAATAGAAGTCTAATGAAAAGGCAAACGTTTAATCAATATGGTAGCAGAACATCGCTTTTGAATACTGCTTAGTGTTTACACACTATTGCTCGTGACTGTACATTATACCGAATGAACTGAATTAAACCGAACGATATTGTAGAGCCAATAAGGCATAGCTCATCAGTAAGGGGTAGTAGGGGTAGGGGTAAGTGTGTTGAATTCATAGAATTAGGTGATACAATACATAAGTGGAAACTTATTTTAGGTCTAGGTACCTTAGTAAGTAGTCAAGCCTGAAACGCCTTCAGGTTTTCCTGTACATCTATCACAGGTCTATCTTTAGAATATACAGTCCAATAACTAGTTCTATTTAAACAAGATCGTATGTACTTAAAAGTATCTAACAGTGATTCTAGGTACTGACTGAACTTCGGAGTGCATATACCTGTTGATAGGTACACACACAAAACATTGGCATAATATGCTTAATTAGATACCTTATAACAGTTTTAAAGAAGGAAAGATGTGTAGATCACAGACACAATTTTTTTTTGTTAAAGGTGCTTAATACATGTGCATGCTCCCAGGTGCTGCTTGCAAAACATGCCTTTTTTCTCCCATTTATTAAATTCAAATTTTATGTGTTGGCATCCACTGTGGCTGATTAATCACCATACTTTGGAACGATATTGTAGCATTTTTCTTGTTCTTAAACTGCACTTGACAAGACTGGTCTCAGACTACTAGGTACCTACAGACCAAGATGCATTTATTACACTCATGAAGTCTATGACCAATAAAAGCATCACTTTTAAGCATTAGTGCGTGACGACAAGATGATGACTTATTTTGTGTGACAATCACTGAACAGGATAGAGTCCGCGCCTCGACCAAAAATCCTGCGGAAAACTCGTGCTATTATATTTTTAATGCAATTTCATGTAATATGACATAAGACACTAGCGCCGCGTCAAAAGGACTTCAGTAGTCCCGCGGCCTCTACCTACCCGCAACAATCAGAACAATCATAGATCATAGGATGTAAATAGAGTCCGCGCCACCACTCATGACCCGTGGAAAATTCATGGTTCTACATTTTCTACATACAATTTGAAGTAGTGACATCATGAGCGGTGGCGCGGAGTCTTGGTCTATTACCTACCTTAAACTTAGAAGATGCTTTTAAACTTGTTTTGAATGAACATGTATTGCAAATGTATAGCACCCATAAGTGCGTTCAAACACATCTTTCCTCGCTGAACCATGTACAGATCGGTTCTGTGCAACTCAACTCAAAGCCTGAAAATAATTTGAATAAGCGGCTTGCACAACTGTACCGAATCATGCCAAGTTAAGGTGAACGCACACTTATCCGAGCCGAACGCAACGAACGAAGTCAAGGGGGCCTCGTACAATATCGGACGATTCGACGCGGGTAAGTGTGTCATGTGTCATGAGATTTCATATACAGAATTTTAAAATTCGTTTCGTTCGACCCGTTCGACGCGTTCGGCTCGCATAAGTGTGCGTTCACCTTTAATAGGTGAAGCACGTTTAGTGTTTTACCTGGTTGACCATTTTTATTAGAAAAAATAAGTTATCAATATGTTGAAGTTAAAAGTTTAGCAGTTTAGTTAGCGGGTATAATAGTACAATCAACGAGACTTATATGTGACCCGAAAAATTCCTCTGGCACTGAAATTTGGAATATGATGAAAGAAGGTGATACAGATTACAGATGCACTATAAACCAACATTCGTTTTTCGAGAAGACTAAAAGATGAAAATTGCTTGTAACTCTCTGTGTAAAGTTCCTCAGCCTCAAATACTATCTGTATATGTGTGAATGTATTAGTATAAATAACCAAAAAAAAATCGATTATAGTGTCACTCCAAATTAAGTTTTTACATTTCGCGCTTTAACTTCTAGGGAAAAATTGCTCTGCCGATTTTTATTTTTTATGTGATTTCTTATCCTTAAATACATAGGTTTGTTAAGTAATCTAAAACTTTTTTATTTTTAAACATCATTATTTGATTGATTTGACATCAAATAATTATGTGGATGGATATCCTTTGAGGTCGTCCACATGGATTTGTTTTTGCTTACTTGGATGGCGCATTTTCAAAGACGCTGATTAGGTACACAAAGACAAAGGTTAGGTAGGTACACAAAGGGCAAATTTTTGTTGAAAATTTAAACTAAAATCAGTTAAATAAAAACATTTAATGATAAAAGGAACCAGACTTCAAAAATAAACACAAAAAATCTAAAATAACTTTTTTGAAACTCGGTGGCCAAAGTCAGTAATTTAAAAATAAAAACCGACTTTCGAAAAAAAAAATGTTAAACACTTTTTTTGTTATAATTTTTGCAATTATTTAGTATTGCAGTTACTATAATGAAAATAAACCATTTTATTCAATGACTGTTTTTCCTTGTTGCGGATTTTGTCGGTACCACTATGTGATGTTAGCTTTTTGATCCGATGCGCCGAGTTCTTGGTCAATCATATTGGGCAAGATCGGCCTATCAGTATCTGGTGTAATTTTAAGTTATCTTGTCTATACTTATAATAAATCTGTAGAGAGGTCAATTCTGTACATGAAATATATTTAAAAAATAACTATCAAGGGGTGATTAGGGATCGCTACTGATGCAAAAAATGCAATCAGAAAATTTTTTGTCTGTCTGTCTGTCTGTCTGTCTGTCTGTCTGTATGTTCGTTATAGAAACAAAAACTACTCGACGGATTTTAACGAAATTTGGCACAATTATTCTTCATACTCCTGGACAGGTTATAGTATACTTTTCATTACGCTACGATCAATAGGAGCAGAGCAGTGAAGGGAAATATTGGGAAAACGGGAGAAGTTACTCAATTTTTTAAGCTTCTGTCGCGTGTGCAGCCTTAATGGTTAAAGCTACATAGAAATCATGTATGACGGAAATGTTCTCCTTAAAATTATATAAAAATATTCCTTGACAGCATATGTCTATCTTTTATGGTTGACTCACAATAACACGTGAAACTCCCGATAGCTTAGCAATACGGAGCTTTCTGATTATATTTGTCTACTCTTACGTTTACAACACTCTCACTCATCCCTAATTAAAAAAAGTTAACATTATTATCTATTCAATAAAAGAAGAATCATGTAAATCGGTGCAGAAACACCAAAGTTATACATGAAATACGCTAATCAGTCATCGCGCGTGAATACAGAATCATGCTATAAGGATTATTTTTTTGTGTAGCGGTTGCCGCGCTCGACGCTCGGCAGGTATAAAAAGGCGGCGGGGTCCGCGGGCCTGGAGGCCTTAAAATCTTAAGGCATCCGCAGAAAAGTCCGGTTGAGCAGTACACAACCTACTAGAGTTTGACCTGTGTGATGTCATACACAAAAAAAAAAACGCGCGTTCTTCATACAATATTCGGCTGCTGATGCGAATAGACGTTCAGACTGTTCGACCTTATTGACAGACAATAATTGTTATTTACAAACCGTGCTTATCAGCGCGACTTTTAGTCTTCCTTTTTTTTTTGCATGGTAAAATCATCAAATGAGTCCTCCCACCTAGGGCAGGGGGCGGGAGGGACTGTCAGACTTAACTGACTAAAATCCACGGTGTCCTTCAATAGCCCTTTATGTACCGGGGTCATTTAGCTTTTTGATCCGATGCGCCGAGTTCTTGGTCAATCATATTGGGCAAGATCGGCCTATCAGTATCTGGTGTAATTTTAAGTTATCTTGTTATAAATATAGTGAACGCGTTTAAATTTGTTTAATTTGGTCTATTATCATTGAAGGAATACTCTCAATTACTAATCGTGAGCCAATCACCCTATAGAAGCAAATAGTTACCTAGCAACACTAGCTGTATCCTAGGAGATGATCTTCCGGGGTCGCAGGACTGTACGAATTACCGTGACCCCGAAACGTAAAGGGGTATTGAAGGGCACCGTGGATTTTAGTCAGTACGAGTCTGACAGCCCCTCCCGTTCTGCCCTGGGTGGGATGACTCATTTGATGATTTTTTTTACCAGTTAAAAAAAAAGGGATGGCCTTCGTATAAAGAAGTCTCGCGACATTGTCCACAGATATCTGCACAACTCGAGCGCAGGAAAAGCGCCTGTTTTCTGTCGTGCGGACTGCCAGTGTTTGTTCCTATTGTATTAATAATGATCCGTGGTCACGAAGGCTACCCTACTCATTAACAGATTCATAATGAACAGGCAATTATTACTAGTCCAACTGTCCAATAGCAGTAACTAGGTACTTAGTTGGCCATCCTTACTTTTTTCTTTTCTTACGTTTTCTCAGATTGCACTGTTTTTATGCGTAAACAAATTTTAAGCACTTCATAACAATCCATTGAAATGAATATCTCTACTGTTTGTAATGTGAAATTCTTTTTGCTGGAACTTTTTAGCCGCGGATTAATTTGCCCGCGTGTTAATCAGATGATCTGTACATCATGTGGTGCACTAATCTCTTAATTACGTATATCTCTACTAACGTTGCCGACGTCCTCTAATGACCGCAATGTTTATTAACCAATGGTTCATTATCAACTAAGAAATGTGTCTTATTGTTTATAACGTCTAGATAATTTTCACTAATCTTATAGAGTCTCTCGTAGATCACAAATAAACCTTTGTGTATCATCGTGTTAGTTACATAATACCTCTCTATCTGAACATCTATGCAATTTTAGTAAGGACTAAGTAGTGGAGTTCCCAGGGTTTTAAAAACATTAAACCTCGGATTCCTGTTAGGGACAGTGAATGAAATGTTTTGATTCAAAGTTGAATGTAATATCATTAAAGTTTACCTATTTATAAATTGTGATCTCGATTTACTTAAGAAAAAAAAAGATAATTAAGCTGGCCAACAGTGGGAAATCTTAGTCCATATGAGGTAAGGAAAACGTTTATTTTTAATGTTTTCAATTTTGTCATATTTATTTTATCGTTGTCCATAAAATGCGTGAAATATGTCGAACTTTATTTTTAATTTTGCATGGCGCACACTATACTCCTAGAGAACAAAAAAATATTTGACCCGTATTTTTTCATTTGTCACTTAAACCAAAATTGACGAAGATACAACGCTTCTAAAACAACAAAACGTCACTCGGTGGGTATAATTTTACAGGCGTTATGACGTCACAAGTCGACTCCCGAATTTCGAAGCGTTTAAGCTTTTTCAATAAACATTCTATCAAAAAAAAATACGTATTCATTATTTTTAATACTCTTATGGACTAAACAGATTTTCAATTTATTTAATGCAGTAAACTACCATATTGTTATTATTTTGAAGATAATGTTGTCTAAGCACCTACTTTTCTTGGGTAAATACGTGACGACAGAGATAACGTTCTGAAGTATTTTGACAGACAGATGATATCAAGATACTACAACTAAGTAATCATGGTAAAATTGTAATTAAGTAAATAACTGACTGACTGCAGTCTGCATTGGCATTTGAATTCTTTTTTTTTATATTTAACGATGGGTTCGCCTTTATCCACTATCTCGCCTGACGGTAAGCAAAGATGTGGTCGACGGTGAAGCACGCTTGCCTAGTAGTAACCTTTCACTCTTGACTTGAAGACCACTAAATAAAAACCCCCGCTGGGGATTCTACTCCTTAACTGATCTGGACTACTTACTTCTCACTCACTTTTAACATTCTCTTTAAAAGTCAACATAACTTCCCAGCCTCCTTTGACAAAGGGGCAGAAATACGATGCTATTACAGGCTCCCACTTTGCTTCCCTCACCAATCAAATCGCTCCGGTCACATTCCATCAACAGATGGTAGACATCTTCCACAACCTGACCGACTTCACAGTATGGTGAAGTACTTTTACCACGCTCTAGTCGTGAAGTGGAAAAAGAAGCGCGATTCATGAGAACCCCTTCATTTGTAGCACTTACAGAATGTGTCAAATTCCAATGGCTTAGGTAATTAGGGGGTAATAGGGAAGAAATCCGATCTGGGCTGAAGCTGAGGCTGGGGCTGAGGCCAGACTGTCTTCGCTGTTCGCTTAATTCAAATCTAAAGAAGAATTTTTTCATTAAATCTGTAACCAGATCAAAATATCTATACGTATAATAAAGCTGTAGAAGGGTCAATTCTGTACATTGAAAATATTGAAAAAATAAATAGCGGGGGCTGTTGCTGGATCGATACCAAACCCAAATAAGTGATTAAAAAAATTTTTGTCTGTCTGTCTGTCTGTCTGTATATGCAGGCATCACGTGAAAACTAACGGTTCGATTTCGATGAAACTTGGTATATTTATACCTTATTATCCTGGGCATAAAATAGGATACTTTTTATCCTGGAAAAATACGTAGAAAAAAAAAACTTATTTTTCAGTTTTATTCATAGACGTTGTTCTGTAGAACCGCGAATCTCCTTAATTATTATAGGCTTAGTCGTATTTGGGTCCAATAGATATTTATAAGATGTCATTGTCAGAGTTACTCAAAATGGAGAAATAAACCATCCACGCGAAGACCGACATCCGCGTGGACGGAGTCGCGGGCGGAAGCTAGAAGTAAATAAGAACAGTAAGTGGTTGGGAGCAGTTGGGCTCTGTTACAATATAATCATTAAATAGACAACATTTTCTGCAAGTGCATAGGTTTACAAAGAAACTCTTTATCCAAACTAATATTATAAATGCGAAAGTAACTCAGTCTATCTGTCTGTCTGTCTTTTCTTCACGCCTAAACTACTGAACCGATTCGTGTGAAATTTGGTACAGACATAGTTTGGAACTTGAGAAAGGACATAGGATAGTTTTTATTACAAAAAATAAAAAAAACAAAAATCTGCCGGATGTCACTATTCCACGCGAACGAAGTCGCGGGCAAAAGCTAGTTCCATAAAAAAAACGACGGGTTGCACTCTGGGAGTGCCGGCAGAAGTGAAAACTTGAATAGTAATTGTTGGAAATATCTTGTGAACAGATTTTAGTAAAACTCGCAAAAATGGTTGACTTTTTATTTCAATAATTTTCCAATGTGACGTACATCTTTTATAAACAATGTTACCTAGCAACGAATGTATCCAGCATACAAACTTCTTTAAATGTAATAAAGTCACACGAACATTCACGCAAGCGCCCTGCGCCGTCCTACGTTTTTTCGGTCAGGGTCACGTGTCCTGACGCGAGTTTAAGATTTTATACCCATTACAGAAAAGTGCTCAACGCCGCTAAAGAAGTTTTCACTTCAATAAAGGCCAGAACAACCAAGAATGATCGGCCCAAAAAAAATGCCATTGGGTGAAAAGAATACCATGCCCATAGGCCTTTTTGGATAGATATTTAAAAGACATGCTTTTATCACCACACTTAAATCACTGTGTAAGTTGTGTAATAAAGTTTCCGTTTTGTTTTTCTTAGGGCACATAAGATCACATCATGCCTGAATTACTGAAAGGGTAGGTAGGCAGAGGCACTGTCCATTTGGGTATTAAGATGCCCTAGTATAAAAGAAGTACTGCGAGGATCGTCCGGAGGACACGGTGGAGCATACGGTGCAGGACTGCCCCGCTTGGGCAGAGCACCGCCGTGTCCTCACGACGGCGATAGGCGGAGATCTCTCGCGCCCGGCATTGGTCGAGGCCATGCTGCGGGGCGAGACGGAGTGGGAAGCGGTCGCCTCCTTCTGCGAAGCAGTCATGCTCGTGAAGGAGGAGGCGGGCCGCCTGAGGGAGAGGACAGCGTCCTCCCTCCACCCCAGCCGCAGTGGTAGACGCCCACGGCGTCGGACGTCGCAAGACGATCTCCGGCCACCGTAGGCGCGGGCATGCGGGCAGCGAGTAATGGGCGACTCGCTGTCCGACCATGGACCATGCCCGGGTCGACGGCGCGTTGTGTTCCACGCGCGCCTCAAAGAGTGTCAGCATAGTGACGGGGCCTGTAGAGGGCCAAAGCCTGCTGGGGTCGCGGGACCAAGGGATTACCGTGACCCCAGTACGTAAAGGGCTATTGAAGGACACCGTGGATTTTAGTCAGTACAAGTCTGACAGTCCCTCCCGCCCTACCCTGGGTGGGGGGACTCATTTGATGATTTTACTACGATAAAAAAAAAAAAAAGTATAAAAGAAGTGAGTTAGTTGCCTTTGGAACGAACTTTGTCTTGTAAATTCCAAGAGCGTCATCGAGACATTAAAGAAGAACAAGCTAACAATACTCGACTATTTACTTTAACACAAATAAGATATTTTGATCATTACCTATTATTTGCTTGATAAAAAGTTACAATAAGTTACAAGAACGGCTCTATGACACGGTCCGATAATTGACCGTGACCGCGCGTTAGACATTGTCTATATATTCCGTGTTTAGATAAAATATAACAGGTTACCTACACTATTGTTATATGTACTTCCTAAACAAACATTACCTAAGTGGTCTTCATTTTACAACTAATTTTTTATCAATGCTGCAAGTTAACACCAATTTATTCAGAGTAGAGGATGTTTCAAAAGCCTTATAACATACCTCACTCTGAAGAAAAAAGTTATGACTAAACAATGTGCATTCTACAGAGAGTATCTATTAAGTAGCTGTAGCACACAGCTTTTACCGCATGTAGCTATAATGTGTAAAAATATATAGATATCATACAAACAGACAGATAGAGCTTCGTTACAAATCGTTCAAATATTAGTTGGTTGTGCTCTACATCAGATGCCAATGCATTTTTTCTTCCAATCAGATTCGAACTCAGTCTAGGTACGGTACCAAAAGAACCAGCTCTTTGTTGCAAATTGTTGAACAACATAACTAGTACTTTTGGTATACAAAATAGGAATTAATAACTAAGGAAATAAGGAATACCAACATGTTTAATGCTATCTGAATCAGCAAGTGACAACCACCAACCTGCTATCTGTGTTGTTTTTATATGCTAAATAATGTTATTTATTGTATGACGGGGCCCCCCTGTAGAGGGCGAAAGCCTGCCGGTGTTGCGGGACTCACGAATTACCGTGACCCCGGAACGTAAAGGGCTATTGAAGGACACCATAGATTTTAGTTTTTACAACGCTACAACAAAAAGTAATGTTATTGTGAAACTACTCGATATTAGATGTTCGATTTATCCCTTCTTCTATGGAGAGTTGACTCGAACATTAGAAAAAATAGTCTAAGTATACACCTCCACCTGGCGATAGGCGGAGACCTCTCGCGCCCGGCATTGGTCGAGGCCATGCTGCGGGGCGAGACGGAGTGGGAAGCGGTCGCCTCCTTCTGCGAAGCAGTCATGCTCGTGAAGGAGGAGGCGGGCCGCCTGAGGGAGAGGACAGCGTCCTCCCTCCACCCCAGCCGCAGTGGTAGACGCCCACGGCGTCGGACGTCGCAGGAAGATCTCCGGCCACCGTAGGCGCGGGCATGCGGGCAGCGAGTAATGGGCGACTCGCTGTCCGACCATGGACCATGCCCGGGTCGACGGCGCGTTGTGTTCCACGCGCGCCTCAAAGAGTGTCAGCATAATGACGGGGCCTGTAGAGGGCCAAAGCCTGCTGGGGTCGCGGGACCAAGGGATTACCGTGACCCTAGTACGTAAAGGGCTATTGAAGGACACCGTGGATTTTAGTCAGTACAAGTCTGACAGTCCCTCCCGCCCTGCCTTGGGTGGGAGCACTCATTTGATGATTTTACTACGAAAAAAAAAAAAAGTATAGGTACACCTCCTTAACCAGTTACAGCCGTTCTCCATTTTTTTGCTAATACTTACAATTACAATTTTTACCAAATACTTTCACGTATTTAAGTCAATAATAGTTTTTATGGGTGATAAAACCAATTACAACCCAACTAATTGTTGTGATAGAGCGAGGAAGCGGTGACTTGACCTTTTTCCAAGTTTTTTTATCGCTCAAGGCGCCGAGTTAATGGATCACTATAGTCAAACAGCTCAAACAATGTTTTCCATCAAATAATATGACATTCCGGTATACTTCTAACCATAAAATGTGAAAAAAAAGTGAAAAACCTCGCATCATTTTAAGTTAATTAAAACAATTTTGTTAGAATTTGAGGATTAAGAGCACATTTTACAGTAGAATAAGCACGGCGTTCAATCTGCTACGTCATGATCAGATGAATCATTTATTTGAATACTAACATTTTACTTGTGTACCTGTAAGTGCTTCGATTGATGAAACGAAACACAACGAGGCGGTAAACCCCACCAACAAATACTAGAATATAAATTCCCTGGTCCCTAAGTCAGGCAGTCTAATACGACACTTTAATTAATTCTTCTGAAAATGATTCATTTAGTAAAGAAGAAGTAATTATTCATTTAATAATTTTATTTCAGTTTTAGTTTACATTTAGTATCTTGTTGTAAATATTTAGTTTTATTCTTAAATATCTAGTTTTAGTTATGTAAATACTTTTAGTTGGTACCTACTTATCTGTAAAAAAGTATGTAAGGGTCGTACCAGGTGGCGCTCTATAGTTTCTGCCTATCCTAATGGAAAGAATGCGTGAGTTTATGTATGTATATGTTTGATACATACATAAACTCTTTCACTCTCTAAAGCGTCTGATGTCCTGCATCCGGAGATCGTAGGATAGATCAAATCCTGCTCGCGGTTCGAATTATTCTTTCCATAGAAAATCTTTGACGTTAAAAAATTCCATTTAATGGCCAAATAAATATATATAGTTGATTTTGCCTTTCAGTGTAGATAAGATAGGCACAAGAACTTTAGTCCATGAATTAGTGGGATAACTAGAAATACAATGTCAAACAACGTATTATGCAAAACATGTGTGTGTCCATATATCAGATTATTACCTACTGGTGATTATATGCCATTATGTCGCCTAACCTTACTTGCACAACCCTTGTGCATACCTAAATGACACTGACCTTTTATTATGATCATAGTTGTAGTTTTAATAATAGGTGTTAAAAGCAGTGGATATGATATTGTGCCTCTGAATATTATCATTATACATATTTCTACTAGCTCTGTTATAAAGAAATACGCATGAGGTGATTTCTATAGTTCTTCAGACATTACCTGAGTAAAAAGTAAAAACGATTGTGACCTCGTTTTTCAACTGTTACTCTCTAGTTTTATCCAATTAAATTACATTTGAAGCAATCCGGTTGTATTCTAGATTTGTCGAAGGAACAGGAAAATACAATGAAATAGGTAAGCCCAATACACTCAACACAAGTTTTGTTAATTCTTCTCTTTGATAAATACTGCTCTTCACTTGAGCCACTTCACTTAGCGAGTACCTACGCTACCGCTAAATTAATTTATAGATTTTGCGAAAACTAAATTAAGTAGGTGAGTATAGAAAAAGCAAATTTCGGAATGACCCACTTTCTTATCTGTGTACAATATCTACTTAAGTTATGATAAGTAGGTAATTGACCCAAATATGAAAACCAAACTGCTTAAGATCAACTAAATATCAACTATGTAAACCATATTATAGAAAGATTTGAAAGTGGCGTTAACTATGCGATAGAGAGGTTATTGTATTGTAATATCAATTAAACTATGTTCACATGAGATAATTTTCATAATGGTAAAAAAACGAATTACCTAATTTCATGCAATCTAATTCTTATTCCTCTTACTCTATAAATATTTCAGTAGTATAACGTGCATTTTACCTAACAGCCTAAGTTTGATATTGACTAATTTTCAGCGAGAATTCTGTTATGAATAAGTCAATGTCAGGAAACATCATTCTGTTATAATCTCATCTAACCCAAATGATCCATGAGTTTCTGGTCCGGTCTTACAGACCCCGCCATCTCCTTTTAACCTAAACCTGTCCTTTACATGTCGAAGTGCCCTAAGTCCCGAGCTCGCTCTTGTATAAATAATTTATAATAGTATTTTAATTAGCAAAATAAATGTCGACATCGCAATAGACAAGATATTTTTTTTCTGTATGATAGTAAGATAAATAAACAATCTACCTACCGTTCTTCGGTATTATTATAGTAACTGAATATTAAACTCAGTTAATATTAAACTCATTCAAGTGTGCGTTATAGAAAATGTTCATTATACCATACCTATATTACATATGAACTTCGGTGAAATGAAATATCAAGAATTCATTAGATCATTTGATCGTTAGAGTAAAGAAAGTATATTTAACATGAAAAAATATCTTATGATCATTACAGCTTTTGTTATTATACCAAACGTTACATACCCGCGATGAAGAAGGATGACTGATGGCACCGAAGACCGGTGGTATTTACAACTAAAAAAAGACTACAGTAGAGCCAATATTATATATTTCCTGAAAACTGCGGTAAAGATCAGTTTACAGGAATACACAGTTTACAGGAATACAAGTTTTAGTTATTTGAAGTTGTTCTCCAACGAAACAAATTGCATGAACCTAGGAATCTTAATGTTAGGAACATCTCTGAAGAGGAAAGGCGAACCGCAGGGAATGTCAGAAAAGCAAGATTTTATTTTTATAGGGATCATCATCTATTAAAGTTTCGTTTTGATCCGTTCAAATTCACCTAATGATCGTATCAAGATATTTTTTATTTTAGGTGGTTCATAAAACATGCGCAAAATACTACATTTTGACTAAGTTACCTATTAACGTTTATATAAACTGAAATGGCCACTTACTACCATTAGAACTTGATGCAGGATATTTACTATGTGATGTGTGTATGGAACGTTGCCAAAATGTCGGAATCTTTAATTATTCCTTGTTTGACGCCTGTTTCATCAGGATAATGGTGATTTCATAGCATTTTATGCAGTAAATATCTATTTACATTTTTTTTTGTTTTGTAATAGCTACGTTAATTTCAAAACATGCTAATTTTGTAGATGTTGACGCCTCTCTTGATGAAAATGCTGGTTATTCCAACGTTTTCCTCCTTTATACAGCGGTAATCGAACGATGATCTTTCGAATACGCGACGCTAGGTCGTAATGCTAATAACTTGTTCTTTAGTATAAATCAACAGTTACAGAATATATAGACATCTAGGTATGTATACGAAAGGAAGTTACCTACTTACTCATTGAATGGGAAGCGAAGTAATTGACGCGCTCTCGGTCATCAGTCACATGATTTCGATTCAAGGTGGACCGACCATTGCCAATTAAACACTTGCCGAAAACCACATATTTCTATTGCCTAATTACCATAGATGATGTAAAGTTCTGTCGCATGTTTCAATAATGAACAGTTTATATTTTTAAATGAGCGATTTTTGCAAATAAAAATAATAATTCTACAGAGCTTCCTTGTTGAATCGATCAGACACTTTATTATAATTCATGCTATCTAGAGGAGAACAGGCTAATGAGACCCTACTAAGGGAAATTTTTGAAAAACCTATTTTTTTATCATTCTTATATTTTTTATTTAGGAACTCTTATCTCGAACTCTTATCTCATTTTTAAAGTTAATTTTATTCACAGCTATAATTAATCAATTAATAGACATTAAGGAACAGTAATTATTAAAAAAAACGCTCTCCCATTACCCGACACATGCGGGTAACTAACTACATAACTTCTAAATACTTATAATTTTTTATAGCCCTTTTGTTTCGGTATGTATTCTTGCTTTTAATTCCCTTATCTTAAGTACGTTGGATGTATAATTATTACATCATTGCAAGTAAAACGAAAATTACGACATCTTATTTTCGTGATTTTAACTCACGATTCTAAACGTGGATACTGAATAATAATGGCGTGAGGAAGCTGCAGTATCATTTATAATTATTGACACCTGTTATCTACTTGACAATGAGCGTAGCGAAGTGGCGTCTATTCTGATGCAGATGGGTGCGCGTGCGCGGCGCCTCACAAGCCGACCTTACGCCGCGCCGCGAACCCTCACTGCAGCATTGTTATAGACTACATGAAATGTAAATAAATGATGCGATGCTATTTCCGAATCGAATTTCCTCTATTGTATCCGTAACCTTACGGTTGAGGTAAATGTGCACAGATCATCTGATCAGATTATATTGACAACCAATTTATTTTGAATTAATTGAGCAGCACTTCTTAGTTGCCTGATACTTTTTTATCTTTATCTCATACCTACTAAGTATTATTTCTTTCTTCTTAGTCGTCGACGTCTAAATAAAAGCTAGTAGTTAATTAGTCCGGGGTCGCGGGACTGTACGAATTACCGAGACCCCGGAACGTAAAGGGCTATTCAAGGACACCGTAGATTTTAGTCAGTACGAGTCTGACAGTCCCTCCCGCTCTGCCCTGGGTCACTTGATGATTTTACCACGACAAAAAAAAAGTAGTTAATTAGTAGTTTTGGATATATTAATGAAGCCAAGCTGTTTAGATATTTACGATTTGAAGGATATATTTATTGTGTGGTTTTTTTTTAAAACGTTGCCCCACACTAGGAATATCTCATGTGTCGTGGGTGCGTTCACAAACATATAAACTCACATAACTACTTGTAGATCATACAAGTATTTGCTCCCTGCGGGAATCGAACCCTTGATACGCAACGCAGCAGTCCAAACGCTCAGCTAATACGCTAACCGTTATTCTAAGATGAACAACTTTATAACGCAAAGGGCAATTGAGATGGCGGATGAAGAACATGGTGGTTTCAAGTCAGTCTTGACTAAAGTTTGGTACCCAGAATCTCTCTCTTTCATCAGATCATTAATATACTTTCCACTTAAAAAAAAAGCTTTTGAAAACTTCTGATAGTACCTACTGATTGGCGCCAGGGAAAAAATGCGTTAAAAGCGTAGTCATCAGATAGAAGATAGCTTTCATATTAGGTACATAATTCTGTTTTTTTTTTTCGCAAATCCATCATCGGCACATATAAAAAATACCATCTTTAGAAAATAATAATAACCACATAAAATGACCGCCATATTTACATACGTATTTCATGAAATCTTAATTGTTCAGCAAACGCATGACACTGATGGTCACTCGTCTAGTTCGCATTGTAATGAACTGCTAATTATGTTAATATGGGAGTTAATAACTAATAGACTTTTTCGTGACTAATCGAGCGTGATCGCTGGCTAATTCATTGTAAATTATTTGCGAACTATATTATCGATAATTATTAGCGGACAAACAGGAAATAATGACACACGTAGGCACTGAATTATTATATGTGCGATTTGCAATGATTTGTGATAGATTCGTAACTGTTACTGACGTAGGTGAAGGTAAAGACATCATCACAATTGATGTTCGTGAAGTAAACATTAACCACACACTAAAATTTTACCGAATTTCGTTACTAAAAACTAAAAAATTCCGGTGGAAAAGCGTACGGCTTTTCCATCGGAATTTTCTAGTTTTTAATTTTCTCAGTAGCAGGTAGGTAGCCTGTGTTGATCAATGACAATTGTCTTGCTCTTTTTTTTTCAACGTGGTGAAATCATAAAATGATTCCTCCCTCCCAGGGCAGAGCGGGAGGGACTGTCAGACTCGTACTGACTAAAATCCACGGTGTCCTTCAATAGCCCTGTACGTACCGGGGTCACGGTAATTCGTACAGTCCCGCGACCCCGGAAGGCCATCTCCTAGAATACAGCTAGTGTTGCTAGCTAAGTATTTGCTTGTATAGGGTGATTGGCTCACGATTAGTAATTGAGAGTATTCCTTGAATGATAATAGGCCAAATTTCATTGACCAAATCCCCAGGCTTTGGCCTTCCAGAGGGCGCCCCGTCATTTTTGCTGACACTTTTTGAGGCGCGCGTTACGAGTAAACACAACGCGCCGTCGACCCGGGAATAGTCTTGCTCTTAGGGTATCTATTAAGTACATGAGACTTATCGCGAATTTCAAAGGATAAGGATATAGGTACATGTGTCTTAACCCTATTCATGGATGTGACTGACTTCAAAAATCGAACAGTAGAAGTTGTGAAAAGTAGAATATTTTTCTCATGGTTTTGCTGCCATCTTTGAAAATATCGCCAGAACATGATTTTTATTTAGGAACCTACCTACCCAGTGCAAACATCTGAAGTTGATAATTAACAGCGCGTTATACTCAGGTACATCTTTACATTTACTGGGCACTAGACAGCTAATTTATATGCCTACACACATCTTTATGGAGTTTTCGAGGTCACTAACTGCGATAACAGTGTCAATTTATGTTTGTCAAACCAGGGAAGATGATAGATCGTTATTAATTATTTTTAGGAACATGTCGCAGGAAAAAAGCTGAAAAAAAATCATAAACCACATTCAAATTATATATAAAATTCAAATAATATTCCGGAAATAGCTGATATTGTTCTGTTGTTTTTTTGAGGTTGGTCACGATACGCAACTTGTCACGAAACTTTTCGGTAAGGTACCTCATTACCACTCAATAACAACTGTTGCAACTGCTGCGCACACGCAGGGTTCGATTCCCGCACGAAACTAATATGTGTCTAGTCAAGTAGTTGTTGGTACACAAGTAGTTGTTCCGAGTCTGGCTGTTTGTGTATGAGAATTTATATGCTTGTAACCGCACTCACGATACAGGAGAAATTCCTGGTGTAGGTAATCGAATTTAAAAAATCCTCAGTTTAGTCACATTTGTTTCACCGGAATAAAGGTAATGTATGTTAATACTAAAGAAAATAATCTTAAAACAACAACCGTTTATAAAAGGCCTTTCTTAGAAAACAATAACATTAGATGCACACTCACATATTTTATTTACCTTGACTAATGCGCTGCGTTTGATAGTACACAGTAGTCTTTGATAAAATCTTAATTATCTTTGTTTATCGCTTAGTTATTATTCATGATAGTTCTGACTGTTTAATGTCTCACAATCTATTAGGTACCTACCTAATGCTCAAGCAGAAACTGTTGCACAAATACTGCATTTCCTTGAAAAAGATGCTACGACGCCTACGCACGTAGGTATCTCATAGCAAACATCAAATGAACCTATTTCGGTGTTTTTATTTTATAAATTTGCATGTCATATAAAAACAACAAAGTAAATTTTATGTTAGTTAATGTCGTCATAATTTAAGTTTCATGTTAGAGCATAATGACGAGTAAGACCGCAGTCCCCAGTTCCTTACACCGAAAATAAGACAATTGTTGACGCCAGCGACATGGGTGACACTTCAATTATTCTGAACTTATTAGGTATTATTTGTCTTTGAAATGGCTTCGTTTAAGAATTTAATACTATGTACAAATAAATGTAGGTCCATAATTGCAGTGATTTCTTTAGATGGCTGAACATTTAAATAAATTCTAGTAGCGGGACATAAAACGTAACTGGCAGCAGTAACTGATATGTCGCAGCCATTTAAAATACATAATTCAGCTAATTCTTACAACTTTATGGTTGGCAGGTGAATGATGTCACCTTACATTTAGTATTTATCATCAAGTCTTGAAAAACAAATTGCCGCTTCTGTCACTTAAAGTTTGTAATTTGTATATGATGACATTTACATTATTTGTAAAGTAGATATGTAAGGCTACTTACATAAAGCTAGTTAACCGTTTACTTTAAAAGTCTATGTACTAGCTATTGTTATCTTTTATCGGAACAAAATTTATATTAGTTGCGTAAATTCTTAGATAGTGTGTGCTCAGATTAACATATAAGTGCTGCTGAGCAAATTTTATTAAGCCGAGGTACTTAGAGTCATAAGCTAAAGTAAGTAAATAAACAAGAGGATTTAAAAGGAAAAGGGTAAGACCTAAGTTAGTAGCGTCATGTCGCGTGACTTTCCTGAATAACGGGCTACGTGAGACACAACAGGTAATTTTTATGCTTATATTTGTTTCCTGCAAAATGTTTAATTATGATTTCTTTACTTTTTACTATTTACACAAATGTACTATATCCCTTATTAATTTGGTTATACCTTTTTTTTATCTTGGTAAAATCATCAAATTAGTCCTCCCACCCAGGGCAGGGCGGGAGGGACTGTCAGACTCGTACTGACTAAAAAGTTGGTTATACCTAAAGTAATCTTAATTAGCGTGCATAAGTATGTAAAGCATATTTAATGTACACGTAGCGTGTGGCTTAGCCGTAATCTAAGAGTAAATCTTGTTGATATCTCTCAGAATTGGTTCATAATGTTATCAGGCACCACAAATATTAGCATCGTTGTCGTTAGCAGCTCCCTCCGACCTTGCCGCACCATGCGTCCATATATTAAACTGATACTGCAACGTCTTTCAGTAAACAATTAGGTATTGTTATTGAAAAGAGAGTTTGTTCAACGCGCAATCACTGTCACAGCGAGTAGACGTGATCGAGCATAGATAAAATTAATAATGAACTACATAACGCCGCCTGTAAGGTTACGTTATTACTTTGTTTCCACTGAAATAAAAGCGCACGTTCAAATACCTCTACGTGAACGATTTACAATCATTCAATGTGTTGTTGTTTGTGGAAATGTTGCATCATTTCAGTTGGAAATGTCACACTATTGTTTTGCGTATCAACGTACAAATTATCTGTCTAGTTTAACACTAGTTTTCTTTTTTTTAAAGCGGCCGATGTGCAGATGAGTCATTAAGGATTTAAAGGGATTCTAGCAGACTAGGCGTGCCGAGATTATTTCCAACAGCAGATTTAATTATGTAATAATTCAAAATTTAAACTGATGACCTATTGAAAAAAAGACGTTCAAATCATTCAATATCACTCTACTTTTGATGCAAGATAAATTATAATGCTAGAACTAAAATCATAAATACTCAGTGTAGAAAGAGAAACAGATTTAATTACAGATGAGGACGTTCTATTGTTAACATGACAAACGGTTGTCGACGGACAGTAGTCGACGGTCTATGAATTTCGCTAAGATCGGTTCTGAATTTTAACAATGACAATCTATTATGGCCTTCATTACGATTTAATGCTTCCTTATTGTTCACTTAAACAGGATAATTATGTTGTCCATTTCTTTAACTGTGCCATTTATAATGATGGGATTTTTGGCTTCGGTAGTTTTCATTTTTCTACATAATACTAGAACAAAGTAGCATATTGTTGTAAGGCTCAATAGATTTAATCTCAATGTTTGACCATGTGATGTCGGTCTACAGTTGCAAGAAATTCTTTACTTTTATTGTAGTTATGATCTACTTTTGCGTACGATGGCCTCGTTAGCGACTACCTATTCATTAAACACCTAGAAATCCGTTTCATATATCTGGAGGCTTATATGCATGGGAGAATCTATACAAAATGTGTATCCCAACACACGATCGTATAGATGAACCACGAAGAATCTCCTCCTCTTGTGCATGTACTTACTTATGGCGTCGGTTCTTGATCAGAAGCAGTTTCTATCCATTTTGGAATACCTATCAAACTAAACCTCTGACCTCACTACCTGGCTATGGCAATGGCAACGAATATCAGTTGCTATGTTTGTTTTAATTACCTCCCATCATTCGCTATCCTGTTCTTACTTTTCACGTGACTCGTATTTAGCTAACAATAAACTAGATATTAATTATTAATGAGGTGTCGCACATTAGCACTAATAGCCGCTTTTCCCGCGGCCTTTACAACACGTATTACCGATAGGCCAGGAATCGGGATAAGGATAAAACGTTCGCCAGCTCCAAAATCAATGATACAATTTTTGCGTGTTGCCCTCGAGTAAGGTCGCTAATAGCGCGCGTGATTTAACAGTCCGCACAAGTTGACGGATCACTACGTGATTAGAAGTGCAATGAGCTATTGTTGTCAAACTGTCATACTGATATAATTTTTGTTTTATTTTTCAGTCCAAGTTTAGCTGATTGTCCAGGGCTGGCGGATGGCGATAACTACACGCAGTCGGAGTTCCTGTCGCGGCTGGCGCACCAGTGCCGCTACGACCGGCTGCTGCTGCCCACCTACACGTCTGGGGACGTGGTGTACGTGCACGCCAGCGCCTATGTGTACTTCATACAGCCCGCTGAGGCCCATGACCTGGTAAGCTGCTACTCTTGTACATTAAAATATTAAACATAGAATCCCGCCTGAAGGGTTAGGTAGAAGGGTATCACAGTAGCGGACTAAGGCTGTCGGAGACCCGGGCCTCGGGGAATCTGAATGAGGTCCCCGTGGGAAGACCCCACGTAACCTAGCTCTAACCTTACCTACCACCTCCATACTTAACCTTACCTACCTACCTAACCAATCCCAATAGAAGATGATCTATTTTTGCAAATGCAACATAGTAAGGCTTCCGTCCCACCGCACTCACACGGTACCAGTTATGTTTAAGTCCCTTGTAATATCTAGACGATGAGCCTATTGCCATAAATCGGGCACAAAAAAAACTGAGATTGGAACCAGAACCTTTTGTTCAGCAGTCTCGCTTGCCACTAATAAACCAAGCAGTATTAATAAATCATATTTAAAATAGAAGTTAGAGAAAAGAAGAAATAATAGAAGTAGAAGCTCCCTCAGCCAAGCCTTACAGATAAGTAGCCAAACTAATTGTATAATATTGTGAGCTTTGAGTCATCATCACATACAATCCTGCAAAAGTTTCTTATATTGGGTGATTTTAAACTGGTCACGAGAGTATGGCACATCCAACTCTTGAACTCCAGGTTGCCATCGATCCTTGGTCTAGGCCGGAAATCGAACCCAGGTCTTTCACTCTCTGAAGGCACGCTATCGACCACGAGACTAATACGGAGTAGTTATTTTTACACAATTGTGCCAATACTAACTGTAGGTACTAATAATGATTCAGGATTTAATTAAAATTTTAATTAGATACAATTATGATTCCAGAACTTCAAACTCCACTTCCTCCTCCAACTGCGATGGACTGATCCGCGACTGGCGTACCGATTGTTTTCGCCGGAGAGGTCGAAGATTATTGGTGAGAGCGATTTGAGAGAGAGAGTATGGGTGCCACATCTGTACATGTCAAACGAGCAGTCGTCCAGCTTGATGGGCACGGACAGCAAGGATGTACTGATATCTATCGCACCCAACGGCGAGGTGCTGTTCAGTCGACGTATGCAAGCTGTACTATACTGCTGGATGAATCTACAAAAATTCCCATTTGACGATCAAACCTGCTCAATGAATTTAGAAAGCTGTGAGTAAAGTTTAATTTGATTTCTACTAAATAGGTACTAGTTTATTTGTAAATTCCATTACTTGAGTCACAGATATTATGCAAAATGTGACTTTCCTGTCGTGGTTACTAAGAATTTTCCTTGTAAACATTTTTTAGGGAAATACAACGCATCCATCTTGCGACTAATGTGGGAAAAGGACAGTCCGGTTCGGTTATCATCCGAGCTGCATCTTACGGAGTACTCACTACTGGATTTTTGGACGAATGAGTCAGTTGTACGTGGAGACATTGTCAATATGCGTCTCGGCGAAGGTAGATGTAATGTCGTTTTTTCTGTTTGTGACGTCACTATAATTTCATTACACATTACTCCGGCAAAAATTAATCGTATGTATTGTTTTGCAGCGGGAAATTACAGCGCCCTCAAATTCACGTTCAAGTTGGGTCGTGAAGTGGGCTACTATCTAATGGATTATTTTATTCCTTCGATGATGATCGTCGCAATGTCATGGGTAACATTTTGGCTGCAAGCAGACGCTTCGGCTCCTAGGATAACGCTAGGTATGTTTTCGAAAATGCTCATATTATAATGGATCTAAAACATGTTTACTTATTAACTTGTCTAATTCCAGGTACAAGCACTATGTTATCGTTCATCACTCTGGCGTCCTCCCAGGCGAAGACGTTACCGAAGGTGTCATACATCAAAGCTAGTGAGATATGGTTCTTGGGATGTATCGGTTTTATCTTCTCTGCGCTGGTTGAATTTGCTTTTGTCAACACAATTTGGCGAAGAAAGTACGTTGAATTTCTCTAGTTCTAAAAACGTTACAATCAAAGTTGTTATATCTATTAACGTTTTATTTTTATTTTTAAAGGAAAGCGGTGAACTTGAAGAAGGTGAACAGCAAGTATATATTAAAGAGTACATTGACGCCGCGACTTGCTCGTAAGGAGCTACAGAAGGAGTTGCAAGAGTCGTCGCCACAGCTGAGCAAGTCCCGCTCCTGCTCCTCTCTCAACCAGGAGACCAGCACGGACCCTGCGGGACCGGGATACAACAACTACTTGACCGTACACGTAAGTTGTTATTTACATTGGATTAACATCTTGTGAATTTCTAGGTGTTTCACATCATTCATCCCTCCATTCACATTGTTGAAACTAAACTGGTTGCAGGGCATGAGCACAAATTCTACGTATTTGGCACGGCCGCGGCCCAGAACTAAAAATCAAATACAGTTCGATAAAAAGCGCCGCGCTTTGAAAGCACTGACGTGTGAACAGACACATGGGAATGCATTTTTGTTCTATTTCGGCGCTTTTTTTAACGCCCAGAAAAAAAGCGCTAAGCTTAAAACTTTGCCTGTAGAGGGCCAAAGCCTGCCGGGGTCGCGGGACTAACGGATTACCGTGATCCCGGTACGTAAAGGGCTATTGAAGGCAGCGTGGATTTTAGTCAGTACAAGTCTGACAGTCCCTCCCGCCCTGCCCTGAGTGGGAGAACTCATTTGATGATTTTACGACGATAAAAAAAAGCTTAAAAGTTTAACGCTTCTAATTCTAATTTTATCTATCAAATAACCGTCCAAGTTTCCGTTTACTTTGTCAAAAAATACGTGAAAACTCGTGGTACGGCCTCTGATTGATCTGGTGCCTATTTTCGAATTCTATTTAACACACAAAAAAAAACACAAAATTGTTTGTTTACGCTGATGTCAATGTATAGATCCAGTAGAATTATAATATGGCAAACGTTGTTAGCCTTTTATATTTTTAGCGTGGTAAAATCATCAAATGCCTAGTTAGGCCGAACGCGACTGTAATAGATTCGTACTGACTAAAATCCACGGTGTTCCTCCGATACCTTTTACGTTCCAGTTCCAGGGTCATGGTTACCTGTTTCGACAGTGACCCCGGATTTTTTTTAGTCTGAAAGTAAATGAATTCATCATCAATGATCTTTAAAATCCATCATGTGCTGAAATCACATAATGAGGTACTTCCTTACTATGCTATTAATCCTGTGGGGAATAGAATCAACTTGTGCTATGCGTGTGACATATTAATGTTGTACAATATTATATTTACCTAAATATCCGTATTTATACCACAATGGAGTGACAGTAAGGTACATTAGAATTATAATTTGTAATCTAAGAATTCTGAAGAATAGAACATGAATATTTCTGAGTATATGGAAGGAACATAAAGATGTTACAATATAAATTTGTTCACATATACCGTTGCCAGTGTATAAATATTACAATTGTACAATCATGAGACTAATACACGAAACTTAATTACCAATAACCTACAAAATAATATTGAATGAAATCATGTCATTCATAGACTCATTGCCTATGAAATTCCTATTACTAAATATGTCAGTCAATATGCGGAAGCAGGAACATTCTTTCTGTATTGATACATTGCACACCTGTGTGATTATATTGCGAAGCCAAGTCATCTTTAGACTGGCCTTTCATTAGCTTACGCTGCCATATGTCCATAAGACGATCATGTAAAACAAGATGTAACGTACAGGAACTGTTTGGTTCAAAATGAATAACTATATCGGTACATTTTTGTATGAAACGATAAACTCCAACAAGAGGCTATCCAGTGCTCGATATTCGACCATTTATTAAAAATCTTTTTTTTTTGTGTGTAGGGGGTAATCTCTGGAACTACTGAACCTATTTTTCACTAGTAGAAAGCTGTAATGGTCCTGGTGACATAGGCTCTAGGGCGGGGGAATAATGTGCGGGAGATGCTGCTAAGATTTTCGTAAAAAGTAGTACCCACTAAGTTTGCACTGATGTAGTACCCACTAAGTTTGCACAATTACCATGATGTACCTATCGCAATCTAGGCCAGCAAGGTAAAAGCCAGCCACGGTCACGGGAAGCCTCAACTAGGAATTTGTATCATCTAAGAGTTTCAAGGTACAGAATTTAAAATGAGCAATACATGATGTTTCAGAGCTTCCCGTCCGCAATGAACCTGCCGACCATCACGACGCAGAGCTTCGACGAGCTCATCGGACAGGGCAAGCAACAGCGCGGCGGCAGCGACGGCTCGGACGAACCGCCCAAGCACAACTGGACCACTATGACGCCCCAGGAGATAGCAACGTGGATCGACAAACGTTCGCGCATATTGTTCCCTCTCATGTTTATCGTCTTCAACATCTTCTACTGGACTTTCGTCTACTGCCTATAATAGCTCAAATGCACAATGTGCATTTCCACAGAACTAGAGGCGATTACCTATGTCATATCATAATCTTAGCCTAAAACGATATTTGAAATTCTGCATGGAGAAATCCTTCTCGGAAGGACACAAAAACACATGTTTTGCGGTTGTTGAGGCAAAACATGTTTGTGCCTACTTTATTCTAGTTGGTAGTTACGTAGGTAACTTTAGTGGCCATATTAATAATATTATTTGATGATAAAATTAAGAGAAGCTTTCGGATTTTGCCAATCCGCGGAACTTGCCTATTAATATTCTAGTTACGCAAGGTTATATTGATTCTACCTATAAGGTAACCTTTAAATCTGTTGGAATATTGAATCCCAAGAGATTAATCTAGAAATTAAAAAAAAAATAGGGCAAATAAATATTTATTGTTTATTTATTATATTAGGTATGTACATAAGTGTAATATTATTCACGATCCTATTACATTATGTAGTGGTGCGATGCTTTTTTGTAATGGTTTTGAGTGTGACGATAACAGTATTGCGATAATTGGTCGTTTCGAAACTAAGGGACCAATTAGGTGATAAGTACCTACTTTAGATAACATTCTAACTTGCTTAACACATATTATATAGATTTCTTTCGATTCGCATTTATGTAAAACCTGTGTCAAATGAGATTAGTCGATTTTAGTCAAACGAAATATTGTAAGAGAATAGGTAGTTATTGTAAGTTGTAATCTATCTTAGTTAAGTGTAAGTCAACACCGGGGTCATGATCAAATTAAATTATACTATTGTTAGTCTTATTACGGTATGGATATGTTTAACTGTCCGTATTTGAATGGAGATTAATATCTTCATTAAAATTCAGACTGAGTCCCAATAAGCACTAAAACGTTCCCTCTGCTGGGACACAGGCCTCCTCTCTGTGAGAGGGGGTGAACTGTAATCCACCACACGGGCCCAGTGCATGTTGTGAGTCCCATTAAAATTAACTTATTTTTAACGTATCCTTGTTTAAAGGGGGACTTTGTTATAATACTATACCTACTAGGTTTGAATTGTTAGAAAACATTACAATGTACATAATATGCATATAGTTATATTCTGTTTATCTTAATTTTCTAAACAATTAAGTGCCTTTGAGAGATTATTTTAGATAGATTAAGAAAACTTGTCTAATGTTAGATAAATTCTGTTTGTAATCTCAGTAATATAAACTCCAATCATCATGTTTGTGTTTATTGCTTGCTTGCATTATGTTTATTTTCCCTTACGAGGTAAATGCAGATGGTTATTCACTTCGTTATTATTCATGCGCCGTGTCGTCTGTTGCTATTCTCAGGACATCACCCTCGACATGATGTTTTGCGCACGTGTAATTATTTGTCCTTTATAATCACTATAAACTATAAGGTATTTTGACCAAGATTCGCAAAACTTTTTGAAGTGAAAACTTCTTTAGCGGCGTTGTGCACTTTTTTTGGAATGGGTAAAAAATTTTAAACTCGCGTCAGGACACGTGACCTGATCGAAAATTCGTAAGACGGCGCAGGGCGCTTGCGCGAATGTTCGTGTGTGTTTATTACTATTGAAGTTTTAACTTCTGTCGGCACTCCCAGAGTGCAACACGTCGTTTTTTTTGCAACTGGGCCGCAAGGGGGCTGGAATTGTAGGGCAACGATATTCTCTATATCTACGTCTGTCTTGCAATGTCTGGAACGCTTTAGAAATGCCAACTTATCTTTACAAAGCTTATGGATAAACTTGAAATATTTCTTCAAGCCAACTAGATCACACTGAAATATTGTAATCAAAGATTTGAGTATGTATTTTTTTTATCGTGGTTAAATCATCAAATGAGACCTCCCACCCAAGACAGGGCGGGAGGGACTGTAAGACTTGTAGTGACTAAAATCCACGGTGTCCTTCAATAGCCCTTTAAGTTCCGGGGAAGTACAAAGTTAGGAAAATAAATCTTTGATAGGTACTAAATATATAGCATGTGAAAAATGTTCAACTTTGAAGTATTTCATTTTAGTTAACATGATATGTATTTTAACATTATGTACCTTGGCTAGATCGAAACTATTCGCAGATTATAACTGATTGTCCGAAAATGGAAAATTATTGTCCATATTCATTGGGAAAACCATAAAACAAGTTCTGTGCCAGGAAAGCGGTTATTTTATTAGATATTTTACAAAACCAATTCACAAAACACTTTAAACACAATGCCAAACTGACACAGTCCACAACACCACTAATGTGATCTACACGCAACATCAACTTGTAAGACCATTTACAAATGTAAATGGGGTACAGAACCATCTTCACAGAAAGCCGAAATCAAGTGAGGGCTCAAACTTACGACAGACAACATTCTTATAACCAATGAAATGGAACATATGAAACAAAAAACTTATTTGCCGTTTTGTCTGCTAGTCCAAGCCCCAAAAGTCAATTTCGGCTTTTGAAAAAAGCCTACAGAACAGTGCCATACATTCTGGCTAGGCAAGACGGTCAAGTGCGAGGGCACGCGAATCTGGAGCCATATGAGTGATGAGCACGGAGTCAGGGCTCCGGCTCGTCGTCCGCGCGGTGTGCTGCTGTCACTAGGCTGTCATCACTCGAGTAACGCTTGAGCGCCGACGCACTTGCTTGACTGGAAATAAAAAACATATTAATATCATAATCGATTACGGAGTTTTACAGGTGCGAAAAATCGATCAAACTAAGTCTCATGTCTGGGAAATTTCGTATTCTCCTTATGTTTACGCATAAAGACTTAAGCGCACAATATGGGTTATACGGTATTGCGCACAAAACTGGCACCTAGGCTGATCTGTTTAAGTGTTGACTTTTATGTTGATGACCATCGGGTATACGATATAGATGTATACAGTTTTTTTATATTTTGTTTTGTTAAGTATGGGAGATTTTTTTTTCAGGGTTTCTACCATTTACCGATACCGGGACTATAGGTCTGGGACTGTATAAGCTGCCTAGGGAACCTATCGGGTTTGTGATGTATAAGCAGGGAATTCCAAATTTTTCAGCGCTTTATCACCTATTTATCTGATAAGTGTACAAATTCAAACTCTCTGGGAACTTATATAACCGTCGTCACAACTCACCTGTACCTGGTGCGTGGGCGCGGCGTGGGCGCCAGGCGCGGCAGGCGGTAGTCGTAAGCGAGCGCGCCGTGCGTGCCGCCCGAGCCTGAGCTGGAGCCGCGCCCCGACCCGCTCGAGCTCTCCGACCAAGTCAGCTCCGACAGACTGACAACCAATAATAATGCACTATAGTGCTGCATGACTCTTGCCGCATGGGCCTAATCAGAACTAACGTAAGTAGGGTCAATCTCAATTCACACCGAGATGCGACGTTGCGCGCATAATTTCGACTCAAAATTTAACTTTTATTTACTAGTTTTCCAGCACGGTTGCGTCACTTGGCGTGGCGTTATTTTTACAATACAATTACTGAACAACAAAATCCCCAAATCCACAGACGACTTCACAAAGGCAGTAGGCAACTGCTACATTAAGTAAGGATTCAGTGCAATTGGAATCCGATCTCCACATAAAGTAGGGAAAAGGCTGTATGGATGGTTAAGTTCCGCTAGTGTTACCTACTATCGTCGTAAAGCTTCAAGGAGCTCATCAAACATATTTTTACATTCCCTAGGATAAGATTATGCCTAAAATACTCTTATTTCCTACACATTGATATGTATTATGTGACTGTTTTTATTTTATACAAGGCTCATAAAATTCACGATTATTGTATAAGAATTAATAAATTAAATTAAAGTCGATTTGCCCCAAGAGCGAAGGGGAAAGGCCACGCCCCTTTGAAAGATTTGTAGCTTATGATAAACTTGAGCATTCACTTGTAGGTAAAGAGCAAAACAAACGAGAGTGTTTTAGCGAACGTTCTGGCGAGCCGACTATCAATTCTGACAGTCGGCTCGCTAGCTCACCTCATTTTTTTCATGAAAAAAAATGTCTTGTCGACCATCGACTAGAGCGTTCGCTGGAAAGATTGTGAAAATATTCGTAGCGGTGTTTGATTCTATGCTTGGCTATGTGCGTTGTTCAGTTCGACAAAATTTTAATCGGTGAATGCTCGATCTTCTGTTACAAGTGAATGCTCAAGCCAATCAGCAGCTGTACTTATGTTCAGAATCATCAGTGAAGCATTTCTATTTACCTGGTAGAGATAGGCGGCAGGCGATACGGCGGCGTGTAGATGTCGTTGCTCTCCGTATAGGTGGACGCGTGTATCTCCTGCTGATAGAGCTCATATAGCTGAGCCAGCTCGGGAGGCACGCCCACGCCTACGTCTGTACACCAACAATTTAAGGGTCAATTCAGACCGAGACGCGACACGCGCACATTTCAATAGAGCGATTCAAAATCAATAATTTAATTTAATCAAAATCAATGATTTGGGTAAACTATGAATGTACCTAAGCTTAATACGAGTTATTATTTGTAACAAAACTTTCTCAATCACGTTAAAATAAACTTACAATAATATTTAAATGGCGCTTGAAGTTAATACGTTAACGTTACGCGATCGGATAATGTTTACAAACTCACACTCAATCATATTATAAATAAAAAGAGGCTCGCACTAGGATCCTTTCAATGCCTAGTTATTAATACTTGTTTTAAATTATCCGTTTTGGCATTAGCCTGTGTGAAGCACTGGACTTGTTGAGACATTTTATAATACCTACCTTGAAGAGCGCGCCTCTGCCTTGTGATGATCTCGTCGGAGAGTCTCCTCTGCGCGTCCCTGCGCTGCAGCGCGAGGTCCCTCCTCCTCAGCTCGTGTGCCCTCGCCGCGCGCTCTCCCTGCAGCGCCAGCTTGTCAGCCTCCAGTTCGTGCACACGACACACTAGAGCCAGCACTTCTCGTTCCGGACCACTGCTAATAGTGGCTGGTAACTCCTGAAATTGATTATTCCATTTTGTTTATATGCCTTACGTTTTGTACTTATACATTTGGGGCTGGCATTTGAGGATGGTTTCTGAAAAGCCATTCAGTACAAAAACGAAGGCTCCAGTTACTGATGTGTTTAATGGGCTAGTGGGCTAACTAACAACCGTCGATATTTATGTCTAGTCAATTTTGGCCATAACATACAAAAACGTACAGTGGATCGCCCCGGTACAGCACCTTCAAATTTTTACACGCGTCCTCGTCACACGAGAGAGTTACTTTTGAGTTAATAGTATTTGTCTTGTCGGTATTTAGTTACCTGTTCCAGCTGCGCTCCCCTGAGCCGCACCTGCTCTAGCTGCCGCTCGACGCGCTCCCGCTCGCTGCGAGCGGACTCCTGCTCGCGCTCCACGGCAGCGAGCTCGGCCCAAGCTTGCTCCACGGCCACCTCTGCTTCTGCGCGCTCGCTGCTGCTCGTTGATAGACCCGTACCGCCCCTGGACATATGTATACTCATGATCTTGCAAATAAATGAGAATAGACTTCTGTGGATCGAACGAAGGCCTCACAAAGATTTCTGATGGATACAAAAAAGTAAAGATTGTGGCACAGCTCGGGAGAGTCGTCGGAGTGATGGACTGAGTTTATTGCTTGAGACTTCTAAGATATTTTAAAGAGCTTGGCTAATTCCACTAAAGGTCAGCTCAATCACTCGAACCCATATTTTTTTGGTTGAAAATAATTGCATCTATCGGTTGCCCGCGACTCTCACGATGTCGTCGTCATCCGATGGGGAAGAAAAGTTTTCGAGAGGCGGCCACGGACCGGAAGACGCGTAGGCAGACCTCCCACTGGAGGTCTGCCTACGCTGCGTCTTCACCATGGGTTATCAGTTTTACAAGCAATCTGGCCTTCCCATTGCCACTTCAACTTTCCAATACGAGCTATGTCGGTGATTCTGGTTCAACGCCGAATATCCTTGTACCGGATTTTTACCCGCTTTTTCGTCGCTCAGCGTGGCGGTCTAAGTGGGAGGCCTATGTTCAACAATGGACGTCTTCCGGCTGATGATGGTGATGATGATAATAATAATTGAGCCTATAGCTACCTAAAGTAAAATATCACATTACTCAATAATGTACCTGTAACTCTGTTGCGTGCTCAATCTAGAGCCGGGAATGTTGATTGGTTTGTAAAGGCGGTTGAACCTGGCCTCCCAGTGTGAGATGGCCGCATGTTGCCGCTCTGCATCCAACGCCAAGCCCAGCAGATGGCTGTCCAGTTCCATGAGCCGACGTCGTAGACGCATCTGTTGCTTGAATGTTGACACGATAGCTTCGCGTAAAGATTTTAAATGCGCTGCGTTTTCCGCCGCGACCTCTTTGCTCACTTCTTCTTCGACCCTTACGAACTCTTTTGGTTTACTGTTCAACATAAAAAAATGATAGACTAGATTTAATAACAAAGTCGAGAAGTTACTATGGATTTAAAAAAAACGCTTTCTTGAGAGGTCCCTAAACTGAAAAATTATACTGCAAGTGCCTACGTGCAGTATGATGTTTCAGTTCAGGAATCTTACAATCACGCAACACAGGTAGTAGCTGCTTACTACCAGTGTTGCGAGATTGTTCGAAAAAGTTACGGTGGCCTTAAAATGCAAAGGGCAATTGAGGAAACAGTTATGTGTCAGTAAGTCATTTGATGGTTTCTCATCTCCAAAACAAGTACTGTACCAGACTGATCGCAATCGATTTAAGTTGCAGTTGCGTTTATATTGAAAGTAATGTAATGTAAGCTGATAAAAAATTCCTGCATGCAGAAGTCTGAGCTAATGTTAAATTCGGAAATAATTACTGAATAAGTACCGAAATGATTCAGCAAAAAACCTACATTGTTCTGTCGTCCTTCATCTTATGTTTCAGTCGAGCGATTTCCTCGCGCAGCTCGTTGATGACTGTTCGGTACTGCGATAGCGGCACCGGAGTCTCCACCAAGTCTCTTTCCACCTGGAATAAATGAATTAAAATGAATGAATAAAGGAAAATCTGCCAGCTCGATAAATATCTGTATCATAATTGTCTTGTTATCTGTGTTATGTATACGTTTTTTATACAAACGAATATAACATGGACATAGTCGCACAAACTTTCTAGCTCCCTTCTGCATTCCCTTGATGGCATCAGTAATCGCGTAGGCTATACGACTCAGGATGCTATTTTCTTTATTCTACAAAACTATGCACTTACATTAGAAGGGCCCAAGACAAGTTTTGGTACGCGGCCTCTGGCCTAGCTACGCCACTGCCATAAACTCAGCAAAAATAAACAGCTGCTGTCCACGTTTCGATATCGCAAAGATAACTGTTGCATTTTATATGGAACAGCTGCTGCTTTTGCAAACAAACTATTCGTCGGTTAAATTAAATATTACTTACTGACCAGCATTTATTTGCATAGAATCTAGAATCTTAAATAGCATTAACGGTAACAGCTTGTGTATCGATATCTCTAATGGTACGATTCCACCAAAATAATTTGTTCACGTACTTCAGCAGTGCACGTACTAAGCTGACATCGCGTTAAGCCTCCGTGTCCATCGGCAGGGCTGTGCAAGCAGTGCAGCACATTTGTGAGCGAACATTTTCACTGAACTAAGTCTAGCAATGTGCGCGCACAAATAACAAGTCCACACACTGAGCTGGTGTTCGAGTATGCTCGAGAGAGTCCAACACACTGTGCTACACCCCGGTGGCATTGCATCTTTACACTCCTGTATAAAAGTACTTGCCTTATTGGTGATGGAAGAAGCCTTCTGCGCATAGTGCAACGTAGAGCGCGTGGTGTCGCGGTGCGCGGCCCCGGGCGCCACGTGCGCCACCATGGCAGTGCGGCAGCGCCCACCCAGCACCTCGCGCAGCAGCCGCGTCAGCTTCGAGTCCCGGTAGTTTACGTATCTGTCCCCCATTAAATCACCACTTTGATTGACGAAGAAAGAAATCAACTCACCTCACGCAATGCGTCAGCTTTAGCCATGCACCTAATTGGTTTTTAAAAGATATATTAAAATTTTGATAGGTACGAGTATGTATTTTTTTCTGGCGTCTAAATTCGAATTCATCTTGATAAATACAGTTATCAAGGAACTCTCAATTTAACTGTTACCTGCACCGATCTGTCGCAACAGCTCAACTCATTGCGAATACAATATTTTAAGGCGTCTTATCATGAATGTAATCTACAATCGTTTATTCGTTAGCCTGATCTAAACAAAACATGCAAAACATCCTATTACACAAAATAATACTTGCTTACCTGGCTCCTCCAGAGAGAGCCATGATGCAGTTGCCGAGTGCTAGAAGTGAACGATTAATATGCGCGCCCTCTAGCCGTCGCGAGCGCAACCCGGCCCGCTCCGAGCCGGCCAGGTCGATGAGGAACAAACGACCGCGCTGGGTACCGTTCTCCACTTGTTGGCTAACCGTCACACTATAAAACAAATGGGTTTGTAAAGTACCTAATGTAAGTCAAATGCACCTTCTAGTAAAGTATCATCAATCACACAGACACATGATCTCGATCATCACTATAATAAGACGTAATAGGAACACTTGTTATTATATTTGTGCTAGCCTGATACGTAAACAGGTAGTTGTGAAGTTTTGAATATGCTATATCTTAGTGAGCATTTTTTGTTTTTTCAAGTTTTTTCAAAATACCTTAGAAGAGCGTGTCCCCTGGAAGAATGTTGGTTAGCATGCGTGGGCTCGGCTGTGCGGGAGCGGTTGCCGCGCGCGAGCAACTCAGCCACATGGGCAGCGCTGTTGGCGCGCAGTTCGCTGAGTCCAGCCACTACGGGAGCCCCGCTGCCCCCCTCGTCCCGCAGCTCTAAGGGCCCCGCGCTTGGGTTCAGCAGGTCCCGGATGATTTCGTTGTATATCTCGATGTAAGACATTTTTACCTGTATCAAACCTTAGCATTTATATATTTGTTATAGATCACAAACAAACACAACAAAGTTTTGACAAAACAACAACATAAAATATCGGGTAATTATCATTTATACCATGAGACATTACTTAAAACAGAGAGTTTGAGGATGTTGTATCGCCTACAAATTCTTGGTACAGCAGCGTAATTATCCAGCACGCGTAGCATGAGCACCGTAGAAACGAGTTATATCGACGGGAGAATCGACATAATGACAGATTGAACAAAGATCTCTATCGTCCTAAGCATGGCGATGTTTGACAAGTAGAAAAGAAATGTTTCTTCTCTACGATAGACACAAGTCTACAACGTCAAGCATGCCGACAATATTTTCTCTACTTTTGACACTTGGGGGAAGACACATTTCTTCTCTACAAGAGAAATTTGTCTACTTCATATCAGACCTAGACAAATTTTCTCTACTTTTGACACTTGGGGGAAGACACATTTCTTCTCTACAAGATAAATTTGTCTACTTCATATCAGACCTAGACAAGTTTCTTTTTATAATATTCTTGGTGTTTATTGACTTAAATTACACACAAAATTAATCACATATTACTAGAATTATGTGTAACTGTGTCTGATTTCAATAAATCATTTTAATTGTACTGAAAACTTATGAATTTTACACGTTTTTTTCGGTTAACTTAACGTTTTAGTTAAATCACATTCAATCATTCACCGTTACTATGGAAAGAAATCGTCTGTCTTTGTCTTCCTAGAAACGCGAGTCTACAGGTCGCGCCATGCTCGGGCAGAAGACATGTAGAGATGGATAGAAAGAGCCTTGTCTTTTCTTGGTAGAATAGAGATAGAATCGTCATGCTACGCGTGCTGCACGCGTAGGTTAGTTTTTGGGCCAGGTACATAAAAAAGTTCAAAGGTCTGCCTCGGAAGCTGAGTTGGGATTTTAAAAGTTCACTGCAGTCTATCGAACCACTCAAGACTTTGTGGACGATAATCAAATGCAGTTGTTTCCTTCGACTGTGAGTGAGTGAAATGGGTGACACGCCGGCGCCGTTCGGAACATGCTCCGGGTCGACAGAGCTTCTCAAAGAGCTGTCAGCAATCTGACAAATCCCCATAGAGGCCCCATAGAGGCCTGCCGTAGTCAAGTACAAGGTACAAGTAGGACTAACAAGCCAAGTTGATATTAGCATGATAAAAGTACAATCGGCAAAGTTGAATCATGACCCATTTTGACATAAATCGTTTGAATCCGTCAAAATAACAAGTATCAAGGTCGTTACCAATGATATGTACTATATGTTTACGCGAATGTGGACTTAATTGTACCTTGAATGTCTGTAAGAAAATAAACTTACGGTTGGTCATGATTCAACTTTGTCGATTGTACATACTTGAAATTTTTGTTTTTATAGCTTGGCCTGTTGTTTAAATAAGTTATTATTATATCCATCCAATAGGTACTTGAAAATGTGGGTAATCCCTCAACCTCCTTCCGCTTGAACTCGAGCACTTAGGCTTACTGGGAGTTTCAGTACAAATTCTAAATGGACTTCCTTGTCCTAAGCCAATTGTTGAAATATAACGCGACATAATACCCACTACATATTATTTACAAACTCATGAGTTTATTGTTACTAAGCCCCTGAAAGTGGAAGCAATTAATACCAGCTACTGTGTCGTTAATTGTAACCCATCAAGTCAATTACCGCTGCTATCAAAATTTATGGTAAATAAACCAGGCCGGCTGAAGAAGTCAGTACACTCACTGGATAAGAGCTGTAATTTTGTTAATGTGCTTGACGTACTCATGTTTTGAAAGGGTATGTGACTAGGTCAATGTTTGACCTTTGTACATTTTGGCTCACGATCGCTATGAGTGGGAAAAGGAAGAGGTTTTTCCCTGAAAATCACAAGCTGAAAACAAAAATAATGTAACTAGGTGTACATCTACAGCAATCCATCGTCATCAGCTTATATTGTCCTCTCGGTGAGAGGAACTGGGCCATAATCCACCACGCGGGCCCAGTACATGTCGGTAGATATCGCATGACTTCGAATTTTAGGATCTAGGACATGCGGCGGTTTCGGACTATTTTTTTTAATCGACTTCAAAAAAAGGAGGAGTTTTTCAATTTGACTGTATCTAAAGAAATACAGTCAAGTTTGTTACCTCATAACTTATGACTGGGTGAACCGATTTTGATGATTCTTGGTTTGTTCGATGTTGTCTGTCATTTGGTCCCATAAAATTTGTTTCAGTTTTGTTCAGTAGTTTTTATTATATGAGTATTTCTTATTGTGCACTTCGACAATGTTAGAACCGGTACTACAGATTACGTATTTGGCAAGAAATTGGGTTCATTTGAACTAGAATGGGAAAAAATAAAAAAAATAATTTATGATCATTATTTTTTTATATAAACCAATGACTATACATTCAATTACAGTGTACATGAATTTCACAGACTTGCATCAAAATCGTTTAATAATAATAATTCTAGCCACTCATGTCAATCGACTAAAGTTATTGACAAAAGTACGACATATACCTAAACTCATTCGTAAGTTATATTTGTTCCATTGAAACAGTAATGTGTCGCTGAACTGTTTGTTTCTCGCACAAGACAAACATAGATGGTCATTAAAGGATCGTTAGTATACCGGCCGGTGTACTCGCGCCTCCCACCCCTATTGATTGCACGCCTCGATGTACAGCAAACATCCATTCCGGTCTTTATGAATATCAAATATCTATGAAATGTACACAACCGCAAAGTGTACCCAGCAAACAACATTTCCGACCACCATCGACGATAACATCGATCGAGAAATTCATCAAGTTGTACATTTGAACAAATGGACAATTCTTTAAATGTGTAATTTCAAGTACAAGGCAGGCAAGTACTTAAGTACGTTGAATATTCTAGATATTGACGATGAAACAATATTCTTTAAATTACGGTATTTTACACAATTCATTATGAAAAAATAATAATTTAAACATGTCCACCTTGTGGGTTTTTTTTGCGTGGAAAAATCATCAAATGAGTCCTCCCATCCAGGGAAAAGCAGGAGGGACTGTCAGACTTGTACTGACTAAAATCCACGGTGTCCTCAATAGCCCTTTACGTTCCGAGTCACGGTAGCTCGTTAGTCCCGCGATCCCGGTAGGCTTTGGCCCTCTAAGGGGGCCCCGTCATTGTGCTGACAGCTCTTTTAAGCGCGCTTGGAACACGACACGCCGTCGACCCGGGCATGGTCCATGATCGGACAGCGTGTCGCCCATTACTCGCCGTTCACATGCCCGCGCCTACGGTGGCCGGAGATCGGCCTGCGACGTCCGTTGCCGTTCCACCTTGTGGGTGGAATGGGATTGAGTGCCTATATTTAGTATGAGATGAATTTTAGACCTTGCAACAAGAAAGCAGATCATGTGATTAAACCATGAAATCATATATTTAAACTACACAATGTTATATTTTAAGATTTCATTGCAATATTATCATACGTATATTACTTTCGGAAATTCACTTTTTCCGGTAAGCCACTGCTACAATATCAAAAAGCAATTAATATTCATTCGTTTTGACTACGTATTATGAAACACAAAATTGTAAAATACGCAACTGCAACACAAAAACAAATGAACTAACAGGATTCTAACTAACACGAAGAGCCACTAAAAAGCGTAATGACATTGCAATGCAATCTTTTGGGAACTTTCTCTATCGGCTACGAAACCTCGTAGCGGTCTACGAATCCTACGGAGTCCTGCTACGCAAAGTAGTTGCAATGAGACGTTTTTTGGAGACTTTCTCTATTTGCTACGCATCTCGTAGCAGTCTACGAATGCTACGGAGTCCTGCTTCGCACAGTAATTTCAGACATTTTTTTAGAGACCTTCTCTAGGCTACGGCACCTCGTAGCGCTCTACGAATGCTACGGAGTAGCGCTACGAAAAGTAATAGCAATTATACTTTTTTTTTCTCCAAAAATAATGTTTAGTTTTAAAAACAGGTAACCCTTCTGCCTCTAATTTTGCGAGTGTAGCAGTAGGAGGAGATGGCGGCACTCGGCGTGGGCAACTCAACACGTTCGCGACCACCCCGTTGCCGCGCTGCTGTTTTCTAAGGCACAAAATCATAAAATGTTATGCATAATACCCCGCTCGTCCCTAAATTAGAGGCAGAGGCCTTTTTTAACGTGCTAAAATCATCCAATGAGTCCTCCCACCCTGGGTGGAGTGGGAGGGACTGTCAGACTTGTACTGACTAAAATCCACGGTTTTCCTTCAATAGCCTTTACATTACAAAGGTCAGGTCGGTTAGCTGTAAAGACAGTCCCGCGACAGGCCTTAGGCCTCATACTTATTCATTTTAAATAACTTTCAGCTTTGTTTTTTTTTTGTATTCTTGGAATATCAGGTGCATAGTACTGGAATATTCCATGCAGCAACTCACTATAATTTTCAAGTCTTATAGCTAGTGCCAGTTGGCAGTACTGTTTATTACCTAAAAGCTAATGACGAACCGATGTATTTGAACTCGAAATAGGATCACGACTTCATACCCGCAATTACTGAAGTTCATACAATCGATAGTTGACTAGAACATGTAACCCTGGATGACCCTCATAAAGAGGCTCTCAATGATTATTATTATTCTACTTACATCGGACGGACTATTATCATGTCACGCTATTTGAACCCAACATTATTTAGTTAGAGAAATAATTTATTGCTAATTTCCATGACAAGCTTTCGTTCGATCTATACCTATACTACTAAAACAAGTTTGTTAGGATAGATTATTTCATGCTGCAAACCTGTTGATGACTAACAAAATGAATGACAAATATAAGTTTGTAATGTTTTTTTTTCTCTGATGTACTAATAACTTACCAAATTTTGGACGTTTGTACTTTAAATTCTTGCTTCTGGACAAATTTCATGATTCTAGGTCAATGGGAAATACCTCATAGGTTTTCGTTGCACCAGGTGCGTCAAAATACTCGTCTGCGGCAAACAGAGCATAAACGTATCTTTTGATTGTGTTTACTTAGACGTTTCATTTTTCTCTGCTTGATTATTTGATATTAATTTCAACTTGATACCTCCAGGCTTTTCTGAGAAAAAGGTTCATAACAGACTATGAGGGTTTCGTTTTTTCTTTTGAAGTACGGAACCCCACAAACAAATTTGGATGCAATTGGCATAAGCATTGAAATATTTTCACTTTTGAGAAGTAATGTAAACATTTTGATGAATCATTCCTGTAAGTATTTCTTTTGTAACGTTTCATTGACAGGTTAAAAACAACCACAATGCGCTAAAAGCGGTATTTTCTACCAATAATAAATGTCATGTACATTGTTAAAATGATTCATTACTACGAAACTTTACACAATTATTTATCCTTATAATAAGCCCGTGGTTAAATGACTCAAAAAATCAATACTACCTGCAAAACATATGACTAATCATCACGGTATCTATAGGGTGATTGGTAAATCGGTGCATTGCTTGACATGAGTGATACTAAACCTTATTTTCTCTAATTTTAACTCCGGCAACATGAGGTCCAAACTGGTTTGTTTTAGAGATGTCGCATTTCAAATTTTTTCGAAATAATTCTACCTCACCCCATAAACTACTTTTCTGATCACTTTTGAAAGACTGAATCTAGTGAAAAGTTTGTTAAAAAACTAATTAAACCTTGAGAAATTAAGCACCATAAAGTTCCTGTATTTATTTTCAAAATTTTCCTTGTCTTTCGAGGCATATTTCTCACAATAAATGTATAATACTTGGTAGGAAAATTACAGAAAAAACTTTCTTGAAATAGTAGTGGCACAGACAATACGTGATGATTAACTGTCTACTTTGTTATGTGTATTTTATAATGTGCGGCTATACTATACAGAATAAGGAGCTTTTCTTTCTTTAGTTTGTATTAAAGCCTCACCTCTTACTTCCAACAAAATGAATGAATAACATAACACTACAATTGCTGGTGATATCTGAATGGCGATTATAAAAAATATAGAAATTTACATTTCAAATTAATAGCCACGAAACCGCCGTTAGGACCCAGTTTCGTAATAAATGAGTTCGACCACAAGTGTACAATGCGGTAACAAATAAACATTAATGCAGCGTGTTGTTATCAGATGAAACACACAAAGCAAACGTTTTACTGAAGCGCAAAGCCGCCTCGATACTTCATCACCACCAGTCTTTCCAATGTTTATCGCACGATCACCAGCTATCTACACACTTCATCGGGGCGCAAGGTTTCTCCGAAATGTTACTTCATAAGTCACAAACTAAACTTTACAAGGCTATATGAGCTACATCAATAACAATTGCATTCAAAACAAACATTAAATGCACGTTTTTTTCACGTTTGAAAAGTTAACTAAATAATGGTGAATGGACGTTAAATTAATGACAATATGTTTTGGACCTACGTCACGGATTTCTGTGAAGTTGTTTGTTGGTTTAGTCACAATTTTTATACAAAGAAACATCACATCATGTGTGTAATGAATAAGGTACTCTAGCTAATGTCAATATTAAAAATCTTCGTTTAGCTTAGTTAAACCCCAATATGCTATGCTGTGCTCTCAAATTCTAAAAAATATGAATAATGTTTGGTTTACACTACTTTTCTCGGCTGACAGTTATAATTATAAATAGTGCTATTTATTATCCAAGATTTCCGCTAACCAGCTCGCCGAACTAGGTAAAGGCCACTGAGTCTGGTTTGTCCTAGAATGCCGCCCCACAAATAGCAAGCCTTATTAAAATCGGTGTTAATTGAGGCCAACCCTTAAAAAGTTTTGAATGTAAAACGTTCATTTTATAAAAAAAATATATTAACCAATAACATAGTTGGATAAAGTTCCGTAGCGATCATTAGTTATGTTGATACACCTGTTTGTAACTCGTTACCTATGGTTATTATCACTGTCCGTTGGTCACGCTAACATGCTCAGGTTAATAGAATGCTTCGTCTCACGATAACCCTGAATATTTTATCGCTGCTTTCTTCTATTGACTACTGACGAGTGACGTAGGGTCCTAGCTAGGCCAATTTCACGGCCTGCGAGCTGTGAGTGAACTTGACTTGCCATCTCGACACAAGATGGAGGGCCGCGTCGCTACAAATAGATGGTTAGCATTAATAAGGTATCACGGTATTCATGGTGGAATACACAACGCTATTCGTAGAATGTGCTTTGGTTTACTGCAATTAGTCTTCTTTAAATTTTACTCGTGGCTTGCTATTAACCTGACGATTATAATAAGAGTACATTTTCAATTGACATTGTATGGAAAACTGGCTGTTTAAATAATAAACTTTAAGTTCCAAATAAAGGTATTCTTACAATGCCTCCAAAAATTTAAACATTGACAAATGATTCAAATTTTCTTCGACCTACTTTGTGGCGATACGAAAAATTGAAAGAAGTAAATTCTTTGTATTTTCTAGTAAATGGGTGTTAATGACACACCTAAGGTAATACGAGTAGGTATAGCTACTAGCTAGCACATAAGTGTATTGAAGAAAGCATCGTCATAGGTTAATGGTAGCGCTGGTGTCAATCACGCGAGTCGAGGCGCCACACTCCGACAGTGACCTTGCGGCCGGTGGCCTACACTCGCACAGGGCTGCCGCCTGCTCTATACCACTAACGCAGGGGTTCCCAAACTGAGTACAGGGGGGCGCCGTGAGACGCGAGAGTCGATCATTTTCCGGATTGAAATTGCGTGGAACCAAGAACAATTATCTATGTATAAAACATCCACCAGAAAGAAGAGTACAGTCTCGTTGATTTCTTTTGCAGCTACAAACCCAGATTCACATGCTCTGATCTCGTGGAGTTTAACGGAAGGAACCAGGTATTATTGTTTTATTATTCACCTGGTATTAACTAGCTTTTTTTTTTTATCGTGGTAAAATCATCAAATGAGTCCTCCCACCCAGGGCAGGGCGGGAGGGACTGTCAGACTTGTACTGACTAAAATCCACGGTGTCCTTCACTAGCCCTTTACGTACCGGGGTCACGGTAATCCCTTGGTCCCGCGACCCCGGCAGGCTTTGGCCCTCTACAGGCCCCGTCACTATGCTGACACTCCTTGAGGCGCGCGTGGAACACAACGCGCCGTCGACCCGGGCATGGTCCATGGTCGGACAGCGAGTCGCCCATTACTCGCTGCCCGCATGCCCGCGCCTACGGTGGCCGGAGATCGTCTTGCGACGTCCGACGCCGTGGGCGTCTACCACTGCGGCTGGGGTTGAGGGAGGACGCTGTCCTCTCCCTCAGGCGGCCCGCCTCCTCCTTCACGAGCATGACTGCTTTGCAGAAGGAGGCGACCGCTTCCCACTCCGTCTCGCCCCGCAGCATGGCCTCGACCAATGCCGGGCGCGAGAGGTCTCCGCCTATCGCCGTCGTGAGGACACGGGGGTGCTCTGCCCAAGCGGGGCAGTCCTGCACCGTATGCTCTACCGTGTCCTCCGGACGATCCTCGCAGTGGTGACACCCAGGCGTTTCTTCCCTCCCTATCAGACACAGGAACCTCCCGAAACTTCCATGTCCGGTGAGGACCTGCGTCATGCGGTAGGTCAGGACGCCGTGACGCCTATCCAGCCACTCCTCAAAGAGGGGCCTTACGAACGAAAAAAATCTGAACCTGCATGAGCGCCGCGAGCTCAAAAAGTTTGGGAACTCCTGCACTAACGTATATTTGATTGTTATTGTCATTTAGCTGAAACCCCTTCACTTTACATATTATCTATAGATTAATCGATAAGATAACTTCTGTCATGTCTGACATGTCTTTTGTCTTGTCCCAAGAGACGACGTTTTGTTTTAGAGATTGCATAAGCGTTGTAGCATTCTGGAACCAATGCAACGTACTATTTTCGTATTGGGAAATGAAATCTGCTACACAGGGTTATTTGCTCTGAAAATAGAATCGGATAATTTACAACTCCAAGGAAACGTACTTTGTGCAAAATCATTAGTGTTTGTAGCATTTAAGACTTATTATTTTAACAACAGGGCTTTTGTTTTTGTGAGTCCTATGTGTGTCCTCCAATGCTGTAATACTTCCCGGTTTTGTGTTGCCCTTTCAGGAGCATCTGTTGTAAATGCTTTTGAGTATTTTGACTACGGCGAAGCACTACATGACAAAGGCTTTTCCAACAAACAAGATTCTTAGATTAGGACCAAATCATCCGTAGGCTCCACTCATCACCACAGAGGCGATCCCTGTTTTTAAGATTTACTCAAGCACATTGCATCAGTCGCTTCATTTAATATCCTATTTTGTCTCATACTTTTCAAATTACATACATACATACGTACACTTCGATATATGTATAACTCTTCGGTTAACGTTTTTTGGCTTTGTACTTCTGAGAATCGGTTCGGAACCAAATTAAGCTATTTCCAACTATTCGCAGCAATACTTTTATGCCACGATTCTACTGAAACTTGTATTATATCTTAATCCAGTGTGTATAACACCCACAAGTGTTATCTTAACACATCTCGATTTCTTTAGGCAACCAGTCGTTATTCCAGATATATCTCAGCTTCTCACGATGGCGACAGTCGATTTCCTTATCTTTGTTACGTACTTCATCTATATGTTACTGTAAAAGCCCGAAGTACAATCAATCTTAAGATTTCCCAGTAAATCCTAAGATTTTAAGATTTCCCAGTAAATTCTAAGATTTACCGGCCATGAGTTGGTAAATGTCCAAAAGGGTTTGCTTTTCGAACTTTTAACACCATTCACTTGGTAAATCTTAGGATTACCTAACATTAAAGGCACGGTAAATGGCATTTCCCAAAGTCTGCTGATAAAAGCCCGAAATTTACCAACTTATGCCGATAAATCTTAAGATTTACTGGGCAATCTTAAGATTAACCGTACTTCGGGCTTTTACAGTAACATATGTATTATTAATTTACTAAACAATATCATCAATCTAATGGATAGCACATTTATCAAAGACTTGTATCTTGATGTGAGGTCAAACGAAGAACAGGTGGAGGGATAGTTGGAAAATTCCAAGTTTCTGCCACTCTGTCACGAGTGGAGTAGGTAAAGTAAAACTAATGATGACAAGCCGTCACTTACATACTAGAAAATACCATTAGATATAGAAAAAATAAACATTAGGAGTAACGTTTAAAAACATGGGTAGGAAACACACAGCAAACAGGAGTAGGAAATTATACAGGGAATAAGTCGGAATAATGTAACGTTGGTTTATGATTGACTATAATAATAAATTTCAGTCTTAAGGATAATATAAATTCACCTTACGGATATTCCGTGTTACACATTTGCTCAGGCAAACTACGTCATGTGACTAAGGCACAATATTAATAAAAACACCAGCCTCATAAACTAGCACGTAGATTAAAATATTTAATAATTCATGCACTTTAATAGGTAATGTTTATTACCAAGGTAATTTCATAATTAAACATTAAAGGAAGTATTATTCGGAAGAATGAATAAAAAAAGAAATAATCAACGATGGATTTCATGGCTCGTGCAATTTCAACTTGGTTCGTAAATATGCATGAAAAACAGTAAAGAACTTCCGTTTGGTCAAGGTCGCGGGTGCTGGCTTGCGGTCAGCTCGCTACATTTACATACTACCCACGTACCTACCCACTTACCTGGGTAAATCTCCAGAAAATATTATTTCTGAATAAAAGAAAGAAATATAAATATTGTGGATTCTTGAAAAGCTGCATCGCTACAATTTTTGTATAGTTTTGAAAAGCATGTTCAAATTTCAAGATTTTAACTACATTAAATTTATAGTCCAGATAAACAAGAATTTAAGGGTCCCTATTAGTTGTGCAGGGTAAAAGCAGAAAATTCCAATTTATTCAGCGTAAATTTCTCAATGACCTTAAGATATCTAGTTAATTCACAGTTATTAAATACGTAAGTGTACAAATTTAAAGCACGAAACACTATGTTTTTCAATTGCTTGTAATCTCTTTTACTTTACATTTAGGATATAACATTCGGAGAAGAAATCTTAAATTCTGAAAATGTAGTATATGAGTAAGTGTACAGATTATTTTTTTAAAGTATTTTATGGCAATTTTATGGCAATTTTATGGCTTCTTTATTTTTATTTTTTTGTAAACACGTTCGGGCCCGGAACGTTCATTTCATCCCATCTCAACAACGTCTCATCCCATCTAGCAAAAATGTGTCATTATCTGCGCTACGTCTCAAAACGCAGGGAACCACGCTTTTTTTTAACATACACACGTCGCGTCGTCGAGAAATTTCAAAGACATGGATTTGGAGCCGTTCAAATACTGCTTCAACGGTTGAAGTTCAACCAATTTCCTCAGTCTAACGTTATGTAATAAGGTGCACAGGGCTTAACTGTTCACTTATGCATGACCTCTACGAAGTACTGAACTTGCTCGTTATCTTACTGGCAGGTCGTTTCCGATAGCAGATAAATTATATCGTTTGTTATTAGATGACCAACTATGGAACTACTAAATATAAGCATATCAATATAACATGTAGACGTCAAGTGTGCAAATGTTCGTTAGGTAAAGGTCTAAACGAAAAAATATTGTAGACAGGTCTCGGTAAAAGATAAAAGGTAGTTTGGTACCAAAAAAAAATAACAAAACAGTACATTGACTTTATGTCGACTGCTTTTTATATAATTATTTGAATTGATAAGCTTATAAGTAATTAACTCTTTCTATAAAAATATCGCACAGCATACACACACTATCATGATGAAAGTGACGTCAGCACGCCAAAGAAAAAAGATTTCGCGCATCGATATCCCTTAATACCTACTTGCTTATTTTTAGACACCAGAAATTGTTATATAAATAGTTAATTGAATGAATGAAATGCCACTCATCGCGATACAATACTTGGCACCCGTTGTATCTACGGTGTCAATGTGCCAGTGAACAGTAAATGAAGCGAACACATGCTGTAGAAAGGTCCCATGACCGGTCAGACTTAAGTTATTTTATAAAAGGTGAAACTTTATCTGTGGAAATAATATATGTTTGTGTGGCGACTCTAGGAATTACTTCTAAATCGTGGGTGCGTTCATAAACATTTACTTTTACAAAGTCATATATGTACACAAACAGCTCTTCTCAAATTAGTTGTTCAATGCGGAAATCCAACCCGTGACATGCAGGGCAGCAGAAATTTCTCAGCCACTGCGCGTGTAACCTTGTCTACAGTGAGGTTAAAGTACTTCCGTGAAAATAGTTTAAGCCTTTTTTTTTACGTGGAAAATCATCACATGAGTCCTCCCACCCAGGGCAGACCGGGAGGGACTGTCAGACTCGTACTGACTAAAAACCACGGTGTCCTTCAATAGCCCTTTACGAACCGGAGTCACGGTAATTCGTGAGTCCCGCGACCAAATAGTTTTAACTTCAAGAAAATTTTGTGTGTCTAGCGGAGATGGGATTTTAGGACATGTATGTAGGTTTTTCTAACTCTCTATTTATGTAACCTATTGTAAAGCATGCTAAGTGCGTAACGATGTTAAATCAGGCTACCACAATAATAATGGATGCAATTTCATGTTTTATGTGACCGAACTAAGTAACGCAAGGTCTGAAACATCACGCCAGTCTGTTTATAAAATTATGTAGGTTTAACTATTATACTATACCTGTAGAATATGCATATAGTACGCCACGGAAACTAAAATATTTACATAAATATGTAAATATGAACGTAAACGATACTCAGCAGAAGTTTATAAATGGCAAGAAAATTTTGCAACCATTTTGGTCATAAGAAAAGTTACCTATATTATTTCGCCTTAAGATATTAACCACAATTAACATACTAAATCATAGCCAGATGTTAACAAAATTCAAAATCACGTGTGGCACAAATGGACAAGCCGTGGAACAGATTGTAGACGTTGCGATTTGTACATGTATGTAGGAATTATTGGCCGGATTCCAATAAGTAGATACTCAACTACGAACTGACCCATCACAATTTCTTAAATTCTAAACTCCATGGTTTGGTGCTTACATGCACCGACAAGGACGCTATTTTTACTGTTTAATTATGTAGGTAGTGCTTTTGCATTTATATTAGAGACTAGCTTACGCCCGCGACTCCGCCCGCGCGGATGTCGGTCTTCGCGTGGATGGAAATTTTTTTTTCTACGTATTTATCCAGGTTACAAAGTATCTCATTTTATGCCCAGGATAATAAGGTATAATTATACCAAGTTTCATCGAAATCGAACCGTTAGTTTTCACGTGATGCCTGCACATACAGACAGACAGACAGACAAAAATTTTTTTAATCACTTATTTGGGTTTGGTATCGATCCAGCAACACCCCCGCTATTTATTTTTTCAATATTTTCAATGTACAGAATTGACCCTTCTACAGATTTATTATATGTATAGATAAGATATGTCCTCCAGGAATGTCATACTGGGACAAAAATCCTTATGTTAATCCAGGTTACAAACTATATCTAGTATCTATGAAACTTTCATTCAAATTCGTTCAGTAGTTTTTATGTGAAAAAACAACAAATATCCATCCATCTTTACAAACTTTCTCATTTATAATAAGTAGTAAGATTTTTTACATTTCGTATGCGCGTGTTACCCTCATTTAATTTTAGAATTTTACATTATTTCATAACTTTTCATACGTTGATTATGTAACACACATAGCAAAGAGTAGTTTAGTAGTGCCAAAGAATTACATAAATAATTAACACACGACCAATGACAATTCCTAGCTAGTTTGTAGGTGTTAGTCTAGTAATAGGAGAGTCACAAATCTTCAATCTTCACAATATTTACTTTGTCCAAGCCGCACGTAGTTGAACTAACTATTTACCAATTTATCTAATTCATACTAATTGATGAGGTTTAAATTTTAAAAACCAATCCTGTTTGATTTCCTGATTAAAAGGTTCCAAACTATAATGTGTTATAAGAGTATTTAATCGTTTAACAGGACAATAGAGAAAAGTGATTGTGGAAACACCGTAACAAAAGCCGCTGCATAAGAAAGTAACAAAAGATTTGATAAAAGAGATTTGCAAAACGACCCTGGCGACGACGCTTCTATTTCACCCAAAACCCACAATGATGGTGCGATTCGACCTCGAAGGCAAAGGGGGCTAATGAAACGTCTTTTCAACAATATTCACCTAAAGTACCCACAGGCAAGACAGACTACATTTTGTTTTATGTTTACAACAAAATATTAACGCGATAACAAAAGTATATTTAGGACGTTAATAACAGAGTAAGAATTTATGAAAAACTGTAGTGAAACATCGTAACTCACCTCGTATGACTGAGGATCCTCGCTCTCAGCGATGCTGGAGAAGAGGTAGCTAAGAGCCCGGGACATGAGGCCGGTCATAGTGTATGTTTTGCCCGCTCCAGTGGCTCCATACGCGAACACAGCCCCGGCAAACCCTTTCAACGTGTCCCCCACGAGGGGGGCGCACACTGCTTCGTATACGTCTTCCTAATACACAGAGAAAAACAGTTACATTCACAATACAGAGAGAAAAACAGTGTTTGTGAAGATTTTAGTTTTTGATAAATTGAGAGCTAGCAATAGGTAATAGAGACAAGATTTGGAAGAGCTCAGCGCTCCACTCAGCACTGGGTGGCGAAAGGTTGAAGAAAAAGACGAGAAGATGTTGGACTGTTTCTGTGCTGATGAATTCTGAATTTTAAACATAGATCATTTCTCATAATGCAGGGTCTATTCCCACAGTCGGCTACTCACATCTGATACCTCAGACCGAGTTTTTTTAGGCAATAATATGAGAACTTGGCTTTGGCATGAATCATGAGAGAAGCCATAAACAAAAGGTTCTCATTACCGTCTAAGCCGTCTAATAATCGTCTAATATTCTAGTCATAGATTAACACTCTGGTTATTTCTTTGAGTAATGGGTGTATAGACGGTTGAATTTGGCACCGATGACAAAACTATTTATTGCATTCATGTAAACTTGTAACTGAGATAACTTCACCGAGACATCGCTCGCTACGTTTACTCACGAAAATAGACTGTTACGTCACAATGTTTGTAAGTATCATATTTACCGTGATAATTGCTTTCATGCTAATACATCATTTCAAATATTTACTTTTAAATAATACCTAGATTTTATAAAAACATGTTTGAAGGAATCTGAATAAATAATGGGTGCTTAATCTTTAGAATTCATGGAAAATGGGAGACTGTGCATTTTTCTATGATTTAATATACTTCTAAAGAAAGAAAGAAAGAAAGAAATAATATTTATTGGTACAGAAACAGGGCATTGGTACACAATAAAATACAGAATAAAAGACAAAATTAGCAATGATTTTTAAAATAACTTAAAACTATTTGGTACAAAATTGTTTGCCCCACGTCTGCGCCAAATAGGCCCAGTTCAGCAAAAAAGCCAGACAACTAGTGCCTGACGCTGATTTTCAACAGGACCTTGTTGAGAAGCGGGTACGGCGAACCAGTTATGTGACGTGTGTATCCTAATAAAAATGTATAAATGTTCTTTTGTATATATAGATATATATGTGTTACCATTTATAAATTATGCATAAAATATAATATTAAATAATTCTATAGTGAGTCTAAAAAAACCAAAAACATAAAGAAAAGATAAAGATTAGCAGGTACTTACAAAAAAATATTATATCGCGCGTGCGATGCCGGTGCATATTTGCTTTGTAGTCAGTGCAGTTACCCGCCGACAATCAGTGATGCCAACTTAGCAACTTCATAGTTAGATCTAGCTATTATTTAGTGACAGACAGCCACATATTAATAAAACTTCTAGCTAAACTTTTTAGCTAATTTTTTGGCAACTTTTCATTTCATCATGAGACTATTAAAGTTCTTCAAGTAGTGCCGAGTCAAAAGAGAAGATAATGCAACAATGTCTCATTCTACATATAAATAAGTGGCATTCTGAAAAAATAGTTCAGTTTTGGGTCGAGGTAAAATAAATTAGAAATTCTTCCGGTGACAACATATGTATATGAGAGTGCTCTCGCTTTAACTTGCTTTTCGCTGGCATATTCTAATGCAGAGGTACGTTTACGCTGATGATTTGAAATTATATGCATCTGTGAACTCCGTATCTGACTGCGTAGCGCTCCAAGACGACATTAATGCCTTAAGTGTGTGGGCCGTCACCAACAAAATGGAATTTAACACCTCTAAGTGCCAAATAATGAGCTTTGGTCGCATCCGAAGTCCTATACAGTACGAGTACAAGCTAAATAACGAGTCATTAGCCAGAGTCTCGACGGTGAAAGACCTGGGTGTAACATTTGATGGCAAACTGACTTTTCACACGCACATTATAAACCTGGTTAAAGAATCCTTCCGGCGCTTGGGTTTTGTATTGCGTAATTGTCAAGGTTTTCATAACCCAGCAGTAATCAGACTTTTGTTTAATGCTCTAGTTCGATGCAAGCTTGAAACTAGCGGTTGTGTGTGGAATCCTCATGAGGTTACCTACACGCTGATGCTAGAAAAAGTGCAAAAAGCTTTTCTTAGGTATTTCTACAAACGTATTTTTGGATACTACCCATTTATGTACCCTACGAAATTCCTGCTAGGATGCTTGAAGTTCAATTCCCTAAAGGTAAGGCGACTTGTTGACCAAATGACAACAGCCCTTAAAATTATCCATGGTCGAACCAATGCGTCGGATTTGCATGCGGAGCTGTGTCAATTTTTTGTTCCGAATAATTATAATCGCGCCAGGAAGCATAATTTGTTTAATGTCCCATTTTGTCGCACCGTGGCCCGATCCACCTCCCCTATACCGCGTATGCTGACGATTCTCAACGCGCTCGTGGAGACCAACCCTGGATTGGACTTGTTTGCTGATGAATGGAAGACGATCATGTTGGAATGTTTGCGGTTTTGTGAGACGACAGAGTGAAAGAATATATTAATTTAGTATTAATGGCTAACGCTGTACTAAATGTTTATTAAATAAATAAATAAATATTCTCTAAAATGAATTTAGTTAAAAATAAGCAACGAAACATAATGAGTTTGTTAACTCTTAACTCAATCCTCTGCATTAGACTCCCTCGGGAACGGTGGTAAATGGTAACTGTTATTTGCATAAAGACGTACTGCATAAAATGAAAAATATTCGAAATCAATGAAAAATTCTGAACCCCAGCCATCCACATCTTCCTGTTTAATTGATTATTTGTTTTAATTAAATTGCGTACAAAAGACTTAAGTTAACGTCTTGTTGGAATTAATGAAAATACAAATAATTATCAGAAACCTACATATCTATTGTAACATTTAGCAACTTCTAGCAACTTTTTAGGATAAAAAAAATTTGGAAATCTAGCAACATTTCAAAAATGTGTAGCTACTGGGTAAAGCCAACAGTTGGCAATACTGCCGACAATGCGCTGTAAGCAGCTGAGCGCAGCGGACGATCGCACGCTTGTCTCGTAATAATTATTGTGTCAGAATCGAGTATAAAACGAGATGACGAAAAAGTAAACTACTTTCATGAGTTGAATTTAAGTTGGTTGTTGTAGTGAGTGCTTAGAAGGGAGGCAGTTGCAGCAAGACACTTTCTGTAAGTAGTTGACACAGTACCTAATATTTGATTAGCAGCAACAATGTGGGTATAAAACGTGACGTGTCTGGATGAGCTGAAATTTTTTTTTTTTTTTTTAAAAAAGATAAATTGTTTAAATGGTTAGATTACTAGAAATTGATAAATGTGGCGCTTGTGGTGTTTACCTTTAAGTGAGTGTTACACTGTGTATTTTGTATAAAAAGTAGGTACCTATGTTATTAATGTAAACAGTCGTTGGTAAACGAAATAAATAAATACACGTAAATAAACCTCACAGTATATGTGCCTAACATTATATGAACTATAAAAGAAAGACCTTGGCTGTGCTAGAGTTCATGTAGAGATACCTCATCGACTGCCGATAAATGTAATGTGATGAGATGTCAGTATAAGGCAAAAATTTCCGTCGAAGTACAACAGACCAGACCCCAAAAAACATCAAACTGCGTCGAGGGGTATAGGACACAATTTATCCCGTATTACATTTCCAAGGGATAATTTTAGGGATACACGCGGACGCAGCCGCTGGCAACAGTAACTATACATATAGTATAGTATACTATCAATCAATAAAAGCATAATTATGTAACCCTCATAAATATACTGAAAGTATTGGCGGGCTGCCTTTGCCAAACACGTGGTCAGCGCTCATACTTATAACGCTATAAATCTAAGTCGGCGCACAGTGGTCCCATATCGAAAATTAGTGGACATAGGCAACAAAGTTCCAATATCGATGCGATTTTTTTTTATGTGATTCTTTACGATATTCCTGACAACTTTTACTCTTGTGAAATTTCTTCTAAAGTTGATAGTTTGTCTGAAAAAAAATAATTAGATTTTTTTGTATGGAGCGAATCACCTTTCATTTTTTTTCTTCAATTGTATTAATATGTTGGGTGTATGGCGTGAGTATATAATAGCAAGGGTCATTCTCTATCCACGAAAAATAAAATCAGCGCCGGCCGTCTGCGGCCGCGCGAGTAATCATTCCTCAAAAAATAATAATTGTTTATGATATTTTTTGCCATTTAAACTAAATTCAAAGTATATTTTTTGTCTCATTTGGCTGTTCTGACCTTCTTTTTTTAATATATAGTTTTGATAGTATATAAGGTACCTACAACTAGTAATTCTTGAAAAGATTTTTTTTTTTTAACGAATGATTACTCGCGCGGCCGCAGATGGCCGGCGCTGATTTTATTTTTCGTGGATAGTGATTGACCCTTGCTATCATATACTCACGCCATACACCCAACATATTAGTACAATTGAAGAAAAAAAATGAAACGTGATTCGCTCCATACAAAAAATCTGATTAAATTTGTTTAATTTTTTTTTCTTCAATTGTACTAATATGTTGCATGTATGGCGTGAGTATATGATAGCTAGGGTCATTCTCCATCCACGAAAAAATAAATCAGCGCCGGCCATCCGCAGCCGAGTAATCATTCGGTAAAAAAGAATATTTTGTATGATTTTATTTTGCCATTTAAAATAAATTCAAAGTATATTTTTTGTCTCATTTGGCTGTTTTCACCTTCTTGTGATTGATGACTCATTTGTTTGTGCGCTCGGCTAAGCGCATAACAAACGAGTCACCGAAAAATAATTGTCTCTGATTGGCTGTTATTTTTTAACTACCTGCACCTTATCTATTGTTATCGTCAGGGAGAGATCAGGGAGAGGCACACTCGGAAAACGGGCAGTATAGCAACAAACGAAGACATCCTCCATGGACTTCTAATAAGTTCTGATCCTCACATATCCTACATAAGGCCCAAACTAACGAAACAGGTTGTTAATGAGTTGTTGCCTGAAGCAATTCAGTTGTTACAGACTACCGAGCCTCCCATTGACAATGAGATTATGGAGGAAGAAGAATGCCTCGTAGCAGAGTCCGAAAATTTGCCAGACCCACTTCTGTAACATGAAATAAAGTGGTCCGGTTCTAGATTATTCCCACAAAAGCCCATCAAGGCTGGGAATGACAAACAACCCTTTTCAGGGCTACAATTACTTCACAATTTCTGATCATACGAACGTTAACTTATATTATAAATACATACGATGGATTATGTAGATAACAATTTATCAACTTCTTGCCCGTACAAATTCAAACTGTTTCACCTATCATTAACAAAATCTGTTTAACCAGAAACTTTTTACGATATTTATTCAGCAATAGATAACGTGCAGATAGTTATAAAAAACAGCCAATCAGAGACGAGCATTTTTCGATGACTCATTAGTTATGCGCTCAGCCAAGAGCAAAAACAAATGAGTCATCAATCACAGTGCAGGTGGTACCGATAACAATAGATAAGGTGCAGGTAGTTAAAAACAACAGCCAATCAGAGACAATTATTTTTCGGTGACTCGTTTGTTATGTGCTTAGCCGAGCGCACAAACAAATGAGTCATCGATCACAAGAAGGTGAAAACAGCCAAATGAGACAAAAAATATACTTTGAATTTATCTTAAATGGCAAAATAAAATCATACAAAATATTCTTTTTTACCGAATAATTACTCGGCTGCGGATGGCCGGCGCTGATTTATTTTTTTGTGGATGGAGAATGACCCTAGCTATCATATAATCACGCCATACATGCAACATATTAGTACAATTGAAGAAAAAAAAATTAAACAAATTTAATCAGATTTTTTGTATGGAGCGAATCACGTTTCATTTTTTTTTCTTCAATTGTATAATATTAATATATATTAAAAAAAAGAAGGTTAGAACAGCCAAATGAGACAAAAAATATACTTTGAATTTAGTTTAAATGGCAAAAAATATCATAAAAAATTATTATTTTTTGAGGACTGATTACTCGCGCGGCCGCAGATGGCCGGCGCTGATTTTATTTTTCGTGGATAGAGAATGACCCTTGCTACTATATACTCACGCCATACACCCAACATATTAATACAATTGAAGAAAAAAAATGAAAGGTGATTTGTTCCATACAAAAAAATCTAATTATTTTTTTTCAGACAAATTATCAACTTTAGAAGAAATCTCACAAGAGTAAAAGTTGTCAGGAATATCGTAAAGAATCACATAAAAAAAAATCGCATCGATATTCGAACTTTGTTGCCTATGTCCCCTAATTTTCGATATGGGACCACTGTGCGGCGTTAGAGTCGCCATAGACATTGCAACAAACAATAGCAATATTGTTGGAATGTCTGTTGTTTAAATATTATAGCACTATCTGTTCCCCGCGATTTCACCCGCTGCTCGGCTTCTATTGTCAATAGCGTGCCAATAGCCTCCCAAATCATTAAGAATATTTTATTTTTCGAATTCGAAGAAGTGTATCTGAGATTAGCGCGTGCAACCAAACAAACTCATCAGCTTTATAATATTGGACGCGTACCACGACGGCTGGTTCAAGGATGACCAGCGTAAGAGCTCTTGGAAGGTATTGGTGGAGGCCTTAACGGTCAGTCATCATAGGCCAATGAAAAAAAAAACGACGGGTTGCACTCTGGGAGTGCCGGCAGAAGTGAAAACTTGAATAGTAATAAACACACACGAACATTCGCGCGAGCGCCCTGCGCCGTCTTACGAATTTTCGATTAGGTCACGGGTCCTGACGCGAGTTTAACATTTTTTACCCATTCCAAAAAAAGTACACAACGCCGCTACAGAAGTTTTCACTTAAAAAAAATTGTTGTAGGATGCAATCCAAGTCCTACTAATCAATATAGTCTAAAATCTCCCATCAGGCTTGAGCAAGCATGATGATCAATGGTAGTGCCTTCTCTATAAGAGGGCTTTGCTCAGCAGTGGGACAGTAATTGGCATTATTATATTAACTACGCTGGTATCTGTTGAGATTGTTCGCCGTGATAGTGATTCGTTTAGAGATTCGCCGTGATAGGAGACTATTATCAGGACGAACGTCTAACGAATCACTATGCGGTTCTATTACGATGGAGAGTTCGCTAACGCCATATTATGACGCCATATTTTACATACGCTTTTGCGTTATATATACAATATCACTATTAAAATATTCACAAAGTATTTTATTGCGAAAGTTACTTTCAAGTGACACTTGACTTAGATGGAGGTCTGCATTGACACTGTCCTTCCTAATTGAACCGCATAGTAAAAGTTACGCACTTGCGTGCTGTCTTCTCCAAACACGCGGTCGTACACGTAGTGCTTGTCATTCAGCCGGCGCTGACGCAGCACATCTCGCCGGCTGTCCGCCTCCTCTGCCAGCACGAGCATCTGATAACAGATAACAAGTGTTATCTTATCGCCAACACTCATACGATAGGCCTTAAATGTGAAATGAATCGTCAACTGATAAAATTTGCTGTTTTAGCTCTCATATCCTATATTACTGTGATAGTGTGGATCGATATTGATAAAACTTAAAAATATTTCATTGAGTTCATTGCCACAACTCAGGTTTTTTTTTATTATTATTAGTGTTTGTAATTCTTATGTTTTTATTGAATAGGCGGCCTTCCGAACTTTTATACAGGAATAAGATTTTTTGGTGGCATATTAGATAACGAAAAAATAAATCACTATCTAATTGCAAAATGATTTGTGTAAACAATATACATATTCTAAGCGCTATAAAAACATAAAACACTAGGTACTAGACATGACTCAAGTAATTACACCGATTTACCGATGCGTAATGCAATTCGCAAGATGTGGTTATCAAGTCTGGCAGTTCAGCGGTTGCTTTACTTACTTCTTGCTTAGGGATCTACAGGTTCTATATGTATACATACCTTCAAAGCTTCAGTATTACCTACCAACTCGATATTCAACTTAATCTTTTTGTAACTAGGCACATAAGTGCAGTTTAATTCATAGGAATAGGAATTTATGAATTTCATTTGAATTTTAATTCTATACTTCAAGTGGAATATGCTAATGTAATAATCCAATAGGTACCATGGATCATGGTATTGGTTTAAAAGCTTATAACTGCTCTTTTAACTACTCTTTGAGTATACATAATAACTACCGAAGTTACCTTTGTACATAGGTACATTAGTGCACGCCACTAAATAGGTAGGAAAACAAGTATTTTCTACAGCAAAAAAATCGATTCTGAAAATATGGTGGATATAATTCAGCACTGATAAAAATAAACTTGGTGCAATACACTTTGTAAAGCAATCCGGCTTAGTAACTAATAATAATCGTAACTGTTGGTGAGTATACTCGTGCTATATGAATCACGCAATATGTCTGCATTGTTTCATTCCTCAGGTTGCTCGATGCAAACCAAAAGCTCGTTAAATCAAGAGTTCCGTCGCTGGGCTGAAAATTGTGCAGTTATGCAGTTTATAGAGTTTTCATTAGACACCTAACGGTCAAGAAAAAAATGCGATTAGAAAAGTCAAAACATTACGGACTGGCGATGGCGAAGTGTGCATTCAAAAAGTGCTACTAATCAGCCTACTTTGAATAAACGACTTGATTTTAAATGACAAATTGACAAATACGGCCGTTTCTGTTTTGAATGCAGGATTTAGCTAAACAGCTATATTTCAAGTGTTGACAATGTGTTACAAAATTACGTTATTGCCTTTTCTACAGTAATAATAGACCACATTTTGTATTTTTGATTCTATTTACGAGTTATGACATTTTTTCGATTGGCGGCGCTAGTGGACTGTAAGAGGCCTCCTAAATAGATACCATAATGCGTTGCTGGCGTCAAACGGCGCGTACGTTACTATGTATTTCTCAGTAACGCACGGGATCGACTGAACGCGACCGACATAAGCGTTGTATAACAGGCCACATAAACTGCAACAGTATTCTTGTCATGATACTATAGTTAGCTATAACTTCAATACATTAGGCACCTAGAAGACATGAAACTGTTGGAAAAGTGGTTTTTAAAAGTACTAATACTATTTATTGCCTATTGTTTTTTTCCTGTTCAGTACAGTATATTAGAAGTTTATGCACTATCCGTCAACACTTAGTTTATGGACGTGACTATCACTGTATTATATCAGTAAGTGTATTAGGTAACACAAGTAAGCTTGTTATAGAGACTAGAGTGATCGATGTCAGTATGATTACGTATAGTTAGTAATGCAGTAACCTTATCGCTGACCACGTGCACGATCCGGGGACCTTCATCTGCTCGCTGCGGCCGCACGCGCACCGCCACCTGTTGCAAAGAAACTAACATTAAACAAACTATGAAAATATCACACAGTATACTACAGTTTACCTGTTATAATGTTATTTTATGGCAACCAATTTAGTTTCAGTGTCAAATTTTGCATAGGGGTACTTTTTACCCTTCATTTTCGCCAAGGTAAATATATGGATTTTACTTAATGCAATAGTTTTATTTTTCGAACACATGTTTAAAACATGTTGTATTCAAAACTAAACTAACTAACTTAAAATTTCATTACTACAAGTCTTAAATTAATGAAAACTATTGAAATTTAACATAATAGGTATGTTGACTGCATCAATAAATTTCAAATTTAATTAGTCCGTCAGTGAAAGTTAGAGTTTTTAAAATAATGGATACAAAAATAATATAAAAATGTGTTTTTTTTTTGTTGAATAATGCATATTCACAACGCATCACAATTCGATAGTCAGTCGTGACGTCAGAAGCAAGTAAAAGCTGCATCTACTTGCTTGTGACATATTGGCAATTTTTAAAGTGTCGTATCTTTGTCAATTTTGGTTTAAAATTTTGGTTGGTAACAAAAGAAAATATACGAGTACGTGTCAAATATTTCTTGATAATATAGCTGACGGACTCATAAGATTTTGTTAGCCAATTTTATTACATTTTTACGATTATGATTTTTAAGACTTCACAAATCGGAATCACATGATATACCTATACCTATTTCATTTCAACATTAATATCAAAACAAAACTCCTCCTGTTTTTGGTTAATGTCGCTTACACTAAATCGGCGTTAATCGCTCGAGCTCGATGTATTTTATCTTAGATCTGTCATGTTATTACAATCTGTTTAGCTATCATTTATTACAACGATATGCTGTAGTTCCGCACATTGCATGCGCGATGCGTGTTTCGATTGCAATACATGCAGTCAGTCTGATGCACACACAGTGGCGTACCTAGCCTTCATTAGGCCCTGTATCAATAAAAAAATACGTGGAACCCTTTTTATCGTGGTAAATCATCAATAGAGTCCTACCGCCCAAGGTGAAGCGAAAGACTGTCAGACTCGTTCTGACTTAAATCCCTGGGATTCCTTCAATAGTTCTTTACGTGACAGGATTACGGTAATGTTCTAAGATAGTCCCACGAGCCTGGCAGAAAAACCTGGAGTCCCTTGAACCCACAGAAATCTTAATAATAAGGCAATAGAAGTCGCATAGACGCGTGACCTTGTCGCCGCGCATGTGTATCGTAGGGCACAAGTTTACGAGGAGCGTTTGTTGCGGTTACTTGTGTTATTTGAGACGCGGAGAGGTAAACATGGTGTTTTACAGCGTATCCAACTGCGGAAACTCGTCCAAAACTTGTAACTTAACATATAAAGGAATAACATTTCATATGTAAGTACTTAATTTTTGAAATATTGTCGTTTTTAGTAAATATAAACAAATCAAATATTTTTACCACCGCTACAACGATTTATCACGAAAAACGTTTTTTTTTGTCAATTCAATAACCATCAATGCTTAAGCTTGTCCATGTCTACTATTACAACTGCTAAAAGCAGCAATGGAATTATAGTCATGCGGACTCGCATTCTCGCGGCGCAATAAACAATTCTTGGTACAAGCCGCATGAGTTGGCCGCAATTTAGTGACGTGCCACTACTATTCTGTATCGATAAATTAATTACGTTCAGTTTGATTCTTAGTTTTACCAAATTGGAAAACATTATGGTTTTATGTTAAATGTTTAAATATGAGATGTATTTTCAGTTTTCAAAATCAAAATAATGTAGAAGTCCCATACTTTTTCATTTTTACAAATTATTTGCTTAATCATTGTTCAATGTGACCCATATTAGGTATGTATTTATATTTATTTATAGTATATAATTAATATTCTTACATATTTATGTATTGTTATTTATATAAAACTTAAACAATTTCAATTATGTTATTTTAGTTTATATTTTAATTTCAATTATGTTAAATTAGTTTAGTTTATTAAGTATTTGTAGTCCACCACTACACTAGCTACCTCCCCACTTTTATCTAAGTTCGTACATAGTCCGTCCTATTTGGTCATTGCTTTTTTTTCCATAAGGTGAAGTATTGGAGAGCCTTTGAGATTTAACTATATTATAAACTAAATGTATCTACTTACACTTATTGTTTTATTGAATCCCTTTCAATAAAATTAGTTATCTATTGTTGCTAGATTCCTTGGCGATTAACACTCAACGGAAAATTATAATTTATCGACATGAGCTCGTAGTAGTTTGCACTTGCACTGCACTATTCCTACGTGAGAGTGAGCGCGCGATATCATTTTCTGCTTTTCGCACACGTTTTTTATTGGCTGCAGGAGTCACGTGACCTGAGATTATACGTTTTTAGAAAATGTTGCGTAATGTCATCGCAAAAAGGTTTGGTTTTGTTGCAGCAATGCAAAGTGCATATGTAGGCGTTATTGTGTATCTATTGTTTGTTTATGTGGTGGTAGCTGTGACCCGGCGACACTCGTCCCGCTGTAAAATGTAGTACTATAGCATTTCTATTACCTTATTATTAAGATTTCTGTGCTTGAACCAGAGTGAGGCGAACCCCAAAAAGAGGGTTTTATAAAATTTTCTACGAGAATGTAAGCGAAATAAGATAAAATTGTGAAAAACTTCAAAAAAAATTGAAACCTAGGATAGGACACACGTACGTCGAACACCCCTGTTACTCAGGCCCCCGTATCACTGTTAAACTACGCCCCGTGCACACAGAAGGTACAATTTTATTAGCGTCATCCTTTTTATTCGAGTCAGATTTAGAGTCATTCCCCTAGATCTAGATTTCCTGCCAGTCTGGACCAGCGTGATATCAGTTATGGCCGACTGCAAACTGCTTAGTGTGTATTTAGTTAGCTTGCTTGCGAACAGTGGGAAATAGGCACCTAATTAGTAGATATACCCATTATGTATTGTATCCCCCGTCTCAACCACTGCATTATCGTGTCTTTTTTTTAAAAACGTTGCCCTCGCGCTAGGGAATGTCTCCTGTTTCGTGTGTGCGTTTACAAACATGGAAACTCACATACACAAACATACAGACCCGGAAAAACTATTTGAAGATTTTGAGATCATACAAATATTTGTTCCGTGCGGGAATCGAACTCGCGACACGCTGCCACCCGTGCCATTTTTATTAAACGTCCTAAGGTCTTCTAATACCGGAAACGGTAAGGTTCAGCCTTAGGCTCAACTCACACCAAAAGAGCGGCGAAGGGCAACGAAGCGGAGCGCAGTTTCAGTGTCATATGAATTTAAACTTTATTTTCATTACTATAATACTCATTCTTATTATCGCACTCATACTCGAAAGATCATATCATATCATCCGCGGGCATCCTCGCGACTAGTTCGAGTTTCTCATGCGATAATAAATATTATTTTAATGAAAATAAAAATTATTTATCAGTGAGAAGAATAAAATTATCTTGTCTGCGTGAGATGATGACTAACAATCCATCCTGATCCCCCCAATTACTCTTTACGTTCCAGGATCAACTGCGACCACGGCAGGCGTTTGGACTGGAACGCAACGGTCGGTAGATTGTTACTTAATTAATGATTACCTACCTACATGTTGCAAAATAGTGATAAATGGTACTTATTAAATTTGGTATTTACCATTAGTTTCTCCTCGGAGACGGTACGGATGCTGCCGTGGGATCTCTCGGAGGCAGCCACGGTGCTCTGAGTCATGGCATCACTTCGTACATACAAATGCATCAAAGTACAATGACGTCTCTGAGCTGCTGTGTAGAAATGTTGTAGGCAGGCACACTTGCAAAGTTAACCCACTTTAATGGAGCACATTTTAGAAATTGAACCAGGGTACTTAATTTTTTTAAGTTATATACAGCTGCTAACTGTTTCAGTATCAAATTTAAATTATTACACGATAATGATTAAACGTTATTTTTTTAAGGGTTGGTATGCTCATAGGCAACAAACGTTCTCCGCCCGCGTCGCTTCACGTGGACTGAACGTTGGTCAAAATAGAGCCTTCACTTTAGGCGGTCGCTGGGGCAACAGCTAATCACCACAAATAAAAGTTTCATGCGCCGTCATGTAGCCAGTTATTACATTTTAAACCTTCTCTAAACTTTGGTAAGTACGAGTACATACAAATATTACTTACGTTTTATTTTATAGGCCACTGTTATTGTCAGATGGCTGAATTATTTTCTATACTTACTTCCGCAAAGTCGAGTGTCTATCCGATATTTTGAGATAACAAAAGTAATAAACATAATTACGTACCTTTACCTATGTAACTATCGCTAAAATTTATTTCAGCAGTTTACGTACAAACATAAGCTGTCCAATAATAATTAATTACTAACATTACAAGGGGTCGGGTCGTCGTCGTAAGTACTTATAAAAAACTTCATAATTCTCATGAATAGTATGGATAGGAGAGGAGACATCTCTCCACTTTCACCCGTAATCCACAAAAAACGGGAAAAAATCGGTAGCACACCTCCGCTGCGAAACAAAATTAGCGAAACGTCTTGTACGGACATGTAATTCTAGCGAACTTAAGGGGCCTCTTACAGTCCACTAGCGCCGCCAATCGAAAAAATGTCATAACTCGTAAATAGAATCAAAAATACAAAATGTGGTCTGTAATTACTGTAGAAAAGGCAATAACGTAATTTTATAACACATTGTCAACACTTGAAATATAGCTGTTTAGCTAATTTTTTTTATTTGTTACAAAAACGGCCGTTTATGTTTAGAATGCACGATTTAGCTAAACAGCTATATTTCAAGTGTTGACAATATGTTATAAAATTACGTTATTGCCTTTTCTACAGTAATTACAGACCACATTTTGTATTTTTGATTCTATTTACGAGTTATGACATTTTTTCGATTGGCGGCGCTAGTGGACTGTAAGAGGCCTCTTAAGTCTGTTCAAAACCGAAGATTGAACTATCGCGGTGCATCTGTCTGTCGGCTTCGATGCCGATTAGATAGGTATTAGTTTCCCGTTTCCTTCCGCGCGCGATCTGTTGCATATAACAAGTTTTAGAGACTTAACGAGTATCTAATCTAATTTTAAAATGATTACTAAAACAGTTTAATTTACAGATACATTAATTGAGGCGGTCTAAAATAGACCTATAAATTATTTGATAAGCCATCCTGACTAGAAAAATAATCACCTACTTAACTTTTTTCTGTGTTTTTATTTCATGCACCTATATTTTTCGTCTTTTCAAAGTTCACAGATTTTAGAGAAAAATCGAAGACATTTAACCCCGTGTGGTGGATTATGGCCCACTCCCTCTCACAGAGAGAAGGCCTGTGTTTTTTTTTAAACGTTGCCCCACAATAGGAATTTCTCCTGTGTCGTGGGTGCGTTTACAAACATATAAACTTACATAAACAAACACCCAGACCCGGAACAACTACTTGTAGATCATAAAAAATATTTGCTCCATGCGGGATCGAACCCGCGATACGCAGCGCAGCAGTCCAACCGCTCAGCCACTGCGCTAACCGTGTCGTCACGTCTGTGTCCCAGCAATGGGAACATTATGTTATAGGCTGATGATGATGAATTGTTCATTTGAAAGGGTACAAATGTTATTGGGTACATGACGTCACGTTATGGCATCAGCAAGTCTCCTTAGATGAACTGCATAATTCGAGGAATAAACTGACTGTTTTTTTAATTTTGAACTTTAACCAAAACTGTCTTTTACCAATCGAAAATTAACCTTCCACTATTGTGATAAGGTTGAAAATCTAGTAAAGAAATTTGACAGATTGTGGTAGGTTGATGTGCTGGCGTCTGTACATAACCAGTCTTCATTTAATACTTTATCAATTCCAAGGTCCCATTTGGGCACACCGCGTACACGGTGGTATGAGTGGCTGGAGAGAGGTGTCACGGCGCGGTGTCCTCACCTTCCGCCTGACGTAAGTCATCACCAAGTACTGATGTTTCAAGCAGAACCTGTCGGATTGGGCGGAAGGAAACGCCTGAGTGTTACCACTGTGTGGACAGTGCGGAAGACATGGTGGAGATCTGCCCTACTTGGGCGGAGCATCGCCGTGTATGCGGTAGGCGGCGACGACCTCTTGCACTCTGCGCTGGGTCAGGCCGTGTTACAAAACAGTAATACTAGCGAAGGAGGAGGCAGAATACGTGAGGGAGAGGACAACCTCCACCTCACGAAACAGCCGCCGCGCTGTGAGCATACGGGGCAGCAGGGCTCGCATAGCGCCTGTGTGTAAAGATAACCGGAAAGTAATGGAACAAGATAGATTTTTAGTCAGTAAGAGTCTGACAGTAACTTCGGATTCATCTAGAGCGGGAGAAAAATTTGAAGAATTTATATCACCTCGTAAAAAAGAGTCTCATCTTTGCATTGGAATTAATCAAAACCTGTTGGAAGGAATACCGAACGATAACGACGTTTGAATTTTAGTGACCGGGCAGATGCAAAATTATGGGACTTGCCTAACTTACCACCGAAAGTATTGCTAATGAGTCGGAAACATGACCACATTCTGTCCATGAAAAAAACACTAAACACATTAATCTGTAGTTTTTAATTTAGGCTTCAATCTTAACTCTAAAACATCACAGATTTATTGTTTCAGTAACATAGGTACTTTAAATGCAATTGCAAAATCAGTTATCCCACCAAAAACATTTCATGTAAATTGTTGCCAAGACGACCACATAAGGTTTGCCCTGCGAAAAAGATATCAGATCTCATGTAAAGCCAAGCAGGCCAAGAATCTACAAAAAAGGATCTAACCTAACTCTACCAACCTTAACTTCACAAATTCTACATATCAGTAAAACGGAGAGGTCTCCGCCTATCGCCGTCGCGCGTCGTGAGGATACGGCGGTGCTCTGCTCAAGCGGGGCAGTCCTGCACCATATGCTCCATCGTGTCCTCTGGGCGATCCTCGCAGTGGTGACACCTAGGTGTTTCTTCCCTCCCTATCCGACACAAGTACCTCCCAAAACTTCCGTATCTGGTGAGGACCTGCATCATGCTGTAGGTCAGGACGCGTCGACGTCTTACCGCCGCGATTGCGGCGTGCCCGTCAGGAAGTACCCTAACATTTTGAAGTCTTATTAAAACTTCCACCCCCCATTTTTGGGATGGGGCGAAATTTATAAGTTTATACTTTCTTCCTTTGGGATATTTATTAGCTAACATATAGGAGGTAACCACAGTTAAGTGTATTATCATTCATCATATAAATAAAACACAAAAGTAATATGTACTCATCAAAAAGAATTTATTCACAAAAATTAAACAGTCCCTGGTGCAAACAGTTTAACACCTCTATCAAATAATTTAAAAAGATATTGTGATGGCTTAATATCCATTTTATACAAGTGGTCATTGTCAAATTTCAGACCTGGATATTTTATTGTCAGATGTCCTGACACATCTGTGCTCCAACCTGATGGTAAATTCTCCACCTCCAATACTGTATGAGCTTTATGTGACAGTAGATTTGCCATTACACTTGAAACATCATCCTCAATAGCCTCATTGCAGTGACAAAGAATGAATGAACTGTTGTAACCAGTAACAAATGGAATAAATTCTTTAAATAACATGTTTACTTCTTTAAGTGTGTAATTCAAATCAAACAAGTGTGAAATTCCATCTAATATAACATTAACCACATCATGCTTCTGCCGCATTGCCTGTACTTTTTCTTTCAGTTTAGGAAATAACTCAGGTAAATTATTTTCAGAAAGTAAAGTGTTTATACAGTACTCTCCTATGTTAAAATAATCTACAAGTCCTGTATCCACATATCTCTGCAAGTTATAATTCATCTTGAGACCCACATTCTGATAATGTTGTAAAGAATTATGTGTTGACACTATGATAACAGCTGTCTTATTCTTGATGCAAAAGTTTAAAACACAACTTGTGATAAATGAACTGTCACATCTATTGATTTCTTTTACAAGAACTACTCTACTAGATAAAGCTTTACCCAGCTGTAGCAGTGTTACTATATCTGATGACATTCTGGAACAATATAATATCACAGTTAGTAAGTAAAAAGATGTTTAACAGTAATCATGAATTCAGTTTCACTGAACACTGTGCCTATAGCGATAAGCGTACCTAACGCAGTCTTTACAGAGTGTTTTAAAACACTGGTCGCGTGTTCGTATGAAAGGCAAACTCCGCACGACCTTAGCCAGTAGGTGCACGTTGGTTTACCGGTATTAACATTTCCCGTCTGAATTTTGATCTAAACGTACATTAGTTATAATTTTAAAACATAGGCGTTCAGTGACAGTAAAAAAAACGTGCAGTGGTACAGTAAATTTACATTTACTTCCACGAAGTGAAAACTTGGACACAAGTAAGTATATAACTCAATTTTTTTTGTGCTTATTTATTAGAAAGTTTGAAATCGACAGGGGAAGATTGCCAAATAATAAAATTATACACTAAACATTTAGCGACCTTGAAAATAATAAATGATCCAGATGATGATGACCGTTTTGAAGGTTGGCAGAGATTTATAGGTTATTTTGTTACGTGAACGACGACGTCAACCCTTCATTCCGTTTCCGTGGTTAAAAATCACAATTTTTTGCGGTCTGCGTGATAATTACGTTTCTCGTTTATTTATAACCTCATATCCTCATGAGAGAAGTCAGTAACAATCAGCAGTAGTTGTCACTTGTGACTTTTCAGTTTGTCTGTGACAAGCATAGATTAGAGTATGGACTGCGCAATAGCTGCCTAAAATTAAACCCACTCAACTAGCTACTACTCCCATATTTTTTTATAGCTAGTGGCTCTCCGTCTCGAGAATGGCCTATTTTATCTGTCAGCTTGCTAGGGAAGGCGCAGTCCATCGTTTATGTCTATGGTGAGCAGTAACAACTTTGAAATATAAAAGGCTGCTTTTGTATGGATAATGTTATAATGAAATAATGTTATAATGTTTTAACAAAAAATACATATAGGCTGAAGAAATCGAAAAATCTTAGAAAAATCAATTCCATCCCCAAAAATACTGCACTGATTTCCTTTATGGCAGTAATTGATCCTATTTTTTTTTTTTTGTAAGCGCGACTGCATACGGTAAATTTCTATCAGCATTTTTTTATAGACACTTACCGTAAGCGGTCGCGCTTTGTATTGTCTAATATACCGAAAATAGTAAGAAAAAATCTGATGGATCCGCCCGTTTCGTGCCCTCGGTGCATACATTTTCAAAATTTCTCATAGTATGCGGGGTGCAATAAAATACCTGTCATTGCTCGTGACTTCGTGCGAGAAGATTCTTTTTTTAAATTATTAAGAGCTTTTTTCCACTTCAATATAATACTGAAATCGACAATCTTTCTTTATTTTTTTGTAGTAGAGTAGCGTATGCAAATAAAGTCGTTCAGGGAATAGACGCGCTCTTTTAACTATGGTGGAGCCAAAACTGGCTGATCGGAATTTAGGTTCATGACCTTGAGACTCACAGCCAGGGTACTGGAACTCCAGTTGTCTTGACTTCGATTGGAATAATATATTTCTTTCCTCTTTTGTTGAAATCTTCAAAACAGTTTATATCGTCGCAAAACTAAGGAAAAAAATCGGTCAAGTTATGGCAGGAAACATCTTTTTCCACAATTTTATGGTCACCCTACTAGAAAGAGACATTCGCCTCCAAAGTAGCTCTCTCTGTTAGCACGTTTATAGGCATAAGTGCTCAATCCAGATTGTTATACTAGATCCATGGCTAATGACTTGTGAGTCTATGGTCAAATGTCAGTTATTTGCATTAGTTCGTCGAGGATGGATGTGGGTTTTGTGGTCTTGGTAGAACTCGTAGAAAGAAGTTTTAAAATTATGTTTTCTGGTATCTTCATTTAATTTACCACCTATAATATATTATCTAACAAGTAAGCCTTGTTTAATTTATATGCCAGTTTCAAAAATTCTATGATATCGTCAACAAGCTAATTAAAAGCTATGTTTTGCTCAAGAACTGAATTAATAAATGAAATCCCTAAATAAATAAATATAACGTCTCCTCCTTTAAAAAGTTCTCCGAAGAGAGCTTTTTCAAAAAAAAAGGAAGGAGGTTTTAGGTACGACGTGGATGTATTTTTTAAGTCATGTTCATTCTCCTATTGTGGATCGGTTAATAAAATGTTATTTTTAATATCTAATGTATGCATATCGTGGTTTTCAGAGCCCACAAGGATGACTCTACAAGCTTCTGGAGACCAAGGCAGGAAGAAGGAAGTAAGAGTAACAAAATGGTATTTTGGTGGATTAGCATCAGCTGGAGCAGCATGTTGTACACATCCATTGGATTTGCTGAAAGTTCAGATGCAAACCCAAAAGGGAAAGAACATCTCTATGTTTCAACTTGTTGGAATAGTTGTTAAAAATGAAGGTAAAATAATTCATTTAAAAGCTATTGTTTCTTTAAAATATTGCTTAAACTTTAATTATGTTAAGTTCTTTGTTTCTAAGATTATCTTCTACCTGCGGGTTCGCCCATATTGGGGTCGGAAATTCTCACATGGGAAAATACTACTGATCAAAAATATCCTATATTCTAATCCAAGTCATGGCCTGTCAGTCAAAATTCATGTCTGTTGAATGGAGGTCCCCTTAAATATTTACTTTATTCTGTTTTATAGTAATTTCAACTGTCTAAATACAATGCTTCATGAGATACAGCCTGGTGGCAGACGGACAGATGGATGGACAGTGAAGTCTTAGTAATAGGGTCCTGTTTTACTCTTTCGGCATTAAACCCTAAAAACCAAACTCAGTTATATAGCTTTCAAACAAAAAAAGCAGTGTACTTGTTTAAGAGCTACAATGCTTTAGACATACACAGACAAGACACGGTTAGCACTGTGGCTGAGGTTGAGGGTTGAGGGTGAGGTTCAATTCCCGCACGGAGCAAATATTTGTATGATCTACAAGTAGTTATTCGGTAGTTATTCTGGGTATTTGTGTATGTTTGTAAACGCACCCACAACGCAGGAGAAATTCATAGTGTGGAGCAATGTTTAAAAAAAAAAATGCATCTAACTTATGAAACCCCACTTATTCAGAGCACATCAGAGATTAAAATAGCAATGGTTGACACTGGATTATTTAATATATTTTCTACGATAACATCAACATAAAAGTGAATATGTTATTATTAACTGTTTTATTTTTAGGTATCATGGGACTTTATAATGGTATTTCGGCTTCATTGCTAAGACAGCTAACATACTCCACAGCAAGATTTGGAATATATGAGATGGCTAAACAACAACTATCCCCTAAAGATGTGAGTGTTTGTTTTTATTCTGTAGACTGTTTCCATGATGTGGGATACATTTTCAGACCACATGAAAAGAAGACAGGCATCCTGCCTGTTTATTACTTTTTCTAATTATACTTCCAACATACTCTGCTTCCTAAGAATTCTAATCAGAGTATGTTTGTTTGTTTTGCCTATGCAGTCTTCTTTTAACCTATATCATTGAAAAGTTAATGGCTGCTTTCGTGCTATTCAATCCTTACAGCCGTATCACATTGTGGCATGTGACATTTGTTTTTGTGGGGTATTTCCTATGATTTACAGGATAGAGCCCAGTAGACCTATTTTATAATGTTTACGAGCTCACTTTAACAAAGTTATTTTTTTTCTATTCCCATCATACAATCAGTCCTAGGACTATGAACAGATGTGTTTGGGTGATGAAGTGACTTGCAGATGACTTCAGCTCGTAAATTCCTTCTATTTGTAGCTTGTGTTTCAACTTAGTAAGTGTTAGATGGCTGGCCAATTGGACTGCCAGTGGGTTGAGATGGTGTTCCCATTTGGTCTCATAAGTTACACAGCCACAATGAGCTCGGATTCCTTCCTTTACTGTGTTCCATTAATGGTGATCCTCTGAGAAGGTGTGTCTTTATGAACCAGGAAGTGTTGGACATTTGTTTGAGCATTTAGTTTTTAGCCTGTGGATAAGTATTTGATGTAGTCTTTCTGAAGATATGGTCGACGGTGAAGCTCCATTCACTCCTGACTTGTAAATCAAGTTAATTGTCCATGGACAGTTTGAAATTGCGACCAAGCAGCCAGTGTAATGTACTAAATTGTATATTCATCTGATCAAAACAAATATATAAAATAATAACGGCCCAAAGATAGAGCCCTGTGGGATACCATATGTGACTTCGATACTATTTTATCTGTATCCGTTTGTATTCCAATTTTTTTTGACATTGGTTAGAAATATACGAGACAAACCACCGCAACAAATTACCTCGAATTTGCTGGAGACAATTTTATTAAGCAGCAGTTTTCGATCTACCTTGTCAATATCTAATACCTCCTTTATATTTTTCAGGGTAGTCCCTTAGCATTTCATAAAGCGGTGTTCATAGCTGGACTCGGTGGATTTGCAGGAGGATTTGTAGGAAATCCTGCTGATTTAGTCAATGTGCGTATGCAAAATGATGTCAAATTGCCACCTGAGCAAAGAAGAAAGTAAGTAGGTATTCATTTTAGTTTACATTCAGTAAAGCAGTCTTTATCTGGAAAGTGTTAGTGTGTTATAATAGATAGTTAGAACAGTAAAGTTAAAGAATCATAACTATAATCCTTTCTAATTAGTGAATCATGTTATAAATTCGAAAGTTTGGATGAATGGATGGATATTTGTCTACCTACTACTATCACGTCGAAACAGCAGAACGGAGATACGTCATAGTCTAAATTAACACAAAGGATACTTTTTACCCCGGTAAGACGTTCAAGTGGGATGATTTTAGTCTTGACACACATGCGGCCAAGCAGCAGCAGCAGCTAGTACTATTTTTATTAAAAATTGCCAGTAAAAATTTTATCCTACTATAAATGCGAAAAGTGATTTTAATTGTTCTTTTTCACACATAAACAGCTAGATCGATATTGATCGGCGTATTGTGACAGCATCTGACTTGCTAGTCTTAAATTCGACAGGTCAGCCACGTAGAGGTTGAAGATTGCTGGGCCGAGTATCGTACCTTGAAGTGCCCCGTTTGGTACACGCTGCTCCGTTCCCGAAGTAGTTCTGAAGTTACCTCTTTTTGTACTTTCGGTCAAATAGGTAGTTCTCGACTTTTCATAGTTTAAATTGTAAAATTTACAAATCTTTGCTTTATAATCTCTTCTGCGTATTTGAAAGATATTATCTATCTTACGACAAAAAGTTAAACATTTTTGAACACTTGGCTAAAAAAAGTGTAAAACGACCCTTATATCAACGTCAAAAGTTGCCTACATCAAAATCGGTTCAGCCGCTCTGAAGGTCTAAAATGGACAAATAAAAGTAAATCCTTAACGCCATTGGCTATTCATTCACGAAGGTGAATCATTTGGGATCTTGCTAAGTGGCCGTCGACCCTCTGACCTGATTAAGAAGCAAACATCCATCCAGCTAGACATTGAATTATTCGGATTTTTAATATTAGTTAGACTAGCTGCTTATGGTTACCAACCAATGTAATTCAAATTTAGTTTATTCACTCTTGGACCATTCTATACGTCTATAAGTTTTGTCTTAGGTTTTTTCAGTGGTCACACTAATATAACTCAATAGCTATTATTTCGATTTGCACAAACAAGAAATAGAACAGATAATTATATTTAATCCAAAAATACACCATGAACATAATTAGTGAATATTTAATGTCCGTATTTGTTTCAGTTACAAAAATGCTCTTCATGGGTTATATCGCGTAGCAGCAAAAGAAGGTATAACTAAACTTTGGGCGGGAGCCTCAATGACGTGCAGCCGTGCAGGACTCATGACTATAGGACAACTAGCCTTCTATGATCAGATCAAACAAGGACTCCTCAAAACGCCATATTTCAAGGAAAATGTTGTAACGCACGTTACAGCGAGTTTATTAGCGGTAAGGTTATTTTTGGAGATAAAAATCACATTTACGTTGAGATAGTTTTTTTTTTTAGCTTTTATTACATTCATAAAACGGGTTACCAGTCGCTGGAATTTAGGCCCCTATAAAAACATTATCAACGGCTTTAACTTGTATAAACTTCTAGTTTTGTTGATTCTCTAGATTGAAATATTTATTTAATATTTCCAGGGAGCTGTAGCAACAACTATAACGCAACCCGTGGACGTCCTCAAGACACGTGCGATGAACGCCAAGCCAGGCGAATTTAAGGGTATATTCCGTCTGGTCGCCAGTACTGCCAAGGAAGGCCCCCTTGCATTCTATAAAGGATACATTCCTGGATTTGTAAGACTTGCTCCTCATACTATTCTCACATTCGTTTTTCTGGAACAGATGAGAATGTATTTTGGTACGATCCAATATAAGTCATCAATGTAGAAAATTTTACTGTACGAAACATGTACTTTTAGTTTTGTAGAGTGGTTTTAGACAATGTGTGTTGACTACACTTTATTAGGTGCATATAGTTTTCAATTTAAGGAATTTGATCATCTTATATGTTTATTTTACAAAATATACGATGTAGTTACATGCATAAATGTTATAATACAAAACGCATGCATGCGTGATGCATGGATCTACTAGACTTTTCCATAAGACGACCGATGAGGTTTATCATGTTACGTTGATGACTGACAGCAAAGTCTTTCTTGTGGCTGCGTTGTTAATCCTAATAAAAGGTTAAAGAATTGAAAGGATAGGATAACTCACGACGCATTTGAGTTTCGTTAGAATATCATTTTATTGTTTTGCTAATATAACACATTTTGGGGTGCTGAATTCGAATATGTTTATGGTTTTTTTTTCTATCAAATAATATTTTTAGAAAAATATGAGATATGAAAAAAAAACATGTTCTATGCGCCAAGCCGATGTTTTATTGAAATTATAGAAAAAAAACAAACAAGACTTGTACATTTCGATTTTTATGACATCGGCACTAAACTAGCTTACAAAGTAAGATACTATAAATCCTTACAATACGCGTTTACAAGTCTCTTACTAAAAGTCATCAAATACATACACTGTGATTTTTAGAATATAAAGTATCACGATCTGTTAGTCTATAAACATTAACTTACAAACAGTTAAGTGGTTTTAAGTGGTTTTGATAGTTAATTGTTAATACTACCTAATATTTATGTGTTCATGTAAGACATACACGGGACACGCACGAGATTTTTTAAAACGCTATTATCTGGGCTGTGTTGATAAGAAAATTTAAAGATATTTTTTTTATCCCAACAAAAATATTTTCATGTTGTTGACAAGACAAGACCATTATAACTCACGCTGTCAAAAAGTGATCAACATTTTACATGAAAATATTTGTATTGGGATTGTACTTATTTCTGTACGTCATTTAGGACAATTTATTTTTTATTTCTTTGTTTTAAAATGGTTTTAAGCCATTGGTTTACTATGCTGTCAGATTTTATCTTCGACTTCTGATACAGCTTTTACGATTTTTATCTTACAACAGCCGGGGCTTACATCATTGTGATTTCGCATCCCCAAATCCCCATAGAAGTTTTCTTTCATAAATACCTGCTCCTTTTATACACAGAACATGAGTATGGTAATATTATTCCTAGAAGTATAATAATGTGATAATATTCTGAAACCTGAGGCAAGCCCCAGAAAAATTCAAGATTATATAAGAGTGAGGGATATTTTTTTTAAATACGTGTTTTGTAATAAGAAGTCTTTGTACTTGTATTACTTTGAGATGTCTAGTATGAAACTAAGTTTGTATGGGTCCATACAAACTTCCATCTCTAATTTAAAGACCCCTTCAATTCGTGGCGGTATACTATAAATCGTAGGTATGTATTGCTAAATCTCAACCAAACTATATCCTAGTTTAAAGGGGTTAGAGGTAAATGTTCCATTTTTTAGAGTTTTTATAGTTGTTTATATACTAAAACTAGCTTACATACCAAATTTATTTATTATCTCGTTTATCTGGTATAATCCAAAACCACGTTAAGAGGGTTCAACAAAAAACCGGTTGAGTAAGAGACGGACTCGCGCACCGAGGGTTCCGTACCAACTTGTAGTTTTAACAAATAACAAACGAGAGTATGAGCTCATTTTATTTGAAATGAACCACAAATACGATCTTGTAATGTTTTTTCTGTGATCTATGTATCTGAATTATCTGATCTGTGAATATATGTGAATGAGTAATCGTTATGGTTACCAAATGTTGTACCATAAGTTCTCACTTCTTGCCAAATTTTATGATTCTAGGGGTCAATGGGAAGTAACATATACTTTTTGATTACCTTACGAGCGTAATATGCGGCATAAACGGCCGTATAACTTTGATTGCACTGAGTTTGAAGTTAGAAGATTTCTTCTCTGCCCGAAGGGAATCCAGACCCGAATATATTTTTTGATATTAATTTCAGCTTGATTGCTCAGGAAAGTGTCCTGAGAAAAAGGGTCTTGACAGATGGACAACAAAGTGATCATAATAACAAATTCCATTTTTCTTTTGAGGTACGGAACCCTAAAACCGTCGAACGGATTCGAAAATGGTAGTTAGTGCCCTTGCGCATCGCTTGCCTCGTCTTGGTTTCTCGTCAGATAGTGTGCCAAAAAATCTTTAACAAAATAGGAGTTTAATGATTTGTAAAAAAATTTCTTCACCTTGTTACGACAGTGGTTACAAACTAATCTTAGAATTTATTTTTGGACGTATTTTTTGAACATACATTCCTCAAAACATTGAAACAGTATTCAAATACGCAATATACTATGTATGTAGGTAATTTTATTTACGTGTTTTATACTTTTGTAAAATTACTATATTTCATGTTTGTGAACAAGCAACCCATAGCTGACTGTGTAAATTCAGAGAATATTGTGTTGGCACAATTTAATCATTTTAATTCAATGATGAATTTGAATGATTATTTTTGAGTAGAAAACAATGATACCATAATCAATTAATTTCCAACCATTAAAATAATGGACGACATCGAAGTCAGTGTGATTATTACAAAAAAAAAACGTTTAATCCAGCTTTTTTTTTCCGTCTGTGGTGTAACTTTGTATGTATTTTTTTATGTCATTGTGATGATAATGATGAGTGTAAACCTATCCACTTATTTTTTTTTTTGTTAATGTACTTTGCCCAGCAGTGGTACAGTGGCTGATAAAAAAAATGTACTTTGAATATTTTTACCAATAAATGTGAATAATCGTGCTTTTTTTAAAAAAGTATTTACTTCACATTCTAGGAATAACACGATTAGCTAGTCTGATATATTGCGTCAGAAGCTGATGTGTAGTGGGATCAGGGATGATAAGCACTTCAATGAATTCTTCCAGTAAAGTGTCCTACAACAGTGACCGACTCGGTTGCAAATGTTATCTTTAAAATGTTTATAAAATTGTTTTATTTTTTATGTATTGACAAACTTGTTATAGCCTATAAGCTTAGGTTTTTATTACCATAAACCTCTTAAGGATTCACCGTACTACATCATCCTGACACGATTTCTCGATTTCAAAAGGAAGGATACTCCCATCAGAACATTTTGCCTAAACCTTCTTCATACAAGCAAAAAGTACCGCCATCTTTGATCAATCAAACGTTTACGTTGTACGTTGCTTAAATCGATAATGTAACCTGAGTTTCTTTGGCCCGGAACTGACAGCTGGGGGCCAAAAAACTGGTGCTATTTTCGTTTGGTTGGGCCTGTCCTTATGATATAAGTCAATGCGATTTATTCTTGTTAAAAAGTTAAAGTTAAAGAGTTAAGTTTGAAACATACTTTTTATTTACCGTTACCAGATTTGTTCTAAATGTTGCAATTACACCTTAAGATGATTAAGGTAAACAAAAACTAGGGCTGTTTAAGTAAATTATTTAACAAAAATGTTATACAAATTATTGTAATATCCATAATACCCAAGGTATTGTTTGACATTTCACATTAGATTTATCAAATAGGTCGAAACTACAAAAAAATGTGAGCGCGCTTGCTTACGACGCAATTTGTCTCGTCAACCAACCACAAGCCTATACTACTACGACATAAAAGCGCTGCTAATATACTTGCGATTGTTTAAGCGTAGACAAAATAAGAAAACATGTTTGTCACGACGACATAAATCAGTTGAATTGCATCATTATGTCGTAGTAGCAAGGACGATTTTCATTTTTAGTTAGTGGAATTGCAAACCGTCATGAGCAAGGGCGTTAGTTAATTTATTTATAATACTCGTATAAATTCCTGTGCTCAATAGTCACCATTTGTTATGAATTTATTTGATGTATATTACACTGTTATCAAGCCGCCATTCGCACGAGCGCTTTTTTGATGGGCGTTAAAAAGGCGTCGAAATAGAACAAATGCATACACTGTTCACACGTCAGCGCTTTTAAAGCGCGGCGCTTTTTTTCGAACTATTTGATTATAAGTCCCAGTACTTTTACTAGTTGCAGTGACATTTAAGTGCAATTTAACTTTTTGTTAAAACTCAGCGCTTTTTTAACGCCAGTAAAAAAGCGCTCTTGCTAATGGGGTTAAGTGTTGCTGTAAAAGGAAGTAAAAAATCTTCCATAATTTGTTGGTAGTAAGGAACCCAAACGTATGAGACCTTGGGCCGCAATCAAGGACACGCGTCGCGTGCTACGCAGCGTCAGTTGTTTTCTCCGTTTATGATCACGTCGTCCGACACCACAAATCAAACAAACGCCTTTAAATTCACTTTTTCAACGCTCTGAACATCGCCTTATATTTGTGTTTCGGTCGGCCAGCTACTCCCGACGCGCCGCGTGACCTTGAACGAGACCTTAGTCAAACAATGTAGATTTCTTAGAATTAAGTCCATTTTGGTAGGTGGTTGTGTAATTAAATTTCTTGTTACCTAATTTTCTTGTCTTATTCATCAAATCAGATCTTGCAACACGGACTCGCGCACAGACTGTTCATATTAGGGCTTCGATCGCGGGTCTCTTGGTCCCGAAAAGTTCGAAAGATTAAGATTTTTCGTAAAAATGGACCATGTGTCTAGATGTGATCTAAGATTTTTTTGTAAAAATGGACCATGTGTACAGACCATGTATCTAAGATTTTTTCGTAAAAATGAACCATGTGTCTAGATCATCTGAGACCCTTATACACTTTCAAAAAAAAAAACATTTCTGAAATTGTGTGACATGTCGCGGAGACATATCGCCCGACATTGACGTGGTGTCTGCAATTTTGTGGGACAATGTCGCTCGATATTTCCCATGTTCATTTGGCAATTTTCTACTAGAGTCAACTTACGACGAGTTGCGCGACACGTACATGTCCCGCGCGACATCGGGCGACATCGCGCAGGACACGTGCTTTTTATATCGAGCGACAGAGTCGCAGAACAAATTAATGTCCTTTAGTGAAAATGCGGCTTTAGGAATACCTATTGCTAAGGGGCCCTTTTAGACCCGCTGGATATCAGATGATTACTTACTTAATCGCCATGTTTTGTGTGTTTAATAAAAACTCCATATCTGTAATATCATATCATTTACTATAACGTTTGTGATAAAGTCACGATGTGCACCAAACATGGGCACTAAAATTAGTCGTGGGATTCTGTTATTTACAACAGTAACTATAAATTATAACATTAACTCCTAACATTTAGCTGTACCATAAAGTGTTAAAGACAAAATATGAGACTCATTCAAAATACTGCATATTTGAGTGTCTCATTCGTATTCTATATATTGATTCTTATACTAGATCATTCACTCCGGCGTTGTTTCCCGCTTGCTCGTAGCATGAGGCTCTGGCCGGCTGGTTCTATCATTATTGTTGCAGGGCCTTGCATCCACGGCTCCCCGTCCACTTGCATAGCACAAGACCCTTCCAATTCAATCTGAAATAAAACAGGATACTTTTGGGTTAACGACATCAGCCTTTATTATTATTTTTTGTCGTGGTAAAATCATCAAATGTGTCCTCCCACCCAGGGCGGGGACGGTAGGGACTGTCAGACTTGTACTGACAAAAATTCACGGTGATCCTTTAATAATCCTTTACATTCTAGGGCCACGGTTTCCCGATGAGACAGTCCCGAAGGCTTTATCGAAATTAATCGACATCAACCTTTAACAATTTAACAAACCTCTTCATAAAAGTTTTGCCCCTTTCGAAATCTATTTCTGTTACGTTAACGACATCAATAAAAAGAAAAAAGTTGCCCTATCGTGGGCGCGTTGCTAGTTGTTGTGCGCGTCATGCGGTTGTGCTGACACTACTAATTGCATTACTTTCCATTGTTGCTTACTGTACTTTAATATTTTGTGTATTCATTACCTTAAGGCTAGAAGCCTGAGCAAAACGGTAAGGCTCCGCCAACCCGCACTGCAGGCGCGCAATGTGGAATGATGATGAAATTCCAACAATCTGCAATTATTGTATAATTAAAGTTAATTTCAGTAATAAATTGTATGCAAGCTTGCATCTCCGTGATCCCGATCACTTTTCCGAATTTTGCTTTATATTTTACTAGCACTTTTCCCGCGACTTCGTCCGCGTGGGTTACGTACTTTCCTAATTCCCCCTTTTCACCCCCTTAAAGGATAAATTAACAAAAACCCCTTCTTAGTGCTCCCCTACATTATAATAGGAAGCCGTGTGCAAAATTTCATATTCCTAGCCCCAGTAGTTTCGGCTGTACGTTGATATGTCAGTCAGTCAGTTCTCCTTTTATATATATAGATGGGCAATTTGATAAGTTGGGCACTACAAATAATGGCCGGTCTGTATTCATAATGCCCGGCTAAATTAGGCAATGTGTGATTAAAACCATTTGATTTACAAAATTACTTTTGCAGGATATTATTTTGTGACAAATATACAGGGTTAAATTATGAGGGATAGCAAAAAGTACTGAAAGGCGTCTCTCGAGGCCGATTTTGATAAAGACCAAAACTACTTCATCGGATTTTTTTAAAATCATTAGTCCCGCACAGGACTCGCACCTTTGGTTTTGAAAAAATAAAAACATTCTATCAATTATTTTTCAAACTTATAGGTGTGCGTTTCCATTAGGCAAGTATTGCTACAAGTATGATGTCACATTCGTCAAAGAAAAAAAAAAGAAACAATCTACAGTTTACCTACTTTCAAGTTGCATACAATTTGCAACTTTTATAATGGAAACACTGCGTTTTGATAGGTAACCCTTCGTGAGTGTTCAAAGCGAAATAATGTGAAAGCGGCAATGTGTAACAAAAACCCTGTCCAACCCGAAACTAAGACTAAAGTTACGAAAATATAATATTCCTGAAAACAAATAACAAGGAATTTCAAATTGCTCAATTTTTGTGTCCGTGTTACCACAATTTCTCCGTAAACTAACAACCATAAAATGACAGAATCATCTGCGTTCGATGGTCGATTATATTTATGACGTCACTACCCTGTGCTCCCATGACAGTTTCGTCATTATATCAATTTTTTATCGGGGTAATTGTTTTAACACGAGATCTTGAAAAAGTTACATAAAAAGAATCGAATCTCGTTATTTAACCTTGGCCGGTCGGACAGGGATTTTTTAACGAGTATTGGTTTTTATACCTCAAGTTTTCCGTCATTAATGCTCTGTTCGTTCACGTCTCCTTCATTGCCCATACCTAAAATACAAACAGGTTTTAATGAATAAAGCGCTATACCTATAAACAAAACGGATAGGTAATCAAGTTTCCAATTCGACCCAGTTCTTTTAGAACCAAATAACAACCAAGGATTGGTTGATATATGCACTTTTGGGTCAATAATCTGAAAGGGTCACCTACAGAGCACAAGTATTTTGATAAATGTAGTCTTGGAAACCGCGCGACACTTGCGGCACCTTAGTAACTAATTGGTTCGGTAAGTGTAACGTGCCATAAGTAATACACAAACCGATAGGAAAGAAGCTTCATTTCCGCCTTAAATGAATATTCTATCTCCATACAAATCTCGTTCCTTTGTTTTTGGCCGCTGCTTCTTATGGTCTTCTTTAAAACAGATTTACAAATTCGGTCGTCGATTGGTTACAGACAAAGGGTTCAAAATAGCGACAGCGGTTGATTTTAGGCCGCTATCCCTCTGGCGTTTTAAGAGTATTGGCGTCTCTTCAACGTTCTGTGTAGCGCCAACGCTGAGCAGACGCGACGTTGACGCCGCGAGCCCTCAGAGTATCAGACACAACGATCACTATGTACTAACTCCAGAGGTCGACGCCGGCGCCCCAGGAGGGTATGTTGAGCGCGACCAGCGCCTGCAGCGGCGGCAGCGCCAGCGGGTGGCGCGCGCCGCCCGGCGTCACCCGCAGGCGCCGCTCCAGGCCGCCGCAGCCGCCGTCGTCCAGCGCGCGCCCCGCGCCCAGGAACGCGTACGCCATCTGCATACGCATGTACTATAACGATGGAGCTCACGCTCGAACGTCTACTCTATCAAATCTATAATTAAGAGGCGCTGCTCACATGCATCATGTCGTGCCGTTCTAGCAGTGCTTTGATAGACCTCCAATTTAATATTGTCAGAGTAATATCATCAAAGTTCCGGCATTTCGGCATGGGAACCGAACCTCCATAACATCACTAGTCTTCGATAGCAGTGACATTGGCAGCTATGTTGCTGTAAGGTTCTTTTTGGCGCATGAATTACAATCAGAGTTGAGATTCATAATTAAGTACTCCCTACTACTAATATAAAAAAAGATATAATCTGTGAACTGTGAAGACTATAACTTTGATGTTAAATGTTATTAATACGTTTTACAACTACTTACGTAATTGAGCGTCCGACTAGCATATCTGTAGAGAAACTGCGCGCGCGCATGATGAAAATCCAGCGCCACCTGTGCATCTACGCCGATGCTCGCGTAGTTGTAGGCGTACAACACGCGCGGCTGGCGGTAGCGGATTAATCTATTGCGCTTCGGAATAATTGTTACCTTCCATCTGTAAAAGTAAATAAACAAATATAATTTTTATCATGTTTTATAAAATATCAACGTTAGGGGAATTTCTTTTGCATGTATCCTTTCCTGCTTTAACTTTCCACCTTATAGGTACATGACAAGGAACTGCACCCACTGAAACATCTCGCTTTCGCTCAAACCTGTTGTTTCAACATGAATGCTTCATACTCTTAATTACTATGAAAGTTTTTTTCTTTTTGCTTGGTATCATGGCCAATTCTCGCCCCCATATTATAAGAAATCTGCAGATTATGAGCATTATGAACCCAGTATAATTTGAAAATTAGCACTTTAATCTTGACGTGACGATACGGTTGGCTACTATGATGTGTGTCCGCCCGGGTTCGATCCCCGCGCAAAACAAATATTGTACTGATTGTACACTTAAAAAACGTGCGTTAAAATGTTTGTACAGCTACGAAATAGACATACTTCCAAGTGTGGGGACATTTCAAGAAAAAGCAACTGATATTTTTTACCTGTCTAGCGGTTGAGGAGTGGCTTGTCTGACAGTGTTGATGATGGTGTGCGCGTCCAGAGTAGTCTGGCTACCGGCGCCCCAGCCCAGTACGCGAGACAGATCATTGCCTGTGCCCATTGGTAAAATCGCAACTGCAGCCTAAACAAAGAGTAGTCAAAAAAATGTTTTAAAATGATTAAATTTGTGTGTAATGAGTAAGTATGTACAATCACGAACATTTACACCTGACCACTGCTAATTTCAATTTTGCTTGCACTCATTAAATTGAAGCAATCTTAAGACCCTGCCCCTTTGATCTTGGAGAGACAAATGAAAAAGAAGACTGGCCGCACTGATGACAGTGTGTCCTACGCGCCGAATGAAATTTATTGCTATTTTCAAATTATACTCTGTTATATTATGATCTGGCAGTTTTGGTATTTGCGAAAACTATAAAGGGGGCATAGGTAGACGCCGGCCGCCGAATGGTCAGGCGCAATTGTTGATAGTACAGACATCTACCTACCACAATCTGTCAAATTTCTGCAATAGATTTTCAACTTTATCATAAAATAAGAAGGTTGATGTTCGATTGGCAAAATTTGACAGATTCAGATAGGTTGATGTGCTGGCGTCTGTACCTAAGTTTGAGTGAAGGAGGCAATGAATTTCGACGACTGAATTTATTCTACGCCAGATATATGATACATAGCTTACGTAATTAAAAATAACAACATATTTAAAACAAATGATCCACCGATTTCCGAATCAAATCAGTTGATGGTTAAATGGTATTATTAATAACAATTATTATTTTATATTAAATAAAATTAAGGTTAGAAATAAATACATAAATTATGTATTCATAAATAAATTTTAAAATTAAAAAAGATTCTACTACACAGGATTTGTTTATCATTGCTTATTTTATTAGTTATTTAGCTAAAATGTAAGACGATCTACCATAGGTTAATTAAAAGCTAAAATGTAAGACGATCGACCATTGGTTAATTGTGGTGGATGTCTCTGCTGGAAGGGGTAGAATACTAAGTTTATAAAAATAGATGTACCCTCATATTTGTGGTCATTACGCTGCAACTGTTCTAAGAGATAAGACGTGTCCTGAGTGGTGTTTTGTTTATTCTATGTGATATAGTAATAGAAAATCAATTGGATTTTGCGTGATGCTGAAAGTTATACATTGTGTCCTAATGTTCTACAATGATAATGTAAGGTAATTGACATTTATTATGATGTGAATATTACTGATAATAAGTTAACGTGGCCTTTCTTCTACACGAAGACCTATGGTTTGCGAATGGGGTATGGAGGTAGATTGATAATAAGTACCTAGTCTTGACTCAGTGCTTTTCTTTCTCAACCCATTCCTATACAAAAGTCATTGGAAATATACTACATACAACATGTAAATAGCAGTAACCATCTTGATATCCGAAACTTGATAATCAAGTAGATAAATAAATACAACCAACAAATTATATATTAGTGCTAGGATAAATGCAAATACCCGTATCTCTTACCTCTGTTAAATGTGAGAAAGAAAACAATGAGTTTATGACCCACGCCACGGTTCCATCTCCGCCGGCGACGAGGATACGGCATCTCGATGGCAACCACCGCACCACGCTCTCTGGAGACGTTGAGCTAATATCCACCACCTAGTGCATTCAAATTTAAAATTTGTTTAGGAGTATCGAATATAAATATATTTTTACGAAATTTAAGTAAGTAATCAAAGTTATAGTTATTCTTTGGTCATAAATTATATATATGTATATTAATAGCCTGCTCTTTCCCACTCCTGGGCAAAGGCCTCCCTCCACTCCTTCCACTTCTCGCGAGCCCGTGCGTCCTCCTTCCAATTCGGACAGCACCTGTCCAGTTCGTCCCACCATCTCCTTCGCGGTCTGCCGCGACCCGGCTCACTGTTTCAGGGCTCCAGTTTTGAGCTTTTTTGGCCCACAGGTTGTCCGGCATGCGACAGACATGTCCTGCCCAGTCCTATTTGAGTTAGGCAGCCTTCTGAGCCACGTCAGCTATATTTGTTTTGGAGCGCAGTATTGTGTTTTGAACGCGATCCGTTAATTTAACATTATTTATTAATATACAAAAAAATATAACTCACTTGAATAGGATTTAGGAGCCCTCTAAACAAAGAAAGTACTTCATCGCTCCTATTGCTTCCAGACTTTGGATTTGCTGAAAGATTGTACATACAATTATTCCTAAACAGTAGTATACTATGCAACCACGTTATTGGGGTATTTACACGGGTACGAATGGTATTTTATTTTTACCTCAAAATACCTGATTATTTATTTTATTCTAGTTTTAGTTCTACCATCACTTTAATTATAATTGCAAATGAACATGCATTTTCATGCAAAGGTGATGAGAGGGTAATATTAATTGACCATGCATATGTAAATGTTAATAACATTAACATATTCTTTGGTGTCATTTATTTTCGCACTACCATTTACGAGAAGAGCTTAACATATATGAGCTTATGTACCTACTGTAATAATTTATGTGATGATTCCCAATGTCCAACAGTAATGAATAGCAGAACAATTGTGGAAAAAAAAGAAAATGTTCACCTGTCAACCTGTAGTGGACAGTGATGAATTTTATTAAATACTACCATGGACCACCACTAGAGGTAACATTGCCATACATTTAAAAGCTAGAAGTGAAAATCATCCTTACTACTACGACATAAAGGCGCTGCCATAACAATGACATAAATCAGTTGATGGTATATGTCACGGTGGTAAGGATTACTTTTAGTACTAGTTGGGCGACGACTCAAATCAATTGTGTCATGAGAAAGAGCCCTAAAGCCTTGTTCAACGAACTACGACACGCGGCGCGTCGGGCTGTGCGTGCTGCCGTGGTGTGGCGTCTTCCGCCACGATTTAAACAAACGCGTGTAAAGCCATTTCTCCTTGAACACTCTGTACATCGCCGTATGTTTGTGATTTAGGCAGCCCGCTCTATTCTTAACCGACATCAAAACGGAGGTTCTTATTTCGGTAGGTTTGTCTTTTTCATGTAAGTATTTACGGATTAGAAAATTCTAGCGCACATATAAGAAAATGATGAATTGGACCAGAATTCGGTTTGAATATTTGAAATAAAAAGGGTAAAATAGAAAACTTAAAAAAAAACGAACTTCTAAAACCACAATCTGAAAAAAGTTTTCTTTCAGAAGTACCAGCTTCTCGGCTTTGTTTTTTGATTCATACACTTTGTTGACACCGATTTCCGAAAGAAAAAAATCAAGATAAGAATAAAATTATTAGGTTTTTTTTATGTTTTATTGTGTTCTTCGTTATGTTGTCTGACATTGAGCATCATCGTAGATACTATTTGACAGTACGTAATACTTGCAAGTGACCTCATAAAATACAAATTAATCAAACTAGCTTTTTTACTCAAATTTTAAAAATGTCTAGAAAATGATCCCAGAAATATTCATCTCAAAATAGTTTTCCAAGGATATTAGGCTAGCACAAGCAAGCAGCTAGTGCTTTTTTTAACATGCTTTAATGAGGCATTTCCTTTAGCCTCGCCTCCACTTCTTATGCAAATATAAAATCAATCCAGGATACTCCAATGACTTCTATTTATTTATATTTTTGGGTAATCTCGAGATTAGTTACACATTTAAAAGCTAGCCAGATTAATAATGTAGTAGAGGCCACTAGATCTAAATACAGGGGGTGACATATCTTAAAAGTATTATACTGTTTTCATGCATTATGGAAACATACCTAAAATTATCAATGGTTCCCACTCATTGTCACCTGGATGCTTTATGTTAGAAATAACTCCTTTTTCTAACTGTACACAAGCAGGTGGAATTATTATATTCCTGTACTTTTGAAAGTCACAGTGCTGCAAAATGTTATTCAATATAGAATTTTTTAGAAAAAAATGTTGCATTGTATAAGAGAATATTTTTCCTTGGCAGGTCTCCTTACAAAGCTTGGTAAGCCAGATCAATATACACAACACTAACTGATACCTGGGGCTTTACTCGTATGTTTTTCTTAATTGTGTCCCGCAAGAATTCTGTGGGGAAAAGTGTCCTATATTATGATATAGAACACTTCTTCCCCACAGAAATCTTACGTTTATACACACATCAACAGAATCTAGGGATATTTTATATTTCATCAAATATCTAAAAATCTATGACGAATTTTCTGATATAGTAAATGGAAGAATGATAGGATATTTTAAGGTCTATAGTAAAAAATAAAAAACATTTCATTTTTTTGTTTTAAATAAAAATGTTAATTTTTTTAATCGCCGTAGCAAATTAATATGGTAAAAAACTTCATTTCTTCTTATAAAGCTATTAATTTTAATGAAAATTGAAAAAATCTTATTAAATCTAATTATTAATAATCAGTGTTGCCACCTCTTACATTAATTACACATCAACATCGATTGTTCATGCTTAAAATTAGACTGTCAATGTCTTGCTGCGGTATAAGGTCCCATGTTCTTTTCAAGTGTTCGTAAAGTTGTTGTTCTGTCGTCAAATTTGACGGGAAATCTCTCAAAGCTCTTCGTTGTAACATGTCCCAAGCATGCTCGATAGGATTTAAGTCGGGCGACTGTGCAGGCCAATCCAAAACTTGAATATCGTGGTCGCGGAGAGAGGCCGACACCAGCCGCGCCGTATGGGAAGGAGCATTTTCGTGCATGAGTAGAAATTCCTGGCCCATTTGGATTCTGTGTGGGACAATAACAGGATTCCGGATGAAACCTAAACCGGGACTCCTCGGTGAACAGCACCAAAGACCATTGTTCGTCACTCCATGGTAAATGCTCACGAGTCCACGAAAGCCGCCGACCGCGGTTGCCACGTCGCAATGCTGGAACACGTAGCGGTCTTCGAGCATGAAGACCAACTTCATGCAACCTCCTTCGCACGGCTTGGTCGCTTTCCAGCAGCTGGTGGTCCTCCTGGAGCCTTTGTACTAGTTGCATCGCTGTGATATTGGGTTGTTTTCTAGCGGTCATTTGGAGAAATCGATCCTGTCTCTGCGTAGTCACACGATATCTACCCGTGTGCCGTTCAGCTACATCCCCAATACTGCGATAACGTGAACACAACCATGATATCACGTTTTGGCTGGTGTGTAGGGCCTCAGCAACCAAGCGTTATATAGCACCATTTTCTAGCATGCCCACGGCTCGTAACATTTCATCTCGACTCAAATGACGACGTGACATGACTCCTAAAGCTCACACGACACGTTAAATTAAAAAAGAATAACAATCTAATCCCTTTTCATTAATTAATATTAATAAAACAATTTTAATTTTCCTTAACGTAACGAATCACGAACAATTTAGCCACCGTATTTTGTTTTTTCTTTTTTTTTAATATTTATTCTTTAAATTTTTAAAAATAGAATAAATGAGGTTTCAATCTGTATACAAACTTTTTATGAAAACTAAAACGATTTTAAACTAAAAAATCGTAAATAATTTACGATTAAGGTATCCCTAGATTCTGTTGATGTGTGTACATATAACTAGGTACACCTAGTTATAAACAATCTCTGTATCCAATAATGTCCGAACAGATTCATTTGTTTTAATTTCAAATTATCACCAACATTCATCCATCATTCTTTACAAACCTTTAAATTTACATAAGACTACGAGTTGGACATTATGATACTTGCCTAAGCTTTCAAAAACATGTATTTTTTTTTACAGTTTATGTATATGAAGATCAGCAAGAATTTTAATGATTGTGATCAAGAAAATAAAAGTGAGCTGTTTATCAGTATCAAAATTAATTGTATGTCATAATACAACTGTAAACAATATAACATTTGCATTAAAACATGCAGCAACAAAGCCAATCATAAATTCAATTAATAAACTCTCAATGAATAGTTAAATTACCTCATCATCACTAGCAGGCGAATGGGCCAACAATTTTGTTCTTTGACACCATGAACAAAAGTACCTCTGCAAGCCTTCCTCCTGGTGATCCACAGTCTCAGTTTGAGTTGTACCCACTAACAAACATTAAATTTGATACAGCACTATAAAAACAACTTTTTTTATGTTCATAGAATATTTTATAAATTACAGAATACATACCAGGAACCCACTGATGAAAGAATGGCTTGTCCCCTGGCCATGTGATGGGTTTGCATCTAAATTTTTTATCTATAACTCTATGGCATCTTTTGCATGCACTCACAGCACAGCATTCACAAAAAAGTCCCACAATTGGTAACATGAGTTTACCACAAATTGTGCACTGTAACAAATTAAAATTACATATAATAAAGTGTTGGCCTTGTTTGGCATGTTCAGGTAGGTATATCAGAAATATAGCCTATGGAATAAAAGATTATATGAAAGAAAAAAAGAAAGGGTAGTTTTTCAGCAATTTGTAGAACTCTGAACATGAAGCAACGGCGATGTTTCGCCCTCGATCTCCACATACTAATCTCGTTTAGAGTTTTTAAAATCTACTTACATAAATATTATAGGGTATTGATTTGTTACATTCAATGCTTCTCCAAGTATGACCTCGGCTTCTGTATCGTGTCCGCATGTAATTATTACCAGAAACAAGAGAATGCAGAATTCGATAAACCAAATAAAAGAGAAACACACCCCCTATTATGAAATAATGATTGCAGAAAACGTCATTAAAAATCAAAAAGGCTTCCATTTTTAATACAAACTTGGGTCAGTGGGTCGCCTTAGGGGCAGCTCAATTTAGAAAACAAACAAGTTCAGTTCAAACAAGTATGAATTAGTTAAAAGACAGAAAATCGATAATCTATTTTCCATGTTTATTTATTAATCTACACACACATAAACAAACGTCACACTATCCACTGACAAACAATTTCTGATTCCCGAACCATGACAGTAATGACAAATGACATTTAAATGCATGATTGACATTGACACTATGTTTTTTAGATGTTCAGTTTTAGTCTACTTTCAACTTTTTTTCTCCCATGGTTTACAGGTTTGCGGCGATAAAATGGCGGGTCACTGCGAGCTTACAGCGCTCCACACGCGAGCGGTTCGCAGCGGGCTCGTGCCTACATATTCACTTGATACCGTATCTGAAACTTTACATGCAACACTTCTAAGTGAGTAACCAGCTTTACAAGGGAACGGGGTTCATTCAAAAAAGCCTATTCTTCTTTCTATAATTTTCAAAAAAAGGAAGTTCTCAACTACACTGTAATTTTTTTTTAATGTTGTCACTTGTAACTTACGGCTGCAGCAAGTTAAAACTTAATAAGAAAATAACTTCCATTCCTACTCGACTAATATTTGGCCATTGCTCTTCAGCTGTGCATTTTAACAGAATAGGGGTTTTTGATTTCCCCCTTTGTGACTGTGTTGTCAGAGAAAATATTGATTTATTCTTTTTAATTGCTCGAAATACAATTCCTTTCCATTATATGACTTCTTTATTATGTATAAAGCTCCCCTACTTTGTAACCTGTCTTCCATCCTTTCTTGGTCTATTAGAGTTTGTGTAATAAAAGTAATAAGCGATATTAAAATAGTATCTCGTGTCTCTAGGCGGTTAGATTACAACTATAAATATATATTTAAAAAATGCCACAGCATAGCCAGGTTATGGCATTTTTAACTTCTGCATGCATTGAAGTTCGCAGTTCAACTTTCCTAGCACTACAAGTTTAATATATAAGAAGTTTTTAGTAAATGTTTATTTGTTGGAATAAATACCACTGTTACAATTAAAGCGGCACAATACAAAGACCAAATCGCTACATTAAGAGTCATAATATAAATCGGATTCCAAGTACTCTATACCCACTCTACACCTAATATTGATGAGTTTTGTTTTCTCGTCTTCGTCGTTAATATGACCTGAAAAATAGATACACCGTGAAAAAATATTGCATTTTTTTGTAAATAAGTGAGAAAGTATCAAGAATGTTCACTTATACGAATATTCAATGATTTCACAATTTTCAGTCCGAAAATATTAAAAGCTAAAAAGTTTAGAAATTATTTCGTGGTCAGCTTTCGTTGGCCAGACTCTAGATTATTTGTTGCATCTCTTAGTAAACTTATTTATTTTCACAACATTTCCATAAAGTATAAATTGTTATAATTTTATTACATATATTTATTTGTTGCCCATCCTAGAAAAATATCCCGTCACAATACGCCAAACTCCCTCCTCCCACGTTTAGTTTTCGCGATGAAAATATAGTCGTAGTGTTATGTAGGGGAGAAGGAGGCACCTTAGCACAGGGGCAGATTTGAACAAGTTGATTTCTGAACGCAGCTTTATGTTGATCTATGCCGCAACTTCATTTTTATATTGGCAACATTGATTGTGACAAACGTCAAGTCACAAAGCGCGCGTGTTTCGTTCTCAAAAAGAGTTATAACCTGTCGTCGTATTTTTACCGGCAAAGTAAAAAATAAAAATAAATGTTGTAAGGGATTTACAATCACCTGAGTAAAGGTTTCCAACTAATTCTTTCACAAAATTGTGCAATACTTAAAAGTTTTCAATCCACGTTGTAGTTTTTCCTTCCAGTTATTTTACATTATTTTTTTTGTAATTTTTTATCTTTTAAGTGACCATGGGGCAGATTTGATCAAAACAAACGGGGCACATTTGAACGAGACTTAAATGAAAATTTTTATGTTATTTTATACATGTATTCTTAATGTAATACTTAATTGTAATTAATTGCAACACCAACTGTAATTAAATATTTATAGAATGGTTAGAACATACAAAAAGAAGCGGGAAAGTACAATTAATGAAGATTATAAAGTTTTACAAGTTTGATATTGAGGTTATTTTATGTTTAATTTTGTGTCTGAGGCAGTATTACATAATTATAATCACAATAAACAAATACTTGTGCAATATAATTATTATTGTTAACAAGGAGGAAGTCAGACACAATTAAAAACTATAATTTTTATTTTTGTTACTGTAATGGAAGATTTAACTTTAGAAGTTTCGTATAAGTTTATTTATTTTTTTAATAACAACATTTATCATTATAATAAAGACAAATTATTACTCTTTTCTCTCATTTTTCTGGTGTCTATCCCATTTTTCAAAACTGCCCCATCTTGATTCAAATGTGCCCCCATGGGGAGGCAGATTTGAACAAATTTGAGTTTAAAAAAAAACATATTTTACTCTTAAACGATTTCAACAAATTCAAACATTTCATCATTTTTAAATTAACAAAGGATTTAGTAAGCTTAGAAAAATATGTCTTTTCTATTTCTCCTTACAGTTGATTTTTTGGGAGTCCAAATATGAAAAATGTGCTAATGTGCCTCCTTCTCCCTTACTTAGTAGTAGTAGAATGAATATGTCATCTAGTTCCATACAAAATTCTTTCAACTAGTACCGGGTTACGGTAATGGGAAAGTCCCGCGACCCCGGCAGGCTATGGCCCTCTACAGGCCCCGTCATTATGCTGACACTCCTTGAGGCGCGCGTGGAACACAACGCGCCGTCGACCCGAGCATGGTCCATGGTCGGACAGCGAGTCGCCCATTACTCGCCGCCCGCATGCCCGCGCCTACGGTGGCCGGAGATCGTCTTGCGACGTCCGACGCCGTGGGCGTCCACCACTGCGGCTGGGGTGGAGGGAGGACGCTGTCCTCCCCTCACGCGGCCCGCCTCCTCCTTCGCGAGCATGACTGCTTCGCAGAAGGAGGCGACCGCTTCCCACTCCGTCTCGCCCCGCAGTATGGCCTCGACCAATGCTGGGCGCGAAAGATCTCCGCCAATCGCCGTCGTGAGGACACGGCGGTGCTCTGCCCAAGCGGGGCAGTCCTGCACCGTATGCTCCACCGTGTCCTCCGGACGTTCTTCGCAGTGGTGACACCCAGGCGTTTCTTCCATCCTAATCAGACACAGGTACCTCCCAAAACTTCCGTGTCCGGTGAGGACCTGCGTCATGCGGTAGGTAAGGACGCCGTGACGCCTATCCAGCCACTCCTCAAGAAGGGGTCTTACCGCCGCGATTGCGGCGTGCCCGAATCTATTACGTATTGGCAAGAGTTTAGGTTAAATATCTATATATATAAAAGAAAGTCGTGTTAGTTACACTATCAACGGCTGAACCGATTTGGCTGGAAATTGTTAGGAAGGTAGCTTACAACCAGGCCCCCACCGGTTTTCAACGCTAAAAAAGTCTTTCGGTGAATACTGAATACCCAAAAAATGTACTAGAGTACTGCATAAATTCAATACGACCCTATTTTGCAGATTAAATAAAACGACGGGTTGTACTCTGGGAGTGCCGGCAGAAGTGAAAACTTGAATAGTAATAAACACACACGAACATTCGCCCAAGCGCCTTAACATTTTTTACCCATTCCAAAAAAGTGCACAATGCCGCTAAAGAAGTTTTCACTTCAAAAAAAAAACTAAATGGACTGTATTTCCTTAAATACTAACAAACGAATTTACAAACAAGTGCGTGATCAATAAAATAAAAATGTAGATGACTGAAACTACATTATTTTTTTAAAATTAATGATAGGTTCGCGTAAGCGTATAGTAAGATGTCGTCTACATAATTCAGAATGAAATCATTATGGCGCATTTACATTGGTCGGTTAGACCGTATTCGGCTGCAGGCCATATTCGGTCACCGACAAATATAAACAGGTATTCGTTTGGCCGTAGTCTGTCGAGCCCGTTATCGATGTCGAGTGCGCCGTGTCCGTTACCCCAGCCAGATGTTGTCGAAAATGGTCATTTGAATCGTATAGATAATTAGTTGTGCGGCTTCTGTAATTGTTGCGCACATCAAGAGCGAGCCAATCAAGTCGCCGAATTCGGTTAACCGACCAATGTAAACAACTCAATTTAGGTAAGCGTTTCAGTTAAACCGAATGCGGCCGCCGCCTTCGGTGACCGACCTAATGTAAATGCGCCATTACTATTAACAAATCACAAGACATGGCTAATAAAGAAACGAAAAACGAAACGAAAGCCCACTTAATCTATACTTATAATAAATCTGTAGAGAGGCCAATTCTGTACATGAAATATTAAAAAGGTGATAAGGGATCGCTACTGATGCCAAAAATGCAATCAGTAAAATTTTTGTCTGTCTGTCTGTCTGTATGTTCGTTATAGAAACAAAAACTACTCGACGGATTTTAACGAAATTTGGCATGATTATTCTTCATACTCCTGGGCAGGTTATAGTATACTTTTCATTACGCTACGATCAATAGGAGCAGAGCAGTGAAGGGAAATATTGGGAAAACGGGAGAAGTTTCTCCATTTTTTAAGCTTCCGTCGCGTGTGCAGCTTTAATGGTTAAAGCTACATAGAAATCATCTATGACGGAAATATTTTCCTTAAAATTATATAAAAATATTACTTGACAGCATATGTCTATATTTTATTGTTGTTGACTCACAATAACACGTGAAACTCCCGATAGCTTAGCAATTCTGAGCTTTCTGATTATATTTGTCTACTGTTACGTTTACAACACTCCCACTTATCCCCAATTTAAAAAAAAATAACATTATTACCTATTCAATAAAAAAAGAATCATGTAAATCGGTGTAGAAACACCAAAGTTATACATGAAATACGCTAATCAGTCATCGCGCGTAAATACAGAATCATGCTATAAGGATTATTTTGGAAAAGAGCGCGCGTGCTTCATATAATATTTGGCTGTTGATGCGAATAAATGTTCAGACTGTTCGACCTTATTGACAGACAATAATTTTTATTTACAAACCGTGCTTATCAGCGCGACTTTTAGTCTTTTTTTTTGGCGTGGTAAAATCATCAAATGATTCCTCCCACCCAGGGCAGGCGGGAGGGACTGTCAGACTTGACTGACTAAAATCCACGGTGTCCTTCAATAGTCCTTTATGTACCGGGGTCACGGTTATTTGTGAGCTTGGCTTTGGCCCTCTACAGGCCCCGTCATTATGCTGACACTCCTTGAGGCGCGCGTGGAACACAACGCGCCGTCGACCCGGGCATGGTCCATGGGCGGACAGCGATGGCCGTAGATAGTCCACCGACGTCGGTCGCCGTGGGCGTTTACCACTGCGGCTGGGGTGGAGGGAGGACGCTGTCCTCTCCCTCTCGCAGCCCGCCTCTTCCTTCGCGAGCATGACTGCTTCTCAGAAGAAAGCAATCGCTTTCCACTCCGTCTCGCCCTGCAGCATGGCCTCAACCAATGCCGGGCGCGAGAGATCTCCGCCTATCGCCGTCGTGAGGACACGGCGGTGCTCTGCCCAAGCGGGGCAGTCCTGCACCGTATGCTCCACCGTGTCCTCCGGACGATCCTCGCAGTGGTGACACCCAGGAGTATCTTCCCTCCCTATCAGACACAGGTACCTCCCGAAACTTCCGTATCCGGTGAAGACCTGCGTCATGCGGTAGGTCAGGCTCAGGACGCCGTGACGCCTATCCAGCCACTCTTCAAAGACTTTACTTTTAGTCTTTGAATAGTTTATTTTTAGATTTGTTTTGTTGTTATTTATGAAATAGGTATAAGAGGTTTTGGTAGTGTTTAAATATATTATTAGTTTACATTTTATTTCTTTATAGTTGAAGCAATAGTAGGTACGAATATCAGTTATTTTGGTAGTGTTTAATTATATTAATAGTTTACATTTTATTTCTTTACAGTTGAAACAATAGTAGGTACGAAATTAGTTATTTTGGTAGTCTACACGTCTACACTAATATTATAAAGAGAAAAACTTTGTTTGTTTGTTTGTAATGAATAGGCTCAAAAACTACTGGACCGATTTTAAAAATTCTTTCACCATTCGAAAGCTACATTATCCACGAGTAACATAGGCTATATTTTATTTTGGAGAAAAATAGGGTTCCGTAAGATATTTGGGTTTTTCGGCCACAGAGTGTAAAAAAAGCATCCAGAAAAGTTACTTATTTTGCGTACGCTGCCTAAACTATAAAAGATAGAACCATAAAATGTTCCAATTAATTGTTGATCTTATAAATATCTACAAAAAAGTCCGCGACACACAATATCTATCTATGTCGAGTGTTTGCGATGACTGCGTCGTCGATGTTAGTGTCGGTGTCTGTGAATAGACCTGGGAATAATGTTGCTGACCGTGTCTTTCCTGAGTAGGCTTTTTGCAGCGGTAACCGACATTCACGCGGGCGGAGTCGCGGGCGCCCACTAGTAAAAAATAGAATGGTCAGCTAGTTTGAAATAAAAAGACTAATAAACCTTTTTTTAAAATAATCGCCTTCAAAAACTACGACAAAAAAGTGTAAAATAACTAATCTTTCTGAAGTGGGGGAAAAATAAATTAAAATTTTGAAATATCGTGTGGATTTATTGTTTAGTAAAAGACTTTCCGTACACACGTTGGATAATTTTATTGTAATGACAGTTCAACAAAACATAGATTTACATCACAGACATTCATCTTGACATAAGAGTTCCACAGACTAAAATTCTCTTCACATATCGTCCGTTTTGGACGGACTTTCAAATAATATATTATTCATGTTTTTATTATTAAAAGTAACTCTATTTATAGAAGTCAAACCAGGGATGCAAAATCTATCAAAAAAATTAAAAAGTTCATTAGCGTTTTTTTCTGATAATGTTTCTATCTAAATACTGAAGCGACACACAGAGGTTACGGGGAAAGGAGGAACTAATATTTATGGTGCCTTATACACGTTCCACTCCTTTATGAGAAGGCGTTTTTTTTACACCACCCCTCAACATAATATTTTCCTGTTTTCCCTGTTTAAAAACACAAATATTAAAACATTTAATTCTGACTAAATTGTTAGTGATGCATTTTATACTGGCACATTCAAATACTTAACTTACTCCTTTATTTTTAACAGAATTTAACTCTAAAAATGCATGACCAACATTACATAGATTATGTGCATAGCCCTATATTCTTAAAAAATTAACTTAACAAACTTCTCAAAAACAGTTTTTCCTAACGGCTTAGTTAACAAATCCGCCAAATTATCCTGCGTTTTAATATACTTTACTGAAATACACTTATCCTTTATTTTGTCCATAATGAAGTGATACCTAATATCCAAGTGCTTTAACCTTTTATTATTTTCATTATTATAAACAAGTTTTATTGCTGACTGGTTGTCTTCATACAAGATCACTTCATTACCGACAACATCAAAGTCACACAACAAATTTTTCAACCAACATGCTTCTGAAATAGCCATACTTAATGCAATATATTCAGACTCAGTGGAGGATAATGACACACTAAGTTGTTTTTTACAACACCATACTACAGTACAATCAAATATTTTAAACAAATAACCAGTGGTAGATTTTCTATCTTGTGTGTCACCGGCCCAATCTGCATCAACAAAGCCTTGCAATTCTGTGGATGTGCTATTATATATCAAAGAGTAATTTAATGTACCTTTTATATACCTTAGAATACGTTTCAATGCCTTGTACAACATAATACTAGCACAGTGTTGGTACCTACTGAGGAAACAAACTGATACACATAGATCTGGTCTTGTACCACAAACTGCATACATTAAACTGCCTATGAGTTGTCTACACTTTTTCTCTATTTCTGGACTTTCAGATTTTTCCCTTTTTAGTATTTCAAACTTAAAGTTTTGGTCTATTGGAGTAGAAACTGGTTTGCAATCTGACATATTATAATGCTCTAAAACTTTAGTAAGATATGTTTTCTGACTAATTACCGTTGTACCTTTCTTTTGATCAATATCGATACCCAAATAACATTTGGCCAAACCTAAGTCTTTCATCTTAAAGTTATTGCTTAGCTCGCTTTTAAAATCTTCCAAAACCTTGTTTTCAGTGCAAAACATAAGAATATCATCAACAAATAGCAAAACATATAGCATACATTCATTTACCTTTCTGAAATATAAGCAATGATCATTTTTAGATTTACTGAAATTTTCTTTACTCATGAAGTCATCAAACTTTTTATTCCAATATTTAGGAGACTTTTTCAAACCATACAATGATTTATTTAACTTGCATGTTTCACCGCTTGGTAACTTTATGTATACACTCTCATCTATGTCACCATGTAAAAAAGCACCTATAACATCCATCTGATGAACTGAAAGTTGAAGTTTATTTGCAACTGCTATAAAAACTCTAAAAGTAGGCAATTTAGCCACAGGAGAATATACTTCTAAATCACAATCAGACTGTTCAAAGCCTCTTGCTACCAACCTAGCTTTATATACTTTATTAGTACCTACTTGTTTAACTTTAAAAACCCATTTACTAGAAATTACTTTATTCCCCTCTGGTACGCTATTTACTTCTGTCCATGTGTTATTTTCTCTCAGAGTATCTAGCTCAGTCTTCATAGCAATCTTCCACTCTTCCTTTTCTTCAGAGTCAAGCGCTTCCTCTAGAGTAGCTGGCTCTGTACCGATGGATAGAAGGTTTGTTTCGTAGTCATCTAGCCTTGATGGTTTCTTTATTGCTCTGCCTCTCCGTGAATGTGTTGATACTTGAGGTGTTTCTTCTGCCTCTTCTTCTTTTTCTGACTCTGATGTTTCTTCTGAATTTAGAATTTCCTCTGTTTGTACTTCTGTATTTTCATCAAGATCTGATAACTGTGTTACATCTTCTTCACCTTCCTCATTAAAACTGTGATATTCTTCTCTTATTTCATCCTCTTTATTATTTATTTCTTCTTTTAATAATAATGGGGTTATATTATTATGATCTTGAAAAGTATTACCTAGCTTTTGACTACTAAAATTGCCTTTCAGGAATGTTACCTCTCTTTTAATCAAAACATCATTTTTATGGGGAAAATAAATTCTAAAACCTTTTGTTGTTTCACTATAACCTACAAAGTATCCTATTTCAGCTTTGCTATCCCATTTTTTGCGATAATGATCTGGAATGTGTACACCTACCTTTGAACCAAATACTTTTAAATTATTTATATCATATAATCCCTTTTTATACCAGAGCTCATACGGAGTTACATTTTTAATCCTACTTTTACCAGTTCTGTTTATAACGTATACAGCTGTATTGACAGCTTCAGCCCATAGAGACTTATTTAAATTACTTGATAACAATATTGTTCTAGCCGCTTCAGTTATTGTACGCATTTCACGTTCTATGCAACCGTTTTGTTGGGGTGTGTACGGAGCACTATTTTGGTGTACAATACCTAAATGATTGAAGAGAGACTTCACCTCTTTGTTCATAAATTCTAAACCACAATCGGATCTTATTATTTCAATTTTATATTCTAAGTTTTTAGTAACAAAATTTAAAAAAGTTTTAATTTTATCAACTGTTTCAAACTTATTTTTCAGAAAATAAACCGTTCTATACTTTGAAAAGTCATCCTTTATGAGTAGATAATATCTTGATCCACCTAATGATATTGTTTCCATCGGTCCGCATAAATCCATATGAAGCCATTGACCGGGCCTATCTGCCCTATTTATACTTATAGGAAACGGTCTCTTATGTAACTTACCCAAAAGACATGGCTCACATGTTATTTCCTTTTGTTTACTAACACTGAAATCTATATCATATTTATTTAACATGTTTTTTACCTGTTCAATATCCTGGTGGCACATTTTTTCATGCCATTCAGATAAACTGTCACTTGATTTACCAACACAAGCATTTTGAATTTTATTAGACCTAAACTTCATTATAAACAAGTTATTTTTCCTATATGCTAGTGCACAAACATTTTTACTGTTATTTTTCCTCAAATAACACATTTTACTATTAATTGTTAAAACATAACCTCTATCTGTAGTTGAACTTGCTGAAAATAGATTCATCTTGATGCTGGGGACATGTAAAACGTTATTTAATGTTGTATTTATCCATTGTTTACCTGTAAATGCTTCTAAAGAAATAACTCCAATACCAACGGCTTGTATGATTTTGCCGTCTCCAATAACTATGGATCTAGGGCATTCTAGTTTTTTATAGTCTATAAACATATCATAATCATAACACATGTGCTCTGAAGCTCCACTATCCATTACCCAACAATTATCACTTTCTAATTGACTGTAAAACAATGATGATAGCTCGAACACAGAGAATGCATTGCCTTGTTTAATTTTGTTTACATCTTGACTTTTCTCGCTTTTATTTTTAAACCAACAATCTGAACTTTTATGATTATTCTTCTTACAGAACTTACAACTAGTATTATTAATTATTGTACCTCTACTTTTCGATTTGCACTCCTTTTTCAGATGTCCCACTTTTCCACACCGATAGCATTTTCTATTGGACTTGTGTACAAACGCAGATGACTCATCTTCTTTGTTTTTGGCTGAGGCGCGTTGCTCTTCGATCAGTAATCGCGCTGTTAACTGGTCCATGGTCCTTTTTTCTGCTGGCACCGATTCCCACGCTGACACAAAGTGCTGAAATTGTGATGGCAGAGATGAAGTTATCTTTGTGATGGCCATAGTTTGACTCACTTCAGCGTTGAGATTTTTCAGTTTGCTCAGGAGAGACTCGAACCTTCCCAGGAACTCTGACACGGTTTCCCTTTCTTCAAATTTCATTGAAAAGAACTTCTGCTGAAGTATATGCACAGACAGCTCGCCTCGCTGTTCAAATATTGTATGTACAATATCCCAAATCTCTTTTGACGTCTTGCAGCTTAATATTTGTGGTATAACCTTTTCAGATATGTTTGTTACCAACATACCTTGAGCTTTTGAATCTTTCTGCATCCATTTCTCCTGATCCTCGTCGGCCTTGAACGTGCCTTCAACGACGTCTAAGAGACCCATAGCTCTTAGTAAAACGCGTATTTTGAAACACCACGCTGTCCAATTTTGTACACCTTGAAGCTGCTGAAAGCTTTGTCCAGAAGCCATATTTTCGACGGAATCCATCGCCCGTATTATTATTGCTTTACCGCAATTACCAGATTTATCAGAATCTGAGCCGGCGACCGCCACACCTGGTCAGACAGCCCTGGCCGACGTATGTTTATGTAGCTACTTTACCGCAGCGTTTCTTGATAAAAAACCAATCCAGCACGATTATTAGGCCGTAAGTCTGTGTCTGGGCCCATAACCTTTTGAAATATCGTGTGGATTTATTGTTTAGTAAAAGACTTTCCGTACACACGTTGGATAATTTTATTGTAATGACAGTTCAACAAAACATAGATTTACATCACAGACATTCATCTTGACATAAGAGTTCCACAGACTAAAATTCTCTTCACATATCGTCCGTTTTGGACGGACTTTCAAATAATATATTATTCATGTTTTTATTATTAAAAGTAACTCTATTTATAGAAGTCAAACCAGGGATGCAAAATCTATCAAAAAAATTAAAAAGTTCATTAGCGTTTTTTTCTGATAATGTTTCTATCTAAATACTGAAGCGACACACAGAGGTTACGGGGAAAGGAGGAACTAATATTTATGGTGCCTTATACACGTTCCACTCCTTTATGAGAAGGCGTTTTTTTTACATAAAACAAAAACAAAGCCACCTACTTCCGAAATATAAGTTATATTCACAGGATAAATAATAAAACTTTTCTGTGGTGGTTTTTGAAGGCGTTTTTTTTAAGTTTTTTATTTATGGATCTAGCAAACCTAGATTGAAGCCAGAGGATAAAGCTCAGAGGAAAATAATATATCAAGGAAGGGTAACAAAAAAAAAAAGACTCGACCAGTCAAGTGATTTTATTTCAACAAAGCTCTTAAAACATTTCTCAACTTGACAGAACTCAAATCAAGTGGTGTCTTCTTATCTTTATTGGCTATTTCCAAGGTGGCCCCAGCTTTAACCAACATACAAGCTACTGCTTCCCTGTCTTCTTCACAGGCGATGTGGCTACAAAAGAAAAAAATACAAACAACCCCAAAGAATTCATAACTGTACGGATTGTAGTGCCCAATGCCCGAATTCATGCTAGTAATTTCATCAAGTAGTCAACAAAATACTTACAGAGGTGTTGAACCAGTAGAATCCACTACATCCACCTTAATTTGTTGTGAAGTTAAAAGAAGCTCCACTATATTGTTTCTGCCCTGTGCAGCTGCACGGTGCAGAGGTGTTGCACTCAATACATCTGCATCATTGACATTTGCATCAAACTTTATTAACAACTGTGCTACCTGTAAATGAAAAATTATGAATTTGTAGCAGTTTAGGTTTTTGTTTAGATCTCTTGCATTCACATCAATATTTCAAATGAAATATACTCGGACCCCGGTACGTAAAAGGCTATTGAAGGACACCATGGATTTTAGTCGGTACGAGTCTGACAGTCCCTCCCGCTCTGCCCTGGGTGGGAGGACTCATTTGATGATTTTACCAAGCAAAAAAAAAAATTAAAAAAGTGTGTGGTGCCTTTTTAAGGGCACCTACGGCTAACTATAGAGTGTGGTTGTCCAAAGACTGAATTACCTCCAAATGGCCTTTTGAGCAAGCATAATGTAAAGATGATTGCCCACGAACTGTCTTTTTACTGACATCAGCTCCTTTGCTTAGCAGGAGTTTTACCACTTTTACTCTTCCAGCTGAAGAAGATAATATTAGAGGTGTAGAATTAGTGTCATCGAGAGGATCAATTGGACTTCCTTTTTCTATTAAAAAATCCACTAAATTTTCATTTCCACCCAGTGCAGCCCAATGAATAAGAAGTCGTTGATTCTGAAAAAATATTTAAATACATAAATCATGAGGTATCAATCTAAATGCTTAGAAATTATTATTTATTATAACTCTTAGAACTAAGTAATAATTTAACAAGGTCAATTTAAAATCTGATCTGAGTAAACAGATCAATAATCGAAGTCAGAAATGTAAAAAAAAACTTTGCCTTAATCTGAATCATTTTAAAATCTAAGGTTTCACTATCAACTAATATACAGAGTGAATTTTTCAACTGGATGTGGATGGATATATCGGAAACTATGCAGAATATCGAAAAACGTTGAAAGGAGTCTCAAGACCGATTTTGACATCAACTAAAACTGCATCATTGGATTTTAGAAAATTCATTAATCTTGGCCAGGAATCCAAAAGTGCCCAGCGGTCCCAACACGCCACCGTCGTGGCGTCACTTTTAAACGTGAAAATGGCTACTTAAACTATCTAAACTCGCTACTGTTTTGTATGTATGTATTTATTTTTTATAACTTGACGCTGAGGGCACGTCTTTGTTTTTTCGAAGTGACGGTCAAAAGGTTAAAATAGCATGATTCATTTGTGTATCTCATATGCGAACTGTTGTGTTCATATGAGAATAAATTCTCTAAACCGATACCCTAAGGCCTGAAACTGCGTTAACACGTTCACTGTCCACTGAGCCACATATGGTTCAGGAAACGCGTGCTTGAAAAGCACTAATACGCTCCTGAGCCATATGTGCGTCAGGAGACATATACAACTTCTAAAGCGGATAATTCTACTGGACGTGCTAGAATTGTATTGTTTTTGCATTGGACGTGCTGGTACGATCATAAAGTAAAGAAAATCGCCGGGACATACGAAAAAATATTTTTATTTTTATAAGAAATTACAAATTAATTTTGAACTACTTCTTGTTATGTTTGTTTTGGAAACAGCATAAACAGAACGATAATATATAATAATAATAATATATAATTTTAGAATTTGAAACGATTTCATGAACAGAATTCAAAAATATGACGGTAACGTGAAATAATTATTGACACTGACAAGTCTATGGAAGTAGATTGTCTATGGAATATTTTGTTCAAAGTTGGTAAATGTCGTGAAAATACCTAAATAATAATAATAAAGTATTGACACATACAAATACTTTTGAAAACCTAAAAAAGTTCTCTGAACCACATGTGTTTTATGAACGTGCAGAAGCAAAAATGTCTCCCTACGCTCATGAACCATATTATGTGTTTCAGGCAAGTAAAACCTACTTCCGGTTTTTTTTTTAATTATTTTATTACTAGGGCTACACTATGACTATAAAAAAAAAACAAATTATTAGAAAAAACCTATTGGACTTGTCGGGTCAATTTTGCATTTTTGTATTGGGACAGGGAACGTGTTAAGCGGGCACCCGCACGGTTTCATACAAAAGTGCTCCGTCGCGGGGAGCAGCGCGGGTGTCCGTCACGGGGAGGCGCGCCCCGCACCCACGCAACGGGGCCCGCCTCCGAGCGACGGAACCGGGCAATAAACAGGCTTACTGGCTGTCGTTTTTTTTTGCTAGTCGTCGTTTTGCTACGTAATAATATATTAAGTTCTCCATCGACACGACTATACAAGCACACCGTTAAAATTGAACTAGCGACACTGCGTAAATCGGTCTCCGCGAGCCCACCCGCGTGTCCACGCGCGTAGACACGCGACGGTTGTTCGTCGCGGGCGCTCGCTTAACGCAGTTTCAGGCCTAAGACGACCCACTGACCCGATAAAACAACAACATAACGGCTTGAAGGGCAGTTGCAAGTTTGTATGAGCATTTTCATATTGAGCATTTGTGAGAATTATTTGATCATATTCGAGAAAAAGACTGTTAAATAATACATTTTTTGAATAGAATAAACGTACAATAAAAATATCAACTTACTGCATCCGGTGTATTTACTAAATTTTCATCTTCATCAACCTTTACTTTGACTTGATTAAAGTCTCCTCTATAAGCGGTTTCATATACTGAACCTATAGACATTTTGAAATAGATAGAATACTTTTAATCGAATATGAATGAATACAAGAAATTGCAGTATGCACACCACAGAAGTTTTCACCTCGTTGAATCTTATTTGTAAACAATGAATAGCTAGAATTGCCGTGTTTTGACGTCTGTCACGAACTCGCGAGTCATGTTTCTGGCATGGCTTCAGGGCATTTGTGCCAATGAACTCGCGAGTCGTCTAGTCCGAGTCATTACACAGACCACAGATGGATAAAAAGGCATCTCTGTATTTTGAATGATTTTAAACTATGAAGATACTGACTACGTGCTATATATACAGACCATTGTAGTTCTATGTACATACTAAAATATTAACCTTTTGACCGCCACAGTCGTATATAGACGACAAACCAAAAAGTGCCCAGCACGCCAGTCGCGCGTCGCGACTACACGAAAGACTTTTAAACGTCAATATATGTAGCTTATTAAAATATCTCTAAATTCACTACTGTTTTTTATGTACTTATGTATTTATTTTTCTTAGCTTGGCGCTGAGAGCACGTTCTTGTTTTTTGACGTGGCGGTCAAAGGGTTAAAAGAATCGCAACAAAGAATAAATGTGAAAGTACCTTTTTCATTATTCATACTCTGAAAGTAGGCCATTGTTGTACATGCCTGATGAGCGAGTTGAAAATTATTCATTGTAGCCCTAGGGAAAATCGCCATCAACTGACAGCTGCCAAATTTAAAAAAAAAACTAGTTCTCTTTTGACATTTCTATTGAACCATGATCAAGCTTTTTATACAGCCACTAAATTACAGCGCGATTTCAAATATAACATTATGTTATTTACAACATAACATTATGTAAGTTATATTATGAATTGAATACAATTAAATTTCGTTAGTTATTCCTGTATACTGAATTTTTTTTTTCTTTTTTTTTTTTTTTTTGACTGTTTCAATATTATTATGTTTTTTTTTTCACATATCTTTCAATAGTTGTCTAGGATAAAGCAACGCCGATTTAAATTGTAGGTAGGTAAGTTGGATATTTTTTAAACTGTAATTAATTGTTTCGAGGTAAAGGAATGTTTTAATTGGAAAGGAATGTAACGACAAAAAAAAAAAAATTGCAACCATATTGAGCGCGCCAATCGTTGACCTTCAGTTGTCGTTAGCGTCAGATAAACCAAAATAAACTCTCACTCGTTACCATTCAGTACATTTTTGATTGCACACGCGATGTTTAAAACATTTTAAAAGTACGTTGGCGATGCGGATACCAGTTAAAATGTACTTTATTTGGTGAAACTTAGATTTTACATTTTTTTGATTGCTTTTGGTAGTGACACTTCTGTACGTAGTACTATTAGGTACTCTGTGGTATGGTGTGATTTTACTTGATGTAGGGATGTCAGAAGTGTCAAAAACTTATCGATATTTACTGAATTTAATTGTAATGAGTATCAAATAAAGTTGTTTTAATGAAATTGATTTAGCTCTTTAACTCTAAAACATTGAAAACTTAGATTGCATATTTATAGCAGGATGCACAGTTTTACGAGATGATGAAAGAAATGGATGGAACGTTGTAAATGATGAATGGTGTTGATAATGTTAATTGGTAGTGGAAATAAAAGAAATGCTTCCCTACGAATCAATTGCAATAGCAATATAATTTACTCTCTGAATAGTTCTTAAAACTTCAGTTTATCGATAATGTGCTGCACTAAGGTGGTGTGATGTAGAAGGACTGCCAATGCTGTCAAGCCGTCAATTGAAAGGAATGACGTTTTTAATCGACACAATTTTACAAAATTGAAAAATATTATATTGTTGTTAGCAATCTCTTCTGGATACCATTGAAATATTGAATGGGTAGTTGTATATTTGGCTATCTATGCTGATTGTTTCAAAAGAAGTGATAAATCGGTGATAATGAAACAATAAACTCAGAAAGTGTTTCAAGTTTAGGAATTTAAATTACAGTAAATAAACGAGGTATATTGTTATCCTGGTGACGGTAAGAAAATAAATATATAATGTTGTAAAAGTGTGGTTTAAATCAATGGTGCTGCAACTAATATTTTGTACCGATACAATGTTTTTTTTTACAGTAAATAGTGTGGAATGACGACGACGTATTATGATTACTATGATGGCAGCAGAGTATTCCTATTCCTATCAAACAGAATTGGTCTTCCTCTAGATTTAGTAAGTATATACATTCAATTACTTGTTTATTAAACCCGAATTGTTTGACTATAAAAACAATTAATCCATTTTTTGTAAAAGGTTACTTGGCCCCTATTAAGATTATAGAGTTGGAAGGAAAAAAATGCTCTAGGTTGTTTGAATGACTAAAGGCTTATCTCATATAGAGGTTTTAAAAAAATATAAAAAGTAAAGTAAAACAGCATTTGACATTGATTTATGGGCCGTTTTGTAGTTACCCTTTTTTAGAGACTAGTGTTCAACAGACATTTCACTTTTTGCAGTAAGACTCGAAATTGTTTGTTAAAAGTTTTTTACCAGCAAATTTACAGGTCTATGAGCAATGAACAACTCTAAAATAGTGAAATATAGCTTAATAAAACTGGCAACTAAAAAACATGATAATTTTTCAAAAAGGACCATAATATCATAAAACAACATTTCTGGTTTTTATTATATTATACAGGTTGTTATTTTGTGTAAAAATTGAGTGAGGATGAATTTTTCAAAAAAAAAGAAACATTTATTGAATTAAATCTGAGTTCTGATGTCTTGCCAAGTTTTAAGAAGTCAATCTGTATTTTTTTATCCAGCAATTAATACACCAAAATGTAAATATTGTTTTACCCATCTGTACAGATGAATGTAGTTATCCCTTGATTATGTTAGCCAGGTCAATCTTAAAACATAAACCTATTTTAGTAATAGTCCAGCCAGGATTTTTGCCTTACAAAAAAAGGCTTGCATTAGATGGTGTAGTTTTTTTTTATGTGTAATGCATGTAAATTTTGCACAAACATTTCTTATATGAGGTAAGTATGCACTAAGAACGGAATTTGACAATTAATCCCTAAGAGGTTTAAAAATGGGCTGAATGTTTATATGAAAATGAATTTAATCTCGCTCGATTTACTTGAAACTTTCTAATGTACACTTATCATCAAAATCAATAAAACAAGTGTTACAAGGATTTCTAAATCCGAAATATGCATCCTCGCGGATGAAATCGTGGGTAGAGTACTTGTTAACTGTGAAGATGATTTTTTATATATGTAAAATTTTCGCCCTCGTCTAACTTTGTATCTATAAGATGTACAGAATAAATACAAATACCATTTGATGTGAAATTTTATTGTCTTTAAACTTCTCTTAGACATTTTTGTCATAAAATCAACTGTACTGAACAGATTATCATTGTGAAAAAGAACAAATTTTGGCCCCTCAATCTAAAATAGTGGCTAACGCAGACACCCATCAAGGTTGAAAACTTTATAATCTAAACTACCCACAAAATAAATGCTCTTTTATATGGCATTCATACAGTTTTCATCCCTTATTGACATCTATACTATAAAATAAATCTGTAGAAGGGTCAATTCTGTACATTGAAAATATTGAAAAAATAAATAGCGGGGGGTGTTGCTGGATCGATACCAAACCCAAATATACGATTAAAAAAATTTTTGTCTGTCTGTCTGTCTGTTTGTGCAGGCATCACGTGAAAACTAACGGTTCGATTTCGATGAAACTTGGTATAATTATTCCTTATTATCCTGGGCATAACATAGGATACTTTTTAACCGACTTCAAAAAAGGAGGAGGTTATCTTTTTTTTAATTTTGTTACCGCATAACGACCGACTGGGTGAACCGATTTTCATGATTCTTTTTTTGTTTGAAAGCTGGTGCTTCCCGTGTGGTCCCATTGTCACCAAATCAGGATCTGATGATTGGATCTTGGAGAAATCGAGGGCAACCCTCAAATTTTATAGGCCCACGCATCGTTTTTCGTAAATCTTATGAAGTAATTCAAGTACTTGCGTATGGTAATCATCATCCTTATGTAGCTGAGCTGATGATGGAAGGTACAACTCCTTAACAGTAAGGAGTAGGCATCGACTGATTCATTGTTCGCGAATCTCCGGAACTACACATCCGATTTAAATAATTCTTTTTTTTTGTGCTAGGTATCGTTCCACTTAGGGAATACTGAAAGTTTCATCAAAATCGGTTCAGTAGTTTTTGAGATAGGGAATTTTATTAGCTTATTGTGTACATGAGGGATGTTATTACCAGTGCTACGGATTATATTATATGTATTTGGCAAGAATTTGGGTTGAACATTTAAACTAAAAAGAGAAAAATAAAAAACTTTTTCAAAAAAAAATGTAACCGCCTTCAAAGTCGTCGGCAAAAAATAAACAATGAAATAAAAAATAACAAAGCCATCGACTTCCGAAATAAAAGTTATTTTGTAGATTATTTTACCCTTTTTTGTGGTTCTTTTTGAAGGCGGTTACATATTTTTTTGAAAAAGTTTTTTATTATCCTGGAAAAATACGTAGAAAAAAAAATCTTATTTTTCAGTTTTATTCATAGACGTTGTTCTGTAGAACTGCGAACACACGTTGCATTACCCGCAGTGGATTCAGCGCCGTAATATTTATAAGATTTCATTGTCAGAGTTACTCAAAATGGAGAAATAAACCATCCACGCGAAGACCGACATCCGCGTGGACGGAGTCGCGGGCGAAAGCTAGTTCTATAATAATGACATAGTAGCAATTAGAATCATAGTCAGTCTGCACCTCAAAGATACCTAGAGAGACAATACACTGATTTTCTTTGTTCATGCTAATAGTAGATTATTAACCAAGGGGATAAAGCAGTGTCTTCTGTCGCGGGTGACGATTTAAATCGCGAGCGTAACGAAGGACTCGAGGTTTACTCCCGAGCGTAGCGAGTGTGTTAAAAACTTAAATCACGAGCGAAGCGAGGGATTTAAGACGAGTCCTGAGTGTAGCGAGGGATTTAAGTTCACCCAAGACTAAGACAGCTTTATCACCGAGGAAAATACTTTACTTTTCGTACCATTTGCGAAAAAAATAACACAATAATAATATGAGATACGCATTTATTAAAAACACAACATTCGAAACATTGGTCCAATTATTGATAGAGAGAGTTACATAATTTTCCTTGGATTTTGTTGGAAGCAAATTATTTATAATTGCGGCAGCATTTGCACTGATGGAATCCGACAATTCACTGTCACTGTCGCTTTGATTTAACATCGTAACGTATTTTTAGAACATTAACTCATTTATGAAAATAAATTAAAATAAACTTAACTTCTATTCCTAGACTAACATTTTTTTGTCGGAAAAGCAAAGGCATCAAGCTCATACGGCCTCTTCGGTTTTCGTAATTTTATTTAATAATCATAACTGCGTAATAAATGCGTATTCCTTTTTCAAAAAGATGTATAATTTATATACAAACTCAATGGTGTAAACACAGATGTAGTTCAGTATAAATTTCGGTAAGTATTCCAAATTTAAATTACATTCTCTCCCTAGAGGATGAATGAAATTCAGTACAACTTTCTTTCCCTGTTTTTAACAGATTAAAAATGACTATTGTTATGTTCGATTTTTGAAGCATAGAATGTCACTTTTTTGAGCAAGTGGTGCGAAATAGTAGATTATTAACCAAGGGGATAAAGCAGTGTCTTCTGTCGCGGGTGACGATTTAAATTGCGAGCGTAACGAAGGACTCGAGGTTTACTCCCGAGCGTAGCGAGGGTGTTAAAAACTTAAATCACGAGCGAAGCGAGGGATTTAAGACGAGTCCTGAGTGTAGCGAGGGATTTAAGTTCACCCAAGACTAAGACAGCTTTATCACCGAGGAAAATACTCTACTTTTCGTACCATTTGCGAAAAAATGAACTCAATAATAATATGAGATAAGCATTTATTAAAAATAATGACAATTAAAAGTAAAAGTTAACATTCGAAACATTGGTCCAATTATTGATAGAGAGAGTTACATTTTTGTTTGGTACATTTATTGTCGATGAGTTAATTTGAGTATTTCTCTGTTCTTGCGTCTGAGGAACTTGCGTTTCATTTGATTTAACATCGTAACGCATTTTTAGAACATTAACTTATTTATAAGAATAAAACAAACTTAAGGTTTTATTTGAAGAAAACAAAAACGCGGCAAATTCCTAGACTAATTATTTTTTGTCGGAAAAGCAAAGGCATCAACCTCATACGGCCTCTTCGGTTTTCGTAATTTTGTTAAATAATCATAACTGCATAATAAATACGTTTATCTACTATCATGCTATTAATCCTCTATAAAAGAACCAATAACAATTAGCTTATTGCCAACATTAAAACACTCAATGATATAATGATCATTATATCATCCAAACGCGTGATATAATGAATTTCAAAAAAAGAACATTCTCATGCAATGACATTTTCACCACCAGATCGCTAAAATTTTGAAAAAAGAACAACTCGTCTTATCGTGTTATATCCCGCCATTTTTTCACTCGAATATGGTATGCGAATATGGTATGTTATGAGAATCTTTTATAGAGGATTCACAGCATGATTGTAGATAAAGTCTTGTATGCAACCGTTATAATTAGGTATTAAAACACTCATGTGATACTATTATCACACTCGGCTACGCCTCGTGTGATAAACCCACATTCGTGTTTTAATACCCCTGATTATACAACAGTTGCATAAATAACTAATTCCTTTTTCAAAAAGATGTGTAATGCTTTATAATACAAACTCAATGGTGTAAACACAGATGTAGTTCAGTATAAATTTCGGTAAGTATTCCAAATTTAAATCACATTCTCTCCCTAGAGGATGAATGAAATTCAGTACAACATTCATTCCCTGTTTTTAACATATTAAAAATGACTATCGTTATGTTCGATTTTTGAAGCATAGAATGTCACTTTTTTGAGCAAGTGGTACGAAATAGTAGATTATTAACCAAGGGGATAAAGCAGTGTCTTCTGTCGCGGGTGACGATTTAAATCGCGAGCGTAACGAAGGACTCGAGGTTTACTCCCGAGCGTAGCGAGGGTGTTAAAAACTTAAATCACGAGCGAAGCGAGGGATTTAAGACGAGTCCTGAGTGTAGCGAGGGATTTAAGTTCACCCAAGACTAAGACAGCTTTATCACCGAGGAAAATACTCTACTTTTCGTACCATTTGCGAAAAAATGAACTCAATAATAATATGAGATAAGCATTTATTAAAAATAATGACAATTAAAAGTAAAAGTTAACATTCGAAACATTGGTCCAATTATTGATAGAGAGAGTTACATTTTTGTTTGGTACATTTATTGTCGATGAGTTAATTTGAGTATATCTCTGTTCTTGCGTCTGAGGAACTTGCGTTTCATTTGATTTAACATCGTTACGCATTTTTAGAACATTAACTTATTTATAAAAATAAAATAAACTTAAGGTTTTATTTGAAGAAAACAAAAACGCGGCAAATTCCTAGACTAATTTTTTTTTGTCGGAAAAGCAAAGGCATCAAGCTCATACGGCCTCTTCGGTTTTCGTAATTTTGTTTAATAATCATAACTGCATAATAAATACGTATTCCTTTTTCAAAAAGATGTGTAATGCTTTATATACAAACTCAATGGTGTAAACACAGATGTAGTTCAGTATAAATTTCGGTAAGTATTCCAAATTTAAATCACATTCTCTCCCTAGAGGATGAATGAAATTCAGTACAACATTCTCTCCCTGTTTTTAACAGATTAAAAATGACTATCGTTATGTTCGATTTTTGAAGCATAGAATGTCAGTTTTTTGAGCAAGTGGTACGAAAATGATATTTTCACACCACCTGCTCGAAAATGTCAAATTATATGTCAAGCAACCTTAACCTAAAGTGAGTCATTAGTGGCCGAGGGCACAGCCGGTCAATAATGTTGTACTGGATTTCATTATTACCCGCTGGTCAATAATGTGATTTGAATTTGGAATATGTTTATAAACAACAAACACCCTTTGGTGCCAGAAAGATTTTTTTTTTTTTAATTTTCTTTTCCCTTTTGGTAAGACAAAGGGATCTATCTAGCCCATGCAGCCTAGATTTTTTTTTTTGGTTCTTTTCGTCCCTCTTTGGGGCAGGCAAAGGGAGCTGAGCCCATACAGCCAAGTCTGATTTAGTGTGCCAGAAAGAGGAAAGCTATTCTCGAAACCCTTACTACGCGTTACTGTTTTTTTATTTAATAAATACTTTGTTTTTCGTACTATGGCTATTATTTTCTCACAGTAAGTGTAAAAAGTAGAGTATCCTCCTCTGGGCTAAAGGTGTCTTTGCCTTGGGCTAGCTTGAATCCCTCGCTGCATTCAGGATTCTTGTATTAACTCCCTCGCTTCGCTCGTGAGTTAAACTCTTAACTCCCTCGCTACGCTCGGGAGTTAAATCCCGAATCCTTCATTGCGCTCGAGATTCAATATGACGCCCGTGACATAAGACACAACTTTGGCCCCTCGGTGCATAATCTACTATTATGTATTTGTTTATTTAATGGAATTTCCTTCTCATTAGGTACTCATTAAAACAATACACAATAAATTCTTTACTCATGTTAATATGAATAATAAACAATTATTATAAAGCAAAAGAAAGATATAGTATGAATAGCTTTTTAGTAGACATTTCATTATTCAACTGAAGTAAAATCTTTGTTTTTGTTAAGATGGGTCAATAAATATACAGGGTGAATTTTTCAACTGGGTGTGGATAGGTATATCCGAAACTATGAGGAATGTCGAAAAATACTAAAAGGAGTCTTGAGGCCGATTTTGACGAAAACTACAACTACATAGATTTTTGAAAAAAAAACGATATTCTAAAAATAAAGCGTGTTTTTAAACCATCCGGTAATATCGGTAACAAGGAACATATTTTACGAAGTAATAGCATACGGCAAAGTTATGGAAATAGCTGCTTTTTAACAAATTTTACAATTTTTAATTTTTAACAATTTTTCCTATGTTACGTTACTTCTATTAAGTCATATTTATTCAAAACTAGCTTTTGCCCGCGACTTCGTTCGCGTGGAATAGTGACTTCCGGCAGTTTTTTTTTTTTTTTTTTAATAAAAACTATTCTATGTCCTTTCTCAAGTTCCAAACTATGTCTGTTCCAAATTTCACACAAATCGGTTCAGTGGTTTAGGCGTGAAGAAAAGACAGACAGAGTTACTTTCGCATTTATAATATTAGTTTGGAAGTTTGGATTATAAAATTTCATTGTTTTCAATGTTCATTAGATTTGAAGTCTCAACAATCGTACTGTATTCAGCAATACGAAATTATTGAGTTGAAAATAAAAACATTACTACAAAAAAGATATGGTTTACGTATCTTTCGAATACAGTTGTTGCCTTGATAATTGATCTTTTTTTTTAATAGACGTTTTCCGTATATCATTACTTCCCAGAATTTGACCCTTATCAGCAACACTATCGAATGGTGTAATGAAACAGGGTGTTTCATTTTTAAATCAGCGGGTTCTATACCTGGCCAGGATTATTGAATTTTCTTAAATCCAATGATGCAGTTTTAGTTTTCTTTCAACGTTTTTCGATATTCCTCATAGTTTCGGATACAGCCATCCACGTCCAGTTGAAAAATTCTATATATAATTGTATATTTTATTTTTGCTATAAAAATAAGTGTTGGTAAATTTTAAACATTATGTATATTTGCCAACAAAATGTGTACCTGAAAATAATGTATTGCATACTATGCATTGTTTTTCATTCACCAAAAATAAAATAATCAGTGTGGTTTGTACTTTATTTAGCTCACAATGTACTTTAAATTTTGTATTAAATAGGACTATACTAGTAGGATACTTCATGTTTCAAGGTGGAGTTCATTCACATAATTATTATCTTCACAAACAGCCAGTTATTGTGGATAAGATAATTTTATTAGCAGCAGAAGTATTTATTTGACTTTGGATGAATCACAAAGTCACATACCTTCTTCATTGTGAATTGAATGAATATCAATTTTGTGGCTTGCTGTTAATAGATGACCAATAGGCAAATACAACTGCAAAACATGCTTTGACTATAAAACTATGATTGATCATCAGGTTGTGGTTGAAGCGCCATGTTTTGATTCTTTCTGTCTACCACCATTCCATAATTAAACTGAATAAATAATTAAGCAGTAATTGACTATTATTTGGTCTAAACAGAATAAACAAAGGGTCACTTTTGAGTGGACCGGAGTAATTTCTTTGCAAAACGATAGACCAACGATTTAGCGACGAATCAGATTCTGGAGTATGTTTGACAGGCAGGGGGCCTCCCTGTATTTTACTGCTTGCACTGACTCGCAGTCATAAATGCACACTAAAAATAAGTGAAGATGTAAGGGATGAATATTTCCAATTGTTTTGGTCTTCAAAAGACCTAAATTTTTTACACCCCAAACAGCTACGTATTGATGACCATGGGAAAAGCATTCAATACTTAGACCCACACCCGCAGAACGAAGAAAATAAAACTATGTACTTGACTCAAATGCAAATAATTATTATTATGTAATATTATTTCCCAGGTTCCAGTAGGTAACCATCATGGTGAAATTAGTAACAACTTTGACACCATTATTATTCTGCACAAGCTTTTGCCCGCGGCTTCGCTTGCGCTAATTTAGAATTTGAGAAAAACATCGAATTGTATGTGTGGCGCCATCTGGAATATGAAAGTTATTGTTGTTTTTCTCGGCAACAGCTCTCTTCTATTTTTCGGGATGAAAGATACCCTATGTCCGTCTCTGTACTCCTGACAACGTATAATTATGCAAACAGTAGGTATTTTGAGCGTGAAAAGTTAAAAAACAAACATACTCACATTTATAATATTAGTTCAGATTAATAATAATATTCAATTTGTTCCCGATGCTAGTCGACCACTATTTTTTTTTATTGTTTTTTATTTCTTTTTTGTAACAATATTTAAGAATGTAAACAGATAGGGAAGAAAAAGAATTAGTAGCTTATTAACCAAGGGGATAAAGCAGTGTCTTCTGTCGCGGGTGACGATTTAAATCGCGAGCGTAACGAAGGACTCGAGGTTTACTCCCGAGCGTAGCGAGGGTGTTAAAAACTTAAATCACGAGCGAAGCGAGGGATTTAAGAAGAGTCCTGAGTGTAGCGAGGGATTTAAGTTCACCTAAGACTAAGACAGCTTTATCACCGAGGAAAATACTCTACTTTTCGTACGATTTGCGAAAAAATTTGCTGCTACGATTTTATTATAGATATAGACAGCTTATTATAGTGCAGTACAGGGTTTGAAACATTATTTGGCATGCGGCCTTCAATATTAGCATTCATCATCAGCACATAAACTTTGCACGCTTTGGTGCAAATATTTGAATCGTTAAAGACACAAATTGAATTATATCGTCTATTTGGCGTATAATGCATGTACTTAGATATTTATTTCGAAAACCAACATTAGTAGATTATCATGAATGTACTTAGTTATGTTGTTGCTTATGTAGAATGTTAGACCTTTTTAATTTGTATGTGAATAAACTGGTTGAGGAACTCAGGAGAACTAAAGTTGGCTACTACTTAGGCAATGTCTACGTGAATAGCTTCAAGGTCGAGCTATGCTGCTGGCATGGTTCTTTGGAGTCTCTCGATCAAAAGCTTGAGGAAACTGTTGTATGTCTGTGAGCACTATGCTAATGATCATGGACCGAAATATAATGTTCTTAAATGGCATCAGTGGTATCTAGGTATGGAGCTAGTTCTGGGAACATACCTAGTCTATTTTTGAATGGTACCACTGTACAAGTCGCAACATTTTTTATGATACAACTTCAACGCTTATCGAACCCTCATGAAACTGCCAAGATGAGTTTGCCGTATATGATTACTTCTCACAATTTTATCCTTATAAGTGCCACTATTGAATGGTGTAATACAAAATAATAAAATTAATAAACCTCGGCAGGAATCGAATCCGTTAATTTTGGGAAAAAATCTCATCCTGTTTTTTTTTCCAATATTATCGGCTTCGATTCCTGGCGAGGTTTATTAATTCTTCAAAAATGTAGTGTTGAAATTTTAGTTTTCAATAAAATCGGCCTCAAGACTCCTTTCTGTATTTTTCGCAACTCCTCATAGTTTCGGATATAGCCATCCCCGCCAAGTTGGAAAATTCATTCTGTAGCTGGGAATTTTGCCTGAAATAGAACACATTTTTTTTAGAAAACTTTATAAACGTGGGTTGATGTGTCACATCCAACCTTAGAATGGTGCCACTCAAGTACACAAGAGTGAAAGTAAGAATACAGAACTTTCCCAAAAACTAATGTGCCGTGTTAACGGCCTCGAATTTTGAGGTCAACGCACAACGACAAACTCTGCATATGATTAGCGTTGCTTCATCCCGAGCTGTTCGGATTTCTTTCTATGAAACTCAATATTGCGGCGCAGACTTATAAGCATTGTATGGACATAATTCTCGCAAGGAGCTAGTAAATAGCAGTCGCCAAACTTAAGGCTGGTCGCTCGGCTTTCTCCCTATTTCGTATAATTATCGCGTTATTTCAGCATCACAATTCCAAATGCGAGACCTAGCTGCAAGCGCACCATCAAATCGGGAGATTTGAGATTACGAGCTTATATTTGGTAGACCCATGAACCGAAACGATGCCGATTCCGATTCTCGTACAGTGCTTATAAGTGCGCGTTGACCAGTACACTTACACAATTTTCTTTTATTGCTGCACATTATTCATTAGTTTCTTTTTTTTTCAATAGGTAAATTTTTTGATCGCACAAGTAGCTGCACTATGCCTGGCAAGACTGTTTCGAAAACCATTGAGATCTGCTTCGCCGGAATTTCGACATTCTGTGTGCCTTGTTATAGGTTTAACAATGGGGTATTTCTGTTTTGGAAGGTAATTATTTGTTTTCCGTTTCAGTTATATGTTTTGAATTTGCATGTTTTAATTTATTTATTTACATAGGTACATATTTACCGCCAATGCTACTATGGATGTGTGTTGGGCAAAGTTTCGAATTATTTAGACACCTGAATCTTTAATCGGACTATTTTAAGGGCTGAGAATATACATAATTATGATTTATTAAGTTTTGTTTAACGTCGCTGAAATATCAATGCACTCATTTTGCTATCTGGCTTTCACGTACCGCGCGCTCTACGGCACTGACGCGAGTTTGGCTTAACGCATTCTTTACGTTACCTATCTACTCTCTAAAGTTGATGAAGTTTAACTACGGTATAAGTTTGAGGCATTTGAGGACCGCCATAGATGAGTTCACTAACTGTTGACAGTCTTTTGAAATATCTCTTAACTGGTCATCGTTTAGCGAGACAGGAGAAGGTTGCATCGTCGGCAACGCGCAGGCTAAAGCACGGTAACTGCTTGCCATCAGACTGGCCGTATGTCAAATATATAGTAAAAGAAAAGAAACTGCGCTCACAACTTCGATCTCTTAATACTTGATTCTTCGGAAAACCTCTACCGTAATTTGGCCCTACTTTGCTCCTTACGGGAAATTATGCTCCTGTTCTGTAAAATGTTGTCGAATATTCTACTTACGTTGAAAATTTTGCAATATTTCAATAAATTATGAATGCATCTGAAACATTTCACCGAATTTCACATCCGAAGGCTTCAGAAACATCAATATTAGTAGAACTTATTGTAACGGGAGCAGATTGACATTAATTTGCTCCAACAGCTTTAACAATGGAGATTACATAGAAACTATTTCTAGGAGCAAAGATACCCGACAACATGGGTAATTTTGCTCATTATTATTTAATCAAAAATAAATTAATAATATACTTCATAATATCCAATTCCCTATAAATAAGTACCTGTCAAATAAGTCTTATTTCTTTAGAATAACAGATATTTTTTTTACAGTTGATTGTTTTAAAAAATTCTTAGTTTTTAACATTTGGAGCAAATATCGGAGCAAAGTAGGACCAAATTACGGTATATACATACATATAAGTTTTTTATCATTGTATGTCCCACTACTGGGTCTCCATTTTAACTTCCCTAACTTCTATTGCAGTTTCTGGCCAAGTTTGCTCTGCAAACATTAATACTTGATAATATCCTCACACAACCATCACCGGGGTTGATCTCGACTGCTATGATCATTATTGATCATCGAGCATTAAAAAACTAATACATCTTTGTTTTAATAGATTTTCAAAAATTCTTATCCACAGTGGGTGATCCCGGGCTGATATGATGATGATGATGATGAAGTCTTGAGTTTGATTGGATTAACACATTCGTATAGAAAATTAATGATTGAAAACAAAATTTTGTTGAATAATATTCTGCGATATCCCAATAGGTACATCCAGTGTAATCACAACGTCCTAGCACTAACATCTTATAGAGTACCTACTGAAGTATCTGGTAACGCGTGGACACATTTCCTTTAATTTGGGAACGTACAGAATACGAAAAGCCACTTATTCTTGAACAAAACCCAATATAATCAAATGTAGGCGAGTTAGAAGTAAAAAAAAGTTCACAGTGATCGAATTTACACGAGACCATTTTTCTTAAAATCCTGTGGAGATTGTAACACTTTTTGAGTAGGTAATTGTAGGTTGGTATTGCAAAATAGCAAGTGATAATTTAGATAAAATACAAGTGCAAAGTCAATACTTGTATATTTCTTTGTAATCCTGGACATTTTTATCTCCCAAGTTTAAAAAAACAAAAATTATCTTCCTTTTTTGACGCAATAACACATTAATATAATTTATTGCTGATTATTGAGTAGTACTAATGTTTTGTTATTTTTTGCAGTCAATCAATCCATTTATCGGTGCTACCTATGTTAACTTACACTTTGCTGAAGAGTGTCTCTCACCAAATTATGGGAAAGTAAGTAAAATCATCGAATTGAATACAGACAGCAGCCCTAGTATGTTTACTTTATTCTAACGCCAAATTGGATGTTTCAGTGTCATTTTGGCAGTTTCCATGATATATCTATCATGTCATCATTTACATCGACAGATTTATCATACAGCAGACTACTCATTAGACATAACGGGTAAGTTAATATTTGCGACGACTCCTTTTCTTGGGTGTAAAAATCGTCAAATGAAACCTCTGAGTGGAGAGGAAGGGACAGTCAGACTCTTACTGACTAAGAAACACTCTGATCCTTCTACCCTTTGCTTTCTAGGGCGTGACATCCTGCTTAGACAGTCTCGCGACCCCAGACAGTCTCGTGACTACATTGTTATGATAGGGCTACATTGATTCCTATCACACAATATATTTTTAATTTTGTTGCAAAAAATTTACGTTTCCCAGTAATTTTTAACAGTTTTACTGAGTAATGTACAGAACAGTTTTCAATCTTAATTTTTCTTCTTCTAGGTCCGTTAATGGTGATCACCCAAAGGGTAACATCATTAGCTTACACCCTGCAGGATAGTTTAGCTGTAAAAGAAATTGGATCTAATGGAGTGACCGAAACCGCTAGAGATCCTGAACTAGCGAAAATTGAGAAGATACCTTCTCCACTCGAATACTTCGCTTTTACTTTGGCCTTCCAAACGTTAATGTGTGGACCAGTAGTGTTTTATTCTGACTATATACAATTTATTGAAGGTGCTCGTGTTGATGTGGTGAGATTTATTTTCAACTATAATTATATTTAATGGGTTCAGCTTGAGAATGATCTGTCTTGTCGTAAAAAGGTCTAATTAGACCATCTTCCATAATACTGCAGATGTCATGGGCTTCGATGTGTTGGCCACATCGTAAAATGCATATGGACATTGTTAGCTAATTTAAGTTGTCCCTGTAGACACAGTATGTACGATTATCAATGATGATTGTAACAAAATGAGGTTGTTCCTATTTATTTTAATATAATGGCCATCAACTGGCTGCTCAATAATTAAGTTAAAGCAGCCAAGCCGCTTGGTGCAGGTGAAAGTGTATAAAGTTTGGAAAGTACCTCTGTTACCTTTTGTTTTATCCTGGTAAAATCATCAAACGAGTCCTCCGTCACAGGGCAGGGCGGGATGGACTGTCAGACTTGTACTGACTAAAATCCACGATGTCCTTCAATAGCCTTTTACTTTACGTTCCGGGGTCATGGTAATTCGTTAGTTCCGCGACCTCGGCAGGCTTTGGCCCCGTCATTGTGCTGACACTCTGAGGCGCGCGTGGAACACAATGCGCCGTCGACCCGGGCGTGATCTCTGGTCTGACAGTGAGTCGCCCATTACTCGCCGTCCGCATACCCGTACCTACGGTAGCCGGAGATAGTCTTGCGACGTCTGTCGCCGTGAGCGTCCACCTTCTTCGTTTTACTTCGGCACTTAGGGACACGATGACCAGCGACAAGATTATCCCAATTTTGTCTACGTTCCCTTGGGTTACTTTCTTACAACGCGGATGAAGCTAGCATAGATAGCTACTAGCTGTTGCAAGCGGATTTGCCCGCGTGTATCTCGTAATAAAAAATATCCTGTTTCATTTCAGGTTATAAACGTATCTGCGTATCAAGTTTCTACCAAATCTATTCAAATCTTTACAGTAATTCACACACACTTCCACACTCACAAACATTCGCATTTGTGATATTAGTCAGAAGTAAAATATAATTTTATTTCAGTGTGAGAAAGGTCCCAGTGTTGCTAAGGAGGAGCCATCACCGCGCAATGCTGTGATTTTTAAAGTAGCCGGATCTGTGGCCGCCGCTGTATTATATTTGAGTCTGGCTAAGAAATATCCAATGACTGCTCTAGAAGGTAATTGATCGTTAAAGTTCCGACTCCATTGTCAGATCTATAGAGCGAACATAGACTTAGCTCAGTCGCACTGTATCTAAAATTAAACCTTAATAGTATAAAGTAAATGTGTAATTCCTACAAGCAACTATGGTTGAGCTTATCATACAGATAAGAACATTAACCTTATATAATTAAGGTTTGTTTTCGGATGAAGCGTGAAGGCATCACGATTCTTTGGACCTGATGTTCTTAGTTCTAAAAAATATTCGCGCCAAAAGAGCCATGTCGTTCTGAAACTGCGGGAAGTTTACATAGTTGGGGTAGTCGCCGAGCGATTGACTACTACGCTGCGGATCGCGGATTTGATACCCGCACTGAACAAATATTTGTATCGTCTATAGGTAGTTGTACCGGGTCGGTTTGTGTGTTTAAAAACGTGTTTCTAAACGTAAATGTATGGCAGAAAAATGTTTTATTTTCACAGAATTAACAGATCCTGCGTCAGAAGTATCCCGCACATGGTCAGCGTTGTACTTGCTATGGTACGCCTACTTGGCAACCCTAGTGGTCAGGTGCAAGTACTACCATGCGTGGCTACTGTCCGAGGCGATCTGCAATAACTGTGGCATGGGATTCAATGGCTACAATAATGACGGCACCGCTAAATGGGACAAACTGTCTAACATCGATATATTTGGCTTTGAGGTAATTTTATTGTACTTTTAAAAGTATAATTTTAGTAGCACTCCGTCCGAATTTCGAACCTTTCCTCTATGAATTTCTACTCCCGCCCGGCGACCCTCTTTATGGCATACTTTTGAAAAATCTAAATAACACCCAAAAAAATTGAGAGACTCCTTGCACTTGTAGTAACGAAGTTTAAATCAAACTATCAACCCCAAAGGAATCTCGAAGAGTTAGGAGTTGAATTTTGTAAAATCCCAGCTTAGTGAGTACCCACGTCCTTGGTATGTACAATATGAAAAATAATTTGAAACTTATAGCACTTTTAGTCTCTGAGATTTACTAATGAGTGAGTGGATGATCATCCGCTTTTAATGTAGGTACTCATATTATAAGTTTTATTCTGTCTCCTAGTTGATATTTTGCTTTTATTACTCGTCCACTAATATTTTCCAATCAATTTGTTGCGAGATCCAAGACGGTGCAGGCGCGTCTTTAATAGACGCGCCTCCTATTCTGCCGTCATAACTAAGAATGCAGTAATCGCAAAATGGCGGTTTCGAGATAAACGCAAAAAACATATTTCATATCATCTGACGGCGAAAATCATTACATAAAAAACATACTTAGAGTGAATTTTTTTGTGAAAATATTTTTTTTTTTCATGTACATGAACCTCTTGGGATGCCATTTCTGGAAAAAAATGAAAATCTCAAAAATGTCGATTACTGCATTCTTTGTTATCAGGGCAGTATTGCATGTCACTTCAGAAAAAACTTTATCAAAAAAAATTAACGTCTTCAAAAACAACCACAAAACGTTTAAAATAACCTAAAAAATAACTTCTCTTTCGAAAGTCGGTGACTTTGTTTTTTATTTCATTGACTTTTTTGCCTTCGACTTTCGAAAGAAAAGTTATTTTAAACTTTAATTTGGTTGGTGTAGACAATGTTGATATTTTTTTAGGGTTTTGAAGATTTTTCAAAAACTGCTATTCCGTTTGCGCAAAAATTTTCATGGAACCATTTGGGAAGTATATTTCAAACAAAAAAAAGAATTTTTAAATCGGTTGGTATATACATATAAACATCCGAATTGATAACCTCCTCCGGAGTCGGTTAAAAACTAGCGAAGTGTGGGTGTAGTATCAGGTAGACTTCTGCCTATGACATAGTTGATTAATTGCGTGATGTTTTTTATATTCTGAAATGTATATTTTTCTTTTTAAGTTCGCACAAAACTTCCGGACGGCAATCTCCAGCTGGAACAAAAATACGAACGCGTGGCTTCGTCACGTGGCGTACCAGCGTGGCGGCGCGGCGTGGCGTACTGCCAGAGTGTACGCCCTGTCTGCTGTCTGGCACGGCTTCTATCCGGGATACTACATGACATTTTTTGCTGGCGGCATCTTCACTGTTGCAGCTAGAAAGGTAACTGACGTCACAAGTTATATCACCGTTAATTTTCAGCCTCATGTTCTAATCTTGAGATTATTTTACTTCTACACAACCATTGACAACGCGATTGGCGCAGTGGCTGAGCCTACGACTGCTGCGCAGCGTGTAACGGGTTCGATTCCTGCACGTAACAAATATTTGTATGACCTACAAGTTGTTGGTGTTTGTTTGTGATTTTTAACCGACTTCAAAAATAAAGTAGGTTCTAAGTTCGATTTATGTGGAATATTTAACTGTATGTTTGTATATATGTATCCCGCGATTATATCCTGTTTGGCTGAACAAATTTTGATGCAGTTTTCAGAAAAGTGTTTATTACATTCTGGAGAAGGTCTTAGTATGTAACGCTAATAGCTATCCTAGGACGTTGCCAGCACGGATCCGTTTTTTTTTTAGATTTGCAAATATGCGCATTATCGAAGATTTTTGTAAAAAAAAAAGAAAAGATTAGAAAAGTGTAATTTATATTTCAACAGTTTACATGAGCAGAAATGTAAGAGGAAGCTGGTTTTATATTGCGTTCTAGAGAGTGAGGTAAATGTATCGTAACAGCTAAGTAAAACAGGTATCCTAAAATTGCAGAGTGCAACTTTACTGTGTTATAGGTGTATGACATACGTCATCTATATATATAAAAGGAGAACTGACTGACTGACATATCAACGTACAGCCGAAACTACTAGGGCTAGGAATGTGAAATTTTGCACACGGCTTCGTATTATAATGTAGAGGAGCACTAAGAAGGGGTTTTTGGAAATTTAACCTTTAAGGGGGTGAAAAGGGGGTTTTAGGAAAGTACGTAACCCACGCGGACGAAGTCGCGGGAAAAGTGCTAGTACAACATATGACAACATACAACACACACACATATGTCACAGTTGTGTGTAACTTAAGTTAAAAAGGACCTATTTTTGTTAGATACGTGTCATACATGTGTCTAACAAAAATAGGTCCTTTTCTTATCTTCTTAAATGTGTTACAGATACGTTTCCTGGCTAGACCAGTGTTTCTAGACAGTGCACCCAAGAAGCTGTTCTACGATTCTCTATCGTTCATAACCACGAGGGTTGCGATGACGTACACTACGGTGCCATTTGTTCTTCTTCATCTCACACCTAGTCTGGCTTTCTATGGGTTCGTAGAATTTAAATAAATTGAAAAATAAATACATATCATACCCACAGTGTTGACAGGGTTGGTTCTTAACTCTGAGGGTTACCTTTCAAAATCGTGCCATAGTTCATAAAGTTTCACTTAAATAACAGGGCGTACCAATAACGGATTGAAAGACAAACATCGATCGATCTGATTCGTTCAAAAATAAACCCTACTCGACAAACTTCCAAAAACTAAACCTATTTAATTTATTTTTCAGAAAATTTTACTACTCCCTCCACTTCATAGCGTTGGGTGCTATGCTTTTACCTGAGAAATCTAAACAAGCTTCGGAAAATTATCAGCAAAACAGTAAACAGGAAACGACTGAAACATCGAATGGTAAACTAAAAATAACCTAAGTTGCCGTTGACGAGTTAGTTGACCATTATATTGTTGTTCTATCTAACGTATTCTTTGATCTTCGTCATCATATCACCAGAAACAGATGAATATTGTTATCTTTGGAAAAATCTGAATTGAACACCAGCTGCCATTACAAATTAAATTTACTTTAGGTTAAAAAAGTATTTTTTTTTGACTTTGTGTAAACAGCAGCTACCAACATGCAAGATATTTTTTTTTATCTTCCTTGACTTGTGATACAACACAAGATAATTAATTGAGTTATCCATAGCAGTTGAATCGCCTTGTGTGCCTTGGAACTTGAATCATTCCTTGTAAGACTAACGATATTTTGTGAAAATGGTACATTGTGAAAATTTATTTGACTTGCAATTTCACGTTGACTCGTTTCAGCTGAAAACTGGCTCTTGCCTTGTCGTGATTTCGTGATATGTCTCTTAAACTGATTTTATCGGCATGTATTTATTTATGCATTTATCTAACTTTACATTTTAAAACAATATCTGTTTATTTTGTTTTCCTTTATTTTGTTGGTTGTTCAAAGTTGTTTGTTTTTAAAGTAGTTCTTATTGGAGTTTTAAATAATTTATGATAAACACAGAATGTAACTGAAGTTTTGAAGGGACTTATGGGTGATTCCGGCGCACTGTAATTGTAAGACTAGCTCTCAGTTAACCTAATGTTACTAAACAAACGATGCATTAAGTTTCTTACATAATGTTTTAAAGCAGGATGTGCATTTCGCAAAACGTCAGTTAGAAAATAGTCATTTTCGCGCAAAACCAATTCCATAATATATTAAACGTAGGATTTCTTATCACCTGCAAACATAAACAGTGTAAGAAACATCTCAAATAATACCTATAAAGGAAGTCATAACTGTCCTTGCCCCCATAGGTTAGCCTAGCCTGGTTCAGCAACTGTAAATCTCAGCAGTTGCCCTTTACTAATCTAAACACAAAAACGCTCACTCTGCAGTCTTTTAGGCTTATTTTGTCTTTGTTTGGCGTCACTGTTTAAATGACAATATCTTAATTCTCATTGCAATTAGGTTGCTGTTAGGCTGCTGCCACCAACTAAACAAGACTGATGTGATCTTTATAGGGCTGCTATAGGGGAGGTTGCAGCTCCTGCTGTCAAAACTGTAAAAAAAACAACAGTAATCCAAACGGCGTTAGTTCGGCTTCATTGCTGATTCAAACTTTAGTTATGTTCTGTGAATAAAAAACCACCCGTCTAAATAACTATGTCAAACAGTATTACAGTGAAAGAGCTAATTTAAGCAACAGTTACAGAAACTGCAGTTTACTTTAGTCTCAAGGCTCAACAAAACATTTAGGCGGCTTTTATGCCTACTAATATAGGTTATATTTTTTAATAAGTTATATTTTTATAATTCACTGAAGAAATTAAAAGTTACACAGTATATAATCTCTTTTAAATTATGTTTCTCGGTATTTTAAAACATTCAGTAGTATTTAATATATTCCAGTAAAAAAAAAAACAGATTCCAAGCCTGACAAATCATGCACGCTAAGATCTGTCTTTTTTTCCTCGACTGAACATAATTAATTATTTTTCGAATACCTACTTACTGGAAAAAATATTAATAATATTCTCTATTTTTATATTAGGTAATAAATTTATTTAAATACTAACATATCTTTTAATAAGTGTTATTATAAATTCACTTTAATTTATTTTTTGTTAAAACACCTTGCCCCACACACTAGGGTACTACATATCTTCTGTGTCTTGGGTGCATTTCTAAACATTATGTATAGGTACCGCTTTACCTCAAAAAGATAAACAACTGTTGAACCCTCGTCTAAAAATTGTTTTTAATTTTTACCATTTTATTACATTTTCGGCACTATAGGTCTATTGTAAGGAACTAATTATTTACAGAACCACATTGTTTGTTCATGACTGTTTGATGCCAAAATAAAATAAATAAATAATTAAAAAAGTTTTACTGAAAAACGACCCTTTTATCAATGTGAAAATGTAGTTTTGACATTGACAGTTTTTATAGACGAGTGTTCAACAGATTTTAGTTTATCTTTCTTTTGGTAAGACGGATAAACTTTACTTTTACAGAAACTCACTAAATACAATAATGTAATTCTGTGTATATCAAACAATTTGATAGAAATAAAAGATCTATTTTTTAACCGATTTGTTTTAAGCTGCTGACCACATGTAATGTTTCCTATGTCAATGACAAATTGGGTGTTTTTCAAAAAAGTTGTCAATGACTGAAAGCAACACACGCCACAAACATTAGGGGTTTTACATGATGTAATATTGTGATGCGTAAGGGTGATTTAATAAAGATGCAGGTTGACGGTACAAGTAAAATAGACCCATGTTAACTTATACAATCACATATAATAGAAACAGTTTGAGACTTGGCAGATTTTCCGATTTCTTTATACAAAGTTTACCTGGCAGGACCGAACCGACTAGTGATGTAATGAATGTTTGATTTTTCACATTCGCGAATACGAATGCCGATGGGAAAATTCATTTCCAAGAATAGTAACATCACTAGTACCGACCCATCTGTAACAACAACCTGCTTTTCATAAAATCACCATAATGGAGAATGTGAGGACCATGCCAATGAATTCCTTTGTTTATTTTCATGACTGACGACCGTAAAACTTATTTTTGGTTAACATCCCATTCGCAATTCTAGTCTAAAAATAGACTACACCGCACAGAACGCCAAGGAAATCGGACGACTGACGGGAGGCTATTTCTCAACTCCTCCATGTGGCGTAATATTAAACAAAAACCGGCCAAGTGCGAATCGGACTCGCACACAAAGAGTTCCGTACCATCATCTGTAATAACGGCAAAAAAACACGTTTGTGGGAGCTCCCTTACATAGTTATTTTAGGGGCCGTTCAAGTATTACTTCAGCACTATGGGGGGGCGGGGGGGTCTTTAATTTGCTTATTTTAGATGACATGGGGTGAAGGGGAGTCTAGATGATGATTACGTCATCGGTAGTTATTTACCTTTTTACACGAATGGCAACCCTCACATTGTCTTTGGTAGAAAACAAAACGCATTTTCGGGGATTCCCGCAAATAATGCATACGTTTAGGCAAAAACAACATTAATTGAAAAATGTTTACGTAAGCATGGGGGGAGGGGGTAATAGCTTTGCTTACTTTTGCTGACAAGGGGGACGGGGGGGTAAATAATTGTAATAAATCTGCTTACGTAATACTTGAACGGCCCCTTATTCTGTTTTTGAGTATTTGTTGTCAAAGCGGCGTCAGAAATTCATCATCTGTGAAAATTTCAACTGTCTAATTATCACGATCCATGAGATACAGCTTGATGTCAGACGGACAGACAGATAGATAGACGTACGGACAGCGAAGTCTTAGTAATAGGGACCCGTTTTACCCTTTGGGCATGGAACTTTAAAAATGCTTGCAATTTTTAGTCGCTAATCTTTCCTCCTATTATGTGTGGGACTTGTTTTTGAAGAACACCCATTTACTTGTTTCAAGATAATTATTTTCCACGACAACTAAAATTGTTTTATTTTTTAATTAAAAATTAATTGTAATAACTTTGTGTAATTTAATCATTTTTATATTGTACCTACTAATTATAGAAAAATAAGTGAATTAAGAATTGATAGACGATAACTCAGTTGCACGAAATTACTGGTGAATGTTATGTCTATGTCCTTTGCATAGAAATGCATACCTATGTAGAGCGAATATAGAGAAGTCACATGTACATTTTGACAACACTGCTATTGCAGACGACCCGAAACCCTAGCTAGCTAGGTAATTGACTTATTATTGTTAAAATTTTGTTCAAAATGCAAGGTATTTTTTTTATGCTGTACAGGTTTTTTATTATTCTGTCAGTAATAGAAAACGTTTTCAAAAATATATATAATTTTTTATTAGAAAATCATCTCAATTATTCTCTTTGTGCCCTGGGTGCAGCGGAAGGGACTTGACTGACTAAAAACCTGTTCCTTCAGTTGCTCTTTGCGTTCGAGGGCCAGAGTGGTCTTTTAAGACAGATCCGCGGCTCCGGCATTAGTAAAGTCGAGTTCTTAAATGTGTGTACACTTTTGATCCTTATTTAGTCAGAATTTACGTCTCAGGCGCATTCGGGGAAACAAGTGCCACGTGTAACCAGCGCATGACCATAAAAACTTTGTAAAAAAAAAGCTATTAATTTTCGTGAATGTGTGACAACTACCGCACTATCCTATGTCTACCAATATCAAAAATCTTAGTGACGCATTTTTGTGCATGAGGACCAATGGGTAATAATACCTCAAACATGGAATGGTATTTATTTTTGTTACAAATTAATTTTATATTTAACGTATTTTATATGGTTAATAAAAATATATTTTACTTGATTGATTTTATTTCTTATGAATGCTATTTGTTCATGTACAGTCAGCTTCAGAGAAAAACCTGGTAGGTAATGATATCACTAGTAAAGGGGGTTAGTTTTTCTGAAGTTTACTGTACTATTAGGTACACCTCTGCCGCACCCTAAGGTGATAATAGGCGTGATATCTATAGGGGATAACTGTACAGGCGATGTTTCTACTTTATAAAATGTATATTAAGCTTTAAACTAATTGATAGGAGTCCCTATCAGTTTTACGGTGTAAAAGCAGAAAATTCATATTTTTCAGCTCAAACTGTGTTATCTATTCAATATATAATAAAATATTTTAAACTTAAAAAAAAATCTGTACACTTACTAGTATACTATATGTTCAGTATTTAAGACCTTTCTCAGATTGTTAATTGCTCCCAGTAAACTAAAAAAAATATTAAAAACATGGTGTTTTGTGCTTCCGTAAAAAAATATTGTAATTTATTTTGAGTATAATTATCAACATTGGAGTATGTATGCTTACTAAATCAATAGATGATTGATAGATCGCTGTGCATTAAAAGAAAAACAGACATTACTAGGTTATTGAGTTATTCTGCTTTTACAACGCAAAATTGATATGACCCAAATTAAAAAGTCTGTTGTAGGTAAAGAAGAAAAATATAAATGAATCGTTCTGGGACACCCAGCGTCGTATTTTTTGACTTCTACTATACAGGAACTATCCACAAATTAATAACCCTTTAGAAGACTGGGTTTAAGACTTTTCTGGGCATTAAAATATAGATAAATAAATGTCGTAAATTTTTTTGGTCGAACGCGCTACTAATCTCTAGAACTACTGGTTCGAATTGAGAAAATCTTTTTTTGTTGGACAGTCCATTTATCGGGGAAGGCTTTATGGTATAGGCTATGTACCATTACGCTACGACCAATAGAAGCCTAGCAACGGGCTTGAAACCCCGGTGAACAGTATTAGGTATATAGGAGGCTCTAGAGTGGAGCCCTAATTCTGTTTAACAGGGCTTAAAGGAACCTAACCTGTCCTCGGGGTGCCTATGTTCTGCTGCGTGGTGACATATGGAGTATACATGGAAAGATTTTTTTTAAACTTAGGTAGTTGTACCTACCTAAGTTTAAAAAAAATCTTTCCATTGCCGACATATTGAACTTTGAAGATCGATATGACTGCATTTTAAATCATTCAATGTTTTTAATCACTCGACATTTAAATTTTACCCATTTAACGTTTGGTATAACTTTTCGATATTTTAATTCCCCCAGTAACGCCCAGAATGCAGTTGTATATGTTGCAGGCGTAACTCTAAACCAGTCAAAAGTACCATTGACTAGCAAAATCAGTCAAAAGTACTTTAGACTGATTTTGCTAGTCAATGGTTATTTTCTTGACAGGTTGGTTAAAAGTGGTTTTGATAGAAAATTATTGGTTATTAGTACTATAAACTGCAAATTTGCGGTTAAAAGTACTTTTGACTGACGCTTTTCGTAAAAAGTAGTTTTAACTACAATAAAGCATCAGTCAAAAGCAATATTAACTCGTTACATGTGAATAAAAAGATACTTATTAAATGTGAAATGAGAGTTTTATCGAATATCTATTAAGTAATTTATGGACTGCACTTTTAAGAGCGAGCGAAGCGTGCTCGAGACTTTCCCTAGCCCCTAGAAGACATACTCATGTGGCTGTTATCTACACTAATATTATAAAGAGGAAAGATTTGTGTTTTTGTGTGTATGTTTGTAATGGAGTGGAGTGACATAGGCAATAAGGGGGGGGGGGGGGGGGTAGAGCGGGCGAAGCCGCTGGTAAAATAAAACTCAAGTTTTAAATCTAAATGTAGATTATTAGTTAATATTATCATTTACACATTTTTGTTACTAAAATACATGAAGTAAGGACACAATAATTATGATTTCATACTACATTTACACATTATTTTTTATTCTTTTTAATAGTCATAAATGCTTGTCTTAGGCAACAGAGTGCTCCAGGTACATCATTAGTTTGTTGTAGTGTTTTCTGCACCTCTTTGAATAAATTGAGCTTAGGTGTGACACAAGACACTGAAAAAAAAGGTTACACTAAAATTAAATAGAAACTATTAGATTTTGATAAGTCAAGGAATTAACTTGCTTTTTTTTTTTGCGTGGTAAAATCATCAAATGAGTCCTCCCACCCAGGGCAGGGCGGGAGGGACTGTCAGACTTGTACTGACTAAAATCTACGGTGTCCTTCACAAGCCCTTTACGTACCGGGGTCACGGTAATGGGTAAGTCCCGCGACCCCGGCAGGCTTTGGCCCTTTACAGGCCCCGTCAATATGCTGACACTCTTTGAGGCGCGCGTGGAACACAACGCGCCGTCGACCCGGGCATGGTCCATGGTCGGACAGCAAGTCGCCCATTACTCGCTGCCCGCATGCCCGCGCCTACGGTGGCCGGAGATCGTCCTGTGACGTCCGACGCCGTGGGCGTCTACCACTGCGGCTGGGATGGAGGGAGGACGCTGTCCTCTCCCTCAGGCGGCCCGCCTCCTCCTTCACGAGCATGTTTGCTTCGCAGAAGGAGGCGACCGCCTCCCACTCCGTCTCGCCCCGCAGCATGGCCTCGACCAATGCCGGGCGCGTGAGGTCTCCGCCTATCGCCGTCGTGAGGACACGGCGGTGCTCTGCCCAAGCGGGGCAGTCCTGCACCGTATGCTCCTACGTGTCCTCCGGACGATCCTCGCAGTGGTGACACCCAGGCGTTTCTTCCCTCCCCATCAGACACAGGAACCTCCCGAAACTTCCGTGTCCGGTGAGGACCTGCGTCATGCGGAAGGTAAGGACGCCGTGACGCCTATCCAGCCACTCCTCAAAGAGGGGTCTTACCGCCGCGATTGCGGCGTGCCCGAAGGAATTAACTTGCTTGCCAAAACTTTCAAAAGGTTAATAAATAGGTATCGATATGTGTATCATCGGGCCGCACTTCCGGCAACTGGCCCCCAAACTGATGAGCGCGGGGGCTCTGCCGCGGCTGTTGCCTCATTTGGGGGGGCTAGACTCATCTTGCCGGAGGCTCTTGGGGATCGTGCGGTTCATGGCTCTTTATGGAGTACCCGTGTGAACAGACACCCTGTCTCTTGGCGCAGCACACACTTGAGGAATGCTCAGCGTGGGCATCACAGCGCCGTTATCTTAACGCGGCGATCGGCGGGAGCGATCTCTCACTTCCGACTTTAGTGACGGCCATGGTCGGATGCCAGAGTGCGTGGGAGGGTGGCGTCGCTTTCTAAACGGCTGCATTAGGGAGCCTACCTGGCTTAGTAGTCGGGTCTGCCAGGGACAGGTGATTGGGCAAGTGAAATGGTCTGTCAAGGAGTGGTTATTGGGTAAGTGAACCCCCACCCCTGGCTTAAGGCATTAGCGGGCACCATGCCGTTTTAGTCAGTAGAGTTTGACATGCCCTTCAGTTTTCCCTAAGTAGAGAAAGGGCATGAGGGTTTCCATAAGTAAAAAAACAAAATTGTTATGTTTTTCACACTCACATTGATAGCATCCTGTTTTTGTGTCTTTTATAAGTCGGACAGAATAATTCTCAGACTCCTTTTTGGCTTCTGTAAAAAACTGCACGAAGATAGTTTGTGTTCCCTCGCTTTTTGATTCAATAGTGTAGTACATTTTCAAAAACTTCTTATAATATTTCTTTGCCATTAAAAAAGCTTCATGTGTTTCTTTTATTTCTTGAGACAGCAGTTTTTGGTCTGTAATAAATAATGTTGTGATCATATTTGCGATCATACAATGGGTCTCAGACAGCAGTAAATGGCAACATGGCAGGTCCTGGTCAAGGGGTATGGTGCAACATACTTAATAAATTAATGATTGGCCAAAGACAGAACTAAGTAGAGATAAGTGGAAACAAAAAATGGGAGGGCTTTTGTCAGCTGCTTTTCACCTGCATCCAGTGTAACAAGAATGCATTATGCATTCCCAACATTAACCTTTTAAGCGCTTGGCTAAATATCAGTTGCCGTGCCCCTAGCGCCCGGCTACGAATTGTGCTTTCCTCTTCTCCTCTCTTTCTGCTCTTTTTAAGCTCCGATTTGTAAAATATCATGGTGTACAATAAAAAGTATTCTATCTGTCTATCTACTATCTACATAAAAACGAAGAAAACAAAAAAATCGTGAATATTCTCTGTCGGATAAATACGACACGGGCGATAGGGGCACGGAAATGTTTGTCGTATATATACGACTCTGGCGGTTAAAGGGTTAATGGTAGGAATACAATCTATTGTGTGGGATATTCTTTATGTTACATAAATTAAGTTGGAGTTAAATAAAGATAATCATTGGACTCCTCTCTTCAATGGAATATTCCATGTTCCATTCCTAATCTAAATATTTTCAGGTTGTTTATTATTATACACCCCTATAGTAAACAAACACAAGGCACCACAAATCAGACAGCATACAGAAATCTAAAAAAAGTAATCATTCTTCTTCAAACATATGTAGGTAGTTGAAATAACAATTATCATAAACAACATTAACATATCCCTACATTGATAGATACTATTTTAATATCACCAAAGTTATTAATGATAAGTACTATTACCTTTTTTGTAGTTCTCATACTGAACCTTTTGTTGAGTCAGCTCTTTAAGTTTCGTATCAATGTCAAGTCGCAGCTGCTTATTATTTTCTATTAAAGTTTTCAATTCATCATCATGATTGAGAGGTACATTGTTGCTGTAATTATATTTGTTAACCCGGAAACCGTTTTCTAAAACATTGAAGACATGTTCATGTAATGATACCACTTTAGCTTCGAACTCGGCGAAACTGTTTCCTTCAATTTGGTTCAAATCTATTTGGATATCCCAAATTTCTTCAATAATACTCATTTTGGACAAAATTCATTTACAACTTGAACTTGAAATTATTTGAATTCAAACTAACAAAGTAACTGACAAATGACAAATTGACAACACGTTTTTTTTTTTTTTTTTTTTTTTTTTTTTTTTTTTTTTTTTTTGGCAAGTCGCTATTTGCGCAATGCCACATACAAAAACGAGGAAACTTGGTAGAAAAATATAAAAATTTAGGATTCGGAATTTGGACGGATATTGGACAGGATTGTTACAATAGACATAACCTAGAAACTATTATATGCGTATGTTATTGAGAGAGATGAATGATGATAAATACATGTAAATAATGGGATCATTAGAAGCTAGTAAAACAGAGATGCAGGTAGGAAAATCAATATTATAAGAAAGTAAGCTAGTTATAAAGGAATCGTGACTAAGAAGAGGACAGGAAAAAAATATGTGATTTAAATCGCCAACATCACCACATTCACAAAGGTCACTGGCAACGATCTGCAATCGGGCAAGGTGGGCTCTGGAGCAATTATGCCCCAACCTCATTCGAATAAGGCAGCTGGTAGCAACCTTACCAAGGTTCAATTTAAAAAACCATGGCTTTTTGGGAATATATGTTTGTATTTGAGAATAATATTTTCCTTTGATAGTGCTGCTATCCGCCCACAACTTGCTCCAGGCATCCCAAAGAAAGTTCATTGGCAGATTCGCTAAGTCGTGACAAAAGTTAATATAGGGGTACAAATCACCACAGTCTACAGCGTCATTAGCCAGATGATCGGCTCTTACATTTCCTGTGATCCTACTATGACCAGGTATCCAGGCGAGAGAAATTTGAAGACCTAATTTAAAGCATTTATATAAAAGACCTCTAATAAAAAGAACTATGGGAAATATTGGTTTAGATTTAAAAGGATTTCTTTCAATAGCCTGTAATGCACTTAGAGCGTCTGTAAATATTATTGTTTTTTCCAATTTCATGATGTATATATACTCTATGGCTTTGAACAATCCAAAACATTCACCAGTAAATACTGATGATTCAGGAGGAAGCTTGATTTTTTGTACTATATTATATTGTGAGTGAAAAACCCCAACTCCAACATTACCTAAAGAAGAGTGCTTAGACGCGTCTGTATAAATATGATGCCAATTCTCCCATCGCAAGCCTTTGGAAAAGTTAAATGATTCTTTTACAAAATTATCATTTTTATTAATTCCTAAGTTCAGGATAACATCCGGAGTAAACACCAATGATTCATAAGAATGATTGAAGAGAGGAAATGTTAGCGACTGGTAAATTGGGGCTTGCAAAGCTATAAACTTTTTATAGCTTACAACAAGACAAGGAAGAGATTTATTAGACCAATAACGAGAAGAATTGGTTTGGTCTAGAAGAGACTCTAGTTTTACACGTAAAGGATGATTAGAAAATTGAAATGAACGGAATAGAAATTTGTCAGAAAGATACTGACGTCGAAGTGAAAGAGGAGGATCTACAGTTTCAACCTGTAAAGCATTTATTGGACTTGATTTCATAGCTCCGGCCACTATTCGCAGTGCTTTAGACTGAATTCTATCCAATTTTTTAAAAACGGCTGAGTTTCCAGGTTCCAATAAAAATGTGCCATAGTCAAGCACACTTCTAACTATTGCGTTATATATTAATTTTAATGAATAGGGGTGAGCACCCCACCAGACCCCCGATAAACATTTTAATATGTTCAGTCTTTGTTCACATCTTGCCGTTATATACTCACAGTGTGGAATTCCAGTTAGTTTACTATCCAAAAACACTCCTAAAAATTTTACCGAAGATTTTACAGGAATTAAATTATCATCATAGTATACAGAAACAGGAGGTGAAAGGCGCGTCCTAGTAAAAAGTACAACTGTACTTTTAGAAGTAGATAGCTCAAGACCATTACTATCCATCCATTTTTTTAAAAGGCTAAGACCTGATGTCATTCTATTGCAAGCCGTTTGAACAGAGCTGTGAGGGCAATATAAAAGAAGATCATCAGCGTACTGAAGCACTTTTACTTCATTGTTTAAAGAGCTCTCAAGATCGTAAGTGTAAATGTCATATAATATAGGGCTAAGAACTGATCCTTGAGGAAGACCTTTCCACACGAGTCTAGATTCACACCTAGAGTCCTGAAGTGTAAGATTAATATACCTCTCAGATAATATATTTAGAATGAAGTTTGTGAGTAAAATGGGGACATTTAATTGTTCCAGTTTATATTTTAATGTTGATATTACAACATTATCATAAGCAGAGGTTATGTCAAGAAAAGCAGAAATTATGGATTGATTCGAAGAAAATGCTAATCTTATATCAGTGACAAAGATGCTTAAACTATCTATGGTACTTTTACCTCGTCTAAAACCAAATTGACTCTCACTGAGTAATCTCCTGTTTTCTAAATACCATTCTAACCTATTTTTAACTAAATGTTCTGTGATTTTTAACAAAACCGATGATAGAGCAATTGGACGGTAAGAAGTGCTATTAGATGGACATTTGTTGGGTTTGAGTATTGGTATAATATCTTGAGCTTTCCAAGAAAGCGGAATATTTCCAGATATCATAATGTTATTAACTAGTTTTAAAAAATACAAAAGAGATGTGTCACTCATGTTTGCCAGAAATGAATAAGGAATACCATCTGCGCCGGGAGCGGAGTCTTTACTGTAACGTACAACACCTTTAAGCTCTTCTAAACTAAATGGAGTATTAAAATCACTAAGAGAATCTACTGTCGAAAGGGGTACAGAATATGAAGTAATATTTTCCGGGACATATGAGGGAGCTAATTTATCTAAAAAACTATTTACTAACTGAGGTGGCAGGAATGCGCTAGATGAATCTGAAAACGCTGATCTGAACCTTCTTATATTACGCCAAACCACAGACGGTTGAACATTAGGGGAAATAGAGAGGCAGAATGATCTCCAGCTATCAAATTTCTTTTTTTTAAATAATTTTTTTGTTTCTGAAATTGAGACGCTCAGAATATTAAAATTTTCTTCGGTAGAATTTATAAAATAGTTTAGTTCACACTGTTTCCTTTTTTTTATTGCATCTGTGCAATCTTTGTCCCACCATGGCGGAGATGGAATTTTATTTCGTATCTTTTTAAAGGGAAAAAGTTTATCTGCAGTTTTTACCATGGCTTCAGATAAGGCATCGGCACAGAACTGTTCATTACCTAATTTAATTTCAGGAAGAGCAGAAATTATGTTATCTAAGTGCTCCTTAAAATTATGCCAATCAACATCCCCCAGTTTGTACTTAAGCCGTGGAGCGCTCTTAGAATAAGGTTTTTGACTGTAGGGAAATGATAAAATTATAGGAAAGTGGTCACTCCCGTAAGAGGAAAGCATAACTTCCCAGGTCAAACGCGAAGCTAATTTGTCAGTGCATATTGACAAATCAGGTGCACTAGCACCTTCATGTGGAGAAGTGCGTCGAGTTGGGGACCCAGTATTTAACAAACAAAGATTGAGATTATCTAAAATATCAAGTAAGGTGCTACCATAGCTATTTGTTGACGAACTTCCCCAGACTTCATGTTGGGAATTAAAATCACCTAAAACTATAAATGGTTTAGGAAGAATTGAAAAAATATTTACAATTTCATTAAAAATTGCAACTGATGGACGAGGAATATATACAGAAACAAAACAAATATTATCTACAACTGCTGCAATAACAGAAAAATCATTATTATGAGGTGGGATTGTGAAAAATGAAAATGAGTGATGATGTTTGATGAGTAGAGCAACACCGCCATACCCATCAGAGCGGTCTTCTCTGAGACATGCATAACCAGGGATCTTTAACAAAGACCCTGGTTTAAGCCATGTCTCTTGAAGAGCAAAAACAAAAGGTTTATATTTATTTACAATATGTATAATTTCCGATTTTTTATTGATTGCACTTCGACAATTCCATTGCAAGACTTTGTTGTCCATGATTATTATTATTTGATTCAGTGACTGCATTCAAGACAGTGGCAGCGATGGACGGTGAAAGGTGATGTGATTGAGTTAATGATTTAATTAAGGCGATGATTAATTCACTTACAGTTAAAGCAGACAGGTCATCTTTAGGAATGAGGGCACAGCCATCCTTTGGTTGTGGTACATTTCTAGCAATATCATGATGAAATTGCTGATCATAGCCTTTAGAAAACTGGGGTGGGGAGCGAGGTTTAGTGAAAACTGTTTTTTTATATGATATTTTATTTTGTTTAGATGGAGAGTAATCAGGAGGAACAGAAGCATTAATATGGCTTGAAGTTGTAGGAGAGGAAAGCAAGGCATCAGCATATGATATTTTAGAAATTGTGGGATGTAGCTTTGAAGCTTCAGCATATGAAATACATGATTTGGCCATTGATTCCTTAATATTTTTTTGCCGTTCATGTTCTAAACATTTCTTACTCGTAGCCTCATGAAAACCTTTACAAAGGCAACAAGATAAATTGTCATCAGAGATAGTGCACCCATCCCCAGAATGACCTTCACCACACTTAAAACAGCGTGGTTTAGACCTGCACTGGTTTTTGACATGTCCATATCTGCAGCAGTTGTAGCATTGAATTGTTGGATAAATATACAAGTCGACAGAAAGTGCTGTGTAACACATGTAAACACGCTTCGGAAGGATCTGGCCATCAAAAGTTAAAATAACCGTTTCTGTGTTTTTTAATAAAGGTTTTTCTTCAAAAATTGTTTTTCTCTTTATTCTTCTTAACTTTAATATTTTGCCACAACCAATTGGCACAGAGATATTTTCGATGATTTCATCATCTGTCCACTCTATGGGTACGCCTCTGACGACACCCATGCGAGTGACAGAAAATGTCGGAACAAAAGCCTTATAACATTCCTTTTCCAACAACTTACTGGATATAAATAAATTCGCATCGTTGAAATTGGAAAAAGCAAGAACCAGCCTGTTACGTCCTATTTTCTTTAAACTTCCATTGACTATATTATTAAAAGAATTCCTTTTTAAAAATCGTCCAAAAGAGATTGGGTTTAAAAATGTGTTCTCATTAGAGGTTGTTTGCTCCCGCTGAACATGAACCAAAAATGGAGCCGCATCGGAGGAATTGAATAAAAGCCGAGCAACTGAAGCTGGACGCTGAGACAACCCACTCAGATCAACAGAGCCAGAAGCAAGGGTAGGATCAGATGCCCTATTACTATTTGTGTCCGTTATAGTAATCATTTTTTCCACCTCGCCACAATCGCAATCATTGTGACGTTTCCCGCCATTTTTACGTCTTTTTTTGTTGCAATGTTTGCAGATTGTCGGCCGAGCAGAAACCCTTTTACGTTTTGAATTATTGTTGTTAGATGATAGTGATATCGAGCAATCAGTGTCAACACTGGTTTCATTGTTTGAAATAGTCACATAGTGACCTATTTCTAATGGAGTTGTTCCTCCGGGGTCATCCGGAGGCTCCATTCTTAAAACTAATATAAAATATTTAAAAAACTTACCAAATATTGAAAAAACACTAAAACTACTACTATAAGACTAAATAAAAAGATGAAATATATACAAAAACTTAATCTAATCCAATATCTAACAAAAAATTTAAACAGAGCCAAAAAATCACGTCCGCCAAGTTCAGGTTTCCCGCGCTTTTTTTTTCTACAACACGTTTGACATTGACAAAAAAAGTGTGGCCTTTGCCTTCCTAAGCCGCGTACACTCCGAGCTCTCAGTTTATAGTATATAGTCTATGCTCCGAGCCAACGAACGCCGTCGCTGACTGTTTACATCGAGTTCGTGGTTCAACTTCTTTGATGCACGCTTCGGATCGCCGGTAGATGCCAACGAACGATTGTTGACGGTCTGTTATCTGTAAGTAAGTCGTTCGTACAGGACTAACAAAGGCCAGCAAGACCCATTCGTTCGCCCGATGTGTATGTGGCATTTTAGCCTGATGTTGACAAAAGGTCAGCATACACGGAACTAGAAAATGAGTGCCTTAAAATGGAATATTTTTTTTTTCCGGGCGTTAAAAAATTGCGAAAATTGATGCATTCCCATGTATCTGTTCACACGTCAGCGCTTTAAAGCGTGGCGCTTTTTTCGAACTGTATTTGATCATATTTGCTGGGCGGTGACATTTTAGTTCAATTTACCTTTTTGTTCCCACCACATAGTACTTTTATATATAGGTTCCAACTCGGCTTTATTAACGCCCAAAAAAATAGCGCTCGTGTGAATGGGCACTTAAAAAGCGCTGAGTTGGAACAAAAAGGTGAATTGAATTTATATGTCAGCGCCCAGCATTTAAAAAGAAGTAAATCACCTTTGTTTTGGTTGCATTTTCAAATGCTTAGAAAAGAAATACAATGTTAAAAAGCAAACAACGAATAGTTTTCTAGAGAATTACAAAAATTATATTATCAATCGACTAAACAAATAACTTCTCGTTAGACGAATTGAAAACATTGCAATCTCTCTATTTTGTGCTTTGTGGCCTGTGGCTGGGTTGAATTGAAAACTTGTTATGTCAAATTGTCAATGAAGATCGTGAATAGAAAATGTATTTGTTAGAAACGAGAAATTTCATATTATTAGAACTATTCTAAAGTTGTAATTAAAAGTTAATGAATACGCTATCATGCAAAACTCTTTGTTGACGAATTATATATATCATGTTCGTTTGCAGTTAATATAAAAGGATATGAATTTCTGGTAAGTAAATCAATTGGCAGATTTTATCAGTATGTCATGTGTTTATTATATTTTGTTTCAATAATTTGTTTATCTCAGGTTTTCGGCGACAAATCTTAAGAAATCACATCAACGGACTGCTTTTTATCATTATGTTTTATTGCATTTATGATGAAAAACTTGTAAAGTCTGTTTCTGTGCTTACTCAAAGTTTTATGACTTTCAAGATATTCGAGCAGAATTTGTCCAATGGGCCATTGTCTAAGTTGTTTCAAAAACCAAGCTAATGCAGATATTACCACTTCCCCCAACAGAAAGAAAGATGGTGAGTAACTTGAGTTTATGAAATTGTGTATTTTTGGTAGTGTAAATCCTTTGTAGCTGTTACATACATAGATGTTACAATTTAGTATTTCACTTTTCAGAGATGACAGAAATAGCAGTCACAGTTTCTGCATATCCACAACAGGAACCACTCCTTCATGACAATCAAAATAGTATTAACAACTACAGAAATACAAGTACTTCGCAATTACCAAGCACGCTGTCTGGAGATCAGAGCCCAGTAGAGTTACTTAATAGTCAGAAAACCACTTCAGTTTCAGAGAGATTGCCTAAACCATTTTATCAAAAGTTGCCAACCATACCACGGACTATGTCGTCTTTAGGTACTAATGACTCGCGCATATCTGAATCTAAAATTAATCAGCTTTTTGACCAATACAAAGACTCATTAGAAGATGCTATATTGGCAGAAGGAATAGAAAATCTTTGTAATGATCTGCAGTTGAATCCTGATGACTTTAAAGTTTTGGTGTTGGCATGGAAATTGAATGCTAGTCAAATGTGTAGGTTTACAAAATCTGAATTTATACAGGGCTTGAAGAGTATGAAAACAGAATCAATTAAAGGTATACAACACAAACTAAATGAGATAACAAGTGAACTCAAGAGAGATACTGAAAACTTTAAGGATTTGTATAGATTTACCTTTAAATTTGGTTTAGATGTGACCACTGGCCAGAGAATACTACCTACAGACATTGCTATCCTGTTGTGGCGTCTAGTCTTCACTAACAATGAGCCTCCTATTTTAGACAGATGGTTGTTGTATTTAGAAAAGAATCCACACATCAGAGGCATTCCAAAAGACACTTGGTATATGTTTTTAAATTTCTGTGAATTCATTGGGGATGATCTCAGCAGTTATGATGACACAGAGGCTTGGCCTAGTCTCTTTGATGATTTTGTGGAGTATGAAAATGATCAAATGAATCAAAATGTCAAAAGGAATGATATCAAAACACAAGATTAAAGTCCATTGCCAAATTTTAGCTTCTGTAGGTACTTAATTAAGATATTGAGACTGATAATCTGATAATGAATGTTCAATGATGTTAGTCTTGTATCTCTGGTGAAGTTAAGTGTTAATAAGGTAAATGAATGTATTATTGGTACTACGTACTGAACAAAATTGCGTAGGTACATATTGTGAGATTTAAAAATGTACATAAAGTACTTTTATATTTTATAAATGTTTATCTTAGGTTTATTTTTTAAAATTAATTAACATTCCAGTGATGGAATTAGACAAAAAATGTGTAAATATTGTTCTTAGTTGCATCAAACATATCTTTATTTCTTTCATGCTGTATATTTTCTTTTACCTAATTCTTCATCGCTACTTTGAGTCTAAATCTTGCACAAACAAAATATTGCCTGAAAATAATAGAATAACTATAAATAAGAAGTTTTATTTAATTGATCATTACAGAACATGGAAGTGCAATGAATTAATAAGAGAAATAGGCTAAAACATCAAGTCTGCCTCTATCCTATTTTCTCGATTTTTTTCTCTTTTTCCTACTACGAAAATCTGACAGACCCGATGTAAAAAAAAGTGTCATAGATTCAGCCTGTAAGAGCCACGCTGGCTGACTGATTCGGCAACGAACGAAAGTGATGACACTACTTTTAAAAGGCAAAAGATGAGAGCACGATAGTGAATGTGCGCTCAGAATAAAACTGCGTATGTGCCGAAACATATTGACGTTATAAATTAATAATAATAAATAATAATAATAAATATTTCACAACTATCACACAACGCCATCTAGTCCCAAGCTAAGCAGAGCTTGTGTTATGGGTACTAGACAACTGATAAACATACTTATATATTTCTTTATACATACATATTATAGATAAATTACACCCAGACACAGAACAAATGATCGTGCTCATCACACAAACATTTGTTCTGGGTGGGAATCGAACCCACAACCTCCGGCATAGCAGTCAGGGTCACTAACCACTAGACGAGCTAGACCAACAGGCCTGTCAAAATTAAAATTGTTATTAAAAGAAAAACGGTCTTTAGACAATTTAGATACTAGTATTCTCTACAATTTAAAGCAACATCTTTTCCACAACTCGATAGTGGTTTTGCCATAAAGTCCAAAAAAGAAAAAATATAGACTGAACTTTGTATTTTTTTTTTGTATCGAGAAAAAAACAGGAAAATGATTATTTTTCAAAAAAAAAAATGTCGAAACGCGACCAAAAAAGGAGGCGCTTGATAGATTCCGCACACAGGCGCTGCCAGGACTCGGCGCGGCCCTGACTGTCAGACTCGTTCTGACTAAAATCTATGGTGCCGTTCAATAGCCCTTTACGTTCCGGGTTCACGGTTATCGTGAGTCCCGCGACCCAGGCAGGCTTTGGCCCTCTACCTCTACAGGGGGGGCCCCGTCACGGGTCAAAATACAAGTCGAAACCAAGGGTCAGTTCACACCGAGAGGCGAAGTGATGCAACAATATTAGAAATGTAAACCTTTCCGTGTCGTAAATAAACATCGATTTTGAGTCGCTTTTAAAAGGTCATCGGTGGAATGTGTATCTTTTCGTGTAGTAAATAATGTTAGATTTTGATTCGCTGTATTGTAATCAGCGCGCAGCGTCAGATTTCTCGTGAATTGTCCCTAAGAGTCAATTTATTCTAGCGCAGAGTTGGACCGTCACATATGCTCGAAACTAATCGGCGTTGGTGTCAATCAGGCGCGCGAATTCTATCGAATAAGTCTTTTTAGCAGATACCTATATTCAGTTTTGTTCAGATTGATCTCCGTCTCTGCGTTGCGCTAGTAATTGATCCTAGGCATTATGGTAAGTTTGGATCAAAGACCATTCGTCCGGGCCTACGTCTTACAATTTGAGTCCCATCTTCTCGTGTCCGTTACCCCAGCCAGATGTCGAAAATGGTCATTTGAATCGTATAGATAATTAGTTGTGCGGCTTCTGTAATTGTTGCGCACATTTTTAAATTTGTTGCGCTTATAGTTTTTTAATTATTTCACAAAAACATTTCCTGCTGGCGTAACGTTACTCCAGCCAGACCTTTTTCTTTCTAATGGGAATATTTAAAAATGTGCGCAACAAGTGACTTTAATCGTATTATCTCATTAATTATCCATTGTACTGAGCTGAAATTTTACTGATATACAACTGAACTAAACAACTAATAATTGACATAACATTCAGTTAATCTATATCCAATCCAGTGGCCAAATAACACCGCGCGCATCAAGACCGTGCTCGTGAAGAACTGAATATCATCATTACTTGTTAAATACTTACAGGATACTAATGAAACTTCACATACATTTGAAGGCAGTTACAAGCTTCAAAATAATGTTTAAAGTAAGTCTTTAGACCTCTTATTGAGAGTGCTGGGACCAATTGAAGTGTTTTTCTATTTAATTAAATAACCTTTAAGCTATGTATTATTTTGGTTTTTTTATTGCACAACTAATTTAAACTTATTCCTAAGAAGTCTTGTGCAAAATATGATAAGAATCCGCTTAACCGTTTCAAAGATCTAGCAAAACCAAAAACGTTACCCCAGCAAAATCTCGAATAACTTTGCAACCGAAGAAAGAACGAATACAAAACAAGGCACAACATTTCAGTATTTATTTAAATATTCCCATTAGAAAGAAAAAGGTCTGGCTGGAGTAACGTTACGCCAGCAGGAAATGTTTTTGTGAAATAATTAAAAAACTATAACCGCAACAAATTTAAAAATGTGCGCAACAATTACAGAAGCCGCACAACTAATCTTATCTATCTATATATATAAAAGGAGAAATGACTGACTGACATATCAACGTACAGCCGAAACTACTAGGGCTAGGAATGTGAAATTTTGCACACGGCTTCCTATTATAATGTAGGGGAGCACTAAGGAGGGGTTTTTGGAAATTTAACCTTTAAGGGGGTGAAAAGGGGGAATTAAGAAAGTACGTAACCCACGCGGACGAAGTCGCGGGAAAAGTGCTAGTTATCTATACAATTCAAATGACCATTTTCGACAACATCTGGCTGGGGTAACGGACACTAACTGACCAGCAGTTGTCCACTGAACTTGGATGGTTAGATACCTGTTATGAGGCGAAGTTGAGGAGTGTAAATAGTTTAAAAACCAATGAAGAACGTCCCGCCCCTCGCCTCGGGCCATAGCCCTTTTGACCTAAGGGTAATTACGCTACTGGGAGATTCAGCCATTACTCGCCGTCCGCATGCCGGATATCGTTTCGCGACTTTCCTTGCCATGGGCGTCTCTCGCGGCTGCTGGGTAGTGATGTGGAGGCTGTCCTCTCGCTCACGCGTTCCGCTTCCTCCTTCGCTAACATAACTGCTTTGCAGAAGGACGGGGTTGCTTCCCATTCACCCTCTCCCCGCAGTTTGGCCTCAACCAATGTCACAGCCGACACGTAGGGATGCCGCAATGAGACGAATAATGGCGGTAGGTACGTTCTCGCTGCGACGTGCTTACCAGACGAAGACGAAATGATTTTAAGAAAAAAATTAAGTGCTGTTTGTAGTATTAATAAAATTTTATTTTAAACAAAATAATATAGTCGCAGCCTGCCAGTGCTCGGTCGGCGTCGAGCCACGCGCGAGGCGCACGCCGCCCCCCGCTACTCAAGGCACTACGACGCGAACCGCCGGACACGCGCGGCCTCTCCGCGCCCTACTTCCCTCTACAAAAGCATGTTGACGAAAATAAAAAGCATGAGGCGAACCGACTCGGGGGACTACGTGGGCCTCACATCTAGTCCTGATATACACAAAATATGACATTATACAAACGCCCTTAAATGTAAATCTGATTATATTAAAAAAGCTGACAATTTATTAATTCATAATATACATTATCATAAGGATTCGGTGTTAGCGCCGACGTTTTAAGAATAATATTCGTAAAGCGAACCTCTTTACACATCTTTCCATAAGTACACTCTCATATTGTTTCTACTTATGTATAAGTAAAACTGTGGGCGTTTCCAAATATTGATCAAATCTGTGTTGTGTATCGTTAGTGAGATGTCCGATACCAACTGTTCCAAAATATATAATGTTGTCTCTTAGCTTGCAAGTAACCAGCCCAGCGTTTATATGCAAAATATCAATAGCTGTTTTAGCTATTAAAAAAATTGCCGAATCATTCTGACGAAATTGGATGCGAAAGCATTAAGAATTCGACATTTTATAATCTATTATCATCATCAGATAAGAATATTGCAGAATAAAATACGATTAATTTATATACTTAGATAAGAATGGTATACACAAGAGTTGAAACTGAAACTAGAAAAGTATAAATAATGTACTGTAATATCATAGCAACTATTTTTATAAAACATAATTTTGTTTTAAATATGAAATAGTATTCTAATAACCATTACATCCGTAATATGCGAAAATTATTATGAATAGCGTAAATGTGTTGCAGTGATCACCACATCATCGTAAGCAAACTAAGTTGAGTACAATTGAGTAGGTATTTTAAGATAACGTACAAAAAATATGTTGACTACTTTTTAGTAATGCTGGATGATCATTGTAACAATTTACGTGAGAGCCTTTTTCATCGGAACCACCACATCGGTCTTTATGATATGATAATATAGATGACAAGTGTTACAGTTAAATAATTGAGTGTTTTCCATAGACAAAATTATAGCATTTTAATGACTTACAAACGTTGTTCAAACGTTTCAACACTAAAATTCTACGCGATGCTCGACGGGGATGGACGAATTTTAGTATAGCGGCAGGACGTTATATTCTTATAACATTTAAAAAATGCATAGAATACATAGCAATAAAAGAATTACACTCTGAAAATATGGCCATGGAAGAAACAGAAGCTGGTACAATATCTACAAAAAATATGCAGTTTTACGTTGATAGCAACAAAAATTTAGTACAAAATAAGTTAGAGCTTAAATATTAGAGCAAAGTTCACTTGTATGATAAGAAATATTAAAAGCACGTAAGAGCATCGTGAGGAATTCAGTATTTATGTGTCGCTTTATGGCTGTGACTGTAAGTATTCTTATATAAAGCCTAGCTGTTCTATGATATTGAAAATGAGAAATGATTTTAGTGATAATGATGAAGCAATACACTCGAGCTCTCACAAGATACAAATCCCAAAATTCAGGATTACATATTACATGCATTCTCTGTTGATATAGGTTTGGAAAGGCCTATCCTAGCTAAATTACAAATTGTAGTGCCAAATTACTCGATCACCTTCAGGACTTTACCAATCGCAATTGTTTTATCTGAAATTAGAAATATAAAATCATTAGTATGACTCATGTGCCAAAGTAGAAAATACATTAATGTCAATAGACTGTATCAAAGTCCAAAGTATTCACTAATAGACTGAGAATTTATTTTTTATGTCAATTTGACCTTGTATGCAGAAGATATTTCTGATTATGAAGTCTCAGGTCGGGCAGTGCGCAACTCGTAGTGCGCACTGCCCGACCTGAGACCTCTATTATGAGTTTCTCACTGACAGTCCAAAGTCAGGATTTGTATCTAGTAGACGGTTACCGAATAATAACTACCAACCTTGAATTTTCGTATTTTGTATTGATTTGAATATACTGTTCTTTGTCAACATAAAAGAATTTAAGGTTAGTGACCCTGACTGCTATGCCGGAGGTCGTGGGTTCGATTCCCACCCAGGACAAATGTTTGTGTGATGAGCACGATCATTTGTTCTGTGTCTGGGTGTAATTTATCTATAATATGTATGTATTTAGTAATATATAAGTATGTTTATAAGTTGTCTAGTACCCATAACACAAGCTCTGCTTAGCTTGGGACTAGATGGCGTTGTGTGATAGTTGTGGAATATTTATTTATTTATTTAATATAATAATCAATGCATTATGTGGCTGGGTATAAGTTGGTCATCTTGACTTTGTATTAAATTTAATTAAAATTAATTTATTTTTTAATCTAAAGCAGTGTTTTTCAATAGGTGGGTCGCGACCCCTGGGTGGGTCGCGGAGCCTTACTCGGGGGGTCGCCGGCAAAAAGAAAAAGGCAAAGTTCTACACTACAATAAAAACACAAATTTAATGAGAAGGATGGGCTTGTTTGTTTTTCAAAAGTATGTCAAATCTTGGTGCTATTTTTTAAATATTAACTATCAAATCAGCTTCTAATTGAAGTCTATTTCTCTTTTTTGTTTTGATGTCCACCATTGCAGAGAATGTCAATACACATAAATTTGAAGTGGCGAAGTGCACTAATAATTTTAGAGCTTCCCTTGCAAGCTCTGGATATTCTTGTCTTCTTTTCATCCAAAATAAATAGAAAAATGTTTAACATAGCCTTTTTATTAAATTATTTCTTTGCCTATCTATAGCACACGGGTGTCGCCAAAACACTGATCTAAAGTAAAACTAAATCAGTATTACTATAAATAATAAAATGTCTGTACTCACTCTCATCTCTTAATGTGAATCTGCCCATTTGAGCAAACTTTTTGAATGGTTCTAAACATATAATTCCCGCACATTCTATCCTCATTATTGCAACTTGATCTTGTTTCACGAAGCGCGGCCGCGTCTTTGACTTATCGCCAGTCTTTTTGTCTACCAAACAGATAAGTGCCTGTAAAAAGAAAATTATTATTGTTTTATGGTGCAATAGCGACATGCTTTTGTCAAGTACGGATTTACCGACGTGAAGAAATATCATGATTTCTATATTTGCAACTTTAGTATCAATTTATAATTGGGATACGGACAGCGTGTCAGGATCGACAGCGAGTCGTGTTTAAAGCTTGCCTGAAAGAGCGGTCAGCACACAGACGGGCCCCCATAGAGGGCCAAAGCCTGCCGGCGTTAGAGGACTATCTTATCAGGAAACCATGACCCCGGGACGTGAAGGACCACCATGGATTTTAGTCAGCACGAGTCTGACAGTAAAAAAATGTATCAATTTATCATACATAACAAATTTATTAATGTCACCAGTTTGTTTTGTTATCTCATCTATTTTTGGTTAAAAAACTAGCGTCAAAATACGTCATTTAAACTCGAAAATAAGACAAATTTACCTTTACTGTGATTTCTTCTGCTGCGCAGTGTATATGCATCACTGCTGAGTATCCCGCACAAATGATTGATTTGTGTTCAAGGATCACGACCTGAGCGTCGAACACCTGTAAATTGATATTTTTATCTTTGTTAGTACTGTCAAACATGAAAAAAATATTTACATAGCTTTTGCCTACTGCTTCCGTCGCATTAATTTAGAATTTAACGTAGCGACGCATAGCACCATCTACTCTTCCTCCCACAAGAACTTTTTTGTTGTTTTGTTCATAAACTGTACTTTTTCGGGAAGAAAGGTATCCTCTGTTCGTATCTGTACACGTGAAAACCTATATGCTAATTTTCAGGATTATAGGTTCAGTAAATAACCCTTCCAGTGATCAGTTCAGCTGAACTGACTGTTATTTCAGCAATGCTGAAAGTCAGGCTATATCTTTATACTTGAAACTTCGATTTGAAGCATCACAATAATGAGTATGCATTTCTCCACGAAACTTAGGTATATTTTGTACAGTGGTTTTGTGTTAGAATTTCTGCATTGTCCTAGTTATTAACTGTGAAGGACACTGTTTTAATCTGTGTATTCTACTATTTTTACGCAATGATTGCCTATGGTTAGACTTTACCAGAACGAAATAAGGTCTCACAATCGTGAATGTTTGTATTGCCGACATGAGAGATAGATTTGCTTATTAACCTCTCGGGCGCGTTACGTACACCCGGGTGTACATAAGCGAAAACGCCCCAGCGCCTTACGTACACACGTCTGTACATAACAGACAGTCACTCATTGGACGTTGATTTTTATCATTTAAAATTATAAATCGCCCGAGAGGTTAAATCTCACGTCAGAAAATTAGGTTTTTGATGTTAGGATTGCTGTAATGAAAACAAAACAAAGAATTTAAAAAACTTAAAAGCCAAATGCTTACCTTTCCAGTGGTGATTGGTTCAGCAGTGTCACAAAGAACGAAGCCAGGTGAAACATCTTCTTCCTCAATTCCTTTGAGCTTGACTTTCACATTTTCACCAGGACCAATCGACGTAACTTCGATGTCGTCAGACCATAACTGGTCTACAGTAACTTGTACCTGCATTCAGATCATTAATGTAAATTCTATGCCTTATTGCTGTAGTTTTACTGATTTGTAACACATATTCTCGTATTTTTTTAAATACGAGAATATGTGTTATAAATCAATCATGTCTAGAGTCATCAAAAACAAATTTGGTATTTGATGTAAAACGGAACAAAATAAAATCTGGAAGTTTCTTACCCTATTAGGCATTAGGAATAGGGCAGCGCCCTTACGAGTGACACCTGCTTCTACTTTCCCCATGAGTACAGTGCCCATGTCTTTGTATTTGTCGACGACCGGCATGATGAAAGGTCCATCCATCTTGCGGTTAAGCGAAGGGAGTTCGTCAATCAGTTGTATGAAAGACGGCCCACGATACCATGGACAGATGTCTTCACTTACCTGAATGGAAAAAAAAACGAGATTAGTTTTTAATTGAATATTTCAAACTAAAAGAATTTTTGAAACACAATGTTATATATAAGAAACAGTAATGGGTTCATTTAAGTTGGTATAAACTTACTCTTTCAAGTAACCCTTGTCCTGTTTGGCCAGACACAGGAAGGAATGATAAATCCTTTGCTGGGTTGAAGCCTAACTTTTTCAGGTAGGGCATGATCTTGTCTCGACATTCATTATATCTGGAATTAGAAAAATAAGAAACTTTAGAAGGGTTTAAATATAAAAAGGTTTGCCACATGTTACAGGGTCAGCAGTAGTCATTATCTTTATACTGAAGACTGTTGTAGAGAGCAATTTATTAACACGCCGTCACTTAGTGTGCAGTAGTTTTTAAGTATATTGTTTAAAATATGTATTAGTTTATTATTGTTTTATATTTATATGTGTATTGTGTTTTATGGGCCTTGTTGCCTGAAATAAAGGATAAAATAAAATAAATTAACTTAGAAAATGGTTGTCTGAGCTCTATGGAGCCCCACTGATGACAACTGATAATAGACGCTGAGCCTAAATCTCATCCGGGCGGGTGGTTAGTACGTCTATAATACTGCTTTTTTTTTTTTTTTTTTAGGGTGGCAAAATCATCAAATGAGTCCTCCCGCCCTGGGCGGGTCGGAAGGGACTGTCAGACTCTTACTGACTAAAATCCACCCGTGTTTCTTCGGATGCCCTTTACGTTCCGGGGCCGCGGTATCCTGGATTAAGAAAAAAGCCGCGACCCCAGCAGGCATTTGGCCCCGTAAGGGGCCCCGTCGGTGACGCGTGAAACACGACGCGCCACCGACCCGGGCTTGGTCCTTGGTCGGACGGCGAGCTTACCCATTACTCACCGTCCGCAAGCCCGCTCCGCCGCTGTGCCCTCTGCTGTTCAGAGGGACACGCGTTGGAGCATCCACCCGACAGGCTATTCGCATACGGGCAAAGAGACCCCTTAGGCACACAGTGCCTAAAAGAGTTTTTGCCCGCATCCCAGGGTGCACCGGCCCGAAAAACTGGTCTTCCCCCCGGACGTATCCGAAGGGGAACTCCAGTCCACGGGCGCACGTGGAGGTTTCCTGTCTTAGCACCCCGTCTATAATACTGCTACTAACTGTTTAAAGATCAATGATTACAAGAAATTATTTTATGGTACCTTTTCTCATCCCAGTTAACAGTGGGGTCATCCATCTTGTTTACAAGGGCCACTAAATGCTTAACACCTGCAGTTTTTGCCAACATGGCGTGCTCCCGAGTTTGGCCTCCTCTATCGAAGCCGGTTTCGAATTCTCCTTTACGTGCAGAGATTACCTGAAGGAAACATTTCAGAAATAAAGAAACTTTCAACGGATTGGTTAAGAAATCTTAGAATCCAACGAAACAATAAAGCCAGATTTAATATTATTATAATTATGTTGTATGAATATAAAAAAAGCACCCAATTTCTGTCCCCGTGACCAGTTGCGACCTTTTACCAGTTCTTTTATAAAAAAGAAACTACTTGTTTTAAGCATAAAATGTCAAAAAAAAAGTATACACGCATATAATAGGCTACACGCGTCATTTACAAAAACTATGTCAATCGGCCTGTTCTTGCTCAACTTAAGAATAAAATACTTTTTACCTTTGGATGAATGTTATTTTATCTTCCACAAACTTTCATACCCACTTACAACTCTTTAATTAGTTTATTTATGTGAAAAGCATGGATAAATGCTTACAGGGTCAATAATTGGGTGTTTTACCCTAGGAATATATATTTTATACACACCAGGACGGCGAGATCAGCCTGAGCGGCGCCTCCGATCATGTTCGGCACGAAACTCTTATGGCCAGGAGCGTCAAGGATTGTAAAATGCTTCTTGTCAGTCTCAAAGTATGCTCTACCCACTTCAACAGTCTTACCCTTGTCACGTTCTGAATAAGAAATAAAAATAATTCACTTTCTGTTAAAATATATTATCCGACAAGAACTAAGGGAATTTATAAATAATTAGATTAAATACCTTCTTGATTAGTGTCGAGAGCCCACGATAAGTACCAGGACTCCCTAGATTTCTCTCGCGCTTCTCTCTCATACTTTTCCAGTGTCCTCTTGTCCACCATTCCAGTTAGGGACATAATTTGACCTCCGATTGTAGACTTTCCAGCGTCTGTTTTAAGAATATGTTAATATTTGCATGAACCTTATCATAATTACCAAGTTTTCAAGTACTGGAACATTATTTCACTTACCTACATGTCCTATGAATACAACATTTACGTGTTCTTTTTTGCTACGGGTGTCCTCCACTCGTGGTGGCTTTTTTTTGGGGATTTTCTTTGTTGCCTCACCATCCTCCTGAAGAACAATAACATTTCAATTATTAAAACATCATTATATATCGTCGTAATAACCTGGACACACAATTTATATCTTGATTGTTATTTTAAAATGATAGGTGTTTACAAAGTCTTGGTATGAAGATTTTAATAACTGAAATGACTGAGCACCTGTATCTATCAGAGCAACCAAAAATAAAACGTCGACTTTAATGATGAACTATAAAAAATTGTTAACAATTATGACATTTCTTTTTTAGACACGTGTGAGTTACCATTCATTGTAAGGGAAGAAAAAATCAGGATGGCGCAATATTTTATGGTATGGGAAGGAAAATATCTGGGTTGCAGAAGTGGGCCAAATCTTGTGAAACTTTATTATATGACGAATTATTACTTCTTGAACAAATCTATTTATACAGGGTGAATTTTTCAACTTGGTGTGGATGGCTATATCCGAAACTATGAGGAATTTCGTAAAATAATGAAAAAAGTCTTTTCTGCAAAAAAGAACCAATTCCACCTGGTTCCATCTTTCGGAGGTGTGACCGTACCAATAACGGACCATTTTGCTTGACCTAGTTGGGGTTACATTGACATCAACCCTCAATTTCGGTATATTCATTTAGGCAAAGGCTCAGTATCCTCTTTAAGGTGAGAAGGTACTTCACGCCTGAACAGCTGCTTAACTTATATAAAGCACAAGTTCGGTCATGAGAGGAGTACTTACTACTCTCACCTCTGGGATAGATCCGCAAAATACCAATTAGATGCACTAGAGTCAATAGATAAACAGGCCAAGAGCCTCATCGGTAACGATGCTCTAGTCGAATCAAAGCTCCAGAACCTAGAACATCGACGCCGTGTTGACAGCCTGTCGGTTTTTTATCAGTTACATTTCGGAGAGTGTGTATGATGGAACTGAACAACTTGATTCCGCCTGGCCTTTTCCATCATCGGACTACAAGACGTACGGCAATGCGCCATCGATATATGGTGGACATCCCTCCGGTACGTACAAAGCGTTTTGCCAATCCCTTTATTGTATGCACAGCTAAGGAGTGGAATTCCCTGCCGGCCGATCTGTATTTTCCGACAGCTATAACCTTGACATCTTCACTTACCATCAGGCGAGATAGAGGTCAAACGCGAACCTATCATTGAATTAAAATAAAAAAGTCACGAGGCCGATTTTGACGAAAACTAAAACTTCATAATTGAATTTTAGAAAAATCAATAATCCTGGCCAGGAATCAAAGCAATCAGTGATTTCTGATTAAAAAAAAATCACACGCTGTATTAGTAGGCCATTCGATAGTGTCGGCAATACGGACCAAATTCTGGGCAGACTGAGATTCTTAGAAAGGAAGACATGCTTAGTGTAGGTATACATTTAATTGCATGTGACTGTATACATGACTAGAGAAGTGAATCAAACAAGCTTTGATGATTCTTCTAAAATAAAATGATGCTTAACCACCATGATTGCCCACGTCAAACAGGCGCTTTTTTACTTGACTTTACTGAGCCATGGTTGTATGTACTAATAGTTAAAAATCCAGCATAGCACACCCAAGCATTATGTGCAAGGTTAACAAACACACTGTCATATTCTCAATATTCGAATTACGTGTCAAATGTGCTTTTTTTTTTATCGTGGTAAAATCATCTAATCTAATGAGTCCTCCCACCCAGGGCAGGGCGGGAGGGACTGTCAGACTTGTACTGACTAAAATCCACGGTGTCTTCAATAGCCCTTTACGTACCGGGGTCACGGTAATCCCTTGGTCCCGCGACCCCGGCAGGGTGTCAAATGTGCTGAGAAAGGAATGTGCCTATGTGGATGTAAATGCGCAAAAGGGATTTCCGCAAAGCAAAATTACTTTTTCCTACTGTGTTCGACTCAAGGGGCAAAGGCTTTCCCCACTACTTTCTTTACCATTTTCGCTATTTCCTTAATGCTGCCTAAACTTCAGCTTAATTTCATTTTGATAAACTGTGCTTAATTGCTTGTTATTAAACATCAGTTCCCCAAGCAATATTAGGTAGGTCAGTATTAAAACATTAAAATACAACATTATTTTTAGTATATGCGAAACCTGAATATAGTTTGTTCAGAATCACAACTGTAACTGATTTGATTCCAATAATTTTTACACCATATTATATATATTTTTGTTAATATTTTAATTAAATTGTATTACCAGTTAATTACAATACAGTCATCGTACAGTTAGGTACCTATTGCCAAGCTATTATCACGAGTGTATAACATAGGAGACGCGGTTTACACGGGTGTGACGCGAATTGAGCATGTTTTTGAATGGAAATCCAGGTAATATACAAACTTATAAACTTGTGATTTTTTATAAATATTGAAAGAAGAAAATTTTGAAATATTGTCCATAGATTCTTTACACAAAAATACTAGACAGGTGTATCGGGTTTTGCATAAACAAAAAATAATGTTGTATATTTAATGACAGTAAAGTGAATGTTTTCAAACAACCAAACAAATTTTTAGCAGTATTAGCTTCAATAACTGCCAGCAACTCACCTGTTGTTCAATTTCTTCATCCTCAGGTTCATTGTTATCTTCAGGGGTAAGAAGGGCATCGTCTGCTTCTGCTTCCCAGCTATCAGCAGTAGGAGAGACATCAGTTGGTACAGGTAGTGTGGCAGTGGGAGCTGAAGGTGCAGAACCACCGTCAGGTGTGCCTGCAGCAGAGGCACCATCAACTGGTGTTTCGGAGGTGGGTGTTCCAGATGCTGGTGAAGCTACAGAAGGGCTGCCAGCAGCAGGAGGCACAGGAGGTGGCTCCTCCACCCGGGGCGAGGCAGATGCAGCCCCACCATCACCACTTTCTCCACCACCATCGCCGCAACCTATTGTTATAGAGTGAATTGTTACATGGATACATATTTAGAAGATAAGGGCTGGCTATCTTCTAAATATTGAATTCAATCACAGATTATCCAAACAATCCATTCATATCCAAAAAAAATGCCAAAGTCCGTAAGATCACTGAACCAATAATTATGAAATTGGACAGATAGACTGAAATGGCAGTATAAGTCCCATTCGGTAAGTCAGTTGTGCATGTATTGTGGAAAGTAAATCATTTGAATTCCTTTCAGTTTTATAGGGTAACCCCATGTAAACAAGATAGACAAATGAAATAAATATCAATATAGAATCTGAAAATACAAGAATGAGGCATTCATTGTCTTAGATTCTTGGATACAAGAATTTCTTAAAAAACTTATCCTCACTGCTCTTTCATTACAGAAGTCAGTTAAAGCTAAGGATCTCTTGTGTAAATTTTCTATTCTAGACCCAGCTGTTCAGGTTGTTAGTCTGTCAGTGAATTTAAGATTGGAACAAGTTGATTAAGTTAATAATCAAATTTATGTACTCTAAAGAGATGTGAATAAAACATTGAGATTTTCAAGACAAATAAATAAAAATAAGTAAATAATTAAGAAGACTTATTACATAGCCACACTAAGTTAGGTTAGATTGAGGTAGGAAACCTCAATTAGGTTAGAACTATGAAAAAGGATGAAATATATTGAACAGATGATGTGATGTCAGAAAAAAATGAAAATTGAAAATCAATTATAGATGTAATGCATACAGAAGCATACAAAATGACATGGGTATAGGTTTTGAAACAAAGATTTTAGGACCAACTAATTGATTCGTAAGCAAGTCAAATACATGACAGAGAAATAATTTTTAACATTATTAGAAGACTGAGGGGAAATTATACACACCTTTAACCATTATCCTTCTTATACTGAAGAATCTATTGTTTGATATCGATATTTAACCAAGAGAAAGTTATGAAATACCGAGTGTACGGCTTATAGATACAAAGTCGCGCGCCGCGTGTCGAGAAATAACCCGTTAGAACTGGATTCAGGAAAAAAAATAAAGTCATCGAACGTATGTTCCGCTCGGCTTTAGTAACCGTTTGATTTTCAGTTTGTGTACTAGTACAGTGAAGGTGAGCTTTGATATAACAATAAATTCTGACAACTTCGAACACGAAAAGCTTCACTGCAGATAGATATGACAAGACATCTGACTTACCGTTCAAGACAGGACTCCCTACAGATTTTGTTGATCCACTTTCAGATTTTTGTGGAGTAGTGGGGGATTCGGAATCATCGGATGCCTGTGAAGGCTTACAAAAAGAAGGCACGAACTCCGTGGCATTAACGTTCAACGTGGAAAATTTTGCAGACACATCGTCCGAATCTTTTGCACCTTGTTCACTTGTGACATCAGCTTGAGTTTCCCACGAGTCCGGAGCACCGTTATTGGACATATTAAAAACAGACAGTGTAAATTTACTAAATAAGTCTTTCTTTTCAAGTTATTTTATGATAATTCGCGTTTTTTTCTCGATAGATCCGCGTGTGTCTTTATCTGAAACCGGAAGTTCATGGCAATTTGCCAAATACGAAGAGAAACAGTCACTTGTTACTTTAACTGTATTCAGAAGCAAATAATTTAGAAACTATACATTCAAAGTCTATTAATTTAAAGATTTTTTCTGTAGCAATTTTATAACAGTATGGTTTAATATAAAACTAATTTATTAACCAATATGTTTAGTGATTATTTCCGGTTAAATGCTGCTATCACAAAATTGTTTCGTCTGGTCTTGCCATTCGAATTAAATAATTAAACTAAATTCTGATTTCGATTGGGCCCCCTTAGAGGAGCAAAGCCTGCCCTGGTCGAGGGACTATCAGGTAATCGTGGCTCCAGAACGTAAAGAGCTATTGAAGGACACCGTGGTATTTAGCCCGTACAAATCTGACAGTCCCTCCCATCCTGCCTTTGGTGGGAGGACTCATTCGATGATTTTACAACATAAATAAAAGCCTAATCTTGATCCCAATCGTAGACTTCTTAAAGTATGGATTGCGCAATTGCTGCCCGAAATTGAACCCCACTCAACTAGAAAGAGAGGATTTGAAAAGCTGCGAGGCTATTGCGTATCTCGGTGTCTGTGTGGTGACCATCAAATAGCTGTCAAAAGGTAAATTTCGTATTTGCAATGAAACTGATAAATATCAATGTTCCCTAAAATCAACTATTATAACGCTCTTGAGGCACTCCACTCCTCAACTTAGCCTCATAACAGGTATCAAGCCATTCAAGTTCAGTGGACAACTGCTGGTCAGTTACAATCAATTTAGCCAATAGCCCTGCTGGTCCGTTAATTCTGTTCGTATTACTATCTTTCCAACTTCAATCAGAGATCATGTACCATCGACAAGGTTGAAATGTGAAATTTATATTTTGTTATCTAAGAAGGTGGCTTACTTATTGACGCAATTAATTTTAAATGTAGTATGTATAAAAAAGGTATTAGTTTTTAATCTAATTAAGTGCCTAATTAATAAGATAATAGAGGTAATATAATGATTTTATGCTGTATTGTATATTTTTTCTTTATTTTACAATTCCGCCCGGACGCCCCTTGGTACGCTTCGCGCCCCTAGGCACATGCCTAGTTTGCCTTAGGGATACTCCGCCTCTGCTCGCTGTAAAAGCGCTGTCGTGTGAAAATAAACACTGTCGCACCCAGGGCAGGTGGGAGGACTGGATGTGATTATTTTACCACGCTAAAAAAAAGCCAGACATAGCTTAAAGGCCTTGAAGCCATCCCAGAAAGAAACATAATAAAAGAAAAAGGCAAGCCAGGTTATGGAGTTGGCAATGGCAACACAGTTTCACGCTTATCACAAAAAATGGCGATCATTCGGTTTCGGTTTCGTTAAACTTAAAACACTAAACCGAACAATATTTGATCGCTTTGTAGTCTTGGGTTTTTCTTCTTCTTTAAAAATATAAATATCTTATTATTTGTATGGGACAAATAATTAAATCTAGAAGTGGTATAAAGTATGTACTCTTTTATTCTTTTAGGTTGAAGTTTTATGTTCGTGCATTTACAATAGTTTTTGCTAAAGTGAACTCGTGAAGTGAAATCGTATTTTGCTTGTGATTTCATGATTTGTCATGTTGTTAATCGTATTTGAGAAACTGAAATGTCTGTACATTACAAATTCAAAAGTGCGTTGGATTACGACACTGTTACTTTTGATGGATTACATATATCAGTAGGGGATTTGAAATCTGCCATATCACAACAGAAAAGAATTGGAAAGACGTCAGATTTTGATCTTCAAATAACTAATGCTCAAACAAAAGAAGGTAAGTTGTCGATACAGATAAAAACTTGTCTATAGGACGTATATAAATAATAAATAGAGCAACCACAAATACGCAGGTGTATGCAATCATGACTGATAAGCTGCAAACTGCATGCAAGTGTAAAATTTTCATTTCATGATTGACATAAAATAGCGTAAATAGATATAATTAAATATAGGTGCCCCAATAGGTTAGCAAGTACAACTACCAGGCTTCAAATAGGTCTGGAGTTCTAGGTTCTATTTTGAATTTTGAAAGTATTTTTTTTTTTGAAAGTGTAATTTAATTATTAATGTATTATGACATACAGGCATTCCTTGTTTTATAAATCAGTGTGGCCAAGAAAAGAGCACCTGCTGCTGAAAATAAAATACTGCCTTTTTGTAACTTTGTAGAAATGAGAACTTTTTAATCAATTGAGTATTTTTTAGTCTATACTACTTACTGTTGTACTCAGTTCTATGTTATAGTTATTCTGTTTGTATATTGTGTGTACATAAATAGTAAATATTCTTTGATGTTTTGCAGTTTACGTGGATGACAACACTCTAATACCAAAGAATACGTCACTCCTTGTTGCTAGAGTACCACTTTCTCAACAACCAAAAAAACAGTGGGAAGGATCCAATAGTAATCAAACATTACATAAAGATGTCGCTCCTAACAAAGGATTGGCTGATCTGTCTCGCATGGAAGGTAGCGAACAGGATAAAATAAATGCTATGATTTCACAATCTACTTTTGACTACGACCCTAGCAAGTAAGATAAAACAGGACATTTTCTGCAACTTTTTTCATTTATTTTAAATAATATATTGTCATGCTCATCACACTAATTAAAATTGGTGGCTTTAAAAATACATCTTGAGGATCTTATCTTGAACTAGGTAAAACCAATGGCTTCATCCATGCATAACTCTAATCCCACTGGAACATAAGACGGCAATAAACATCATCCTATGTGACTATTACAGACTTAAATCTTAAACCTCTGAGCTATAAATTTTACCAAGATACCATTTATCAAGGTACACAGGTATTTGATGTTTACAAAAGATCCATAGCCCATGTAGTTTAATTATCTAATAAAAAAATTAAGAAGAGACCCATTTAGCCATGTGATTGAGTAATAAACATCCATCCATCCATTCATCCACACAAACTTTCACATATTTAATAATAGTAAAACATTGCATGACGTCGAGAACTACCGACCAATATCCATACTGTCAGCTTTGTCAAAGGTTTTTGAGAGATTAGTACACGATAGAGTTTACCCTCTACTTCACAACGTTTTATTACCACAGCAACATGGTTTTGTTAAAAGGAGATCAACCGCGACAAACCTGGTGACCTTTGCAGATTATTTATTTAACAACTTGGATGCCCGCGTACAAACTGATACCATATATACTGATTTCAAGAAAGCCTTTGACAAGGTTGACCATGAACTGCTCTTGCAGAAAATTGCATTTAATGGGATACGTGGGGACCTCTTACGATGGTTCTATTCATATGTTTGCAATAGAACACAGAGAGTTGTAATAAACGGTTTTTGCTCTGCCACCTTAGATGTTACTTCCGGAGTACCGCAGGGTTCCATTTTGGGACCTCTCCTATTCATTTTATTCATCAACGACGTGGATACATGTTTTAAAAATTCAAAATTACTTTTGTACGCTGACGACATTAAAATATTTAGGTCTATTAAAAGTCACCGTGATTGCTCTCTCTTACAGGAGGATTTGGATACGTTCTCTGCATACTGTACACGCAATAAACTACAACTTAGTGTATCCAAGTGTCATGTCATTAGTTTTTCCAAAAACAAAAATATCATTGTATATCCCTACACCTTAAAAAACGAAAACCTAAAAAGAGAAACCCTGGTCCGTGATCTTGGAATTCTGCTGGATGACAAACTGCATTTAGATTCCCATATTAACAAAATTGTTAATAACGCCTTCCGTATGTTCGGCTTCATTATGAGAACGGCTACAGTATTTACTCGATCCTCTACGTATCTATATCTTTATAAATCCTTGGTTCGCTCTCAGCTAGAGTATGCAGTTTCGGTATGGAATCCCCACTATGGTAAATATTCCGACATGGTCGAAAAAGTGCAAAGAAAGTTTTTAAAGGCCATGCATTTTCGATGCCATCGTACTTATGCATCCTACAATGATTTATTGAAAAAGTATAAGCTGCAGAGTTTAAAGTCTAGACGAATTTTGTTAGAAACGATGTTTTTGTTTGATTTGTGCAATACTTATGATTGTAGTGATATTCGCAACAAAATTAGTTATGTAGTACCCAGATCAACGATATGCCGTGGGGTGCGCGCAAGACCTTTATTTGCAGTAAGTTCTTGCCGTACAAATGCAGGCTTGCGAGCACCCCTACGCCGCCTAACTAATCAATATAACGAGATCTTTGAAGACAATGACTTCTTTTCTGTCACGGCTCATAAATTTAAAAGTCAAATCTACAAGATAATTTTAGATTATAGTACCTAGTTAGTTTAATACTTACTCATTCTCTCTCCCTCTCTCTTTTCCCTATTGTTTGCATGCCTTTCTCTGTTAAAGTTCACTGTTAACTACTTTTCTGTTTTAACAGCTTAATATAGCGCACTGTTAGATATAACTTTTAATATGATGTGGAAAATGTCGTAGGTTATACATTTATAACTCTTGCATATATGTACCTTAGTATAAGACTTTAGTGTATAACTGTTTATTTTCCCGAATAAAGAAAAGAAAAAGAAAAAAAAAGAACATTGCCCCATGCTAGGCATTTCTCTTGTATTCTATGCATGTTTAAGTTTCTTCTGTCAAATTAACGGTATGAAATTAAATTTAATGAACTAAGGTATAATGGCTCATTTCTTCATTAGAAGTATCAGTTGAAGTAATGTTTTGTCTTGTGTAAAAAAAAGCTCCTTATAATTAAATTGCTTCACCATCAGTAATGGTAAAGTTGCTGAAGAAACTGGCTGTAATTTATCTAAAGTGCAGGTATGAGGACTTCAGACATACTCAGTTTTTATGCTATATTGATGGTATAGCTAAATTTTGGTTGAAAATAAGTTATGAATGCCATTCTACTTAAAGTTTTCCACCTTTTAGAATGTTCTTTCATCACTTATGCTAATGCCAAAAACAGCAGACTTGTCCAATGTACTGTAGTTTCAAATTTTAAATTGCACTGAACACAGTTTGGTTTTTATCACATAAGGGTGTCTATTTTAATTGGGGTGCATGTTATAATAAATGCCATCCTATTTGAAATCCAAGATGGCATACTTCATTTTGTGTTAATTTAATATTGCTAACCATGTTAATCTGCAATAAACAATTTTTTTTTTTTTCATAAATGTTGCTTTCTTGCAGTAAACCTGGCATCCGAACGCCATTGTGATACTGTTTAGACTTTTTCAGCATTTTCCACGAGATCTAAGGCATCGTTCTACTGCAGTATTATTTTTATACTGTGGCTATAGACAGAGTTGATTAAAAAGATATAATTGGATAGGTTTTTTTTTTAAATCAGATATCAGTCATACATTTTAAAGTGAAACAAAACTCTTTTATTTTTAGTTATCAGAAAATTAGAGGACAAAATCAGAGAGGTCTTGTTCCTAGTAATTATATCTGCTACAAGTGTCAAAAGCGTGGACACTGGATTAAGGATTGCCCAGCAGCTATTGCAGTATGTATTATTTAAGACAGAAGTACTTATTATTATTTGAATGAATAGAGGTTTTAATGAGGTGGTGATTAAGTCCAGGTTTTAAGTTGGCAAGCATTCTGGAATGATGGCCAAATAGCCAGATATGTTGGCAAAAATGAGGTTTCTATAGTGTATATGGCTATATTTATTGAAAAAAATTGTTTTAGAAATAAATAAAAAGGTTGGAAAACTTATTTAAATGATTTCCAAGAAACAAAGGTTTTTGTAAAAAGAACAATTGCACATTTTTGCCTTTCAGGGTGACCCTACTGAGATAAGGCGAAGCACAGGAATCCCTCGAAGTTTTATGGTACCTGTTGAAGGTCCAAAAGCTCCTGGCGCCATGATGACTCCAAATGGAAATTTTGCCGTTCCAGCTGTTGATCGGTAAGCACAAGATTTATTGCAAAGTGAATCAAAAGTTTTGATATCATGACTATATTAACAATCAAAGAGCTCAGTAATAGTACTTATCATTTTCATTCTTATATTTCTTGATTTACTGCAATTCTGTCTCTTTCAAACATTCATCAGTATGCTGGTTGGTGCTAACACTGGTGAACACCAATCATCAGCATGAGACCCATGTCACATCCTCATTCTTTAGACAGGTTATATTTATTGTTGTTGGATTAAGTCTTGAGGTGATTGCGCTTTATTCGTTGATATTTCGCCTGTCGAACTGCAATGTCGTTTAATGTGATTGGAGGACAAGAATCTTTTCTCACATAGGATAGTTTTATCTAGATTTTTTAGATTTAGTTGTAGCGGGCGAAACCGCTGGCAAGTTCAACTATAATGCTAAGTTTGCATATGAGATAAATCCTTTTCTAATACGGAACCCTTCATTGATTGTAGTCTGACACGCTCTGGGCCAGTTTATTCACATACGTGTTTTTTCACATCAGTGCTTTCTTATAATCCTTTTTAGGGTCATGAGGGTTTTACTGTAAACTGCATTATTGCAAATTTGGCCCTTGAGACATTAGATTTGACGCTATTGGCGCAATTCATTTTGTTATCACCTTCAAATGTTTACTATCGTCAATTTGATCTTTCAAAATCAAAATCAAAATCAAAAGTTTTTATTTCACATAGGCCCATGAGGGCACTTATAAAACGTCGACAGCAGGTGCTCGTCGCTCGGTGCTTTAATAAGGTACATTTGTTTATAGTGATGCTTATTTGGCATCCGAGAGCGCTGGTGGTGCGGACACGCCGACGAATGCGCCGGCCGCGCCCGAACCTAACGTACCTGACGAGCTGATCTGCAGCCTGTGTCGGGACTTGCTGACTGACGCTGTTATGATACCATGTTGTGGCAACTCGTTTTGCGATGAATGTGAGTTCTACAAATCTGACCAAACCCTACTTTTTTCTGATATTACTTTAACGGCCCGTTCACGACTTTAGTGTAAGCGGTGAGCAGTGCGGCAGGCGGCGCGAATAAGACATGAATTACTTTGTAAGTACGCGAATTACAAAGCAATTTTACGTTTTTTTGTTTCAATAATATCTATAAATTTGATCTCTGCTCGCCGTCCCGTGCTAAGTCACCGCACACAGTGTAAACAGGCCGCACAAGAAGCTGTGTTTCAGAAAACTGTTTCCTGTGTTTTCTTTTTTTCTAGCTTCATAGTACAACATAAAATATATTATTATTGTATTTTTTTAAATTTTAGGTATACGAGGTGCACTGTTGGAATCGGAAGATCATGAATGTCCGGACTGTCGTGAAAAAGAAATCGCCCCAACAACATTAATTCCTAATAGGTAAATATATGTTTAAAAATAGCTGGGCGTAGTTTTTAATTTCCTTTTTTTACTTTAAACATTGTAACCTAAATACAATCTAACGGATTATAGAATGTCCAGATTCTTAGTAGACCACTGAGAATTGAAGCCAAAAACACGGAAGAACAATACAGCCGTCGTTCGATTCCTGCATAAAAGAACCATTTAAGGAAACCATTTAAATGTGTGCGTGGCGCTCACTCATATATTTAGAAAATAGTGACTGGTAGTCAATAAAAACGTAACGTTTTGTTTCGAACACGGAATCTCTTAATTACGCACATTTAATAATCAAAGCCTAAACCTATAATTATGTAACTAACTAAAATGAATGTGAAGAATGTTTGTTGAATTCAACCATAGTTGTTTAACAGTATTAATGCTTTATAAAATGTTTTTGTTGTCTAGATTTTTAAGAAATTCTGTATCGTCTTTCCGCAATCAAACTGGCTATAATCGACGAATGCCTCATCGGCCCGCTGCAGTTCCCATTCAACAACAACACCCGCCGGTCTTAGGTACTGTATTTTAACTACGTTCATTTTAATGTGATTTACGTAGCATTATTATTTCTGCTACAAAATTCTTAATCAGTTAGCCGTTTATAAAACTGTGGCAAAAAACTGTTTTAAAATTGTAATATTGCTTTACATGGATATCTAAGTCTGTTCTTAATGTTATTAAAAAAAAACAGTTATTGAACACGCTGTTTTGTTTTAGAACCTCCTGTAATGGCACAAGTCCTGCCACCGCCGAGCGGTCCAGTGCAGCCTGGTTCAAGTGGTGGTAAGTTTTCTTTATTTACTTTTGCTTTACTTTTTTTTGTGAACTAATTCTGTTTGGTCAGAGTGTTGGAGTCTGTAATCTGTAATTAAAGTTTGAGATGTATCTCCTTATGCATGTTCATGTTTATTTTAACGTGAATTGTCAATGTTAATACGGTTTTTATTTTTACTTTCCTTCTTAGCTATCTGGATTAGGGATCTGACAACACAGAACATAGTTATTGACTGTATGATTAGAGTCATGACAAAAATGAAAACACCATCCAATGAATTTTCTCGATGTATAAAAAAGAGAGAGAGTGCAGATATCGGTCTATTTTTTCTATTTTCGACTGTATGGCGTAACAGCTAATAGTTATAGAAACGATATTACTTTAAATTGTAGAGAATTCTAGTGACTAAAATATGACAAGGCCGTTTTTCATTTAATAATAATTATAATTTATATAAAGACGTCAATATTTTTGGGCACATACGCCGTTTTATTTTGAGCACACATTCACTATCGTCCTTTCATCATATGCCTTTTAAAAGTAGTGTTAGCACTTTCGTTCGTTCACAAATCAGTCGGCAAGTGTGAATCTTACAGACTGGACCTATAACACTATTTTAGGGTTCCGTACTCCAATGGTAAGATGGGACTTTATTACTAAGACTCCGCTGTGTGTCCGCCTGTCCGTCCATGTTTATGCCCATGTTTTTTTCATAGTGGCTTTACCGCCTCTTCATTCATACCTGTCAGTAGCGTATTTTATTCTATGCCATTTTCATCGTACATCATTCGACATTCTTCTCGTTGAAAGTCGGCGCAATTACGGATTGGTGCAGATGCAGACGCTATTGCTATACAATATAAAGCTCATGTGACAAAGTTGTTCAGCTAGTATTTAAGGAATGTACGAAACGGGGCACTGAGAAATAAAAAAACTGGGGGCCCCCGACTCGGACAAGTTAGGTTAGAAGGGGGATGAATAACCACGAAGAGGTTTTTTTAAATCACCCAGAATTCGCGGTGCTCCGTTTTCTGACATTACTACCACAGAAAAGTTATTTTTGTCATTTCACTGAACCAATTTGGGGATTTCGAATCACTAGATTTCTTCGTTTTGTTATTTTAACATCCTCCGTGATTTCATCAAATCCCTGTTTTTATATAGCAAAAAAAAACTTATAACAGAATAACAAAATCTTTCCAATCGCCAGTAATGATGTCTGCGCCAACAAACTAAAGTGTGACCGAATTGCCTCGCTCAAAATATGCTAAAAATAAAGGAAAAATATAATAATATAAAAAAAGAACGTAACTTGCGTAATCGTATCACGAAATATAATAAATAATATAAATTATATGAGAACCAAGCAATTTTTATTTGCATTATTACCAAACGTGTTTAAAAAACTAGGTTTAGTTATAAAAACTCAAAAGATTATACTTAGATGGTTTGGTTATGTTATGTTGAAAGGATGAGAAATGACTATAGAAGGTATTTGTGAGAGGCAATGCCAGTTAGGGACGCCTTATTGGCGATGTTCTGGTATTTTTGGTGTGCCTGTGTGTCCAGAAGTTTAGTACCGGTACTCCTTGTAGCTAAGGATCGTTATGAGGTTCTGGGAATCTAAAATAGCCACTTAGCAGCAATGCTAATATCATTGTTACTAAAATTGTTCTCTATCAATTACAATACTAATAGAATATTCCATGTTGTGAATTTTATCACAATATTCGTAACTTGGAATAGTCTATTCTATTGCACAAGCAATACAGAGTAGATAAATAAAGAACAATTTTAGCAACATTGGAATTACTAAAGTGGCCATTTCAGCTGTAATAAGACGTATGAATGTATTAATAAAGAATTGTGCTATGTCGTATTATGTTAGTCCGAAGATGATGGCACTGGTACCTGTCTTAGTGTTGCGTTGGCTTCTGTATTAAAGAAGGTCGGGTCGGGGCGAGCGGGGTGAGCGGGGTCCCCGGCTCCGGCAGCGGCGCAGCGGGCGACGAGTCGGACGGGTCTGCCGACGACAACATCACGCTGACCATGCCGGCCGCCAGCCGCGCCGTGCCGCCGCCTCACATCGACCGCCACCATCGACCCCCGCGCTATGGTACATAACGTCGAGCTCGCATGTCGCACATGTGTGCATGTGCATGCCTTTGTGGAGTCTTACCGCCGACATATTTGTTAACGTCAGCTCCCAACTTTACTGACCTGACCTGTAAATCACGCTTGTAAAAGTACATACTTCCTTTTAATATGATAAAATTAGTTATTAAACCTTGGCACCTCTATGCTTCAACGAAACAAAAAACGAAAACGAGGTATTTTACTTTAGTTTAGCCAGTTTATCGGCGAGGGTATCGACTGCATATCGTAAAAATCCTCAGAAACCCCCCACTTTTTAATAGGACAGTGTAAATGTTTTAGTAGTTGCTTCATTGAATTTTGTTTTTACTAATCCTGCTAGTAATATTTAAACGTGTGCTAGTTTTATTTGGTTATGTGATGATTTTAGTAGGCGTTACTTGAAAATAAAACTATGTGCATGTTCCCTCAAGTACATAAAACTTGATTTAAAAAAACTGTTACATTATTGGGAGCAAATGCGGCTAGAGCTGTCGAACTTAAATATAACGACTGCTGCTCAATACATCATAATATGTGATACTATGAGGTGTTCAAATAATTACATCTTGTGTAATTGAGACATCAAGGAGACTTATTTATAAGAGTTGGCTACACCTAATATTGTCACAATATGTAATTATGTAAAGCATTAAGTGTCTTTTATTTATTTGATATTTTGTTTGTTTCAGGCCCACCACCCGGCTTAAAGCCTCCTGGAATAGATACTCCACCAGGAATTCCTATGAATGTAAGTTTTTAATATCTATGCAAAATTACAGAAAGATATCGTAGTCACTGGTAGATTACGAACTAACTTATCATTATTTGTAGTTGCCGAGGATTGATGAGCAAAGAGCAAGTACGCCAACTATTGATGAAAGAAGAGACCCCATGTCTTCCCAGGTATTTCATTTATGAGTAACGGATTTTTTCATAAATTCTGTGAATACATGTTTGAAATGTTATCAACAAGTTCTCACGATTATAATATCTTGTTTCCCCTTTTCTGATTTAATTTGTTACTGACTACATGAATTTCGCACTTTACCATTGGAACTGAAGAATAGGCAAAGTCGGTATTTGATTGGAACATGTATTATATTTTCAGGTAGTGTTTAATCGCGGACCGCCACCATTCATGCCGGGCCCACCACCTTCAAGGCGTTATAAGTAAGATATATTTTGCACATAGTTAAAGATAATCTCATATAAAATTGTGGGCACCTTGACCGCTTTTGTTCGTAAGGGGACACTCATATATATAAATATGTCTATAGTTATTAGGTGTAAAATATAATACTATAATGTCTTATCATGTGTTTTATCAGTACGCCATTCAGCAGAACAATGGGACCCGGTGGACCGCGGCCGTACAACGAGCGTTATCCTCCGGAACCTTACCAGCCTCCTCCGCCTGGCATAAAAGACTCGCCCACTAACGGGTACAGTATTCAAATAATGTGTTATGTTTTCTCACGCGGTTTTAACATCGATTCGGAGACTACAGTCGGTAGTTGTTATTTCTTCATTGGTTTCTATTCTAGTGTAATGTATAACATTGTTTTCTGATTTTTATTTCAATCTGTGCAGTCCTGCAATGCCTTCTAAAACAAAATGGAAAGGCTTAACCATGGGCTTCTTTTGACTGATAATGATCATCACCTGAGGCATAATTATGTTTATATACGGGGGTCCCGCGACGTGTGGATCAAATTGAACTGGCATGGGAGAGCTTCTTTCCAATCTTTTTAACTCTGAGACAGGTGCTTTTAAGCTCGAAAATAAAGTAACTCTAGGCACTTGTTGCCAATTTGAACACGAAAAGTGGTCATCACTTTTGAATCGTAAAAATAGCAGCATGTATTTGCCTCAGAGGTAAAAAGATGAGAAATGATCTTTTCCATGCCCCTGTTCAATTTGATCCTCATTTCTCGGGACACTCCTTATATTTTAGATATAAGTGTGGATATTTTTGTCTAATTAAAAGTTACTTTTTGAAATATGTATCTCTGATCTTGCCTTTCAATTTCGATTTACTAGTTATTAAACTTGACGGTCGTCTCCTTCGATGGATAAAACTCGTTCACAGACCACTTCGGTCTACACTGTTCGGCTAAGGACCGTTGGTATATTGTCGTAGGCACGGCGAGGATCCTCTCGAAGCTTTCAACCGAATGATTCGCGAGAAAGAGATGCGGGCAAAGCGGCGAGAGGAGGAACGCAGACGAGCGCAATCAGGGTCGCGCAGCACGCGCTCGCGCACGCCGCGCTCGCCCCGCTCCCCGCGCTCTCCACGCCCGGCGCGCGCATCCCGCTCGCCCCGCGCGCCGCGTGCTTCCCGCTCGCCGCGGCCGGTGCGCTCGTCCCGCTCGCCCCGCCCGCCTCGTTCGCCCCGCTCGCCGCGACTGCCGCGGTCGCCTCGCTCGCCACGTTCACCGCGCTCGCCGCGCCTTCGACCCCGTAGTCGAGGTTCCAGCCGTCTGCGGTACTCTAGGTTCGTTTATAGTCATCATTTTTGCATGTTTAACTTGAATAAATATGTTGGTTTATGTGATTGTTCGTCGCTTCATATCTGTATGTATGTACTTGTTTATTTTGTATGCATTTGTTGTTATGCAGTCTTTTAGTCACCTGTCATTTTTCCCACAGCCTAGTCCATATCAAAATATCAATAAAACTTCCTAGGCAAGACAATAGTAAAACATTGTCTCGTAATTAAGTTGGAATGCAATTCACGATTTGTAATAGTTTTATAATTTGCATTGTGTATTATGTCTGGAATGGTGGTGGTCAGTAACTAAAAACCTAATACCGTCTATTCTAAACTTGAAAAAAAAAAAACTGGTATTTAACACATTTGACTCTCTTTTTAACCTATTCATATAGGTCTTCAAAATATGCACACCCCGCCGTTCAGATTGTTAATGACCTTCTATGCATGCAAGACACTTGGCTATACACTCTGTAGAAGTAATTTTGCTGCAAGCTAGAACGTAGGCTCCGAAATGTAGCTCTGGACCCCATTGCTTTGGGGGTAAATACGCCCTTGGCTTTATCCTTATTATGTTAATAGTGGTTGTCAACTGAGTTCTTGTTTATTGCTGCTCTAAAGATCTACAATGTCATGTGATTAATGTAGTCAAGTTTTAACATTTGTCTTACTTATTACAACTAGCCTATAGCTAACGCCCAATGTACAATGGACAAATTTGAATTATGACCCACCATAAGCTCATTTTCTTACAGACATTCGAATACAATTAGGTCCACATTCGCGTAAACATACATTTCCATGGTAATTGGGTATTTGTCAGCATCAATAAATTACAAATCTAATTAGTCAGTCGGTTAAAATTTGGAAAATTAATGGAAACGTATTTTTCTTTTGTGAAATCAATGAATATTTACCAAGATATAACGCATTAAAACTCGAGAGTGTGGGCTCGTGACATGACGGAAAACGTCACTAGCAAGTACAGTTTTTGAAGTGAAACTTCTTTACGCACGCTTGACTTGGGGAGTAAGCTGGCGAACGCGTGACGTAAGCGTTACGAAAAGTGTGATCGGGCAAGGCGAACGGAAGTTAAGTGGGGGATATAAGCAAGAGACAGCAGTGCGCGCGCACATTTTCTTTCTCTCTTCCTATCGTAGCCAAATACGTTCCGTACCATAAAATAAATTGGTCATAAGCACACTCGTTTTTTTACTTGCTAGTGACGTTTTCCCAATTTCAAAAGTGTCGTTTATTCCTTAATTTTGTTTTACGTATCAAAAGAAACAACTATGACATCTACATTTTAAAAAAAAGTAGTCTCATGATATCTTAATTTTTAAATTGCAGATCTCGTTCCTTATCTCGCGGGCGGATACGACGCTCGCCGTGGTCGCCGCGACGTCGGCGCACTCGCGAAAGGACTTTGTCACTGACTAGGTTAGTACCAAACTTGAATACATCCCGAGGAAGCTGGACTTATGTATTTAATATAAGTTTAAACAACTACGCCTGAGACCGGTAGGGTTCCCAGAGGCGGCTTAAGCAGACACCGGACTGATTAAGCCGCCTCTGGGAAAGCTTTGTAATAGCAAAGGTGAAAAACCTAAAAATTTAGTAATTAGTAAAATAATAACAAAAAGGACTTATAAAAAACGAAAGTGTCACATTGATCTAACATTTACGACATTGTTATTAATTTAATAATGATTGATTTTTATAGTACTTTGGTAATGCGTTTTTATATAATGTTACTTACCTCTGATAGGAGCAATTTAATATTAACGTAATTGATTGTAGGATTCGCCAAAGAGATGTGGAGTGTTTCTAAATAACTCAAGCTTATTACCACAATCCGTTTCGTTGTCCTTTTTTTTATTATTTTTTTGTTGAGTCGAAAATGATCAATAGTTGTCCTTGGTCTGGATATCCTGAATGGTCTTAGGTGAACGTTTGTTATGTACAGGTCGCCGTCCCCTCGTCGCCGGCACCGCTCCCCCATGCGCTACCGCTCGCCGCTGCGCTCGCCGCCGCCGCGCTCCCCGCCGCGCTCCCCGCTGCGCTCCCCGCTGCGCACTCCGCTCCGCTCGCCGCCCCGCTCTCCGCCCCGCTCGCTCCCGCGCTCGCCGCCTCGCTCTCCCCTACGCCCGCCCATGCGCTCGCCGCCGCCGCCTCGCAATATGTCTCCCCATCGGTAAGTCTTGATAGGATTGACAATTCCTGATGAATGAAAGAAAGCTAACTAGTTTCTTTCACACCTATAATTGGTACAGATATAGAAGGGAACTTCCAAATGTTTATAGGCTATTTCTTTTTGCATAAGACTTAAGGGAAACAAAAGTTGTATAAAGTCTAAGAGAGTGGAAATAAGGTCGAAATTCTTTTTTTCAGGTATGCTGGTGTTTACGACGAACTGTTGTCTCCGCCCCGACGTACTGTTGAGCCGCCCTACGGAGCCAGGTACGATTGTAACAGTCTAAATAGTGTCTTCATGCGCCCTTTTACGACACCTCAGAGAAATCGTTTGTTCGTTGACGTTATGAAATTGCTGAGCGGATTGAACCTGTGTTCGCGTTTCGGTGTACAAACTTGGTCAGTACCAGATGTTGCGCTACTTATTTTAAATTGTGTTAACGTAAGCTGTTGAAATGTTATTACTTGTTTAATGTATGACATTTTCATTAAGCAAATAAAGTAAGTTTCCTAACTTCAAATATGTTGGTGAGGTGTAAAGGTATATGTCAACATTGTGGTAAGTATTATTATACGAAAGTTATAAACAACAGTTGTTAATAGGAACGAATATTTTAATCGATTGAAACTCCGAAGCTGTGATAAAGTAATTTAAGTAAGGTTTTTATTGTTTTTGTTTTAAGGTTAATTTTGCTGTAAAACACGATCTCAATCATGTTCAATAAAAGACTTTTTTTTAAAATTGAATAAAAAATTATAAAACCCTCATAACAAGTCTTGTATTCTCTACTAGTCGAAGTCAAAACTGCTCGAAATCGTGTGTTTGAGAAACACAGTGTGTATTCTACACTGACTGAATCTATGAAATATGTTAAAATAAGCGAGCTTGCTTATGTTGCGACGCGATGCGTGCAATATCGAATTGATTGCCGATTCAAATCGCACGTACTTACATGCTAATGGAGAGACGCAAAATCTACCTTACTACTACGACAAAAAGACGCTGCAAACAAAATACAAAAGATGTCGCCAGTGACGAGTAGTTGCGCAATCGAATTTCGAACGGAGAATCATGTGCCTTGTCATTAGCACGTACATGCAATTCGATATCGACCAGATCTGTGAGCAGTGTCGTCAATACGTGCGACACCATTTTCTTCGGCCGGACATTTGTGTGATATTTGATCGATATTGTCAATCTATGCAATTCTGTATCGCGTCGCGTCATTAGCAAACTCCTTAAGTGGCAGTATGGTTATTTCAATATGTACGTTATGGACGATCGACCGTACGTCAGTTAATTTTGAAAAACCAGCTCTGTAAAGGCAGCTTTTGTAATTGAAATATTGACGTGCGGGCGACTCATAATCTTTCCTAGACTTATAAATAATCCTTTTCTAGTCTTAAGATTTGTAAACACAATCCTCAATTAATGTAGTTATCCAATAAAAAAAAAACCTCTACATATTCAACAACAGTTGAAGACAATATTGGTTTCATGAGTTATCGGATTAATTAATTAGAATGTGTAAAAAAGACCAGTTCGATCCGAAAGGGGCATACAGGTATCCCAATATCCCATGTCTTTAAAATAATAAAACATAATTACACGATTTTTCGGCAAGATTCGAGTAGTATGGGTGACTCGCCGACCGATCAGGGACCAAGCCCGGGTGCGCACGCCCTATAGAGCTTGCCAAAGAGGACCGTGATAGTACAAGTCTGACAGTCCCTTCCGCTCCACCCAGGGCGAAGGACATTTGATGATTTTACTGCCTAAAAAAACTGTAAATATCATTAAAATATCAGTTGAACCCACTCCCGAGGTGTTTCGTAGCATTACTGCTATAGTAGAATCATAAAATCAAGGACATTTTCGTACCAAACCGCGCTTGGCCGCAAGTTGGGATCACATGCGGTTCCCTCGCTATGTAAAAATTAGTCCGTCAGACCTATATGGCCATCCTTCATACTAAAATCTTCCATCCCCTTTAAATAATTTCCAATCGAACATGAACCTTCTATTTTTTGAAAATCTATTAAGCTTTGATAGATTGGGTTACGTTGATGACTTAATTTCTTTCAATACTCTTCCTCGAAACATGGTGTTCACAGTCGTGTTTTGTTCTCATTTATCAGCACGTGTGCAGAAACCAAAAAAATCCACAAATAAACTTTTTTTTGAGTTTGAAGAGTTCAGCGTCTTTGCGGCTAAATATTTTTTTAAATATTGAAATTATGATAATAAATAGACTTTCATAGATAAACATATTATTTAAAAGAACATTTTTATGAACAAATCAACAATTATATGCGTTCTAAATTCAAATATATTAAAATTTTCTATTTATCATATTTGGCTGTAAAGCCGCTTCATATCTTTGCTTCTCCTTCAATGTGGCGAAAGCAAAGTGAGGAAAAAAGAAAGAAAATCTAAACCATAGTTTGCTAATAATTATGACAAAAAAATTGTATGCCTTAACGGCGGGTCATAGCAGATTCACCTGTAACCAACACAATATCCTTTGAACCTCTGATCCACAACAAATGATATGAATTTGAAAAAATATTTTTGTAATAAGTTAGATACACGCGGGCATTATATTTTACTATTATTGTTGTAATCTGCTTCTGATCAGCCTCGCCAGGGACTCTGCTTTACTGCCTCGATTACAGTAACAAACTTTCCCCACTTGTATCGAAATGTACTATTACGGTCACGTGTAGCAATAGAAATACTTATAAAGTAATTTGTATATTGCTTGTATTGTGTACATTGCTTAAACATGTCTTGTTATTTTATTAATAAGTACAAACTAAAACTGTGATATACTTAATAAAATATGTCGACTACTGTTTTTTTGTTAACATAAGAATTTGTTATATTGTTTTATGTTTAAAATATTTTAAGGAATACTTTTTTGTATTGATAAATGAAGCTGTGATATGTATACTGTGTTATATTGTTAATTAATGCTAGTATGTATTAATGTTGTTATTTAACACAGACACGTGAAATCAATAAGGTGGGTTATGCCAGAGTAGTTTTCTTAGGTCTGAAACTGCGATAACTGAGCGTCCACGACTTTGGGAACAGACAGAACAATGTTATTGACTGAACATACCCATACGTATTACCGCAAGCACACGGATCACTTTGGTATAATACCGCGCTGGCGTTCGCTTAACGCAGTTTCAGCCCTTAATACACAAAAATTAAATGCTGCTGTGTTTGTACAAGCTAATCTAGAAAACCACTCCTGTATGTGCGTTTTTGTTTCAAGCTTGAAAGAAGCCGTTGTTAGATTTTCCCACCTCATACGAGGGTCATTCAATAAATACTTAGCCTACAAAAAGTAAACGAAAATTTTGGAAAAGTGGCAATTTATTTTTCAACAGTCTCCTTTTAGTTCGATACACTTAGCCCAGCGATGCTCCAACTTTTTTAACCCGTCCGAAAAATAGTTTTTGTCAAACTCTGCAAAATAGGCCTCCGTCGCGGCGATGACCTCATCATTCGATCCATATCTTCATCATTCGATCATTCCCGGCGAGTGATTTTTTCAGATTAGGAAACAGAAAGAAGTCACAAGGAGCCAAATCTGAAGAATACGGTGGATGGGGCAGCAATTCGTAGCGTAATTCGACCAATTTGGCCATGGCAACGGCAGACGTGTGAACCGGTGCGTTGTCGTGGTGAAACAGCACTTTTTTCTTCGCCAGATATGGTCGTTTTTTCTTTAATTCGGCGTCGAATCGGCCCAATAAATCGGCATATTAAAGCCCTGTAATTGTTTTACCCTTCTCGAGGTAATCGATGTAGATCACACCTTGTGAATCCCAGAAAATGGTGGCCATAACTTTTCCGTCCGATTTTACAGTTTTCGCCTTCTTTGGAGCACGTTCCCCGGTCTGGATCCATTGTTTTGATTGCTCCTTGGTCTCTGGTGTGTACCAGTGGATCATGTGGTCTCACGGTTGCGCTTGTTTTCTGGTGTGAGTAAACGCGGCACCCATCGGGCCGACTGCTTTCTCATGACGAGTTCCTCGTGAAGAATATGATGCACTGTTCCTTCTGAAATGCCTACAGTCTCAGCTAGCTCCCGAACCTTCAATCGGCGATCTGCCAATACGAAATCATGGATTTTTTTAATGTTTTCCTCCGTAGCAGCTGTTTTCGGTGCACCTGGACCTGGTTCATCAAAAACCGACGTACGGCCACGTGCAAACTCGTTGAACCAATTCTTGACGGTCGCCATCGATGGAGAAGAGTCACCGTACACAGCATCCAAGCGCTCTTTGATTTCGATGCGCGTTTTCCCTTCCAAAAATAGGAATCGAATCACCGAACGATATTGCTCTTTTTCCATTTTTGTAAAACCGATCGACACGTTCGCTTCCATAAGTTGTCAAATTAAAACAAATGAAGGGATTGGAATGAAAATTTGAAAAAAGAATTAAAAAAGAATGTGCTACACTGTGGTAAAACTCTTTTGAAACTACAGCGCCTTCTGGCGATGAGGCTAGGTACTTATTGAATGCACCTCGTAAACCCTAGGGTGGATAATCCGAAACATATGCGTTGTGTTTTTTTTTAAGTTAGGGCACCGTGCTGTACTGGACCTTTTGGCCTCGCACAGGATTAATCAATTTTTTTAAAGTTTTCTGGTTGTTAACTTTTTCTTTGTTAACTTATGGTATGATTTTTTTTAAATAACAGTTTGTTTTGTATTGTGTGAGGGTATTAAATACTTTTCTTTCTTTTCCTAATTATCAGACATACGTTTCGGTAGCTAAACTTCACTGGTAGGAAAATAAATCTATGTAGTATCAATCTTCTGTTTTTCCACCCAAACATATATCAACCGTGTCATACTACATCTTATCATTTGTCGTAAAAATAGGCTAGCCAAGTAGCAGAACATAGGGCACGGAAGCTTACTGGCCCAGACTGACACGGACAGGTTAGTTTCGAATGGTATGATGGGAGCTAGAATCGCCAAGCAAAGCGAGTTTGTTACCTTGTCTTGGGTGGATCGGACTTACGTTTCTGGATACTTAAGGGCAGATTTGATGTGGTGGCAGAATGGAAATGCCGGAATCAAGTAGTAGTTTGGAACCGATGATAAGTGGCACAGCGCCACAAATCGTCGCATACAAATCTCGATGTATTATGTTTCTATTATACCAGAAGCGGGGGCCGTTGGTATAATATTTATTTTACATTATTGTTTATTTATGTGAATACAATGTTATTTACTAAAATGATTTTTCTTTAAAGTTAAATCTGTAATTAAGTCATTTGACAGGCCTGTTGGTCTAGTGGTTAGTGACCCTGACTGCTATGCCGGAGGTCGTGGGTTCGATTCCCACCCAGGACAAAATGGTTGTGTGATGAGCACGATCATTTGTTCTGTGTCTGGGTGTAATTTATCTATAATATGTATGTATTTAGAAATATATAAGTATGTTTATCAGTTGTCTAGTACCCATAACACAAGCTCTGCTTAGCTTGGGACTAGATGGCGTTGTGTGATAGTTGTGGAATATTTATTTATTTTATTATTTTATTATTTTAGTGCAATAGGTTGTGTACCAATGTGTCATGGTTGTCTTTGCTCTTAAATGGCAGTGTCAGAAGAGCGCAATTGGTATTCATTTGTTTAATTGTCTGTGGTACTAAATCATTTTAATATTACGGCATTAGTTTCGATTATGGTCACACGCAAAAAGTACCATGGCCCCCCTATGTGTATCGTATTATGTTTTTGTAGCTATTTGGCAATCCTTAATTATAATTACACTTTAAGAAGCTGGATTTATGGTTGTGTTCGGATTTATTTATGTAGATCATGCAAGGGAATAAAACAATATATTACTATTAATCTGTAACTGTTTGCAACAGTTGCGAAAACGTGTAAAACGAAAAATTAAAGTAATGCACATTGTGCATATTTTAAGATGATGTTTAAAAAGTTTAACTTAACGACTTTAAGTGTAAACCCAATATTTTGTGACCTTACTAAATGCATAATGATGTGTCATGTCATGATCCTGTAACAGTATACGAAAAAAGAGGCGAACATTGGCGCGAGCAGCACCACGTAAACATAAAGTTCTCTTATTTTAAATTACAAATAGGGAACCCTACAACTGTCTATTTATGTAGATAACAGATTCCTTACATTCCTTAAAATCTTATTTAAAAATATCAGGACCCATGATGACATTCCGTAATACTAAATGACCAAAGGAAGGTTAGAACCATGACAAACCACGTGCGAGTACAGTGCGTGAGTTATACCTGTTGCTGGGGAGTTTGTTCCGCCACTTCTTCCTAGCCAAAGTCACGCGAACTGAGCTTCAAAAAGTGTTGATAAATCAGCCTATTTTGAATAAATGACTTTTGATTTTGACATACAAAAGGAGGTTATAATTAAAATGAATAATATTGTTATATTTATATATTTATTGTTTGTGCTGCTGGCGCCACTTAGTGGACAAACTTGTAGTATATTTTTCTATGGGCTAAAATAAATATACAAGTTAAATATTGTAATAAAAAGTAGATGTTTCAAGGAAATTAAAGTTGGCATCTGTATTTTTTTTTGTACAGTTTAAATTGTTACTGTTGAATTTGTTAACACTAGTTCCGTTGGAATATAACTTCAATTTTGTCATCACATTGTAAAGCTTTGCTGTTTCTTAGTCTTCGAATGTAACCCTAAAATGAGTTTTTCTGCGGTTTTTCTCTTAAAATTATGTCTGACTATGCAATCTGGCATTTGTATTTTATTTGGTGTGTAAATGGTAAAAACAAAACAAAACTTTCGAAGATACGTATAATTTGCCTATAAAACATTAATAATTGGGCATCGTCACAATAAAGGTCTGCCCAAACGAGGGACTTTCGTCCGTAGGGGACAAAAATCACGATCGTGAAAAAAAAATAATAATTTGATATTTTCACGTAGACTAAAGTTCGCTATGTGCGTTACAGCGCCTAGTCACGGTAATTCTATTTTGGTAGACCATAAAGTACCTCGAGGACAGTTACTCGTCTGAGCAGGCCTATGTCAAATTCAAATGTTATTAAGAGCGTGTACGTTCATACGAATAAGCAGGAATCAGGATGCGTGCCTCTAAAAAGTTACCAGAGAACATTTACAGAATATTTATATAAAAAAAAAATACCGGTCAAGCGCGAGTCGCACTCGCGCGGAAGGTTTCCTTACCATTATCTATAAAATCGGCAAAAAGTTACACCTTTTTTATAGGAGCTCCTTTAAATATTTATTTTATTCTGTTTTTTTTTTTTTTTTTTAAATAAAGGCGTCCCTTTTTCCCTTTGGGTAAGGCACACTAAAGAAATTTAAACTTGGCCTGATTGTAAAAGCTGTAACAATTTTTTTTGTAAATGTTCGTTCATAACTTTTTAGACCTCTGAATCTTTGTAAAGGTAACCGTGATTCTGAAATGCAAAGGGCAACTGAAGGAAAAAAGTGGTTATTTTGTTAATAAGAATGTGATAGTCCCTTCGACTCTACCTAAGGCAGAGGACTTATTAGATGATCTTAAACACAGAAAAGAAGGACGTCAAATGCCGTTTGGCGTACACGCTCTTATTGCAAAAAGTACTATCTGAAAGTCACACCATTTGTTATAAAGCAGTAAAACAATTTGTAAAAAACCCAATTAAATCTCGAAAATATATTTAGTAGTAAATAACATAGCAGAAAATGTGTTGTAATATACTTAGTTTCAAAAAGATACAGTCTGAGCTGAAATAAATCTGCTCATGAGGTGATTTTTGGGGTTGAGTTAAGCGCGTTATCCAAAATTATAAGCGTAAAAACATTAAACTCGACCTACATTTTGGACATAATTAAAACTGAAATCTTTGTTTTTTGTAAGCTCCTTGAGCCAGGAATCGCACCCATTTTTTTTTTGTTTTATAAAGACAGCTTTCTTTATTTAAATATGATTTAAACTCAGTTCAGACTGATTTCGTTGGTGATGTTCTTTTTTTGACTAGGTCATTTAGCTTTTAAAAACATTGTAATGATAATTTTTAAACATGTGCTCAGTTTTTAGTAAGAAGCTAGTGCAAGATATAATTTGAAATTGTCGACTGAGTAAAAAATAAATGTGTTGCAAAGCAAAAGTATCATATTTTTTAGCCTTTGTTTTTAGAAAATACAAATATTATAGTGTGTCTTATTTTATATTTAAATGGTTTAGAACTATTAAATTATAACTTTGCTATTTTAAGGCAGCTTCATCTGAAATACTTTAGTAGTGAAGAAGATGACTCGTCACTCCAAGATGCTGAAAGAATTCGTCCATATGACAGGGATGGCTGCTACAACAGGCTGCGGGTAAACTAATTCTCATTATGAAAAGGAATGTTATACGTGTTATAATTTATACAGATTTTTTTTCAGGAAATCATAACCTCGGCCTCTGATTTTTATCTTACTAATGTCACATCACATCCATTGGCTTATTCAAAAGGTCGAGGGTCATGCTAGTTATGCAACTGTTCGCTAGTGACTTGATATAATTATCTAAACATTAATATTTTCCACCTAATTCTATGATTCATAGTAGGCCATTTAGAGAGTAAATATTTAGCCTCCCTTTTTTATAAACATAGTTGAATATGAGACAGTTGTAGTGATATTCCGCATAAAATGTATGTGGTATTCAATTTATTAAAGATGAAAATAAATGTAAGTTTAGCCCGTTTATATGCAACGGCTAATATGTAGTCGGTTTGCTTCTAATTTACTCCCAAGAGCGAGTATAGTGAACTCAAGAATTTGGGGTACTAAGACAGGATGTTTGTCCTAGCTTGGGATAGATTAGGGTTTCAAGGTTATTTTATGCTATGTTCCTTTCAAACCCAGAGTTTATGTAGAAATAGAAACACCGACTGTCGACCTTCAGTCGAAATGTATTTTTCTTTCCTTTCATCAGTTGCATCTTTATTTTTTAGCCAAGGAGCCGACCACAGATAGTCGGCTAAATATGAAATAAAATAACAAAAGCCTCACTTCGAAAATAAACTTAAGTTTATTATTCACCCCCCATCTTTAGTCGTAACATATGTATTTCTACCTAGGGCCCGTACCATCTTCTCTTATAGTAGTATTTCTTTAACTTAAACTTCAGTGTTGGTAAAAAATGTAGCTATACATCTCTACTAACACTAAGGGTCAATTCACGCTAGCGCACGGTCAAAGCGCATCGAAGCGTCAATCTGAAACTTAACATTGCAAATTCACCCTTATCTCCACTATGCACATATTTCTTCTGACATAATTAATAGGAGACACGCTAAATCCGTAGAAAGCGCGCTTCTTTCTTTTTGTTGTTGCAGAGATTTTATCCTTAATTCGAAGAAAATGAGAAATGTATTACGTTTTTAGGTAATTCTTCAGGAAACTAATTTCAAATTGAGACCCAAAATTGTAAAGATAGGTTTCGCATTAATTGGACCCTACTAAATGTAAAGCGAATATTATTGTTACTACAATACTTAATTCTCAAGCTTAAATGTTGGATAAATTGACTAAGACTATTATTATTTTCCAGGTAAGTTTAGCAGTTTACTAAAATGAAAAAAATGTCATGGCTTTGTTAATATTTATTATAGTATTTGACCTTCTGATTATTGTTCGGTCTTATCTGTCTTTCAGAAAGTTCAATAAAGGTATGAATAAGACATTCGTTAAATAAGTGTACGCAGGTTCGATTCGCGCGGCTAATTTCAATCTGGGTTATAAAAAAAAATACTTTATTTCGAAATTTTACGGCGCCGTTTTTCCGCTGTGTCTGGTAATACACTTCCATTAATCCTCTGCATTAACCATTTTGTCATTGGGCACTCTGGGCATGTGCGCAGTTGGGGCCCCGAGTTGTTGTAAACATCACAACAGGGACTTCTAAAAACATTAACTTATTCCAAGGTGGTAATAAAATTCTCTCTGATTTTCTGCATAATGCAATAATGTAATGTAATGTAAAGTTTTTATTTGAACGATCAAAAGAAAGCCTAATAGTATCCCTATAGCATCCCAAGCGGTGTGCTTGTGAATTCAATTCACTTACCTCACTTTGCTATCACGGACTTCGTAGTCTTAAAAGGGCCAAGGGTCTCCAATAGGATAAAGATGGAACTTTTAATACACTAACTACTTTTTCTATATAAGTTTAAAAAAAAAAACTGAATTTTATAACAAAAAAAAAAGTAAGAACTGTAAGTGTTACGAAGAAAAAATGCGATCTACATACTTTAATATTTGATACAAATATATTTACTGACCCATTAATTCGGAAGGGACAGTGCAGATGGAGGTATTTCCACTGAAGTATTTTTAGGATGCCCGTTGTTAAAGAGATAATCTAAGTTAGAGATATCCTATCATTTGATCACACATATTACATATTCAAGGACAATTTATAAATAGATAGACTAGTGGTCCACGATGGTCAGATTCGAACAATTTTTTTTTTTAATATTCTCTGCTCCTCATCTCAACTTTAACTGTGATAAATATCATACTCTTCCGTCGGTTCCATCGGAAAAAAATGTTTACTTCAATAATTACAATGAGCATTTCGATATCGGAGATCACCTTTAGCAAGGAATTAATTGTATTAAGAGACTCCAAAAAAGGGGTACAAATTTATTGCCTGTAGAGAATCTTATGTGCTCAAATATTGAGTACAAAATTTTTTTTTTTTTCCATATATTCTCACAAATTATGCATTTTCAAGGAATATAAAAAAAAAATATCTTTTATTTTCAGATATGGACCTAGAAGCAGTGCACCGCCGCCTGGGTATCCACCTATGGGTGTAAAGCAGATGCCTCCAGTGGGTAATCTACCCGTGCAATCTGAACAACCCGGATATCGAGGTCGCTATGACGGTCCTCCATTTGAAGACATTCCTCCTGGTGTAGAACCACCAGTACCCGGGTTTGAACCATCGCCTTTCGAAAAACCACAATTTGGGCCTGCTGGTCCAATAGATCGTGATCGTTTGCCACCACCTAATTATAGGGATCCTTACAGACCCTCGCCTTATAGTGATGGGCCTACTAGTTATAGGGACATGCCAATACCTCCTCTTGCCCAAAATGAAATTCCTGTACATGTAGGAGAGCAACCACCGCGATATAGAGATAATTATAGGCCAGGTCATTATCGTGACCAGGGACCCATGCCGTTCAGAGACGGACAACCTTATCGAGAACCTGGACCTCCTGGGCCTCCTGGACCGTATCGGGATCCTAGCTTCAGAGGAGGGCCCCCTCCATTCCGTGATAACTCTTACAGGAACGTTCCCTATAGGGATGGCGTGTTCCGAGAAAATCCAACACATAATAGTTTTCGTGAGCCAGGTGTTCCCTTCAGACCTCCTAGTGCAGATCCCCGGGAGCCAGTTCCACTTGGCTACCATGATCCAAATTACCGCGATAATTTCAGAGAAGAAAGTGCTGCACTTCGAGATCATTCTCGGCCTGGATACAGGGCTAACGTTCGTAACAGAGGTGGACCCAGACGCAACGCTAATGTTGAACATGATAGACACAGAGATAGAGAGGGTCGTGATCGAGAGAGATATAATGATAATCGAGAGCCGATAGATAAAGTAGAAAGATCCCGAGATCCTGATAGAAGATCTGGATACGACAAAAATCGCGATACGCGTGAAGATCGCCCTAGAGATTATGAAAGACCGCCCCGTGATTACGAAAAGGAACGTGATCATGAAAAGAGCTCTCCGGAAAAGAAAGTTCGCATCTCACCGAAACGTGGTAGAGAAGCAAGAGAGAAAAAACGTAGCGAATCCAAAGGCCGTTCTCGTGACCGAGATTGTAGAAGGGAAAAGAAAGAAGAAAGGACTCGAGAAAAATCTTCAGCTGATAGAAGCAGAGATCATAAAGAAAAGGAGAAGAAATTGAAAGAGCGTAAGAAAAAGAAAAGGGAAAAAGAAAAAGACACTGAAAAGAAGAAGAAACGTGAGAAAAGGGATAAGAAAGAAAAGGATCATGTTAAAAAAGAGGATGAAGTGAATGAAAAAGAAGAAGATAAAACTGATGTTACAGAAACAGATAAAACTGAAACTAATGCAATCGTCGTTAAAGTAGAAAAAACGAATACCGAAGTAGTTTCTATTAAAAAAGAAAACTCCCCAAAAGTAGAATCTCCAGAGAAACCTGCTGATGATTTGTATGGCGATGAGTTGGAAGCTGTTGATAAAGAAATCATAGAAAATTATGTTAAAACTGAAGACAAAGACCCGAATATGGAAAATAAAATTGCAGAGAGCATAAACAATTCTAAAGAAGAACTATTTGACGGTATTGAACTTCAAGCTAGTGCCGAGGAGTTAGAACTCAAAGCTGAGATAGAAGTCAGCAATCCATCTAATAAAGAAATGTTGGCAACTTTACCGGAATTATCTAAGTGGGAAGTAGACGATGATCACGCAGAGAAGGTCAAAGAACCAGGAGAGATAACTTCTCCAGATGAAGAAGAAGATGGAAGTAAAGTTACATCGGATGTCATTAAACGAGCTGAAAATGCTATATTTGCTAAAGCAATAAATTCTCTAAGACCTATAGAAATTAAGAAAATCAGTAGTGATCGTCTCAAACTTTACGGCGATGAAGTGCCAAAACCTTCTATGAATAATATACAAATCACGGTTCCAGTAGTTGACTCCGAACCGAGGTCAATTGAAATAAACGAAAGAAAAAGAAGATATTCAAAAACACCACCGCCGCGATTATCCGTTAAAGATCGACTTGGTGGGAAAGTAGAAGAAACACGTAGAGGTAGAGAGCCGAGAGTTGTTCAAAGTACCGTAGAACGTGTTAAATCTAGATCAAAAACTCCAAAGCGCGAACAGCCTTACAGACGCGTGACCGTTGAAAAGGATAGGGGTCGAAAACAGGACACTGTTAGAGCAGAACCTTCCAAGAGTGATAGGCGAGTGATATCTGACGCTGTAAAGACTAGCGAGAGACATCGAGCGCGAAGCCCCACAGAGAAGAAAAACAGCGAGAAACATAAAGACGAGAAAAAAGCCAACACTAATGAAGCCTCCACGCGAGATCGTGGGCAGGAGAAAAATGTGTCAGGTGAAGCAAAAGGTACACATGCGGATCGCGAGAGAAAAAAGTCAACTTTGGACGAAGCTCATTTTGAGCCAGATTATGATGAAACTGTAGAATCTGACCATGAGAATAAAGAAGAAAACCTTAAAAAACGTGAGCGTTCAGCTTCACCCAACGTATTTAACGAAACTAAAAAAGCTAAACTGGATAATGACACTATAAAATTGGATCTGACAAATGTAAAAAAGAAGCCTGATTCCGAAAGTGAATCTACTAGTGGCTCTGAATATTCTTCATCATCATCGTCATCAGATGCTCGCAAACGCAAGAAAAAGAAGAAACGCAGCAAGAAAAAGAAGAAACGAGCTGCAAGTGAAAGCGATAGCGAGTCCGAGTCTAGCTCTGATGATCATAAGAAAAAGAAAAAGAAACGTAAGCATAAGAAGAAATCTAGTAAGAAGAAGAAGAAATCGAAACACAAGTAAACCTTTACTTTGTTCGTATGCAGTTTTTTTGTTCATTATTAACATTAACTTACAAATATGTAATGTAATACGGTGTTCTGATCAGTTTGAATGCATAAGTTATAAGCTCTAAAGTAGAGTCGGCAATTTTATTAAAAAGATTGTACTATTCAATTCTTAAAAATAAATTAATAATAATATTATTTGGTTTTTTTTATTGGTAAAATCCTTTGGCATCCACATAACACGCTTTCGTTTGTTATCAACAAGAAAACTGAAGTTTTTTTTAATAGTATTTGCAGAAATTTCATTCATTCATTCATTTCATCATTTTAGAAATAAATAAAAATAAACCATGGTAAGGTAAACACCCCAATTACGGACAGTTATTTTTTTTCGTATCTTTAAAATTATACATCTAAAGAATTTGAACACTAAGACCTAATTTCACCAAACACTTTGTAACCAGACATTAGATAATGTCCTTTTAAAATAAACAGCGCTGTTATAATGTTATGTGTCCCATGGTGACAATTTAACAGACCATTGCTAAATCCATCATTATTTGAATGACACACAAAACCATTCAGTCACATTATAAATCTACTAAAACAAAAAGATGAAAAACTCAACGATGCAATAGACGACTGAACTACTTTTCCGTTTCGCTGGATAATATGTCAATAATACAGCTAATTAAAAGAAAAAATTAAAATAAGTTTGAGGTTGTTTATTTCGTTGTGTAAGGAGTTTATATTTTAAATAAGTCTGGTGTGATCGTTTTCGTGTTATAATAATATTTAGTTACTTCCTGGGTGGAGCAGAAGGGAATATCAAACTCGTACTGACTAAAAATCACGCTGTTCTGTCGGTTTTCCTTTGCGTTCCATGGCCGCGATATCCAGTTTAGATAGTCCCGCGATCGTAGCAGGCATTTGGTTCTGTAGGAATTCCGTGAGTTTTCTGCCAGCTCTTAGAAGCGCGCGTGACCATGAAGCGCGTGTGCCATCGACTAGGGCAAAGTCTTTGATCGTACGGGTAACCCATTACAAAACGCCCACAAACCCGCGCCTACGGTAGCTAGAAATTACCCGCGATCTGTCGTGTGACCTGGATGATTGTCTCTCCCTCACCCATTCCACTTCCTCCTTCACTAACTTCACTTCTCGGAAAGAAGTGACTGCTTTCCATTACCCGCCGCTCCACCGCCACCACCTTGTCCACACAGTGGTGACACCCGAGTGTCCATGTACCAGACACTTGGTTGCCACGACCACTCTTACACAACCTTCCGGAACAACAGTATCCGTTTAGAACCTGCGTCAGGCGGAAGGTGAGGTCGCCGTGATCCTTTAGTAGTGATCTTTTTGGTCTGCTGCGTACTGGCCATCAGTAAAAACCTCCATATAAAAAAACAAACTTGTTATCTTGACAGTATTAATCGTCTGTTACCAATGTAACGGAACCATGGAGCAGTCATTAAATTTAACAGCCGATCAATGAAATTAAAGTACCATTAGACCCAATTTCACCAAATTCTTTGCAACCAGACATTAGCTAATGTGCTTTTAAAATTAACAGCGCTGTTATAATGTTATGTGTCCCATGGTGACAATTTAACAGACCATTGCTAGATCCATCATTATTTGAATGACACACAAAACCATTCAGTCACATTATAAATCAACTAAAACAAAAAGATGAAAAACTCAACGATGCAATAGACGACTGAACTACTTTTCCGTTTCGCTGGATAATATGTCAATAATACAGCTAATTAATATAAAAAAATAAAATGAGTTTGAGGTTTTTCATTTCGTTGTGTAAAGAGTTTGTATTTTAAATAAGTCTGGAGTAATCGTTTTCGTGTTAAAATAATATTTAGTTACTTCCTGGGTGGAGCAGAAGAGAATGTAAGACTCGTACTGACTAAAAATCCTGTTCTGTCGGTTTTGCTTTGCGTTCAATGGCCGCGACATCCAGTTTAGATAGTCCCGCGATCGTAGCAGGCATTTGGTTCTGTAGGAACTCCGTGAGTTTTCTGCCAGCTCTTAGAAGCGCGCGTGACCATGAAGCGCGTGTGCCATCGACTAGGGCAAAGTCTTTGATCGTACGGGTAACCCATTACAAAACGCCCACAAACCCGCGCCTACGGTAGCTAGAAATTACCCGCGATCTGTCGTGTGACCTGGATGATTGTCTCTCCCTCACCCATTCCACTTCCTCCTTCACTAACTTCACTTCTCGGAAAGAAGTGACTGCTTTCCATTACCCGCCGCTCCATAACATGGCCTGAATAGGTGCCACCTTTCGCCACCACCTTGTCCACACAGTGGTGACACCCGAGTGTCCATGTACCAGACACTTGGTTGCCACGACCACTCTTGCACAACCTTCCGGAACAACAGTATCCAGTTAGAACCTGCGTCAGGCGGAAGGTGAGGTCGCCGTGATCCTTTAGTAGTGATCTTTTTAGTCTACTGCGTACTGGCCATCAGTAAAAACCTCCATATAAAAAAATAAACTTGTTATCTTGACAGTATTAATCGTCTGTTACCAATGTAACGGAACCATGGAGCAGTCATTAAATTTAACAGCCGATCAATGAAATTAAAGTACCGTTAGTACGTGGTGGAACACTCGCTAACCTTAACAGTCGGTTAACACATGTAACAGGGCATTAAACTAACTAACAGAGACTGGCGAAACTGGCCCTTAGCACGTGGTGGAACACTCACTAACCTTAACAGTCGGTTAACACATGTAACAGGGCATTAAACTAACTAACAGAGACTGGCGAAACTGGCCCTAAACCAACTAAACGTAATAAAAGCTGAAAGTTCTGTTTTTTCTAAAAAATTTTCTATTCTGTTTTGAGTAAGGTACTGCCATTTGCTTTAATTTAATTAACAAATACTTATTTTTTTTTCACCAGTCATGCACAGTAAAAATATATATGGACATCCAGTAATGGTCATGACCTAGGCATAGGCACCGAGCGATCTACAGCGAGATTAATAAATACCCGAACCAGTCTCTTATCTCTTATCTTAAACCGAATCTGTTACTGATGCTTTATCTACTCAAAGGCAGAGCACTTCTAAGAGTTCGCAGAGAAGTGGGCTAGCGAAAGAGCCCAAAATGACCTGAGACATGACACCACGGAAATATCGACGAAGCTGAGTGGAGACATTAGGTCCGCATTTTAACCAAACCTATTCCTCTCGCCTGCTGAAAATCTACGTCTTCGACCTAGTTGCGATTGCCCTTTAACCCTGGGTAGAGCGGAAGGGATGAGTGTTTTAATACTTAATTATAACAGTTGCATACAAGACTTTATCTACATTCATGATGTGAATCCTCTGTAAAAGATTCTCATACCATAGGGTGTTGTACAGTGTTGTAAGAACTATGTAAATTCAAGAAGAGTCTAATTCCGAAGCATGTTAACAAAGAAACAAACCTTACCTAATAAGTAAAAGAATTATTTATTGTAATAATTATTTACATTTTTGCTTTCTTCCCTACATAGCCTTCAGCTTTACGTTTTAATAAGGCAATTAATTTTGAATATTTTGACATATCCACATTGTGGTTAATACTCAGCGTACTTTTGAGCATTGAGTAAAAGGTCCTTATGGATGAAGATTTAAATTTTTCAGATAGCTCTTCAAAATAAATTAAGAGGACATCTTCAGAAAATGAGCCACTGCTTTTTAATATTCTCCAATCATGAACTCGGTGTATGCCTTTTCATACTGTTTCCTAGTTTTTTCTGGTAACAATTTGTTAGAAATTTCCTTTGCTGCTTTAGAAATATCTGGTGGTGTGTCATCAAAGCTAGAATCACTCATTTTTGTAAACAACGCACACAGTAGGTAATTGTTTGCGATTTCCAATATTCGAGTGAAAAAATGGCGGGAAATAACACGATTACACGATAAGACGAGAATCCGAAATTACGAACAAGTCTACAATTTATTGTTCTTTTTTCAAAATTTTAGGGATCTGGGTGGTGAAAATGTCATTGCATGAGAATGTTCTTTTTTTTGAAATTCATAATATCACGCGTTTGGATTAATGATCATAATAATATCATTTAGTGTTTTAATGTTGGCAATAAGCTAATTGTTATAGGTTCTTATAAAGAGGATTAATAGCATGATAGTAGATAAAATATCATTGTATGGAAGCAGGTACACAGATTTTCATGAGAGGTATATGTTAAGGTACACAGAAGCTACCAAATAACTGCAAAAAAGAGCAGTAAATACTGTTATTTAATCGATTATTAACTGTCATTTCATCATTAATTAATTACAAAAATATTTTATGCCTATAAACGTTGTTTTTATAAAATAGATGTCTAAATTGCGGTTTTAGAAAATATTAAATCGTAAATTCAGAGCTCTACTAATTACCTACTTAGAGAACCCATAGAAACCATAAAACCGAACTGACGTTCAACAACGTTCTTCTTAAAATGCTCTTTTCATCGGAAGCATAGCTTATGCCTATTGGGGGTTGGAGCAGAGTCCTATACATTGATACCCATTCTCTTTTTGCAAATCTGGAAAGTAAACCCGTCATTCTGATGTACAGACGCAGGCGCATCAATCTACCTCAATCTGTCAAATTTCTTTAACAGATTTTCAATCTTATCACAATAGTGGAATGTTAATGTTCGATTGGTAAAATTTGACAGATTCGGGTAGTTTGACCTGCTGGCGTCAGTACATAAAGGATTGCTCCAAAAGGTCCGACCTACTCTCAAGCCGGGTATCCACTTAGGTTCACCGTGGTTTGCGAACTCGCCCGCTCCGCAAACCAAACATAATGGATACGTCGTGATCGCGGAGCGCGACTGGATCACGATCGGAGCACGGGTTTTTTGCGCGATCTCAAAGGGGAGCGCAGTTTTTTCGTGGACGCGAGCGTGTAAGTGTGTACACTGTACACGTTCACGTTCGCGGAGCACACAATGTTCGCAAACCACGGCGAACCTAAGTGGATACCCGGCTTAACATTCTACATTCTCTAATAAGTTCTTAAATTATAATAACATTTTTGCCCAAAGTTAAACCAATTTGTATGATTGAACCGAGTCAATATGGCAAAGTGCAAGATGTTTTCTCTCGTCCTTGCATCGTATGTTTCATTCAATTGGCGAGCTCTTCTGCTATAGCTGACAAACTTCTTGTGCTTATGGTCTGATGATATGGTATGTATGTCTAGCCAACAACATATACATATCATCACGCCTGTATTCCCTGAAGTATTAGGCAGACGTGTGAACGAAATGTGGGTATACTGTAATAGACACCCACAATTCGCGAGTTATGGTTTTCCCTTGAAATATGGACGAGGCTATTGCCATCAACCGAGCATGAATCAAGGCTTCGAGGCTGCCTTTTGAGATTGTGTAGAATGAACATTAAGGGGGAGAAGCCTGAGAAATCAAAACTTTTTAGGAATGTGTGTTTTTTTTTTTTGCAACACGCGTTATTTATACTCAGACCTAATATATCTATTTATGGTGGTTTAGCGATTAAATAGACTTAAAAAAAAATAAAGTGAGATGTTCCGGGTTCCATTCAATAGACGAAACCTAGTGGGATAATGAGAGACGTTTTTTAAAATTCTTATGTCTTTATTTAATTTAAATATAATACAAAAAAAAACTAATTAAATACAACTAACGTAATAAATAATATCGAGATATAATTATTCAAATCGCTTAATTTATTTGCGCGCACGGCGGTATCCTCCTACCAAACTTAAAGCTATGTGATGGAACCAATTTTTGCGTTTGAGTTCTCGTTCGTACTTGGCGTTACGGCGGAATTCGCGCCATTCTTCGCGCTTCTGGACTATTTTCGGCCCATATGTTTTCTTCTTCCTGAACGAAGTTTTGATTGTCTGTAAATAACATACGCTTAGTTAGTTACTTTAATACAATATCGATAAGTAAAAAGTTAAAAAAAAAATGAGTTCGCTAGGTACTACTAATTTTATGTTTTTACCCCGTAGTAGGTACGAGGTAAAAACATAAAATTAGTAAAAACTACATCATTTAAAAACTACTAACCTCAACTAAAGTATCAGATTTGTATTTCCAGAATGTTGCTAACATGAATATGGGAATCAATGCTATTCCGAAATATTGAAGAAGAGCACCAGCAACTGAAAAAAGAAAAGGTTTTATTTGTACAAATCAAAAACAAATGGTACTAAATAGATTTTATATTTGAAAGGTTTGATTGTAAAATAATAGGTACAATACGCACTATAAGCGGCATTCGGATATTCATACGTTCCGCCGAACAACAATTTTTCTGTTGTAATCAGAGAATAGAAGAATACGACCATCATCATGGCTGGAGTAATAATACCCCAACACATACGCCAGTAGAACGAAGTCTTCAAACCCAGCATGTATTCAATGTCTAGACACATGTTTTCCAAACCTGAAATGTTAATGCAGAACGTTTATACACATGTCATAAGGCCATATATAGGTACTCATTGAGTGAAAAACGTATAAGATCTTCAGTAGGGTACTACTACGCTTAAGATATGGTACTACGCTTAAAAGGGTTAAAAAAACATGCCACTTTTAACAAACTAAGTGAATCAATACCAAACATGAGACCAAATTAGTATTACCCCAATTTAAGGTTACAATATAAAGTGTTTATAACAAAAAGTTTAAATTAACATCGCAGCATGGATCAGCAACTTTAATAAATCTTACCGTAAATCCAAAATACTCCTATAATCTCAATGATTGCAGCAAACAATCTCATGAAAGTTCCTCCGTAGTAATCTACTATTTCTAAAATGTACTGCCCTCCCTGTAACAATGGAAAAAGAAAAAATAAATCAGTCCTTATACTTATTTCATAAAAAAAATATATAAATAAATATCTGTAGGTCTGTTCATATAGTAACTCGAAAATATGATTAAAGACGGAATTACAATAAAGTCTTACCGGCGTAACATACACGAGCCCAATTAAAAAGCATGCCGAGGACATGATAGCGGACATGTATATAGTGGGCACCTTCGGGAAAGCGTCGAGGAATATTGTGTTCACTGTTGAAAATAGGGCTACTCCTGAGCCCACACCAAGCACTGCCATCATCAAGAAAAACAAAGCAGAAAAAAGCTGAAAAAAAAAACTTGTCGTTAGAATAGACTCAACCTAAGGTTTATGACTGATCTTTGTTTCCGATGTGTCAGAAAACATTCTAAACGCCCCTGATATGGCCCTTTTATCATTATTGAAGTTGCGTATTTGCTCCTTATCCATATGTTACGGGCAATTTGATAAGTCCGGACACTATCTATAATGGCCGGTCTGTATTCATAATGCCCGACTCAATTCGGCAATGTGATTAAAACAGCATGAATAATCACGTTTCCCGGCCATTATGAATAATGCCCACCCTATTTTGGGCAAAGTAATAAAATAGGTGAACTGTAGTGTTTTTGTTTAATAAATGAAATCAAAGTTATAAAATTTTCATGAAAAGTTAACAAAAAAAGCGGGGCTCCGTCGAGATACCTTGGTAGGCGGTAATCAGCAATTTGACTAAGGGTGCAAGAGCGAGTGAAGCGAGCATGGGACTTGGGGCATCCCGACTCAGACAGGTTTGGTTCGAAGGGCATGGCGGGGTGTTTTCTTCTCTTCGGCCGCGGTCCAATTTATCACATTGCCCGGCTACAAGTAGGTATGGAATTCATACTGCCCGGTCCAAGTGATAAATTCAAGCAATCACAAACACTGACTTATTACATGGACCACGGGCCGTCGGGCATTTTTAATAATTGCCGGTCAAAGTGATAAATTAATCACTCTTGTTACTCAATTACTCACGCATCGCTCTTGGGCAATGGCCGGTCCTTATTAATAATGCCCAGTTAATCACTTTGCCCGTAACATACACATAATGATGTCAACTAATCTATACTAATATTATAAAGCTGCAGAGTTTGTTTGTTTGTTTGTTTGAACGCGCTAATCTCTGGAACTACTGGTCCGATTTGAATAATTATTTCAGTGTTGGGTAGTCCATTTATCGAGGAAGGCTATAGGCTATGTAAAATCACGCTATCACTAATAGGAGCGGAGCAGCAGTGAGAAATGTTTCAAAATCGGGAAAATGAATTTCTTTTCGAGAGCTTCCGTTGCGTGCGCTGCGTAAACGGTTAAAGATACGCAAAAATTATGTACTATGGAATTATTTCTCATGAAAAGTTCTAAAATAAAGTCCGCAAGAGCATATATCTATCTTTTAAGGTTAAGTCACTATAACCTTTTTTTGTGGAAATCAAATTTGATCTTAAAGAGCTTCATTATTTGCGAAGGTATTTACATTAACATGATTTTAATCCTTATCCAAATAAATACGTTAATCATCACAAGCATTTGATTTTGAACAAAATTGCCCTTGACATCGTTTGATTTTAATGAATATCTAAGGAGATATCATAATAGTTTCAATATAATACTACAATAAAATAATGACTGCCTGGGCAAGTCATAATTGCGGTCGTAAGATCATCTTTGAGAAGTGGTTGGAGATCTATGCGCTACGGCGTCCTCAGCCTCAACTTCAACCTGACGCAAGTCCTCCCGGGCACGGTTATTGCGGGAGGTACCTCAGGGATTCGGCGGCAGGCGAGGTGAATGGGGAGCAGTCGGAATGCGTGCGGGAAAAGATATCCTCTACCTATCGCCCCAGCCACGGGGCAACAAATCGCGGGGCATATTCCAGCCGCTTGCGGACGGGGAGTAATGGGTAGCTCGCCGTCCGACAAAGGACAAGGCCCGAGCCACGGTGCGTCGTGTTCCACGTGCTCCTCAAGGGAACTGACCGGGACGGGACCATAGGGCCAAACGCCTAACATGACGCGGGTGAAACCGCGGGCAGAAGCTAGTGTCTGTATATGGAGGACATTATTATACTCATCCGTCTAAAAGTATATCTAAAGTCAAAGTCTATTCATCTGTTTCTGTGCGTCTGTGCGCGATTGTCTTATAAACGGCTTAACCTATTGCGGTATTCACTCCACTTAAAATGATGTATTTGTATTATCACATGTCAATTTGAATCGCGTCAATATTTATTCGTTAAAAATATATTAAATAAATGTTTCGCTGCTTTGTCTTAAACATTACTTTTCATTTTCAAAACCAGCAAGAGCTTGAAGGGGTTGAAAGGGGATTGTAAATTATAACAGAAAGTTCGAAATTCACATACTTACTTCCTTTACATTTCACGAAACCACTTTCAGATGAAACGAGTTGATTACTTACTTGAGGTACAATCGGTGATTGTGCAATAGCGTCTGGGTAAGAGATGAAAGCAAGACTAGAGCCTCCAGAATTATTACCAATAACTTCATTGATATTATCGTAGCCAAGCTGGTGCCCGAGATTCCCCAAAATTCCGAATATAGTGATGCCAGAAATTAAACTTGTGAAAGTATCCAACGTAGTTACAATCATTGAGTCTCTGAAATTAAGAGAATGGTTTCGTAAGAACTTTTTACTTTATTATCTTCAATTTAGACTTTTTATTAACGTTTTTTTTTTCTATACAGAATAAAAAAGAAATACTACAAATGTACCCGTCGATTTATACACATAAAAAGTAATACGATAATTTTTTCTGACCTCATCCGATAATGGTGAGGCCAGGATGCTATTAAATAAGCCGAAGCCGACATTAAAAGAAATGGCAAAGGCTTCACGCCTTTGAACTTCCACACCGCTACACTCTACCATAACATGGTGCACATCTATGATACCACAGATATCACAATTTCTTGAATCGTCTTCTAAGAAACCACGGTCGATTATTAGCCGTGTGGAGGATCAAAGGCGTCAAGCCTTTGCCATTTCTTTTGATGTCGGCTTCTTTACTTTAGACTTACGAACACTTCTAAAAAACCAAGTTATCTATAGATACAACGTCCTTCATTATTTTCAACTTTATACTTAGAGCATAAAGCTGGAAACCCACTAAGGACAAACTACAGTTTCTACGCAATGCGACTAAGATAAAAGCAACCCTGCTCCCAGTTGGCTTAGCTACATTAAAAAAAAACTCTAGATTTCTGATCTGATCTTACCTGTAAACATTTTGCGAAAACTTGTTGAAAGACGAAAACATAATAAGAGCCCCCGAGCAAGTGGAGAGAGAGAAGAATACTTGTGTCACTGCCGCATACCACACCTGAAATTATACTTAGTTTTAATCCATGTTTATTATACATGAACATTAAGCAAAGTAACGGATATTCATACTTTCATTTCCAAGATTTTGTTCCAATCTGGTGTAATAAAGAACAATATTCCCATGCCAGCGCCGGGTAAAGTGACGGCCCTGGAAACAATTTACGAATACAGATTTTTAGATAGGTGCATTCAAACTTCATGGACTAAGTAAGTAGCTGATGGTACTCTGTTAGCCCACTGTATTACAAAGATACCGCGACTGCTACGACATCTGCGACACGTACGTTACGCCTCATGCTACGTTTCCTCTAACTGCTACGTGTTTGCTACAACTGCTACGAGTAAGTTGCGCCTTATGCTACGTTTGCTCTAGCTGCTACGTGTGTGCTACGACTGCTGCTACGACTGCTGCTACGCGCGTGCTACGGTCGCTGCCATACTGTGCTACGACGGATGCTATGCATACTGTGCTATTGTACACATACAATTTACAATCAAACTTAGTATTTATTACACTGAGTATTTACTACTGAAAAAAATCGGAGCGGGGGATTCTAAATCTGTGAACTATGAATAGACAAAACAAAGGATCAAGGAAGTGAAAATTAAAACGCTGCAAGCAGAAATATAGTCTTTTTTGTGTTAAAATAACAGTTCCGTGTAATCTACAAACCATTCGTATTACTTTTACTTGACTTTAGGTACTTATCCACGACTAAAACTAACTACACAAAATTAGTTAAACAACAGATAAGAGCGATCGATGATATTTTTAAGCCCGTCAAATTATCAGTGATTGCCTCAATTTTGCGTCAGCTACTACGATAAAACGATGTACTTGAGTATAATATTTAATGATCAATGCTCTTACCTGATCAGTAATATGAACATAATAACATATGGGAACAAAGCGAGGAAGTAGGCGGCTTTTCCGGAGCTTTTGATTCCTCGAGCGACAATCAAGAATACTATTAACCAGGATATGAACAAACTAAGTGTTAAGTCCCAAATAGGCAAACCTGCAAAGAAACCAGAAAAAGTTAGTTAGAATAAAAAAAAATACAATTTCATTCTAAGTATATACATTTGAACAATATTCTATTCGTTAAGAAATTGAGATAATCAATAATACGTTGTAACTCATCACTGTCAGAACGGTTAAACATTTCAGAGATAAAGTTATAGTTAAATGCGAGACGCGGGCGAAGTCGCTGTCAAAAGTTTGTTACTAATATATTTGAAGGATCGTGACCCCTCTGTCTCTTGGTTCACTTACCAATTCCATCATGAATCCCGTCTGACCGCCGCAGAATAGTATGCCTGTTGGCAAAGAAAAATATAACGTTAATTAAAGACAGTGTAAAGCAGGACTTGAATCGTAAGCACCATGAATTCGGCGTTACTGTAAACGGCTTAGTGTCAGTACACTGAGACGCGATGCTGCGCGCTCATTTGAAAGGAGCCACTCTAAATCTAACTTTATTTACTACACGAAAGATATACATTTCATTGATGGACCGACGCATCGCGAAGCCGCGCGCCCTTTTTAGGGTTCCGTAGCCAAATGGCAAAAAACGGAACCCTTATAGATTCATCATGTCTGTCTGTCTGTCTGTCCTGTCACAGCCACTTTTCTTCGAAAGTATAAGAGCTATCCTGTTGAAACTTGGTAAGTAGATGTATTATGTGAACCGCATTAGGATTCTCATACAAAAATAAATAAATAAATTAGGGGTTCCCCATACTTATAATTTAAAGTCAAAATTATTTTTTTTACTAAACCCATTTATGGATAGGTCTTTAAAAATGATATTGAGGTTACTAGTATCATTTTTTTCTAAACCGAACAGTTTGCGCGAGATACACTTCCAAAGTGGTAAAATGTGTGTGTCCCCTGTAACTACTAAAATAAGAGAAAAATAAAATTAAAAAATATATATGATGTACATTACCATGCAAACTACCAGCAAAAATTGGTTTCAACGAGATCAAGTAATTAGTTTTTTTTAAATACGTCATAAATCGTTAACCGCAATTTACCTTTCAAAATTACAACCAACTACAAGAACTTTTATATTGTGTTACTTGCTGCTACAGAGCCCTTTATGGGCGAGTCCGACTCGCACTTGGCCGGTTTTTTATAGCGACTCGACTTTGTATACTACACAACTTCGTCGCCTCATGTCCCGTCGCGTCGCGTATAGGAGTAAACTGACCCTTAAAGTTAAATTATTGTTTAACTTAAGAATCAAACTTCTCCAACAATTGTAGCTTCGAAATTATGATCTTTATACCAACGTGGTTTAGGTGCCATTTTTAATGATTGATTACACGTGCCTTTGTTTGTTTCGCACATAAGATTTTCATACCCCTTTGTGCTTTACCTACTCAATTAACATATCTTATCTGTGAATTAATTAATCGAAATCAGCAATGTACGCATATCAGTGTAAGTGAGGAGCATAAACATTGTCGTGTGACATTATTTTATCGGGTATTTGTTGATAATTAAATATTTACTGATTAGATAGGTTAAGTACTTATTAAATAAATGTGTTATTTATTTGCTGGGTAATCATTTATTTTAGCTAAATCTCTCTTTAAATTACTATTAAATAGCGGTACTACGACCCACACCTGCTTCACGCGGTACTCATATAAGGGTGAAAACTAAAAGATAGTTTTGACACAAAGGTCTTTACGAGCTTGTACGAGCATAGTGATGCGTGATCTTGATACATGTACAAGGTTTTTAAGTTGATTAAATTCTGTTGTTTCATTATTACGAACAATTTTTACAACGGACCTGAAATTGCGGAAAGAAAGAATTTTATTGTGAGGCAGGGACTCGAGCCGGTTGTTCCGGGTTTGGGTGTTTGTTTATGTCAGTTTCTGTGTTTGTAAACGCACCCACGATACAGGAGAAATTCCTAGTGTGGGGCAAAAAAAAAAACACTCCCTAGCAAATAATTGAATGTTTGGAAATTTTAAAATTCTGAATTTTGCACTCATATACATTTCCACTAGCTTTATGAAATAACACGTTTTCATGATCAAGAATCGAGCATAATAGTGATATTGTATGTATATCTTATTTCTATAACCCGAGTGGCATCGTGACTTTTTATGAATCGACACTATGGGCCGATATAAATCAAATTAAGGGTTTAATAAATAAATTTGGAACTTACGTGAAATATAATTCTGCACTGCTCATTGGTTGTCCAGTCATTTCAGTCAAATTAGCGGTCTCTCCAGATGGAACACAATTTTCCCATTCCGGCTCGCAAAGAGCCCACGGTAGTGTTTTATTAAAACTCATTATTAAATAATACAAGCAAAGTCCTACGATTGACATATAGTAGGAGACCACATAGAGAGCACTGAGAGCTTGAGCATAGCCCGTTCCTGAAAAAAAGATATAGAAGGCGGGTTAGGGCATTAAGAAAACATAGTTAAATTTAAATTAAATTGGTATCAGAAAGCTTATTAACCAAACAAAGTACGAAACTATCAAGAGAAAAAAGAAAAAATATAAACATGTCGAATTGAGAACTTCCTGTTTTTCTTACGTCGGTTAAAAAATATGTAGGTAAATGATAGATGGTGAATGACAAGGGGTCTCCTGTGGCAGTAGATTGTGAGGTAGAGGGAGTTCTCTCCCTCACGCGTTCCGCGTCCTCCTTTGCTAGCATGACTGCTTTGTAGGAGGAGTTGACTGCTTCATATTCCGTCTGGCTCCGCAGCATGGCCTAGACCAGTGGTAGGCAAACTTTCTTAATTCGAGGCCAGATAGTTAAAAAAAGGCGGGCCAGAATTATAGGAAAAAATCATTTTTCGTTTAAACTGTTAATCATAAAAAAATATTACAGCATGAGCACAAATTATAAAAATAGACATGTTGACAGAATCAATAAATCTAATTAGTCCGTCAGTTAGAGTTTTGAAAAATAATGGGTTCGTATTTTTTCTTTTGTTAAACCAATGCATATTTACAAAAATATAACCCATTAAAATTCGAGAGTGGGGGCTCGTGACGTTAGAAACAAGTAAAAACTGTACCTGATTGTGACGCATTGGCAATTTTAAAAGCGTCGTATCTTCGTCAACTTTGGTATACGTAACAAACGAAAAAATACATGCAAATATTTCTTGATAATCTAAGTGAACTATTAGCTTTTTTCAGTCAAACACCCTTTTTCAATTTAACTTTTATTTAAAGGCCCTGCCATGGTAGGCGTGTGTCTATTATTCTACTAAGTAGAATCTACTTTATACTTCTGCAACGTCATTTTTATATTATCACGGGCCATATACTAGGACGGATGGAGTTGGCCCTCGGGCCGTACTTTGTCCATCACTGGCCTAGACCAATGCCGCGGGCGAGAAATCGCCACCACCTGTCACCACCACAGGGGAAGCCTGTTCAAATGTTCACTTTTCAGGGATTCGGGTTGTATGAGTTCGGGAACACAGAGGTAGGTGGTGAGATCCACTCTTTTGCCATGTGTATTCTGTGATCTATGTTTTAAAGCGCTTAGTGCGAATTTGTTGAATGGAAGAAATAAACGTATAGCGCCGATACCAAGTAGCTAAGAATGGTCAAGAGCAGACTGAAAAAGATAGTGATGATGAAGAACTAATGAACTCACCTTTCATTGCTGGTGATAGAGCCCACACTTTCACACAATTACTACTGCTGAATTGTCCAAGTGCGGTTTCTAGGTAGTACATAGGTTTTCCTATGAGTATAAGTACGATGATGTAAGGTATGAGGAAGGCACCGCCTCCGTTCTGATAGGCGACGAAAGGGAACCGCCACACGTTGCCCAGACCGACCGATGTGGCGATACATGACATGAGGAACTGGTACTGATTGTCCCACGTTGGTCTTTCATTTTCTGTTATGGGTTCATCCTGGAATAGAAAAAAAAAGATGTTAGATCCAATTTCAGTGTGGGGTGAGTTAGTCAACGTCCCAAAAGTTTTACAACCAGTTTAAATGAGTCAGGGTATCGTATAACACAGTACTAACTGGGTTGTGGACGTCAGATATGGATTCGCTCCATGTTAAATAATGAAAAGAAAAATTAAACTACTGAATATGGAAATTACTCTGAAAACCTCCGAACTGATCTCTGTTTGGCGGATACCCTTTACTATGCGAAGGACGTTATTTTTGTCTTGGATATTAAACATATAAAAGAAGGTAAAAAAATCCTGATCTTCTTGTCATTTTGTAAATATACAATGTGATAACATATGTTTTTGCTATCAGTTTACAAATCATTATCTGTTTTTCATTAAAATGTCCGAACTATGCAAAAGGAAATAAGTAATTCAGGCTTTTATGACACACTGTCATAAAAGGCTTGTATTGTTAATAACATACTTTTACGTAGAATAAATAAATGATTTATGTGTCCAAATTGATTAATTTATGTTTTACCTAAACGATAACATCATGACACATAATGCAGATATAACTTATAATGTCACCTAACGTGTTTTTACATGTCCGTTTTGTGCTCGGATTTGAGTCACTGGAGAGCACATGAAAGGACAACATACCAAAGCCATCAACCACTCACACACATTTTTAGTCCACCGAGCGACCACTGGTAAAAGTTAAATAGAACTACCTAATAAACACTTTCTCAACCAGACCTGATTTGTATGATGGTGCTTTTGCGAACACAAACGCAACGAGGCGGTATTATCATACCTTATTTTGCGGGAGTTTCAATAATTCAAATAATAAAGTTGTTGATAACTAATTTCTTAACAATGTCCTTAATAATTATTTGGAATTATACATGCAGTGTCATTTCATAAATAATAATCAAGGTTAAAGAGTTATTATACCGTGTTCAATTTGTGTTTGTTTACAACTATATCTAAGCAACGTCGAAATTGTTTAATCATCAAACACAAGTCATGTTGTATAATTATTATGTGGGTTTATAATCATGTAAAATCATTTTTTAAAAATGTCTGATAATGGGGCTGGTAATACAGCTTTAAATTAATAAGTAATAATGATTAATTGTATATTCATTCGATAATGTTAAGCTAACACTATTAAAAACGATCAGATTAGTAGAGGATTACGAAAACTGAGTTGAGTTTGTTCTTTGAGCCAGTCAAACAGGGTAATGAATATATTGAAATCTTCCTCATGTAAAAGAATAATATTAAGTATTGATAAATTAGGTTAATGAAAAAAGATTGTTTTGGGATTTTGCCAGCTGCTCGCAATCATTACAAAATATTCGATAACATATCATTATTATTTTGGTTTTTCCAAGGAGTTAGTTAGTATTCGACTGTGGGGTACGGAAAACGAGAAAGGGTACTGGGGAGGACTCATCTATAACCCCCGGGTGTCAGTTCTTAGGGTCATTACACATTGAGTCGCGATGCGACGCCACGTGAAACGACGGTACTGAAAAATGTGCATCTTTTCGTAAATTAATTTAGATTTTGAGTCGCCCTATTGAAATGTGCGCACACTCTTAGTCTGAGGCACGATTAAACGACAGCGGTGAAAACACGCACTGCGGTTGGCGTTTTACTTAATTCGATGACATTGCTTAGACCCCGCCATCCCCTCCGAACCATGCATGGATTTTGCGATTACAAACCGCGATCAAAATGTAACAGGTAACTAACAATTTTTTAAATCGGTCACTATAAAAAAACTAATATGTGCGCTTACGAAAAAAGCTTTGAGTAACATTTTTACGTTTTCATATTCAGGTATCTCGTGTATTATTTTCGATTCCTTGACAAAACTGGGATATGTTTACACTATCAGCTAGTTGAGTGTATGAAGTAATTTTCCTTTTATCATAAAATCGGTACAAAGACGTTTCGTTCCAGATACCTTGCAAGTAGGTGGGTAATCATTCTTTATCAATATTGTGAAACATGGGAGGTCCGATTAGCTGAACATAATGCAATGTTTGTATTAATTATAAGACAACAATCTATTATCCAGTCATTAGTTATTTTATTTGTCAGGTATCGTTGGTATTATTGATATAGTGGACCCGGACCACGAAATAAAAGATATCAGGTATATAAGTTTGTTTTTATGAAAAAGTATTTTTTTTCTCTCGTCAGGTTCTCATCGGACGCGGCCATTTCAGGAGGTTCATGACGCGGATTCTGCGGGAGGAGACGCCCGGGTGTCGCCTCTGTATGGACCGCTTAGACAACAAGGTAGCAAACGGTGGAGGTCTGCCCGTCTTAGGCGGGACATCATCTTCTCCTCATGGAGGCGATTGATGGGGCCGAACTGGGCGCGTCTCAGGCTACGTAAAGGGGCGCAGAGAATAGGAGGCAATCACCTCTTTCTGCGAAATAGTAATACTAGCTAAGGAGGAGCGGAACGCGTGAGGTACATCCTCTGCTTTGCGTCGCACGCTCCAGTCGACGCGGAAGACGACCAGGGCCTCGGACATCGCGGGGTGCCGTGCCGGATTGCAAATGGCGAGAAGCAGTTAAAAGGGGTAATACACCAGCTAGGGTAAAAGGACTGTCTTAAAAAGGACAGCCCTTGGCCCTGGAACGCAAAGGGCAACTGAAGGAACAGGTTACCTACTCCGCTCACGGTGGGTGGACTGATTTGATAATAATCACACCACAAGAAAAAGATGATAAATAAACCTAAGGAGTCAAATTTATGATGATTTTACTTACTTTTGGTTTTTCAGGCAAGTCTGAAGACAGATCTACTTTTTTTGAGCTTATCACTGACGATCGTTTTTTCGGGAAAGATTCATCTTCCTTTTCAGGTGAAGCGGTGAACGCGGGGTTCTCACTTCCATTTTCAACCACGTCTACGTCGTTTGATTCCTATGTAAAAATATACCGAAATTAATTGATCGTAGGTACTCGTATACTATTTTCAGTTAGTATACAATTTTAAGTTAATGAACTTAAAATAGTATCGTTTCGTTAAACAATATTAATTTACCATTTCACAGTATATGCGATGTTCTTAAAAATAAACGCGCAGCCACAACATACGTGGTTGAAGTGACCGTTTGTTTAATGCTTAGTCCAAAAAATATGTATACGATAGAGATTAATTTACTGTGATATGCAAGATAACTGGCTATCTATCGATAATATTTATATATCTAAATCTTATAATGGTACTAATAATGATGGTTTATGAGACCCAAATATTCATAAAAGCTTTTTATTTTCTTGGAATCTTCATTTATTGTCTGAAGGATTGCAAGTAGGATGGATGAATTATGCGAAATTATGAAGGACAGAAAAAAATTCGCCAACGCCAAACAAAGATAAAAAACCCACCAGCGGCAACACCCATCTGGATGGAAACTATAAATGACTGGACCATCTATCAGAAGATTGTCTTTAAAAAGTAATTTAGATAGGTTCATAGAACATTGGTAAAAGATCATCATCTGCCTAGCCTTTTCCCAAATGTATTGAGGTCGGCTTCCAGTCGAACCAGATGTAGCTGAATATCAGTATTTTACGGAGCGACTGCCGCTTGGATCTGGAGGTCCGATAGGCAGTCGCTACTTGGTTGTGGACAACCAAGTAGCTGGGTAATTCAATAGCTCATGATAAGACTGGTTGTCAGACTTTAGAGCTTCTGACTAACAGTAACGACCGTCAAAGATCTACAAATGACAGCCGGGACCAACGGTTAACGTGCTTTCCGGGGCATGGAGGAAACTCGCTATGACAGATGGTCACCCATCCACAGACCAACCTCGGCAAGCGCGGCTTAGCCCGGAAGGCAGCTGGGTTACTAGCCCGCCTACCTGGTTTGTTTACAGTAGCTTTTAAATAGCCGTTCTTATAAAAATGTCAACAATGAAAACCTACATAATTTAACATTGCTAATCCCCCAAGGGAAATAGCGTAATAATACATACCTTATTAATTGAAGAGTAGTTTTAAGAATATTTAAGGAAAAATTGAATAACTATTATTCAGTGGTTTAGCCGCTAAGCCGCTAAGCTGGTAAAAAAACTAAGTAAACAAAAAAAAATGAAAGTTGATTTGGCATCAGAATCAATCCCTTATTTAAAATGTTTGTGGTCCACTACTGTAATAAATAAAAATAAATTATAATGAAGATATAAGTGGGTCTTTTATATAGGCTTAACCTAAATAAAAGGTTCGATTCCAAGGTCTCACTTTCAAACTGGGTCAAAATTTTCAACAGGTTATGGGCCCAGCACGCTTCCACTGCGCCAGTCTGCTTTGTTGTAAGAGAAAAGTAGTTTTCATTGTGAAAACCTTACAAGAGGAGGTTTTCATAATGAAACCTGCTTATAAAATTTGCTGGCCGTTTAGAATTAGTAAGAAAAAGTAAATTATCTTTATGACGGATGTTTTTATGATTGGCGAAGTCTCCCGAACAGAAACGACGAAAATATTCAATGTAAAGGAATGACAGCTCTACGATTTTATTATATGTATAGAAGATATATATAATATATATATATAGATACAAAAAGGTATTATAACATCACGTTGCGTCGCGTCGCGTGTCGAGAGATCTAGAGACCACATTATTTGGGGACATATTTTAAACAAAATATTGTTTAAAAAAAATGGCTCGTTTTTCATTCAAAATGAAATAAAAGCTAAAAAGTAGATAAAAGTTTGTGGTGCATTTTAGACTTGACAAAAACGCCACTCCGTAGGTGTACCCCGTTTATTCACATCTCTGTCACATCGTGGGTTGCAATTGATTTGATAGTCCCCGCCACCAACTTTGTAGATAGCGTATTCACAAAATCATGCACAGTTATTCACTTAAGCAAAAAAATAAAAGTCTGTATAATCAGGCGCATGAACGTGGATGAGAAAATGAGGTGTTCTGCAGGTTCTGCCTACCCCACAGAAATCTTAATAATAAGGCAATATTATTAAGATTTCTGTGGCCTACCCCCATTGAAAAAAGGCCTGTGTTGATCGCAAACATTGCTCGTTGGTCTGATTAAAAGAAAATTCCCCGATAACTTATTATTTATGTAATATTTTTTGATCAAATCAGTTCCAATTGTTGATCATATCAATTTAAATACGACAACAACATTCAACTTGTTTGCGAAAAAAGGAAAGTTTTGAAAGATTTGAGTCTGATTGTATGTTAACTTTGTTTATAAAACAAAATGCGCTCTTTCTCTTTGTGTTTTTTCTACCTTGCTCTTTTAGGTTCAATACCTCAAAGGAAGTATCACTTTTTGACCGTCCTTTTCTCAGTAAGGAAGTTCAGTTCTTTTTCGCATGGAGATATCAGCTGAAACCTAGGCCCACTAAGGTCTGCAATCCCTTGCAGCAGAGAGAAGTCAAGTTACGTTCGCGATGTAATCTAAACCTATAAGGTAGGTACTTTCCGGTGACCTATAATGGCTAGAATCATGTTTGGCAAGAAGTGAGAACTTACAGAACAAATAAAGGAAAAATTTTGAAAATTATTTGTTTATAGCTACATCACAAAAAAAAAAACATTGGAAGATTTTTTTTTTTTTTTTTTTATCGTGGTAAAATCATCAAATGAGTCCTCCCACCCAGGGCAGGGCGGGAGGGACTGTCAGACTTGTACTGACTAAAATCCACGGTGTCCTTCAATAGCCCTTTACGTACCGGGGTCACGGTAATCCCTTGGTCCCGCGACCCCGGCAGGCTTTGGCCCTCTACAGGCCCCGTCACTATGCTGACACTCTTTGAGGCGCGCGTGGAACACAACGCGCCGTCGACCCGGGCATGGTCCATGGTCGGACAGCGAGTCGCCCATTACTCGTTGCCCGCATGCCCGCGCCTACGGTGGCCGGAGATCGTCTTGCGACGTCCGACGCCGTGGGCGTCTACCGCTGCGGCTGGGGTGGAGGGAGGACGCTGTCCTCTCCCTCAGGCGGCCCGCCTCCTCCTTCACGAGCATGACTGCTTCGCAGAAGGAGGCGACCGCCTCCCACTCCGTCTCGCCCCGCAGCATGGCCTCGACCAATGCCGGGCGCGAGAGGTCTCCGCCTATCGCCGTCGTAAGGACACGGCGGTGCTCTGCCCAAGCGGGGCAGTCCTGCACCGTATGCTCCACCGTGTCCTCCGGACGATCCTCGCAGTGGTGACACCCAGGCGTTTCTTCCCTCCCTATCAGACACAGGAACCTCCCGAAACTTCCGTGTCCAGTGAGGACCTGCGTCATGCGGTAGGTCAGGACGCCGTGACGCCTATCCAGCCACTCCTCAAAGAGGGGTCTTACCGCCGCGATTGCGGCGTGCCCGGACCTCGGTTGCGACAGTCGCTCCCTCCATACTGCCCTGAGATCACGCCGGAGCTCTTCCCGCCGCGCCTCGACTTGTCGAGGCAGCGGGGATTCGCCCCGACGCCGCGCCTCCACGCGCCACTCATAGACGCGCTGGAGGGCAGTCGCCTCCAGATCCCAGGGCAGCAATCCGGCAAGGAGGTTGGCCGATTCGCCGGCGATCGTGCGGTATCCCCGGATCATCCGGATGGCCATGACCCTCTGGCATGCGACCAGCTTGAGTGGTCGCGTCCGGATGCTTAGGGCCCACACGGGGGCCCCGTAGAGGGCCATGGACCGCACGACACCGGCGTACAGCCTCCGGCAGGAGGCATTTGGCCCGCCGAGATTGGGCAGGAGTCGCTTGAGAGCGGCTGCTGCCCGGTTCAGCCTTGGGGCCAAATGCAGGAAGTGCTCCCTGAAGTTCCACCGGCTGTCGAGGACGAGTCCCAGGTACTTCATCGTCCTCCCGACGCCGATGCGAACCCCAACATTGGAAGATACAGTTAATTTGTTGCTCGAATATATTTTAAAGTCTTTGTTAAATTTTTGTCCTTGACGCTGGCTTCGCTGGATTTTAATTTTCGATGACAAAGATTTAGTAGCTAATTTGTCGTAATTTGTCACCAGTTTGGAGTCAGTTTCCCAAGGTTGGGCCCGTGTAAATCTCAAAAACTAGGGCAACTGGCGAAAATTACTAGGGCACTTACATAATCTATAGAATATTGTAGTTCATATCAATATTAGTATGTGGTGGTGAAAGGGGCAGGCGACTCGGCGGGGCCTCGTTCCTTTTCTTGCTTCGTGGACTGTATGTTGATTTCGGATGTTGTGGTCGATCGTTATCCAGGGCAATGATAAATAAAAGAAGACTTCTTAATAATAACTGCATGTAGCGGAGTGATGGCGGTGATGTGGTGTAGCGTGACGTCTATAGTGGGCGGCTGTCGATAGAAGAGTGAGTGTTTGCGTCCCTACTCGCTATATTTATAGCTGGCGAAAGTAGCGCCAGCAGGCGTAGGCGGCAGAGGGCCGCCATTTTCTAGGCGGCCAATCAGAAGGCTTGTACACGCATGAGAGCGTGTGTGTGTCAGCTTGTATTAGTGTGTGTATGCAGCGGCTTTATTAAAGATCAATTACAACAAATCTTATTACATACATTCAAGTCGTCATAAACACAGTTTTCTCGTAAACAAAAGGAGGTAAGTAAACAAAGGAGGTAAGTATAAACAACAATAAAAACTTAAATAACTAACAAGATATAGTGAAAATAACAAAAACAAATGAGTAAAAGGCTTATTTTCTACGTTTACAATATCTTATATCTAAGCTGTTATTTACAATCTCCCCCTCGTGCGTAAGCACCGTAACGTTTTTATTCCGCAGTTGTTATCACGACGAGGCGAGAGGCCGGGCGGCGAATTAATCCAGCTGCTGTTCGGATCTCAGTTACTCGTACTCGTCCGTCCGGGCCTGGGTGTACCCTCATTATTTCTCCTCGAGGCCACACTCCTCTGGGCATCGTGCCGTCGCATATTATGACGATATCGCCGACTTTTACATTTTTATGTTGGGCGTTGCCTAGTCGGGGCATCAGCAGAGGTTTGTATTCCGCCGACCAGCGTGACCAGAATGTGTCAGCTAATGTTTGAACGGCCTTCCAGGAGTGTGAGTCAATTGGCACGTCTTTAAATGAGCCAAAAGGTGTCATCCCACTTGAGCGTCCAATAAGGAAATGATTGGGTGTCAGCGCTTCCTCATCCAGGTTGGGGTTTACCGGGGTCAATGGCCTCGAGTTGATCACGTGTTCGGCTTCAAGTAACAACGTGTGCAGCACATCATCATGGGGGAACTTCTCTTTGAGGGTGACTCTCAATGCGGTTTTTACCGATCTGACCAGCCGCTCCCAGGCACCACCCATGCTTGGGGCACCAGGGGGTATTCTCTTCCAGGTGATCAGTTTGTCAGATGCAAAGGCTTTCATGCTGTCTTCGTTGCTTTGCATGGCTTCGGTGATTTCTCTTTCAGCACCCACGAAGTTTGTTCCATTATCGCTATATATCACAGTCGGCGTGCCGCGACGCGCCATCATTCTACGCAGGCTCATGATCATGGAGGAGGCCGTTAGAGATGTGGCCAGCTCCAGGTGTACTGCGCGCGTGGTGAGGCATGTGTATAATGCGCCCCACCTTTTTTCTAGCCTTCTTCCGACTGTGACCTGTATGGGCCCAAAGTAGTCCACCGCTGTAGCTGTGAAGGGCGGTTGACCTTGGGCCAGCCTTTCTGGAGGTAGGTCGCCTAAGGGGATTTTTGATGGGGTACCCCTATAGGTCCGACACCATTGGCATTTGTTGCTTATGTATCGTATAACGTTGCGCAGTCCTATTATGTGGTAACGCTGTCTCAGCTCGTTCATGACAGTTTGATGGTTGCCATGGTTGAAGGCTGCGTGCGTGTGATGCACTAACAGCTGGGTGAAGCCTTCTTTGGCGTGTAGGACTGGCAAGTTGCATTTTTCTTTTACTCTACTGTCTAGGCACAGGATCCCGTTGCGGTCGATCTTGACTGAGAGCTTGTGGAACGGTGATTTCTTCGGAGGTCGCCGCCCAGCCTCTATGGTCGCGATGTCTTCGGCAAACGAGTTATACTGGCTTCTCTTAGCGAGCAATAGCTCCGCTAGTTTTATGTGGTTTGGTGCTAGTTCTTTGCTCGTGTTTCTTTTGAGTAGTTTGGCTTTGAATACCTCAGCGGTGAGCAGAACGGTGGCAGCAACGCGTACTAGTCGAGTGTACTTCGAGAATCGTTCTACTTCGGGTAGGTAATCGCTAACATAATGCCTAACTGTCACGTGAACTTGCTTCAAAACCCTTTCTTCCCCTGAAGGGGGTGACGGCGCCGCGACCTGCTTTTCCTGAGGCCATGTCGCGGGGTCGTCCCTGATAAAGCTCGGTCCCGTAAACCACCTATGGTTCGCGTTAAAATTGGCGGGTATACCCTTCGTAGCGTCGTCCGCTACGTTTTCAGCGCTGGGCACCCATCGCCAGTGGGCTGGAGTGGTCGTACTTTCGATCTCGGCTAGTCTATGCGCGACGAAAGATTTAAATGTTCGCGGGTCTGATTTTATCCAAGCTAGTACGGTCTTAGAGTCTGACCAGTAATGACTCTTTATTATTTTGTAATCCGACTCGCGCTTGACTGAATCAGCCAGCCGGCATCCCAATACTGTGGCTTGAAGTTCTAGGCGAGGTATGGATATAGGTTTCAACGGAGCTACCTTTGCTTTACCGGCTATTAATTTTGACGTTTTGTTTCCGTCTGTACCCGAGCTTACAAAATACACCGCGGCTGCGTATACTTTTTCGCTTGCGTCGCAAAAAATGTGTAAATCTCCCTCGCTAGAGGGTGGGGCGGGTACGTACCTATCTATTTCTAGGTCTTTTAATAATTCTATATTTTTTATGAAGGAGAGCCATGTCACGTGATGCTCTTTTGTGATGGGATCGTCCCAGCCTATGCCGCTGCGCCATATCTCCTGTATGAGACACTTGCCTATCATTGTAATCGGTGAGGCTAGACCTAACGGGTCGAAAACCGACATGACCGCGCTGGTTACTTGTCGCTTGGTAGGCAGAGCTTCGCCTCTAATGACGCTCGCGGGCGTGCTTCGTAGGTTAACGTTAAATCCCAACGTGTCACGTGCGTGGTTCCATATGAGACCTAATGTTCTTTCTATGTCACTTTTCCCTAGAGTGGTCGCGTCGCTACTACGCTTATCGGTGACGTCACTTATCACCTCGGGTACGTTCGACGCCCAGCCGCGTAATTCGAAAGACGCGTTCAAATGGACTTTGTACATCGCGTTTATAACTTGTTTCGCCTTGTTAGCGTCGTCGAACGAACCTAGATAATCGTCCATATAGTAGTTGCGGACCGTGGCTTTCGCGACCTCTGGATACTCTAGACCGTGATTTTCTGCGTTTTTATTTTTTACGTATATGGCGGTGCAGGGTGACGACGCCGCTCCGAATATCAATGACGTCATTCTGTACTCTTGTGGGGGTCCCTCCCTGTCCTCGCCCCTCCATAAAAATCGCAGGCTATCGCGGTCCGAGTCGATTATTTTTATTTGTAAAAACATTTCTTTAATGTCGGCTACTACCGCTATCCGACCTTCCCTGAATCTAATTAAGACACCGAATAATGACTGGAGCAAGTCTGGACCTGCTAAGAGAGCGTCGTTTAGGCTTTTGCCCCCGTATTTGGCCGCTGCATCGAACACCAGGCGCACTTTTCCCTTCTGGGGATGTACCACCGAAAAGTGGGGTAGGTACCACGTGCGTGGTGACGTGGCCGGGGCGTCGACCCGCTCCGCGTAATTAGCTTTGATGAGATGGTCTATTTGCTTGGTGTATTCGGTTTTTAGATCGATGTTTTTATCTAGCTTGTTTTCTAAATTGTGTAGACGGCTGAGGGCCTGTTTTTTATTATGTGGCATTATCTCAGCGTCCGTTCGCCATAATAGGCCAGCCTCGTACCTGTTATTGCTAACTTTGTTACAGGTTTTTTCTAGAATCGCTAAGGCGCGCTGATCTGGGTCAGACTTTGGCCTGCGTGGCTCTATACCTAGCGATTCAATGCTAAAATGCTCCCTTATTAATTGTAGCGCGGGGTCCTCGTGTTGGGTCGGTCGCACGTGATTTATTATGGCTACGTTGTTCCGTGGCCGCGCGTTCTGACCGTGTAGTACCCACCCTAGCTTGGTTAAGGACGCTACGGGTTGATTTTTAGCACCGACGCGTAATTCTCGTGACGTGATTAAGTGCCAGTTGTCCTGGCCTATGAGGACGGTCGGTTTTGCTCGCTCATAGCAGAGCTCGTCCTCTAAATCCACTAAGTGGCTGCACTGGCGCACTACGTCCCTGCTTACCCCCTGAGGGGATAGGTTTAGACTTCCTATAGTGTTTGCACTCATCGTCTCTATGTTCCTATTGCTTAAACCGCGTATGGACAATGTAACGTGACATGATTCCGCGTCGTCTATTCTGCTACCACCTACCCCTTCCAACATTAAGAGCTGGCTGCGTCCCCTGGGCACCACACTGTCTGCCACGCCTCGTTCAACAAGCGTCATGGTTGAACCTTCATCAAGTAAGGCGTAGGCAGTGGTAGTGCCCTCAGGTCCGCTTAGTTCGACCGGCACTATTTTGAGGTAGATGTTAGATTCGCGTACGTGATTTATCGAGGTTACGTTTCCGCGGGTAGGCAGAGACGTGCTTTCGCTGCCGTGTCCGTGTAGTAGCTTATGGTGTGATGCTTCGCACCCGTTTACTCCGCACGGCACATACTTACACCTAAACGGACGCCCGTGCGCGCTATTTAAACACCTAAAACATAACTTGTTTTGTTTAGCCGTATTCCATCTATTCGATACGGTAAGTTTAGTAAAATCCGCGCACTCGGCGGCTTTGTGTGAGCCGGCGCACACGGAACATTTCTTATCGCTAGGCTCTGCCGGCGCGCAGTGGTAGACGCCCACGGCGTCGGACGTCACAGGACGATCTCCGGCCACCGTAGGCGCGGGCATGCGGGCAGCGAGTAATGGGCGACTTGCTGTCCGACCATGGACCATGCCCGGGTCGACGGCGCGTTGTGTTCCACGCGCGCCTCAAAGAGTGTCAGCATGTTGACGGGGCCTGTAGAGGGCCAAAGCCTGCCGGGGTCGCGGGACCAAGGGATTACCGTGACCCCGGTACGTAAAGGGCTAGTGAAGGACACCGTGGATTTTAGTCAGTACAAGTCTGACAGTCCCTCCCGCCCTGCCCTGGGTAGGAGGACTCATTTGATGATTTTACCACGCAAAAAAAAAAAAAAAAAAAAAGGCTCTGCCGGCGCCTCTGTGTCTGAGCGTGATGGGCGTGGCTTTTGTTTGCTAGACCCTTTTTTCCCTGACGGTTTGTTCGCGGCGGCTACGGTTTTGCGACGGGACGCGTTGTCCTCGGTATCTGACCGATCGCACGAGCTGTCGGTGTCGTTGTCGCGCGAGCGTGATGATTTTCGTCTTCTGCCGCGAGCCGTGTTTACTGCGCGCGGTTTCGCTCTATTCTTCCTGTCGTCTCGCGCGGTCTCGTAGGCAAACATCGCTCCGCATTGGTCTGCCATGACGTTTAGGAATCTAGCTAATAACTCTAGCTCTGGCGCCCCGGTGCGCTCGGCTTTAAACTCGTACCATTTATATTTTAAAATGACACTGAGTTTTTCTACGATTCGGCTAACTAACTCAGGTGAATACAGGTATTGCGGTTGATTGAGTGATTTTATTGCCGCTACTGTATTTGATATTTTGCTCGCGAAACTGCCTATATTACGCCCGTCTTCTGTCATGCGGGGCATGCGTTTAATTGTTTCTAGTTCCGAGAGAATTAATAGCTCTGGCCTACCGTACCGTCTTTCTAGCGTATCAATTACTTCGTACGGATCTGAGGCTGTGAACAATAACGCTCTGACTGTCTCGCGGGCTGCGCCTCGGAGCGCTTTTCTTAATCGCGCTACGTTCTGTACGTCTGTGAACATTTCCGAGGTGTCGTCGAATACCGACTTGAATGCCATCCACTCGGCAATAGCCCCGTCGAAGTGGGGCAGTTCGTGGATGAACTTAGGTGCCGCGTTGTCTGACCTACCGGAATTTACCGCCTGTACTATCGCGCTAGCCAGCATAGCCATGTCGCTGCTGCTATTCTTGTTCAGCGGCACGTCATTGCTAGCGCGTGGTTCGTTCCTAGCAGTGTCGGGTGGCCGGGTGTCTTGTCCCGGGTTTTGAGCTCTATCTGTTAACGTTAGCCTATTATTTACGCGTTGTTCCGATATCCATCCCTCTACTCGCGACTTTTCGACATTGGGCTGCGGTTCCGCGTCGTTGGAACCTTCCAGTTCGATCCTGGCTATTTCTAATCGACTCATGGCAGCTGCGGTCGCCGCCCTAGCCCGTCCTAGCTCGGAATTGTGTAATTCTAACTCGGCTTTTAACATTGATAGCCTACTACTTGCTCTGTCCACGGGGACGTTGACTACCGTGCCCGGCGCACTCCTGACCTGCGCGTTCGTGTCTTTGACTTGCGCGGACCTGTTTTCGACTATTCTATCGATAGTACGCGTGCTGCTTTCACCGGTCGTGTCCTCTGTGCCGGTGCCCTTACTCCACGTGTTTGTTTCGGTCGACGTAGTCTGACCGGACGTCGGTGTGGCGTCTGTGGTAGGCGTGGTTTTGCCTGAGCGCAACACACGCGCGTTATCCATTACGCACGAGGGGGGCCCTATACCTAACAATTACTTAAAATTAACACTTTATCACTGGTTCACTTTGCACTTTTAGTTTCTTCTTCACGAACCTACCTTGCCTAGCAGCCTGGCCGGACTCCTAACGCGGTGATGCCGGACCAGGAATGGGAACGTGTGAGGAATGGAAAGGTAGGAACCTCCCGGCAGAGGATACGGGCGCTCACAGGTGCATCAGAGTGCGGGAGGAATGTCCGCACTCGTCGTTGCGTACCAACTTGTGGTCCTAGAGCGTTACCGCACCGTACCGGCGGGGTCTGACTGTTACACCTGGGGTAGGTGCGTGGAGTCGTCAGTTCGTCCACTGTGCTTCCGTACGTATTGCAGGGGCCGTTTATCACCGTTAGGTGGCCACGTACGTAGTGATGATTGCTTCCAAGTAATTGACGGTGGCAAGCAAACCAACCGCCAACACTCGCGCGTACTTGTTTCTTTCTTCTAAGCTTCTTTTTTGATGCGAAGACTGGAACAGCGATCCGGCGACAGAAGGACCACTGAAAGGGGCAGGCGACTCGGCGGGGCCTCGTTCCTTTTCTTGCTTCGTGGACTGTATGTTGATTTCGGATGTTGTGGTCGATCGTTATCCAGGGCAATGATAAATAAAAGAAGACTTCTTAATAATAACTGCATGTAGCGGAGTGATGGCGGTGATGTGGTGTAGCGTGACGTCTATAGTGGGCGGCTGTCGATAGAAGAGTGAGTGTTTGCGTTTTTTTTTTTTTTTTTTTTTTTGATATGGCCTCTCGTAGCACAACAACTCTAGAAGGTTGATGCTACTTAACCGGACAATCCTGTGGTGGCCGAAAATTACTTTAAGGCCCCCAGCCAGGGCTTACAAACTAAGGTTCATTAAATGAACGTCACTAAGGGCACCCCCTGCGGGGTTCGGGCCTAGGCTTAGTGCGTCATTGAGGGGGGGGCAGCAAGGGTCAGGCTGGGTCGAATTATTATTAGGGGAATTTAAAGCTACTTGCTCAGCTTCGCGAGCTGGCTTGTCGAGCAAGGGTCGGGTAGTAGTATTACTGGGAGTTCGCGGTGGGCCTCGTCGGCGGGGCCGGAAACGCGGTCGGTATCTGTATTTGTATTTTCTAATGGTGCTGGTTTCCCTACAGTTCTCTTGGAGGAGGGTTGTGGGATCATCGGGTTCAAGCAGGGTGTGCCTAGGGCGACGGATTTTCCCTATTCTAGTTGGGGTGTATCGGGCGGCCGATGAGATGAGCGGGTTGGGATGCTTCTCGGCTGAGTCGAGAAAACGCTTTGTAAGGCGTTTCATAATCTGTTTTATTGTAGGGATTTTGAGATCGACATGGAGTCGTTCGTTCCTAATAAACCAGGGTGAACCCGTGGCCTTTCGGAGAAACCGGTTCTGTAGGGTCTGCATCCTATGGATGTGGTGGGATTTTGCATGCGCGAACACTGGGCACGCGTATGTCAGAATGGGCCGAATGCACGCGGTGTAGATACGCAACTTGCACTTGAGTGACAATTTGCTGCGTGCATTCAGCACCGAGTGGAGTCTACCGAGAGCGAAAGCGGCCCGCGAGCGAACCGTCTTTATGTGCTCTCCGAAGGATAGACGTTGGTCTAGGATGACCCCTAGGTATTTGGCTTGCTTCTCCCAAGGGATCGGCTTGCCGAACATAGAGATCGGAGTGGGCGGGGTTGGGATGGATGTGTGGGGTCTGTAGAACATGACCGCCTGGCTCTTGTCGGGATTTACTTCGATTCTCCATTTCCGGAACCAAGCGCCTAAGGCGTTTGCGGATTTCTGGAGAGTCGTGGCTATTCTTTGAGGGCATCTGCCTGAGTGGTAAATGGCGGTATCGTCAGCGAAGAGAGCGAGCTGTGACGGTTTGCCTTTGGGGATGTCGCTTGTGTAAAGCGTGAACATTAATGGGGATAGCACGGAGCCTTGTGGGACCCCGGCTGAGATAGGGTGTGGGGTGGAGAGTGCACCTTCGATGCGGTATCGGAAGCTGCGATTCGACAGAAAGTCCCGTAGTATCAGTACGAGACGGTCTGGCACACCGAGCTGATACAACTTGTATATCAGTCCGTTGTGCCAGACCTTGTCGAATGCTTTCGCGATATCGAAGAACAGGGCACCGGTCACGCTACCCAGTTGTCGGTGGGCGAGAGTGTGTTCTATTATACGGTGCACCTGTTGGACACAAGAGTGTCGGGCTCTAAAGCCGAACTGTTCTTCCGGAATCAGACTCTTCGCCTCGGCATAATCCTTGAGTCGCTTATAAATAAGTCTCTCGTAGATTTTACCTAATACGTTGAGTAGACTGATGGGGCGGTAGCTACTGGGAGCGGATTTGGGCTTACCCGGCTTTGGAATGCCGATTACGGTAGCTCGTTTCCAAGCTTGTGGGAACATGTTATTTGCTAATGCGCCATTGAAGATGGCTGTCATTAGCACTATTAAGACGGGGGGGAAGAGTTTGTACACCTTATTGGTGATACCATCAGAGCCAGGGGCCTTCCTCGGTTTTAGTCCCTTGATGATCTCCCTCACCTCGTCTGTGGTGACGGGGGGTAAGGGGTCGATCGGGTCCTCCACCGGGGGGAGGGAGGTTCGGCGTTCGACCTCAGTATCAACCTCAGCGAGGTGGACTGGGTCTACTGGCTGGGTGCTGGGGGAGCACTGGGTCTCTAGGCTGTCGGCCAGGCACTCGGCTTTTTCGTCGTCTTCAAAGGCGACGCTATTGTCAGGGCGGATGAGAGGGGGCATGGAGGAGATCTCAGAGGAGCGAAGCTTCCTCTGGAGATTCCAGAAGGCCTGATGGGTCGGTTCCAGGTCATCGAGCATCTTGTTCCAGTCGTCGTTACGCAGCTCTTTGATGCGTCTACTTACTTTGCGTTGTAGGTATCGCATAAAGGCCTTGTTACTGGCGCATGGGAAAGACCTGTAGGCACGAATAGCCGCATTCTTCTCGGTCACTAGATCGCGTACATCGTCTGGGAGTATCCAGCGATTGTCTATCGCCGGTGTCTCCCTAGAACATTCGTTCAGGACGGATTGTACGTGGTCAGTGAACGATTCGATAGCGGCCTCCGTCTGCGCTACAGTCTCGATGTGGTCTGGAATTTGATTGAGGTGAGGGGATTCGGTGGATTTCAGCATTTCGCTTACTTTCCCCCAGTCCGTGACTACTTTTAAAAGTGGGGGTCGGGTGGGGTCTAAGGGGCCAGACCTGGGAGCGAACTCCATTACGACAGGCCTGTGGTCTGAATTGAGTTCGTCTATCGCCTCTACAGAATGCAATCGCAAGTTTACATTCTTCAGAAGCGCGACGTCCAGCACGTCCGGGCGCTGGTTGGGGTTGTGGGGGAAGTGAGTGGGGCTCATCGGGGCTATGATGTCGAAACAGAGGGAGGTGCACAGGTCGAATAGGACCCTGCCTCTGGTGGTGGTCATGTGAGAGTTCCACGAAGGGTGCTTGGCATTAAGGTCTCCTGCTAGAAGAACGGAGTCGCTTAAGCCAAGCACGGTGGAGAGGTCAGTCCTCAGGGACGAGTTTATAATAGTAGGGTTGCCGCCGGGGGCGAGGTAGGCCGAGACAACCGTGATGGGTTGATGCCCTGTCATGCCCAGCCGACAGACCGAGACTTCTAGGTTGGACAGGGGCGGGGGATCCATAGGAATGCAGTACAGTGCTGCTCTGTAGTATATAAGAGTACCTCCATTGTGACATCGTGACCTGTCATTGCGAACTATCCGGTAGTTGGCAATTCTCGGGTCTCGGTGATTGGGCTTTAGGAAGGTCTCTTGAACTAATAAGATATCCAAGTGATGGTCGCGGAGGAATTTGGCGATCTCATCACGTTGGCCAGACAGGCCATTAGCGTTGAAAGTCCCTACTCTAAGGGTTTTCGGTTTCAACCGACAGGGAAGGGGCCTTTTATCCATTATTGGATATTATAGGGGAGGTTTTCCAGGGCTTGTACTACGTCCGGGTACGCGTAGTAAACTTGCGCTATGAGTACAAAATTGCCCTCACAGGCTTCGATGTCGCGGGCCATTTGTTTGCCGCGGGGACTATGAAATATCCCGAAGGTGCTCGTTATGACCCTGAAGGGGTCAAAGCGTTTGGGCTCTGGCTGGGATTGGGGGTGGCGTTGTGGGGGACGCTGGGGTGGGGCGGCTTTAGCTGTAGCCGGTTTTACGGGGGCGGGGTTCGGTACGGGTTCTGACCGAGGGAGCGAGATGTTCATCAGAGGGGGGATGGCAGGTGAGGCCTGCACTTGGGGTCTTAGGGCCGGGAAGTTTGCCTGATGGTTAAGCGCGTTCCAGGGATTGGGGCGCTGTGGGTTTGATTTTTGCTGGCTGAGAGAGGGGCATTCCCTCTGCTGCTTGGCAGCATTTCTCTTGGCCAGTTTAGGGGCCGATGATTTTGGGGCCTTTGGGCACCCTCGGTAGTTGGCGGGATGGCCAACTTCACCGCACAGCACGCAGCTGGGAGGCTCCGTGCACTGTGTGCGGTCCTTGGGCCTTGGGCAGTCCGCGGTCCCGTGATCACCCAGGCACTTGACGCACCTGGGCTTGCCATGGCAGTTTCTCTGCGCATGGCCGTACAGCTGGCACCTGTGGCATTGCCCCATGGTGCCACTGGCGTGGGGCTTTTCGATTTTTAGGCCAGAGAGGCCACAGATCTTTGAGATCTGGAAAATGGGATGGTGACCCTCGGTAGGGTGGCATACTACTATGATCATGTTGAAGGATTTTCCATCCTTCCTGTGCATCCTGTGCACTTCCGCTACTGGAATCTTCTGTGATTCCAGGTCATTACGGACTTCGGTGGGAGTGATCTCCACCGGGATGTTTTTGATTACGACTCTGGTCGGGCGCTCCTCCTGGAGTGTGTATGTATGGAACGGGATGTTCCTTACTCGCAGGAGCTTGTTGAGCTCCCTGTAGTCCTGGGCTGTGGGCACCAGTACTTTTATGCCCTGCTCTACAGCACGGGCCCGGGTGTAATTGATATGGCGGTCAGCGCACGCCTTTGAAATTTCTATCCACGACGCCTTGTCGTGGATGAAGAGGGGGGGTGGGGGGCGGGTCTTTTTAGCCGAGGTGGCTACTGGGCTATTGCCCTGAGAGTTTGCCTCCGCGGCCGGGGTAGTGGCCATGGGGCTGTGCGGGTGGCTTGGCTGCTGCGAGGTGCTAGCAGTTGCCTGGGGGGGGAGGGAGTGTTTGCGTCCCTACTCGCTATATTTATAGCTGGCGAAAGTAGCGCCAGCAGGCGTAGGCGGCAGAGGGCCGCCATTTTCTAGGCGGCCAATCAGAAGGCTTGTACACGCATGAGAGCGTGTGTGTGTCAGCTTGTATTAGTGTGTGTATGCAGCGGCTTTATTAAAGATCAATTACAACAAATCTTATTACATACATTCAAGTCGTCATAAACACAGTTTTCTCGTAAACAAAAGGAGGTAAGTAAACAAAGGAGGTAAGTATAAACAACAATAAAAACTTAAATAACTAACAAGATATAGTGAAAATAACAAAAACAAATGAGTAAAAGGCTTATTTTCTACGTTTACAATATCTTATATCTAAGCTGTTATTTACAGGTGGACTGAGCTCAGCTCGGGTAGAAATAGAGGAAATAAATCCAAAGATCTCGTTAAAAGAAAAAAGTACACTGAGAAATCAACTGCCAAAAACCGAAAAAAAGCCTATTTAAATGGTTTAAACCTGCGGTTATCGGGATAGAAGTCAACGTTAACATAAATCGACCACTGAGATGCCAGCTAGTTACGAGTGACAAAATTATGAACTATTGTGCGTGTAAATAAATATTTATGCGTGAAAATACTGAGAAAACGATTTTTTTCGATTTTGCGCCACTGTGCCTACATTGTTATCCAAGGGGTGAGAGTTACTTGATTTAAGTCCTGAGACGGGGTTTTGCACCCGTAAAGTAGTGAGGGCGCTAATAGTTCGATGAGGCACTAAATTAATCTATATATATAAAAGGAGAACTGACTGACTGACATATCAACGTACAGCCGAAACTACTGAGCACTAAGAAGGGGTTTTTGGAAATTTAACCTTTAAGGGGGTGAAAAGGGGGAATTAAGAAAGTACGTAACCCACGCGGACGAAGTCGCGGGAAAAGTGCTAGTAATTCATATGAGGAAAAAAAAAACACTTTTCACTGTGCTTTTCATTACGAATACGAGGAAAGTAAAAATAAGAACATTTAGAAAAAATGATTTTTATCAATTGTCGCTTTCCCGCTTATTGTGTTTTTTGTTTTGTCCTGTGGTCGTCCAGTTTTACAGCAAGTATTTTTCATGTTTATAATTAAAAAGGTGGCAAAGATTTTGTCGAAATCTATGTTATTTTAGACATATATCCTAACTAATATTATAAATGCGAAAGTAACTCTGTCTGTCTGTCTGTCTGTCTGTCTGTCTGTCTTTTCTTCACGCCTAAACTACTGAACCGATCAGTGTTAAATTTGGTACAGACATAGTTTGGAACTTGAGAAAGGACATAGGATAGTTTTTAACCGACTTCAAAAAAGGGAGGACTGTATTTTTTTTAATGTTTGTTACCGCATTACGACCGACTGGGTAAACCGATTTTCATGATTCTTTTTTTGTTTGAAAGCTGGTGCTTCCCGTGTGGTCCCATTGTAACCAAATCAGGATCTGATGATTGGATCTTGGAGAAATCGAGGGCAACCTTCAAATTTTATGGGCCCACGCATCGTTTTTCGTAAATCTTATGAAGTAATTTAAGTACTTGCGTATGGTAATCATTATCTTATGTAGCTGAGCTGATGATGGAAGGTACAACTCCTTAACAGTAAGGAGTAGGCATCGACTGATTCATTGTTCGCAAATCTCCGGAACTTCACGTCCGATTTAAATAATTCATTTTTTTGTGCTAGGTATCTTTCAACTTAGGGAATACTGCAAGTTTCATCAAAATTGGTTCAGTAGTTTTTAAGATAGGGAATTTTATTAGTTTATTGTGTACATGAGGGATGTTATTACCAGTGCTACGGATTATATTATATGTATTTGGCAAAAATTTGGGTTGAATATATTAACTAAAAACCGAAAAATAAAAAACTTAAAAAAAATATGTAACCGCCTTCAAAAAGAAGGAGCGTGTGGCAAAGCGGAAGTCGGTGGCAAAAAAAAAACAATGAAACAAAGCCATCGACTTCCGAAATAAAAGTTATTTTGTAGATTATTTTACCCTTTTTTTGTGGTTCTTTTTGAAGGCGGTTACATTTTTTTTTGAAAAAGTTTTTTATTATATATATTTTTACGGGTTAAGCTGCGCTTGCCGAGGTTGGTCCGAGGATGGGTAAAAAGCACTCGGAAAGCACGTAAAGCCGTTGGTCCCGGCTGTCATTTGAAGATCTTTGACAGTCGTTACTGTCAGAAGCTCTAAAGTCTGACAGTCAATCTTACCATGGGGTATCGTATTACCCAGTTACTGGGTTTTGGAGGTTCGACAGGCAGTCGCTCCATGTAAAATACTGATTTCCAGCTGCATCTGGTTTGACTGGAAGCCGATCTCAATATAGTTGGGAAAAACGCTAGGCAGATGATGAACGGAGTATAGATAATTCTATTAGTACTATATGTCGAGTGGTCCTTATGCTCGATAGATGGCGGTGATCGCGCAATGATGTCGATCGTTACACGAGTTCGATCGTTACACGGGACAAAGAAAGCTACTTTGTTTTATACTATGTAGTGATTAAATGCAAGTAACATTGGTCCGACCTGTTTATTAGTCAGTGTTTAGTAATCTGTTTGTGCTGGATAGGATAATCTCAAGCCCGGGGAAGGACATAGGGCTACTTTTTATAAACACACCATACAGGTAAAGATTGATGAAGAAACCACTGGTAGAATTTTGAAATTTGCAGAGTTGTATTATTATAATTTTTTTATCGTGGTAAAATCATCAAATGAGTCCTCCCACCCAGGGCAGGGCGGGAGGGACTGTCAGACTTGACTGACTAAAATCTACGGTGTCCTTCAATAGCCCTTTACGTACCGGGGTCACGGTAATTCGTAAGTCCCGCGACCCCGGCAGGCTTTGGCCCTCTAAAATAATGAGCACTTAGAAAGGAATTCAGATAATTCCAACCTCAAGAGATTCCCTCTAAATATTAGGTATAGGTGTTCAAAGATTGTATGGAAACTAATTTTGAAGTTTGAAATCTGGGATGTACGATGTGAAGTTACATAAAAAAATATAAGTATTAAAAAAAATGTCACGTAACTTAATGAGGCAGACCAAATTCTACGCGAGCGAAACCGCGGGCAAAAGCTAGTTTGAAACTAAATTAAAAAAAAAAAAAATCTTAATACTTAAATTTATGTTATTTTTATAATAAGTCGCGCTGTTATTTAGTGGCAGTATAAAAAGTTAGAACATGGTTTAATTGAAATGTCAAATTATGTAGTACTAGCGACCCGCCCCGGCTCCGCACGGGTGCAATCTCTACTGTATTATGTTTTAAACATATAAACCTTCCTCTTGAATCACTCTATCTATTAAAAAAATTGCATCAAAATCCGTTGCGTAGTTTTTAAGATCTAAGTAAACATAGGGACAGCAAACAGACAGCGGGAAGCGACTTTGTTTTATACTATATAGTGTACTATAGTGATTATGTCAATGTACTACGGTGATTTATACAATCCGGCTGTATTTTTTTCTGGGCAAGGATAATATTTTTGTTTCTGCGAAACTATAAAGAATATCGAAAAAATCTGAATCTTGGCCGATTTTGACGGAAAACTAAAACTGCATAATTGGATTTTAGACAATCAATAACCCACGCACTAAATTAAACGCACCCATGATACAGGAAATTCATATTTTACTACAAAACAGTTAAATATCTGTGGAACACTGGTCTAAAAAAGTGTAACTGAAAATCAACAAGTTGCAATTAAAAAAAAATCAAATCAACACACTCGTGTTCGGATCACACATAATATCACGTTTCGCGGATATACGCTATCAAAGTCACAATCTTGGACAACCTTGATAGCTTATTAATATTTGAGACATCTGCCTTGAAGATTCTGCTTCTTATTTGCTGGTTTATAATGATACTTGAGTGACTAATAAACTCAAAACATACTAAAGATGAACGAAAACAAGGACTCACAGCTACAAGATAATCTAAAATATTGACATAGAAAATTTATCTTTTTAAATTACAGGTCCTCACCGGACACAGAAGTTTCGGGAGGTACCTGTGTCTGATAAGGAACTTTCACAAAAAAGTTATTAGCTAAGGCCTCCTTTGCCGGGGTCGCGGGACCAACGAGCTACCGTGACTCCGGAACGTAAAGGTCTATTGAAGGACACGTAGATTTTAGTCAGTACAAGTCCGACAGCCCCTCCCACCATGCCTCCCACCCAGGGCACGACTCACTAAAATGTATTATATTTTTGGGTTTGAAAAAGCTGAGGCCTCCTGGCGCGAGTGGTACTTGCACTAGTTCGGTATTTTTATTATTTTGGAATCAAAAGGCTAATTGATTTGTAGGTAAGTTATGACGGATTTCGGTAGACGGTAAACTTTTATTAAAAATACTGCATATTTTACCGTAAGAACTTTGAACACACATTAAAGTACATTGACGTCGATAATAATAATCAAACGATTCTCAAATAGGTATAATTAATTATGAATAAGCAGTATCATTAATGCGGGCATCAAGGATTATGTTTATCTAGGTCTTATCAACCTGAAGCTGGTTGACGCTGGTGCTGATGTGATCTAAATCGCAATTCACCAACACGTGCTTACATTTATCTAGGTACTAGCTAATCTTTGCTTTTGCGAATTATGTCCTGTTGGGACTTCCCAAATCACAACCTAACGTCCGCCTTGGACGCCGAGGGTAGGTACAGTCAGTACCCGTCATCATATGACCCACCTTATGCGGCCTTCAAGTTGTTCCGTATCTTCCGTTTGAGAGTTTAAAAGTTTGTTAACGCACCTAGGTAAGAGCGAGTTTCACAGATATTAGATAAGACATACATTATGGACGAGTACGTGTCTGTTATTAAAACGAGATAAAAAACAAAGTACTGTTGGAAACAAAAAAAAAAACAAACTAATCCAAACTGTTTGGAGCAAAAACCTAAAATCGAAAGGTAATCAATAAGGTCAGAAATCCCTCGATCAAATAATTATATAGCCGATACGGGGTATCCACTCCAGGACTCGTCTGCTCCATCGGCCATCGGTCCTTCGACAAACATAGCCAGCCCACTGCCACTTCAGTTTGCTTCCTTTGCAAGCTATGTCGGTTACCGGTTCTTTTGTGGAACTTCGTTCCTGCGAAGCAGTTATGATAGCGAAGGAGGAGGCGGAACGCGTTAGGGAGAGGACAACAACATCCACCTCACGATCTAGCCGCTGTAGTAGACGCCCACGGTGATGGATGTTGCAAGACGATCGCCGGCCACCGTAGGCGCGGGCATGCGGGCGGCGAGTAATGGGCGACTCGCTGTCCGATCATGGACCATGCCTTGGTCGAAAGAGTGTCATCACAATGACGGGGCCCCCGTAGAGGGCCAAAGCCTACCGGGGTCGCGGGACTAACGTATTACCATGACCCCGGAACGTAAAGGGCTATTGTAGGATTTTACTCAGTACAAGTCTGACTGTCCCTCCTGCCCTGCCCTGTATGGGAGGACATATTCGATTGATGATTTTACCACGCTAAAAAAAAAGCCTGCGTCGTAACGCGCTGAGCTATCATTGATCTTGTGGACCAGCCCAACTGTCAGTGTCCACGTTTCGGGATCGTATGTCATAAGGGACACGGCGCAATCGTTGAAGACTATTAATCTTCAAGTATTGCGGGATGAGAGACGTTGGTGTCAAACAGAACGCCATCATTTAGCGGAAGATCAAGATGCTTCCTATGATAGAATAGAAGTTATCCCACCATAGTCGGTTGAAAATGCCTTTAGACGTTTGGATCACACAATGCTTCAAGGATTAAAAGGTTAGGAAAATGTGCGATGCGGATTGAACATTTAAAATGCGTAAATTTGTATACTTTTTTATATAAAATTATGTTAAAGTTAGGATAGTATAAAAGGTTTATAACATATTTGAAATTAACTAAATAAATAGATTACCCTGATATATACAAATCGTAATAACTTATTATTATTTAAATAACATCATTTTGGCAACTAGTTACACAATTAAAGTACTGGCAACTACAACAAATCTTTAGGCATTAGCAGTTAAGGTACGCAGTAGTTATATTTTCCCTATGTCTATAGTTAATTCTAGAGTTAAAATAAAGCTATTGACTAGTGGTTTATATTCTTCTCCTGTATCCGCCGGTGAGGATGTACCAGACGTGCCTGGGCAGAGAAGTGTTGAGCCTCTCTCTCTGCTCCTTCGCTTCTAAGCTGAATTGGTGCCAGTCAGCACGATCGGTTGGGTTGCGGGGTCCCCACGAAGCTTTCGCGCTGAACGAACGGTTGACATTCTGTGAAAAGCAACCATTTCAGTAACAATTATTTTTAAATTCATTTAGGGAAACCTCGCATTTGACTACTATCTGACTGATGGTAAGCTTTGATATGGTCGACGGTAAGGCACACTTGCCTAGAAGTAATCCATTCACTGTTCACTTAAAGACCCCAAAGTTGCAGCCTATTTTAAGTGCCTATTTCAAGTTCAGTCTATTTTAAGTGTGAAAACCTGCATAATAATAGAAATAATTACGTTATTTAAAGAGTTTAGAAAAGTCACTGGAGTTGTGACGTGTGGTATACTGAACTTTACCGACTTTCAAGAAGGATCAAGTTCTATGTTCGTGTGTATTTTTTTCTAGTTAATTTTATGCAATTTGATTCGAATAAAAATGTCAAAATCTTACCTCTGCGCAGCCTACACCTCTGTTTTTGTACATCGTTAGGCCGATTGAAGTTGGCACGAACAGAATTCCAATGACCATCATCATGTATCCGCATACTGTAAAAATAAGTTAATGTGAAAATGAGTCTAATATTATGCATCTATGTTTATAAAAACTACATGTTATCATAGATTAAGAATATTATATACATACATCACCACAATTTACATTATTTTGCATTAATTTAAAATAAAATCGAAATCGAAAGCTAAATTCTGCGTCATGTAAGTGTAAGTAAGAACATACAAAAAAATTATTTCTGATCTAATGATTGCTCTCAAATGGAAAATTATTCACAAACCATATCCCGCTGTTGGGTAGTAATAGTCATCGCCGAACTTCAGAGCGTCGGATCCAATAATAGCAAACAAGAAGACGGTGATCATCATAGCAGGCATGATGATGCCCCAGCACATTCTCCAATAGAAGCCGGTCTTGATGCCCAACATGAATTCGATGTCCAAGCACAGTCTCTCCAGACCTGCAGGATATTGGCCATACTTTAGAACAGTTCACGAGTTTGATGATAGAACTATAAGCAATTTGGATGTTGGTGCTGGTAAAGTCCTATAAAATGCCAATGTTTAGTCCACGGTTACGTCCGCCACTCAAAACAAAGAATTTCAGGTTGTTGGTAATTAATTTCATCAACACTGCTCTCGAAAGAGTGAATGAAAACATCGAGAGGAAATTAACCAGTTTCAAGATAAAAAATAGAAGAAAAAGTTCCAGCCATTAGAATTTGAAATATGATTGTGCAAAAGGCTCACCGTAAATCCAGATAACTCCAATAATTTCGGCAATAGCGCAGAAGAGAATCAGGAAAGTTCCACCAAAGTGATCGACTAAGTCTAGGACATATTGACCACCCTGTAAAATAGAAATGTAAATTCTTCATGTCTAATAATAGTAAATAGCATTCATACATGTATTTCTTATTTTACATTTACTCTCACGCTCACTTTGCTTACTTACTTAAACAATGAAAAAACTTACCGGTGTAACGTAAATGAGTCCGACGCCGAATCCGATGGTGCAGCAGAAAGCAGACATGAAGATGGTACGGATGCGCGGGAAGGCGTCCAACATAACCGTGTTGATGGTGGACAGCAGCGCCACCGCCGACCCGATGCCGAGCACAGTCATCATCAAGAAGAACAGCACTGAGAATAACTGAAAACGAATGTGTTGTTAGCTAATCTAAATATTTTATTTTACGTAAACCTATGTTCATGTTCAGTTAGTTCTATGGGCAGCTTCTGTTGGGTCATGTTCTGCGGAGACTAACCAGCTAGATACAATGATTACTATTAAATCATTGTACGTGACAAGAAACGATTAGGTGTGTACCAGTGGCTGACTTTTCCCTTGGTCCAAAGCTTATTGCTGTACTAAGTAGCAACTCTCCAATCGCTTGGGCAGATTAGTAATTTAAAGTGATAAATGAATAGAAGAAGAAATTTTAGGTGCTATATTTTAGTTACAAAGATAGAGTAAAAAGTTTTTATTTTGACAGCTCGATTAGAAAGAAAACGGCAAAGTTTATATCTGTGTCGCAGGTATCAGCGCCTTCCCAAACAAGAAAACAATTGTTCCAGACTTAAACTTTTTATACAGTAAGCACAAAATTAGAAAAGTGGGGGTGTAAAAATCATCAAGACATATTTACCTGTGGCAAGAAAGTTTTGGAAATTGCATCAGGGTAAGAGACGAAGGCGAGTCCAGTACCACCGGAACCTACGACCTTTTCGACAGGCTCTTTCAGCTCATAAGCCAAGTTCCCCAGGATACCGAAGATCGTGATACCCGACAGCAAACTTGTGAAAGTGTCCAACGTTGTAACAATCATGGCATCCCTAGGACAGAATGGAATTTAGTTTGTTTAGTTAGTTAGATAGTAATAGTTAATGCCAAGCAGATTAGCAGGGTCCGCAACACAAATATTTTATAACATCTTTCCATTTCTATGAACATCTAACGATGCACAAGAATAAATAATAACTTATATTATTATTTAGGGGTTGTAAGTAGGTAAACGTGCCTTAATATGAAGTTTATTATAACCTACAATACCTGTTTTGTTTATACGCAAAGCGTAAAATATTGTAACGTATTATTTTATTTTTAGGCAATTTCGCAAGGGCACTGCCTATACCAGTTTCCAACTGGTTTTTCAGTCAGTAGGTAAGAAAAGAGACTTGATTTTACTCACGATTGATAGAACTCGAGACATAAAAGTAATGTGTACACTGTTTTTGTGCAGATAAAAATGTTCTTTGGTTCAATAATATAGCAATTCTCAGATAGTTTATTTTTATGTGGCACAATAATTTGAGCAGAAACTTAGTACTCCTTATTAAGAAAAGTACACAGACGTAGAATTATGAAAGACAGTTTTTTTTAACGTGGCAAAATCATCAAATGAGTCCTCCCACCCAGGGCAGAGTGAGAGGGACTGTCAGTCTCGTACTGACTAAAATCCACGGCGCTCTTCAATAGCCCTTTACGTTCCGGGGTCACGGTAATTCGTAAGTCCCGCGAACCCGGCAGGCTTTGGCCTTCTACAGGGGGGGCATGTCACTATGCTGACACTCCTTGAGGCGCGCGTGGAACATAACGCGCCGTCGACCCGGGCATGGCCCATGGTCGCACAGTGAGTCGCCCATTACTCGCAGCCCGCAGACCCGCGCCTACGGTGGCCGGAGATCGTCTGCCGACCACGTCACGTGGCGCGCCACCTCCTTCGCAAGCATCTCTGTTTCGCAGAAGGAGGCTGCTTCCCACTCCATCTCGCCCTGTAGCATGGCCTCGACCAAAGCCCGGCGCGAGTGGTCTCCGCCTATCGCCGTCGTGAGGACACGGCGGTGCTCTGCCCAAGCGGGGCAGTCCTGCACCGTATGCTCCACCGTGTCCTCCGGGCGATCCTCGCAGTGGTGACACCCAGACGTTTCTTCCCTCCTTTTCAGACACAGGTACCTCCCGAAACTCCCGTGTCCGGTGAGGACCTGCGTCATGCGGAAGGTCAGGACGCCGTGACGCCTGTCCAGCCACTCCTCAAAGAAGGGTCTTACCGCTGCGATTGCGGCGTGCCCGATGAAAGACACAGATAAAGTAATTATGGAGGAGTGCAGAAAGCTAGTCTATGTACATAATTTTTATTTCAAGCCATTAAGGTCGAATTTAAATAATATTTCTATACCTGTAAACGTTTTGTCTGAAGCCATTGTATGAAGAGAACATAATGATAGCACCGGTGCACACGGACAGAGAGAAGAACACCTGTGTCACGGCTGCGTACCACACCTGGAACGAAATCGATATTTATATTATTGTTTTTACGCCATTGTTTAAAACTAGTTTCTGTCCCAACTTTGCAAAGTCTTTTCTGGAAGAAATAATTTACTAGGAATAGGTCACTGTCACACATTTGGATAAAGCCACACAGTGTTTAACCTATACACTGTGTGACTTTATCCAAATGTGTTTTGCCATTTTTGCGAAATTGAGTGATGAACATACTTGTACTTATTTATAAATTAAGAGGTTTGATGTCATACTACTATGGCTGCATTATAAAAGGTAAGGGATACTTACATTAATATCTATAAGCTTGTCCCACTGTGGCGTCAAAAAGAAAAGAATACCATCGCCAGCTCCGGGCAGGATCACGGTTCTGAAATTGTTAATATGGTATTGATAAGATAATAAGAATTATAATAGTCAAGAATTATATAATTATTGACTATTTATTAGACAAGCTTAATTGTATCGTAACCTCTGATGTTAAATTTAGGTATATTCATACAAAAAAAAATGCAATACTGACCTACATAGTCACTACAAATGAACTAACGTAATGTTGAAATAAATCGTCATCGTTGTCTGATTATGATATTTGACTGAAAAAATCTAATAAGTCCGTCAGTTGGATTATCAAAAAACATTTGACCCGTATTTTTTCTTTTGTTACGTAAACCAAAATTGGCTTATACGACACATTTAAAATCGAAAATATGTCACGCAAGTGCAGTTTTAACTTGTTTTTTACGTCTCGAGCTTCAACTCACGAATTTTGATGCGTTATATCTTTGTAAATATACCTACATTAATTTAGCAAAAGAAAAAAGTTCCTGACGGACTTATTACATTTGCAATTTATTCATGCTGCCGACATGCCTATTTAGTGAGCAATTTGTATCAAAATCTATTCATAAAGTATGCGCTTGGAATTTTTTTGAAACTTACGTAATAAGCAGAATAATCATCACAACATAGGGGAACAGGGCCAAGAAGTACGCGGCTTTGCCGGAACTTTTCACACCCTGGGCGACGATGATGAAGATTATCAACCAAGCGGCGAAGAGACACAACACCAAGTACCAGATGGGAAGACCTGGAATACGAAACAATTACAATTCATTTTTCGGTAAGAAGAAGTGTGGGATTTTCAGAGGCGGCTTAATCAACTCTGACACCAGAGGGTAGCCATCGTATACGAATCAGAAAGGACTGTCAGTTTGCCTACGACCGGAAATGATTAGACACAAAATTGATCAATATTGTCATTCGATGCAGATTGCACTAAATAACCTATTGGTATTTAGCAAATGAAATGTCTTGCAAATATCGTTATTAAATGCTTAAAAATTATTACTGTTTGTATCAAGTGTTCAAAAAAACAGCTAACAAAAATATTATATAAACATAGAACTTACCAAGTCCTCCTTCAAGGCCATCATTGATCTGGAGTACGGTTTTTCTGAAAAATATAAAATGAATATATAAATAATTATAGCTATGCTTTCTGTAACAGACAACGAGCTTGATTGTAATATAGCATATGTAACAGACAACGAGCTTGATTGTAATATAGCATAAGTATAATAAGGTAAATAAAGAAAACGCTAGGTCCGCAACAGGCGGAAAGATGTACTCTTTATTAAAGGATCGTGTCTCAACCTGTCGGAGTCACGTTGCAGCAAACGTTACCAAATATGGTCACGAAAGCATCACATCGCCGTTGTGGGCGGGGCCTCGAAGACAGGTCGAAACCTGTCTGACCGAATAGATCCGGGCAAGTCCATTTTCACGGGCTATTATTGGCTAGAGGGCCTAGAAACGTGGCAAGGTCCCGCCACGACTTGCGATGCGATGTTTTGACATAATAGTAGGGCCATTCTATGCGGCCACACAGTTCTCAGTTCACAGTTCACAGTTCAGTTCTCAGTTCTCAGTTTACAATGAATAGTTCATAGTTTGTACAGTTTAGTGTTTAAGTTCTAGTGTTGTTATATTGTGAGTCCCACGCGCCCATGTTTGTTTTAAAGTTATTATTTGTGTTCTTGTGATTATGTATCGTAAATCAGTAAAGTGTTAATTAGTCATTGTAAATATAAAGTGTTAAAACGTCGAAGTGTTTAATTCCAAGTCAAGTTCCTTTATTCCTGAGATAGTAAAGTACACACTGAGCTATCGAAGAGGAGAGATAAATTAAAAATACAGTCCACTCCAGAACAATTGGTCCTTCTCGGCCGGATAAGTGATAAAAAGTGCCGGTATAACGCGTAAATAAGTGTTGTGAACGGATACATGTAAAAACTGTAAGTACTGAACAATAATAACTTATGTATAAGTGTATCGCGAGTGAATACGTTGCGTTGCGTGATAGGGCAAAGTGGTGTTCTCTGTGTCGAAAATCGCGATCATAGTGCGCGTTATAGTGACCGGTAGAACCGTGGGACTCACAGTGAAATAAGTGTAAATAGACTCGGCACGCGTTGCTAGTTATATACTAACGTAAAGTCGTTATACAGGGTGTCCCAAAACTCAACGTCAAGCCGAAACGGGGTGACAGGATTGATCATAACCATCACGAGAAAAATCTGAAAAAAAATCTATCCCGTGCAGTTTGAAAATTATGGGCATTTTAAGAAAAACCTAGAAATGTGATCAAACTGTACCATTTTTCGGTTATTGTGGTTATTCTTTTTTATTTTTGTTCATTTGAACTTTGGAAACGTAATCCTAAATAACATTTCTAGAATCCCAATAAAAAATAATGACACAATTGCCTCAAGTTTCCGAGAATTGAGACTATTTGTTAAACTACGAATTTAAAATTTTCTAGATTCGTCGACTTTGACAGGCCCTCCTATAAAAAAAATGTACTAGAGTGCCTTGGCAAGTGGCATTAAAAGTTGGCGCATTTAATCAGAATTCTAAAATGGTACAATACTTGTTAGTTCCATACAATAGAAAAGAGTAAAAAAATTAAAACCTCAAGTAACCCGATTTTTGCTATCACATTTTACTCAGTTAAAATGTTTTTAATTCGCACAAGCTGTAGGTAGGTTCTTAATTTTAAGACAGAATGATGAGAGAGATGGATAATGGGTATGTTTGTCATGAGTGAGCGAGACAGATAGTGACGCCACTTTTACCAAAGTGAAAAAAAGTTAGTAAAATAATTAGGTTTGTTGGACTAAAAGTCAGATAGAGAAAAAACATTTTTATTACAATAAATGTTCAAATTGTTTACCATCAGCCTCAATACAAGCCCTACATCTTCTTAAAAAAGATCTACTTATAAGTCGGGCATATCTTCGAGAGTTGATCGCCTCAGCTGCTTGAGAAATGCGTTCACGTAGGTCGGCTACGTGATCAATGGGCTTTGAGTAAACTTTTTCTTTGAGAACTCCCCAATAGAAAAAATCCAGGGGATTTAAATCTGGTGAACGGGCGGGCCACAAGATAGTGCCTGAACGTCCAATCCACCTTCCCGGATATTCCTGGTCAAGGAAATCTCTTACTTGCACTGCGAAATGCGTACCCATACCCATTATCCATCTCTCTCATCATTTTGTCTTAAAATTAAGAACCTACCTAGAGCTTGTGCGAATTAAAAACATTTTAACTGAGTAAAATGTGATAGCAAAAATCGGGTTACTTGAGGTTTTAATTTTTTTACTCTTTTCTATTGTATGGAACTAACAAGTATTGTACCATTTTAGAATTCTGATTAAATGCGCCAACTTTTAATGCCACTTGCCAAGGCACTCTAGTACATTTTTTTTATAGGAGGGCCTGTCAAAGTCGACGAATCTTGAAAATTTTAAATTCGTAGTTTAACAAATAGTCTCAATTCTCGGAAACTTGAGGCAATTGTGTCATTATTTTTTATTGGGATTCTAGAAATGTTATTTAGGATTACGTTTCCAAAGTTCAAATGAACAAAAATAAAAAAGAATAACCACAATAACCGAAAAATGGTACAGTTTGATCAAATTTCTAGGTTTTTCTTAAAATGCCCATAATTTACAAACTGCATGGGATAGATTTTTTTTCAGATTTTTCTCGTGATGGTTATGATCAATCCTGTCACCCCGTTTCGGCTTGACGTTGAGTTTTGGGACACCCTGTATAACGTCGGGAGTGACCGCGTCGCGAAAAGTACGAGTTCGCGTCTCGACTAAATCGTCGCGTACGTCTCGTAATAAGCAGTACATACGCGTCGTATATAAGCACGCGCTATATATATAGAGCGCGCCGCGTCGTCCGTCGCAAGTATATAGTGTCGTCGCGGTACATAGGGCTAGTCGTGTGATAATAAAGTGCGTGTAAGTGAAACGTCGTAGTAAACGAATCCGGACAAGTCCAAACCGGGTTACGAACTGTTGTGTGTAGTGCTCCCCGCTTAAGTCTCGTGCAGTGTGCCGTCAGTTTGAAAGATGGTCATCACCCGCAGTCAAGGTGATGCTGCAGAGGCTGAGGAACAGAGGCGGGCCCTGCAGAAGAGGGCAGAAGAGCAAAGAGAGGCAGTTCTCCGCCAGGAAGCGGAACGGATTCGAAGGGAGAGACTACGGAGGATTTCGCTAGACCCACCTGCATCACCAGCTGTAACAGGTGATCAGAGCACTATTAATTTACGACTAAATACCGCGCCTCTTACGACGGAGGACACGACCACGGCGGGACCATCATCGGCACTTCTGTTAAGTGAAGACCATGGGCGAAGAACGAGGTCACCCGCCAGGTCAGAGAGGTCACAAAGGTCACAAAGGTCAACAAATAGTATAGCAACGCGGTTAAGGCTAGCGGAACTAGAGGCTGCAGAAAAGCTAGCAGCCATACAGAAGAAGTCTCTTGACCTGGAAGCGGACCTGGTCAAGAGGAGATTAGCCGCCGAGGTATCCATCATACAGGATGAACAGGAGAGCCTGCGGGACGAGCCCATCGCTCCCCAGGACGAAAGCCACCACAGCCGAGTGGACGAATGGCTTCAAACGAATCCCCTCAGAGCACGGGGGGAGGGGGACACGGGAGCCCCCCAGGAGGACCCAAGACACATTAAATTCGACATGCCACGGGGAAGGTCGCCGACACCGACGAAGCACAGGAACAGCATCGACAACTTGGCAGCGACCCTGGAAAGGATGGCAAGACCCCGACTGCGGCATACGGATTTACCGGTGTTCTCCGGTGGTGTCAACGAGTGGCTGCCATTTAAAGCGGCCGTGAGAGACACTACCAACATGTACAGTATATCGCCTGCTGAGAACATACAGCGATTAAGGAGCTGCCTTAAGGGAGAGGCGAGGGAGGCGGTATCCGCCCTCCTACACACCGCCACCGATCCAGAGGTCGTCATGAAGACACTCGAACAGTGCTTCGGCCGACCGGAAGTACTCATCGATCACGCCATCGACGAACTGAAGAAGATGACGAAACCTACTGCATCAGCAGCGGACCTGAACAATTTCGCTATCAAGGTGCAGAATACAGTGAGCGTGATTAAGTCGGTCGACCGAAGAGGATACTTATACAACCCGTTATTGACCCGCGAAGTGTTGGAAAAGTTAAGCCCACACATAAGGTCAAGATGGTGCGACTTTGCCTGTGACAACGACGACACGACGGAGCCGGAGATAGTGATGCTGTCTCGTTTCCTGATGCGGGAAGCAGACAGGGCGCTGCGATACACGTACGCTCCGCCCACCAGCGCTGCGCCCGCCAGCCAGAAGAAGGAGACCAGGCAGCCAGTGACAACGAAGAAGAAGGCCAGCCCCGTCTACACAGCCGTCGAGAGCCAGGAGGAAAAAGGTCAGTGCCTCAGTTGTAAACAAGATCATGTGTTAACCAAGTGTCCTAAGTATAAAGCGATGAGTGTCGACCAGCGGTGGGAGTACCTCAAGGCTAACGGCATATGTTTCCGATGTGCCGAGAAGAAGCACAGGCGATTTAACTGTAAGGCAAAGACGTGCGGCGTAAAACAGTGCCGCCGACCTCACCACGCCTCCCTCCACCAAGAGAAGGTGAGCAGTGGTGAAGAAGAAGCGACGACCGCGAAAACTACCGCAGAACCCAGCAAGGAGGAAGCAGTACTGTCGGTGGCAACTAAGTCCGCTGCCGGCCCGAAGAAAGTGCTGCTGAAGATGTGTCCCATCATAGTCACCGGGTCACGGGGGGAGGTAAGGACGTACGCGTTGTTCGATGAAGGAGCAACCGTCACCCTCATCGATGAAGACCTGGCGACCAGCATCGGAGCGGAAGGGACTTCACGCCCGCTACGCATACGCGGCGTGAACATGTCTTCAGAAGAACGGGACAGCAGAGCGGTACGGGTGCAAGTCAGAAGCATCCGGGAAGACGGTAAGTCGCACGAGCTTCGAGCGAGAACTATCAAGGACTTGAGGCTCCACCAGCAATCCATCCCAGACACCCTGCTGGAACACAAGCACCTGCGAGACCTGCCGAAGGAAGAAGTCTGCTACGAGCAGGCCCGCCCGGGGCTCTTGGTGGGCACGGACCACTGGGAGTGCATCGTGACCAGGGAACTCCGAGTCGGCGGCCCCAATCAGCCAGCCGCCTCAAGAACGAAGCTGGGATGGGTGGTGCACGGAACGGCGCCACGGAGCGTCATCACCGAGGAAGAGGACGTGCTGCACGTCATCGAGACCGGGAGAAGAGACGAACAGCTACACGATCTAGTCGAAGCGCACTTCAAGATAGAAGCCCTGGGCGTCGCCAGGAAACCTCGAGTGAACGAGGCAGACCAGAGGGCGGCGGACATAGTACGGAAGACGATCAAGAAGATCGACGGGGGCTACGAGGTGGGGCTGCCGTGGCGAACGGACGACGTAGTCATGCCACCCAGCTACGGAGCGGCGCTGAGAAGACTAAAAAAGATCGAGGAGAAGATGGATGCGTCACCGGACTTTGCCGTGCAGTACACCAAACAGGTCAACAACCTGTTGGAAAAAGAATGGCGCTGGGTGCCTACGGAGCACAACGTGGCGGATGACGCCACCCGACTCACCGACGCGCCGATCAGCGTGACCGACCGCTGGTTCCGCGGGCCTGGTTTCCTGCACCTGCCGGAGGAAGATTGGCCCGGGAAGCCGGCGCCGGAAGATCCAGAAGAGGAGGTCCTGCACACTGCGCCGGGCCCTGAACGAGATAGCTGGCTACCCGATCCCGCCCGCTTCTCGAAATACGAGACGCTGGTGCGCGCTGCTGCACGCGTGCTGGCATTCATAGACGCGTGCCGCCGCGTCTCGCCTCGACTGGAACATCGGCACATAGAGCGCGCCGAGAGGGAGCTCCTGCTGAAGGCACAGCGGGACAGCTTCACGGAAGAGATCGAGAGGATCCGGTCTGCCCGCCCCATCACTCGGGCGAGTCGGCTGTACAGACTGGACCCTATAATCGAAGACGGCCTGTTGCGCGTGCGAGGACGAATTGAAGCCTCAAACGCGCCAGTGGAGGCCAAGCGACCTATCATTTTGGATGGTCGCCATCCGGTAAGTAAATTAATCGTAATGCGCGAGCATTGCGCCGCTGGTCATGCCAACAGGGAACGAGTGACGAACGACCTGCGGCAGCGATACTGGATCATCCACCTGCGACCCACGGTGCGGGCCATCGAGAAGGCCTGCGCGTACTGCCGGAAGCTACGAGCGACGCCGCAGCCGCCGGCCACGGGAGACCTGCCGCGCGCCCGCCTGGACCCCTTCCACCGCCCGTTCACTAACTGTGGCGTGGACTACTTCGGGCCCATGATGGTGAAGGTGGGCCGGCGCCGGGAGAAGCGATGGGGCGCACTGTTCACGTGCCTCACCTCTCGCGCCGTGCATCTCGAGCTCGTCGCATCACTCTCAACGGACTCAGCAATCATGGCGCTGAGAAGGATGGCTGCGCGCCGCGGCTGGCCGCGGCTTATGTTTTCAGATAACGGGACCAACTTCAGGGGAGCCGATCAAGAACTGCGAGCGGCGTATGCGGAGTGGGCACCGGCGCTGCAGGAGGAGGGACTGCTCCACCGCATGGAGTGGCGATTCATCCCTCCGGGCGCGCCCAACCAGGGAGGCGCGTGGGAGCGGCTGGTGCGCTCCGTGAAGACTGCCCTCGCCGCGACTCTGCCCGAAAGGGCGCCTGCAGAAGAGGTGCTGCTAACTCTGCTCACGGAAGCGGAGTTCTCCATCAACGCGCGTCCCTTGACTCACGTCAGCGTGAGTCCCACCGATCCAGAGGCCCTCACCCCCAACCACTTCCTGTTGGGGTCCTCCATGGGCCTACCCTCGACCGGGCCTTGTGACGAGGCCGACCGGCGTGCTTGGCGGGCCAGCCAGGCCCTCGCCGACCACTTCTGGCGACGCTGGCTGCGGGAGTATCTCCCCACGCTGGTGCCCCGCGGCGAGCCGCAGAGCCACCGACGACCGACGGAGGTCGGCGACGTCGTCATCGTCGCCGACAGCACGCTGCCACGAAACGTGTGGCCAATGGGGATCGTCGAGAGAGTCTACCCGGGACCTGACGTCTACATCAGGGTGGTCGACGTGCGAACGAGAACCGGCGTCTTCAAGCGTCCCGTCAGCAAGCTCGTCGTGCTGCATAAGGAGAAGGAGGCTTCGCAGGCTGCGCCGGGGGGAGAGATGTAACAGACAACGAGCTTGATTGTAATATAGCATATGTAACAGACAACGAGCTTGATTGTAATATAGCATAAGTATAATAAGGTAAATAAAGAAAACGCTAGGTCCGCAACAGGCGGAAAGATGTACTCTTTATTAAAGGATCGTGTCTCAACCTGTCGGAGTCACGTTGCAGCAAACGTTACCAAATATGGTCACGAAAGCATCACATCGCCGTTGTGGGCGGGGCCTCGAAGACAGGTCGAAACCTGTCTGACCGAATAGATCCGGGCAAGTCCATTTTCACGGGCTATTATTGGCTAGAGGGCCTAGAAACGTGGCAAGGTCCCGCCACGACTTGCGATGCGATGTTTTGACATAATAGTAGGGCCATTCTATGCGGCCACACAGTTCTCAGTTCACAGTTCACAGTTCAGTTCTCAGTTCTCAGTTTACAATGAATAGTTCATAGTTTGTACAGTTTAGTGTTTAAGTTCTAGTGTTGTTATATTGTGAGTCCCACGCGCCCATGTTTGTTTTAAAGTTATTATTTGTGTTCTTGTGATTATGTATCGTAAATCAGTAAAGTGTTAATTAGTCATTGTAAATATAAAGTGTTAAAACGTCGAAGTGTTTAATTCCAAGTCAAGTTCCTTTATTCCTGAGATAGTAAAGTACACACTGAGCTATCGAAGAGGAGAGATAAATTAAAAATACAGTCCACTCCAGAACACTTTCGGTATGGGAAAATAAGAGATCAAAACTTCTTAGTATACAGAGAAAGCCAGATGATAGAGCGGAATGGTAAGGGAATGGCCTTAAAAGCTGATCGCGGTCTTGGAACACAATGGGCAACTGGTTGGTGGGTTTTTAAGTAAAAATTGACTGATAATCCCACCAGTCAGATATGCTCGTGAATTTATTCGTACCAATCAGGCCGATGGCAAACAAACCAATTGTACTTATTGTAACAGTGGGGTAAGAGTACAACCCTTTGCTCTCCCTAAACGAAGGGTACCCATGCGATTTCCTCACTCGTAAATAAGATAATTACGTGAAATATAACTCGGCGCTGCTTGCAGCTGTTGTATTTGGCGGGAGAGTCTGCACTGGTTGGTTTGGATCCGAAGGGACGCAGTTTATCCACTCTTCTAAGCAGACTCCCCACGGCAGCGTCGACTGAAAGCTCATACATAAATAGTATATGCAGAGCGCGACGATCGACACGTAGTATGATAGAATGTATCCGCACCCCAACGCAGTAGCGTAGCCGGCGCCTAGAAATTCATAACAATTATGAATAGGTTAGTAAATTAGACAAAATAGATATTGCTATATAGAGTTTTAAAGTGCCGAAACATATTATATTTGCATGCCAAACATATCTAGAACTACTAAGTCATTTTATTTTGCGGGTATTGATAAAATCGTCCATGAAGAATGAGACGAGTCTATTCTTTTAATCCAAATTAAATCTTATATTTAAATGACAAGCTCACCTTTCATAGCTGGAGACAGAGACCAGACAGACACCGAGTTCCTGGAACTAAACTGTCCCAAGGCACACTCGAGGTAGTACATAGGTTTACCGATGAGTAACAGTACTATTATATAAGGGATGAGAAAGGCACCGCCTCCGTTCTCGTAGGCGACGAAGGGAAACCGCCACACGTTGCCAAGACCCACTGATGTGGCGATACATGACATCAGGAACTCGATTTGATTGTCCCATACTGCACGCTGGGGCTCACTTTTTTCCGGGTCAACCTAAAAATGTGTAAAATTTGCGTTTGATTATGACTATTTGAAAAAAAAGCATCGGCTTTAAGTAGGTAAAGATCTAGACCAAATAAAAAAAAAGAAATGTTATTTGAGTAACCTTTTAATCGATGAGTTTCAGGAGTGTTAAATTACTGTCGGACAATTAATATCTATTTCTCTATTAAGTACGTAATGCAACTCGTGTATTATTAAGGCACGAAAGGTTTATACGAAAGAGACGTGGCGAGGGCGTATGGCGGTGGCGGATAATTAATCAAAGAAAACTATCTCCTGACGATTTCTACAGAAAGTTGTAATGAGATGTATCCTGATGTAATGTACATATTTACATTAGACCTGCTGTGTGTGAGTCCCTTTAACCGTGCTCAAGAAGTATTTTTTACGGAAGAATATTGTTTTTTAATTTAAACACGTTTGCTTTGAAAATATGTAGCACTACCTATGTTTATTGTAGTCTGGTGTTTGCATATGTTGGACAACAAGACAAGGCGTTTCACCCTGTTATTACTCATTCTAAAGAATGCAAAAAGATTATAATACTATCTTATCTGCAAAATGTAAATAACAGGAAGTTTGTAATTTGCAATAAACCAATTCGACTCGGCTGTTTGATGGCATATGAATGTTTGTGAATTTTAAGTAACATTCAAGTAGTGCATAGAGTAGGTACTTAAAGTTATGACGTAACTTCGTGAATATATTAGTCTCAAAAAATGAAGTCAATGCCAATGCTCTTAAACCGCAAAGAAAAAAAATAAACACTAGTTTTATCCTGATGGTACTCACAGAAAAGCAGGTTACCTTACGATGGTTTTACAAATTTTATTATACTTAGGTACCTACTTTATTATATCGAACTCAGTTTTGATAAATGATCTAATGAGAAACCACTAAAATATACTCGGTTATGTACGATACTCACTTTTTTCTCACTTATTCCATTAAGTTCACCTAACGCAGCTTTTTCGCCCTTCGGAGGATCCGAAGACTCCGATGCGTCAAACGCATTATTATCTGCACCACTCTGAAAACAAACGGGAACAATAATAATAATATAAAAGATCGTATTATCTCTATTCACGAATTACGACGATCGATTTTGATAAATTATTTTATTGTAGCTGGTGACTGAAATATTACTGAGATTAAATTGGATTAACCTGTAGTAAACCTGTAGTACCTATATAAGGTTGACAATACCGGTGTTAATTTGTCTTAGGTAACAATACATTTTATCATGAAATTTAGGGTTTTGCGATCACCCAATCGGTCACCTTAGGGTCAATTTACACCGAGATGCGAAGATACTGGAAATGTGTATCTTTTCATATAGTAAATAAAGTTAGACTTTGAGTCACTTTATTTTAATGTGCGCGCAGCATCCCGTCTCGGTGTGAATTGTTCCTTACCGCATTGACTGCAACGTGTCCGAGACAAATTAGGAGTTATTACAAATCTTTGTTACAAATAACCTGCTCAATGTCGTTTGATAAAGAATGGTGTTCACTACATGCATTTACTTTTTTCAGTAACCTTTAGGTTATTTAAAGAAGTTCTAAATACTTTTGGATTCTAATTCTCACATGCGTATTTGTGATAGTATGTTATGATAACTTATGATAGAGATTTTGTAATCACTTAATTAGCGTTAGTAACAAGTTCGAGATAAAATAATTGGTTGGTAACAACAAAAGCACTCGAAGGATTTCTAAAAATGATTCTCTCTAATCGAAGAACTCTCTAATCAAAGAAATCATTGTAAGTTTACGAAGAATGGTCGCGGGACTGTACGAATTACCGTGACCCCGGAACGTAAAGGGCTATTGAAGGACACCATGGATTTTAGTCAGTACGAGTCTTACAGTCCCTCCCGCTCTGCCCAGGGTGGGAAGACTCATTTGATGATTTTACCACGATAAAAAAAAAGGTTTACGAAGAAAGAATAAATGTAACCCAGATGAATGATACGTAATTATCGACGACCTTATTGGTTTCAATTCAGCAGCAATTCATTTCATGCAGCGTTTCAAGAACAACTTTACTTAATTAACTTTAAGATCATGAATATTTGATGTTTTTATATCTAATTGGCTAGGCAGGTACCTAATTGTATGATAACGCCGACCTCGCTTTTTATGTTAGTAGTAGTTCTGCTGTGTAAGTACATGATTAGAATAAATTGTTCTGTAATTATTTACACTGAACTATAAAATGCTTGTATATATCTAATCTAATATCTAATCTTCTAATCTGAAATCGAATCCTACTTATATATATGGCGCAGTGGTTGAGCGATTGATTGCTGCGCAGCGTGTAGCGGGTTCGATCCTCGCGCCTAACAAATATTTGTATGATAATTATGATGATTATTTCAGGGTGTTCTCGTCTGGCTAACGAAGAATATTTGCATAGACACAACCTCGTTGCCAGGATTATCCACTGGGACTTGCTTTGAAGTATAATCTTTGGAATCGGAAGTGCCGTACTTTTTTTTATCGTGGTAAAATCATCAAAAGAGTCGTCCCACCCAGGGCAGAGCGGGAGGGACTGTCAGACTCGTACTGACTAAAATCCACGGTGTCCTTTAATTGCCCTTTACGTTCCGGGGTCACGGTAATTCGTAAGTCCCGCGACCCTGGCAGGCTTTGGCCCTCTAGAGGGGGCCCCGTCATTTTGCTGACAATCTTTGAGGCGCGCGTGGAACAGAACGCGCCGTCAACCCGGGCATGGACCATGGTCGGACAGCGAGTTGCTCATTACTCGCTGCCCGCATACCCGCGCCTACGGTTGCCGGAGATCGTCTGCCGACGTCCTTCGCCGTGGGCGTCTACCACTGCGGCTGGGGTGGAGGGTGGACGCCTCTCCCTCACGCGACCCGCCTTCTCCTTCGCGAGCATGACTGCTTCGTAGAAGGAGGTGACCGCTTCCCACTCCGTTTCGCCCCGCAGCATGGCCTCGACCAATGCCGGGCGCGAGAGGTTTCCGCCTATCGCCGTCGTGAGGACACGGCGGTGCTCTGCCCAAGCGGGGCAGTCCTGTACCGTATGCTCCACCGTGTCCTCCGGACGATCCTCGCAGTGGTGACACCCAGGCGTTTCTTCCCTCCCTATCAGACACAGGAACCTCCCGAAACTTCCGTATCCGGTGAGGACCTGCGTCATGGAAGTACCGTACTTACTATAAGTTTGCGCTCGACCCACTTCTCTAAAATGGCAATATCTCGTTGTATTGGGATCGACCTATCATCACTGACAGGACTGCTGTTGCCAATAAGCCTGACATAGTAGTGATAGATCGATCGGAGCGTAGCCCAATGATATAACGGTCCTGCATGGCGAGAACCTCGTGAAGGCAGAAAAAGATAAACTATTCTATTATCTTACTCTGGCTCGCGAGGTTGTTGACATGTGACACGTGAATACAACACTCATTGTGCCGATAATCGTGTATACCGATGAGCCTCGAACAACATCTGAGGAGGCTCTCGCTTGGCAGCTGGATCAAGCGGCAGATTCAGAAGGCAGTACTTTTGGACACGCGTATTGTTAGGAGATCCCTCTCTCAGGAGCCCTGACCACCGGTAGCCCGGACCCTGTTCCCGATGCTGACGACTGCTATGTTTTTGTTATGTAAAAATATTTAACGAATGAGTAAAAAAATACCCCAACAATATTGGGGTCGGCTTCCAGTCGAACCAGATACAGCTCAATATCAGTATTTTACATGGAGCGATTGCCTATTGGACCTACACAACCCAGTAACTGGGTAATACGATATCCCACGGTAAGACTGGTTGTCAGACTTATAGAGCTTCTGACTAATAGTAACGACTGTCAAGATCTACAAATGACAGCCGGGCTTTACGTGCTTTTCGAGGCAAGGAGGAAACTCGCTATGACAGATGGTCACCCATACACAGACCAACGTCGGCAAGCACGGCTTAACCCGGAAGATCGGCCTGTGCGGCTGTAATTATTTAGCCACGAGCTTCTCGTAACGAATATGTAAAATAAATGAATATACCTAGGTAAATAAAGATCAAGTTAAAATGAACAAAAATTATTTCATAACAAGCAAAATTGATAAGAGCTGAGTTAACTCTCTTTTATTTTCAGTGGAACAAAACTAAAGTGTACTTAATTCGACAATTTGACCACATCGACTAAATGAAGAGCTAATGCAGTGAAATTGTTTTTTTTTTAACAAATAAAGAATTGTATTGATTTTAAAAAGCTTTTCACGAAATAGAAGCTACATTATCAGCGAGTACACAATTAATTTTTAATATCATGCATGCAAAGCTTGGGCGGGTTGCTCGTATAAAATAAAGTACACCGATATGACAGTATTTGGAAAATTGTTTGAACACTCACCATGTATTTGGTAAATAAAAGTCACGTGGCGTTAAGGCCATAAATACAATATCTCATCTTTCATAAACACATTGCCGAAGATTCCATATCTTTTTTAACGATAATTGTTATCTAATCCTTCAGAATTATTTAAATTTAAAAGATTAAGATATCATGAAATAATATGAATATAAAATTATTATTAATGAGGAGGCAGTTAAAAAGAATAATAAATGCTCAATTTTGGACGATGTCACTTATAAGTTCTTGGTATAAGTTCTTGTCACATATAAGTGCTTGGCTAGATAATGTCGCCGTTTGGTATCCAACTCCATTTATTTTTTCCTAGAATTAGGGTTCATTTTCCGAGCAAAGTATGGAACATATCCAGCTTTTTATTCTAATTGTCAATTTATGTCAACAGTTTTATTAAAATCACTTTAAATAAAATGTAAATGCTGAGAGAAAATGAGAACGCTTGTATTTTTTTGTTACATCCTTCTTTTTATAAACCTATATCACAGTTACCAGTACATTATGTGCTGTTTCTCACGTTTTGCATACTATAAGTACTATCATATTAGCTATGTTGATGTATATCAAAATTACTGATACGTCATGAGTATTAAAGGCTGATCATTTAGTGGTAATTAACAATGATAATGATTTATATCTTTGATAAATATTTTGTCAAGGATGTAAAGCGGGATTTACGAATTACCGTGACCCCGGAACGTAAAGGGCCATTGAAGGACACTGTGGATTTTAATCAGTACGAGTCTCACAGTCCCTCCCGCTCTGCCCTGGGTGGGAGGACTAATTTGATGATTTTACCACGATAAAAAAGAATGTAATTAGTAGGTTTAAATAGTATCGTTCACTAATTTCTGGGTATGTATTGTATTATACCTATATCCTGTAAAAATTACGCTGTTGAAGACAAGTAGAAGCATGTCGTTAATTAAAAACTAAATATAATATCAATTAGTTACAATCATAGGACATGGGATATTTGTTCAACATCATCAACAACATAACTTTTATCAACTGAGCACATTGCGATTGGATTTTAGTCCAGCGGATCGTAATACGTTATGGACCTACCTATAAATACTTACCTCATAAGCTCCATGCTTATTATCCATGCATATTTATTATTTTCGAAAGCAGATTATGTATGTACTCATGCAGTTTTTTTTTCATATCAGGTAATCATATGATCGATAAACTATGTACTCTATGTCAATATAGATACTATTCAAAATCAATTAAATCAATAATATTGCGCAGGTTCGAATGTTGTGACGAATGAAAGATAAGTCTATCTGATGTTCAATCATCTTTTTTAATAATAAATTTCCCTTTTATCGAGCTTTGAAGCATGCATTAAATATTTACCAATTTGTTCGATAGGGATTTATCAATGTTGTTGTGTTATTTTGGAACCGGGAAAGCGAAAGTGTCCGCTGATAACATGCAAGGGTTGCGAACGCGTCGGAAAATATTCTAAACTTACAATGATTAAAGCTACCTGTAGTGCAACGAGACACCATTTGACCGTTCCAAAGCCGTACGTGATGTTTAGAGAATTTATGTCATTGAGAATCCGCGAAGATGATATATTGTGTGCGCTCACTTGAATGAGAATATACACTATAAACTACTGATACTGTTCTCACTTTGTTACAACGTACGTATAATAGTTTGAACAACAAATTAAGTTTGAAAATAAATGAAACCTAAGTAATAAAATACAAAGTTGCAAGTAAAACGCAAACTACATGCATAATGATGGTTGTTGTCGATGAACGAAAAATAAACAAGTTTGAAGTTAGTTACAGTTAAGTTTCAGTTCCGTCAGTTGCGTTTTTGGTAACGTATTATTTTTTTAAAGGTAAATATTTGTTGGAGATAGAGACCGATGGGAACTTTTAAGATCAAGAAAATTTTTCTTTTTTTAGTTTTCCCAGAACTTCGGTTTTGTCTGTTTACTTACACCATTTTTGAGTTTACGAAAACCATTATTATTTTTGATTATGGCTCACATCGATTGCTGGTCTATAATGATTTAGCCTGCAGCTATAGACGCGAGTCGTAATATCTATGTAGCATTCGACCGTGGCATGCTAAGGTAATGACTTGCAAAGTCATTATCAAGGTTGTGGCAAACCTTTCATGAATGGTGCATGCCTGTTTGCATGCAATAAAAGACTTATCCTCTCACTTTACATGTTTGAACGCGTTCAACTTCTAAGTTTCAGTTTTAGTTACTTCTTCTAATTTATTGATTGTTTTGAATTGAGTTGTAATTGATAACTATCTGTGTTAACAGCCTGGCTTTTTACCTCAGCCATGTACTAAGTAGTGTTAATAATAATCCGTTTTCTTATCATTTGTGGTGATTAGTTGAATGTATGTAATATACCTATGTATTGTAATTTTTTATTTCTGTATTAAGATAAGTGAAAGGGAAAAGTTACATTGTGAACTTTAGAAGGGACCTACTTCTAAATTTTCTCTTTCATTGTTATGTTGTTGATTTTGTTTGCAAACAAAAGCTTTAGGTATGTTAATTATCAAACCGATTTATTAAGGCATTTTGTATATTAGTTACTTAACTAATTCTTCACTAGCTGAAAAATGGGAAACCTAAACCTAAACCTGTGAAGTTATCGTTTTATTAAGTAATCTATTGTCCTGAACCACCTACGGTTATTGTGATTGCTGAGGGCAAAAATTAACATTTCTATATTTTAAAATAAGATTTATAAACAAAATTGTTTTTTACTCACATTTGAAAAAATCTACTATGTAAATAACTGACTATTAGAAATACCTGTCGATTCCATTGTTTTGGGCACAGCTAAATTCCAGAGGCTGTTGAACAACAAAATAAATAATTAAAATTTGTCCTCACCATTTTCACAGAATCACTTTGTGATTTGTTTACGACACAATCAGCTGATCACTAACAGGAGTGGTAGACAGGCAAACAGCTAGGTAACGCACACCTGCCGCTTGCGAGTGACACCCCGAGGCGGCTATTCGCCACTTTTTATACAAATACGACGTATCAGACGGCTGCCTCGATGACAGATCTTCTGTTATCTATAATTAAATAAAATAGCCACACTTCTGCACGGTATATGGACAACACCACTTAACCTGACGCAGCCTTGCATACTGACCCAAGTTTGAGAGTTAAACTAACCGACCGCTCTGATGTTAGACCACCTTGAAATAATTCGACTTTAACAATTTACCTTTCTACGGCAGTTGATCTACGAATATTTTATGCAATCACATGTTCATAAGGTCGTAAAAAATCGGATTGGTTACTTAATGTGTTCTCATTCATCATTATAATGTTGTGGTTTATTAATTCAGTTCATTATAATTAACATGAATCAATCGCAATAAACTGTCATCGGTTGCTATTAAGTGGCGAAAAATTAATTAAACTATATTCTTCGATAACTACCTATTTAATTTTACATTAAATTCATGCATCTTATTTTAACCAACTTCGAAAAAGTTTTAAACTGACATTGACCTAGAAAAGGATGCAAATGTCGAAATTCTTAACATTATGCTCTGTTAACATATTCTTATCACAAACTGGCCGTTCATTTAAGGGCCTTTCTTGGAGTATATCCTTTTCAAAATACCAAAAAATAAGGAAAGAACTGGAAATAACGAATACCTTCCTGTTTCTTTAATATTTTCAACCTAATTTGACTGCAAGACGTGATGACAACGTGAAATATTAGTTACATTTTTTCGTTTTCCTTAACTCTGTTTATTTATTTTACTTGTGAGCAATGCAGGATGTAGGTACCTATTCTTCGTCACGAGAAGCTGATGTACTGTAGGGTTAACAATGTTTTATACAAGACATTTTTATAAGTGTCCAACTTAACTCCATAGCTACCTCTTAAATCTTGCTTAGTTCCCGCCTTGAGTGACCAAGTCTAATTTTGAAGTCCAAGAAAAATTTTATTTTTTGTGGTGTTTGATTTACAGCCAGTTTCTTCATTATCAATTGAAGTCAAAAGTCAAAGTGAAAAAAAAGCCAATAATTTTTCTTGTCTATTACTGACGTTAGAGCAAATAATTATTCTTCATGCAAGTTTCAGCTTGACTAAAATCCAATAGATTAGCCACAACACAAACGCCTTAATGTCCTTAAAATATTGTGGGGAGCAGAAATGAGATTTTTACACAGGGGAGTGTAATTCATTCTTCAATAAATCCTCCACTATGCTGAATTTATTTAACAGTGGGGATTCTTGTACAAAAAGGAAACAATCCCCACTGGTGGACATTTGTCAGTAGGGATTTCTGGAATAAACCGTATTTTCAAAAAAGTCCTGGGACCAAATCGCACAGTATTCTAGAAAGATGATTCTCAATTCGAAAATTATGACTTCATAGTACTGAATTTAAAACAGTAGGTAAACGTGATCGGTTCCAATTCTTAACTGAAGGGATGCCATTGAAGTTGTCAGCAAATCGTGGAGAAGAATACATCAATACATAGTAAGACGTGAAGCCAGCGTTGTATAGAAATGTAGGTGTGTATGGTTATTCATAAAAGGAGTAGTATACAAATCATGCAAATAATAATATGTAGGTTATATTTATCTTTTCACACCTATGTGACGTAGGAAAGTAGTTTCAAATACAAGTTTTAAAATCTAATCTTTGGAAATATAGTGACCGCATTTTCACACAATTTGTTCTGTTAACAGCAAAGACCACACCAATGGATCCTGAACTCAGAATGTTCAGCTATTTTCTCATGAAATGTTAGGGAATTGTGAGCGCAGTACTGTTGGTTACTACAAATATCATGTAATTTTATGGGTTCCAAAATCCACTAATTTACATAGATAGGTTCTATTTAAAACTCGCTGACTTGTCGACACTTCGCATGAACAGGCTGGACTTTACTTTGGCCAAAGAACGAGCATTACTATATCAAGGTACCAATGCCGCCAGTTTTTCAGTGAATCTCACGTATATTCTCCATAGAAATAGGTTTATTATATGTAGATACTGTCTGACAGTCTGGCTTGACTCTAGGAAAAACCTCAAACCTAACCGTAGTACTGACTCCTGACCTGAACAATTAGGATCTAAATATAGTATATAGTCTGAATAGGAATTCTTAGAGTAGAAAAACACGTATGCAATATGAATTCTACATTTGCAATGAGCGAAGGTCCTTCCGCAGCCATTTCCTTACGCAGCCGGTAAATAGTATAAAATACTACAGTTGCATCGTTCGCAACTCATGGGAGATCCAGTGAAGATTTACATAACTCTCTATGTATCTGTAGTTTGCTTAACATTGAAATAATCGTTGTCACCTCGGTGACACTGTGTACAACTACTTATCGTATTTTGTAGTTACAATTGCGTTCGATAAATCTACTAATGTTTTTCCTTAACAATTTAAAACAGTGTTATTCGTTCATTTTAGGCCGATTTTGATACTTATCTCAGATAAAATAATATCTCTATCAAGATACCTCAACTGGTACCTGTGACTATGTAGACATATAGTTTACTTTTACAAAATAGTTGTAGTCGTAGTAATTTTTATACATATCTTGATATAGATAGCGTAACGGTTAGTTTAATACTTGTTATTATTGTCTATGATGTATGTAGTTACCGCGATTACCTAGTATTTGATAACTGCCTTCATATCTAATACAAAGGTTATTGCGGTGATGACGAAATCTTCTTGAAATTAGAAAAAAGTGCATTGGAGGCGTGTAGTTAAAGAAATGCCATTAATAATTAAATTCTAACTTCTAATTATTATTATAAATGCGAAGGTTTGTGAGGATGGATGGATAGATGGATGTTTCGAGCTCTTTCACACAAAAACTACTGAACGGATTTGGATGTATATGTGAGTTTCTATGTTTGTAAACGCACCTACGACACAGGAGAAATTTTTTGTGTGGGGCGACGTTGTTTTAAAGAAAAGAAAATGTTTGCTACACATTTAGTATATACGAGTAACCTGGAACCTAAACATAGGATAGTTTTAGTACCTAGTGGGATAACTTTAAAAACACGCCGTTAAAGCCGCTGGCAACAGCTAGTATTACAATATTCGCCACTTTTAATTGAAGAAATTCCATGGGGTAAAGGAATCCGTGACACTTATTTCTTGACCAGACATATTTTGCTAACCAAATATTTACGGTTTTCCCGACTTCAATACTTACTTGTTGCATTTTCATTTAGTTTAAAAATAAATAAGCATACCAATGTGTCCTTGACCCAAGCTACACACTGTATAGAACAATCCATCAATTTTATTTAAAAAAGAACAAAACCCACTACAGACAGCATCATTAGTCTGTTTATTGAAAGTGATGCAGTACAAAGGCTTAACGGCGCAACCTTGTGACACGCGGGTAGATGAGTGATGTAGAAGAGTTACTATTAATAAAAATATCTATTCCCTGAAAGCAGATGCGATCGATTCAAAGCATCATGAATTTTTTAGTCGAGGTAAAATCATCAAATGAGTCTTCCCGTCCAGGAAGGGCGGGAGCGGGACTTTTAGACTCGCACTGACTAAAATCCACGGTGTACTATCCATATCGATGTATGAAGTATACATACACAAAATAAAGTGTCTGGTTGGGTTCGAATCAACGACTACACCAAAGTTCCGTTCAGTCTCAGAAGATCAGATCCATAATGGATCTAATGAAGATTGTTTTTCTGATTAGATCCCGATTTTTAAACGTGTATCTATAGTTTTTTTTTTAATTAGATTAGATTAGAGGTAGAGATTTATTAGATTTTGACCTATGATGGATCTAGTTTAAGTAGATTCTGCCTTAATAAATAATTCCTTTAATTTGTGCAAGCCTATTTGTTGGGTATTCACCAAAGTTTTAAGTATGTACTGAAGACGGCAGCTCCAACACCTTCTTAAAAGTTCTGGCTACAATGATTATTTTTTTAAATACATCAATTCTATCAAGGACACACGTTTATTTTTTCACCTACAAGTTTTTTTTTTTTTCGGTTATTTCTAACTAGTTTCTGCGCGCGACTACGTTTGCGTAAAATTTTGGCCCCGACATACCGCGTCGCGTCTCATCGCCTGACAGTGCTTTTACTTTATCAGACTTGCTAAATAAAAATTGTGAAAGATTGTAACAGAGTAGGTATGCTACGCCCTCCGTAGACTTTTTTTCATGGATCATTATTGCGACCACACGCGAGGGTAGCCGCTGTTGGCGTACAATATGGCCCCGCCTCGACCATTTCATACGCCAACTGTGGTCACACTCGGGTGTGGTTCCGAGCAGTAAGTTTGAGTGCCAGAATGATGGGGCGTTTTATCAACTTTTACCATACATATAAACTAACAAACATTTTTAAACCTTTTTCTTTATTATAAGCACATATTTTGTAACACAATAAAAAATACCTCTTCATAATATTACTATCATATTATAAAATACTTGGAAGCAAAACGAACACAGAGTTATGTCATATTACGTCCAGTCTCTTGTTGATCGTTTATAAATGTCCAATCTAGCATATAACATATGCACAAACCATTACCTATGTATTCTACTTAAATTAGTAACATTAGCATCCATTGTGTTTTTCCATTCAAGACGTCAACGTCTGGAATGTGAACGAACATGAATACATGTGAAAATGTGTGTTAAAAACTATGTAATGAGAATGATTACAATTATTTCCCCGCCCCTCCTTCTTGTCAGCAATCTGACGGGGCCCCCATAGAGGACTAAAGCCTGCCGGGGTCGCGAGGATTTGTTTGATGATACTACAAATTAAAATACACTTGTAATGAACAAGCGGGAAGACAAGATAAGTAACGAAAGTTCAGTTTTGAAGTCAATTAAGCGAAGTTCCGTTCAAGCAAGTCACATTCTCACACAAGCTGAAATGCCCAAAAGCTTAAGCAAAGGTGAACCATATATTACACGCACATTACGACAGTTATATTTAAACCCATTTAATTAATAGAGGACGAACCTACATAATTATAGCCATCACAGTTCTAGACTAGCTGCTTTAGAAACGGCTGCTATCTTAATGGGAACCAAATAACACTTTGCCCAACCTGAGAATGAAACCCTAGACCTCATGCTCAGCAGTCACATTTGCGACCACTCGATAGTTATATTCGCAATCATTACCACTTGTATTCTTCCACTGTTGGACATAGGCATCTCCCAATGTACGCCACTAAACCCAGTCTTGAGCTTTCGTAAGTCGTCGCTCCATCTGGCCGGTGAGCGTCCTACACTCCGTTTGCCTAGTTTGGGTCTCCACTTAAAGACGTGACTAGAATGACTACCCCAACTGTTATCTGTCCTACGAGAGATGTGGCCAGCCCACTGCCACTTCAGTTTTTTTTTATCGTGGTAAAATCATCAAATGAGTCCTCCCACCCAGGGCAGGGCGGGAGGGACTGTCAAACTTGACTGACTAAAATCCACGGTGCCCTTCAATAGCCCTTTACGTAACGGGGTCACGGTAATTCGTGAGTCCCGCGACCCCGGCAGGCTTTGGCCCTCTACAGGTCCCTTCACTATGCTGACACTCCTTGAGGCGCGCATGGAACACAACGCGCCGTCGACCCGGGCAACCCCACTGCCACTAGCTAAAAGAATGCCAATTTTTCTCAGAAAGTTTGTTACTCATATTGATTACATATTACCTCATTCCGGATTACATCTTCGCAAGGGAGGGAATGTAAGATTGCAAAATGTTCTTGATGTTCCAATGACGATTGCTGTATGTAGCTATCTTTGATTAAATCTTATTTACAATCGAGGAGATCTATAGTCTAGACTGGAGTCATTATAAACAATTTTCTGTTAATAATCGGATTTAAATTACCGACGACTTCGCGTAAACATCCCACAATATAGGATTTTTAATTATTTTAATTTCTGAATGACTTGTTGTCTGCCTTTGCACTGAGTAATCACACAAATCACACAACATTATCAAATAGAACTTTGAAGTTTTTTTTCAACTTAATACTATTTACCATAAGATCTTATAATTTTGATTCTGATTTTCATTTACTTGTTTTACTAACACATGCTAATTAAGGCCCATGTTAGTTTGTAAAGAATTAATAAAAGATCAAAAAAAATAAAATTTTGTCAGAATTACTTACACACTTTTGTTTTATCTATCTTAAAAATCTAACTCATGAAAAAATTACCCATTTAAATCTGACCACTATAAACCTCGTTCTGTTAATATATTTTTAATTAATAAATTTCCTTTATTAAATTCATGTATTATTTTTACATTGACGTCGGGAGTATTGATAGTTAGGGCTCCAGCGACTGGAAGGTAGACCTTCCTAGCGGGAGTTTCTAGTTTTTTTTCACCTCTATCTTTTCGCCATCAGGTCATAACGAATATTATTAATTTTCATTTCATTCCTACAGTAATTATTTAACTTGTCAACAACAACTTAAGAACTCATAATATATTATGAGGTTTATTTGTTTAGGATGTACCGAATTATTATACAATCTGTATAATAATTCTGAAATGTGTGTTACTGCGATTATTTTGGAATTATGCATTCCAAAATGTCTAGACAGGTTAAAAGATAAATACAAGGTTATATCGTTTTGCCGTTAATTTGTTATAATATTGTATATCTCGATATGTAGTTACGCAGATAACGAAATGAGTGGGGAAATCGCTCGAATGTTACCTATGGCATTGAAAGCTTGGCGATCATATAAGTCAGATGTCACAGTTTTCTAGACAAACTTCCCTTTGCCGGTAAGATTTGTGTGTACAGAAAGGAAAGTCTATTTAAAACTTTTAACAAAATATAATAAATGTTTATTTTCATTTTATTTACTAATATTTTATTATACTTTTAATTTATTAAATTAATATTGGTTCCTTTATTAAAATATAAAAAAGGAACAGGGTCCAAGCTACCGGGGCACCAGAGAAAGGAACCTCCTTACAATGCGCGCCGTGTCCAGAAGAACTGCATTCTGAATCAGGCCCTTGATCCAGCTGCCAAACTAGAGCCTCGAGAGCCTTGTCTTAATTTAATTTATTATACATACATACCTTTTTTTTGTTTGCACTGGGAATAAATGCATTACGCATGCTCCCATCGGGGAGATGGTAGGGTTATGTGGGACTCCCCGGTCTGACCCGGTATACCCACTAAAAATACCCAGCGGCATTCTCGCTTCGTCCGAGTGGCGGGGACTGGGAATCTTTGGCACAGCCATCACTTCCAGACCTCCGCCGACGATTGCCCTCAGGCCGGGCCCTCACGCGGGCTCGGGATACATACATACCTCCATTTACATTATTGTTATATGGTTAACACAGCCTATCGCAGTCCACTGCTGGCCATAGGCCTCTCCCAGGCAGTTCTTAAGAAGGTGGCTGAGAGTGCTGAGACAGACTGGACGAAAAAGGCGGAGGACAGGGTGATATGGATTTTTTTAAATTCGTACTAATTTTTATAACAAACTAGCGGCCTGTCTGATGGAAAGTGGTCACCATAGCATAAGGGCGCCTGCAACACGAGAGGTTTGGCTTGCGAGTTACCGACTCAACTTTTAACGCCCTTTTTGAGGGTGTGAAAGGGAATAGGAAGAAGCGTTGTTCAGGTAAAGGAACAATAGTTTCGGTCTCCCAGCTGTCGATATAATAATCCTTGAAGAACTGGATCACCTGCATCCGCAGAAAGAATTTTGATGGATGGATGGGATGTTTATGGATGATACTGAGCCACCACTGCTCTAATGAGCATTGGACCCATTCTTTCTGAACTCGTTCTTTCTACTTGGCAAGTTGTGGCTTGAGATTCCACGACCATGTGCACAATACTTATCATCAGAATTATATCTGTATAGGTATTCAACACGCACGACAACGCAATTTAAAAACGCGCACGTTTTTTTCCTATCTCGTTATATTGATGAGTAATGCTTCTATTTAATAAATAATAATTTATTAACATGAAAAAAATGCGGAGGGATATGGAAGGTACGTCTTCAAGGAGTAACAGAAAAAGCAATCGAATTAGACAACTTTAACACGCGACTTATAACATCTCACTAATACTAAATGCGAAACTTTGAATGCAGTGCATGAGACGATCACACAGTTACTTTCAGATAAATATATAGTCTGAAATAACACACGACGAGAGAGGTAGAGGAAACTTCCTTAAGAAATAAGCAGTGCCAATTATGTTTCCTTGGTATGATTTTCGCAAAGACTGACATAATTTTGATGTATATAAAGATTGTATAATCATTAACTATAAAATAACCTAATCTATATCTAACATTATCACAATTAAGTATTTGAAATATCAAAACTTCGTATCCTCGATTCACGTGAGCGTAGCTATTAGCCATATGCGTATGCCTATTAAGCGATTAACAAACGTCATAGTGCGAAGATAGTGGCATGCGGTATCTGATCTAAGTGCATTCAATTTAGCTAATTAATCTCGGGGAGACTCATCGTGACTTCTCGCCATCAGCTTAATAAGGCTGAGGTTCCACTGAGGCGGAGCGGAGCAGAGCGGGGACGAGCTGTGCCGCGATTCACCAATCACGTAGCCTGAAATCCAGGTCTTTACTCCATTCCGCTTCAAAGGAAACTGCATTGGCGGAGAGGAGCGAAATTGTTTAAAAACTCGGGAAAACAGGCTAGATTAGGCTAACGGAGAGGCAGGAGCGATGCGGAGTGGAGAGGGGTACCGGCGCGGTCCAGTGCGGAGCGAGGCGGCTCACTTACTGGCATATTAATTCATTTTAGTTAGCAATGGGATAGGAAAAGCAGCTCCGGTCTACCCAGCTCCGCTCAAACCCAATCCGCTCCGCTCCACCCCGCTCCGCTCCACTTCACCCCGCTCCGCTTCAGTGGAAACAACTACCTCTTTTCACAGCTCAACTCTGCTCCGCACCGCTCCTCTCCGCATCAGTGGAACCGCAGTCTAAAGGTTATAATTAAGTAGAATGCGTGCCATGAAAGAAACCCCCGGAAAATTCGGGTTACTAAATTTAAAGGTGCTCCTTCATTGGGAGTATTCTGTAATGTAACGTTACAGATTCAGCATTACATCAGTGTGGAAGGAAAATTGAACATTACAATGCGCACCTTCTAATGATAAAATGTGTCCGGCGGCGTGCCCATACGTCACGTTACCTACACGCGAATGCTCGTCAGTTGGGGAGGTAGTACTGTACTGTAATGCTCAAAGTTGAATCTGTAATGTTACATTGGACGAGGTTACTTCTGAGGGAGCATTGATATAATGACAAAGATACTAGCGCCGACTTCAGTAGTGATGCGGCGTCTAAGCTGAGCCACCGACTCAGAATTGAGCATGAACAAAACAAAGAAAATTTTAAAATTGTTGACTATACCTACTTTATACTAACTTATATATGTATCTGCTAATACGTAAATAAGTTTATCTAAGGGTTTAAAATTAATCGTTGATGTCTAGTACTGATAACAAAATTATCAACATTACTTGTAAATCTAAATGCATTTTTTAACTGATATAATACAAAAATGGTGCGGTCAGCGATTGAGGTATCCAGCTCATTAGACATAGTCTAGGATGGATCCTCTTCCCTATTTGGGGTAGTACTGGCGGTGGTAGGCTTTACCAAGGTCCCCATTCCTCCTGGGTGTGCTCGCTCCTAAACCTGAGGTCTTATATAGGTTAGCAAAGCCAAGAGCAAACTCAAAAAAAAACGCATAAGGAATCTCGACAGATATTGTCAGAAAGACTATAATTTGGTAAATGCTAAGTGCGGAGTCCAAACATCATCATCTAGTCTATAATGTTCCCACCGCTGGGGAAAACAAAAGCGCCAGAGCGTACCAACCCTGGGCCCTTTGTTTTTTTTTAAATTGTGAACCTTTGACCTGCAATCATTTTGTATCGGGGCCATTACCACTGGGCCACTGCTCCACTATCTACCACGATGGATATGATTGTAGCTTGTAAGGGGCCGTTCAAGTATTACGTAAGCAGATTTATTACAATTATTTACCCCCCCATCCCCCTTGTCAGCAAAAGTAAGCAAAGCTCTTACCCCCTCCCCCCATGCTTACGTAAACATGTTTTAATTTTTGTATTGTTTTTATCTAAACATATGCATTATTTGCGGGAAACCCCCTAAAATGCGTTTCGTTTTCAACCGAAGACAATGTGACGGTTGCCATTCTTGTAAAAAGGTAAATAACTACCGATGACGTAATCATCATCTAGACTCCCCCCCCCCTATGTCATCCAAAATAAACAAAGCAAAGACCCCCCCCGCCCCCCAATAGTGCTTACGTTATACTTGAACGGCCCCTAATTCGCGCGCATGCTTCCAAAGATTATTATTATCTTATCATTATAAAACATGCTCAATAATGTTAACTATTCAACATACCTACCTATTTAAGTCTAAACAGGATGATTTTTTGTATATTGAATAAATTTTAGTATATTACATTTTACTTTTGGGTATTATTTAAAAGCTTTCTATTCATTATTGTCCGCTAAAAAACCTATGTTGGCCACAAAATACTAAGTCGGCCACGAACAAGGCACGTAAGAATAGTACTATTTTAGCCATTATACATCTACACTGTAAGCTTTTATTAATACTTACAATTTAGACACAGGAAATTCATATACTGGACTTCTTAAACTTTTATATGAGACCAAAAAAGTAATTCTGTCGACTTGTAATTACTAAAGCAAGTGTTTTCCAAAATCAACGCATTCGATGCCTGGCCAGAATTATAGATTTTTGAAAAATCCTTTATTGCCGCTTTAGTTTTAATTAAAATCGATCTTGAGACTCCTTTCAGTATTTTTCGACATTACTCATAGTTTCGGATTAAGTCATCCACGCCAATTTGAAAAATTCAATCTGTATAGTTGGCGTTGTAAACTAGACAAATGAGCTTTTTCATATTTCCAATGCTAAATTATAAAATTAGAGGTACAATTCCAATTTCACAAAAATATTTGTGGTTCGATTACTTATTTTCCTTTTTTTTATTATAAAAATACTAAAGTTATTATTTACTAGCTTCCGCCCGCGACTCCGTCCGCGCGGATGTCGGTCTTCGCGTGGATGGTTTATTTCTCCATTTTGAGTAACTCTGACAATGAAATCTTATAAATATTACGGCGCTGAATCCACTGCGGGTAATGCAACGTGTGTTCGTGGTTACAGAACAACGTCTATGAATAAAACTGAAAAATAAGTTTTTTTTTTACGTATTTTTCCAGGATAAAAAGTATCCTATGTTATGCCCAGGATTATAAGGAATAATTATACCAAGTTTCATCGAAATCGAACCGTTAGTTTTCACGTGATGCCTGCACAAACAGACAGACAGACAGACAGACAGACAAACATTTTTTTAATCATATATTTGGGTTTGGTATTGAGCCAGCAACACACCCCGCTATTTATTTTTTCAATATTTTCAATGTACAGAATTGACCCTTCTACAGATTTATTATAGTATAGATAGAAGATTAACATGTTTATTAAAAGAGAAAGAAAGATTTTCATGGGAACGCACTAGTAATACGTGATACAAATGTTTCCCGGAATGCGAAAGAGGCTACGCGGCAATTGAACGCAAAAGGTAACTCAAAAATCAGATTGGTTTTACAGACAACCAAGTCGCCCCCGCTCCATCCATTGCGGAAAGATTTATTTGTCGATTTTCAAAAAATGTGTTCTATTGCCTGGCATAGAATCACAGATTATAAAATGCAAATCACCCTGCATAAATCGCCCTATCGTATCTTTATATTTACATCTGCTAATAATGACCACGATTATACAAAGACGGCTCTCCTTTATATGTTCTGTGGACGGCTACACATTCGACATTGCAGAATTAACATAATTATTTTAAAACTAGCTTCCGCCCGCGACTCTGTCCGCGCGGATGTCGGTCTTCGCGTGGATGGTTTATTCCCCATTTTGAGTAACTCTGACAATGACATCTTATAAATATTACGGCGCTGAATCTACTGCGGGTAATGCAACGTGTGTTCGCGGTTCTACAGAACAACGTCTATGAATAAAACTGAAAAATAAGATTTTTTTTCTACGTATTTTTCCAGGATAAAAAGTATCCTATGTTATGCCCAGGGTAATAAGGAATAATTATACCAAGTTTCATCGAAATCGAACCGTTAGTTTTCACGTGATGTCTGCACAAACAGACAGATAGACAGACAGACAGACAAAACATTTTTTTAATCATATATTTAGGTTTGGTATCGATCCAGCAACACCCCCCTCTATTTATTTTATCAATATTTTCAATGTACAGAATTGACCTTTCTACAGATTTATTATATGTATAGATAACTCTCTCAAAAAGAGACCATCTTATAAACCGAGGTCTCCAAACAAGGCGGTCATAATTTTGTTGAAAACAAAACAAACTTTCAAAGAAAACTTATTTATTTTCATATAAATTAGTGTACATAAGCTGGTATATAAGTAAAACATAATTATTCAAATCATTAATTACTAATTGATACGTACTGAAGTGATTAGAAAAAATCGCTAATTGGCTTTAAGAAAATTAAGAAGTTTCGCAAACATATATTAGGTTAGGTACTACATACAAGTAAAAGCATTGACAGTAGCAAATATACGATCACCAGTCAAAATATCAACAAAGCTTGCTCTCTCTCTTGAATCCATCAAAGTTTTTAAAATTGTCACTGATCGACTTTTCGCCGTTCGAGTGTAGAGCTACTGACATCATATTAATAGAGTATACGTTACTGTTAATAACCTCCTTGGTTCTAACCATAGAGTAGAGCTACTATTGGAACTATGGTAAATGAATGTGTCGGACTTATGGTAGGGGCCATGTTTGTATTTCGTCGCATTTCCTGTCGCTTCAACGCCACTGGGACCTCTCGAACGTTCTCTGCACTTTGAAGTAGTAAAGTATCCGTCGCTGCATAAGCTTCGTGGACCACACGCTGCAGGATTTTATTAAGGTACAGTCAATGCTAATATGTAATACTTAACCCTCGTTTTCACAAAGGTACATGTATTTTAATAATCTTATCTCGTTTTTATAATAATGTACATTCGAAAAACGATTATGATGTACATACAACACTAGTAGAATAGGTACATGTTTTATATCCTTAGGAAAGCGAAGAGTAGAATGTTTGTCAACATGTTTAAAACAAATAATTATATCTTGACAAGTATTTAACAAGTTTTGTATCAAAATATTTTTGTACTTAACTTGTTTCTTGGTAGCAACGAGGGGTTAGAGGCTGCCCTGTATTACGTAAATATAAAGAACTTACGACCAGCCTTGAATTTATTGGAATCTAAATCTTTTTACTACCTACGTATGAATTTAAGTTTGGCAAATATAAAATTCTGCAAGAACGTACTATAAGATTAAGTCCGGATATACCTCAGTAATAAGTTGTGTCTTGTAAGAATCCGAGGGGCGAAACAACACAATAGTGTATGTGTTGTCGATTCCCAAGTGGCCATCCATCCAGTCTTCTATACCACCGGCGAATAACGCTGAAATGGAATAGATTCATAAAAGAATATTATTATTTTAGAAACGTTTGCACTTTTTAAAATGAGAATCTATGAATATTTAATTCTGAAATGAGATTCATACTGACTGGTGGGGTATTAAGAAAATTGAACCGAGGCCATATCACAAGATTTCTGTATGTTATTTGCAGTGTTCTTAAAGTACTTACTTCGTTTATTGTATGGAAAATTGTAAAATCACCTCTAGCGCACCAACGAGAAACTAATTTTCCCCATCAAATTAACGTCTAGTTTACTTTACGTCACGGGAAAAGTCATACTAGGGCTTCTGTTCTACAATCGACAAATTTGAATCATGACCCATTTTGACAAAAAATCATTTGAATCTGTCAAAATCTTTGTTAAGATCAAGATCGTTACCATGGATATGTATGTTTACGCGAATTTGGACCTAATTGTTTTTGAATTCATGGAAGAAAATAAGCTTATGGTGGGTCATAATTGAAATTTGACGACTGTACAATGAAAACAGAAAAGAAGCTCACGCAGGAACTCGGAGGTCTGTCCAGCCACGTACGGTCGGTTGCTGATGCTGTTCGCAGCCGCGGCCGCTCTTTCAGCACGTTTTCTCTGCAAAGTTACACGAGTAGTAAAGAAACATGTAAGGTTAGTAAGGTTTTTATTTTAAAAACAATCCATTCAGTGTCAATACAATAAGACGAAACATTTCTAGGGCAATTTGGGAAATATTCAGGCACATTCTTTTAAGTTGGCCAACAGGAGTAATTCTCAATCCATAAGAGATACAAAAAAACTTTGTTAGGAGACTTTTTATTTTTTTAGTCAAGTGTGAGTTGTCCACAAAAATAAGTGAAGTAGGCCATTTTTTTGCCGTTCGACTCTGTTTCATGTTAGGATCATTTTTGGGAAGAAAAAATCGAGTCAGCGGAAGTAGAAGTTGGTCAAGTTAGAAAAAAAAAATCATACAATTTGTACGAACGTAAAATTTATTATCTTTTATAACACTGTTTGATTCATGTAAGGATGATTACGATACATGGGAAAGAAAATATCTAGATTGTAGAAGTTGGTTACAAAAATTAAGAATTTTTAGAAAAAAAATACTAACGTAAACATGATCGAAAGCTCGCTTATTCTTGGTGTGTGAATATGGATACATAACACCCTGTAAAGAAAACAGAAATAACACATGTTTAATTAGTTACTTGAATTGAAACATATCCAATCTACCCAACGGAAAACAAACTTTTATTTTTAAATGCATGTAATTCCTCCGACCAGCTTTTGCATTAAGTTATGCTTTCGCCCCCGTGGCTATCATAACTTATCGCACCGTCAAAAGTCGTTCAACCAATAAGGTGTTAAGGATCAATTTCAGCGACGAATGTCACAGTTGTTGAGCAATTAGCTCCTGCGTTGCGTATCGCTGTTTCGATTCCCGCACGGATCATATAATTATTTGGCCTTTCGGTATTTGTGCTAGGTCAGGCTATTTGGTCGTGGGATTGTACGAATTACCGTGACCCCGGAACGTAAAGGGCTATTGAAGGACACAGTGGATTTTAGTCAGTACGAGTCTGACAGTCCTTCCCGCTCTGCCCTGAGTCGAAGTCGAAAAAGGTCTGGCTATTTGAGAGCAGTGTTGGCCCAGTGGTATTGGCCCCGACTTACGAGTTGTAGGTCGTGGGTTCAAACTCCGTTAGAAACATTACTTTGTATAATTTATTTCATCATCACTGCTCTTAAAACCGGTGAAGGAAAACATCGTGAGGAAACCGGCACGACCTAGAACCAAAAATTCGAAGACGTATGACATCTACCAACCCGCATTGAGTCCGCGTGGTGAATTATGGCCCACTTCCTCTCACAGAGAGGAGGCCTGCGCCCTCCAGCAATGGGAACATTTACAGGCTGATGATGATGAGTTTAAGTATTTGTAAAAGCATTAAAAAAAAATAAGGCTTACCAGAGTATTGCCCTCTTTGAAAGCTATGAAAGTGTAGAGCGGCGTGTGCTGCTTGTCCATGAACTGCGTGATGGCGTAGGTCTCCGGCTCGCTGAGCTGACGCACGCCCGAGTACAAGTTGCCGCACGGGTTGTCGGAGCGGAGCTCCTCCGCTGCAAGAAACGCCTTGTCACACTTCAATACTTGCATCAACCATGCGACCATGCTGTCAGTTTCATTATTGCTTCGGGATACTGCTATGCTATTCTTTGTAAGAAATCACATCGCTGAACTCTACGATATGCTCTACGACGCGAAGGCTTTGAGATCGACCAATCGCGAAGCACGAGCGCTCACCGTTCGCGCCGCACGATTGGTTAGTGTCGCTGTCAGCAGCTTAGAGCATAGCAAACTTTAGTCCCAGCGTGGCGTGAGCGCTGAGGCCCCGCGGTCACAGGACTGTTTATGGTGAATAGCACTGCTGATAGCTTACTGACAGCTTCTAAATGCGGTTTAGATGTAGGTAATGTGCGTGTTCAATTTCTATGTCTTTGTACTCTCATAAATTATTTAATACAGAGAAGTTAATAGGAAATCTTTCCGAAGTATCTGCTATAGTTTCGCCATGACAGCTTGCCAGTTATTGTTGTTGCTCATCAACATACAGGATGTAAGAGACATCGACGAACAAACGGATACCATGGGTTCAGGACATGATTCTGGACCCCCCCCCGTGTTGGAATTTAATATAAAGTTAACACATTCTCACCAGGTATCCACTGATATTCAAAGTTTCTATCAAGATTGACTCCGTAACAGGGCTGAATCAAACACTGCAAGCCGTGGTCTTCGCAGGATCGACACGTATCGTCTTTACAAGTCTCCCACAATTGACGCAAGTTCTTAGTCCATTCTCGTCTCTATAGATAATATAGGTAATTAAAACATAAATATAAAATTTTAGGTAACTTAACCTACCCGAAACTGTCAAATTTTAGCAATCGAAAATTAGCCTTCCACTATTGTGATAAGGTTGAAAATCTATTATATAATTATTAGCTTCATGATTTTCTCACTTTTGGGAAAGGCTTTTTGTGTAAGAGGCTATTAGGCTATTGGTTGATCCCGTGGGGGTTGTTTCAATTGGTTTCAAATATAATGAAATAATCTGTATTTTAATTCCATAATAATATATGCAACAACAAATTAACAATTTATTATCGAAGTACTCGTCCATATCGCTGTTATCCAGCAGTGTGCCTAGACTAGCAATATTACCACATTGAATGGCATTGCTAATTTACTTTCCCTCTAGTCACGGCCAATACTGATCAGTTGGTGAAATATACCTTAAAAGGAGGCCCATAACTATATAGTCATTAAATTTATCTATAATTATATGATATTAATAATAAAATAAGATTCCATGTACTTTGGGAAACGTCATAGAGTAGTCGTATCCATCTGGGTTGAATACCGGGATGATCCAGAAACGATATTTGGACAACAAGTCAGTATGAGCTTCACTTCGTTCTATCAGTTGATACAACACGTACATGGCGGCAGTTACCGCATGGTGGTCACGCCCTTGTATACCTGTAAATAATCCATAATGAAATTCGCTCATGACATAACCTAACATTTCGCTCAGACAACAAAAATTAAAGATACAAATGAGCTGATGATCATCTATCGCCTGAAGAGATCAACATAAAGCCCGGCTAAGAACCATCTCGATCACGAAAGGTTTTGAACAAAGAAAAACATATCAAAGTTAGTCCATTCGTTTAGGAGCAACGATACCACAGACAAACAGACATACACATACACAGACAGTTTTCTGGTGTCACGGCGATCGATTTCAGTGGAGATTTAAAATCGGCGAGGAATAGAGCACTAGTACGTGCTTTGTAATATTTGCCTAAAAATGTACAATCTCTCGCTCTCACAATCCGATGGGAAGGCAAGCCATCACGACCAGATAGATCATCAGGTATACGCAGGACAAACGGCTTCGTGCTTAGAGAAGCATATTACCGCCGACGTCCAAACCCCGGGTGCAATTAATAATTGAAAAATCCAATAACACTTTGCATAACCCAGGAATCTAACCCAGGACCCTACACTCAGCAGTAGACTCGCGACCACGACACTAACTGTGCAGCTCAAATCCCATACATTTTACCTGCAACGATCATTACAGTTTGTTTAGCAGAAACTATTTGCCCACTGCTCGGGTCATCTACTATCATCATATAAATTGGATTTTCCATAGTGGTAAAATTTCCTTCAGTTATGTCTAGCCATTTCACCACGGGACTGACTTCTGCCCATTGCTTTAATTGACTCGTTATCTGAAAAACGATTTTACAGTAAATAAACGAATAGGCAATTAAACAGCATCAATAAATTGGAAATTTAATTAACCCGTCAGATTAATGTAAATTTACAAAGATATAACGCATCAAAATTCGAGAGAGGGGCTCGTGACGTCAGAAGCAAGTGAATTCTGCACTTGATTGTGACGTATCCGCAATTTTAAATGTGTCGCATCTTCGTCAATTTCAGTTTACGTAACAAAAATACGTGGCAAATATTTTTTGATAAAAACTAACTGACAGAATAATTAGTTTTTTCTTTCCAAAACCAAAACCAAAAATTTGAAGACATGTGACATCACTGACACTGAGCCCGAGTGGTGGACTACAGCCTAGTACCTCTGACAGAGTGAAAATCGACATGAGTGATTAATATTACATAAAGTACTAGCTTTTGCCTGCGACTTCGTTCGCGTGGAATAGTGACTTCAGGTAGATTTTTGTTTTATAATATTTTTTATTTATTTTTTTGTAATAAAAACTATCCTATGTCCTTTCTCAAGTTCCAAACTATGTCTGTACCAAATTTCACACAAATCGGTTCAGTAGTTTAGGCGTGAAGAAAAGACAGACAGACAGACAGACAGAGTTACTTTCGCATTTATAATATTAGTCTAGAAGTCTAGATAACCATAAGCTACAGGTGCAGCACTACAAAGACTAAGCAATATATCAGCTAAAAATATCTATAAGGAATTATGTAAATGAAAATTAATAACTATAGTAACCTCTGGTAACGTTCGTGGTGAGTTAAAATTTAATGGCCTCAGTTTTAATAAACTGCAAAATGGACGTCGTTTATCCCTGCAGGTGTCTTTTGTTTCTTTTAACTCATTGATCTCTCCATCAGGAATACCAATTACACTTACAGATGACAATTGGCTCGTAGAGTTATCAGAACTATACTCGTCTGGGGAAATAAGTAAGCCTTTAATATGTGCGGGTTTTTTAGATTCAAAATCGTCCTCTATCTCTTTTGCTGTACTATCTGAAGAAACAAGTTCTGTAGTAGATTCAATATTGATGTCACTGATGTCCAAATCATCCTTTTTAGAATTATCATTGACTGCATCTTCATCGTTATAAAACATCATATTATATGAAGATTCCTTTTCTGCGCTTTTTTTTAATTCTTCTTCTCGTCTTCTACCATCTTCTACAAACGGTTTCTGTTCAGCCGCCACTTCAATATCAGCCTCAACATCGTTCAGCATGTTTATTTCACCCAGTGTTATTGTCCTATCCGGAATTGAATAAGTTGTCGGAGTTGTTTCTTCATGAAAGGATACTGGTGGGGAGTCATCGTCAAATGAATTAATTGTTTGAAATTCTTCCTCATCAGGATCTGTTGTTCTAGTTGGAATAGCTGGATAAGGGGTCGTGCAAGTTGGAATGTCTGGAGAAGATGTCGTGCGAGATGGAATGTTTGGGTGAGGGGTCGTTCGCCTGGGAATAAACTGCAATGTCTCAAATGTTGCTTCCTATAAAAAAGACCTTGAATATAAAATTCAGTTATATGTTGAAGTTAATTCAACAATTGAAATAACACTTACAGTTGTAAGCTTGGTAGGTGGTGTTACTGGGGTGAGGCCTAATCGACGATTGAATGCAACAGGTGCTATTGGCGCATACTGGCGACCCGTTAACGTTGGCGTCCTTGCTAGGAACTGAGGACTGGCAGGTGGGCTATCATCGCGTTGGGCATTTCGATTAACGCTGAGACCTAAATTCAATAACAACGATATAGGGTGAAGTACAGTCAACCAATCAGTTATTCAGGCAGCAATTTTCAAACGGTATTCCAATGCTTTGCTGTAACTTTAAATGTACATACCATACCAAACTTTTTAGCTGCATGTAGTACACAGCCAATAAGTGCATACATACAGCATATAGCATGCATACAGTATACAGGAAAACCGTTTGAACATTGCTGTTTTATACACAACTGTTTTGCTAACTGATCATCTCAGCATATTTATTACTTAAAATATAAGCAATGGCATTGGATGTGCAACAATATATCAATTGAAATCATTAGATATTGGATTCAATCAAAATCAATAAAACACTTAACTGACCCTTTGGTTGCACTGGCGGCAGAATCGGAGGATATGTCACTTGCGGCGGTGGCACTGGGGCATGGTACAGATCTCCTGCCCGCGTTTCAGCTGTTATAGGAGGTATTGCAAACCGTGTGTAATCTTTCAGCGCATCTGTGGTGGATAGCGCTAGTTGTGTGGTCGGAGGAAGGACCCTCGCACCACCTATTATAATCTTCTCACCTCCTGCTGTAACGGGCTGAATGTTTACAGCAACGATTTTAACCTTTTGTGGCGTCGTTAAGTCTTCATCTAAAACCTTCACTATGAACTCATTTGTGGTTAGGTCTTGGTTTGCGCGCCATCGTGTATATTCTGTATTTGACCTTTTCCGCCGGAACACTAACACGAAAACGAAAAATATTACTCAAGAAATATTGTGAAGCACTTAGAACAAAACAAATCTATTGCTGTTGAGCGAAATAAGTGTACTAACAATGAACGGGACAAACAGGGTATGATTCATAGTCGGTAATATTGAGGCCTGATTTACAGTCGCAGAGAACAAATTGTATAAAACCGAATAATAACAAAAATACATAAGTTTTCATGTTAACAAATCTTCATATTTTGACATGACGTGATGCCTTTCTTGACGTTTGATTAGGAGTAATTTATCATAAAACCTAGAATTGAGGTGGCCAGATCCTTCTCCGTAGAATCTCCGTAGGTTTGTAGTTTTCGTTCTTATCTTTGAATATTATTTGCCAGGTAATGGGTCGTTCGGGGTCGCGGGACTTATGATTTACCGTGACCCCGGTACGTAAAGGGCTATTGAAGGACACCGTGGATTTTAGTCAGTACGAGTCTGACAGTCCCTCCCGCTCTGCCCTGACTCATTTGATGATTTTACCACGTTAAAAAAAAAGGTAATGGATCATTTGTCTAGCAGTCACAAGTGCAATTACTGAGCACGAGATACCGTGTTGAATTCCCAGGTCGAGCAAAGTGTTATTGGGCTTTTCCATTAGAAGTTACTCAGGAGCAGCCACAGAATCTGGATTTGTGCCAACAATACTTTTGAATATTGGTGTACTATTATGTACACCTTTGCTCGACTCTTCGGGGATCACAAGGGTGGCACTATGATGTTTTGAAGTTACACCTGACTTATTTATGACTACTTGTTTTAATGGTTGCAAGCGCTACAGTTGTGTACGAGGTGTACTAAGGTGTAAGATGTATCACTGGAAACTCTCTGGAGTTTAGATTTTATTATGCCCAATCAATAATCATAACTAGCTACCCTCGGGGTAAACAAATATGATAACTATTATGTCAAAGTTTATATTTTTGTAAACGCGACACGACATATGAGAAATTCCTAGTGTAGAGTAGAGGTAAAGTTTACAGTACTCAAAGATGATTTATTAGATCTTGTTTGATTGCATTTTTACGTCAAATAAAACGAGAAAACTAAGCATAAAGAAAAACGTTTTCTCCTACAATCCTTTCTGCTACAATCTCCTACAAATTGACCTACAGGATTAATGATTCTTTGAGGTATGAGGAACAAAGTGGAAAGTTCCTCGATACCCCGGTGAATTATGTTCGCTATAATTCTTTGACACTTACCTAATGTTAGCCCCCATTCGCACGAGCGCTTTATTACAAAAAAAAAAAACAAATAAATAGAACAAATGCATTCTCATGTATGTGTTCACACGTCAACGCTTTTAAAGCGCGTTCTAATTGTATTTGATTTAATTTTTAAGTGCTGTTCAATTTACCTTTTTATTTCAACTCAGCGCTTTTTAAAAGCCCGTATAAAAGCGCTTGTGCGAATAGGGGCTTAATGGACGTTTACACTTTTAAGTTAGTGTGGCCCGGCTATTATAATAAATAATGGAGTCTCCAATTGGCACGTATTAAGTAGGTACTGACCCTTCTATATTTATGATTCTAATATCTTTGTGTACTGCTGATGTTGTCATAACATGACAGATTATAAATCTGTAATCTCACATCTCAGTATACTTTTGTATTAGATATTTTATCATTTGATGAATTTCTCGAACCTTTATTAGAGAGTTGAAGTTAATTTATTTGTCTTCCAACATGCTTTTACAGATTAAACTTTATATGATAGCTACCGCATACTTCTTTGGTGGTCTCTTTATGGCGTTATATCCGCCAAGAAATTTTGAACTGTGAGTTATTGTTTTATGATTCCTCACAACGGCGGCGGTTATTGACTAAAACGTTGACAACGGGACAGCAAACCCGAGTGGCATACGCTAGCAATTTAATGTATCGGTCGTAATCTTGATCCCGATCTTTCTCTGTTACCAAGCTACGACCGGAATTGCACATCTGAGTCAAATGTTCAATCACAAGCAGCCATCAAATAAAAAGGATTTAGGTTGAGATACCTTATTAATTTTGAATATCTCTAAGGTAGAGCAAAGTATTGTTCCGCCCGGTATCTCAGTAACAAAAAAGAGTATAGGGGTGGTAAATGTAAAAAGCATCATGTTTTGAAGAGCTGTACTCTCAGTGTACCTACAAGTATTCGGTAATTATACATATTTATATTGGAATTAGCGTGACATTTATCTTTGCATTTAAATAATTTACAAGTATGTACGTCTCTTGGATTCAAGGATTTTTGCATTTAATTGTTCATACCCCAGTTCAAAAAATAAAATGGCTGCCGTTCGCGAGGTGTTGGGTTAGGATTTTTTTAAGCAGATTTGTCTATAAAATACAAAATATCCCCTTAAAGTGTTGGTAATCGGAAACCTATAAATATAGCTATTCACTGCGCGCTCGTGCTGTAGGAACTCTGGGTGGCCGACAAGCTTTCTAGAGTCCAAAATTCCAATCATAGATATAAAGAGCTTTAAACACACATTATACACCCACCTTCACTGAATTAACTGACTTTAATTAGAGAATTACTGTGTGAATCAATCAGATCTGGAGCTAAACTACGGACGACAAGAAGAACAGATGACAGCGAACAATTGAAACGCTACGCTAATCAGGAGATGGTGATGTCTGCCACTGATCGATTCCGTCGTCTTGACCCGGAGGTAGTAAATGTGGTGCATTTGAAGCCAGAGACTTCAGAAAATCGCAGTATATTGGCTGTAGAATTGCGCAGTGACATACAAACAAGAAAACCTGGCATTCTTATCATTGGAGGTAGCATCTACAAGTCCATTAAGTACAGAGGCCAGAACATCAACCTACCCCAATCTCTAAAATTTATAGACAACTTCATCACAAAGTTTATGTGCAATAGGGAAAATTTTTAAGGTTTGAAAGATTGGGATTGTGAAAGATTGTGTGCTGGTGTCTGTACATATATTATGTGTTAGTGAAACAGAAATCAAACTCTTTCTTTTCATTTTTAATTCCACTTCTTAGCTGTGCGCGCAGTAAAAATATTGGCAAAGCGCTTTGTAGGTACGTAAGCCCGGATGGGTGTGACTATGCGAATGCGACGGAGGTAGGTATCTCCGTCGCGTAGGTGCGATCATGCAGACTGCGATTAATGGGTTAATCGCCGTATCCGCGCTGACGCAGTTAAACTGATTCTTTTTTGCGATTACGATATTTGAGAAAGTATAAGTGACTGACCCTTTGTTTTTACCTAACAGCACTAAACCCAATGGCTTGGGGCGCACCAAATGCCATTTTGGAGTTGTCAGAGAATTTGCTTTATGATGTGAACTATCAAACACCATTCTTCAATGACTACGACTGGTAAGTACCATCACAGTGACAATTTGTCCGTACTACCAGATGTAATTAAGTGCGTACTATAGAATGCTATATGAAGGTGCTCGATTGGTGAAGTTCTTCGAAGGTTTTTACTACAAATAATGTTGAAAATGTTATATATTTTATAAAATGCCCATGTCATAACTTCAAAAAAAATATTGCCATAAGTTAGGCTGGCTCTGCTTAATCGGTCTCTTATCAGTGTGACGGTCTAATATATACATTATAATAGGAAGCCGTGTGCAAAATTTCACATTCCTAGCCCCAGTAGTTTCGGCTGTACGTTGATATGTCAGTCAGTCAGTTCTCCTTTTATATATACAGAAAGACATGTACCCAAATTGCTTTAGGCTAATCCTTTCGTCAAGCGTCAACAGCGTTCACCGGATTTGAAGAGTAGATACATAAAGTGGACCTCAACTGAATAAGAAGCACATCGCATATTCCAGGTTTTCCTTATAGAGACAAAGCTGGAAAGAGCCATATCTGCGGTGCCTGATGCCACAGGAATTGTAGGCATTTATAAGAGCATTAATAATAGGGAGGCGGTGACCACATTAACATCAAATAGGCCATAAGCTGGTTCCATACAGTCGTGGCCAAACAATACTTTACACTTAATAAAAAAAATGGAAATGATCCTGTTCAAAACATTCTCCACTAGCGAGTAAAAGTATGGAATCACTTACTTTGGAATTGATCTGGGATAGCTCCTTAAATAATGGCGTGATTTTAATGAATTTTTTATCAATTTAAAGTTAATAGTTAAACCTTTAATGATGGTACAATTTTTATTATTCTTAACTAACATCGCGCAGAATCGGTGTAAGTGATTCCATATACTTTTGCTCGTTGGTGTAGTGGACTTGCAACTTGACGATTTTTAATTGAACACCAATGTGACATTAGAAAGTTTTACTAAAAGACTCATACCTGCGTACCTATTATTCTTAGTTCAGGATCACAGCAGGTTCCATGAATAAGTACGTGGATGTGACCAGGACGGACCTTGAGACTCAGACGATACGTTATCAGGTTTCAGATTCGACTGTCTGCTCACCGCACTGACGTCAATAACAATCATCAACTGTAGATTGATATTATCAAACACGCAAGGGGTTTATTTTATGAAATTCTTGTAATTTCACGGATTGTCTCATATTAATCCGGTTTATAAAAAAACAATAGGTATGCATTTTAATTACAGGACAATTAATGAGTACCTACCTTTAATTTTTAAGGCAATCATTTAAAACTAACAAAAATTACTAGTGCATTTTCATATTTGAATTGTATATTTTTAGTAGGTACAAGTAGAACCTACTGAAAACTTTGGTATATAAGTCTTGAATTCTAACGGAAACACAGGTTCTTTCATAGTAGCTCTGAAAAAACTACCAAGTTCAAGATCACAAATTGTTCCACTCGATGACTCGACCCTCACTTCCATAGTCCGATGAGACTGTTCTGTATGTGACTGTTGTGTACAAGCTGTTCTAATTATAAATTTGTTGCTACTCAAAATTTAACATAATATCACCATGTTGTCCTCCAGACGACACGGTAAGCGCAGTGGCTGAGCGGTTGGACTGCTGCGCTGCGTGTCGCGGGTTAGATTCCCGCACGGAGCAAATATTTGTATGATCTACAAGTAGTCATTTCGGGTCTGGGCGTTTGTGTATGTGAGTTTATTATGTTTGTAAACGCACCCACGACACAGGAGAAATTCTTAATGTGGGAAACGTTTCTCAAAAAAAAAAAATGTGGTTTTGCACTTCATCGTAACTGGTGTAATTTTTCTTCACCAGTTATATTAAAGTCCCATGTAGCAGGGGAAGCATACAAAGAAAAAAAAAATTAATACAGCAACAAATTGAGGATGGAAATCCCAAACTTCAGCGGTAGTACCCACAAAAACAGGCCAGGCTTGACAGAAAATCTTTCTTAGTAATCCTTCAACAACCCTTTCGGTCAGGGTCAAGACAGTCCTGCGACCCAGATAGTCCCGAGACCCACTTTTTTAGGCCTGGCCCAGGAACTGGCACAACCAAAGAGGCAGTCAGTTCCTAATAGTGACCTTTAATTTTCCAAAGCTATAGGTGACTGATACTTCGATATCCTTTAAAAAATGGCATGCAGTTCTTGACCATACGTACATGCCAACGTACCTTTACAATTTTAGAAATTATGTCTTTACATTGTGCAAAGAACCTGTGGTATGTTGTGCAAATCATGTTCAACATTGCACTTTGTCCACTTGATGATAAATTCGATATTCTTTCCATCATCTATCATCTATCCATCAACTATTATCTTCATGATTAGTACAATAGTAATTACTTTTTAATATATCCATTACTAGACAAGATTTAAAATGTGAATGGTCATGTCTCGTTGATTAAAACACTTTTATCTCGATAATTAGCTTGCATCGTTGGCATTTAGTCGATTAATTTATTACCCACTAGCTGTAGCCAGTGGCTCCGCCCGCTACAACTCGAAAATTATCCTACGGGAACATAAAATCGGGATAAAAACTATCCTATGTGTTAATCCCGGTTATAAATTATCTATGTACCAAATGTCATCCAAATTCATGCAGTGGTTTTTGCGTGAAAGAGTAACAAACATCCATCCATCCAAACAAACTTTCACGTTTATAATATTAGTAGGAAGTAAGATTAGTAGTATTTACAGGATAGTAAGAAGTAGGATTTACAATTTATATCTATCCAAAAACCCTTTGAGTGTTAGAGGTATGACCGTTTAGTTGACTTTGCCAATAACACTTGCACAGATCTCGTGGCTACTGCTGAACGTGCGTGATCCTGAGATTTATTCTCATGTGCATGTGCTTTGCATTAAAGATTTAGGCTGATCGGATTTAGGAAATTGTTGGTGTAACTGGTTGGGCATGACACTCACGTTCCTCGGAATTTACGGATCTTTTCTTCTACTAACACCATTTGTTCTCGAGGTCGCGGGACTCACGAATTACCGTGACCCCGTGAAGGACACCGTGGATTTTAGTCAGTACGAGTTTGACAGTCCCTCCCTTCTGCCCTGGGTGGGAGGACTCATTTGATTATTTTACCAATAAATAAAACACCATTTGTTCTGTGCCTGATCTGGGGCCATGTCATGACTTTTCCCATTTTTATGACGTAAAGTAAACTGGAACTTTGCCGTTAATTTTAAGAAAAGCAGGTATCAAGGGCGCGCGACCATTGTAATAAAAAATAATAATTAAAATCAAAACTTATTGCTGTCCATTAAGCTTCAATCATTGAGCTCGTTACATACTTAGCTCAAATGTCAATATGGCTACAGTTGCAATAAATGAGTTATTCTACAAAACTACACTTAGATTAGAAGGGCCCCAAACAAGTTTTCATACATGGCTCCTTTTGGCCTAGCTACGCCTCCAGATCTTACCTACATCAACTTTGTTTTCTGTGCAAGGTATCTGATACCGCTGGCTAATCCAGATGGCGTTGAATTTACCCATAAGATACGCTCGCGGCCACCATTAAAGTACGAAGAGTGGGTGCGAAACGAATCCATGAGACTTACCACTCGGCCATCCGAGTGGCACAAGAATGTTGACAAGGATGCTAAAGAAAAGAACTCTGCCTGCTCCGGGACAAATATCAATCGCAATTTCGCTTATCATTGGCAAGGTGAGTTGATAATATTAATACGTATGTAAATATTGTGATAATTTTAGTGGGAAAATCCCCCAATCGATAGGTACACTGAGGAAACAAATGGATAATCGCCCTTCCATTTCTACGTACCTACCTGAATTAAAAGCAAGCATTACAAATGCATTAAATGACTACTTAGGGACTACTCACAATTAGTTAGCTCCTCTCAGCTATTGCCCATAGCAAGCCCATAGTTAAGCTTTCAGAGTCAATTCAGCTTTCGTGCGGCAAAAATATAAGGACAAATTAATGTTTTATTTTCATGCGAGTGCTATAATAGAGTTCAGCGCTGTTTTTTCGCGTTCAGCGCTGTTCCGCAGTATTCAGAGTTGAACAGCGCTATACACGGACGGTTCTCTACTCCTTGTCGGCAAGTTTTTGCGACGTAATTTATTATTACGTAATCATTATGTTATTATGCACGCAAAGATTGTGAGAGCCGGACGTCTAGTACCTAATGATTTATTTTTGCGAGTATAAAAATATTCTTGCTTTTTAATTATAAACATTAATAAAAAATAACGTACATATTTTTTTACATTATTTTGTTGTTAAACTTAATTGTCGTTACAATATGCCGTCACCCTTCGCGTAAATTTTGTCGCATGGTACCTACTTTTATCATAAGCATGCCAGTCTTTACACAATCGTGGCAAAACAAAAAACCAGATATGATAATGACTTTCTTATCTGATAATGGTCAGATTGCTTGACCGCCATCGCGGTAAGCCACGCGCTGCATCAGATATGCGCCTACCTACATTAACAATATATTCTGCATATTTCAGATAACGTACACAAAACTCCACCCCGCTGTTGTCAGTATTACCCTGGTTCAAAGCCCTTTTCCAGTGCAGAAGCGAAAGCAATTCGAAAATATGTGGATAAACTTGGAGATGTTATTAACTTAGCTATACATTTACATGCGAGTTTCTCACCTAAAAAGGTTTGTTGTTTTAATCGCACAGGGGCCATATTATGACGTCTTAAAACCAGGCTTGTTCCAGTGAGTGAACGAGGTGGCGCTGGACGACTTGTATAGCTCTGTCTCTTTCACTCACTGGAACAAGCCTGGTTTTAAGACGTCATAATTCGGCCGCAGGTGGGATCATACTTAGAATTTGTTAAACCTGTGAGGATATGATAACATCTGTCGCAGTCTACTGGACCTAGTTAATCCTGGTTGGGTAGTATTACTATGTTGACTGGCAAATATTTTTACAGTGGTTTTTAAGAGCGTTTTAAGTACCCATAAAGTTGCAAGGCAATTCTCACGTGATACTTGAATATCTTTACAGACTGGTACTACGCGGTGCAGGTAAAATAGAGCCATAATATTTAATTAAATCGCAGTATCATATACAAAGGTTGGGACTTGACAGATTTTACGGTTTTTTTATTTTATGATCCGGTATATGGTGCCCTCTGAGACATGATGCCCAACAAATTGCTTAATTTGCTCATAGGTTAATCCGGAACTGCCGATCAGCACCATTATAAAAGCACGACTACCACGAAAAAACCATGTAAGAATCGCCATACCACGAAAAAACCATGAAAGAATCGCCATACCACGTGTCGTCACTATAAAGATTACTTTGTGTTGCAGGAGTACATACTGTATCCATGGCGTTACTCCTTGCGAGTACCGAGCAACTATCGCAATCTGCAAGATATCGGTGAATACGCGGCAAGGAAAGCTCGCTTGCGGGATGGTAGATTATATGAGGTAGGTATTTATCTACAAGGGTACCTTTTTATAACTACTCAGAAATCTAATCAAAAAGAAACTTACCTAACATTAAGTTATGCTTTTTCATAAAATTATCGTATCTACTACCCCCGGGGTCGCGGGACCAAGGGATTACCGTGACCCCGGTACGTAAAGGGCTATTGAAGGACACCGTGGATTTTAGTCAGTACAAGTCTGACAGTCCCTCCCGCCCTGCCCTGGGTGGGAGGACTCATTTGATGATTTTACCACGATAAAAAAAAAAAATCTACTACCCCACTTGGTCGCGGGGCTAACGAATTACCGTGACCCCGGTACGTAAAGGGCTATTGAAGGACACCGTGAATTTTAGTCAGTACAAGTCTGACAGTCCCTTCTGCCCTGCCCTGGGTGGGAGGACTCATTTGATGATTTTACCAAGCTAAAAAAAAAACCCCACTGGTAACTGGCCTCTGACGGGACTTGTAACTACATCTTCTCTGGTCGATATTCAAGGTTGATAAACGCTTGAGGACGTCGATCGGTGTGGATGTACATGTATAGGGTTCAAACGCCAGCAGGCCAACCTACCGAACCGAATCTGTAAAATTTTGCCAACCGATCGTCAACCTTCTTATTTTGTGATAAAGTTTAAGATCTATTACAGAAATTTGACAGATTGTGGTAGCTTGGTGTGCTGGCGTCTGTACCCTACAAAGACTAGTTTTTGGACAACGCGTTAAATCGCGGCACCACTGTATTTTACCTTTCATGGGCTGAAAGTAAAATTATGGTTGTAAACAACTTTCACTATGAAACCAACCATTAGAGAGACAAAAATCTGTTGTTTCATACATTGACAACGGAAAAAAAACCTTTTTGCATGGCCTTTTTTTTTTGATCTTTCGGGGTTGGTTTATAGTAAGAGTTGTTTAAAACCATAAGTAATTTCAGCACAAGAAGGGTTGTTAATGTTTTACAAATAACCCTGTATAATACTTTATAATTTCTAGGTCCACCAGAGCAGCAGTGACGATCGCGTTGCGGGCACACTGAGTGACTATCTACACGGTGTGGTTGGCATCAACCTCGTTTACCTTATCAAGCCGTACCACGAAACATACCCTAACTTCACCGACACTTCCAAACTCGGTGAGTATTTAAAAAGGGAACTAATTTTTTGAGCTGTTATTTCAATATTCTAGATGTTATTATGATCAGTTGAAGAACATGCGACGCGCATCGTAAATGATTTTCGAGGAAAGAAAAATTCAGTTGCAAGTGGGATTTGAATCAGCGTCTTCTGGATAAGTACGTAGTTACGTTTTTCGGTAACGTAGCGCCATCTCTTGGAGTAGCTACTTATACTACTTCGTTACTAACGTTCAAACGCGTGAATAGTGGATTTCAACTTGCAATTGTGTGAGTTGCGATGGCCTAATTGGGAAGACGTCTGAAGTACATATTCAGAAGACGCGGGTTCAAATATTTGTATGACCTAAGAATAGTTGGCCGGGTCTGAGTGTTTGTGTATGTGTGTTTCAATGTTTGTAAACGCACCCACGATACCGGAGATACTCCAATCTGTCAAACTTTAATAATTTTTTTCAAGTTTAGCAAAAAGGAGAAAGTTCAAGTTATAATATAAAGTTTGGGCACACTATAAATATACCTAATAATATTTATACTGTGGTTTGGTATAGTTTGACATGCTGTATAACCCGTGCGCGATATGAGCCTGCGTAGAGTAAAAAAAATTTTTTCTATATAGAATTACATTGACTATAATTCATTCTAATTGCTCTTTTTTATGAGTCATTCTATTGAAATATTCGGGTTCCGTCGGTCACGGTGTGAATTGACTCTTATCGTAATGAAAATAGCTATCACTGTGATTTTGACAATATCTGTAAAAGGTGCTTATACAGTATAAACAAATAACATTTGTTCTTCATTTGCCAGATCTGTACGTAAATAAGTCAATTGCAACGATACTCAGTTTGGTGCGCGGTTGGCGGAGCAGTACCAAACAAAACACGCTTTCTTTCTTCGGAAGGGATGTCGAGTTCTGAATACAAGATGTAGCGACAATGACTGATATAATGAATAAATTATTTTAAATAACTTTTCTTTCACCAAGAATAAAAATGAGCCCTCAAGCTAAATGTACGTGAATCAGGGAATAAAATGTACATTGCAATGGTATTCTCTTGGATTGAGATTCAATGAAATTGATCACGTGGATCTAGTGGCCATCCGCAGCCATTTTAGTACATTTCACAAATGCTCGCCAGCAGCAGACGAGGGCCAAAAGGTACTATTATTCATCTATATATATAAAAGAACAGGGTTTTTATTAAGACTCGACTACAGCCGAAACCGCTAAACGCACTAACTTGAATTTTGGACAGTAGTTTCAGTCTATCGTGTAGAGGAGCAATAAGACGGGATTTTGCGAACATCCTCCTCTAAGGGGGTGAAAAGGGGTGAAAACTGTTGTATGAAAAATCTTATTCCTTGGGTTTATTAACTTGAAACTTAGTACGAATATGAGTACAAATAAATAAAAAAGATGTACATTAATAGTTTTTGTAAACTACCCTCCATTGGTAACCTAGACGATGTTAAAGTTTGTATGGGAAAATCATAACGCGTTAATCGATGAATTTGAAACTCAGTGTATAGAAATTAGATCAAAAATCATCAAACACGTGTTTTTGGATTTTTCGAAAATCACCCTCCAAGTTCGTGAAAAGGGGTATTCAAGTTTAAAGGGAAGGATATTAAACGCTAAACGTAGAAAGCTGACTTTTGGATGGTAGTTGCCGTTGATTATGTAGGTGAGAATTAAGAAGGGATTTTGCGAAAATACACCTCTAAGGGGGTGAAAAACTTTGTTTGTAAAATCGTATGCCTTGGGTTTATAAATTTGGAACTAGGCAGGAATACGAACGAAAGTAACTAAAAAAGATTGACATTATTAGTTTCTTAAAACTACCCTTTTCTGGTGATTTAGACGATGTTAAAGTTTGTATACGAATAATTAATTTTCCCTTGAAAGGGTTGTAGATGGGTTATTGCGCTTAATTATAAAAACCTAAAATCAAATTGAGTCACAATGGTACAGAATTTGCGAAATTTGGATACATATTTAGATTTTCCAAAAGTATCCGGTGACCGTGTATTTAAATTCACTGAATTCGAAGTTAGAAACACGCGCTGACGAAGTCGCGGGCGGAGTGCTAGTTTATAATAAATAAATAGATTAATATAAATTATAGTCAGTCTTATTTTTAAAAAAATAAAACTTTATTAGACTTATTTAGCAAAATATCAGCATAACATATTCATAGAATAACAAGATAAAAAAACGAGCAAAATACCTTTGTTTTCAACGTTTAATAGTACTTCGGGCTTCAAAAATAAATAACATAGTTACATATTTCTATATGAGCAATGTACACTATTTACAAAGTTAAATCTAATATCAACTTCTTTTTAGTAGTGATGTGTCCGTGACATTTTTTCTTAAAACTGAGTCTAGGTCCCAGTTTTTCTCTAATAAACTAAGGGTATTCGATAGTGATGTCTGTTTGACACTATTTGAACGAAGATCAGTTATATGGAATAAACTTAAGTCCAACTCAAGTGTGTGTAAGTGTTGCAGTCTTTTAAATAAGGCTTCTTTAAGCTCTCTGTCTTCAATCTGTCGCCAGTATTTGAGGTTCCTTCCGATGACGGATGTCACATGCTCTTTTATGTCTTTTAAACATGTCTTCTTTTCGGTGTGACCCTGTGAGAGAGACATAGAATTATTATAGCTGTTAATAACGAAATCTACTCTCTCGGTATGGTAGGCTAGACAGAGTTACTTGAACTGTGATTACTTGTTTTTCGAGGTTCAAGACTCACTGAAACGATAGGCAGATTATGAACGGCAATTAACGGCCGTTCCCAATATTCGATCTATACATAGATCAAAATCAAAATGTTTTATTTCACGTAAGTTTACATGGGCAAAGGAATGTCTAAAGAAAGGGAAGGAACCGGTAAGAAACTCTACGGAAAGTTTTTTCTAGTCTTTGAATCAATATCGACTGGTCCATTTCGATCAACCAAGGCATATTAAACGCGGCGTGTACCTGCACAGCCGCGCACAGCGCCAGGCGCACGCGCAGGTGTTGCGGCGCGCCCAGCGAGCGCAGCGCCAGCGCCACCGCGCCCGCTGACGTCACGCGCTCCTCGCTCGGGTACGACTGGCTGTCTGCTTCACCGCGTCTGTAATAATTAATAAGACCAGTTATAATTAGGGAATGCAATCTCGTTCTCGCGAGATCTCATCCTTTTTAAGCGAGATTGATCTCGGAAAAAAAAGGCGGGATCTCGCGATTTAACGAGATTGCTCTCGAGCATAAGAACGTCTTATTCGAAGCGCGGACTGACACGGGCGGAGTTCTGTCGGTTTTGTAGAAAACCTGGTTGTTTCTTTAATTTGTTAAAGTCCTCGTTCGTCAAAGTTAACTACTTAGAAGATTGTCGTCGTTTGTACGTCAAAGTGATCTATTTAGAAGATTATTAAAAATTATAGACAGATAGGTCAAACTATGTTTGATGCATAAAAGTCTATTGAAAAAATTCGTGAAAATAAATGTTTATCTTATAATACTTATTATTTTATTGTGATTAATTGCAAAAAATCATACAAAACTGCCAATCTCGGAATTGGCGGAAGCTCGCTTGAGCCCCAATCTCGCGAGATTTGCATTCCATAGTTACAATATAAATTTTGTAAGGCTAAAAAGTACGGGCACGCCGCAATCGCGGCGGTAAGACCCCTCTTTGAGGAGTGGCTGGATAGGCGTCACGGCGTCCTTACCTTCCGCATGACGCAGGTCCTCACCGGACACGGAAGTTTCGGGAGGTTCCTGTGTCTGATAGGGAGGGAAGAAACGCCTGGGTGTCACCACTGCGAGGATCGTCCGGAGGACACGGTGGAGCATACGGTGCAGGACTGCCCCGCTTGGGCAGAGCACCGCCGTGTCCTCACGACGGCGATAGGCGGAGACCTCTCGCGCCCGGCATTGGTCGAGGCCATGCTGCGGGGCGAGACGGAGTGGGAAGCGGTCGCCTCCTTCTACGAAGCAGTCATGCTCGTGAAGGAGGAGGCGGGCCGCCTGAGGGAGAGGACAGCGTCCTCCCTCCATCCCAGCCGCAGTGGTAGACGCCCACGGCGTCGGACGTCACAGGACGATCTCCGGCCACCGTAGGCGCGGGCATGCGGGCAGTGAGTAATGGGCGACTTGCTGTCCGACCATGGACCATGCCCGGGTCGACGGCGCGTTGTGTTCCACGCGCGCCTCGAAGAGTGTCAGCATATTGACGGGGCCTGTAGAGGGCCAAAGCCTGCCGGGGTCGCGGGACTTACCCATTACCGTGACCCCGGTACGTAAAGGGCTTGTGAAGGACACCGTGGATTTTAGTCAGTACAAGTCTGACAGTCCCTCCCGCCCTGCCCTGGGTGGGAGGACTCATTTGATGATTTTACCACGCAAAAAAAAAAAAAGGCTAAAAAGTAACTCGTGTATTTAATTGCTGAGCGTGTATTGCTCGGTTGAAACATAATCGCGATGGGCGGGGCTTAGCTCAAACGCGGTGGTGGCGCGGCGTCGAGAAACTATTAAAAGCTTACTTTTTTATTGACAGTTAACTAAACAATCGTTGTCACACTGTGTGAAAGTGACAGCATTATCCACGATGTGTTCTTTTTTTTAAATCAAGATAAAAGATTAAAGTAATATTATTTAAATAACTCTTACTTATTTATATAATGTTAATCCCCAGATGGATTAACTGGCGTCACCACACACTTGGGGCTTACTCGTCTTAGGAAGTTTCCCCATGACGCGATGCGACGTGATTCGACCGATTCCACTCCGACTTATGACATAAAACGTGAAGTTGCCTACGGATAGATGAAAAACAAAACACGCTCGCCACGACGACGTAAGTCAATGGAATTGCATCTTTATATCGTAGAAGCAAGGACAATTTTAATTTTTAGTTAGTCGAAATTACAAATCGCGTCATGGGTAAACTATCTTAGTTACCTGTGAGCCGGGAACACGAGCAGCGTGGGGTAGTGGTGCACGGTGTAGTGCCAGGGCAGGTCGTGTCGCAGCGCGTCCAGCCGCGCCACGCGCAGGCGCAGGCCGCACGCCCACAGCAGGCGCCGCGCCGCGGACAGCGCGCGCGTCGTCAGCGCACTGCACGCCCCGCCGCATACCGCTACCAGCGTCATCTGTAGGGAAAAACTTTAAAATGACACCTACACACGGTGTAACCGTTTGTGACGTTTAGCAAATTATGTAACCGCATCCATAAGTTACATAAAATCTGCGCCTTCTTTGAACACTTCATGGAAGTAGTAGCAGTCTGAACTGCTAAATAACTAAGAGCTCCGCACAGGCTACATAAAGCTTTAGATATTTGTACGATGTTCTGTTAATGTTGAGAGCCACACAAAAAAATCAGTGGCCTAACTGATTTAACAAACCAAGACTAATACAAAAGTATCACGCAAAAGACTCACAGTGCCCGGCGTTTTCACCATTCTTCTGAAACTTCGCGAAGTGAGATCTTCAATATACACGGAGTTCTGGTTGATGCCCATCTGTTCCGACGGGCCATCTGACCCGAAGTAGTGCGTATGCGCAGTCTCATATACGTGCGAGCGCAGCGAACGCTTCAGATTCTTGTTAGTGAAGTTCGCTATAAACTCCCTTATTGACTTCGCATTATAGTCCGTTGACAATAAGTATTGGCTTTCGTGCTGTGAAAATGTTATTAAATAAATAATTTATGTGTGACTGAAATTTTAAATGTGTCCCCATACCCAAACTAGAAGTGATGAGAAACACCGAGTGATGTTACCGCAAAATTAATATTGTATCTCAATCTAAATCTTGATCTGTGGTTTTTGCGGCTGCTCGTGATTGGACATCTATCTATATATATATATATATATATAAAAGGAGAACTGACTGACTGACATATCAACGTACAGCCGAAACTACTCGAGCTAGGAATATGAAATTTTGCACACAGCTTCCTATTATAATGTAGGGGAGCACTAAGAAGGGGTTTTTCGAAATTTAACCTTTAAGGGGGTGAAAAGGGAGAATTAGGAAAGTACGTAACCTACGCGGACGAAGTCGCGGGCAAAGTGCTAGTCTTTAAATAATTTTCGATAAATAGTGCTACAGCTTAAATATACCGATTTTATCCTTTCCAGAGGAACAGAGATTTCCAATTATCTCATTTTTAATAATACATTTCGATTATTTTCTCTGACAACTTCTTAGACTGTAAAGTTGAATATGCATTGGGAATGAGGGCACATTTTATTATTACTAAGAATCCGCTGTCTGTCTGTCACTAGGCTGTATTTAATCTATCATTTACCTTACTATCCAATATAACGACAGCGGTCATATCCTTCTTATTTATTATATCTATACCGAGTGACTCAGCGAAGTGATGGTTCCTCTTGCTGTCTACTGCAATCATGTGTAAACTAAAGTTGCTCTCACAAGACAGCCCATCAATATGCGTTACATTCGTGCGTCGTTCGTCGATGTTCGGCTGTCCCGAAGGGTAGATCGGATATCCCCATTCCTGGGCGAATCGATACACCTTACAAAAATGTTTGACACTGTCTTGTAGGAGATTCTCTGGTGAGAGTGGATCATCTTCGTATGGTAGCATTGTAGTTTCTATTCTGAAATAAAAGTATATAATTATCAAGTAAAACCAGTATGTTAGGAGCACAGTAGATAGTGTTTTATGTATAATTACTGTCAAACACTAGTTACCAAATTAAAAAAAAAATGTGTTGGTATCTCGTCTCGCTAGTAACAGCAAATATTAAACTTTGTAGCCATTTGATATTTGGATTTAAAATGATATAATCTTTCAGATCTCCTCTCTCCTGATTAGATATTTTTTCAAGGAAAATTAGATATGACAGTTTAATATAGTTTAAGTTTAAACGTAAAATTCAATTTTTGCTAAAAATCAATAATAATGAAAAATCGAACTAATCATTTTATCTTAGTATATTGATTGTTAAAAAAGATATCTATGGCACAGGGTCTTTGTTCGTCGTTATCGTTGTAATATAAATAATAAAATTGAAAACATAAATCATTGTAAATCCTTTTTTCTTACAGTCATTAAAAATTCTTACTTTGTCACCGTGAATGCAGTCATTCTTTTATATTATACTAGCGACCCGCCCCAGTACAGCACGGGTGAAATCTCTACGATATCACGCATGTTATCTTACATTTAACCTTCCTCTGGAATCACTATTATCTAATAAAAAAACCGCATTAAAATCTGTTGCGTATTTTTAAAGATCTAATCATACATAGGGACAGAAAGACAGCGGGAAGCGACTTTGTTTTATACTATGTAGTGATTTTAAATAACTTACAGAAGTACTAACAAAGTTCTACTTACTCCTCCGCTTCAGAAGCTTCTTCCTGTTCATGACTGAAGTTCTCCTCAAATGACTGACATTGTTCATAGTGTTCATAGAAACTCCTTTCAGCCGGCAAGACCTTCATACTACAATCTTGCAACCAATCCAACGACGCAAGCAACTGAGAACTCTCCTCTAAACCTTCAATAGCTTTCGACGCAGTAAAACCTCTTTTCAAAAGAGAATTGAACACTCCATTCTTATTATTCTTATGCGTGGTGTTATACCAAGGATATTTATTATTTCGTGATTCTACCTCCTTTTTGTAAAAACGACTTTGTTTTGTAATGGGTTTCTTGAATTTGAACTCGTTACAGAATTTCGTGTAGTTTTTTTGTTGATAAAGGAGTCTTTGAACTTGTTGTAATTTCACTAATTCCGAAGTCCATTGGTAGCTATCCTTGTTTTTACAATTGTAGTATTCCATCGCTACTTCACGTAACTGAAAGATTTTAAATGGAATGTTAACTGTTGGCGCAATGGCTGAGCGATTTGATGCTGTGCTTCGCTAAATTTGGTGGGTTCTATGTCCGCATGGAATAAATATTTGTATCGCCTACAGCCCTTACAGGGTGGTTGTTCCGGGTCTGGCTGTTTGTGTATGTGAGTTTAAATGTTTCGCAACCAAGATGTGAGACATAAAAAAAAAGAAAACAATGTTGGGTTGGTGGCGACTACTGGTACGCAGCACGTGGCACGATCTGCCGCACATCTGTGTATAAAACTTGAACCTTGAAAATCGCTCCTACTGCTAGGAAATAAAGCCGATGATTATGTGTGTTTTTGTTAAGTACAGTTGAATATGCGTATTTTAATATCCTTGTTCAAATAAACATAAATGTGTGACTAATTTGACATCGTTCTGTACAACGTCACATTGAGACAAGTGCCACAAAGCCTTTGAGTCAGTTGTTTGCATTTTATTTAAAGAAGCCAGACGTATTCAAAGACGCGATTTTTTTTAGTCCAAAAATTTGCCGAGCTCTCCAGCTATAATTCGAATATCTTCGCGCTCTTATAGCAACACCTCGTAAATGAAAAATATGCAAATACCTATCGCCGTGAAATTGGCATAACAGGTTACTAGTCAAATACAAGATTAGCATAATTATCTAAAAACTTACCAAAGCGTATGACGGCAGTTGTTCATACAAGGGATTGAGTGGTGTAAAGAGAATTAATATCGGATTACCATCGACATATCTCTCAAAATTAAAGGCTTTTCTCCATAGAGGCATTATTCTTGCTACTGGTTGGGAGAAGTTGTCTAAAACCCAGTGAATTAGGGAAGAATGATTCCATGCTTGAAGGTCACCGTCTCGCGATATGTATTCCTGTAATTAAATACTGAACTAAAGTCATCAAAAATAATGAATTTTATCAATATTCATAGATTAAACATATTTTCCTGTTTATGGTACGCAAACGTTGACTGAATACTTACAAGGAAAACGGGACATACATTTATGTGCAGTAAAAAATCAGCCAGACATTTGATCGACGCTTGGCCGATCGACTGCACTATGAATGTATGATATGGTTGGCTATACTAACTAGTCGGAACATCTCTACTTATTCCAGATTCAAAGATAAAACCTTTCAAAATACTAATAATACATGGAATAATATGTATGGCTAAGTTGACTGAGTCTTTTATATTTGTGTAAAGCCCTAAAAACGATGTTAAATAATAACCTTAGTATCATTCCACAACATGAGACGAGCATTAGGCACACTCTCCACGCCTAGTTCAGCCGCTAGCTCCTCTGATGTCACAGCCGCGAAGCATATTTCCCCAAGAATATCTGCCTCTCTCGACTTCAACGCTACCGTGTACCAAGTATTGTAATATTTTGAAGTGTCTGTTAGCGGTGTGTATCCAACTGCTACAGCCTGCAATACAAATACTATGAAAAAACAAAAGAAAAGGCAAATAATTATTCATGCAATATTGAACATATTGTATTCAATATTGCATGAATAATAATTATGTATGTTCACTACCGGAGACATATTATGAAAGACGGGACGGTTGATGTGTGTCGGGCATGCCACCGTCCGGGTGAGTCGATCAGACATATTATCTCTGGTTGTTCTCGTCTTGCTAACGGCGAGTACTTGCATAGGCATAACCTAGTGGCCAAGATTATTCACCAGCAACTTGCTTTGAAATACAAGCTTGTGGACTCTGAGGTACCGTATTACAAGTATGTGCCCGACCCAGTTCTCGAGAAAGACCATGTCACGCTGTACTGGGATCTGCCTATCATTACAGACAGGACTATTGTCGCCAATAAGCCTGACATAGTAGTGATAGACAGATCAGCGCGCCACGTAATGATAATCGATGTTGCCATTCCTCATGACGAGAACCTCGTGAAGGCTGAGAAAGATAAAAAAATCAAATATCTCGACTTAGCGCGCGAGGTTGTCGATATGTGGAATGTGAGCTCGGCTATCATTGTGCCGATAGTCGTTACGGCCAATGGCCTGATAGCCAAGAGCCTCGACGAACACTTGTCGAGGCTCTCCCTAGGTGGTTGGATCAAGGGCCTGATTCAGAAGGCAGTGCTCCTCGATACGGCTCGCATTGTGAGGAGGTTCCTGTCTCTGGAGCCCTAACCACCGGTAGCTTGGACCCTGCTCCCATACCGGCGGATCTCTATTTTTATATTTTTAAATGTTTTATATTGTTTTCTTTTTTTATTTAAAATATTTAAACATGTAATTTTATGAAAGAAAAATGAATAAACGAATAATAATGTATGTTCTAATGAGTATCATTCATTTAGGCTCTTATTTTTCATATTTTCTAGTTTATAAGTGACTTTCAATAAAGGAGTAGGCCAAACATAGAGATTTAAAAGAATCATGCGTCATCATCAAGAGCGTGCATTGGGAAAATTTTTATACAAAATGTTTGATGTCGAATGTCAGTAGCGGCGATTTAGAATCTTCAAATTGAAAAAAATACGTATTCAAATAATTCAGCAAAACACTTTTCAACTATTACACGGTAGATGGCGTTAAATAAAAACCGGGAATAGAGGTGTTATAAGAGAAATCAAATTTATCGATAACATAATATCGACAAGTTGAGAGAGTTTAGAAAAGGTCGCTCAAACAAACTGTTTGAGCGACTTTTTCTAAATTTAAATCTCACTCTGTTCTCTTTTCAGAAGACCACTAGAAAATATAGCACAGCATTATACTGAGCGCAAAGCCTTCTTATTTTTGTTAATAATTATTTAGATTTATTATTTTTCTCATCACTCTTTTTGTATGTGCATTGTACATATTTCTTTGACAAATACATCTATTTGATTTCTTTAGGAGTTTAAACTCTTTTTTCCGTATTATAGAACACGTTTACGACCCTCGCCGGAATAGGATTTTGAGTTCAAGCTTCCAGCTAAAATCTTTCCGTACCAACATTTATTTCATTCATTAAACAATATCAATAATTTAAATCGACAATCAAACTACTCTAATCCAGTCGCAAATTAATGGTACTGCTTTTGAACAACAGAGGGCGTTTATTACAACTTAAGCAAATATTCTAGAAAAATGTAAGAACATTCTAAATACACGGTTAATTTAATAAAACGTGGCAAAATTAAGTGAAAACATGTCCAACCGTTTTAGAATTACGATATTTTCAATATCACAAAGCGCAACTATACATATTTTCTTCGAAATATTTTTTTGCAAGTAAAACATCGACACAAGCATACGACCTGTCAGGCGGACGTCTCAAACAAGACTTAATTGACTTGTTACCTGGTGGTAACAAGTAGTTGATCACAAGTTTCTTCATCTATTGCTCATATATATTTACATGTGTTTGAGGCCGAATTACGAATAATACGTGGCCGTATTCATTTCCAGCTCTTACGCCAAAAGCAGCAATGAACTGCAGTTTCAAAGTGTTCAAAATAAGTTATGTACCCACATCACAACGCGAGAGTAAATTGACGAGATCCTCCGATGAAGAAACTCTTCTTAAAGGCTTCATCATTAATTCTAAAAAGTTGACCATACTGTGTGCATCTCGAGGACCTGAAAGAGCACAAAATGAATTCAAAGATGATTAGTTATTTACAAGTACTTTATTTATAACTACGCAAAACAAAACATTGGTTTTCTCTTACACAGGTTTAATTACTATAAAGTAAATTAGATAACTAGGACTATTTCGAACAATAACATAGGTATATACAATTTAAGAGTAACTGTGATTAAGGCTAATAACAATGAAATAATAATATGGCACACACATAAAGATGTATAAAATGAGCCCTAATTTTGGCATTTTTTTGTTGTTGTGGATTCTAATCTATGTCCATGGTCCATACTACTAATATAAATGCAAAAAAAACTAATTATGTCTATCATTTTTTTTACACTTAAACGTCTAAACAGATTTTAATGAAATCTAGTACACATATAAACTAAGTTAAAGCATATGGCATATTTCAGACATATTTCAGCTTCATTGTGGACAATATTTTCATTGTGGAAAATAGTAAATGCCTGTTTGTTATAAAAGGAAAATCAATAATACACCTACCATAGTACAGTATTCCTGTTGATATGGTTGTGTATGCCATTAAAATGGGCCATGATGATATTTTATTATTGTGTAATCTACATTCACTTCCTGGATTCCAACAATTTATTGCAGAAAACAAAACCTGTAACAAAATATGTCTTAGCTTTTTGTTTCTTTCCATATTTTTTTTGCAAGCACTCTATTTTTGGTTAGCCAACACATCCCACCTCTGGGCAAAGGCCTTCCTCCAGTCCTGCTGCCAGTTCAGATGGAACCTATCTCATTCGCTGCCTGCCGCGACCCCGCCTCACGTCAGCTATATTTGCTGTTGAGCACTGTATTGTGTTTTGAACGCAATCCATTAATTTAACACCTGTATGTGTTACACTAGCGAAAGTTGACCACTTTACAGGTATTAATAATTTGGATATTCAAATTAGTTTTAATTTTAGAGTATTTAATTGCATTAGGCATTTGTTGCCTATCTGTAGGGACCAAAAAGTGGTCATAACTTTTTATCTGTAAAAAATGGCACAGTATATCTTAGGTAAAAAATTGGAAATAACCTCTCTCATACCCCTGTTCAATTTGATCCATACTTATACATATATATTTATATAGATATTAAAGAGATAGTTATGATGCATGGGGTAATCTACCTCCTAATAACCGGGTATGCGGGCAGCTAGTAATGGGCAACTCATTGACCAACCATGGACCATGCCCGGGTCGACAGCGCGTTGTGTTCCACGCGCGCCTCAAAGAGTGTGAAATTACCGTGACTCTGGAACGTAAAGGGCACCGTATTGAAGGACACCGTGGATTTTAGTCAGTACGAGTCCAGTCAGTACAGTCTCTCCTGCTCTGCCCTGGGTGGGAGGACTCATTTGATGATTTTACCACGTAAAAAAAAACCTATTAATAACCAATTACTGATCTCTGATTTTGAAAATTAACTAAAGGGGAATGTTTTGGTCAAACAATAGTCAAGCATAAATGCAATAAAATGTGACTGAGTTTTAAATAATATGTTATCAGCAGTAGATAAGTGACACTTAAAAGCAATAGCATAAATACTTTAATCATTGTAATGTTGTAGCAAGGTTTTTACAATGTGTAACATAATTATATAAGCTTCTGAAACATTAAAAAGTAATAACACAATGGTACAAACAGTAAAATTCTAAGTGTCTATTTTAAAAGGTTCCAATTCTATTTACATATAATTCTACCAATGATAAGAATTTAGATGCTAATTTCAAGTAAGTGAGACTGCAAAATATCTGTCAACTAATATTGTTTATCCTGTGAGAATAAACAAACAAAAATTACAAACAGACACACAAAAGATGATAATAATATTCATCAATACTCACACGATCTTTAAGAATATGAGCAGCTTTCTCAAACTCTCCTCTTACATACTGAGATTCCGCATCCCATGGTGCATAGTACATGACAAATGACACATCTACACGGTTGACACTGGTTAGTACATTGTTGAGCTGGCCTCTGTACCAATCCTGGACTACAGAGTCTGGTCTGAAGAACCTTATGGCTTGTGGGTGTTTTGAAATCTTTGTTGGTCTGAAAACATAATAATATTTTCTTTTTTTTAAGAAATTGTCTGTTGTGTTGTGGGTAACTTAATGCCATAAATTAATTTTTAATTACAGTTATGTTAATTAATTACTTTAATATAAAAATATTTTAACTTTAATATTTCAAAGTACAGTAACCTAACCTACACTATCATTTAGTATTAATTTATTTCTTAAAAATAATAGCAATAGTCCTTTCATATTGAAAATCTATGCATAATCTGTATTAAGGTAGGAACAGGTGTTTGTAAGTAAATAAATAAACGCAATACTTACGAATTATGTAGGGCCCCGTACGTGGTCAAAGCCAGGGCCAAACAAAATAACATCTCTTTGATCAACATGTTGAGTGTTAACTCTCTGGTGCTCGGTTGTGTTGCGACTTGAGTAATTTCAGCCGAGTTTTGGGCATCGCTAGCAGCACTTGACTTTGTTGTTAATGACGTGACCTGCGAAATATCTTCAGCGTCCGCCGTAGGAAACATTACACGTCATTCAAAAACAATAACGATATTAAAATTCTATCATCGATAACACAGCATTGCAAAGGGACTGTGTAAAATAAGTTGGCACTAACAATACTAAGTGAGTTGAATGGAAAATTCATAATAATTTTTCACTTATTACATCTAAAAGCGTTTTATTTACTTCTATCTATTTTATTCATAGAGTGCTTTTCATGTCAATTTGTCAGCTGAGTGAGCTGTCAAGAAAAATCAAAGACAATAGAAATTATAGAGTCGTGCTTGCATGCGTGCGTGTATGCATGCCACATTTTTTAACAATTGGTTTAGAGCATAGACTGAGCATATAAATGGAGTGCATTCCCATGTATCTGTTCACATGTCAGCGCTTTAAAATCGCGGCGTTTTTTTCGAACTGTATTTTATTTTAAGTGTTAACCGGTGACAATTAAGTTCGATTTCTCTTTTTGTTCCGACTCAGCGTTAGCGCTTTTTAACGCTCGATAAAAAGCGCTTGTGCAAATTGGGGGTAAGCCTCGGTAGATGGACGCGTCTGATAATTTGTTGGCGATTTTCACGTGTAAAAATCCCTTTATTCAATTCTAGAAATAAGTGACGTTTCTTTTTTTTCATGTTAGTAATTGTCATTCTCTTTTCGCAGCCATTTTAATTTCATTGGATTTTACTGTTTTGGATTTTTTGACGACGAAGTTGTGTCAGTTTTTGTGTTTTAACGGCTGATGTTTAGCAAAACGTGAAAATTATTGATCACAACGACTTCGATACGAAAAAGTAACAATAATAGTATCTGTGCAGTAGTTTATAGAACCCCTGTAACATTATTATGATTCGTTAGACATCCTTGGAATCTCGTTTACTGAAAGTAGTAGTTTTTGCAAACATGGAATCTCCAAGACAATCAGATTCTGATACGGTTGAGTATTGGAAGAAACAAGCCAAGTATTATGAACAAAAGTAAGTCACAATCACTAGGCCTTGAAAGAAATGTGAAAACTGTATTGCTAATAATTGTCAACTATCATGATTCATTATTACTTGATTGTTTTTTAGGGTTATCGATATACAACAAGAATTAGATGAATACACTGAAAACTCAGCACAGCTTGAAAAAGAATTAGAAGCTTCATTAGTACAAGTTGAGAAACAAAACAGAGATCTGGAACATCAGAATCAGCGGCTGAAAAATGAAATTGAAATGTTAAGGGTAACTATAATGAAATAGATTGATATTTCATATATTTTCTGTATTTTTATAAATCTCTATAATATTCTCTATTTCCAGAACAAATTGGAAAGAAGTCAGCATGAAACAAATGCTTTAGAGAATGAACTGCAAGCATTAAAAATAGATAAAGATAAACAAGGAATATACATCAGAGAGTTGGAGCAAAAAAACGATGATTTAGAGAGAGGTCAGAGGTAAGAGGTTACATCAGCTTTTATTTTATTATTCTTGATGTAAGACACAACAGAATTGCATGGCAGTTACAACTTGTTTGTAATTTTAAATATTACAAGTTGTTGCAAGGGGCTTCACCAGCTAAAACTCTATTAAAATTAATCCCACAGGAACATAAAAGCTATCCTATGTGTTAATCCAGGTTATAATATTTAGAGTCTGAAAGAAATAGCTCTTCTCTGCTTAGATAGATGATGTCCTAAATAATGGGCACAGGTCCTGTGCCTGATCTGTGCCCATTATTTAGGACATCATCTATTATTGGAAGGCACAGGAACAATGGTACCTGTGCCTTCCAGATAACCATAGTGGCAAGTCAAATACATTCATAAAATTAAACTATGATTATTTTAGGCTTATTTATGGAGTCTTGAAACAATTTTTTTTTTTATAAAATTGTGTCTCAATTATAAAACTTGGCCTTATTGATGACATCACTTCTAGAAAGGAGAGTATGATGTAAAGAATTAACACATAATAAAATGTTTGTTTACAGAGTTATATCAGAATCTGTGTCATGCATTGAATCAATGCTAAATCAAGCATATGAAAGGAATGCTGTACTGGAGAGTGAAGTGGATGAAGTTGAGAATTTGAGGATCAGGTTGCAAAGAGCAACAGATGAAGCCAGAGGTATGAAAAATTATATTTTATACTTGTATGTTTTAAGGGGCCTCTTACAGTCCACTAGCGCCACCAATCGAAAAAATGTCATAACTCGTAAATAGAATCAAAAATACAAAATGTGGTCTGTAATTACTGTAGAAAAGGCAATAAAATAATTTTATAACACATTGTCAACACTTGAAATATAGCTGTTTAGCTAAATTTTTTTATTTGTAACAAAAACGGCCGTTTATGGTTAGAATGCACGATTTTTTCGCCGCCAATCGATTTTTCGACTGGCGGCGCTAGTGGACTGTAAGAGGCCTCTTAAACTAGCCTTATACTAACTCACCAAAAACCAAAGGCCTCTTCTTATTAAGAGAAAGCATGAGCATTGATGATACTTACTCTAGTTTTTTTTTTTAATTATCTGTTTATATCCCACTGCTGGCCTCCCCCTTATCCTTCCAAGTACTTTTTTCTAGTGCCACTTCAGACCAGCCATCAAGGTATGCATCTAGATTGCCCTGCCACCTCTTTTTGGGCTCTCTTGAAATATCAGCCTTTTTTTTTCAATTTTAATTAACTTACCTGTATCTACCATACTGGTCATCAGTAAGGCACACTAAATGATTTATTTATATAAACATCTTGTAATCATAACAACATTGGTAGAATCTCTTGACATGATATAAAAGAAATCCTTATATCTATACTTCTATTGTAAAAGCGAAGAGTTTGTTTGAAAAAAAAAAAAACATCAAAACATGCTAATCTCAGGAACTACTGGTCTGAATTGAAAAAATATTTTTGTGTTGGATTTATCAACGAAGGCTATATAAAAGAAAAAAGCTACAACCAATAGGAGCCAAGTAGTGAAGTGAAAACACAGGTAACAACTAGTAAAACAATAATTTCAGATCTGAAGCATGAATTGAGAGTAATGGAGAAGGTTCCAAAACCAAAGGCAGGAGATGACAGTACAATTGAAAGCTCATTAGTCAATGGACATATTCCAAACCCGGCTCGGACTCAAGTTGAGATAGAAACACAAACTTCACTGATGTCACCACAAAAACGTAAGTATAATGTGTCCATATAATTTATAAACAGGATTATCTGTGGTATGTAGGGGATGTAATTTTCAATGAAATTACCCCTTATGTCTCTCTATTTTAATTTGCTTCAGACATTTTGAAACAACAACTGAATATCTGTTTTGTAAAACTGCATTTGTCATCTGACCTCCTTAACCAAAAAAACTGTTGTTGTCTCTGAATGCGGGTGGAAGTTAAAGCCAAACAGTACACAGCACTTTTTCGAATTACACAAACAAAAGTAATTATATTTTTTTAGCTTCTCATTATGTCACTTCTGCGCCGAGGCTTCCCCTGTTCCTTCTACTTCCCTCGATGGTGTACTTTATCTTGTCAATTCACTAGGAAATCATCCACAGTGTGCAGCCATTTTTAACCAACTTCCATGTAAAATAACTTTTCATTTGGAAGTCAGTAGCAAATTCATTTAAATAAAACAAAGCCACTCACTTCCGAAAGAACAGTTATTTTACACTGTTTTGTGTTTATTTTTGAAGGTTGTTTCCTTTTTTTTTGGCATTATTGTTTTGTGCTTTCAATATTCAGGCCCACAGCGATGGGCAGGCCATGACCGCCGGAAGATGTCACGACTTTCAGCGAATGTGGTCTGCCCAGTCTCATTTAAGTGTCGCAGCTTTATGAGCGTATTTAGTTGTAACACTAACATTCGGAACACTATGGTTTCAGGTGAAATTAACGGCAATGCTATGACACCATCGTCTCGAGTAACCGCCATAAATATAGTCGGCGATTTACTGCGTAAAGTGGGGGTGAGTCAACTAGATATATTTACATTATTCAAAGCTGTGTTAGTCTTAATAGTAGCACTAGTCACTTTAGAATGCACTAGATAGTAGGGGATAAGCAAAGGGAAATTATCATATTTATTTAATGTATTTAATTTATGTATGTATATTTTAATTGTGTATTATTTATGCTTATATATGTATTTATGTTGTATTTATTAAGCTGTAGAAAGCACAAATGCCTCAATTTTATAATACATATTTATTTTTATGTATACAGTTAAATCTTCGATAGATGTAAGTATGGATTACAAATAAAGTAAACTTAAGTGGCTCCTATTATTTATTTATTTAGAATTCGTAGAAGCAAATACATTATTTGAGTCATCATAATTTTCTAACTTACGGCAGTATTTTGACCTAACAAATATCTAGTCTATACATAATTCTATTATATAATCTAGTACTAGTGCCCTCTCCCAGCACAACTTTTCCTGCGATGCAGTTATGATGCGGTCGCTGATATTGTACCTACTACGGCGATTCGTACTTGATTCAGCATCCATTAATCCTCTACTCTTCGCTGCTCCATAATAATATGTAACACGTTTGCCTCGAATTTCGTGCGTTTTTAAATTCGAAACACAAGCGTATTAAAAGGCGCCGTGGGCAAAAGGCCTTATTATTATATTTTATAGAATGAGATCCCACAGCAATAAGATGATAAATCCATCCTTACAGCCCAACATAATATAAGAAATTGCTATGAAATTGCAACCATAAGCAGTAATATCTACAAAGTTACGTTGCCTTTTTTTTAATGTGGTAAAATCATCAAATGAGTCCTCCCACCCAGGGCAGGGTGGGAGGGACTGTCAGACTTGACTGACTAAAATCCACGGTGTCCTTCAATAGCCCTTTACGTACCGGTGTCACGGTAATTCGTGAGTCCCGTGACCCCGGCAGGCAAGTTACGTTGCCTTAAAACAATTTTGGTGGACTGTCCTTATACTTAATTCATCAACAAAAATAAATAAAATAATAACACATTAGAATAAAATAAAACCAGTTTGAATAATACATTGTAATTTAACAAAGGCTACTGGACTCTATCCAATCTACTCTATTATATTACAATGCTGATCAAACAATCAAGCTATAATTCACATTAGTTCCGACTAGTTCGATGTTTGGTGAATGGTGGTCGGTAGTAGGTGATCAGTGATTGGTGGTCAAATAAATGAAAAAAAAAAGCCTCGGTTGGCATTCAATAATTAAAGCCAAGTATCTATTGATTCATTTACTAGATTCTGTCTGAACGCTATAGATATTTCAAACATACGCAACTAATTTTTACGGTTTTTAAGATAGGTACTTCTCATTGCTGTAGTAGGATGTGCGTGAATTTTAATCCTTCATCTTTAATACCTATATATTTATTTGTTAATAGACAAGTTTTATCCAGCCGTACAATATATACGAGTATATTAACATCACAGCCAAAGAAAATTTTAGTAGCACTAGATTCAATAGAGATTAATTGTAGTTTTTCTTTATTTTGTATTTGCATGGTTGTGTTGTGTAGTATGCATGAAATTTATGCTTACAGCTTGAAAGGTTTCTTTGCCGTGAATGTGGTAAGGTTAAATGCTCCTGTGAACCGCCTCCAGCTGCTTCTCAAATAACAACACCGAGCGACTCCACTGCAACAGAGAATGGATTAAATGACAAAGATTTAGATAAATCTGTAGAGTACAGAAACCCAAGAGTATATGTACGCTCGAGTTCAGGATCTGAGCACGATTCCTCAGCGAGGAAACCTCCTGTTGTAACACAACGCGCTTCAGAACAACCATTTGTGCGCTCTGCACAAGCAGGAAACGGAAAGTTGAGAAGATCATTTGTCGTGCGCTCCCGAGAGGGATTAGAAAACCTTCTAAGTTTTGCTTCCATTAGAAAAGGGCATGATCAAAAAGTACAAAAACAACGAGATTTTTAGTACCTATTTATTTATTTTTAATAAATAGAAAATTGTTCAATGCATATGAATAGAATTTTTTTCAATGCATTTGGTAGCTTTATTAGAGATAATGATTTTTTTTTTCTATTTAGTTGTGTATACGTAAATTTATCAACTCACAATTTTGTCATGTAATAACTAGTTGAAATTAATTAGTTTATAATACAACATTTAAGTATGTTAATGTTTAAATAAAGGTTTTTACAACCAAAACTAAACCGACTGCTGCATCATTAATAATATAATTATCTGTATTATATTGCACTTAATTTATTAATTATATTTACAGCTTTTCATCCGCATCATTGTATTGTAGGTACATATGTACAGTTCGCTTGAAATAATAGGTGTTGGTTATCACCGCACATATCTTCCTGTCACCTACTAATATTAACATCATCATTTACTGTGTACTTTTCTTCATTGTAGGCTTTGGAATCAAAGTTAGCGTCGTGTCGCGGTACTGTTAGACCTAAAGAACATTCACCAAATTCAGCTTCGGATGTCAATAAGGACTACAGGTGTGTACTCAAGAACTAGATACGTCCCTCATATCATCACATCTGTATCGTGACGTGCCGCCGCTGCGTAGCTTTTATCATAGTGTGATACTTTATCAAGCGAAACTAAACATCGCTTCAAGTTAATCTTGCTGATCGTAAATAATTCAACTGTGATTGTAATCACATTTTTCCTAATTTTACTAATATCTGTGATGATAATGAAATAGTTAAGTATCGGTATATCTATCTATGTGAACGGTTTTGGCCTACCCACCGGAGAACTAGCACTGTGTGAATCAAATGCCGCACATCATATAGTTACTAGCTTCACGAAACATCTGTTGTTTCTATAGAAGATAATACTTTAAAAAAAATATAATAAAGCGTCCATCTTTAAAAAAAAATTTAAAGGGAGTTTTACCTACCGCAACTAGCGGTAATTTAGATCTATGTTTCGATAAACTCCGAACATAAGTAATTGTTATAATATTCAGTTATTAGTATACCTATCACTTGAGTGCACGATTCTCGGTGTAAATTTTAGAAGTATTGTACTCACCTTTACATTACAACAATAAATAAATACTTAAGATACTTTAGTCTATTGGTGGACAAAAATATTTTCGAATGATATTTATGTAAATAGTAGGTAAAGAGGTATGTATGAAATTGTTAAAATTAAAGATTAAAATTTATCAGCAAAAATTGCAATGACATGTATAAATTATTAATGTATTTTGTACTTGCATAATAGTAACATATTTATGTAGATACAATCAGATCTGTGTATTCGACAATACATTGGGATGAGAATATTATTATAGCAATAAATGTTTTAAGTTAGATTTCTCCATTAATGTGTTGTCATTATGATATATTTATAATGTTTTTTTTTTTTACATTTGCGACAAGAATTATTTTATAACACTACTGTTTAATAATATAATCAGGTGCTCAATACACAATTAGTTAAATACTTAGAACTGAAACAGATTCAATAATAATATTAAGATTTAGTATGATTTTAGATTTTGAAAACTCTCTAGGTGTTGCAGATATAAATTCGTGACTAACCGTTACTACTATATTGGGCAATAATTGCATGAATGTATCACTACATTATTCTTAGCATGCACTAATAATATTTTGTTATGTGTTTATCATTCCCATACTTTGTATTATATGCATCATGTTTTAAAACATTCGTCAATTCTCATTACCAAGTTGTTAGAAAATAATTGTGCTCTCCTTAAATATTTTTTGTAGGGTAACAAGCTTGGTACAAAATAATTTTATAATTTAACGTTATGAAGAGCGGGTCGTATCTTGCCTTATCAACTCTTGTTAGTGAGTGGCAGTAATTTAATTATCATTAAGTTACATTACATTCTATAATTATTAAATTGTGTTAGGATCACGCTAACGGGAAATGCCGTTAATTGTCGTCATGATGGACGTTTGTACGAGCAAAGTATATAATTGCGAAAATTGACGGCATTTTCCGTTAGTGTGGCCCCCGCATTATTAAATACCTAATGAGAGAAACTGAAATGAAAACAATTGACTGTAGGTAGAATTTGTATCTATATATTTTGCTATTAAAAACACTGCGTTTTATATATAATTATAGCATACCCATAAAATAGCCTTAAACAAAATAGTAATTTAGAAACTCACAATGTAACATACCTCTCAACAATTTGTGTGATGTCTTTAATAAAGTATTGAAAATTGTTCTAGTAATATCTAAATTTTTGGTCAAAAATATGGTTTGTTATTTGCGTAAATTACTCAAATGTATTTGCCCAGTTTGCTGCAAATAGTTTTAAGTATCATTCTAGCATTTATATGTTCACGCGTGTGGTGACCAAACAACTTTTTATTTTTTACGCAATATGAAATATCGAAGGATAATAAAGTAAGTCAAAACAGATTGGTTCTTTTCTTAAACTTTCCTTTAATTTACATAATATAATACACTTTCTTAAGTGACAAATAACACAGTGGTTAAACGATTTGCTTCCCAACAAGCACGTTTGATACTAAATTGGTCCATTCCACTTGATTGGGAACTTCAACTGGAGGTTTAAATATGTTTACTAATTCAGGGATAGATTTTTTCAATAATTTTATCCTGAGTATTAAAGGTGCATTCTCGTCTTGGCTTATCACCTCCATAAGAATGTTACCTGTAAATAAAGATTTTTTAAATGTAATAATACTATCACATTGGTATCCATTTTTAACAGATTTTAAAAAGGAGGACGTTCACAATTCGATCGGTACTTTCTTTTTGTTTTCATAATATTTTTGTCTGAGGACACACGTACCTGTAACTTTAGGAGAATGAGTAAGCCATAAGGTCACTACATACAAAGGCAATGTTTGTACAATGTAGATCAATTTGGCTAATAAAAACTGGACCGACAGAGACAATACTCTAAACTGCAAAATAATAAAAATATGTTAGTACGACAGGCAGAAAATTATTCAAATAAAGGCATTTAAGTAATCCAAGTAAACAATTTGAAAAGGTTTGTCGTGTGACTTTAAAAACTTCTCTTATTAGCATATTGCATAAAGGTAATACGCGTGAGGCACAATGTAGGTCAAGGTATTCATAATATGCCAGTGAATGTAAAGATACTACTGTACAAATTATGCTTTCCCACAATTTTATAACAATCAGGTAAATGGCGAGAAGCTACACCTATGGACGCAGAATCATCTACAACTAACTACATGATCAATCACGTATCATGTTATTTGTCAAATTGCCGAATTTGGTTACGTGTGGTGTCCAGTCGTGTCAACAGAACCGCATCGAGGCATCGCATCGTGTTTCATGATTTTATTTAGTGCTCTTTTTAACCTATTGTGGCTTAAGCCGTTTATATTAATAAGCATTATTTCTCCCTCCTTAACAAGCATGTTGCCTTACCACTGTAAATACGATGTAGTAAAGAGTTGTTGTAGGCAACAATAAAAGCAAAATGGTAAATGCTACAGTGCCCACAAAAAGCTCTTGGTTTGTATATTCACAGGAATCAATGCCACCTCGCAGTGGATTATATTTTCTTCCAACAAATAGTCTTAGTAGTGCAATTAGTCCAGATATTTGAATGTTGAATAATCTGAAAAAAAAAAGAATTGTAGCATGATTATTGTTTGTAAAAACATTCAAATTATGTGCAGTTATCTACAACTGCTAAGGCAGATGCAGATGTCAACAAAGCGATTTGCATCTTTCGGACGGATAGCAGAACAATTGGAATTCAATGTTTGTGAGTGAGGTCAAAGAGTTGAAATTCGTATGACAGCATTCACTTGAGGATTTTTATGATATTCAAATTGTGTCACGACCTACTACGAGCCTTTAAAAGCTTGTAAATATAACACATAATGTGACTAATGGTAAGCCAATTGATAAGACCTACGTTATTCTTGTAATGGTCCCCTACCATCTCTTTCAATTTTAATTTGGTATATCTAAAATATACAGGGTACGTTTTCCAACTGAGTGTGGATGGCCAAATTTGAAACTGAGGATTACAACACTGAAGGGAGTCTATCATTACTTTTCGATTTGATTCTCGTTTTTTTTTTATCGTGGTAAAATCATCAAATGAGTCCTCCCACCAGAGCAGGGCGGGTCCCTCCCGCCGCTGTCAGACTTGTACTGACTAAAATCCACGGTGTCCTTCAATAGCCCTTTACACAGAACATATAAAGGAGGTTAGAAGGGCCTTGTGGGCGGGGCACGCGCGCCGCGGTTATGAGCAAATGCTCAATATCAACCGAAATTTACTTTACCGGCCAGCAAACGCTCTCCTGTTTTGACAGCGTACGTAAGCTCCGCAAAAATATTAAATTATGCCGTCTTGCGCTATTATAACGTGTCGGAAAAGAAGTCAGGTGTGTAGTGTAGCACGAGAAGGGATTTCTTTTCACCGGTAAGTCCAAAATCATTAAAATACTTCTGATATTTGTAATTTTAACATTAGCATTATGAAGTTTGTAGACAAAAACGATATAATCACAAGTAGACGAATAGTAATACATTGCTTGCAATAGATGGTTACTATTTTGCACTACGTAAGCGATCGCGCAATGTATTACGTTCACTGCGAGAGTCCCGAGTACCGAACTAAAGGTCAATTCCACGAAATCTAGACATATCGATAGTGCTGTGCCAACTTGTAAACAATATCGATAATTACTATGACACAGTTGATTATTATCAATAGTACACTTTATAACTAAAATAATATTATTTATCACGACCATAATTTTTCAATTGAAACTGACATTTATTATGATTTAATATGTTTTAGGTTTCCAACAGATCCAGGTATAAGAAAACTGTGGATTGAGACAACTGGCAGAATTGACTGGATCCCTACTAAATGTAGCACAATTTGTTCGCAACATTTCGATGATGATAATTACATAACAACAAAGTCAGGGAAAAGAAACTTAAATCCTAAAGAAACTTAAACTTAAGTCCATGTTAAATCCTAATGTTAATAATTAAATTAGTTTTTAATTCAGTTATGTATTTTTTATTTGTTTCACTTTTATTTACTTGTTTCTATATTCGCATGAATACATGCTTACAACATGCATTACAGAAGTCCACATAGTCCACAATATTTGTAAAGTAAGAAGCAAGATACATTTTACAAGGAAACATCAAATACACAAAATTGGACTTAGAAATGCGAATGACATACAGCTATACACACCACGCGCCAATTATGATGTACGAAGGTGCCGAATTGTATAATAGACTACCAAATACCATAAAAAATGCAAAATCCATGTCTATATTTAAAAAAAAACTTAAATCACATATTTTAAACAAAAATAAAGCGAGCGCACCTTAGTACATTACATACCACATCCAGTTGCGCGTATTCCGTGTATGTTTATTTTTGATATGCGAAATTTCGAGCGTCTACCCTACATTTTTAAGTATTTTTGATATGTTTGATTTTTGAGTTTATGATTTTGTCTTTTAGAATGTTTTGTTTTGCGAAAACTATACGTCGGTCGACAATAATGCTTTTTAGTTGTAAATATTTCTTATGTAAGTGATAATTTCTTGCGGGAAATAAAGATATCTCAAATCCGAAGATTACATTAATTTTATCGATATCAATAATCGACCGTTTAGTCGCCCTACCATACGTGAGATTTTACGTGTGTATGAGTGTACGTCAAATGCAGAGATTGCATTAGTGTGACAACCAATAGCAAACTCACGATCTAAGTAAGTGTTGTTTATTTGTGTGCGTAATCCGCGTAGGCACTGGTCTCTTGCTTGTAGTAAAGTTAAAGAGTGGGAGACAAACGGCGACAAGCGTTCTGATGCAAATCAGGAACTATTTCCTTTCTAACCTACTTTATATGTTCTGTGGCCCTTTACGTACCGGGGTCACGGTAATCCCTTGGTCCCGCGACCCCGGAATTTGATCCTCGATAGCGAAACTTTCGAATGAGACAATCGTTTTTTTAATCAAAATTAACAATTTTGATTCAATTGATTTTTTAGATTTAGTTATTTCGTATGTTTTTTTTTTACACTAAAAAAAGTTAGGAATTGTTATGAGCTACACATACATACCTACACCAAAACTTTTTTAGACCTGGTCAAATGAGTCCTCCTACCCAAGGCAGGATGGGAGGGACTGTCAGGCTTGTACTACTTGGCTAAAATCCACTGTCCTTCAATAGCCCTTTACCTTCCGGAGCCACGGTTACCCGATAGTCCCGCGAGCCCGACAGGCTTCAGCCCTCTAAGGGGGGGCCCCGTTATTCTTGGGGAGGAATATTGATTATTCAAAAATGCAACGATGCTGTTATACTTTCATCAAAATTGTCCTCGAGACTCCTTTCAATACTTTTCGCAATTCCACATATTTTTGGATTTAGCCATGTGGATGGCTAGATCCAAAAATAGTTGGAAAATACAACCTGTATATTTTTATTACCTGGCTGCATACACATAGATGCAATAAGAGTGGAATGTGGCAATGCATATCAGATCAGACACTATAGCAGTTTGGAATGTGAATCCCAAATATCCAATGTAGTGGTATATGTGAAGTATAGTATCCATCTTCTCGCCTGACACATCTGGAATATTAATGTAATTCTTTTAGTTTCATATTAATTCATAGTGTGGTTTTGCAATGGCGAAACACAAAATATATTGTAAGTATAATACACGGAGGATACGGTGGATATTTGGGATGTGAAAAAACCGAAAAAAAAACAAATAACGAAGCTGAACAGGATTGTCTGAATATCGGCATACTCAACCTGTATCATTGATATTGGTTCGATTGAATTCAACACACAATCGAATTCAGATCATTGTCGAAGTTTTCAAAGTGATTGTATATTTTACCTAAAAATAACCACCAGAGTTGCACATGATAAGAGAAGTATTTTCCCAACATTTTATTGAATGCATTATTGAGTTTTAATCCAACTGGAGCACCCATCAACCACTTCAGTAAAGAGTAGAGAGAATTTATTAATTTCTGAAACAGAAAAAAAAAAGTTTTCTGACTCTGTCATTGGGAGGGAAAAATTAAATCATCCATTAAAGCTTTCAATTAAGTAACTAAGTGTTACTTATTGAACATGTTCTGAATAATACAATTACAATATTTAATTAATTTGAAGTTAAGATAAGGTTGAAGAAGATTCAATTTTACAAGAGTTCTATGTTCATAAGATATTCCAAATTCAGTTACTATTGTTTATTATTAACAATAAAACCGGCCAAGTACGAGTCGGACTCGCCCATAAAGGGTTCCGTAGCAGCAAGTAACATAATATATATAAGTTCTTGTAGTTGGTTGTAATTGTAACTTTGAAAGGTAAATTGCGGTTTACGAATTATGATGTATTAAAAAAAAAACCGGCCAAGTGCGAGTCGGACTCGCCTTTAAATGGTTCCGTAGCAGCAAGTAACATTATATAAAAGTTGGTTGTAACTTTGAAAGATAAATTGCGGTTTACGATTTATGACGTATTAAAAAAAAATGTAAGTTGGTACGCACAATATTGAGTGATTTACCATGTTATTTTAATATCATGGACTTCTCATAGGTTTTCCTATAATCTATAAGGAGAAAACTAATTTCTGTATTTTTTTCAAAATTTTAGGTTCAGTAGTTTCGGAGATAAGGGGGGGGGAGAATGGTCAATTTTCGTCTATTTTCTTGAATAACTTGGAAACTATTTATTTTAAAATTACAAAAAAATACAGTTAAGATCTTCTCAACAAGACCTTTCATTTGATATGCCACATGATGCAGTTTTCAGAATTTTTTTTTTTAATTTTCCCCTTCCCCCCCAAAAATGACCCCCCATATACAGATTTCATCTGCTCACGTCACACCTCTGTGTTTGGGTCACAGGAATTGATATGTGTACCAAATTTCAACTTAATCGGTCTAATAGATTCGGAGATAATTGACTGTAAGCGACGGACGGACAGACATACGAGTGATCCTATAAGGGTTCCGTTTTTGTATTCAGACGTACGGAACCCTAAAAACCAATTACTTGATCACGTTGAAACCAATTTTCTCTTGTATATGTTTTTTATTTTTTATCATCCTCTTATCCTGAAGGACACCGTGGATTTTAGTCAGTCAAGTCTGACAGTCCCTCCCGCCCTGCCCTGCCAGTGGGAGGACTCATTTGATGATTTTACCACGATAAAAAAACCCCAAATGCGGACCCACAAGGTTGCCTTGGTGAAAATATGGCCAAGCAAGTAATTTAAATTAAAGGGAGAATGGGCCCCCATGTATAGACAATTTCCCCAAGGTCTAGATTTATAATAAACAAACTAAGACACATTGGTTGATCAGATTGGATGATTTATAATAACTGTATTTGGATCAAATATCTTATACAGTGAACATAGAAATCTTGTAGTGGACCAATGTTGAGTGACAGTGGCCATGGGTGGGTTTACTGATATACAGATATTTCTTTTAAATTGGCGAAAAATCTGAATCTGTAAGAGAGATACGAAAAAACTTTGTTAGAAGACTTTAACTCTTTTTTGGTGATAAAATTTTTGGCATATTCATTTTTTTGGTCAAGTGTGAGTTGTCCACAAAAATGAATGAAATAGACCAAATTTTTTTAATGCCTTTTGACTCTTTTCATGTAAGGATCATTTCATTGTATGGGAAGAAAAAAATCAGGACAGCGGAAGTTGGTTAAATTTGGAAAAATATTTTTTCATGCAAATTGTATGACAATATCACAAATTTTTGTGGAACTCGCACTTGACCAAAAAAATAAAAAGGACAAAATATTCAACATCAAAAAAGAGCTAAAGGTTCTTAAGAATGTTTTCCCATATCTCTTATGGATGCGGATTTCTCCCTTTTGGTCAATCTAAAAGAAAGACCCTGTATACAAAACATTTGTATAGCTAAAAATAGTGTCTTATTTTTACCTCTAGAATTCCCATTAATGTTAAGGTGATATCTGTTTTGTCTTCTGTAAGCAACTGTAGAGCTAGATATCCTAACAGGACATCCATTATCACTGCTAGAATTAAATTACCTTGTTTAACTGTCACCTATAAAGATACTGTTAAATGAGTACTAAAGAAATATTTTTGCTTGATAGTAAGTTATTTGAAATAAGTTTTGATCTGCATAACTTACTTTTTTGTCCCTTTTAATACTTGATATGAGCCAATTAATTAATTTCCAATAATTGTAAACATGTTGCAGGAACATAGATGAAGCCAGCCACTGCTGGTTTCCAATATCTTCCTTGACATGCTTTTCAATGTTTCTCCCGTGCTCCTCTTGAATTAAATTCACCAGTTTTGTAAAATAATTATTCTTGGTATCAGTTATTGCTTGAGAGTCTTTAATATTGTTATAATCATAAAGCATAAGAATACAATTACTGGCAGTGTTTACTTCATTTCCATTTAGCAGCAACTTGTTGATTTTTAGTGTCTTGTTTTGTTCTGTGTCCAGAAAATTCGGAAACCTGGGCATCTTTCTTGGTAAATTATCCCCACAGTATCCGTATATTTCATTTTCTTGTTGTTTTTCGGCCCATAGCTCATTATTTGTTGTGTATTTGGTAATGTAAATAATACAAGTATCATCCAAGATATTAACATATCCCCTGAAATATATTTCCTTAGTGTTCTGTGGAAATATAGGCAGCAATATTCTTACCGTAGTAGGCATTTGTTATTTGTAAGTACTGCACATTTGAACTTAAAGTTTGAATTGTACACAAACCTCTTCAATCTTCGATTCTTCATTGATGATTGTTTGTTATCATCCCAAAACCCAACTTTTATTGTCTTTTTAGTGGATCTTGATTGACAGTGACACTCGTGACACTGTCAATGTCATTGACAATTCACAAAACTTTTTTTATATTTTTTGGTTGTGGATACTTGTTACTATTAACAAGACCGCTGCTCTATGAAAAAGAAATTAGTCAAAAGCTCATTGTAAGCCGCATCTCTATTGTGAGGGCCCAATCAATGATATCAAGCTATGTGATAAGTGTAGTGACCACTGTATATTATTAGTATGTTTGGCTGGCCAACAAACCACCTCGTGCTTGCCGGTTGACGGTCAGACAACGATGTGCCGCTCTTCCAGTGAAAAATAAGATACGCCAGTGGTTGGTTGTGCTGGTTTTTACTAGGATTCCTATGTCAGTAGTTATCTAATGATTACATACGATATGATGTTACTGTATGAGCCGCCATTATTTCAAATAATGTTTCCTATACAAACAAGGTGCTCACTTATAATTCATTTTTTATTTAATTTCGTTTATTCAATAAAATGGACTATAAAATGTGACGCTTCAACTCTATTAGGGCTGTGCACAAACTAGGGTTGTGGGCATGCGTATAGTGCCCACAACGCAACGGCGCGGATCCACGCTTGCCATCTCATAAGAATTCGAAAATAATAAAGTACGCGGTACGTCAGGAACCAGGTTGGGACAAGCGCCTCCCTACCCTGCTTTACAGCGACTCCGAAAACTGATGCAAAACGACATTGTTTTAGAACTGGCAATTTTATCTATGCATTTAAAAAGTTTGGTCGCCATTTTATCTTCGTAATTTGATTGATTTGTTGGCTTGTAGTGGTAACTGGAAGTTTTTGATAATTATTGAAAAATGAACCAGTTTTGAAGACTTATGATTAAAGAATATTCTTGCCAGATAGCCAGGAGTTCAATATTTATTTAGAAATAGGAATTTGTTAATCAGAGAAGGCTACATTTCTAATTCAATATGTCAGCACACGAGCAAATGAGGGCAATGTTAGACCAACTGATGGGCACTGCTCGTAATGGTAAGTTATTTTTTAATCGCATCATTTTGGTCCTCAGGCTTTCGTATTCCTCCGTTTTTGATTTCAATACAAAGCTTGCAAATTATAATGAGCAAGGGACTGAAAAAATATACATCCTCTTTATTTGTTTCAGGTGAAACAGACAGACATGGGGTTAAATTTTATGACGATACAGTGTGTAAATCGTTTTTATTACAATGTTGTCCTCATGAAATCCTATCCTCCACGGTAAGATGTTCTGTTGTGATTACAACTTCGTATTGAATATTGAGTTTTCATTATAATTCTGATATTTTTTTTCATAGTCTTGTAATGTAGCGACAAGTTAAGAGTGCGTAATCTGAAAGTTGGCAACGTCGCAAATAGTTGTCAATTTTTAACAAGTTTTAATTAATTTGGCAATGTTACTGTATGGAATTAAGAAATATGGCTATGGTGCACAAAAAAAATGTTAAGGGAATGCAATAATTAATATCGTAACTCCGAATGTATAGTTTTAGATGTTAAAAAAGTATTTGGGAACTTTCCAAATGCCTTTTTTTACATCTGAAATGGTCACAACATCAAATTCAGTGTTTTAATTGCATTCCTATATTTATTAGTTATTGCACTACAGAGCCACATTTCTTATTTTCATACAGTAAATTTACCAAATTAATAAAAAATTGTAAATATTTGACAGCTATTTGCGACATTGCCAAATTTCTGATTACATGCCCTTAATGCTAAAAAAATTAAGTTAGGAATTTTCTTAGAGAATTAATAATGAAATCTCAGTAATTTAATTTTAAATTGGGAATTGCAGTGCTTTTTTTGGTCCACATACATTAAGATATTAATAACATGTGTTACAACCAATTGCTTTGATTTATTTGAACTACCCTCGAGGTATTGATCTTAATGTATGTGTTTTATTTTCACTCTCACATCTCTTGTCGAATGATCTTGTGAATTTAGTATCGCTGGAGAATTCTTACATCGGAGTGGCATTAACTGTGGTGAAATATGCTTTTCAGAAAATGCCCAACACTAGTCTTTATTGCTCATCACAATACTTAACAGATGAGGGATAGATTGTATGAGTTAGGCTGTTCTGTAAGTACCAAGATGTACGTATAAAAACATTTATAGTTAGCTGATTGTATTACTGCTATGCAGTATTTAATTTAATAAGGCTCATGAAATAATTAAATTTTCCAACGGTTACTAATGCTGCTTCGGTGAGTACATGAGAAAATTTTAGGAACATGAAAAACATAAGCCCGGGTGAGAGCAATTTGGTGTCATACATTCTAACTACATTGGGTACGTACTGTGCTGTTTAAATGGCTAGCATATCCAACAAAGTATTGCATGAGCAAGAAAATTTTTCAAACAAATAGAAATTGTTGAATATTTTAGTTCAAAATGTACTCAACTATGGATCTTGATTGAAATAATCTATCAACAATTTAAAAATACAAATTTTTTTGATATCCTGAATCCTGAATATTAATATGATAGCAAAGAAGTATAATGTGTTGTTTTAATACAAATTTAAAATCATGTTAATTTATAATCATGTGTTGTAACATTTGTATGTAACATTTTTATTTATTAAAAACACTGCACAATATTATCAAAAAAATAAAAGTAAGCATTAAATATTTGACTGATATATAATCTGCAAATATTGAAACTTGCCAAAAACAAATGTACAGAGAAAAATATACTTAAAATTGCTATAAATTGGTACTTTATTTATTTAATATTTTATTTTAATATTTTTAACTTTTAATTTGTTCTGTTTTTATAAATAAACATATCTTCGGCCTAGTTAGGATATTCGGGTGTTTCCTCTAACATTTGTAAGTATTTATAATAAATTACAATAAATATCCTGTGCGTGAACCTGGGCTGTGTGAGCTGTGGTGATTTAGTATGTATTTCTTTAAAATATTTTTATGGCAGATTTTTGTGTATTGAAAATATTATTATTTTATAAATATCATTTGTGTCTGTTAGGGAATGTTTATATAGTATTATTGATAAAACCAGAGAAAAAATGAAAATGTAAAATCTCACATGTGTCACCTAAAGTTTTGTACAAATTAATGGGCACTTAGTATTTATGTGGCTTTAATTTTTTTTACAGCGTATGGATTTAGGTGAGTGTCCAAAAATACATGATTTGGCTCTGCGTGCGGATTATGAATTAGCTTCAAAAACCAAAGACTATTTCTATGACATTGATGTAAGTATGATTCAGTTATAGCATTCTAACTTTTCACATTTTGGAACTAACCACAAAAAATTTCAAATATGGGTTCTAGTAATATATACTTCAACCAACAGGTGGTTAATTTTTAGTTTAGTGCAAGCAATTGCACAGAATTAGTACCAATTAATGATTGTATTTTTTATTATTTTCAAGTGAGGTAACACAGGTACGTAAGTGCCTGGGCAGAAAAGTTTGTTGTAACAGAATAGCAATTTAAATTTAATTTATAATGCCTAGGCAACAGAACATTTAGAGGCATTTATAGCCGACTGCGATCGTCGTACAACAGCGGCCAAACAACGCCTTGCTGAAACTCAGGAAGAACTCTCAGCTGAAGTCACAGAAAAAGCTAATGCAGTGCATGAGCTGGCCGAGCAGATTGGTCAAAAGCTGGCTCGTGCTGAAGCACTGGGGGAAGAAGGCATGGTAGAAGAAAGTGTTAAACTAATGGGAGAGGTAAGATGTGTAAAATTTATTTGATCCGGGGATGCATAATCTATGAATTATCTTCACTATTTACACATTAAATATTCCAGATTGATGAACTTCGCAAAAAGAAAGCTGTAGCTGAGCAGGAGTACCGCAATTCCATGCCTGCTTCTTCTTATCAGCAACAGAAGTTGCGCGTTTGTGAAGTGTGCTCCGCGTACCTGGGTATACACGACAATGATAGACGTTTAGCTGATCATTTTGGAGGAAAACTTCATCTTGGATTCATTACTATTCGTGAGAAACTATCTGAATTGAAGGTAATGCCTGAAATGAATTATATTTATTTTTTGTTATTGTGTTTCTAGGATGTACAATGTAACAAAAATTTATTTAATTATCTTATGATATCAATTTCTCAAACTAATCTTCATCTGATTCTTTAGAGAACTGTTGACAAACGTCGTGAAGAGCGTGGCGCTTCGGAGCGTGAGCGTACAGGCGGTCGTCGCCACTATGTCGGTGGTCGCGAGTTAGACCGGCGAGCTCGTCGCCACCGCGAGTCTGCGAGGGATCGTGACCGCAACAAGGAGACCGATCGCGACCGCGATCGCAAGGACAGGGACCGTCGGGAGGGCGAACGAGAACGTGAACGTGAACGGAGGTAAACCTCAATGCGTCTTTGTATGGCAGGGTCTGGCGCCTTTTAGTCATTGAAAAACTCAAAATATTAGTATTGTTTAATTTAGATAATTTATTTTTATCAGTTCTATATCCTCATTGCTAAATTAAAAAGTTAATTTAAAAAAAAAACAACTCAAAAGGGAATCGGACTCGCGCACGAGTTTCCGTACTATTATTATAGAAATAATAATAGTATTATTATAACAGTATAAAAACGGCAAAAAATTGGTATCCCTCCTTCTCCATGTATGAAACCGTAAAAATAACAGACATAGTAAGTAGAGTGGTATGCCGTCATATCTTAAATTTACATTATTTTTCATAACAGACGGAGCCGGTCACGCAGTAGAAGCAAACGCGAGGGTTCGCGCGAGCGGTCTCGAGGTCGCGACCGCGACCGCGAACGTGACCGTGAGTCACGCCGCAGCCGCTCTCATCGCTCTTCCTCTAAAGAACGCAGACGGGACTAACCGTTGCCATTACTGTTTATTCTTTATTAATAATTATGATTATGACCCTCCCTCTCTCAAGATTAGTGTGGTTGATGTTATCCCACACTTTATTAAACTTGCAATCAATTGTACTTTCAGATTTATAAATTGATTATTAAAACCAGGAATGTGCTTGTATGCTTATTAGCGTTATCTTGAACGCAACTGAGTTTTATGACTATTTACGTAATCGCAATAAGACTATATTAAAAAACGTTCACGCAATACAAATATTTGAATCATAAATATGCACATATATTCTTTGTTTTAGAATTTTATATAACTAATGCGTTTTCATCACCAACAGCTGAGTGTAAATTTAGTTTTTTTCTTGTTTTTATTTAACATAGAAAATTTTTTTCTTCTCACCATGGTGTATATTTTTTATTTCTAGTGAGGTTATACTTGTATTTTCTCTGAAAAACCTTTTAAGTTAGTATGAATAATTATAACTAGCACTGCCGACAAAGGAGCAATGTATTTTAATGCCTCTAAAGTTAATTTTCATTCTAAGGGTCAGTTTCCACCAAGCGAAATAATCTTTGAGCACTTTTTTAATGTTACTCAATGTAGGACTGTATCAGTATTGTTTCTATAAGCCGCCACCAGTCTCGCCTCAGTGTTTTCTGTACTTTGCTTTAACAGTAAAGATACTGTACTTAATTGCTCTTTTCTAATCTTATCAGTATCGTGCGAATAACCCCAGCAAGTTTCAGCGCATATTAGCAGTAGGTATTCAGTTCCTGCACAACTCGGTGTGTCACATCTTCGGAACGCATTAGTGCCTTTTTTTTAGCGTGGTAAAATCATCAAATGTGTCCTCCCACCCAGGGCAGAGCGGGAGGGACTATCAGACTCGTACTGACTAAAATCCACGGTGTCCTTCAATAGCCCTTTACGTACCAGGGTCACGGTAATTAATAAGTCTCGCGACCCCGGCACGCTTTGGTCCTCTAGAGGGTGCCCCCGTCATTTCTGCTGACACTCTTTGAGGCGCACGTGGAATTCAATACGTCGTCGACCCGGGCATAGTCGGACAGCAAGTTACCCTTGGTGTGTATTTATCATAATAACGACCGGATGCTAGACTCGCGCGAGAGGTTTTTCAACTTTGTGGATACTGTCCCTAATTGACACAATGTTTTTGACTGACGATGTAACTAAAATAATGTTCCAGTCTGTATAATAGTCTGTATTAAGCCCTATTCAAACCTAAGTGGTATTTGCTACCGCTGTGGGTATCGCGGGTTTTTACTCAGGTATTTAATATCAAGTTCCGCGGCTAGAGCGACCTGAGTGCTATTCGCTTCACCTGTGGGTCAGAACTGCACACTCGAACTCGGTATTCTACCCAAACGGACAGCGAAAACGCTTTGGTGTGAATTACCGGACATGTGGTTTTCTCTATCTTGACTAATGAATACCGCTTAAGTTTGAATATGCGATCATGCAATAATTTTCTTTTAAGAATCGGTTTGATATATAGAAGATATAAATAAACTACAATGCATGTAGTAGATACGGAACTGACTTCTTCGATAGATCGTTCAGGTGTTAGTATAGGACATATAAAGAAAAGTTATAGTTTAGTTTTAGATTATAAGTAAGTCTTTTTAGGTTTATAATGTAATATAATCAGTATATTTCGTGTCGGTTTATGTTAACTATGTTAACGTTTACGCTAGTTATATGATGGATTTATTTTTGAAGTGTTAAAAAGGTCAATATTTCAGGAACAAGTCAGAAAAACATTGCATTGTTTCAATATGAAGGCATGATGTAACGTGTAGTTTAGTGCTTTTCGTTTGTTAAAATTAAAACCATTATAATTGACTTTCTTGTTTTTTTTTTTTATCAACGCTTCATTATGCCGTGAGCTCATGGCCGTACCCAGCGGGGTGGAGACAGCCGCCTCGCCCCTGGATTCGCCCATGATGACGCCCAAAAAAAGAATTTACATATAAGAAATGTATGGAAAAGGGATCGGAATTTTACAAATTACGAAAGGATCACATAATATTCACATTCATTTTGAGGAGGGCTCAATTTGAGAAGTGCACAATTTGGGAAGTACAGTTTGCGTCAAACCAGTTTTCTCGTTTTTCGAGACTGCTTTAAATCATTGATTCTTCCCCCACTTTTCTAACTGATCAATCATAAATACATCACATGAGTCCTCCCGCCCTGAGTAGAGCGGAAGGGACTGACAGACTTACTGACTAAAAGCCCACCGTGTTCCTTCGAATTGCCCCCTTGGCCCAGAACCCGGGTACGCCCATATGTTCGTGTTCAAATTCATTGTATAGTGCGTTCGCATTGGACTGTATATTGTAAAATTCACATAAAAATAAGTGATAGCGATATACGAAACAACAATCATATCATAATATACATATGAGTGCATTAATTAAGCCGGTGCGAACATCTATAGATTAGAAAGCTCAAATTATTCCTTTGATTAAAAGTTTTGGTAATTGGATTTAATTGTACCGAAACCCACTGATATTTAGTTATGAGGTTGTAAACTTAAAATACCATAGTAAGTATGCATAGTTCATTTATTTTTCACTTATTGTTAAGCATTTCATGCTCACAGTAGTATTACATATTTAAAATTAGTTCTAACAACGATACCTATTTGGTATTTAAAAAATACCTGTCAGCAATTTAAGAAAGCACCTACGTTTTATTCTTTACAATTTTTCAGACTACGACTAAAATAAGAGACAAATACTTATTTTAGAAACGGGAGACAGTTTTTTTGATTTTACAAACTATTCTAGGTATTCATAACAAAATGTCTTTAAATCTTCAGACTACTTAACTAGTACCGTAACATAGTGTAATTTTGGCTTAGTTGTAGCCAGGTATAGTTTAAGTGTTTATTCCAAATAATACGTCCGTTTCAATGGCGCGACCATCAACCTTAATTATAATTATTTAACACCATGTGCGCGGCATTTAAACGAATGTACTTGAAAACAGTTGCGAGAAGTTAATTACCGACAAAAATGCAGTGTTGGCGACAGTGCTGTCATGTAATAGAATAATCTAGTATGTTGTAATTAGTGTCGTCTCAATTAGTGTAATTTCAGCGCGTATAAGTATGGTATCGAATTGCATACGCGCGTTCGGTTTTATGAAACATTGCTGACGCAAAGGTGACTTGTATGCATGACTGTATAGTAATCGACAATATTTCTCTATCGAATATTATTACTTTTCTATTGTAACCACAATACTGTGCTGCAAAGCGGTCATTTGTCGCAACTAGTGTTTCATAGAACATACGCACTACTAACTATATACTAAATGAAAGGATCTAATATAAGTATCTCTACTAAATAATGTCTTTTTGAGAATATTTAAAGACCTCAATTAGGAACATAACAGTAGGTAAAAGTATAAAAAATTATGGCATTTTATCTAAACACTAACATATTCAGTTGTCCGCTACTTGTTTCATTTACAAAACATGATTTATTTATTTATAGAATTTGTGTGAAAATAATAAAATACCTTCTACTATTGTAAAAATACACATGGGAAATGAAAACTTACGTCAATGTTCTTATCAGTTTCATAGTACCTATACTATTATAGTAGTATAGCGTTCTATCACATGATTATAATTGCTACCTAAACCAGAGTTTTCATTCGTAACATACCTATACCTATGATTAAGACCTATAGCAACAGAAATATAGATTCAAATAAGTGTTTTGAATCTAAGTGAATTGTAGACGAAATAAGTCCTCAATCCGTATAGCCTCAGTATTACAGCATAATATGTTCAGTGTTCGCTTTAATAGCTAGTAAATGATGCATTTTGATATTTCTTTATAACTGTTATTGATGAAAGAAAATGCTGTGTTTGGCTACTGTTCATACTAGCTTAAATAAACCTTTTTATTTGGATATAACGACAACTTGGGGCAAATTGTTTGATTGTTAAAGTTTAATAATCAAACATCTTTGTTAAATCCCAATTTTTTAACCAGTTGTTAAACAATGTTTGTGAATTTTAACAATAGTTATTTTAACTATTAAACAAACTCTCTTCTTAGACTAAACACAAACTCAATAAAAGTTTACGCTGCATGCACGTCACACGGCGGCAACACCCGAAGCTCGCGCAGCGTGCGCGCGAGACACTCGCGCTACTCGCTCGCCCGAGGATCGCGCACGCCAAATGTGGGGTCAGCCTAATAGTGGTTGAAAGATATTTACAGTTTATTGAGTTTATATTTACCATATCTCCATTTTATATTGTACTATGAAATAAGGGTACATGTAGAAAAAAAACTCCGTTAATAATAATTTTACAAAAGGTAATACTTATTAAACGTAAGTCAGTACGAGGAGGTGATGAAATAAAACAGTTTCAAACAGATATTAATAATATAAATGAAAACCAAGTCTGTAGACAGTTCGGTTGGCACAGTGGCTTAGCAATCGACTGCTGCACAAGCTGTGTCACGGGTTTGATTGCCGGACGGAACATATATTTGTATGACCTACAAGTAGTTGCTCCGGGCTTAGGTGGGTATATGTGAATCTCTATGTTTGTAAACGTACCCACGACACGGAGAAATTCCTAGTCTCAACATTATTAAAAAAAATTATATATATACATATTTAGTTAATGTTCATTAGGAGATAAAATAAAACTATGAGTTATAATGAGATCAAAATATAGTAGTCATAATTTAGTAACGAGAAAATGATGAAACTGTACTTGCCAGAGAAAAAAAACTTTCGGTAGGGGACACATTTGCATACCCAGATCAGCATTTTTTAATCATCTCTTATGGGTCCGGTGATAACCATCCGCATTCGTGCACATCGGAAGTACTTTAACATGCGATTGGACTTCTCACTTTAGTGAATTGCACTTCTAAGTGACAGAAAGGGAAAACTGTAAGAAAATGCAGATATGTGCGTGAAAATGTGGCAACCTAGAGTTGTTAGAGAAGTCATTATGTTTACAAAACAGCAACCTATGTCGGTAGAATCACTATGACCCCAGATTGCGTCTGCACCTGCTAAATTAAGGATTTTAAGTAGATTTCCCAAAAATTCAATACTTTTGGCACTGAGTACGGAATCGAATTATTTTTTAATACCTCAATATTGCTTGTAAATCAAACAATATTTAATTTTTACACAAATTGAAATTATAACATGCTTTGATAAGACTTTTCTAGATACGTATGGTAGAAAGACTATTAATTAAAATATTTCATTTACTTACATAATATATCCCTGTTTATATAAATTTAACACAAAACTAACTACGCTTTTGAAATCTACTAGAATAACATTTTTAATTATACTATGTGCATATTTATTGCAATACATTTCAATGAAAAAAATATGCTTTTGAAGTTCCGATTTCAAACATGAATTGTTATTATTCAATTTATGATGTTTAATAATTTATTCTTACGTGTCTGAATTATTTTTGATAATTGCGAACAGAAACTGATGTCATCATAATAACTAAATGGCCTCTGAGACTAGTAACTGGACTACACAGTTCAGCAACAGTAAGGTGTCTCCACGCTTTTACTTGATTTTAATTTTGTGTAGTTTTAGCTTGAATCCTAGCATCTCTGATAGCACCCCCGATAGCGCCGACAGTATGACCACTTTAGTTATGGTGTATAGGTAGTGATTGGCGCATAACGCCGATATTTTGAATGGCGCGTCCAATTCCTGAAAAAAAAAAGTCTTGTTGAAAAAACACGTCAAAGATAACCTAAGTGATGGACGAATTTTAGCGAAGTGAATGGGTTTAAGACGCCTTTTGTATGTCTTTTCCTTTTTTTACATAAGATTTTAGTTTTTTACAGTGATAAAGCTTATTATTATTATATGCGTAGCGAAATGTGACATTAAATGATTGATTCTGAAACATCTAACACTGGGAAAAATTAGAAAGCCTACATAATTTTACGTTGTGTAAACATACCTTAAGTAAATCAGCTGCCAGTTTGAGTACATTATTAGCGACAGTCAATTGCTCTTTACTCTCTGGTCTCTGCTCTATGGCTAGGTGTAAATTGATCTGTTCAGTTAAAATGGCGGACAGGCAACCTCGGTACTTTTTGTTCACGTTACTGCCCAAAGTTCCCAGTCGTAGCAGGTATATGCCGATGCAGAAGCTCCACAGTAATACTTCGAGCAGCCAGCCGCTTTCTAACGTCACTGAGTCCTGAGTATTATTACACTGTTATTAATCTTATTTATTTTCTGAACTTGCACACATAAATACATAGATAAAAATATAATGTGGAGGTGAGTAAGTGTGATCTAGTGGGGTTCAATCACCTACCTATTTCATGGAATTATAGAATTTATTATTTTGGTGTATACTTAATACACAACAGGAATAGAATAGAAAAAAACTTTAATTGGATAAGGATTTCAGGAGGATATTTAAAGACGGTTAAATAACATTAAGTCATAAGTCCTAACTAAAATATTATTTGCTGATTATAAGGACCCGGAGCAGGTTTCATCGTACTCAAAGTAAGTTTCCGTTTGTTTAAATATGTATGTAGAATTGTAGATAATAAAAGAGAATATTTCATAGCACTTACTCTCAGTAGGTGAGTACTAACGCAGCCTAGTAATACCACTATTAGCATGAATGCTGCTGACACGATGACCTCCACTGATCTCTGTGGACCCCGACGCTAAAAAGTAACATAAAGAATATTATAAATAATATAATACCGAATATCTGTCTGATGATAATGATATAATCAGACAAATATTCGATGATTGATATTATTTGTATTGTAGTAAAACATGAATACATGACCCAAGACGAAGCAAGACTTTATTGAAAGTGTATGTTGTACTTTTATAAACAACTTTCACAAATAAATAAACAATGTGGATGGATGGATATTGCAGAACTTCTGGCAAAAGCCAAATACCAAAAAAAAAAATGAATAAACACTTACTCGTAAATACGACCTCGTCGACAGCCAAGTCTTGATGTTTCTCACAGTGTTGAGCCTAAAGTGCGGCAGTTCTGACTTTCGGGCTCTTCGCGCTGACGTCAGATGGGAGAATAGCTTGGCGTATAGGAAGCGTTGCTTGAACGCGCGCTCTGCTACCGCCAGTAGGAAGAATACGAGGGCGCCGAGAGCGAAGCGTAGCATGCAGGATAGCAGGTTTGTTGATACTAGCCTGGAGGATGAACAGAGACATAGAGCCAACTTTGTAATAGAGCTCGTCTTATTTGCACCTTTGGTCACATTGGTGATGGACTTTTATTTGAATGGGACCTGTTCTTGGAGCAAATAGCCGGAAAGCGTCATCACGATATTTGCAACACTTCATATGTACAGAGGCAATACGTGAAAAATGGAATCATTTTAGATCTATTTAATTTTATACAGTCTTTACCACAGAAATCTTAAAAACAGGAGAAATGGCAAGGAGGCTTGTCTGGGATGGGGATGGAAGAGTTTTGAGAAAATTATAAAAATGGATCATAAAAAAACATTTGATAATGCCATCTTCAGTGGTTTCGTGCAACAACAGAAATCAAAAAATAAAAACAAGTCATAGTATCAGTTACCATTAGTAAATACAAGTATTTGACTATATTTGTTAGCCGTTTAATATTTTAAACTTACCAAATATTATCACCAAATGCACCGACAAAGATGGAGAGTACAGATCCCTTGTAGCTGGCCATTAGCGTCGGGAAGTAAGTTAGAACGGACAGCGCCTGCAGTTCTTCTTCTGTTCTAGTGTCTTGTTCTGCAGCAACCTATAGGCGATGGAACAAAATAATGTAACGTACTGAATTGGCGCCCAAACAAAGGATCTTGGCTGGGTGTAGGTGACCCGAACACGAGTGGAGCACAAGACACATTTCTGCTTGGTTTAGTTCGCTTACTGTTGACGCAGCTTATATTATATTGATAATATTATGATACTGTTAATTTATATTTGGCTGGCTAAAACAAGGAGGACATTCTCAATTTATCTGTATGTTTCAATTTTTTTTTTGTATTTGTTACTCGATTTTTATTCAGGCGTCGGGATCGATTCGGAAAATTCTTTTTTTTTTATTTTAAACGGTATTCCTCTGAGAATGTCTCATGATTAAGTCAGGATTTGATGTAGGGCTCCGGAGAAAATCGAGAGGACTCGGCAAAAAAATAAATGGCGAACGCGTAATAATATCACGCCTGTACCCACCAAAAAGGTCGGTGGCATAAACCTTTGATCAATAAAACGCAATTAAATAAAAAAGGTCACCAATTTCCGAAAGACAATTAATATTTCACTGATTTTTGATTTTACTGATTTGAAAAAAAAGTTGTTTATTGTCACAAACTTTACAGCTTAAGGTATAGGTACTGCTTAAATGTATAGTACAATAAGTACTGATCCTGATTTCCAAACTAAGCTGCAGCTTGTGCTTCGTGCTTTGGGAGACTGTTTTCAGTCGTGGAGTGTGACACCATATACATTTACAATTTTTTTTAAGTTTTTTTTTTTATAAATTGCATTTTTACCTGAGCAAATCGTATGAGAGGCTTGATCATAGCGACAGCGGCAGCCATGGCCAGGCCGGCCCACAGACAGCCGTCTGTCGCCATGGCCCGCTCGGCGCGCGCTACCACGTACCAGCTGATGTCTACAGCTGACAGCTCTGCCCGGAGAGTCGAGCCACGCTCCCACATCGTGCATTTTACTAAGGGATACAAAGAAAACATAGAAATAGTGTTATTGGAGTGATAGAACTCGCTCGCACCATAGAAAATTGTTAACCAAGGGAGCAAACAACTATTTTAAAGGCGAGTGTTTTTAGAATCCTGAGAGGGGCGAAGGATCCTAGGATCCGGAGCGCAGCGAGGGAGTCATAGTAAAGTTTTATCGCAACAAACATGAATCGTATATTCGTTTGTCGAACTACCGTAGTACACCCTAGTACGATCGAAGCTTCGAACTATCCGACTATTGAGAAAATTATAACGTGATGGAAAATTCGAAATAACGCCATAACCGACCAGAGAATTCAAAATAAGAATACATGCTCAGCAACAAGCGCTAACGCTTGCACCACTCAACTAACAAGATAATATAATAACTACCAAAGTTTTGAAAAAGACACACCAATCTTCTTTGACCTATGGTTTTGGAGATGTACAATTAAAATATCACTTACCTGTATCACTAGTCGGATTGAGAATAGCAAAAGGGTCCCATGAGCTGTCAGCAGTGTATGGAAAGCCCACATCCGAGTGTCCTCCTTCCGATTGAGAACAATAACTGCTTTCTTCACCTGTCAATACGTGCAATTTATATTAAAATAATATATCGCGAATTAAATAATAGCAGCATGCTCAATGGACTTTACAGATTTGCTTGATTCTTTGGGAGTATTCATACTTATCAACGCGAATCCTTAAACCAAGTTTAGTCATAAATTAAAAATAAAATGTCGTTATTGGCCTCGTTGTCGACCGTGCCGCACTAAATGCAGCAAATATGTAGTACATACTGATTTAAAAAACTCAAGCAAAAATGCGCTATTTTTACGAGGAAGATTGGATGACGCCATATTGTGACAACATGCACGCTTTTCTGACAATCATACACTATATAAACAATAATCATGTTACAATAACTAAGCCGCGCTTTAAAAGCGCTGACGTGTGAGTGTGACAGATACATGGGAATTTATTTGTTCTATTTCGGCGCTTTTTTAACGCCCGATAGAAAAGCGCTCGTGCGAATGGGTCTTAACAAGATACCTATTTTTTTTTTATTTGTCGTCACAATACGGCGTCACTTTCTCTGTTAATTTTGTCACATTATAATTATTAGCGTAGATAGATAGTTAACATACATAATTGATGCTTACTGTTAGTAGTTTGCCCAACCCAATCAGACATGGTATGGTGGGATGGGAGGGCGATGGATGGAGCGGACGCCGAGCATTCCCCGTCCGATGACGATGACTGGTAATTGTCTAATTTCTATGGAAATTCATTCAGTACTTTAATCATCTATACTATAATAAATCTGTAGAAGGGTCAATTCTGTACATTGAAAATATTGAAAAAGTAAATAGCGGGGGGTGTTGCTGGATCGATACCAAACCCAAATATATGATTAAAAAATTTTTGTCTGTCTGTCGGTCTGTCTGTCTGTCTGTCTGTTTGTGCAGGCATCACGTGAAAACTAACGGTTCGATTTCGATGAAACTTGGTATAATTATTCCTTATTATCCTGGGCATAACATAGGATACTTTTTATCCTGGAAAAATACGTTTTTTCAGTTTTATTCATAGACGTTGTTCTGTAGAACCGCGAACACACGTTGCATTACCCGCAGTGGATTCAGCGCCGTAATATTTATAAGATGTCATTGTCAGAGTTACTCAAAATGGGGAAATAAACCATCCACGCGAAGACCGACATCCGCGCGGACGGAGTCGCGGGCGGAAGCTATAATGAATAAATATAGCTTCCGCCCGCGCTGTTGCGCTGTGTTGCAACAGTATATGCAACAGGACATGTTGCATATACTGTTCAACATGTCTAAAGAAAGTGTCGTGACGGATATTGTTTATTCAGGTTGGCGATTTAGCCATCGACAATAATCATTGGGGTGATTATAAGGGGCATTTTAACTCAATTACGAATCTCATACATGTCTCGACTACTTAAATTAAAGGATATAAAATACTGTTCTGATGCAAGGCTGTCAAGGGGTAAACGACCTTTATACGATTGCTTGACTAAATTTACCACCATCTCTTTGTATTTTTGTACAGACGCCAGCAGGTCAACCTGTCTGGCAAATTTTACCAATCGAACATTAACCTTCCACTATTGTAATAAGGTTGAAAATCTATTACAGAAATTTGACAGATTGAGGTAGGTTGATGTGCTGGCGTCTGTACAAGAGGCTGTTGAGACCCATCTTTTTTATTATAGATAAACGGAGTGATAGAAACTCAGAGTCAGACGAGACAAAACTTTAAAGGAATTTTAACGTTTCATTGTTATGATATTATAGTCTATATGATTTCTAAAAAAACTTATATAAATAGAGTGCCTAATAGGCTATTTTACTCAACAAAAACTAAAATTAGTCCGAAAGATAGATTAACCAAAAATATCTGACCAGTATTTTTTCCTTTGTTACATAAACCAAAATTGACGATGATACAACGCTTCTAAAAAATGTCACTCGGTCGGTACAATTTTACAGACGTTATGACGTCATGAAATCCCGATTTTCGAACCTTTTATCTATGTTAATTTCATTGATTCAAAAAACAAAAAATACGGGTTCATAATTTTCAATACTCTAACCGACGGACTAAACAGATGTTCAATTTATTTATGCCGTAAACTACCCTATTGTTGGCAACATAATATTATCACGTTAGTTCAACGTTGAAATCGTTTTCAAAGTTTTGTTCTGTTTCACTCCTGCTTCTAGGTATATTTAACCCATTTCATACATCAACATCTAGACAAGGCAATTATTCCCAAAAATATCATTAACGATAATTTTAAAGAAATTTTTCACAAATTGAATTACATATCCTATATTTTTTTTATGATTAAGACATCAAACAAGGTATTAGCAGCGATTGTAGCGAACATAGTGTTATTGACATGCTGTCAGTTCCAAATGGCGAGTAGGTACCTTTATTCTCGTGCGGTACATTCCTTCCTTCAATCACCTTATGTTAAAAGATAGGATAAGTTAATTTATTTTTGTGCTTTTGTCGATTTTAAAACAATTTGGAATAGAAAACATGCTGAGAAGTTTAAGGAGAAAATTAAATTTACCTTATCTTTTTTCTTAGGAACAGAAGCAAAGTCGTCGTCGCTAGATTCTTGTATGCGTATGCCTTCTTGGGCCCAGGAACTTCTAAATCTGACACCAACTCTCTTACCAGTACTCGGACTGCTGGTTAGAGCAACGCCATCAGAATCAGCATCCAAAGATTTCTCATCTTCCTCTTTCTTCATTATGTTAGATTTAACAAATACTTTAGTAGGTTCATTATTTTTTGGCTCTTCATTTTTGGTACTAGCTTTAGGAGTTTCAGCCGTTGTATTTTCTGCTGTATTTGGCTCTGCAGGAGATCCATTTTCCTTAGAGGTCGTTGCTTCTTTTTTAATTAGAATTTCAGTCTCATTTTTAAGTCTTTCTCCTTCGCTGCCGTTAGAATTGTATCCATTTAGGCTCTCGAAGCCATCGTCTCCATCAGCAAGTGCTCTAGAAATGTGTGCCTGTTGATTCTGTCTCACATTAAATGATTCCAGTTGTTTCTTTGTTAGTACGTTAGGTTTATATCTAAACGAGGTGCTTGGAATAGCGTCGTCAGGCGGTGGGGTGAACGTCACAATAGGTGCGGTGAGATCAGGCTTTTTCCAAACCATGTAGTCTTCGTCATCAGAATCTTTCGCTTTGACTTTTACAATAGTTTTGTTTTTAACAGGCTCACAATTTTTGATAAGATTCTCTTTTGTGAGATCCTTCTTACGTTTTCTGTATTTAAAAAAAGAACATTTTATTTTAATAAATGTAAAACTGCACCAATTTTAAAATGAAATTATTTGTGCTCATAAACTTTGTTAAAAAAATACATTTTTCATATAAAATTATGGGTCCATCTAATACAAAATACTAGGTAACAGAAAATTGTGGCAGGCATTAACCTCAGTCCATTCTCGGTGATATCAGTGCGTGATTGTCTCCGTCTGAACTTGGCGGGTTTGGTCGTGGGTGTCTTGCTCTGACTGGAAGCGCCACTCTCGGCAGAACCGCCACCGCTGCCCCCATCGCAGTCGGATCTGCCACGCCTTTTTACAAGTAAGCGTAATTTTATTATACTTAAAGTAGTATAGGTTTCCTAGTAAAAGAATTATACAACAAGAAAATCCTAAAAATATTGGTACTATAATTCCCGAAGCATACGCGACGTTTGGGCTAATTCGGAAACGCAACTACTGTCAAAACACAAAACTTTTCAGGTTTCACTGTATAATGTTGCTTGTGCATGTGAATTTAAATGTTTGTAAGAGCGTCCACGATACAAGAGAAAAGAGTAGAGTGAAAAAGTGCAGGGAAAATTAAAAAAAATAAAAATAACTTCAATTTCTGAAACTATTATAATCAAAAAAATAAACCATAGGCAGCTTGGACCCTGTTCCCGGTGCTGGTTTACATTTTTATAAATAATATTAAAAAATGTTAATGAATATGTAAAGAAAGGAATAAAAAAAAACATTTAAACCTAACGCTGTGTTTGGTCTTACCTGAAATATCTAGGCAACTTGCGGCGGAATGTGGTACGAGGTCGTACTCGAGCGAGTTCCATTTCAGTCGTGCTCACTATCTGTGAGTGGACCACGCTAAGTACCAGCATCAAACCTAGAGGCACTAACCAACAGTTTGGCTGAAAAAAAAAGTAATATTAAATTACGAGTATTACACTAATGGGTCCCACGTTGGGCGCCAAAATTTAAGTGTAGATTCATGCTCCCGATTGTAATTAATTACACTTTAAAAGAAACAGAATGAATTGGGATAGCATAGTGTAGATGGTGCCGAAGACATTTGAAGCTTTTCGTTTTCTTTGAAAAATCAGTCTGAAAGTCTGACAACTAAGGGTGACCGTGAATCATGAAAGAACAAATAATTTCGATCCAGTAACAAATATCATCTGAATATTATAATAAATCCTATTAAAATGTATCGAGTTTCAATTCTTATCTCTATTGGCGTTGACCGTGGCGCATTTCAAAAGGAATATGTAAATAATATTGTATTAGTAGTATTCCTAAAGTGTAGCATGCACCTTATACGTATTGTAATTCTAGTTAATTTTAGATGCCTACCCTTTGTATTTCAATCCATATTAACACGTCGATAGCCATAATAAAGAACTGAAGTGCATAACTAAACAACAGCAACATGCAATTGAAATAAAACTTTAAACATTAAGTGTTACAGTTTAAAATGGTATAGCAACTTACATCACTTTCTACCAAGTCAGGAGTCATGAAGTATATGGTCATATTGAGGACCTGCATGAGCCACAGTGTGAGGAGGAACTTGGCACATGCTGGTGAGGTCTGCTGGATCCACCACTGGTAAAGCGCGGGTAGGAACAATAGTCGGACTAGAGCGTACCATATCACACGACGCATGCTCAGAGTGGGCTTTGCTTTTGGGAATGATGACCCTGTTAATGTAAAAAAACTTCATTTAATCGGTTGTTTGGGCTAGTAGTAGCAAGCGCAACTCGCTCTCCGCCTGACGCAGGTCCTCACCGGACATGTGCGTTTCGGAAAGTTCCTGGGTGTCACCACTGTACGGATTGCCCGGAGGACACGGTTGGGATCTGCCCCGCTTTGGCAGAGCACCGCCGTGACCTCACGATTGCGACAGGCGGCGGCGCCAGACGGAATGGGAAGCAGTCACCTCCTACTGCGAAGCAGTCATGCTAGCGAAGGCGGAGCCGGTACGCGTGAGGCAGAGGAAAGTCTCCACCTCTCGAACCAGTAGTCGAGAAGGTTTACTCCATGCTATAAGTCTATGCTCAAATATGACAAGCAGTCCTGCTTGTACTATTTTATATTACAAGAATTGATAATGACGTTGCGTTGTTGCATTAGAAATATTGCTAAGTGGCTGTTTTAGACTCCCAGGTATAGTTGCTCATGCTCATACAGAATGAGTATAAGTTCACAATTAAATTTCGTCGGTAAAATTATATAAGACAGGTGCATGTTAAAACCGGATAGTTAGCTTTTAAATTGGCATTTATTTTTAAGTAGGAGAGAAACTTGTGGAAAATTCACAAACCGGTCCGAATATAAATAAAAATACTGACCGGTCTATTAGTTAATATACAATCACTAAATAACATAATTTATTCAATTTTCGGTTCCCTCATGGCTCGAACTCGAATCATTTGGCGCTTTAGTTGAACGCTTACCCATCGCGCCACGAGACTAGCTATCCAGAGAAAACCGCACGTTTTATATTTGCAGCGCCTTTATGTCGTAGTGATAAGGATGATTATTACTTGTAATATCGGCGACACATATCGGATCGCGTCAATCGAAACCACGTTATTATACTAAGCGATGTGAGCATGGCTCTCATTGTGAGCAGTATGTATAGTAGCGATACAGTTTTGTAGTGTACAGGCCTGGTTACTTAATTCTTTTGCTGTCTGTAACATATTGTTGTGTTCTCTTCTTCTCTTGGACATGTTTGTCATAAAGGCAATTGTTGAAGCATTTTGTAAAAAAGAACTTTTGAGCACTTCAACTGAAGATAGCAGCTAACGCATACACCCCTCGGCGTCGAAAGCTTATATTTTTCATGAGCAGCCTATACTTAAGCAGTACAAAACAATAAAATACACCACCTTTTGTAGGGCAAAAATACCTACCATCCAGAGCGGGAGGTCATATTTGATGACTTTCCACCCGAAAGAAAAAGGTAATTATAACATAAGCACCAAAAAGCTCCATTTTGATTGTGTCTCTATATTTTATGGGATGCCAAAATGAATATGCAGTTTTTTTAACAATATTGTTAATTGATATTAAAGCAATATGTTTTAGATAACCTTTGGATGGACTAAGAGAACTTTAAATATTAATAAAGATGGTAGTCCATGGTGGTATACATAGGTTTAAGTTTAGGTTAACCCTATTATTCAATAAATGAAGGCGCACCTCCAACTAAGTCCACATCAATGAGGTAGGAGTGTGGGCATGCGAGGAGAAGTCGACGATGCGGCGGCGGAAAGTGCCGTGCATCAGTAGCTGTTCCACTATTGTCTCGCAGTCCTCATTGTTGTAAAAGAACTAATGTTAGTAGAGAAATGAAGGTGTACCTCTGACTAAGTCCACATCAATGAGGTAGGAGCGGGCATGCGAGGAGAAGTCGACGATGCGTCGGCGGTACGTGCCGCGCATCAGTAACTGTTCCACCATTGTCTCCCATTCCTCTTTGTCGTAAGAACTTATTTTCTTCTGATACCTATTGGAAGAATTATAGGATTAATTTTAATTCATTCTACTTTTTTCAATAAACAAAAGTAATTTTGGATGGTGATGGCATAGAATAATCTGTGGATACAATCCCCTTCATAGGCTGTTGGCATAGGCCTAGTAACATGCATTTCTATCATTGTTATATATATGTAAGAAGACTATGTAAAGGCATTAAGCAAAACCAATTACTATTTGCAATAAATAATAAAACTGATGAAAAATTCATCAAGTACCCTGCCTTTACATGCCTTGCCTAATAAGCTTATCACATAAAATAATTATTAACAACATCAACATGTCTACCAACAAACTGACTTTTGCAAATTTTTTTCATGATAATATTTATTGCCCCATAATCATAAAGCTATTGATAAAATTATATGTGGGTATAAAAAATAAGGAAAAACGAGTATAATAAGCTTGTCAATTTAATATATGTAGAATCATTGTTATTAGTGATAATGTTGGGCCTTTTAGATAGCTGCCTTTTCCTTGTAACATTAGTGAATGTACACTTCTAGATATATATGATTTTAACACGGCCCTGCATGGCCGTGCTATGCATGCAGGGCCGTGTTATTGTTAACAATTAACAATAACACGGCCCTGCATGCATAGCATGACCAATTCTATCTCTATTCTACTAAGTTGACAAGTTGTTTTTATATTATTCAACATTTACATTGACAGAGTATAGAACAATTATTCAGGTTTAAGCCGGTGCATTAAAGAAAGGAATCTTAAATGGCGGCCTGTACTTTTGTTGACAGTCTTAAAGTTAACAATAAAACATAACTCAATAACACTAACAAACAGGTAACAATGGAAATATAACAGAAAACTATAACAAGATATTCATAAAAAGGATCACAGAGTGCATCAAGACCATTTTTTTTTTTTGCTTACAGGCAAGAGTGAGTACATATTGCACTAGTGTGCAAGCAAGAGAAGATGGTAAGCGGCACCATTTAAGATTCCTTTCTTTGTACTGAAACTTTCTTTGTAATTAACCGGGTTGTAGTAAAATGTTTCCACATTCAATCATTTTATTTATTCTTACATTAAAGACCACTTTTCTACAGTGTCAGAAGTATACCCACAAAACTTATGACTATGGCATGACTTATAAAATAAAATAAAAAATACTCTCACCATGCTGCTAAATGCTTCATGATGAGCAGACAAACTGGAAGATGTTTCTAATAACGTCACTTTGATAGTACTTGAAAGCTGAAAATATAGTAAACACTGAAAAAAAATTCTTTACCGCTATTCCTACTTGTTTGCAGAATATTCAATAATTAGTACAATTTTCTAGAATTTTACTACAAGAATTTTCAATTACTACAAGAAGTTAATTTAATAGCACCCAAGAAGTTTCACTTAAATACCTCTAGTAAAAACAATTGTTGGAAAATCTAAGTCTATGATAAATAGTTATATAATGTTGACTCTGTATATTATAATGAAACTGTATGTATACTGGAAATAAACGTAAATCTGATAAATTATCTAGGTAATATTTTTAGATTTTAATATAATTACTACAATGGAACAAGTTTCAAAAGCAATTAAAAGGCAGTTCAAATTAGTTTTACACATCTACCCTAATGATTTCAAGTTTTAATAATTGATTATTAATTGAATCGCTCCACACTTTACACAAATAAATACAGATTGGAGTCAAGATAACGGCTGACGAATTGTACTTACCATTTGTCCTATTGATGGCAGATTGATAGTGGAATATTTCAGTGCAATCAAAACTCAAGTTTATTTAAAGACATCTGAAAACGAAACATTATTTCCATAACTAATAAGCGCTTCAATTCATCGAACAAAGAATGTTTGAACAGTTGTATGTCAACAAGTAACGTGATATAAAATAACAATTTTGGACCATATCCTATACTCTTTATTTTAAAGATGAATATAGAGCGACGAGTAAAGGTCACCTCCAAATTTATATCAGGTCAGCAACACAATTGTTCGCATGCAATATTGTAATAATTAGGCTTTATTTAGAACTTTACCGTTATGCAGTCTTTTGCACTACATTTTTCTTAATTTCTCTATCAATAGTCGGTTATTGATGTCGGCAACTAAGATTCGATTTATGGGAATGCACTTTGATCCACAATTCAATTAACAAATATGAATAAAATCATTAAATAACTAATTTATATATTGCGACTGACTGAATATAAACGAAACAACGACGAGAAATCTCTTCTCTGAGTTTGACACTGACAGTCTCGAAATATATTGCCAACACAAATATTTAAACTGTCAAGAATGTGTGACAGTTGGCGTCAGTGGCAAAAGACCATAGACACATATTTGTTTTTTATTGACAAGGATACAACGGCGACGGTTTTAATATTTACAAATCACAATTCCGTGCGGGGATCGAACAGCTAACACGCAGCGCAGCAGTCGATTACTCAGCCATCGCGCCAACAATTGTATTCTTCTCTTTCTGGAGGATGGCCAATTTAATATGTCTGTTGTATAGGGATTTCTACATCACATTTAAAGAATGTCGTAGATATACCTATGTACTTCGAATTTTCAGGCAGGACTTGAGTCGTGCGCGGGCTCTAGATTTAAAATACGCGTTGTATTCGAAATTATTTGGATTTTCTTTATACATCTATTAATGGATGACCAAAATAAAATCATCAAATGAGTCCTTTCAGGGTGGAGCGTAAGGGATTGTCAGACTCGTACTGACTAAAATCCACCATGTTTCTTCAATTAGCGGGGCTGAAACCGTGGGAAACAGCTAGTCTGTAATAATCCAACTAGCCATTACTCGCGGTTTCGTCCGGTGCTCGGCTTCTATATGTCGTAGTGTGATGTTTTATAGCCTGTAACCTTCCTCGATAAATGTATTATGTAAAACAAAAATATTTTTTTAATTTGAACCTGTAGGTCACGAGATTGGCGCGTTCAACCAAATAAAGCTGTATATTTTTAAAGTATATATTGGTGTATATAGAAATTCATTGTCTTTGTTCTATAACTATACTACTTAGATTGTTATCTAGTTCTGAATATTTTATTATAATTAAGGACAAGTTTATGAAATAAGTTATGAGGGTCTTTCTCAATCTAACAGTTTATAAAAAAGTACTAACTAAAAGTATTACTAACTATACTTATAATAAATCTGTAAAGAGGCCAATTCTGTACATGATAACGAAATAACGAAATATGACACAATTATTCTTTATACTCCTGGGCAGATTATAGTATACTTTTCATTACGCTACGATCAATAGGAGCAGAGCAGTGAAGGGAAATATTGGCAAAACGGGAGAAGTTACTCCATTTTTTAAGCTTCCATCGCTTGTGCAGCCTTAATGGTTAGGGCTACACATAGAAATGATGTATGACAGAAATGTTCTCCTTGAAATTATATAAAAATATACCTTGACAGCATATGTCTATCTTTTATGGTTGACTCACAATAACACGTGAAATTCCACGCAGGCGAAGCCGCTGCCAAAAGCTAGTAATTCCTAAATTAACATTAACACTAGTGACTACATTATCCTTCATCACTTTCTGGTTTCTTCCGTCCAAACGGATCAGTCCATACCTTCATATTTCCAGGCTGAATGTCTTCCTGTCTAATATTTTTCCTTGTAACCTTTTGAATTTCCTTATAACCCACCTCACAAGTTAGTGATTTAAAAAACTATGCTCATTTTAAAAACAAGTTTTTATTGTTATATTTTTTTTTACGATAGATAAAGTATTCATTAAGGCAAATCAAACGAGTCTAAACTCGATGGCTTTGCGGCGTTACATTACAGAATTCCTATTGCCATCTTCCAGCTCCATCATCAGACCAGCCCCATGTAATCATAATATTCCATTGTCATGTGATATACATATACGTGCAAACGGGACAGGTGAAAGTAAATAAAAGCTTGTAATGAAAGTATGTACATACTATTATTGGACGAAAATAGAAGCCGCCCTTTGAATAAGGCCACTGGCTTTTAAAGGCTATGCAAATATTAACACAATTTTTTTTTTATTGACTCGAGAGTTTTGCAAAACGATTTTACTCTAGCAATTCGACAAGCATTTTAAAGGTGTGACGTGACTAACGCACAGCAGTCCCAGTTGGTACAAAGGGGTCATGGGTTTATAAAAATAAATCTTGAACAAGAATTATATTCATCTTTATTAATTTAACAACCATAAAATTACTCTAAACTATTTTAACAAATAGATATATTTCGTTGTCTTTATTACAATATTTTGGGCACTTATTCTTATTTAATTTGTTATTTAATTATTTACATAGACGGATTCCCAGGTTAAAACCGCCTTTTATCTAAGTATATGGAAGCATGCACAGTGATGCCCAAGGTCTACTAAAGCGGAGATGAGCGGAGTGGAGAGGAGACGTTGGATGAATTAACCAATCACGGCCACTGAAATTCCTGTAGCGTCTCTTGCCTATCCTGTAATTGGTTGAAACTGCACTTTTATATGTATTGGAGTCTATATACCGTTTCGCTCGTCTTCGTTTTCTGGGTTTCCGGGCTTTACACATCGAAGCTTTACACTGTTACATTCACAGTCTTAAAAGGAGAAACTGAGCAATAGCTGACTAAAATTGAGAAAGAGTGAAAAACTATTATTTACTTCTAAATCTATGCAAATAATTGTTTTTCTCTCTTTCTATTGGGGCTAATAATTTTATCTGTCAGTTGGCTAGGGAAGGGAAGGCGCAGTCCATCCTTCTAAGTCTATGGTTACATTTCACCCGACAATCTTACAGGTATCCAGGCGTCTCACTTGCTGCGCCTTTTCTTGTAGTTAAGTAGTTAAAAAAACCTGGTGGTAAACCAGTTTTTTTTGCAATTATAACAATCCCTTGCTTTTTAATCCTATCTTGTTGGTTTGGTTACCAATGAAGATCTTACCTTGGTCGATGACGAAGATCTTCATCTACTAAAATACTGTTTCATGGTACAGCTAGTTTACCTAGACATAAGTAAATATTTCCTAGTTTATACAGGTGGTGAAAAATAATTATTTTAATGAAAACTCATAAAATTAACAATTTTTAAGAAACGACATCGTTTTCATTGAAAATGCTTAATTATTTTTGAAGAATCGTAAAATAAATGTTGAATTTATTTATTAGACTAGATAACTATTTTATATTCTACTTTGGTTTTAAACTGTTTAGAAATAGTGTTATTTCTGCATTATCTACTTAAAGTATACTACAATAATTGCTTCAGTAGTAAAAATAGATTCTGTGCAATCATGTAACATGTGTTCTATAGATGTTACTTTGTTAAAATATTTTTTTAATGAACTTTAGTTACCTACTTTGCTGCATAAATTTAATTAATAAAAACTATTTATTCTTTAGCCAGCTGGGTAGGCACTTATTTACAAGGTTCAAAGCACCTCTACAAACTTACACAATATTAAATATTAGTAATTTGTATTTTGTACTTGTCAGACTTGGAATGGTAAACCAAATGCTTAAAAAAATAATATTACACAGTTAAAGTTCAGTCGTCAGTTCGTCTTGGGGCCGCCTTGACATTTCGAAGAATTCATCTTCAAGCCAGACGCTCTCCCTCCTAACTATCGGTCTTCTCTCCCATGGGTCGGAGAGGACGATAGTCTCTCTTTCTCTTTCTACTTGGGAATAGCTGGGCGGTCTGCCCGCGTCACTCCACTCGCACTCAATCTCCTTGTCTATGATATTGCTGTCATATGACGTGGGGGAGTACGAAGGAGGTTTGAACGTTGAGAAGGATTGCTGGGTAGTCTCCGAATCGGAACCCTGGCTCGGTGGGGCGGGGAGAAAATTAACTAGCTGGCCTTCTTGTTGCGGGCCTACGGTCGTGCGGCTGTAGCGCTTTAGGATTCTGAAAAACAAAAACATTTTGCAGTTTACGAAGTACGTTATGGTACCTATAGGGTTAAATATTAGGCAGGGCATGAAACAAACATTCATAATCCTGTCGCCGTTAACCTTTACTAAGTTTTTGGGGTTCGGGCACTCCGCAATCGCGACGGTAAGACCCCTCTTTGAGGAGTGGCTGGATAGGCGTCACGGCGTCCTGACCTACCGCATGACGCAGGTCCTCACCGGACACGGAAGTTTCGGGAGGTTCCTGTGTCTGATAGGGAGGGAAGAAACTCCTGGGTGTCACCACTGCGAGGATCGTCCGGAGGACACGGTGGAGCATACGGTACAGGACTGCCCCGCTTGAGCAGAGCACCGCCGTGTCCTCACGACGGCGATAGGCGGAGACCTCTCGCGCCCGGCATTGGTCGAGGCCATGCTGCGGGGTGAGACGGAGTGGGAAGCGGTCGCCTCCTTTTGCGAAGCAGTCATGCTCGCGAAGGAGAAGGCGGGCCGCGTGAGGGAGAGGACAGCGTCCTCCCTCCACCCCAGCCGCAGTGGTAGACGCCCACGGCGACAGACGTCGCGAGACGATCTCCGGCCACCGTAGGCGCGGGCATGCGGGCGGCGAGTAATGGGCGACTCGCTGTCCGACCATGGACCATGCCCAGGTCGACGGCGCGTTGTGTTCCACGCGCGCCTCAAGGAGTGTCAGCATAGTGACGCATAGCATAGTGACGGGGCCTGTAGAGGGCCAAAGCCTGCCGGGGTCGCGGGACTCGCAAATTACCGTAACCCCGGTACGTAAAGGGCTATTGAAGGACACCGTGGATTTTAGTCAGTACAAGTCTGACAGTCCCTCCCGCCCTGCCCTGGGTGGGAGGACTCATTTGATGATTTTTGTAAGAAAAAAAAAACACACACACTATCATTCTATAATGTTCTCACTGCTGGGACATAGGCCTCCTCGCTGTGAGAGGGAGTGGTTTTTAATCCTCTACGCGGGTCTAATGATTCCAGACTTTTTTAGAAAGAAGAGCAGAAATTACAATTTCTGTTCAAAATGAAAAAGTCAGTTAACCCACCTTTCAGCCCAACTGGCGAGTCTTGGCCATTCATCCGGAACCACAGGCACCTGCTGCTTGTTCAACAATATCAGCAACTTGGCTAGATCGCTCAGGATGCAGCTGTAACAGAAGTTAATATTAGACCCCACTATCTCGAGTATCTAATGTAAATAAACACTGCATCGCAGTGTTAAGACACTGTTTGAACTGTTTTTGTAGGTTAGGTTGGTAGCCTTGTCAACTCGTTTGCCATGTTTTTAGAACAGTGTTGCAACCTCTTTATATTGGTTGATTCCTTTGCTTTTGTTACGACAGTATGAAGTACTATTGCATAGATTGCATTCTCGGAAAGAAGCTATGGTAGGTCTAAAAAGTCATGTTCCCACGTAGACCTTCGTTTATTTATGTTATGCATATCACTTTCTTATTGTCGGTAGTGTCTAAGTACGATCTACTTTCTATTTTCTAAACCTGTTTGATTCTATACACCACTGTTTATGTCATGATGTTATGTACACATTTTGCATTTTTTGTCTTACCTAATGTCGTATTTCTCTAATTTTTCGAGACCCTCGAAGATTATTACGACAAAAAATTAGTTTTTCTTGGAGGTGTTGAATAAAGTTAGTACATTTTCTCCTAAATCTAGAATCTACATTGTAAACGCACAAGCCACGTCCCAAGACACCAATAAAGCTTCTCTGTAACCTCATAAAAGTCCCATATTGAAAAGTTACACACCTGTAAGCCATTGCAGCATCATTGTTGCCAAGCTGATAAAGCTCGCGCACTTGATTCCGTGTGTGATTCAGGATCGCCAGCAAAGTGTAAGCGTGAGGCTGTAATGATAACAAAAGTCTTATCATTTGCTTACTTAAATATTTTAACACAGAATTGTCCAGTATATCCTGGTCCTTGATAGCTTAGTTGTTTGTAAGTGTCAAAAGTTCATTTCAATCGGGTTCTTATTCCACAGTATGCCAAGATATGTCGGTCATTTGTAATCCTCAACTAGAGCGAATTATGAAATGTTAGAAGAAAAGTAGTATCTTAAGAAATATCGTGTGATCATAATGTGGGTGTTGATAAATCTCCTGATTACTTAACGTTTGAGCTAACTAGGTTCATATTTTTTTTATCGTGTACTGGTTGGTGGGTGCTGTCTCTCACTGTGATTATGTCATTTGTTGATTTGGAAGCAAACATGAACATTTTAAAGCTTTGGACAAACTGCAATTTTATTTCATCATTTCGCAGTACCTAATACTTCGCTGGTCGATGGTCTAGTACTCGCAAGTACTGCTACTGAGTTCGAGATCCTCAAATTTTCCTCATTTCGTTTTCTAGATCAATGTGTTGTATGGTTTTTCTAGCAAGAATTTCATAGGCTGAGTATGTTGTGTTGATGGCATAGGCAGTTGGGCACGTCCACCATTAATGAGCTTAAAAATAACTGGGTGCATGTTGATGTAGCGTCCGCGCTACCCATGACCTTTTGACGCAGCGCTAGTGTCTATGTCATTACATCAAATTGCATTAAAGAAATGAAGTATGTCGAATTTTCTGCAGATCACGTGCAGTGGTGGCGTGGACTCTACACTTAGGTAAGCGCCGGGGATTACAAGAATGATGTCCTGGTGAATCAAGAGTGAAAAACAATAGCACATCATAAGAAACAACTGCTAAGGCATTACTACAACGTTAGTAAACAATTATATCTCAGTTATATTTGTGTAAACTACTATATAATTGGCGCTGATGAGTTTAACATACCGACTGTGATTTATATACAAATGCGACGCCGCGTTTCAAAGTTGTTCTCACTCTTATAAGCTCGTTTTTGTACTTACTTAGTTTTTGAATGAGATCGATGTTATTTTAGATATTTTACTCAAAAGACAAGTTTTATGTGCCATTCATTAAAGGTCGTAGCGTAGATACCTACTAATTTAATATTTCGCTGAGCTATTTGCTTCTTTTGGTTGATTATTTTGAGCTTAACATATAAAGATGCGAGACAGACCAGACCACTTTTACTGTTGTCGCATTCCAAGTAAATAGCCATCAGTAGCTACTCTGTAACCAATCACTGTGATGCAACTTGCCACGCGACTACACTACATGCAAGAAGTTAAGTTAAGCATTTAAGTCCGAGTCCATGAATTTGTGACAACATGATTAACTTACTCGCAAACAGTCTAATTGTTTGTGGAACTCTCGAAGTTGTGTGTCGTCGTCGTGGTGCGTCCGCTGAGGCAGTGGTTGGGGCTGCGCACGAGCTTTGTTGCGACACCGTGCATACGCCGCTGCAGCTGCAATCAGCGCGATGCATGCCGCCACTCCGCAGGCACCGCCCACCATCACCTGAGAAACAGAATATAAATAAATTTAGTCAATTATCATTATCATTCTTCTATACTTATCTCAATTTCGTTACATCGGAGCGGAGGTGCATTGGTTTTTCTATATATATATATATATATATAAAAGGAGAACTGACTGACTGACATATCAACGTACAGCCGAAACTACTGGGGCTAGGAATGTGAAATTTTGCACACGGCTTCCTATTATAATGTAGGGGAGCACTAAGAAGGGGTTTTTGGAAATTTAACCTTTAAGGGGGTGAAAAGGGGGAATTAGGAAAGTACGTAACCCACGCGGACGAATTCGCGGGAAAAGTGCTAGTCTTCCATAATTCTGCATTAATCGCACTTAGTAGTCATCACCCGAGCCCCATCATCACCTTTTATTTTTCTCTATTAATTGTAGATCTATGGTGGATATCAACTCATAAATAATAATATGCATCCATCCATATTCATATCAAAAACAAAAACCTATTGGTATTTTTATGTGTGGTCTTATACATACATATATACTCGTTTACAAAAAGTATGATCAAATACATTTTGGAATAGGTACTTGCCTTGCTTCTTAATTTTGTCAGATTTCTAATATTCTATTCAAGAATAAAACTTTACTTTTTTATAGCTTTCTAACTTTAGCCCCTTTCTTTTGATGGATGCTTTCAAAGAATAAATTGTTTACTATTGGTGGTTTTTTTTTATTATGGGCCTCATTAGTAAGCTCAAGATAGCCCAACGAGCTATGAGAGGGCTATGCTCGGAGTTTCTCTGCGTGATAGAATCAGAAATGAGGAGATTCGTAGAAGAACCGAATTTCCTGTCATAGCCCAGCGAATTAGCATTTGAAGTGGCAGTGGGCATGCCACATAGCATTCAGAACTGAAAGCCATTGGTGCCGAACCACAGGGTAGAAAGACGATCTGATGAAGATCACAGTATCTCGCTGGATGCAAGTTACTTCTATGATGATGATGATGATGTTGGCAGTCTATATCCTGCATAGGTACAAGAACTTCAAAACAATGCAACTAACAATAACCTCATCAACAATACAGTTGTACAATAGCCGGGCACCTGATACAATTTATTGCTTCATTAACTCTTGACTGGACCAAAATCGTGAGCCCGACATCGGCATAAAACAGGTAAGTCGATGTTCGATTGTCTACTTGATTCTTCAAACTAACAATTTGCCAATCGCTAGGGATCTTTTCAAATTGTAAGTAAGGGGGGCGAGGTCATCATGGGTCTAGGGAGCAACCTAACAGAACTAAACGTTCACAGCTCAACATGCATGCAGCATACTAAATTACTACGAAAAAAAAAGAACTAACATACAGTGATTTAAAAGAGCCAAAGTGATGTCATCAGCCACTATCAAAAGAAATGCTTCGAAATAGTTGATGGGTACTCTCATTTCGCAGTATCATCGTTTCGAATTCGACTCATAAAGAGAAAAAAAGTCTAGACTTCCTATTACTTGCATAGAGGAAATAGAATATTAAAAAATCTATATTTTTTCTACTGAGGCCTTAGCCAAGGTTACTTGATCGAAATGTATCGGAGTAAAATGGCAGCAGTGCAGCTGTTGGAAGCAGTAATTACAACCACTTTACCACTTAAGGGATATCCGGTCGTTATAAAATAATACAGCGTACCTAATTCGTTTTTGTTGCTTTCCGCAAAACAACTATCTCTTAAGAAGTGAATGTAAGGAAAGGTTAGAAGTTGAGATAAACGTAAAGTTTCCAGACTCATGGCGAAATATATCGAACAATTGGTTTCCATCTTTGAAAACCTGTATGTAGATTCCACATACTCTTACAGGTAAATAACGCTAAAATCAAAAAAACTATTTTGAATTTCGGCAAATAGCAAAACAAACAAAATGACAGTCATAACCCAATGTTGGCGGCCTATGCCACGAGAAGGGAATTGGCCAAGCCCAGCTATGCTATTCTCTATAAGAAATCTCATTGTTGGGCTTTATGATGTGTTCTTCGATAAGACAGCTGTGATATCGTAGTATAGTTGGTATAGTGTCGCTATCAGTAGCTTGTGAATGGCAAACTTTACTCACAGCGAGGCGTGAGCACACTTCACCCATGTCAGCGGACAATCTAAATATTTTCTAAAAAGAAAATCGTCTCAGATTCTAAACGAAATTAGAGCTCAGTGTGAGTGATGTGAGTTCGAATTTCGGAGGTAATGTTTATAGAATTTCTTTTTAAATTCGTTAAGAATATTGTGATGATTTACTTTAAAAAAACGTGTTCGATTGTGCACTCACTTATTCACTTTAGCGAAGTGGGTAAGTAAAATTTACAGAACAGCACTACTGTTATTTACTAGTGGTTATTTTCAATTGACGCCACTGAGGAGTAACGTAATAGCACCTGCTACAATAGAGTCGTTTATTTATTTAGTTTACAATGTTCGCTTATAGGTATACCTACTCCTAGGTATACATGTACACATGTCTGTAAAGGGCAGAGAAACGAGGGTAAGAAACTTCATTATACCAAAGCTGAAACTGTAATTAACTTTCAAACAAACTTTACTAACGTTATTTTCAACATTTCCATGATACTATCAGCTCTGAGATCACTGAGATTGAAACTTCATTGAATGACTATCTATCTCCCTTTTAATAAATACCATTAAATTATTTTCGTCCGTTGAACAGACACCATAAAAATTCTAAGTGCAGAATCATCATTGGATTTACCATTCAAAATGATTTATATTGAATGTCTGTAGCTACCTCCATGTGCCACATCTGTGGCGCACATCAAAGCCGTTGCATCATAGTATTTTAATCTATAAGAACGTTGAACTTTCGTGTTCTGGCATTTGATAAATTAGGCTAATAGATGTAACACACCTACCGCATATTGAGGTTTATAACTTGCCTATTTAAGACTAATGTAATAAGAATTTGACTCAGGTTTATAGGGTACTCGTACCTAGATTCATGTGAGAGATTGATTACTATGGCGACTAGTTTATCGGAATGCTACAATAATTATGCCGAGCCCAGCTTTCGTCACGTTTTGTGCTGTCTGCAGTCTAGTTTTAATGACTTTAGAAAAATATAGATTTATTGGAAGATCAAGTCCTTGATCTACGATTTAAAATTGACGTTAGTAAATGTCATCACAATCAGTTGCAAAGATCTACTTTTTTGCACACCTATCCATTTTATTTAAGAGGTCTCACTTCTGCATGATCATTCTAGCACTGTCCAGGATTTAACTCCAACAAGGTAAGAGCTGTGCATGTAGTTAAATTGATACTGGTTGAATGACAGGCCTGTTGGTCTAGTGGTTAGTGACCCTGACTGCTATGCTGGAGGTCGTGGGTTCGATTCCCACCCAGGACAAATGTTTGTGTGATGAGCACGATCATTTGTTCTGTGTCTGGGTGTAATTTATCTATAATATGTATGTATTTAGTAATATATAAGTATGTTTATCAGTTGTCTAGTACCCATAACACAAGCTCTGCTTAGCTTGGGACTAGATGGCGTTGTGTGATAGTTGTGGAATATTTATTTATTTATTGAAGTGAAAACTTCTTTAGCGGCGTTGAGCACTTTTTCTGTAATGGGTATAAAATCTTAAACTCGCGTCAGGACACTCGCGTCAGGACACGTGACCCTGACCGAAAAAGCGTAGGACGGCGCAGGGCGCTTGCGTGAATATTCGTGTGACTTTATTACTTTTAAAGAAGTTTGTATGCTGGATACATTCGTTGCTAGGTAACATTGTTTATAAAAGATGTACGTCACATTGGAAAATTATTGAAATAAAAAGTCAACCATTTTTGCGAGTTTTACTAAAATCTGTTCACAAGATATTTCCAACAATTACTATTCAAGTTTTCACTTCTGCCGGCACTCCCAGAGTGCAACCCGTCGTTTTTTTTTTATAATATCCTTTCTAATCATGCAAAAAGTTTGACTTACCTCATTATAAGTCTGCGCCGGGTAGCACACCCGGCCCATGAGGTGATCATCGTGGGCCCATGCCTCGCGGCTGCCGGCAGGACAGTCGTGGGCACAGGTTCCTCCCGGCCAAACCAGCAACCGAGCGCATTTAACGCATCCGTCTGCAGCGCACCGCACGCATTCCGTACCACAGCCTGGAACAAAAGCAGATGTTGAATTTTTTCCAGTCTACCAATGGTCGATCGTATAAATGGCCAGCCATTACATTTTGAGGCTCCCCTTTGCTTCGAAAACCTCGTTGAACAGTTTTTGTGCTAGTGTATGTGCTGGTTTTTTAACCGTTTCAGGAAATCCCGACGTTTTACCGCATTACTCCATAGAAATTCAGATAGACAGTCTTGTAAAACACTGATGCATCCAGTGAGAAAAGAAGCCGAGCCGACGCGACGTCTTGGTATCATCCATCGTTCTCAAATCGGTATCAGCAGTCAATTAATAAATAAATAGTTCTAGAGAGCCTAATTTTCTTTATACAGTATTGCAAGAAACAAACTACATCTCGAAGCAAGACGAACCGTAATGAGCTACGCTTAAATCGGTGTGCACTTGTGAAGCTAATTCCTCTTTTAGAATCTATAAAACCGTGGACGTGCTCCTGAGTTTGACGAACCTTGCCTCTATATACATAGCTTAAAGGTTGAAGACTTGAGCATTCGCTAGTTACAGAACATGAAGGAGGTGCTGCTTTTAACCATGTCGAACTCAAAAACGAACATTGTTAACCAGCATAGCATCGATACGAACATTTTTACGCTCTTTATTTCTTTCATACGTCTTTTTTTCTTTATGAAGATGTCAGACTTGACACTCGGCTCGGCAAAAAGGTCGCCAGAAAGCTCATGAGAATGCTCGCTAAAACGCTCTCGTTTGTTTTTATGTTATTATGTAACATTCGTAAGAATCCTCATTGCAAGTTAATGCTCAAGTTTATCAGCACCTTAATGTTTCAGAGTGTCTTGAAGGGAAATCTGAGGAAGGTTAAACTGATTTTTAACCTTGTTATTTCACTGGGGCGTCCGTTATATTACACATATTTTCAAGCAATACAGTCTTCGTCACTTTCTTGTTTGGATGCTGTGCTTTGTGCATCGAGTTTTTTAAGACCCTTCTTTTTTGTACACAAACGAGGTTTACGTTAATGGAAGATAACATTGGAATATTTCAAATTTCTATGCTAATAAATGGTACCATGTTTGGGCGTAATGTATTCATGGCGATGCACGACGGGCATTCGACTGTTTGATTCAAACGCAGATTGGTGAATGTCAAATTTCACCTCTCCTACACGACATCATACAAAGTCATTAAAGTTAATATTTTATGTCGGTACAATCCACAGCGATGACCGTAAAACGTCAAAATCAACCAGCAGATGCGGAACTTATGTAAGAAAACATTAATATTTGGTTACGTTTTAAAAGTAGGACTTATAAGCGCATTAATTTGCATTTTAAAATGACTCGAAATGAGCGGTTTATTTAAAATTTTGTAGAACATTAAAAAGTTTCCGCTTGCTTTGGAGCAAATGAAACAAAGCTCGTCAGCGTATAAATGTCATGCTTTATAGCTCGCTCTTGGCGTAAAGTTCAGAATCTTACTGCTTACTGGTACATTATACGAAAGCAACTTACGGTTCGGGTCGCGTAAATACAAAAGCGAATGAACACACAACGTAGCTGTTCTATAGCGCAGCCGGGTTTATGTATTAAAATAATTACGAACACGGCTATACCACAGACGTTTGGAAAGCGTCTGCACTGCGATCGGTTTCGTAAGAAAATGTATTAACAAAACCAGCTGCAAGACAGAACAGCTCACTACGATTAAGTTGGGAATGACATCCTCGGACAAATTCACTAATTTATACTATTTTCCACAAATTATAGAAACAAATGCGGCTGCACTACAGATCGCTGTGTTGCAGCCGGTTTTGGTCAGACTATAACTGCATTAAGCCATTCGCGACTTCGCGAGATAATGCAGCACAGTCTATAGATGTCTTAGTTGCATCCGCGTTTGTATTTACGCGTCCGGGTTCACTTAATTCCCCGTTTCTGAAGCAATGACTTTGGAAATCGATTTATATTCAACTTCAGTGATTTGGATCGTATTTCGATACTTTCCAAAGGGAAAGCGCGCGCAATATGCGATTAGTGCGCTGTTCAATTAACGGTACTGACCGGACGAGTAGACACATTACTGTGTTTTGTTTACTTTGCGTTCAGCATTACGTGCATAATCCGGCTAGTGTGCAAAACAGCGCTGTATGATGATAGGCAATTTCGGGCGATCGACACCAGTGTACGATACTAATTTTCGTTTCAACTAGCAGTTAGGATGTTTGATGTTGTTTGTTGCCGGATCATAATCCTATTTGTCTATGGTCCGTGTTTCCTGATTCTAGACTGCCAGTATTAAGCGTAACCGCATACTATAAGTTTCTGACAGAAAAATTCTGATGCTTCCCGCATACTATCAGAAATTATGATTCGGCAACTTTTTCAGTACAACTTGTGTCGAGCATTGGAAGCGGGTGATTCGTCAGATTTTTTAACAGTGTGTGGTATCTAATACAATATGAGTTGCAGCGAGTGCCTTCCAGCATCAAAATTTTTCTCATAGAAATTTCTTATCGTATACTGTCGCGCTAAACCATATGCCAATGCTGACAAGTTTCTTTAAAAAGGTTCGCCTTCTTTGTTTATATTAGGTACCTAGAAAGCGGTTTATGTATATTTTGTAGTAGGGAGTTCGACATCGTGTGGGTGTTAGTAGGAAGGCCAAGAGGCACTGTGACTGGAGTGGTTATTGTGAAAGCTAAATTGAAAATAATAAGTAATAACCTATTTAATGCTCTCTTGTTCTCTCGTTCTGCCTTGTTCGTTCGTTTCGGTGGACGAAGTCTTATGGTTAGAGAAAAAGAAACTTAATCTAGGTGACTCTTGATGCCTTTAGTCATAATTTTGGCTAGGTTTTTCATACCACAGTGGGGTCAGCTACCTGTCTAATTGGATGCTGCTGAATACCAGTATATTTTTTTGCGACTGCTGCGGCTTATAGCTGGCTAAATTACCTACCAGTATATTTTTTAGCGACTGCTGTGATTGATAGCTGGCTAAATAACGTACACTATCACCCAGTTACTGAGTAATACCATACCATTTGGTGAGACTGAGGCTAAATCGCTAGATTTTTGTACGAGTATTTTATTTACAGCATACTTTAAGTTTTTTCTGCGTTTATAGTTTGGAAAATGAAAAAGTGCCTCTAGTGTACATCATCAAATTAACGTCAAAGTTCCTGTTTATCTTACGTCACAAAATCATGAAAAGTCATTGCTAGGGCCTCAGGTTGTCAGAATTTTGGGCTTCTAAATTCAAATAAAAAGTAGAGAGGCCGGAAGTTGACATAATATCTTTGATATTAATAGATACTATTTATTTGAAATTGAAACAGTATTGACGAGGCCATTCATTACGATCCATCAAATTACCGGTCGTTGCTTTATTTATTTTGGACTGTTTGATTGATCGTTGTATTCATTTAGGTGAACAATTTGATTGGTTTTATGGAGTGAAATATACAGAGTCTTTAACAAACATATTCAGTTTTTTTTTGTTTTCTATTTTTTACGTCCTGTAATTACTTTTATTACATCGTTTTTATTTACTATTTACCCTAGAAATCTTTGTAGGGTCGTTACCAGGCAGGTAATGTTGTTTGATGACACGGTTGGTGCAGTGGCTGAGTGATCGACAGCTGCGCAGCGTGTCGCGGGTTCGATCCCCGCACGGAACAAATATTTGTATGATCTGCAAGTAGTTGTTCCGGGTCTGGCTGTTTGTGTATGTGAGTTTCTATGTTTGTAAACGCACCCACGATACAGGAAGAAATTCCAAGTGTGTTATCTATCGGTATGTTTTATAGTAACTTTTTAATTACCATTTACAACAACAAAAATTAAGTGTTATTTTCTATTCCAGGTAATCACACTTTTCTTCACGGAAATGCTTTCTCGATGACTGAGGCCTGGGTACAGCTTACTCAAGCACAATTGAAAAGATATGAGAACTTAGACACCAGTACAACAGTTGCAAAGTGCGGTAGAAAATAGAAATCTAGTTTTCTTGTAGTCTTAGTTCAGTTCTCATCGACTGTTTGCATCACAATGTTTCGAAAGTTAAGAACTATATAATCTCTCTATTTGTCTCTCTATAAATAAATTGGAATGATGTCATTTTTGCTTCGATTGCTCGTAATTGAGTTGTTTGTGTGAGAAAAGTTGAAGTGTGACATTTCTGTGTGAAAGCTAAAAAATAAAATACGTACAGCACTCGGGGACTGCCGCGGTAAAGCTATTGTATAGCATAGCATTTTTTATCAACTTGTGCAATTAAAATTATTTATGAAAAAAAAAATCGCCTACTGCGAATATTTAACGAGAATATCATCCCATCGTTGCTCTATGGGAAATTACTCTACTAATTAGGCTATGGTCAGCCACCTCAATCAAGTGAAACGTCAAGAAAAAAAATCAGTCATTCAAATTTTGATCATTCACGTTGACATGACAGATGTGACAGTGACAGTGTTAGGTTTATTTTCGTTGCGGAATTTCTTGATTCGGTCGCCGCGCTCAAAGCCCGCTATAAAAGCTATGTAATAGCTTAAAAAATTGTTTAATCTCTTTGATTTTGTTGCAATTACCTATGCTGTTACTGTCCAACTTTAGTGTTGTAAAGTGTTACTTAAGTATACGAGTAGTAATACAAAATGAAAATAAATGATTTATGCAGAACTGCAGAGGCGCTAAGCCGAGTGCTCGACGTAATCGTAAAATGTTTACTCGACGTTCGAGTTCACGCGCTTTTCGATTTAAAAATTGGAAATAAGTACTTGTTTCCTCCCTATATAATAAGTATTTCCTCAATGTTATGGGTTTGTATTTTATACTTATTTATGAAGAATACGGATTGGCTAGTAAATAGATGTAAATGCAAAAGGATACTTTACTTATACTTTATGATACTTTACTATTTAATTTACGTTAAATAACGTCGGACACTTGCGCGAGCGACTCAGTTGTAATTTAAACAAATGATTTTTGAGTAGGTACGAATACTCGTATCGCGTGTCTTGTGATCGTGTCAGGAATCCACGATTTTTTTAGTAAAAGGTGATAACTGTTCATAATGATACTTAATTAAAATTGTAAGTTACCGGAGAAAGCGATGTATTCTCATTACTTAACCAGAGAAACTGGTTAAGTTACGAAATCAGGCGTTAATTTGCGGAAATCCATGACATTAAAATGTTAGGAAAAAATGACTTGTCTTATTCCGCGAGAAAAAAATCCAGGCTTGAATGCAGGATTAACTCTCAACCTCATGCAAATGCACATGGAGGGTGTGGTCCATGGGGTTGCGGAACTGTCTCATCAGGAAAACGTGGGCTTGGAACGTAAAGGGCTACTGAAGGATCACCGTGGATTTTAGTCAGTACGAGTCTGACAGTCCCTTCCGTTCTGCCCTGGGCTCATTTGATGATTTTACTACGACAAAAAAGGGTGTGGTCCAAAGTCTAAACACTCTCGCTCTCATATGCACACATTCAGGAAAATTGAGGATAAATGAACATATTTTGCCTACCATTTTAATCAGAGAAATTGGGTTTTATTACCTGTGTCTGATTGCCTATTGACGCACTTAGTACCATGTCTTAATCAATTTTTATTGGCGGATTGTCCTACTAGACATATAAACGGTTTTATTAAAAAGGAAGTTTGTCTTGTCTTGCTAAGCAGGTTTAATACCGCGTACATTCCGGGCCAACGAAAGCTTTCGTTGATAGTCTACACGAAGTTCTATATAATATTTAAAAAAATATAATTTTTTTTTGTGTGTGTGTTAATAAGTGTAAGAAATGAATAAATTAATAATTAACAATTAAACAAATAAAAAAGCCTAATATATATAATTTTTTTAAATAAACAACACATCGTTTTCTACCTTGTGCGAAAAAAAAAATAGCTTAAATACTACTTAAAGAGAGTTCCAAATAATTATAAACTGGCTTAAAAGTTTATAAAGTTTAGAATAAAAACTAGTTTTCTAATGACACGGATTATATTTGTAAGTTTAAATAGAAATAATGTTGACCATGATTGATTGTCAAATAAATGGCCGTCCTCCTTTAACTTTGCTTGTCATAAATAAATCTAAACTTAGTAAATCGTTATTTAGTATTTTAGGTTCATTAATTCTGAAGTGATTAATGATGAGGGGTTAGTCCTAAGTTCATATTTCATTTAGGTATTATATTGTATAAGGTAAAGGTCTGAAGGATGGATGCCTAATATTAGAAATTGGATACTGATGGAGGCCCAATTAGTGTATAAAAAGGTAAGATAGCTAACTGGTAAAGTGAAGATGAAGTAGTCTATCTATATGTATAAAAATGTTATGTTGGTTTGTGTACGCTTCAAAAACTCAAAAAGTTCTGCACCGAATGAGCTGAAATTTTAGCATGATATATAATCCGCATCAAGGATTGTTTTAATCTATTTTTTGCATCAGTTACATATCCGCGACCGCGAAAAATAGTTTTTTTTTGTGTGTGGCAGGTTACAGCTAGTATTGTATAAAATAAAGGAATATAGTATAGAATCGACGTGGATATCTAACTTATTATGGTATTAAAGGTTTCATTATTATCATCTTAATTAGGGGCTTTAAGATGATGATGTTGATGTATTAATAAACAGATGATTGAATAAATGACCTCGTCCACCAGAGTGGAACCAGCAGTCTGACATCAAGAATCATAGCGGACCTCCGTAACCACAAGGTCTTAAAAGGTAGTAGTAATCTGGGACTCACTCACGTGTGTCGTTGATGGCGAGGGGGGCGTCGGCGGGCCGAAGCTGAGCGCACGCACACGACAGCAGCGCCGCCATCGCCACCAGCGCTGCACCGCTCATCGCACACCGCTACTCATCGTGACTTTACTGTAGAAGAAAGGACAAATCAGATTAGTAAAAAAAAAGCAAATGGTAGGAAACTAGCATGTCATAAGTAGAAGCAAAGTATCGAAGATATAAACGAGCCCACACTAGGCCTGCTTGATATATATATCATAGGGAGAAGGCCTAGCCTAGCAATGGGAGCTATTTAAGTCTAAGTATTATAATGACGCAAGACGATCTCTGGCCACCGTAGGTGCGGGCATGCGAGCTGCGAGTAATGGGCGACTCGCTGTCCGACTATGGACCATGCCCGGGTCGATGGCGCGTTGTGTTCCACGCGCGCCTTAAAAAGTGTCAGCACGATGACGGGGCCCTTCCTTAGAGGGCCAGAGCCTGCCGGGGTCGCGGGACTAATGAATACCGTGATCCCGTAACGCAAAGGGCTATTGAAGGACACCGTGGATTTTAGTCAGTATGAGTCTGACAGTCCCTCCTGCTCTGCCCTGGGTGGGAGGACTCATTAAATGATTTTACCACGATAAAGTAAAAAAGTATTATGATGAAATTGGTGGTGGTTAGGGAAAAGAGATGCATCAAGACATAGAGCATAGGCTTCCCCAAGTATCAAATACAACTATTTGACATTTAGTGAAGCCTATGTCTTGTAACGAATGTCTTTCGGCTTTCATAGTGATGATGTAGGACAGTTTTAACCGTAATTACTAAAGGAAGGTACAAATATGTTTCATTGATCTAAATTATGAACCTTCAGGTACTCAAAATTCTAGAAATAATTTCATGGAAGCGATTTAAAACATGGGTTCTTGTAGACCTAAATGTCACGCAGATTTATGTCGCCCTCAGTTGAAGGCGAACGTCAAGTTAAAGACTTATAAAAATGCCGACAACCTAGCTTATGGTATGTAATTGCTTGCCCTAAACCTAGATGCTTGTGCTACTGTGCTCTTTTATTCTAACATCATTTAGAAAAAATAAAGAGCTATTTCTCTGAAAAAGAGGATGCATTGTTACAGTAAAGCACTTCATACTCATCATCATCACTAGTTTAAATAGATGCAGCTGGATACTGCGATAGGAACCCTCCAGTAACACTACCTAGTTGTTAGACTATCGGGCCACTAACTACCCTTGACTGTCAATGAAGTACCAATGACAACTGAGGCCAAAAGCTTTTTTTTATCGTGGTAAAATCATCAAATGAGTCCTCCCACCCAGGGCAGAGCGGGAGGGACTGTCAGACTCGTACTGACTAAGATTCACGGTGTCCTTCAATAGCCCTTTACGTTCCGGGGTCATGGTAATTTATGAGTTCTGCGACTTTTGTTAGTCCCGCGACCACGAGGCCTAAGGCTTAACTTTTGCGGCCTTTTCACAACCTTGCCGCTGTGAGCGGTGACTTAGCGTGCGACGGCGAGCGGTAATATCAAATGTATAGAAATGTTTGAAACACGCCAGGAGGCGACGCTAGTGGCGAATTCGCGTACTTACAAGTAATTAATGTATTATTCGCGCGTAAAGTCGTGAACGGGCTGTTCGAGGCACGAAGAAAACTCGAAATCTGACAGATGGTTACAGCAAAGCCTCAATGTAAATTAAATTCACATGAAGAAAGCTTTCACACTTAAAAGCCTACAGCAGTAGCGAAAGTAATGAAACAGTTCGTGACTTATTACCGCTAAGGTAAGGAGAAGATAGCAGTAATGTGTGAAATTCATAGTTAATTAGGTGCCATAAGTAGTAAGGCATTGCTTCATCGACGCGGACGCCTACGTGCGTCTTATTATCATTTTCTCAAGTCAGCGCTCAGAACTTTCACAGAGTGCCAAGCGGCTCGGTGTTGTGGGCTGCCATAGTTGCTTATGTTACTACTTAATAGATGCATCGAGTACTTCCCGTAAGAGCTTGAAAGGTAATGGGAAATCTGACATGAGACGTCTTACATCGGACGGTAAGTAAGAATGCATCGATCCTCCATGTTTCCCTACTGCTGCAAGCTAGATCCTAGTAAAGAGGTAATTTACGCAAAGTAAACTTCCTCGTTGGGTTCGAAACTACCACATATCATACGTAAGTCGCGCTTGAAACCTCTAGGCCATGCCAAGCTATTCATGGTAAAGCAAAGGGTGGTTTACGAAAACAGTTATACATACATATTTTGTGAAGTAACACACTAGTTCCAATTAAAGTGATTTGATGATTTTTGGTACAGAGATAGAAGGGACCTTTGAGACGGTTATAGGCTATGTAAGAGAGGTGAGGTTGTACGTAAGTGAAGAAGGAAAAAGCTAGTTATTATTATATTTCGAGGTAATGATAAAGTAAGTGGAAACTTTGAGACTACTATAAACATCAACATAACTGTACTCATGACATCACTTTTGTGAGAAACAAGTAACGTCACATGAATTTGAATATTGTGCCTTTTTATGCGTAATACAAAACCACGGATTCAGTTTCTTTGTTTGTTGTGACATCGCTCGTAATGTTTGAGACAAACATAAAATAAAACAGTTAAGTCGTAAGCGTAACTTTAATATCTTTAATGGCAATAAAAGAAAATTTAATGCGTGGCTTAGGTATAAGGAAGGGATCACACTTATCGATATGAATCGACTTCAGTTGGTCAGAAAGAATTTATGTCTATACAATGACAGCGAATAGTCTGATGACATGGCGTCGGATCGCGTCTGAACTAACGTAAGATTACGTCTATTCGTTGTTATTTCATCGAATTCTCCCTAACCTGGGTTGAAATATGTCCGATAGTTTCGCACAGAACACATTATGCGATCTAAAATGATGTCTTTTAGCTTTTTTCATCGATATCAAGTTCGGTTCATGTAGAATACACGTCGGTAAGTGTGATCAGTGATCAGTTGATCACCCTCTGATTCAAGTAGTTCACAGAATAGATTCCGTTCACACAAAACCTATTAACTTTCACTATGACGTATTAAAAATGTAATGTTCAGTTCGCAATGACTACATCTGAAGCAACTATGAAAGTGATCATTATTTCTAACCGGTTTTAGATAAATCTCATATATATTTTGACGAGACGTTCGCTGTATAAGGATCTTTGTCAGTAATCTCTTTTTTTGTGGGTATATCGCAAATAGCTTTGGCTGCTTCCTGTTAGCCGTCTTACAAACTTATCGGTTCAGTTCGGTTTTTGGCAAAATCGGGCGGACAAATTTTCTTTTTTTTCAAACGTGTCCCTATGAGTTTCTCCAGTGCCGAGGGTGCCTTTACAAACATAGAAACATACATACACAAACACTTAAACTCGGAAAAACTACTCGTAGGTCATATAAATATTTGAAAAGGTTGCATCCCAAGCTGGGATGGAGGGAACCTTTTTTTTTTTAATGACAGCGGCTCCGTAATCCAATTTGACATTATTATTGGAAATGATATCAATGACATTGTCAGTTATTAATTATTCTGATCAATACTTCATTGTCTTGTTCATAAACATGAAAGCATGAACAGAAATTATTGTAACTAAAGTTTTGACAATGTATGATATACATCGCCATACTTCAATTGTTAAACATTCAAATGAACACTACCAAAAACTGAATATTTATAATCCTCTTGACCATCTTTGGCCATGGAGGCCATCTCAATGTATCAAACTCCAATCTTCGCGCTAGTTCCAAAAAGAATTATGGACAACCCCAAATGTGCTGTGTCCACCTCGAAAATCGAATCTGGGACCCCACACACTCGTGGTGCAGCGAGAACAACAGGGCAGTTGTCAATCAAACATAATCAAGTACATATATCATCAAGCGAAACCAATAATTACCATGTCTACATTGAACTTTATTATTTTTTATCAAAAGTATAATTGATGTCCATTATCAGCATTAATGAGTTCATTCACATTTTGCAACTGCACATCGCTTTTATTCCTTGTACAAGACTTCTTTTAAACGGTGACCACATAATAAAATCCTTATATCGTTGCGTTGGTCGAAGAGTAATGAGTCACACAGAGTATTATTAGAGCTTGGCCAATGCCCTTTTTAGTAGAAAAATCTGCGGCTTAATTATATTGTTTGGATATATGGGATATGGGTCAGACGTTCTCGTCTCTCTGTCCGTTCGTTCGTCTGTCTCTTGTAACAGTACGACGGGTTTGCAAATCAGTTGACATTGGCATTCGACAACCGCAACTGAGGCTCCTCCTACACGCCACGTGTTTGCAATATTTATGTGTTGTTTACTTGTTTGTTTGTCAACGAAATTAGTGAGTCGTTTGTAGCCTAGATTCTTGACCTTGGTTCTGTACATAAATAGTACCTAACAGAATATACTATGTGATCGTTAAGAAATAGATGGCGAGGCTGTCTAAACAGGTAACCGTGACCATGGAACGTAAAAGGCTATAGAAGGAACACCCTGTAGTTTAGTCAGTACGAGTCTGACAGTCCCTTCCGGTCCAAACAGGGTGGGGGGGACTCATTTGAAAATTTTAACTCGATAAAATAAAATGTCAAGAAATAGATGGAGAGTCTATTACCATGAATTGCGCATGAATGTAAGTTCTGTTCCGGGCTCATAGGTACTGAAAAATATTCAGTGCGATGAAAAAATTCAATAATATTTTACTCTATCTGAAAATCGAACACACAATGTGGTTTAAGCATGGTCGAAACTCTTTCGTCCAATAGGCCGAGCAACTAGTTGAATAGTAGTGATAAGTCGTATTTCAATCCTTCTCCGAAATATTTCGTGAACCTTGAATTAAAATCCGTTCAGCATTATTAGACTTTAAAATAGACAGACGTGGTGGTCTGAATTCACAATTAATACCCCTATTGTAAACTAGATAGAGATTGTAGATTATGTCTGATGCCAGCCGACACGATGAAGTCTTTATAACGAGATTCATCGATATTCGGCTCGCCATAAATCAACCGCTTTCTAATAATTTGATTGCCATGATCAATATGTTTGAATATTTGATAAGGCTTGGGCAATCAATTGCTGTGGTTTCGACAGTATTGCGCACGTGGAATGATGTGTTGTGGGAAATTGACCTATGGCTAACAACAAGATATGATAACTAAACTACTGGTTCGAATTGAAAAAATATTTAAGTGTTGAATCGTCTATTTACCGAAGAAGTCTATAAAGAATCATGCTACGACTAATAGGAGTCGAGCAGCGGGGTTGAAACTACAGCGAACAGCTGGTAAGGCATAAAATCAAACAAACAAAGCTTGAACTTATCCTTTGGAAAGTCATTTTATACACACACACTCGAGCCCTTTTACCTTTTCATTAACTGCTACAACGCTACACACTCTTTTATATTGTATACACATCGAGTTCTACAAGTCCGAAACATTGTTTTCAGGGTTAACAATATATCAGGAAAGGCGTGGAAGGTTAAATAATGATGTAACATAATTGAAGTAAGTCACGATCGCGTGTCAGCCTTTCTTTTAGTTTTCTTGCTTGCGTGCAGAAGTAACTATCTATGTGTTATACGTTTAGATAGGTGTATACAACGTGTAACAGAAAGGGTGTATACAAATGTGTGGTGAATACCATCTAACAAGCAGTTTATAGATGGTATTCACCACACTTATTACTACAAAAAGCGTCGAAGAAATTTCATTGAATTGAAATAGGTAATGACGTAAAAATGTTCGGCTGCATACATTTAGGTCGAGTAGGTGTTGGAGTTTTGTACGGGACTGTCGTTGCTGTTTAGAAATTGCTGATACTATGGAGAAAGATGTTCATAGTTGATTGTTTGTAGATGGTTACACGCTGTATAGCTGCGTGCGTGTATGTATTTTTTTATTTTTCTTGTGAGGATGTAGCCAGAGCCACCCACCCACTGGTGTCTGAATAAGCCGCTTCTGGGCACACCACAGGCCTTTGATAAGGCTTTGGACTTATATATTTATTGTATAAGTCCAGGTTTCCTCACGATTTTTTCCTTCACCGATGTCAGTGAAGTCCAAGATAAACTTCGAAAGTTCATATGAATTGAAAAAGACACATTAGTACTTGCCAGGTTTGGACTCGCAACCTCATGCATGAGAAGCGCGGTTCTAAACCTCCGGGCCATCACGACTGTACAAGTAAATGACTGACAGAAAGTGAATGAACTTCAATCAAAATAAAGAAGGACAACACGTGTAAGTTATAGTCGCCATAAATCCCGACGTAGGTCTTTTTTTTTTTTTTTTTTTTTTCGTGGTAAAATCATCAAATGAGTCCTCCCACCCAGGGCAGGGCGGGAGGGACTGTCAGACTTGTACTGACTAAAATCCACGGTGTCCTTCACGAGCCCTTTACGTACCGGGGTTACGGTGATGGGTAAGACCCGCGACCCCGGCAGGCTCTGGCCCTCTACAGGCCCCGTCAGTTTGCTGACACTCCTTGAGGCGCGCGTGGAACACAACGCGCCGTCGACCCGGGCATGGTCCATGGTCGGGCAGCGAGTCGCCCATTACTCGCTGCCCGCATGCCCGCGCCTACGGTGGCCGGAGATCGTCTGGCGACGTCCGTCGCCGTGGGCGTCTACCACTGCGGGTGGGTCGGAGGGAGGACACTGTTCTCTCCCTCACGCGGCACGCCTCCTCCTTCGCGAGCATGACTGCTTCGCAGAAGGAGGCGACCGCTTCCCACTCCGTCTCGCCCCGCAGCATGGCCTCGACCAATGCCGGGCGCGAGAGGTCTCCGCCTATCGCCGTCGTGAGGACACGGCGGTGCTCTGCCCAAGCGGGGCAGTCCCGCACCGTATGCTCCACCGTGTCCTCAGGACGGTCCTCGCAGTGGTGACACCCAGGCGTTTCCTCCCTCCTTATCAGACACAGGAACCTCCCGAAACTTCCGTGTCCGGTGAGGACCTGCGTCATGCGGAAGGTAAGGACGCCGTGACGCCACTCCTCAAAGAGGGGTCTTACCGCCGCGATTGCGGCGTGCCCGCCGACGTAGGTCTAGATATTATTTTAGTATTATGCGCCTGACCATATGGCAGAGTCATAATGTCTGCGCCAAAAACGATTAGGCTCGAGTTGGCCAGGATTTTTTGTGTGTAGAGTTGTAACAATCGTGAACTGATTGTACTCAATATTATGTAGAGTCATTGGATTTTTCGACTTTTTGTGCTAGGTTGATGGCGACAGGCTTGAAATGTGCGCTCGAATAGTTCATAGGACTTAGGGCAAAACAAGGATAGTTGCCCCAGCAGTATAGTTATGTCGATTATACTTACTCTAGTTTCGCGGATGAATTACATGTTATTTTATTTTCATACCACCGGCTCGTAAATGTCAAATTATATCTTATGCAAACCTACTGTAAAGCTTGTCATTGCTGCCCCCCGCTCTAGCCGGGCAATAATATTGTGCTGAATTTCATTATCGCGATGTGATTTGAATATGGAACCTCAAATAAAAATAGTATGAAAACTTTTATCAAAGACTTCGCATTCGGTTCTTACTGCAATCGACGAACATTACTCAATTTAATAGTAACAATAAATGTGGAATATTAATTAAATTATTTCTTATTATTTTAATAAGAAATAATTAAGAGCGCGTATTCTGAAAGATGGCAACGTCGCAAATAGCTGTCAAATATTTACAAGTTTTAATTAATTTGGCAAATTTACTGTATAAAAACAAGAAATATGGCTCTGTAGTGCACTAAAACATTGATAAGCAATAATTAATATCGTAACACCGAATATATAGTTATAGACGTAAAAAAAACATTTGGGAAGCGAAGCGATGCGAAAAAGCATTTCGGCGAAGTATTGGTAAACATTTCTACTGTTTGTTAGTGACGTAGGTGTAAAGGTTATACCCTTCGGGGTGGAAAACGAAATGATCTATTTTTATAGCCTAAAGTTACTTTAGGAAATCGTGAGACCGGACTGAAAGGCCAATTAAATACATATGTATATAAATATTTAATCCGTTTATCTAATGTCAAATTGTTCGTTAGCTCGGGTGATTGGTTGTCGGAAATGACAACAGCCAATCACTTGACTTGAGATTGGATAAGAGATTGTATTGAACAAGTTTTTTGAATTGGGATCCCCCATGATGTGGTAGAAGTTAGTATACAATAAGTAAGAGCGGACTTAATAGGGGTGTAAGAACGATAGATAAAGTTGATCACTCATATCCATTTTTTACAGTAAAAGGTGTTTTTCCAGTGGTTGGTTAAACATATCGACGATGAAGAGTCAATAAATAATAACTACAAAAACGCAACTTTACAGGAGGCGTAAAAAACGTTTCAAGTCCGTTTAATTATTTTTTTAGTATATTTGATTTTTTAAATGTTTTATGTAAACTGACTACAACATTATGCTTATGACTACAATATTAATATATTAATCAATGATTTTATTAGTTTTTAGATATATTTTAGATAGATTTTATTAGTATTTGTTGCCATCGTAAATGACGTAACACCACTTAGTATATATTGCAATAATTGTTTATCTTGCAAAATTAATAAGAAACAGACCTAAGATCTTTGCCAGCATGTGCATTACTCTATTCTACAATAAATAATGCAATAAAACAAAAATGGCCAAAATGTTAGATATTATATATTGACTCTTCATCGTCGATATGTCAGTTTTATAGTAAACTAGCTTTTGCCCGCGACTTCGTTCGCGTGGAATAGTGACTTCCAGCAGATTTTTGGTTTTACCCACATTGAGGTTTTACCCGCGAGATCGGGAAGATCTCGCGGGATCTCTTCAAAAATGAAATGTGGAAGATATTCTAGGGAACTCTTCAAAAATCAACATAATGAGCTCTGCGTTTGAATTTAAGAGATGTATACTCATTTAGGGCATTAAAGCCGTTTTGCCGATCGAAAAAGGCGAAAATGTTATTTTTCCCTTATCTTCTCATCATTCTACTGATTTGACATTTCAGTCCAAAAGGAAAAAAGACTGTTTCTCCCTTCACAAATTTTCTATTATTTTAGGCTTTAGAGATTATGAAAGTTTCTTACACCAAGACATTTCTGTTTACCACGTTTTTAGTTTTCAAAAATATAAAGGTTTTGTGGTTTGGCTCTTGAGCACGCAACGTAGAGTTGTCCATGGGAGAAAGAGTCTTTTTCAAGATGTACCCCCGCAACTTTTAGCGTTTGCCCTTGGGCTTTATTTATGGTCATTGCAAACACAGTTTACAGCGGAAACTGAACTCTTTTGAATTGGAATGGCAAATCAGTTGGAATGATGGGAATACGGGGAATAATAAAAGTTTCGCCTTTTGCCATCCCAGTCATATTAACGGCTTTAATGACATTCCGTCCTAAATAGGTTATTTGTAACCGTATGCCGTTATAAAGTCTTGGTGGATCTAGTTACATAGTTTCTCATAAGCATCACAGGAACACCAATTATACAACGGAACAAATTAAAATTTACGAAACAGGACCAGTCCACATAAACTATCATACAACTGAAAATACAATTTTGATTCTAACGCCATCTATCAATCCATAGTGACAACTCAGATTATATAACTAAACTCCGTTCGGGCATTTTCTTTGTACTATCGCGGACTTTTCCGCCTGACCAGTTAAATTTTTTTTCGCCTAAATCGTGCGGAGGCGCCGAGCCCCGCCCCCTTACAGTTTAGGCCTATTAGGAAAGAGTCAACGTTATTAGTTGCAATCTGCTCTACGCAGGTTACTGACGTGTCCTCTGTACACTTTTTTCCGAATTTTACGCGCGAAGTTTGGCGCGCTCACCGGACCTTTTGAATATTAATCATTGCTCTGTTTACCTGACCTTTGATTGCCTAAACGTTAACCTGTGCAATATTGGACTCCTGTGAACCTGTGCTAGAACGTTTTGTGCATAATATCTTCCAGAAATCTCAGAAGAGAAGAACGCAATGAAATTATAATTTTGCATGGACAAGGATCAGTGAAATTGCTGAGCAGCTGCATATGATCGTAAGTAGTAGATTATTTTAATAATAATTATTATGATACTTTTTGTTATTTTCAAACAGCTTATTTTTTTTTATACATTCGATGCAAAGTGTTTCATGCAAATAATTATCATCTTGTGTAAATAATCAAAAACTTTTTAGCTCGTTATATAAAAAGTAAAAGTATTTGATAAATATGATTAAACTAGAAACAAATATAATATTACTACGCGAACTCAAATACTATTTTCCTTTTTCTCGTTTAGATACGCACTAATATCTCATCTGTTTTTATTTCTGTTGTTGATTTTCAAAGAACAATCTTTGCCACTGTATCTTATAAGTAATTCATTAGGTATTTCATAAGTTTATATCATAATCTTGTTCAAAACTTTTGGTGCCAAGCACAACCTAGCATATGGGTCAAAAAATTATTATTTCTACGTGAGCCCAGAACCTGCCGCCCGAGTCGTCGTCATACGTAGCTATAGATGATTTGTGTTGATACCCAAGGGATAAGATGAGCGCTTTAGCAGAATCAATTGGATACTAATATGAATCACATTAATAAAATTCTTAAAATAGTTACAGTGACAATCCATAATTGTGTGTGTGGTGTCACTGACCATTTTACGAATTGTAATGTAATTCACATTATTATCCTATTTACGCTTCGACTAAAGTGGACATTTTAGGCCCCGGACACAACTTTTCTAGTTGTGTCCAACAGAAAAAACTAAATTATAAGTCTTATTTTTTAAATGCCAATAGAAACGTCATTTCTTTCGTTAAAAAAGATCATTCGTATCTATTTCGAATGACGTTCAGATTAGTTTGAATAAAAAATGATATTAATATCTCGGACAAATTCGAACTTCTTATTTTTTACCTCAATATAACAAAGCAATTAGGAATAACAGAAGGCATCACAGAATTTTAATCTTTGCCGACAAAGTTTAAAGAGTGATAACAAAGCGCATTATCTATTATGTTTGTGGTTTTAAATTTTTTTGCTAAAAAATATAAACAAAAGACGTCCGCCCTTTGTTTGCGTAACTATTTTCTTTGTGTCAAATTGCATGCTGAAGTAAGAATATTCTTTGTTCTTTATTATATCTATAATATGACAAAAAAAAACGGGCTCAAGCCGCAGTTTTATTATCTACACATAAATAACACCAGAGTAGGTGTAAATAAAGATGAGAATATTTTTTTTTTTATTGATTATAAGGTATCCCTTTTCATCTCTTAAAATTGTTTGTCTGAAAATCATTATCCAGAACACGTTTACTAAAAAATTCAATTAATATATCTATCAAAAATTCTAGTCATAATTATGTCCTAAGTCATTAGGACATATTGTATTTAGGAATTTTATTGTTATGGCATGTGATAACATGTGATCTTATGTTGGGGCAAGTTATTATTCGGACAAATGATGACTTTTAACTGAAATAAATTATGGCATTTCAGATTTATGTTTAGATAGACAACCGATTAAATTTTAAGGTTAACACTTATCATAACTGTATCTGTGACTTATGAGGTTGTTTATTGTTTGTAGAGAAACACTGTGCGGCTGTGGATCAGACGCCATGAAGAAGAAGCTGTCTTAGAGGAAAGACTGCGGGCACCATTTCCGTTTCTCATTCCTGAGGAAAACGTCCTACGTATGATGAATTACTGAAACTTATGGCGCATCGCAAATAGGCGTTACGAACCAAGGAACGCGATTCCCAATAATAACTGAAGAAGAGTGTGTATGAGTGAGTGCTGGTGGTCCTAGAGAGCTTGACCATATCCCAGGGCGAGCAAATGGTGCAGCTTACCGCGAACTATTAAAACACAACAGTAATGGTGCCTACCGCGCAACACATGAAAAGTTATTTTACACTGTTTTAGAGAGCATTATTCATAGATATGCAATAGCAGCAATCGCGGTTGATTTGCTATCATTAAAATTTGTTGAAGAGTTCCCTCGATTTGTCCATGATCCCGTGATCAGATCCTAACCATATTATCATGGGACCATCTGAAAAGTATACCCTTTTAAACAAAAAAAAAAAACTTTCGATTCGGTCCAGGCGTCATCAAGAAAGAGGGTAACCTCCTTCTTTTTCGAAGTCAGTTTTTTTTTTAATATTATGTTTAAGTAGCCATTGACGATTATTGTGATAACTTTGTATTTATATAAATATAGTGAAAAGTAATTATTGTTTACCGACTGTTAATTTAATTATAGGGAAGAAATTGTTTATTTTATAATTGTTTTGTGTTTAATATTTGATTCGTTGAACCATTTAACTAGAAACTCTAATTTGAATAATAGCGAAAATTAAAATGAAATAATTCTGTATGTTACGTTATGCACGGATATTATTGTATACTTTCTCGCTTACGCACACATTATCTGTTTCATTTTCTTAATTTAATTTTAAAGAAACAATGTTTGCCACTGTAAAGATATTATCAGTATTAACTTAAAATCTATTTATAAGTAGCTTTCGCCAGCGGCTGCGCCCGCTCAACCCCTCCCTGCCCTTATTGCCTATGTCACTCAGGACAAATAACTATTGTTTATAAAAAAAAACTGATGCTTGTAATAATAGGTCACAGAATGGGAGGTTTTGTATTATTTTAAACGGTAAACTCCTTGAAGTTAATTTCATAACTTTTTCTTTGATTTTGTGTTTAACCTATTTTTACTGATTCAGTTCCTATATTGAACCTAATAAATATTTTACGAATATCTGTTTGTTTAATTTACTTTAGGTAAAATTAGGGGAGACTAATGGGAAGCGGTCGCCTCCTTCTGCGAAGCAGTTATGCTCGCGAAAGAGGAGGCGGGCCGCGTGAGGGAGAGGACAGCGTCCTCCCTACACCCCAGCCGCAGTGGTAGACGGACGTCGGCAGACGACCTATTGCCATCGTAGGCGCGGGCATGCGGGAACAGAGTAATGGGCAACTCGCGGTCCGATCATGGACCATGCCCGGGTCGACGGCGCGTTGTGTTCCACGCAAAATGGCGGAGCCCCCCTCTAGAGAGCCTAAGCCTGTCGGAGGGTCGCGGGACTCACGAATTACCGTGACCGCGGAACGTAAAGGGCTATTGAAGGACACCGTGGATTTTGGTCAGTACGAGTCTGACAGACCTTTCCGCTCTGCCCTGGGTGGGAGGACACATTTGATGATTTTACAACGCTAAAAAAAAGCTACCTATTGCCTGTCAGTAATATAGGATTTTATAAGATTACTATAATAAATTAAAAGATAATTACAGAAATCGGTGAATTCCGAATTTCTGACACACGCAAACACATAACGTAACGTAAGCCAGTTTCAACAAAGTTAAAAAAAAACACACACATACTTATTATCAGTAACGCAGGCCAATTTAAGTTAAAATATTTTTACAATTCAAATAGCAGTTTAAAAAAAAAAACTCGTTTGGCGTGCGTCGTCAGCGCTCGGCCGATTATTGTATTTCATTCATTATTTCTACACAAAGGAAACGGGGCGGGGCTAGATAACGTTTCTATATTGTAAGTGCAAGCAAAAATGAGCTTAGTGGTGGTCAGGCGGGAGTGTCCGCGATAGTACTTAAAGTTTTATTATTTTGATATTATTTTTTTCATACCTTTTTACTATTTATTTACTTTTTCCGATGAATTAAAACAATAACATGAACCGAACTCGTGTAACGATCGACACCATTGCGCGATCACCGCCATCTATTGAGAATTTAAGGAATTATCTATACTCCGTTAGAGCATTTCATAAATTTTATTTTTTAATTTTATTTTTTGTAATAAAAACTATCCTATGTCCTTTCTCAAGTTCCAAACTCTGTCTGTACCAAATTTCACACAAATCGGTTCAGTAGTTTAGGCGTGAAGAAAAGACAGACAGACAGAGTTACTTTCGCATTTATAATATTAGTTAGGATGTTGCGTATACCTGTCAAAGGCTTACTTACTAGCATGTTAACATGTTTATATTTTTGTTTTCAATTACTGTTATTGTATGTTTTGCTGTTGGTGTACCTTAAATAAATAATAAAAATAAAAAAACATATAATAATACGGTTGTTTTATCTAAAATGTTACAATCTCATTAACCAAAAACTACTGTTAAGCTTATTGAAACTTGTAGCTTATTTATACTATGTATTATAAAGCTGAAGAGTTCTTTAGGTTGAACGCGCTAAGCTCAGGTCATATTGAAAAATTCTGACTTGCTGTACCTTGTGGTTTCACCTCCGTTTCTCGGCTCCTATTGTCTTATTTATCCAACATCGCACTACGAAAGTGCGATGTTAGATAATTTATAGTCTTCCTCGATAAATGGCCTATCCAACGCAAAAATATTTGTCAATTCGAACCAATAGTTCCTTTATCGATTAGCGCGTTAAACCAAACAAATTAACTCTCCTAAGCTTTACCTTATTAAGTATCGATTGAGAATGAGATAAAATACAATGTTTTTAACAACAGTTACATTTACATTTGTATTTAACCCTTCTGAACCCCTTAACGCGTGTTACATTAAATCATCAAGATATCATATCTTGATGATTTAATGTAACACGCGTATAAATATCAAATCATATAGCTAAGATATCTCCTTCATTTGCGTGTTACCAATGTATTTACGAACACTCGCTCGTATCTCATAATCACGTCTGACTAAGCTAAGGTTATGAAACGCTAGGTGCTACTAATGGCTCCGAGCACGACTTGGCTTAAACTAGGCATTACTAGGTAGGTTTACTAGTAGGTAGGTCCGAGGTACGGCCAGCTGTTACCTTCGTGCTTGCTTATTAGTACTTTATGTGTGTTGAAATAGGTGCTATTTCGTAGAATGGTGATACACTATTTGAGATATATTATTGTTACCGTCTATTATGTATTATTATGTCTAATATGTTTTGTTTTCTACGTTTTACACTGAATAATTTAATCAGAAGCTCTACTTTTAGAATCCTAAACATGAATTATTCCTTCAAATATTACTATCAGTATTTCTTTCATAATTATACTCGTATTATTACGTTGGTATTTCTACCGTTGTTTGTGCAGATAATTCTCACAAACCTACCAATCATAACCGATCGTACTTCAATTCAACTGTATGAACTATGTTGATCAAGTATAAATCAGCAGTGTCTATCTATCCTTGTTATTAATTAAATATGCACAGGTATAATTTATAGGTATATAATGTAGTTGACTATTAGTAGGTACTATATCTGGAGTGGCAGCCATTAACCTACATTGGTAGAGGTACTTTATGAACACATTCCACGTAAATCTTGCACCCGGCTTTAGATTAGCTAAACGTTAAAAGTTCATACGTTCTTATGTAATTAATTGCCTAGATTAACTAATTACTAATTAGCATTTTATTATGATATCCTTTGAGAAACTGGCTTGCTAAATGTGGAATCTAATTTTGCTTTAAGCGTATTAAGTGCCCGGAGTTGTTAATGAAATTGTGAGCTTGAAAGTTTCTTCATGAGATTCTGCGAAAGCTTTCTCACTAATCGCATGTGAGACTGTTTGTATGTTTTAAAATTAGTTATGGCCTCTTTGTTTGCGTACAGAGATTTTAACAAGAATATGAAAATGTAAAGAGTAAATAGAAGTAAATAAGCACATTGAATGGAATCGAGGCTACCGCATACACGGTGCATGCGCCGCGGACTGCGCCGGAGTGGAGTACCTCGCTGCGGTGAAAGTTGCCGGTGACGCACTTTTGTATTCACGCAACTCACGAGCCTCGAGTAATTTACGCCACCATTCTAATGAGACCTCCCCCGCCTCTCTTATTAATTCATCAGACATGTTTACAAAGGGGGATCTCTATTGAAATCTGGCGGTTCACTTTAGAATTGTCGTTTTGTATAAATCGGCGGTCATGGCCCTTGCTGCCTAGTCGCCGGATCTGTTGAGAGACATGCGGGCTTCTTGACTGTACTAAACATCCGGGATGGTTGCTGTGTAAACTTGTGAATAGCTTATAAAACATGACTTCGACAAAATACCGAAAATTGTTTAGGATACTTTTAGAAAATGATGAAGCTCATAATATTATATTTAAATAACTCCTTGAGATAAGTACTAATACTTCTGCATAAAGGGTGATAACATACTATTGAAGAACTACAGACCAATCTCACTTCTCAGTCATGTATACAAGCTGTTCTCAAGAGTCATTACGAACCGTCTCGAAGTTTGATGACTTCCAGCCTCCCGAACAAGCCGGTTTCCGAAAGGTTTTAGTACCATAGACCACATACATATGCTCCGCCAGATTATACAGAAGACAGAGGAGTATAATCGGCCATTATGTCTAATGTTTGTGGTCTATAAAAAAGCCTTTGCTCAAATCGAAACCTGGGCAGTATTGCAGACCCTTCAACGATGCCATATCGACTATAGGTATATCGGTGTTGAAGTGCTTATATAGAAACGCCACCATGTCCATCCGACTTCAGAAAGAGAGCACGAAACCAATCCAATTGCAGAATGGCGTGAGACAGGGAGACGTTATTGTTCCGAAACTGTTCACGAATGCGTTGTAGGACGTTGTTGGGTATGATATATATTTTTATATATATGATACTTTTGTAAGTTGAAGACCAATATAATTACCTTGGACAGATTGTTCAGTTAGGTAGGTTCAACTTCGACAAAGAGGTCGCCCGGAGAATTCAACTCGGATGTGCAGCATTTGGGAAGCTACGTGATATCTTCTCATCGCGAATCCCACAGTGTCTCAAGACAAGGGTTTTTAATCAGTGTGTGTTGCGAGTGATGACGTATGGCTCTGAAACGTGGCCTTTGACTGCTGACCTTTTAGAGAGACTAAGAGTCACTCAACGAGCAATGAAAAGAGCTATGCTCGGAATTACTTTGCGGGATAAAATCCGAAAAAAGGATATTCGGCGAAGAACCAGAGTCACCGATATAACTCAAAGAAAAAGTGACAGTACGATGGAAATAGCAGTACAGAAAATCTTTAATGGTTATTATGGTCACCACTTCGTCATACACACTCAACTATTATTTATTGCAGTCCTTTGTAACTGTTGCTGCAAGCAAGCCTCCGACTCACTACAATAACACGTGAATCAGTTGTTTCATAAAGTTTGTGACATTTAAAACATTCAACAAACTTTATCGGTAACTAGTGTCGTGATCGTGAGGTAATTCATTTTCTTCATTCATTATTAACACAGGTGTGGTTTGATAATAAAGCGATAATATGATCGCTTGATAGAACTAAGCAACTCTATGGAAAAAAAATAAGATCGCGAGCATAGATTTATTACAATCTTAGCTACATAAAGGTATTGTAAATTATAACTGTTGATTATTATCAACCTAACGGTGGTCGTAAACTTAACAGTTGGTATATCAGTAGTGGCTAAGACTAACAAGTAATTAAGATGAAATAGAGTTTTCTGAATCAAAACTCTAGCGTTTGTAGAATTTGCTATTCAGTTGGATCGCTCTCCGGAATAATTTCCAATTTTTCCATTTCCTCTTGAACAATTCTAAAGTAAGCTTCTTCGGCTGCTGTGACATCTAAGTCATCATTGTCAGTGGCATCATCTGGTACGTCACCAGCGGCAGCCGCAATGGCCGCTTCTTCTTCATTCCGGGCTTTAAGCCGTATTTCTTTCAAACGATTGTCCAAAATGTGCTCTCGTCTAGTCTCACGTTCGTAAATTTGACCCATTAGCAGCTTATCGGGACTTCCTGGGATAGCCATATTTTCTGACAAAGTCATAAGATACAACGCTCCTTTACAGTCCCCAGCAGCAACTAATTCACCTTCCGGATGAGGAGACATTCTTGTGAGTCCGTTCTTAGATACCTTTAGAGTAACGACCGGCTCTTTATATCTACGCAGTAGGTCCCAGAAATAAAACATTCCCCCTGCACATACCGACATGTAGGAGGAAAATCTTAACGGAGCCCAAGCGGCATCGGTCACATGGTTCTTATATGGTGTCGTTATGATGATGGGTTGAGTACGAACCTCTTCGCTCCACACTTTAACTGTATAGTCGCCGCACGTAAGAAACATTCTAAACATACAAGGACTTCTTTGCACTGCTAGTACTGATCCATCATGCGCGTTCCAGTATGACACTAAAATATCGGAATGGCTTCTCCCCATGCGATTTGCATTAATTACTAGACCAGTGTCTGTTCCACAGAGGAATCTCGTGGGCAACCCGAAATCAAATTCTAATGTACTCACACCTTCTGCATTACTTAGATTAGGTTGTTCTGATGATTTAAGCTTAACTGATATTGGCAAACGATCCAAGGGTTGTGAGAGATCTCGTAAATCCCACCACAGACACTGACCATCAGAAGATCCAGTGAAGAATTCAGTGTTTGTGCGCGAATGAATGTAAAGTATTGACGTTATTCCTTCACGATGTGAATTGTAGACAGAACTTGACGACACAGCTTCTACGCCCACACGGACATCGAATACATTAGCAATACCTTTTTCAAGTCCGCATATTAATAATTCCGGGGTCGTGGGAGAGCACGCTAGTTGCCAGCAAGGGTAATCGGGTCGTAGTGTGTAAACTGGTTTTGTTTGCCTGTGTACATCCCAAATATAACAATCGTTTATTTTGTTTAATTCCGTGTCGGGCATGCACGTTTTGAAGCAGTAAGCAACGGCCAGTTTAGTATTTTTTTCATTAGTCCATTTCACGCATGATATTGGTCTCTCACATTCGTCTCGGAACACGTTGGCGACTCGGATGCCATACTTTTCTACAGGTTCCTGCGCAGGCATGGTATCATAATATGTTTGGTACATTTCAATGGCATTATTTTGGTCCGCATAGTGAAACAACGATGTCGACAGGTTTAGTACGGACTGTATATAATTATCTTCATGCATAATTCTACGACGATGTCGTTGTACATGATCCTCGTTGTAAGGGTTGACTTCCCGCGGCCAGCCACCTTCTGTGTGATTTACGATCTCCTCTTGAGTTTTTGAATGGGCCGTGTTCGTTGCATGTTCAGAAGCTGAGTATGTTGCTTGTACCTCACGATGCACGGGATTTCGGAGTATGTATTGTTTTTGATCTTCTCTATTAGGATTTATGGAATCCAGCATTCGAGCTGAAACCATCTGAAAGAGCGGCTGCCTTCCGAAATTCTTCCGAACCTTTGTGTACTCGTAGGTCCATTTTACGTACGAGGCCATTCTCAATTTTTATTGTATACGTTTGCTTTAATGAAAACAATACTTTCGTAAATGTCAAATGTATGGAAATATTGAATCAGCAAGGCCATGGCGCGTAATGAATATTGATGACGAAATTAAACAATACAAGTATGACTACAGCGTCTAGTTCGTCTGGAAACATATGTGTCCTTGTTTGGGTCGAAAAATTGTTTTCTGCGCTATTACTTCGTAATTTAAAATGAGTCTTGATATCAAAATGAGTAAACATGTTTTCACTTGCATGTAAGTTCTAGTGGTTGAATTCCTTGCGGTATCGACCTTTAAAGATGACTGTAGTAAAGTTTCTTGATTAAGTATTCAAGGGTTTGATTTTAAGTCACGTTTAGGTGCTTTTGAAGCGAAACAGTATCTGTTGACTTGTTGGCCATGTTGTTTCCTGCAGCGGCTGTGGCTCGTACCAGGAAGTGTCGTAACCACATTGTTGGAGGCAAGGAGTTGTTATGTGGTTCACATTAATATGCATCGAGTCCATATGGCAATACTATGTGCGAGAGGTGAGACGACTCTCAGTGTTACGCGGTTACGCCTTTATGCTGATTCAGTCTACTTATTCTAGTTTCAATATCGCTTCTTGTTAAATTAAACAATTATGAAACTAGAGAAGCGTGGCTTGATATGTGCAATATTTAATTACTTTGAAATGCAATGGCCGTTAAATACCTTGGTACTGGATTATTGTATGTTTCAAGCGTGCATTGATGGTATTTTTTGTTTACCAAATATGTAATTCGAATTTAGAAATAAAATTTGTTTATTTGGATTTCGTTTAGACTTTTAGTACCCTTATAAACTATTTATTTTAATTATGAATTTATTACATTTGTATAAATGTTAATCTAGGTTATACAATACAAAAGCTTTCATAATTTATTAATGGCACTGCAAATGAGCATGATTAAAACCTAATTTGTACTTAGATTAAATTAGTGTGGATAGTTAGATACCAAATTTATCGTTATATAATTTATATCAATATTAAAAATGCATTGCGAATTCAATATGCTGATAAACAATGTCAACGAACCCATAAAAACAATAACAATAATCATACTTCCTTACCATAAAAATGTAAACGTCTTCCATGCCAGTATTGAACAATAACATATCTGTCACTTCACGTCATTATAATATCGGTAATTCTGTATTGGCTACAAAGATGGTATCGATACACTGTCACAAATTGGCACAAGTCACAACACTCTTTGCGTCACGATTAGAAATTCGAATTCGGTGCTTATGGTGTGCGCGCGCGCCGTACGCTCGTACGAATGGACGACTCAGCGGTGACTGGCGCACGAGACGGAGAATCGATTACTCGAAGTACGCAGAAAAACTCAGGTTGTCGAGGCTCGAGTACTATGACTGGTTTGGTTCAACCGTATCCCGGCAATTGATGTGTTAAATGACTATAGACGTACAGGCTGCTCGAATAGTGTTGACAGGTCGCGCCGAGCGCATGGCTGACCTCGCCCTTTTTCAACTTTTAATATTATGGTGAGTTGACTCACAGATAACTTGAAATGTCAAGGATTCATTCGTTTTGATATTTGAAGAAACAAAGGCAGACCTTAATTTTAAGTGCTCTAAATAAAATACAAATATTGTTCTTTGTTTAAGATCAAGACCCCTTCCAAATTTTTTCGTGAGGTCTTTCGAGAAATTCCATTCACTTGAAGAAAACAGTAACGCGGACAGGAACAAAGTCAGTAGAATGGTAAAATGCTGATTCTAAAGAGGGAAAAGTGTAGTTGTGTATGTGGGGCGAAGTAATCACCGAGTCACGACATTGCAGTCCGTGGAAAGCAACGAGTACAACCGCGCACGTGGTCCACAGTGCTCCTGTTGCTAGTATGTACTAAGCTTTATATTGGTTACAAAAGAGAACGCCTGCTGGTCCGTTGTCTTTGTATGTTTGTTTAAAGAGTTTATCCATAACGCGGTTTTTTCTCACATGGTTGACATCAAGCCTGTTTTCCTCGAAGGGTTGCGCAGAAGTGTATCTAAAGTACCCCTTATGTTTAGGTTTCGTGTAATAAGGGGCGGTCCTATTGTTCTAAATCGGCTGCTGCCGAGAAAATCTGAATGGCAAAACCCAATAACATTTCTTGCGATCGGGAAATCGAACCCGGGGAACTGTAACTCAAAAGTCGCGCTTGCGACCACTAGTCAATGAGGTAGCCTATTATATAGTCTACTCTAAAGCTTGGTCTCGGGACTGTACGAATTACCGTGACCCCGGGACGAAAAGGGCTATTGAAGGACACCGTGGATTTTAGTCAGTACGAGTCTGATAGTCCCTCCCGCTCTGCCCTGGGTGGGAGGACTCATGTGATGATTTTACCACGTACAAAAAAAATATATGTTGCGTTTAGAAACAGGTTAAACCCGGCTGACCACTAACGTCAATAATTGAGCATGCCATAAGTAAACATACTTATGTACAATTCCATACAATCAACACTAGTTTTATCGTAAAAGGGAAACTATAAGGAAATCGGCGACTAACTATGATCTAAGTAAAACAATATTTCTATACTAATATTATAAAGAGGAAACCTTTGTATTTTTGTATGTTTGTATTGAATAGGCTCAAAAACTACTGGACCGATTTCAAAATTTCTTTTACCATTACTTAGAGGGATTCTTCCGAATCCGTATAGGCTATATTTCATCCCGGAAAAAATTTTTTTCAGAGAGCTTAAAAAAATAAATGTCCACCCGTGCGAAGCCGGGGCCGGTCGCTAGTATGTAATAAAGCTATAGGAAGCATTGGTAATATAACCATAGACATTAAGTGTAATAAATGGACGATAATAAATACATACCGGTCTTTGTATAACTGAGTGAACATCTCACTCGATTAAGTTCGGATCAGCGTTAACCGCGTAAACAAAGAATCTATCCAAAAATATATAACGCTAAGTGGGTGTCAGTCAGTGTAAAAAGTTCCTTTTTTTCCTGGTAAAAATGTCTTTTTATCGATACTTTGGTGTCGAATCGTAACTTTTTTTCTATCGGTATAGCTATAGATAGATTTAGTTATTTCTTTTGGAATTCAGTGTAATTTCATTACATTCCAGGTATAATTGTAAAAGAAAAATAATTAATCACCTCTTTAATTAACAAAAATTAATCCACACACCTATTTCAAAATGGCCCATGGAAAAGATTGGAAAAAAAATGTTTTGGTCAAGAGTTAATTGGAATAATTGGTCATTAGTGTCTGAGAGCGACCGTTCCTTGAGTTGATTAGTAATTGACCCGGTGGAGACCTTGTGCTCCTAGCTTCACCGAGCGTCTGTCATGAATATTAGGTTATCGCAGAGTACCTACTACGCAGTCACAGGGTTAAATGTACGGAGGGAAATTGAGAATCACAGGGTTAAATACTAAACAAAATAGTACTTTAATACGGGAAAATATTTTAACGAGAACCAGTTCAATATGTTCGCTACTAATATATTACTCGTCTTTGTTGTTGTAATTTTGGTTTATGAAATGTAAATTCATTGTAGCAGTCCCGTTGGCGAATAAATTCATATCCTAATCGCACTACTTCATTTAACTAAGTATGTACATAGGCATTTGGTTCTGACATTATTCCTCTAATCTACGATATAGTCAATTGAGACACTTGGCCCTTATTATCACATTATTATGAAACTTCTATTAGACAGTTTGAACTGAAATCATTGCGCATTAAATTACAGTCCCATGCATAATTAAAAAAGGCCGTGGCTACGATTGGTCACGTACAATCACTTGAAATATTACTGCCTTTAGTTTGCTCAATACAGCGGACATCCATTTTGTTCCACAAGCATTGTGTAACGCAATGACGTATAGAAGATGAACAGGGCTTATTTGTGGTTCAGCGAAATTCGTACACTTGCCCAGAAAATAGACAATAGGCGCTTGATATTTCGATACATTTTGCAGCAGTCTTCATTTCGCACAAATGAATGAATTCTTTGAATACACAATGGACAATGGAGCGTGCCCATGGTGATGATCATAAAGCGTTTGTATATTACGGAGAACAAAGTCACGGTCAGTCTGTTTGTGTGCGCGATATCTGTTTATCAGACGTTTCAGAAGAAAGCGTGCCTTATATATACAACTACATTATACAACTCAGCAAATGCATGCGATAATTTCATGTTATTGTCTAAGTTTAATTAATTGACTTATTTGAAGGCACGGTTAGCGTAGTGGCTAAGCGATTGGACTCCTGCATTGCGTGTCGCGGGTTTGATTCACGCACGGTACGAATATTTGTATGACCTACAAGTAGTTGTTCCGGGTCTGGGTGTTTGTGTATGTGTAATTGCTATGTTTGTAAACGCACCCACGACACAGGAGAAATACCTAGTGTGAGGCAAAGTTTTTTTTAAAACAATAAAGAAAGAAAGATTTATAAGTTAATGTAAGCGAGTTGCAATCGTCTACACGCCGTTACTACTAAGGAATGTGTCAACCAAAACATGTGTACAAGTTAAGGAAAACATAGTCCCAGAATTTGAGTATACGGACGCTAAATCCGGGTAGAGTCATTACCGAACGGACGGGTAGTCAGTCGCCTGATTGACCTTGTAGTTGTGCCATCCCCTCGTAATTGGGCCTTTGTAGCGGGATCCTCGGATCAATCCAATAACACATCCGCCTCGACGTAGGAGCTCATTTTATGTTCCTTTGCTGCGCATTTCGGTGTCTGGACACGCTGTTATGTGTTTGATGTCGTGTCGATAGTCGTTGGCTTTGGCAGGAGTTTGGTGACAGAGCTAGGATCTGGTTTGGCTTTTAATATCACGTTGCCAAAGAGAGAAGGCAAGCTGGACCTGGAAAAATTCAATACGGATACGGACAGAATAATCAAAGAGCATCTTACTAGACAACATGATATACACAATGGTTTTGTCTGTAACAGGTTCATATCTAGAGGTTTGTTTATAGGTAAATGATGCATGCGTATAATTAACAGACGTTTAAACGTCAAACAATATACACGTGCACTTTTATGGCTAATGGCCATATAGAACTTAGTCTTTACATTCATTAACTTTAAGTAATGTATATTAATTTATTTTTCCTAATTTTCATTTAGTAGGCAGCGTAGTATTTTTAGCTGTTCGAGTAATTTAGTTACTTTCAAGATAAAATAACAAAATTCAGCAAATTTTGTGAAAGAGAAGATGTTATGAAAACATTAGTAATTCCGCAATTACTTACAAATACATCTCATTAAAACGAGCATTACTTAAGTGTAACATATGTACGCGTAGTTTGTTGAGCGTTTCTCGTTTACGAAACCACGAGAACGTCGGTAATATCTCCAGATTTGATACCGCAACATCCGCGTGATTTATGCGAACTTGGGTATCCATTAATCATGTGTTGTCAATTGGATAGCGACCCATTTTCGCGCGAAGGATATTTGTTTGGTTTTCTCCCACGATTTACTGAACACCGATGACTGAACACTTTTTATCTGCATTTTTATTATGATGAGAGTTCGCTGAGTGTGTTGACATTTATCAAAACCTATTTAGGTCAAACGTTTTCCACATCATGGAGCGATGATGTGAGCTTATATTTGAACGATATATACTGTGTTTTTCGTTTCATTACGGTTCATCAAACAATCTGCGGCTGAAACTGAAACGGGAATTGAAACACATTAACGTATTGGAAAATGAAAATGCAGAATATCCACAGTTTGCCTATAAATACGGATAATTTCGAATACTAATGGTGCATATTCAGCTTAATAATAGCTTTAACTCAGCAATAGTTGAAACAAATGTGCTAATAATTGCAGAGCGTATCCAGCTCTGGATTTAATAACACATTTAAATCGCACTTTATGTACCACCGTCTGTTTGTTAATTAAAAGATACGAAAGAACAAAATCCTGAACCTAAATCTCTTAAACTTCATGCTAAAATGTTTCAGTAAATACGATTAATAATAATACAGCTACCCGCTATAAAAGCAGCAACATGTGTTGTTACTCGCACTATATCACATACGTCGTTTCATTATGAAACACATTTACTTCGTCATAACACACGTGGCAAAATGACGAAAAAAAAATAAGCAATGAACAGATTTTGCTCCCTGAGATTGTTTTCACAAAAGGGTGACCTACATAAATGTTGTAGCGGGGATGTCTGGGTTCTCTGCCGGTTTAATCTAATAGTTTGTATGAACTAAACAGTTTCCAAATCTGGATATGATTTATGTTAGCAAAACAACTTACTAGATACTACAGGAAATCTAAACGCGTTCTACGAAGCGTCTATTTATTACAAATCTGTTCGCCATCTCGTAAAGCGTAAACACTAGTACGTGTTTACGTCGCAAACGCGAGGCAAAGCGTTAGGGGTCATTGTCAAGTGTAGTTACATTCGTTCAAGATCGAAACTGCACTATCGGAAGTGTCGGGATCGGTCGGCTTACGATCAGATTTATCGCCGCGACCGGGAGCCAAGCGCTTCCCCGACCGGGGATACAAGAGTGCCACCGACCCGTGAATTTTATTGTTTCCCCTCGTACGATTCTGTACAAAGTTTTGTGTTCACACGTACTGGCGACGATTCGGTAAGCCGATATTCATTTCGTGACTTTAGAACATTCCGTATAAACTTCAATTTCGTTTACATTTCATTTACGTGTTTCTTTTTTTTATTTTAGGTGGAAGAACGCCTTGAGATCTGATTCGTTACAGACTATGGATTGATTATTTACAGGAATTACTGATATCTAATTGGATTAGTTCTGTAACCATTCTTAGTAATCACAGATACTTACGCATATTAACTCGTGACCATTTGCCAGAGGACCTTTTTATGCGATTGCAGTGAAGTCATAAAGGAGGGTAATGTCATAATGTGTTCTTCAGGTTTTATTTGCAAAACATTACCTAGACTTTGATAGAAAAGATTCCACTACAATTCTTTTTATCTGCCAATCATCGACTAATCAACTACATAATCTGTCTTTTTATATATGCTATGAGTTAGCATAGCAAATATAGTTAAGTAATTTAACATCATGAATGATTATCTTCTATTAGAGACACATAATTTGTACATACCTGGTTATATTTACCTACACGACTAACAAAAGAACCGTTGATAGCAGCTCATTGCCCGCTCGCGACTTGCCGCAGGGCAAATGGATGTAATAACAATGGAGAAAGCACCATTTATTTTGCATTGCTACGTACTAAGTGTTGCAATAGAGGATAATATTCCGATATTAGATTTCGTATTGAGCATTTTGCTCTTGGAAACATTATATGGATGCACTTACGTGGAGAAAATATCGATTATGTGGATAATGATTAGAGTTTAGTTTGCAACTGTGTTTAGTGTAAGCTTCGTGGTTGAAAATTATGTCTAAGACTTCTTTTATCCTTAGGGTTGTCTCATGAAATATAAAATATAAAATAACACATCTTACCTATTCTATAGTGTTATCATAATCCATTTTTTTTCCTTAAAATTAACATCAAAGTTTTACTTTACTTTCGTCACAAAAACGTGTCATGCTACCTCTTCTGATCTAGATAAACAGAGAATCAGAAAAACCTGAATTCAATTGTTCATATGCACACTGTAGTGTTGTAAGTGGTGAAAAGCCATTACTAGAAAACATCAAACGATCTTCCTTCACAACAAAATAGGGTGTCAAAGTGCAAATAAAATCGCATTTATGCCTATCACGAACGCTCACCTTCGTATAAGGACCCTCTTTCACTCATTCCGTCTAATGTACTCCAGATTTAGAAAAGGGAATAATAGGAAATCTACGGGGATGTACTACAAACGTGATTTATTACGCTTATATGAATAATACATTGCCTACAGGGAGATATATCCATCATAGCTCACGTAATGTTGTTTGTGATCGAGATCGTTACTCGATAATACAAATTAGTTTCAATGATTCGACTGTCATTGCCGTGTGATGTAATATTAATCACATTAATGATGGAACCGGTTTTGTTACGCTGAAGTGAGTTTATATAAAACACTATGTAATTATAAATTGTTATTGGTTGAAGTTGAATTACGTTTTTTGAGCGTGCTGTTACTTGTTCTTTTATATGTTTTATGCATGTTTTCTTTAAATATTTGTTTTTTGTTTGGGAAAGATTTTCATCTAAATTGTAGCTAACTTCTTCTCGGAATTAGTTAAGATGTTTTGTTTTTGCATTCTCTCTCATCTTTTACGTTTCACCTGTATTATGTTCTTATTAATTAGGAATTTAATTTATTTATCTTTTCATAGTTACCTAATTCATAAAATAACCGTAGAGGTCTACATACTTCCTAGCAGGATTGCTGCCCTGGGATCTGGAGGCGACTGCCCTCCAGCGCGTCTACGAATGGCGCGTGGAGGCGCAGCGCCGGGGCGAATCCCCGCTGCCTCGACAGGTCGAGGCGCGGCGGGAAGAGCTCCGGCGTGATCTCAGGGCAGTATGGAGGGAGCGACTGTCGCAACCGAGGTCCGGGCACGCCGCAATCGCGGCGGTAAGACCCCTCTTTGAGGAGTGGCTGGATAGGCGTCACGGCGTCCTTACCTTCCGCATGACGCAGGTCCTCACCGGACACGGAAGTTTCGGGAGGTTCCTGTGTCTGATAGGGAGGGAAGAAACGCCTGGGTGTCACCACTGCGAGGATCGTCCGGAGGACACGGTGGAGCATACGGTGCAGGACTGCCCCGCTTGGGCAGAGCACCGCCGTGTCCTCACGACGGCGATAGGCGGAGACCTCTCGCGCCCGGCATTGGTCGAGGCCATGCTGCGGGGCGAGACGGAGTGGGAAGCGGTCGCCTCCTTCTGCGAAGCAGTCATGCTCGTGAAGGAGGAGGCGGGCCGCCTGAGGGAGAGGACAGCGTCCTCCCTCCATCCCAGCCGCAGTGGTAGACGCCCACGGCGTCGGACGTCACAGGACGATCTCCGGCCACCGTAGGCGCGGGCATGCGGGCAGCGAGTAATGGGCGACTTGCTGTCCGACCATGGACCATGCCCGGGTCGACGGCGCGTTGTGTTCCACGCGCGCCTCAAAGAGTGTCAGCAAATTGACGGGGCCTGTAGAGGGCCAGAGCCTGCCGGGGTCGCGGGACTTACCCATCACCGTAACCCCGGTACGTAAAGGGCTCGTGAAGGACACCGTGGATTTTAGTCAGTACAACTCTGACAGTCCCTGCCGCCCTGCCCTGGGTGGGAGGACTCATTTGATGATTTTACCACGATAAAAAAAAAAAAAAAGAGGTCTACATACTAGCTCACAATAGACGCCAATTTGGGTACCAATACCAATTACACAACTACTCGTAAATGATTTTGTTTTAATACTTTGCCCCACACTATAGTAATATCTCTTGTATCGTGGGTGAGTTAACAAACATAGAAACTCTTATACACCGACACCCAGACCCGGAACAACTACTTGCAGACCATACGAACCCGCGACACGATGTTTAGCAGTCGATCGCTCAGTCATTGCGTCAACGGTGCCGTACCTATTCAAAACAAGTTCTGATAATAACTAGAATACCAGGAAATACTTCCCGATACACTAAATTCTAGATATACAGCAGAATGTACAAAGTTAATTAAAAGTAATTAAGATTTTCAAATGTGTGTGGGGGTCGTATAAATCTGCGTTAACACTGAAAGCCCGTTTTTAATGAAAAATGTTGGAATATTTGCTCTTTAGCCTATGTGAAATGCGAGAATTCGTTCCTACGTATTGTGAGAGAGAAAATGAATGATTAAAACTCAGAACCTGCCTTTGTCTGTCCAAGTATTTTGTTTGCAGTTCAATGATATATTGTTTGTAGGACTTCAAGTGCATGCTTTTTCAGAGAGATGTTAACAAAGTGATAATGCGTATAAGAGGTACTACTATCTAAGCACGAAATCCGTAGCTTCGGCCGACGTTTCGGGCGTTTCTTATTCTTACGGACATCAGATTTGCGTGATACGAGGCGAACCCGCGGGCAAATGCTAGTATCTCATATATGTTTCGATTTAACACTATTATATACACGGATTTGGGAATCTGCAGGCTCAATTGAAATGGGTCTTGAGATTAACTAACGTTGGTGTTTTAATTATAACCAGCTATGCAAGTATCTACTAATGTACCAATATAATGCATATAGCGTATCACCTGAATGCATACGATTATATGCCAGAAGCATTAGGCTGGGGCAGTGATAAGTTTCAATTGCGATTCAATGAATGAATGAGTGAGTGAATGATATTTTATTCGTAAGAATATAGGTAATAGTGATGTTACGAATGTTTGATATTCGACATTCGCGAATGCGAATATTCAATTTTAAATTCAGTTTAAATTCAGTTTTTAATTCGGCTTTAAATCAATCACGTTAGATAATTTAGAAAATACAAAATTATCGAAGATTATTACTAACTTATTTTAATTTATAAAAAAGAATTACTTGCTTCCTGTAACGAGATTGGAAAAAGTATGTAAGCGTAGCTCTAAGAGTGGCGTCAGTGAATGAAAACCAGAAAGAAACACGATTATCTGAGCATGTTTATATTTATGATAGATGTTTGTGATTAATGCAATGAATATTAATATTAATGAGTGGCGAGATAAAGGCAGACTGAATAAAAGGTAAAAGGAGAGGAAGACGAATGATAAGAATGACTGGAGTGTGTGGAAGAAATGTACCAAATATTGTTATATTTTCAATCTTTCGTATTCGCAAAATATTCGCATGAATTTTGCGAATACGAATGCGAATGTCTTAAAATATGCGCGAACGCGAATATTCGTAACATCTCTAATAGGCAACATATAACTTCCTATGATGTGGTTTCACACCGTTTGACATTCAAACCATACAAATTTTATCTTCTTGGTTACATTACACTCGCGAGCAAAAGTATGGAATCATTTACTCCGATTTCGCGCGATCTGAGTACTTATTAACTAGTTAAGAATAATAAAAGTGGTACTATTTTAAAGGTTTAAGTGTTTAATTTTAATTGACACCAAATTCATTCAAATCGCGCCATTATTTAATAAGGTATCCCGGATCAATTCAAAGTAAGGGATTCCACACTTTTGCCCGGAAATGTATATCATAGAAGCATGCACTATAAATTTGCTTCTTTGCAATAACATAAAAAATATAATTTTATGAATTACAGGTGTTTGAATATTTTTTGTATGGAGAGTGGTCCTAACGGTCGCTTGCAAATCCGATCCCTTCGAAGAAGTGTGAATCATTACTGCAGGTATTAAGCTCCCATATTTGTATTTAAAGCAGAGGAAATAAGGAAAACATAGGAATATGATAATGTACTCGTAATTACGCAATTTTATGACTGTGTTTGTCATACGTTATAAGGTTAGGAATCGTATCGTTTAGCATAGATAAATGAACATGAGTTGTTGTTTAATTTATACAGAAGATGTCTGCTTTCCGAGAAATAAAAAATCTTTTAAGTATACTTCTTTACCTGTATTTGTACTTTTTAAATACGGAGGAGACTGAGATTTGACAAAGTTCATGTGAAGAGACAAAGTGCAAGATAAAAAATAATAATAAAATCTTGGTCTTGAACGGGACCAGCGGGTCTAAAACGGCCATTTTAATGTTGATAACGAAATTGCGATAAAATTCGTAAAATGGAAAATTCCATTCCATTGCTCACGTAGGTAATAGAGTAGTTAATTGTTTAAGAATAATTTGTAACACTGTAAAACAACATTGCTAAAGCGGTAGTTTAAGACCCGCAGTAGATCAATCAACTGCACACTAAAATGTATTCCCACAGAACATTTTAACAAATTAAAGACTCGTTCGGTTTTTTTTTTTATTTTCACCCTGGCCACTAACAAAAAACACTAACCAGTTCTTCCGAAACCCGTTTCTAGCATTGTTTTCGTTCTTCTTCCAGCCTGTGTTTAAAAATAGAACGTGGAACGCTCCACAAAGCACACGTGTGTTCCAGCCATTAGTCGCCGACGCCGCCGACGGTATCGCAGGTCGGAATGTATTGCGCCGAGGTGCGCCCTAAATCTACCGGCAAACGATTTAATTGCTCTTCGTATGGGACTGTTCCTTATGAAATGCTTGGCTTTGCAGTTACAAACGGTACTCTTTGGTATGGAATTTCTAGAAATGTGTGGTCTTATTTTAGTAGTTGGAGTTTTGTATGGGACAGTTCAATTCTTTCGGAAGTTTAAGGTCTATATCACATTCTGAATTGAGATCACACTTATCTGATAAACGCTATAGATGATGATGTGCCCAATTGACGTTATTATTTTTGTAGATGTTATGGCAAACTGAAATGCTGTCGGAGTAACTTACTTTCTTTTAAATTTCAACGATTTCAGACCTACTTTAAACGTGTTGAAGGCAACTTGAGCAGTCGCAAATTGAGCTACTTTTATGAACAATTGTGGCATAATTTCCTAATTTGGTACAAATTATTCAAATTCTCCATGCAGCTAAGTCACGGAGTTTGTATTAAAACTGCACGAACTAAAGGCGATTACTGTGGGTAGGGTACAGTGCCCCGTTGTCCACTGTCCAGCCTGCTATATTTGGGAATTGGACCGCGCCGCCACCAAGTTTATCAATGTGTATTGGACCGTGGGATTGTTTACGAACGTTGCCTCGTCCGTGGAATGCAAACTTGTGCCTTGTGCCCTACTTGATGGCCAATTACCTGCCGGTAACCATCATGGACGATGTTCTTTTTTTAAATTATTGATTACTTTTTATTTTCATTATTTTGTTTTTTTATTTTTATTAACGTACTTTGTTGTACCTGGAGTACTACTGGTATGGCTGGCTTCCATGGATCCAGCTCATATAAAGAAAAATAGTTAAAGATCAATCCAGTCTTCAAGAATGCTGAATAGGCCTAGTAGTTTTTTATTCGATTGTCAAATACTTACATGTAAAATACAGCAACCTCTAGACGCGCCAGATATTACCTGCTTGAGGGATCTTCCTTTTTCTGTAGAGGGAGGGCATGTAACTTCTTTCACTCTCTTCCTCATACTTCTATAATGAGTTAGTATTCTAATATGGTAACAACACGTATATTAAATGGTATGGAGCAAGGAAAGTTTAGACAATGGTACATTGATGATATCTTAAATTACTGCTAAGTTTTATTGTAAACCATTTTTACAAATATCTATTTCAATCAATCAATTCAGTCTATCGCAGTCCACTGCTGGCGCATCTTCAGCACATCTTACTCCCTACATAGCATAGCATCAGTGGAACGGTCACATAGTTTCGTAGTTCAGTTTCTACATTGTCGCTACATTGTAGCTGTCTACATTGTAGCTGGTTTTTTTTTTTTCGTGGTACAATCCACAAATGAGTCCTCCCACCCAGGGCAGAGCGGGAGGGACTGTCAGACTCGTACTGACTAAAATCCACGGTGTCCTACAATAGCCCTTTGCGTTCCGGGGTCACGGTAATTCATACAGTCCCGCGACCAGCATAGCTGAATAGCACATCTCTGGTCGAAAGGCACCCTTAAGCAGCTCTGTCGTTATTCCGTCATAAGCATCACCAGGTGCCTTGTTGTTCTTTAATCTCGCACTGGTGATCATCCGGGATATCAATTTACTATACTGAAATGATGTTTCATAAACAGGATGAGATTTAATTGGTTCAGTATATCCGGTGTAAGGAAGGTACACTTTAATTACTGCCATAATGATGTAAGCACAGCGTAACAAAGACCAATTAGTGATCACTGTGTTATTATTAGTGTGTACTGATGTTTTAATTGTATGCTTTAGCTACCTAATTGATAATTCATTATTTTGTACTCGAAAATGAACTAATTTTGATTGTTACCTTTCCGTTTAATGTTGTCACGGTTTTAAACTCTAGAATTATGTTAGTTTAGTCTGATTTTGAAGAGCTTCCTTGGTTTATGTTGCGCTTTGAGACTTTACGGCGACATTCTGCAAAGTTTTAGTACCTATGCGAAGTTAGAGTAAAGGCTTTTCAAGGAAAATTTCTTCTTCAACAAAACGCAGTGGAGATTTCGCTGATCTGATTTACATGGGCAAGTATTGTTGCAGTTTCTAGTGAACTAATCGATGAAATTGTTATAATAATTTTCATTTTCAGAATGTTATCAAATGATCTGAAAAACGTACCTATAGCATATGAAGTGAAAAATGTATCCAAGTCTAACAAAGTATTCCCGCAAAAAGTTCTCAATATTGGCTTGCTGAAAGCAGTTGATATAATTACGGAGGCAGTAACAGTGTTATGATTCGCCACGACGAGGCTCGCTCGCCTCGCCTCTTGGGCGCTCTACCTGAGGCAGACGAATTCCGCACCGAAAAAAAAAAAGCACCTTCGTGGTTCAGTCGCTTTTCACGCACCTAATTAGAATTGCAATAGATTGGACAGCATAAAAACGCTGTGGGCATTGTTATTAGGAAATTATAGTTTTGTGAAAAGTTTGCAGAAGAAGGAAATTATATTCTTTTAAAGAATATTAAAGCAGACAGTTTGATTGATGTTTTCAAATTCATATGTACTCGATCAAATCTTTTTTGTTTATCTATGTTAAGACGCCTTTGTCCTGAAATAAGACTATTGCAGACAGTTATTATTACAATAAAATTATCGAAAGGAAATTACTGTATTATTATCCAATAATTTTATTTTAATTAGGTACCTTTGTTTTAATCAGATTTCCATATCACTTACTGATACATTAGTGGTACATATTTAACCAATTTCAATATAAAATATCATGTCATCGTATTTGATCGTGCATAAATAATAATAAATGTACGCATCCCTCGCGGATAAACACGCAAATGTCCAAATGAAACACAATAGATGGACATTGGCAGTTAATGATTAATACTACGTTTTAAACGGCTCTATTTGTGCAATCCATTATCTGGGAAGTGCGCTAGTCGACGCGTGTTTGTTTTAGCGTAGTATTTACCTTCACGTTTAGTTAGTCCGGCGGTGAAAATAAAACGATGCAGAATTTGTCGAGTCGCGGTCATAAATATCCAAAAGCGACAGCCGGGTCCGCCATTTTCTTGTTGACAAAATCACACCCACAATACATTCAAACTTGTCTAAAGTTTCCATTGTTTATGGCTCTCCCGTAGATTGTAAGTGGAGATCTATCTGCACCCTTTTAATTCAATTAGATATATTTTCTGTCTGTGCTAATGGACGTGACTATGCTTTTTCACGTAATGGAACTAAGAAAAACCTTGTGGCAATTGTGAACAGTTATATTATATTATCGCTGTCACGATAAGTTTACGTTGAACGATTCCAGTCTACGACGACCGACGTCGTGGTTTCTCGTCTCGTGAATTGATAGCGTCCATTGAAGTGTCGGGACATCGAGAGCGTCTTGAAAAGAAAATAATCTTGATGAAACGTCTCGCTATAAAAAGAGAACGTCTCCGTTGTCGACGCCTCACGCTTTCGTTGAAATAAACCGGGACACGCCACGATAAAGCTGAAAATTTTATTTTCATGCTAAGCCTGGGAACCGTTATTGTCTTTGTTAATAACCTCACTTGAATATTCCCTCGGAACATTCCCGCTAATGACTTTTCTTTTGATAGAATTAAATTATTTGCAGGAGTAGTACATTTCGATACAAGTGGGTAAAGTTTGTTATTGCATTCGAGGCAGCAATGTCAGCCGAGCCCAAGGCAATATGGAGAAACTTAAAAGACATTATGACTGTCTTTTTTTTCTACGAAAGTGTTATTGCTATTCTTTGCTCCTTCTTCTTCTTCCCTAAAAACGAGCGAGCCTTAGAGACTCAGGGTCAGAGTCGGACTCAGAGTCAGATTCAGTCTGACACAGGGTCAGACATAGGGTCAGACTAAAAGGGCTGTGTGACTATCTAAACAGGTAACCGTGACCCTGAAATGTGAAAGGGCTATTAAAAGATCACCATGGGTTTTAGTCAATACGAGTCTGACAGTCCCGGGAAGGCTCATTTTCACGCAAAAAAAAGGTCAGACTAAAAGACAGACCCGGTGAGACTTGGTCAGACTCGGTGTTCCCTTGGTACACAATTTACTGTTCTCATTTCAGTATATTTTTACCCGACTGCGCCAGAAGGAGGGTTATGTTTTTCAAATGTTGAAATAAATGTATGCAAACATGAGTGATTGAGTGAGGCTTATGCGAAATGGAATGGGTCTCAATTTCTGTATTTGTCTCTCAAATATGTATTAATGGAGTATTGATAACATGCCAACGTAAATAACGATTATTTCAATAAAATACATATTTACACGGCATAATGGCTTCGCTTGGAGTTTTACAGATTTAATATAGTTAGAGGAATATTTCACAGGGTTTTAATTTAACGACGGTGAAATTTAATAAAAACCTTTGCGGAATTTATGAATGTCGATGTACCGTCATAAATTCACCATGGTACTTAGTCGTAGTGATATTTGCTTTATATTTTGAAGTGCAGTAACGAAGCATGTTTATCATTAAGTTAAATTGTAAAATGTAAATGTTCTCCTGTATTGTCTCATTACAATGGAGTTGAAACAAATTACATTATTGTTGAATTTCGTAGAGATGCAAATGGTAGAGCAGGTAAGTGCGACACAAAGCGGGAAGTTTTAGAAACTGCTCTCGTTAGTTCACACATAGACGAGCTATATGTTCCAAATTCGCGATAAAGTTGCGCGGAAAGTTACGCGATATTCATCTTTAACTCGACGGATAAGTTTCGGAGGAACTTCATAGATCATGAGATACGTTTAGCGACTTTCATATTGTTATTCTTGAATTACGACGTTGTGCGCGATTGTGTCAACATAGTGAAGTTGTAATGAAGAAGTTTTTAAGTGTAGCTTTTTCAGATTGTTGTTTTTTTTTATGTTGGTAGTAATCCTAACTAATATTACAAACGCGAAAGTGAGTTTGTTTTTTACGCTTTCACGTCTAAACTGAACTTTCCTACAATTTGCCTAGCGGTGGATTAATTGGAAAACTGGAAGGGAGCAAAGCCATCTAGAACAGCTAGTTTTAGAAAGATATGCGTAAACGTCTGCTTATAGATTGATCACCAATACGTCGAACTACGAAGCCTTTATTTTTATCTTTCGTTCTTCCAAAGTGACATTCTAACAGTGATAATCATACTGATACTGATATTGCTAGCCCACTTCATCCCACTGCTGGTTAAAATATTAATCATACTTAAGTCAAAATTTTATTAGTTTTGACAAAGCTGCACCCGGCTTTTCAGAACTAACCAAATGACTTTTCTTTATAAAGCAGCATATACTTGCGTAGATCCTGCTCTACGTAACTTTAATGTTGAAAGTCTTTGCAGAAATGTGAAACGCTTTGAAAGTAGCGCCTTTTCTAGGCTTACTTCTCTTCACACCTAATTTGAATAAAACAATACTCGCAAAAATTTTCACTTAAAATATGAGGCCTTCACGAGTATAGAATAACAAGGTATTTCAGAACCACTCAGCATTCAAATAAAAAGTCATATTCATAAAGCCAGACAGACAGGAAAAAGTAATTGCTTGCTTACAATTATACAATAAACGCCCAGAGGGCGCTTGTAAAGGGACTTGATGACTGCGGGTCAAGTGGCTTGATTGTCAGGATTAAGTCCGGGGCGCGACTTGAGAGATATTGCTACACTTGTCTGTACTTATATCATTGTGATCGTCGCGAATGTTGTCACTCAATATGATTGCTTAGGGCAACGATGTACTAAAGAACTGAGGGGCACTTAAAATACAGGTAAATATCCTGCAAACCTGTCCTTGGAAACCGGGAATTCAGTTTTTCTGGGCGTCATCTAAAGTAATCGTCGATACTTTTATCTTCGAATAAACAGCTTTTTTTTATCGTGGTAAAGTCATCAAATGAGTCCTCCTACGCAGGGCAGAGCAGGAGGGACTGTCAGACTCGTACTGACTAAAATCCATGGCGTCCTTCAATAGCCCTTTAAGTTCCGGAGTCACGGTAATTCGTAAGTCCCGCGGCAAAATATGATTGCTTAGGGCAACGATGTACTAAAGAATTGTAGAAGCACTTGAGCGCAAATATTCTTCACCTTCACCTTCACCCTGGTCCTTGGAACCGGGAAAGACGCAAATGTTACATTTTGTATGTGTCGTTGGCCAATCGTTGCAAAAGCCATATCGTGATATGCCTGCCTAAGATATGACCAGTAAAATCAGGCGGATTGACGATAATCACGTATTAACCTACATTTAGTCGTAAAAGTGATCAGATCGGTGAAAACAATATATTTTTGTCGATATTGTCCCGTACGATATATGTAATGCATAACGAATTTGTGAGGGAACACAGCAGGTTTATTTTCTTCTCGCTTTTTTACACACGAAACGAGGATCATGTCTATGACTTACATATCGAAATTATTTACAAGATACTTTATTTTGCAAACATTTTTAATTTCTTATAGTATCTAATATCCTTACGTAGACTGTCTTAAAGACCATCTTCTAAGAAAACAGAGATATTAGAGACACTAAACCTGGTAGAAGAAGAGGAAAAGACTTAATAACACGACTACCCATAAAAGGAGTGTTTTTGTATAGTACTACAGTCTAGGGTACCAGAATCGTAACTTGGTCTCGAATTAACGTCAGGAATAGAATCTTGAGAAGAGACAAATATACCTTTAGTTGAACTCGGCCACGTCAATAACAATTTATAAACAAGACATCACTGCTCCGGGCAGCCGGACTGGGAGACAAACTGGAATGCCTCTAAATTTTTAAACACCAAACTATCCGATCCAAAATCGATAGGTCGAAGGTCTACTCTTTCCATAGAGAGTAGACCTTCGACATATCGATTTGGAACCATTTCCATATCATTTTAGCGCGACCGCATACTATGAGTTACTATCAGAAAAATGTTGATGCTGTGACAGTATGAGGTCGCGCTTTATCCTTCTCTTGCTCTATCTACTAAAATCTTTTGTTTGCGAGATTAAAGAGATTAAATTAAACAAAAACCCTCGCAGCTGAATTTTTCTTTCCTCAATAATATCTTTACGAAACGCAATACATGCGTTAATGCGTATATATTTAAAAAAAATTAAGATTTTTATCGCAAAAATCAAAAGTTACATAGCATTACGTACTAATCCCCTCCAAATGTCAAATTGGACTCGCTCAAAGTTTCGACAATCCCATAAGTTCACCAACACCGTCGGCAATACAAGAGTGGAATACAAAACAGATAGGAATTTAGCGGCTAACAGTATTACGTATTTAGGTACCTAGGTTATGTGTGTCGTGGTATGCATCCTTTGCGGTTGACCTATTCGGCAGTGGGCCAGGCACGTACACAATTTACTTAGCTACAGTCCCACCTACACCGTGATTTGAATACACTTTTAACTTTAAAATACGTCGACACTGGTTGTTCTGTTACGGGATTGCATTCGGCACTTTGTGTAAAATATGTTCACTACGATGCACGTAAGTGATGAGTTGGTGGCAAACAAATCAATTAGCGTGTGTCTGCAGAAATTATTTCGTAATAAAATCGGTTTTATTTAGTTGATTTAAAATAGTTTTAGGTCTATGGTGAATAGTGCTGTAAAGTTTCAATTCTATCTAAAAACACAAAATTAATAGTTGTGGGCTAAAAATACGATATAGCCTAAAATCTTCATCCAAATAAATATGTATGACGTAGGTACGCCACTTCTGACGGCACCGTCGGTCTGACAGGGTCAAATCTTTACAGGGGTCAAAGTCTGCCGGGGTCGCGGGACTGTCTCATTAAGACTCTGAAACGTTAATAGCTATTGAAGGATCACCGTGGGTTTAAGTCAGTATAAGTCTGAAAGTCCCATCCCGCCCTGGATGGGAGGACATTTAATTATTTTACCATAATAAAAAAATGTACCCCACTTGGCCTGCGCAGTAAGAAAGAAGTACCCCACTAATATTCATCGAGAAGAGGCCTGTGTCCCAGTCCCATTGCTGGAACGTATAGGTTCACTAAACTGTATCGTAAAACTAACGTGAATTCATTTTTTGATAAATAAATAATAGGTTCTTCGGTATATAATAACATTATCCGGGTCCGATTAAAACATTCGAACTAAAAAAAAAACCTCGTAGATCCCCGAATAAACTTCTCTCGATCCTTTTCTCGAACCCAAAATTACAGATTAGTAAAGTTATCCTTCAAAGAGGTACGCACACAAGGATTTGAACTCATGGTATAAAAACTTTGTTAGATTTGTGAGGTGTGATAAATAACTAAATTCGTTCGTGTTAGTTTTCCACCCCTGCAACCCCGTGAAAGTAAAAGTAAGGGGACTTTTAGTTTCTCTTCCCTTTAAATACTTTTTTAGGGTTCCGTGCGTCATAATGAAAAAAACGTAACGCGTATAAAAATACAACTTTACTAAAAGTTACGAGTAATAAGAAAAAGGTAGCATGTAAATTAAATTGAATTAATTAACTAGATTGTTCTAAAATAACACTATAAATCGGTAAATATTGAGAGTGCTTACCTACAGTTGAAATGTTTGAAAGCATGTTCTGCTTTCAACTACAACTTTACGTTCGTTTAAGTGACGAAAAGGCTGCGAAGTGTTTATTTTTACAGGGTTATTTCTTCTGTTATTTATTCAATTTGTATGAAACATATTTTTTATGTTATTGTTGGGTTCATAGTAAAAGTTATTTATAACTAGAGATAAATAATGTGATGATGAAACGTTGTTGATGTTATACCTACAAACAACACTGTATAAGTATGATAGATTGAATATTCATAGTACGGAACATTCTTCACGCGAGTTCGATTCGCCCTTGGCCACTTTGGCTTTTATACCTACTAGGAAAAGTTTCAAGGGGCGATGACATGACACTCGTTAAATCATAACATGGAAGTCCGCTATCCTTTTGGGTTGAGCATTGGGGTCGCCATAAACGGTCCGTGAATCCAACCCTACAATTAAAGTTGATGGCGTATATTGCCGCACTCATTATGATAAATCTTTTTTTTTTCTACAGCAAAATGTTTGACCTTTTTACACATAGTGAGCAAAACTCCACTGAAGGTATTTAGTTGTTTTTGTTTTTTTTCCGTGGTTAAATCATCATATGAGTCCTCTCTCCCAGGGCAGAACGGGAGGGACTTTCACACTCGTACTGACTAAAATCTACGGTGTCCTTCAATAGCTCTTTACGTACCGGGGTCAGGGTAATTCGTGAGTCCCGCGACCCCAGCAGGCTTTGGCCCTCCACAGAGGGCCCCGTCACTATGCTGACACTCCTTGAGGCGCGCGTGGAACACAACGCGCCGTCGACCCGTGAGGTATTTAGTTGGATTGAGTAAATGTACTGATAAACTTGAGCGTTCACATGTAATGAGCATTCTTGCGAATTTTACATTTCAGAGAAATAAACGAGAGCGTTTTAGCGAGCATTCTAACGAACGTTTTGGCCAGCTTTTTGCCGAGTTGACTGTCAAGATTGACATCTTCATGAATAATTTTTGACAAGTGTCGACTAGAGCGTTTGCTATAAAGCCTTTGTCAAACAGACAGGCGTGACGAATGCGAAGCGAGGCGTTTTTACTTGTAATGTATGGAATTGTTTGAATCCAGTCACATAGAAAAGCGAAAGCGATCCATTAGCGTGACAGAACTATCGGACTGACGTTTCGTATCGTTTAGTTATCGCTTCGGACTCACCTGTCTGTTTAACAAAGGCATAAAGGTCATGTAAATGTTCGAAGCTATGGTTGACTGTATTCGTTGTTCAGTTCAACAACATTAAAAATGTTGAGAATGCCGATGCCCGAATGCTAGATTTGAATGCTCAAATCTATCAGTACATAAGATATAGCCTTTTTACACTTATTGTATACATACGCGAACCTTAAAAAGATCTAGGTTATTATTCAGTAATCTCGCGAAATCTATGTGTTGCTTGTAAGGCTTGTAAGGCCATGATGAATGTGGATGAGGTGAAAAGAGTATGTAAGGATTGTAGCAGGTGGCGTTCTGTACTTTCTGGCAACCCCCATGGGAACAAAACTTGAGTTTATGCAATTGCATGTTTAATATAATAAAATAATACAATACGAGTCTTCAGTTTTTGTTTCACACTGTTACATACGAGTGAAAGTATTCAGTAGATACATAATATTATTAAGAATTTAAAAAAACCCTTTCACTATTAAAACATTTAGTATAAGGCCAATGTGAGGTCACATTGTCCAATGAACATCATCTATAACGTTTATAGTACTTATATATTAGTATTGTAATGTTTTTGAAAAAGTTTTCAGTATTATAATAAGTAGTATTTAAAAGTATTCAAGTATAATTATAAGTATTAAAAAATCTGTTATTTATACGAGTTTATATCTCTATGGATTACATTATTTGCACACTATGTCAGTATATTCTTAAATCGCATTAGTGTAACTCGCGAAGGGTGGCAGTAAGCGAGCCGGCTTTTTATAATGAGATGCAACTAGAATTAAGTTAGTAGTAAAAATAAACATGAAGCTTGCATGTAGGATAACCTATTAAAACTTAGTACAGTTTTGCAGCTTAACTTTGTATGTAGTTAAGTTAGGTAAGTAAAGTGTATTCTGGGAAGTAGTGACTTCCAGAAAATAGCAGGTGAAAAGTAATAAGCATTTTGTTGTTTATTATCTTTATTTGTGTAACTTAATTAAGATCTAGAAGTTACAACGTTCAGAATTCTCCACTGTATTTAGGTAAGTTAAAAACATCCATAAAATTTTACATGGTGAATAATTTTCCTTATACGTTTATGTATGCCAAATGGGAGGTCACTCAAAATTATTCCTAATTCAGCATAAACAATGAAATTGCAAGGGTTGAAATCATTTAATAAGGCAAATATTTTACTTGCAGGCAATGCTAAGTCGGGTGGAGCTTGAAGTTATGCTAACGAACTGCTATTATGTTTCACCCTCGTGTCACTGTGTGAAGGTTTTGCACTCTCGACCGAGTTACCGCGGGGGTTGTTTCAGAAAATCATGTGTTGCTTTGGGGAAAGCTGGCAGTCGAAACACGCGCGGCGACGGGAACAGACGCGTCGGGCTCGCGGCCGGTCACTACGAACAAAATTCCGACAACGTGCGAATCCCATACCTTTATCTAGGTCGATGAACAATCACACCAGGGTGTAAATTCGAAAACAAAATTATATATGGTGACGTCATCTCATAAAAATTGTTCATACAAACAGTGATCGACTAAAGTTTATGGACATTTACCGAGAGCGTTAATGGATAGTAATGTTTTTCTGATATTTGGAATGACTAAAATAAGTAAGTATAAGTATTAATTAGTAGAAACGACTCCATTAGGAGCAAGAAACTTTTTATGATTGACGAAAATGGAAAACTTTTGTGATGAGATTTGTTGTTGGCGAATTTGTTAATTAAAGTTAGCAGGCTTGTTCCGTTTGTTTCTTTAACAAGGTCGGTTAGTATAATAATGTTACGAAATAAATAATAAATATAGGTTGCGTTTAATTGTAATTACAATTCACTTCGATTCTAATTGGCCTCAGCGATACCGGTTATTATATTATTACACATAACTGTAGAAATACTCCATGTGATATGAAGGGCACTCGACTATGAACAAGGTACCTTTAACCTTCATGGAAAATACTTTATGAAAACCTTAATGAAGAAACTTCATTTTAGCTTTGCAAAGTTATAAGTAATAGAAGAAGACATTTGACATTTACCAACTCATACTGGGCCCACGTGGGTCCACCCCCTCTCGTAGAGAGCAGGCATTCTTGTAGTACTGGGAACATCATGGGCTGATTACGTTATATCTATTAAGAGCCAAAAGTAATAGGGAGGCAAGTAACTATAAAGTGGGATCAGCCCCTAATAAGTACACTCCAGTAAAATACCATGGATACCTTACCGTCAATTTTCCTGTGAACGTTTGCTCCTTCGTACACAATGCGACGCAAGACTACCTTACGACTTTGGAATCCAGGCGACTATCACAATTCAAATCCATAGAGGTTCGTACATAATGGATACCAAAGTTGTGAGGTATCAGAGACTTGCGTCGTGTTGTGTACGAAGGGCCTTGGGGTTAAGTTGGATGCGAAGGCACTTGACCGCATCATTCTCGATTCGCACGATTTTATTTCTGTACTAACCATGGACTTCTGCACCCCACTGCATATCATTACGTGGGTATTACCTGCAGCAATCGTTAAGCCGACATCAAACACGTTGCTATGTCACGTGGCGCAGTTTTCATACACGTTTTTGTGAAATATGTGGAAACAAACTTAACAGGTTCCCGAAAGTTTAGGCAGAGGTGTACCTGATTCGGGAGGTACCTGTATCTGTTGAGGAGGAAAGAAACGCTTGGGTGTTACCACTGCGAGGATCGTCCGGAGGACACGGTGGAGCATACGGTGCAGGACTGGCCCGCTTGGGCAGAGCACCGCCGTGTCCTCACGACGGCGATAGGCGGAGACCTCCAGCGCTCGGCATTGGTCGAGGCCATGCTGCGGGGCGAGACGGAGTGGGAAGCGGTCGCCTCCTTCTGCGAAGCAGTCATGCCGCGTGAGCTAGAGGACAGCGTCCTCTCCCTCCATCCCAGCCGCAGTGGTAGACGCCCACGGCGACGGACGTCGGTAGACGATATCCGGCCACCGTAGGCGCGGGCATGCGGGTAGCGAGTAATGGGCAACTCGCTGTCCAACCATGGACCACGCCAGGGTCGATGGCGCATTGTGTTCCACGCGCGCCTCAAAGAGTGTCAGCAAAATGACGGGCAACATGCATTAAAAAGAGGATACCTGTAGACTCAATGGATGAGTAGTATTGGTAAGCGAAGTTGAAAGATGTGATTGACTGATCACATCATTTCCCAACCACTTATAGTCGAAAGGGAAATATCCATGTCCATCATTTCTTTCAGATTTATAGCCGCCATCTTCTTTGCTCCGGTTCACATCTTATAGTGCCATAATGCCTTTAATATTAAGGCTACATCCCATTTTTTCGGTAGTAAAATCGTCTTCCCAGGCCTGGGTGGAGCGGAAGGTACTGTCACTTGAAGTAACTTACTTACTTGAACTCTGCGGTAACCTGGCTGATATTGGTGATCAGAGAATCATCCAGTTTGATGAGTTTGTTTATACCAACGACTAAATAATACACATTTTCATATTTGTTGTTTTGTTGCTAATCAAATCTCTCCTTGAAATACCGTTATTACTTTAAAAATCTTCCATCAGAAGCAGAAAACTTATAAAGCAAAACAGTAACTTATCCCCAGTTATATCGCTTCTGTGCACACTAACAAACAGTGTCCAGAGATTCTGAAGCAATTAAACTGATTTAGCGCACGGATTGCTTCGCCCGCCGCAGTTGACAAGGAATTTTAACTTGAAAACTGTATCAGACTGGATTGCGAGCTAAATTGCCGCCACTATCTAGTCGAATGCCTCAATTAAGAAGACTCGTGTATTTTAGTAGATTTACCGGTTAATTATTGCAGATTTTTGGAATTAGAAGCCATGGAATCCCGCTGTTTGTGTTTTAGTAGTGCCGTTTATGAAAATTGAACACAATTTAATAAGATATAAGGTTTAACTTATCTTTGATAGATTCAATTTGTATTCAGCAACTTAAGAATTCATACGCAAAATGCCAAATAGGTTAGTGTTACCCAACACGTCCAATATTAGGTAACAAAACTACATGGAGGTTATTAAAGTTTCCCAAACTACCTGTCCATACGCTGATTGAGTATATCGATAAGTGAAACATGCGAGTCCTGTATTAAACCTCACGGACAACTTTGACAACAAACGGACTCGCAATTAGAGAGGACTCGCCCTCCCAACATTTACATTTTAATTTAAATTTCAAACTGACGAGATTCAAGATAAATTGGGCCCCGTATTTAGCGCAATAATTCGAGCCGGCGCCGACTCGCGGTCCCCAAATTAAGGAGCAGGATAATTGTTTGCGTTATAATTAATAATTGACATTAATATTGTGAACTCGCAACGGGTTCGGAGTAAACGTTGGATTATAAACCCGGCTTGTGCTGCTGTTAAACTTATTTAGGTATGTAATTGAATAGCAGTACACGGAAGCATAAAAGGTGGCATATTGCCAAAATATTTTACTATAACTTTTAATTCAGTTCTGTCGGTAATAAAGTGCTGTTGGGCACATGACAGGACTTTCCACAAACGAAAGCTGGATCATAATTACCTCTCATCGTTCAAAGAGATTGTATTTTGTAGCCACACACAGTCTAGTGAACAAATGAAAACGTACTTTAAAAATCCGTTGAAAATATCCCGTCGTTGTTGAAAATGCTATTTGGTCAAAATAAGGATTCCTCGTAATTCCAATTTAAAATAGTATGTGTTAAACTATTAAACATTTTGTCATTGGTGAATTTATGATATATTGGAAACTCACCACATTGTGGCTGCATCGGATGTCAAAGGTGACCGCCATGATCGACATTCAATTATAAACTGTGGGACTCTTGTCGAATAAATACGAGACATTGATTAATTCACTGTCATCATTTTTTTTGCTTTAAAAAATGTCGAAATAAAAACCTTGGACATAATGGTACACCTGTCTAGCCATAAAAACAAAACTGATGAAAAATAATTTCGCAATAATTCACCAATGAAAAAAGGTATCACAAAATCACGAACAAACTCCGATTGCGCTTCGGCATCGACATTGATATACGAATGAAACATTCGATTCGTTAGTGGAAAAAGGAAAATAATGCAAAATACGGAGGATTGGAGAGAATGGTTCTCATAGGCGGATAACAAAAGGAATGCAATGGGGATATCGTTTGATGGTCGTAGCGAGTCGTAGCCGTAGCGGCTCGTAGCGCGTAGCACCGGCGAACGAACACGCTCCAACTATTGTGTTTTGATTGCTTGCCAGCGGCCTTTTATTGATTAGACCGTACAACCTGAACATAAGAAACATATTTGTTTACCTTTTAATAACAGCCCATTTTATATATTAAATACACACAGATTCAACGTAGCGTATTTTGGCGTAGCGCTTCTACGGAGGTACAGATTTCATGAATTTAATTTCACTTACCTCCTGTGAAAATATTTAAATGTTAATTGCGGAGTACCCTTTCATCTCGTTTATCCAAACTTTGTAAGGGGATTTGTTTACAATGTCCTTAATGATGTTCAGTGTTGCGATAAAAGCTTTGTAATGACCGGTTAATTCATAATTCCTATTATATATATCATCTTGATTGCGGCTCATATTTCGAGATGGCACTTAATAATATAAGCGTATATTTCTTGAGGTTAGAAGCGTCGGAAGCGGGATCAATAAATTATAATGTGTCGCCTTTTCAACGCGTAATAAAATATAGCTTCCATTATCAGAAGTTATTGTAAGTTTTTCATCCGTTCGCTTTATCTTATTTGCATTTCAACACGTAGTCGTGGCATATTAAAGATAAGATATTTGGTTAAAAAGCGATCATTGAGGGAAAATACGTACCTACAGTATTTGTTTCCATGAATGGGGGGATGAAGACAAGCGTAAATCATAATATTAACTTATTTGTAATTCAAAATACACATCAAATATTTATTAGAAATTTACTTTCCTATGTTTTTAGGGTTCCGTACCCAAAGGGTAAAACGGGACCCTATTGCTAAGACTTCGCTGTCCGTCCGTCACCAGACTGTACCTCATGAACTGTGATAGTTGTCGTTTTACCCTTTTGGTACGGAACCCTAAACAGAATAAAATAAATATTTAAGGAAATACATTCCCATAGAACAGACAGCCGATTTTTATAAATATTGCATTGCATTATGATACCTACTGAATATTAATTAATATTCTTAAACACTTTCGTTATTCTTGGACAAAAGTTATGTTGTGCTTGATCTCAAATGTATATATTACGGGATTCGAATACAATGAAAGCAAATAAGTAATGAAATGAGTCAGTAATTTTGTCTGTTCTTGGACAAATTTTCCAAAAAATTGTTCGAAATCGGAAATTGTTAAGCAATTATCGGCTGGGACATAAAACGTTAGAGCGTGGCGCGTGCCCGCATAGATTCCGGTTCGTTTTGATCCCTTCTTGAATATTAAGTTTGCCCATTACACCACTCGGTAATTCGAAAGCGTTTAGAGCGCTCCCCACAATGAATTTATTACTTAATATCACTTTGACCCGACGCCTGGCCCTGATTATGAATGTACTGAAAGTAGCTAAGATATTGTTTGAGATTTTATTGGAACTTTGAAATTATAGTTTGACTAATAAAATGTTAAAACAAAAACATTTACCGACTTACTACAAAATAGTTAAACATCTGTTGAACACTTCTCTAAAAAAACTGTTAACGTCAAAACGACATTTCACGTTGATATAAGGGTCGTTTTGCAGTTACGCTTTTTTAGACAAAAAAAAAAGACGTCTGTCGACGACATACCGTCTTTTTTTTTATCGTGGTAAAATCATCAAATGAGTCCTCCCAGGGCAGACCAGGAGGGACTGTCAGACTTGACTGACTAAAATCCACGGTGTCCTTCAATAGCCCTTTACGTACCGGGGTCACGGTCTCGCGCCAGCCTCACATCCAGGACACTCTGGCAATGGCAACAATGTCGTCTTAAATTTTTCGTAGTAAGACGGATTGACACTAACAAGAGAAGTAGATAAGGTATATTTAGTGGTAACGCTCTGGGAGGTGATGCCCTAAAAACCTACCCTGACTTTACTGTTGAGGTTCTTCAGAGTTGGGATTGTAGTGCAGTGTAGTGTGGTGGGCGTGGTGGGCGTGGTTGTTATATATATGTATTACGAGTGGTTCAAGTCTGCTATTACAATAGTGTCAGAATGGTCTATCATTGATTTCATAATTCTTGATTTTGACAAGTTTGGTAATCTACTGATATAATGGCGTCATTTGGACTTTCCAATGGTCAACCACTGACACTACATTGAAAGAAATGGTATAAAATCGTAATCTCTTACGTAAATCTTTTTTGCTATTTACGAACTTCTTACAATTTCAGATTGCTTCAGTAATAAATAAAAATATATAATAAATGTCATTATGACACTATTCTATTACGAGACCATTGACCGACCAATGATCGGATAATGAATTTCGCAGATTTCTTAGAAACTTTTAGCAAAATGACAAGGACATCGTATTGGAATGACTAATTTATAAAAATAGTATACTTGGGCCCTAGATGTATGAACGGGCACGGAGAGGAGTATGTAAAGATAGTAGCAGATAGCATTCAGTAGTATCTTCATATCCCAATGAGAAAAACGCATTATTTAAACAATGTTTAATATCCAGCTATTTTAGGTTCCATCTGCCAAATTATTTTAAACGATGAAGAGCAGTATCCTAATAGTTTAATTTATTGTGATTATTACTAATCACTAGGGCGATAATGAAGTAAAGTGGTTATAATGTAAGTTTAATTGTGAAAATGTTACATTTGCTAATAAAGATGAAACTGGTCGCGGGACTGTACGAATTACCCCCCGGAACGTAAAGGGCTTTTGAAGGACACCGTGGATTTTAGTCAGTTTGAGTCTGACAGTCCCTCCCGCTCTTCCCTGGGGAGGGCTCATTTGATGATTTTAGCACGTAAAAAAAAATAAAAAAATAAATAAAGATGTAACTACAAAATAGATGAATCTTTTCAAGACAGGTGCTGCTAAATAAAGCTGAAAATATACGAAAAAAAAAAATGAACGGTGGAATTGACGCCTGTCGCGTGTGGGTTTATTAAATACGCCCTAGGTGAACATGTCAATTTTCAGACAGACAACTTTTGCACGTTCGCTCCGAGATAGCTTTATTGAGTATATCTATGCATAGAGGTACACATATACTTTTTTAGGGTTCCATATCCAAAGGATAAATCGGGACCCTATTACTAAGACTCCTCTGTGTGTCCTTTGTCACCGGGCTGAATCTCTCGAACCGTGATAGTTTGACAGTTGAAAGTTTCACAGATGATGTATTTCTGTTGCCGCAAAAAAAAAAACTTAAACCAGAATAAAATAAATATTTGATGGTTAGTCGCTCCAAATATAAGTAACACGTTTTTTGTAGGGGCTCCCATAACACACAAACGTGATTTTTACCGGTTTTCAACTATTGTACATCTATACATATAATAAATCTGTAGAAGGGTCAATTCTGTACATTGAAAATATTGAAAAAATAAATAGCGGGGTGTGTTGCTGGATCGATACCAAACCCAAATATGTGATTAAAAAAAAATTTGTCTGTCTGTCTGTCTGTATATGCAGGCATCACGTGAAAACTAACGGTTCGATTTCGATGAAACTTGGTGTAATTATACCTTATTATCCTGAGCATAAAATGGGATACTTTTTATCCTGGAAAAATACGTAGAAAAAAAATCTTATTTTTCAGTTTTATTCATAGACTTTGTTCTGTAGAACCGCGATCTCCTTAATTATTATAGGCTTAGCCGTATTTGGGTCCAATAGATATGTATAAGATGTCATTGTCAGAGTTACTCAAAATGGAGAAATAAACCATCCACGCGAAGACCGACATCCGCGCGGACAGAGTCGCGGGCGGAAGCTACTATAATAATAAAATACGAGTATAGTGGGTAAAATTTGACAAGATATGCGGTTGGATGAATGGATGGATGGTGGTTCGTTACTGTTATCCGCAAAAACTACTGAATGGATTTCGATGGTTTGGTCACAATTAGATTATCACTTAGGACACTTTCTATACGTTGTTACGATATCGTGAGACAATTACTGAACACTACACTAGCGAAGCAGAACACAAGCTACTACAGTTGCAATACGAAATAGATATTCAATATATTCATGGATAATATTGCATCCAAACGTCACTGAATCTTCAGTAAGATATCCAATACTTTTATGAGGACAATGTATACGCGAATAATTCGAAGTACAAAAATATAAATAACCAAGTTTCTTTTTTTTTGTATTCCCCTAAAAGTTTTTCTCTGACTGTTTCGTTTTTTGTTGGCATTTTATGAAGTCTTACAAGGAAAACGGAATGGAAGTGGAATAGTTTAGTTATTGCTTCCCCCAACATTAAACATGTATTTTAAAATATTACATGCATTAACGCATGCATCGCGAATTTCAAAGATTTACTGTGAAAAGAAAAATTCAACACGAAAACGTTAGAAATGGATTGAAGAATTCGACGCTTCTTGCACGCAAGAACCTCGGTGGCACGGTTGGTAAGAGCATCGGATGTATCGAATCCGAAGGTATATCTTCCACATTGTTGAAATCCGTACATCTGTGGGCTTTCAAATATTTTATATCTGAATTTCGGAGCAAAAGAAAGAAAGTAAGAATAGTTAATTATTCACCGTGGTTCAAGACACATTTAGAAACACCTACCTATTCCCCCGAGGCTGAATACATGGCGTTATTATTTAATGAAGTTTCATTTCAAATGGAAAGGATATTCTTGAAACCATTTGGAAAGCAATCTCGACGTGTGTGGTGGAGCTGGCATTTATTTTTTACTTCTTTGAAAATATTGCTTTAATATGAAGATACAGAGAATATCGTTTTACTTACATGTGAATATTCAAGTGAGAAAATATATTAAAATGGAACTTTATTTTCATGATTGACTGATATTACTCGTATTAAGAAAAAAAAGGAAAAAGCCTAGGCTCATACATATTTAATTTTTTCAAGCTTTGATAGTTAATATAACATAATAATTTTTATTTAATTTGTGAGCTATTGCTTTTTGTAGCACTTAATTATTACGATTATGTTATTATTTCTAAAGAAACTGAAAATTCTACATAACAAGCGTACTTAATGATCAAGGGATACCATTCCGACATGGCGAAAACTCAAAAGACAAACGAATAAGGGCGAACAAAGAAATCGCTTTTACTCCGTTTTCCTTAAATATTTCCGTATATCGTGAAGGCATTACCAATGTGTAGGTATGTAAACCCGTATAAATTCTTTTAACGGCGGCATATGCATCAAGTATTTTTACTTTCGACGGTATAGAGCACACGCGCGTTCGCGAAATATTTGATTGTGGACTTTCTCTACCTGTTTCTTTGTACATAAATGATTTATTTAATGAAGAAAGAATTCATAGAATATTTTGAAGTACTCAATCAATAAAAATCTGAGAAATATTGACTAGATGTTTTTACCCTTGTCTGCAGTACATCTTAATCCCAACTTATCTTACTTCTTACTAATATTATAAATGTGAAAGTTTGTGAGGAATGGATGTATGTATGTTTGTTACTGTTTCACACAAAAACTACTGAATGGATTTGGATGAAATATGTTTCACAGATATTTTGTAACCTGGATTAACGCGTAGGGTAGTTTTTATCCCGATTTTATGTTCCCGTGGGATAATATTTGAGTTGTTGCGGGCGAAGCCGCTGGTACTAGCTGTTAATATAAATATGAAAGTAAGTTTGTTTGCTACTGTTTCACGCCTAAAAAACCGAATTAATCATCCTGAAATTTTTCAATTGCATTGTCAGGTGTACAGAGACGGACATGACGTATGATCAATCCCGAAAAAAAAGGTCATAAGATAATAAATGGCGCTACATGTACGATTCGAATTGATTGTCAAACTCGCGTTAGTTTAGAGTTTTCGAGCGAAGCCGCGGGCATAAGTAGGTGATTTATGTTTAATTAACTTTTGGGATTGTTCGGGAGCTAATCAGTGGCATTGGCGTGTATTGTCAGGTACGTTGCACCTGAGTAGGGGTTTAGGACGAAATCCACTACGGGGTGTCAACAAACTCTTCTTATCTAGGTAAATAATAAACTTTCAGTAGTAGCTGATGATATTCTGATTCATTTTCAATCGTTACCTAACGATGCGGTAATAATTATTATGTTTTGCGAACTTATTTATGATTTTTGACAAGCATTTTGCTTTTCCATTAAACTTTTCATGAAGCACTGCAAAATTGTTTACCACAGGCCCTTCAATTATATCAAACAATTATGTTTAGGCAATTAGGTCTTTTTGCGACGCATTAGTTGTACATATAGGGCGATGGGTTGGTACCCGTACCCCGCGTTTACAAGAGAAAGTTTCACGATAAAATTCTATCGTTGGCGGTAAAGTTGGCGCTCACAGCCACATCAGGCTGATCGCGCCGCCACAAGTAATCCACAAACGATGCCCCGGGGATAACAACTCCAAAAATAAATTATGTCGGATTTAATTGCAATTATGTTCAGTGACCGCAATTGTCATCTGATGAAATCGCAGCCTATAAAATACTTCACGAAAACTTTTAACAAGTTCTTTTTTAATATTGTCGTAAAAGCTTTCTTAAGGAGCTGATAAACTTGAGCATTCACTTGTAATGAGCATTCTTGCGATTTTTGTTTAATTCATCACAGAAAAACAAACGAGCGTTTTAGCGAGTATTCTACGAACGTTCTGGCGAGCTTTTTGCCAAGCCGTCTGTCAACTCTGACATCTTCATGAAGAAAAAATTTTTGACGACCATCGACTAGAGCGTTCGCTAGAATGATCATGAGAATGTTCGTAGCGTTGTTCAGTTCGACAAAATTAAAAACCTCCAATGCTCGATGTTCTTTTACAAGTGAATACTCCAGTTTATCAGAACCTTTATACTTAATTGTTTTTTCTGCGACATGAATCATGAAGTCGTGCAAAACAGAATCGAGGACACGAATTCCCTAGTATTAAGTAGTTCTACTACATTCAGCGAGATTTATTTACTTCGAAGACCAAACATTGAAGTGTTTTCCAATAGAATTTAATTAAACTAACAACCATTTACAAAATAACATGACACGGTAAAAGTTTTGATAGTAGCTGTGCTATTGATTTTTCGAAGGCTATCAGGGGCAGGAGCTTCGTGCTCCTGGATTTGATAAACTGAGGATTTATTAATGAAACAGAAAGCACGTTAATCTCTGTCCAGAGCACGGATCTGCTAAATGGGCCTTGAAATTTTAGCTCCGCATTTTTTACGTGGATAGAGAACTGGCAAAATAAAGATAATGGCTTTTGTTTTAGTTATTATACAGATTTATGAGAGCTTAACTTTAATTTCTTTAAAAGGTATCGGTGTCGCGGGCTTTTTATTATAAAAATTTAATATTGTTTTTGTTGTTATTGATAGGATTTTCTCCTTTGAAGAGCGTTTTTTGTTTGCTCTTTATACGAAGCAATTTCTGATATTAATAATCTGCCAATGTGCGCACATTCTTTGTGAGAAGCAAACGATATTGAGTGAAATAATAAATAGCTTTGTAATACATTAAAAGCATAACATTATCGAGAAATAATATTATACGCAAATAGATCAAACATTTTTATTGAAATGGCAATAAAAATAATGAGCATAAATTATTGAGATCTAAATTTTTCCTTTTTTGTATTTCATCCTATTCATAATTATTGATACTTACATTATAAAGTAATTGTATAATATACAAAATGACTTCGTTTATTAAAGTGATTTCGTTTATCGGGTACAATCGGGCATCGTCGGGCATTGTCGGGCACTTGTAGGTGTGCTTCACGTCGACGTCTGACATTTCAATTATCGGCAGATGTTTCAGCTGTCTATCATGTATTACGTCAAGCGACGGTGACACTACCATCATAATATTCTATGGCGTATCATGTAACAGAAGACACATACTTTTAATAAAATATTTTTCTATTATTTACGACAAAGACCCTTTGTCTACCAGACAGGCAAAAGCAAAGCGTTTCCGAAGCGATACCGAACCGAAGCGAGACGTCAGTCCGATAGTTCTGTCACGCTATCGGATCGCTTTCACTTTTCTATGTGACTGGATTCAAACAATTCCATACATAACAAATAAAAACGTCACGCATCGCATTCGCAACGCCTGTCTGTTTGACAAAGGCTTAAGTGATTTAGACATGAACATAAAAATACTTTGCGAATCAAATCTATTACGTATATCTGCTGTTATAGATAGATAGAATATTATTTATTTTGCACACCATACAAATTACAGATACATACATACAATTGGACACAAATTAATTTATTTTACAATTTTACATTTGATTCGCCATTAATTTAATTCAAATAACAATGTAGAACTATTGTCATGTATATTATTAATACAGTCTACCTATTCACAGGCGATAAGGGTCAATATGGCCTGCGTTACCGACCACACGCGTGTATCCGTTGGCACGTAAACTTAGATAATACCTGCTTACCTATTCCGCGTCAAGACTAATTAATATGGAACGTAGTACAGTGTAAAAGCCTGTTTAATTAAATTTGTCTGCGTCGTATGTTTGAAAGGAGAACGATTAACATCTTGAAAGCGTGCGGTGACGAGCATAGTTCGCATCAGCATAATCTGAGCGCTTCGACGCCAATGTTCAAGGAAGAGGATAGTGTATGCAGTCAGGGCCGTACTTATCCGACTAGGGACTCAGGGCACTTTAGGACTATGGCTTCCATGTAAGATGCAAAATTTGAGTATTGTAGATGTGTATGGTCGCGGGACTTTTCCATTACCGTGACCCCGGTACGTAAAGGGCTAGTGAAGGACACCGTGGATTTTGGTCAGTATGAGTCTGACAGTCCCTCCCGCTCTGCTCTGGGTGGGAAGACTAATTTGATGATTTCACAAAACTAAAAAAAAAAAGCAGGAATCGTAACCGCGACATGCAGCGCTAGAAGTCGGTTGATCGTTAAATATCAAGTGAATTAAATTAGCACATTTCCTCATATTTTTTATACATATTTATAGGTTTTCTTATGATAGTTTATACAAGAAATATACGTAAAGTGACTTATGCAGAAAATTAAGACAGTCATAGAAATTTAGGATCAAGAGCGCAGCGAGCTCGAAAGTGGACCCAATAAGCTAGGTTTTTAAGTGAGCCTTAAAAAGAGAGCACAGCGAGGTTTTTTTTGGAAGCCTCTATTTTCATCTTTACACGAATTCGAAGCACCCAAGAATTGTGGGGCCCTGGGCACATAACAAGGGTGCCCAGTGGACGAGATGGCCCTGTATGCAGTTTATGGATGGTTAATCGAGTGAAAAGCTACATTTTTGAAAAGCGATAAAATAAAAATGCTTAGGAGAACTTCGTCATTAAATACTCGTAAGAGCGAAGTTATGGCTAGAGGAAGCTTTCTCTATGTTATCAATTTTGAATTAAAGTGACACTTTAAGTGACATGCTTTATGGATAGTATATAAAGTTGGCAATAGTGGCCGAATAATTTGACTGCTGGTTCGATTCCCGCACAGAACAATTATTTTATGATCTACAAATATTTTTTTCGGGTCTGGTTGTTTGTGTATGTGAGTTTCGATGTTTGTAAGCCCACTCACGATACAGGAGAAATACAAAGATGGGCACCATAACAAAAAAAATGATGATTAGAACTTCAAACGGGTTATTTATCAATTATTTGTTTTGAATTCCGATTTCTATGATCATGGCCATCATATATACATAATTAATGTTTTAATAATAGTGTTAGTCACTATGCCACTTTAAATTTACACCATTAATTTATGACAATAAAATAATGCAGCTAGAATGTATCACAAGGCGAACCGGTTACCAAAAAGTGATAATTCAACATTAACAAGAATACAAAACCTGGCAGATATAAATAGGACAATAATAACGGTTTTGAATTTGAAGACAGCACCGGTTTTACCAGAACCGTCTTGTAAGGCCGCGTACACATCAGTCACACTAAGCCTCACTTGTACGATTGTATCACTACGATGTATGCTATCCTTTGCAATGTGCCGACAGCCCATATGTTCACGTAATTTGTCTTACGCAAGGAACTGTCTCCCTTTTGTATACTATTCCTGATGGGTTTTGAGTATTGTTTAATTAAAATGTCTATAGAAATATTGGCTGTGTTCAGTTCTTTAATTAGATTTTGATGTTTTTGCGTCAAACGCAGATGACGTGGCGTAAAATCTTTTGTTTTGGTACATATAATATTAATGACATTTGTATTTTTTTTTCCAAATACATCTGCACTAGGTCATAAATCGAGATTTAAAGTTGTGTGTAATATGTTTTACATCAAAATCCCGCCAATTGTTTTTGTGAGTTTTTATTATATTTAAGGATATGATTTGATACTAAATATGCGACCATGATAACAGTGAAAATGTCAGTGACTTCAATCTCCATCCTTATCAGTTGTTCAAATCGATAATTTTTATTATCTCGTTACATTTTCATATAAAACTTAGAAAAGTGGTCACGATGTTACAATATGGCGGTATCACAGTTTCGTTTATATCTTTTTAATAAAACGTTGCCCCACACTAGGAATTCATTCCTGTATCGTGGGTGCGTTTACAAACACGGAAGCTCACATACAATAACACCCAGACCAACTACTTGTAGGTCATACAAATATTTGTTCCGTACGGGCATCGAACCGGGCGCCCGCGACACGCTGCCCGGCTGTCTATCGCTCAGCCACTGCGCCAATCGTGGTCGCATTGTATAGTTTATCCATTATATAGTGTTGTATATGTGCTCTTTAAAACTCTATTGACTGCAGTCTTCACAAGTTGCGAGTAAAACTTTTTCCTTCTAAATGTAAGCTTGTAAGTTCGCTCATAAAACATTATAGAATATACAAAGACAGAAGACTTTCTTTCACTCACGACTCACGAGACATTATCACATCATAAATTCTTTTACAAGGCAGAAGGAAAGAAAATGAGTTAGGTACTTTGACATGTTGCCATTCATTCCGCCAGTTTTACTGCTATAAAACAATGCTCTCATCATTTCCTTAGCCTTCTACCAGTTATATGGGGATCTGTTCCGGTTTAAAGGTTTGAAGTTGAATTTCAGTATTTGATCAGAAGTTACTGCCAATGTGACTTCCAGAACAAAGTAGGTAATAATTATGACTACACGCCTGTCGCAGCGTGTTGAGGGTTCGATTCCCAAACGGAACAATCAGTTGTACGACCTACAAGTAGTTGTTCCGGGTAAACACACCCACGATACAGGAGAAGTTCCCAGTGTGGAGAAAGGTTTAAAAAAATACAGTACTTCTCTCTTGGTTACACTGGCAGTCAGACTTCGAGCTCTTGAATAAAGCGACTGGTAAAGAAGACTGAAAAGCAATCGTTGTCACGATTGCTTTTCAGTCTTCTTAAGGTGTTTTTCGAAGCACGTATTTTTGAAATTTCGAATTAATATTACGTAAAAGATAATCACCCATCCGCGGCCAAACCCAGGCAAGCACGGCTTAACATTGAAGATCGACCTATGCGGCTACTGTCATTTAAACACCTAAAAAATAATTCTCAAAATAAAAACAAAAATCAATAGTACGTTGGGTTAATACTTGAAGCAAGTGAACTGTGAAATGTCTGGCACTCGATTTCTAGAGAGAGTTCGACGAAATATTGAATTAACTTTGCCTTTCCTATTCAGTCCTGTAAGTAAACATTTGTACGTAAAACGGCCTCTACTTCATTTGCACGAACGGTAAGGCTCTGAAAGTGTCTTGGGGCCAACAGTAAAGCTCTTCGTACACAACGTGACGCAATTCTCCTATACCTCACAACTTTGGTATCCACTATCCGCGACTGTCGCAATAGAAACGGTCACACGTGAACGACAATATCTCATTCAACAGCTGTTGTCGACAAAAGTGCTCGCGTGTAGTTGTCTACACTAATATTACAAAGAGGAAAGACTTGTATTTTTGTGTGTGTGTGTGTATGTTTGTAATGAATAAACTCAATTTTTCTTTACTTTCTTATTTTCATTAATTGAAGAAAAGGCACAAGACGACCGACTAATTGGCTAATTTATTATATTCCCAACTTTTGTGTTTATAAATATATTTTTTATGTTTTTTGACACTTTTATTGCATAATACTTTACAATATTGGACAATTCAATGACGCGGTATAAAGCATCTGACTGTCGCTTTTGGCGTTCATACAGTCAGCGTGTCAAACAGATCACAGTAGTACATTAAACATTGTGACACGCCGTGAAGCTGTACGCGGCGTTCGGCGTAATTCAGTACGCGGCGCCGATATCCTTAGGTATCGGAGACTTGCGTCGCGTTATGTACGATGGGCTTTTCTTTTCCCAGTAAAATGCGCCGTTGCCACGAGGTAGTGTTTTGTTTTCTTGGTCGGTCCTCCGCTCGATTGGTCGTTCCCTTTTTATACAGAGGCACGTGCAGAAACCAGATGCTATCGATGTACTTCGACTGTTTATTTACAGTTGCTTTGCTATTCCTTTTGTCTTGTCGTTTGAATTTTTATTTCTACGAAAATCTTTAAGAAAAAAAAATCTTTTTCCTTAATAAAAATAATATTATAGTGCAACATAAAATTGTAATCTTATGAATGTTTGCAAAGATGGTTGGATGGATATCTGTTACTCTTCAAAAAAAAGGCCAGGGTTTTCGCTCACTACAACCCGAAAATTATTCCCCGGGAACATAAAAACCACATAAAAAGTTCCGTTTTTTCTTTTGAGGTACGGAACCGGTACACAGATATAGTTTATAATTTCTGAATTTTTCCGAAATGATGTTCCAACGTGATAATGAAGAAACTTCACGCGGGCAACGCCGCGGGCATTTCCTAGTCACATCCTAATTTTAACGAAATTAATTTTTATTCTGTTTCGTTTTACATTCCATAAAAATACGTTTTAATTAAACTTTTAATTTTAATAAAAAATTAATTAGGTCAAACATGAATTCTAAAAATGAAAACCGATGAAAGTAAGCCGTGGAAATGAAAAAGTGAGCTACTTAGTTAGTTTGAACTAGTTTCTAGAAGGATTAAGCTCATTAAGTGAGTGTGGAGGCGCGGGTACTATAGGGACGTACGAAACAACTGTTATTACACAATTTCTCCGTCATAAATATACTATCTACATATTTAATAGATAAGTTCGACATGGTGTACTTCTTCTATACCTGAATAGTAAAAAAAAGCAGCGTTTGACACAACATTGTCTTTCTAAAGCGGTTCTCTATTTTCATAATCGATGTCGATTTTCTAGTATTTAACCATTGTGAGATCTATACACATAACATTGTGGATTGCGAGTAAAGGTATGAATAATATGAAAACCAAATAACACATAACTTTGTGGACAACAAATATGTGGAATTAATCCATAACTTCTACTACCCATACTAAAATTATTTTCAAAATTGCTTTTTCATTTCATCGATCGGTCGTTCGGAACGTTTTGTCAATAATCGTTTACGTCATTAGCGACTGTGTTCTATATTCAAAACGTTCTCCCAAAAGAAAATAGTCTGTGAAATACTGGCCAGCAATATACCGATCGATATGTACAATGGAATCTTTTTAATATAAAAATGAGGGTATTTTAAAAACGTTTTCATATCGAAGTACTGACTGGAAGAGATATTAAATGCTTTCAGCGTAAACTGACATGCTATAGACATATTCATTGAAAAAAAAAACATATATATTTTTTTTTAACGTATCATCCTCGTGCTACGAATTTATCCATGTGTATTTTTTTCGATAAACTGTTTCATGATTACGTAGCTACGACATATTAAATAGATACTAATAAAGCGAAACAATACGAATGTAGGTAATTGTGGTAAACCAAGTTGTTGTGTTCATGCGGCTATTGCTACGCTTGAAACCGCAAAATCAGCATAATTGTAGATTTCTGAATTGGTGAAATCTAGACTGTTATGAAAATACTTTGTTGAAGAAAAATAAATAAAAATATTTATGGGATTCTCTGACGTAACATAATTACAGGTCTTCAGTGTTACTTACCTCATAATCAGAGAGTTATTCACAAAGTATACGCATTGTCTGCTCAATGAGGAACAGTTAGGATTCCCTTGCCACCCTCCCTGTTTCCACACCCCACACGTCGGGCGGGAAAGGGACTTTTTCTTTTTATTGTCCGTTAATTGCTCTGATTGGTGCGACGGAACGAAATAAAGCCGCATTCGTGGGGATTTGTAGGCTCGCCCGCGTTCAAACGTAGCAGCCTCTAATTTAGACTTGATTGTAAAACGGCGCCGAGCACTTTTGCTGTTTGTATTTTCCCTTTTATTTAGTTTTTATTTTTATTGAAATTACAGTATTCTTGGACTTGATCGAAGAAGCGAATGAAAGAGGAATTTAAAAGTTATTTTGTTGTAATCAAATTCAGAATTGGGTGTTATTTCGGCTCCGGATAAAATGTTAAATAGTGGGGCGGGGGATGCTGAAAGGATAAAGCTATCCATAGGTATTGCATTAAGTTTTTCTGTAATTTATCAAGTTGATCATTCATCAAGTGACCGCACGAGCACTAAACTAATTAACTGTATAGCTGCAGGATGAATCTCCTCACTTCACTCAGAATTAATCGTTCGGGGAGCGGCCCTCATCGCATTGCGGGGGAGACAAGAACAACTACAAGAACTCTAATCTATTGTAGTTGAAACTAAGGAACAAAGCGCTGCGACAGTGCGAGAGAGTTATTTCGATCTAAAGGCTGTTAGTTCGTTGCAAGTGGCTAATGGCTGAGGTGAGTGCTTACAACTACCTACCACGAAGCTTCACGAAGGTTCACGTAATTCAGTTTCCTACTGACGTAATATTCATGTATGTGAGCGGTTCTACAGCGATGAATTTATTACTAGGGTTGATTCTGAGTATATGATCTTAGAGTTATTACTCTTGAGAGAGCAGTAAACATAATAGTAGCAGATATCTTTGGAAGGAAAGCAATCGGTGGGTATTAAAAGATTTATATCCGATGTGAGTTTTATCGAAAAAGCCGGGGATTAGAAGCGTGGCGTGTGCTGGTGGGCTTATAATACTTACCGAATAAAAAATGGGATTACAATTCAGTATCCGAGCCGAGGTATGTATCCTTCCGATACAAAAATAAATTGTTATGCGAATAAATGCTGTATCGCGATCTGAAACGAGGAATCACATCACGATCTCCTAGATATGTAAGAACATTTTACAGAATGTGTCTTATAGGTACAGGTTTTTTTTTTATGGTGGTTAAATCCACAGTGCCTTTTACATTCCAGGGTTATCTGTTAAGGCAGTCCCGTGACTTCAGCAGGCTTTGGCTCTCTATAAGGGCCTCGTCAGATAGCGGAAAGCACTTTAAGGCGCGCGTGGAACACAACGCGCATTCGATCCGGGCATGGTCCATGATCGTCTGCATGCCCGCGCCGTTTTCCTACTCCTCCATTAATATTTTCTCATTAATTTCATTAAAAGATCCAAGACAGGTAAATTCATTATACGGGAAACGTCAAGCTTCATTGTCTCGGCGATATCCATGAGAGCGCACGGTTCATGAGACAGCCTAGAGACAGACGGATGAACAGACAGACAGACAAACAGACGGACAGCGAAGTCTTAGTACACGTTCATAGGGTCACGTTTTACCCTTTGGGTACGGAAGCCTAAAAAGAAAGAAAGAATTCAATGAGTGAGTTCATTTAAGCAGGTAAATGTACCCAACATTTACCCAGAATATACAGTTTACTCGTACAAACCCATTCTTGTAAATACACAATAAGTTTTCTCGTTCGACTAAGTAATAGAACGTTTCGAACGACTGAGAAGAAATATTATCAACGAAGGCTCGTAAGTCGGAACCCTTTGAACAGTGGCATAGCATAACCGAATCTAGGAGGGGGTAAGGCCAATCCGCTAGGCCCTTTTCTTTCAAGATGAAACATATGTCTTGCCCCCGCTGCTCGCGGGAAGCCCCAATGTTGGAAGATGACTTAGTTTCCCCAAATCATCTATACCAAATGTGATTGTCAGCGATATCAGCTTTGCGAGGCTTTTTTGACTCACTGGCCCTTTTCCCAGGAAAAAAATAAAACGTACGCAAGTTTTTTTACACCATGGAGCATCGCGTGAGCAGTGGAGGCGCTAGACCTTATCGAGATCGTCGCGACATCAGCATTGTGAGGAATCTATTTCTTAGTAGAAGCGAAATTGTACTGATTTACTGAGTGGTTGCAAACGTTTTAACGCCGTTATCACGATTTTTCTTTTTTTCTCTAAGCCTGAAGCGGCTTTGCCCCTTTCAGGTCGGAGCTAGGGTTCGCTACGCCCCCGCCTAGCTACACCACTGTCTTTGAACGTAAAGTTTTTTTATTCCATTACTAAAGCGCTGTAACTCTATCGAGGACCCGATTTATTGAAAAGAAAGCGTGGAGTTTTTACGAACAAGGCAGTTGAAAAAAGAAGTTACTTTAGTCCCGTATCTGATCTACGTTCATAAAAGTAATGTACTGAAAGACAACGTTATAGATGTGTGAATCTTTCCTATATTGGGTCACGGTTACCGTGACCCCGGTACGTAAAGGGCTATTGAAGAACACCGTGGATTTTAGTCAGTACAAGTCCGACAGTCCGTCCCGCCCTGCCCAGGGTGGGAGGACTCATTTGATGATTTTACCACGATAAAAAAAAGTCTGTACATTTCAGGAATAGGCTAATTGACTGAAATAATAAAAAACATCCTGTTTTTATTATATTATTTTGTTGCGTAAACCAAAATTGAAGAAGATACGACGTATTCTAAATTGGTAATACCTTCACAACTTTGACTGAGTTCTGAGTCTCACGTCACAAGCGGCTCTCGAGTTTTGGTGCGTTAAATCTTTTTACCAAAATATTAATAGATTTAAAAAAAAAGTGCTCATAATTTTTCAAAACTAATTAAATTTGAAATTTTTTGATACTGCCAACATGCCTATTTAGCAATTCTGTTTATGTACTTGTAATGTCTCTGTGTTTGTATGTATACATTTTAATGGTAAATTGTACACCGCAGATTACCTACAATATTTTTCACCTTCTTTTTCAATTTCATCTAAAGGTTATCTTGAAAAGATCGCTTTTAGCGATAAGACCGCCCATTGTGACACACTATTTAAAAGGTACTGTCAAAAAATACCTGTAATTTGAATGGTGTGCATAATAAAGAGTATTCTATCTATCTGACTATAGAGGGCCAAAGCCAGCCGGGCTAACGAGCTACCGTGACCCCGGAACGTAAAAAGCTATCGAAGGACACCGTGGATTTTTGTCAGTAAAAGTCTGACACTCCCTCCTGCCCTGCCCTGGGTAGGAGGACTCATTTGATGATTTTACCACGATTCAAACTCTAAATGACAGACTAATTAGATTTGCAATTTATTAGTGCTGCCAACATGCCTATTTGGCAATTCTGTTTATATAATGTCTCTGTGTTTGTATGTATGGATTTTGGTAAATGGTGTGCATTATAAAGAGTATTCTATCTATCTGACTATAGAGGGCCAAAGCCAGCCGGGCTAACGAGCTACCGTGACCCCGGAACGTAAAAAGCTATTGAAGGACACCGTGGATTTTTGTCAGTAAAAGTCTGACAGTCCCTCCTGCCCTGTCCTGGGTGGGACAACTCATTTGATGATTTTACCATGCTAAAAAAAACTGTCTGACTATCTATCTATTTGAGACACTCTTTACTAGACTGTACCATCCATGTTGAACGAACAACGGAGTTGGATTTACGGCCGGGATGCAATGAGCCGACCATTCGGAGTAGCGTGCCCAGTCTTCATTTTGCATGATATTAAAGTGGAAAAATAAAAAAGTTGATATAAAGGGAAACTTGGTCGGGGAATTATCATGAAAAGCGGAGGTTGGTGCACGATGCCTAGGTAACTTTGAACGATGCTTTTTAGTTGGTTTTCCCCGTATACATTTTGGTACATACGTTATTTTTTTATAAAGGACCATTTAACTTTGTGTTTTTTTATTGTAGTCTCATAATGAGAGGTATAAAGTATGATGCGATACTTTTGACATCTTTTTGTACTGTGGGTGACTGTGGGTAGCATTTAAATAAATGTGATAATGATTTTATCTTACATTTTACGTCACGACATTTCGACGGTACGATTTTTTTCATAACTTTGCCCCATACTAGGAATTTCTCCTGTATCGTGAACCTAAATTAAAATATTCCGGTTCATTTCCATTTTAAAATCTGTATTTGTCCTTGTTTCCCAACTGCCACAGTGGTATTTCATTAGACGATATTACGTACGGACACAAGTAAGTAGATCTGTCCGTTCATGTTGTTGAATTAATCAGTGGCGGGCGTCGGGTCCGCTCCATCTTTCTTCCTGTCACCGCTTGCATTATACCCATATTGCATTTATTTACATTCTTTATTATCACGCCACTTTCAATTAAAGTTGGTAGGAATAAAATAAACAGTTTGCTCTTTTTAAATACCTACGTTATGTTTGAAGAGTTAATGAATCAAAGGCGTCCTGCTAAAACTACATTGTCCTTAAATATTTCTTAGTTTATGCCCGCGGCGTTGCCTGTGTCAAGGTCGTTAGTTATCCACGTTAAATGAACATCGAAATACCTACTTTCTGTGTGCATGCGGACGGCGATGGGTGAAATGGATGAATGGTTAATGGGTGACTTGCCGTCCGATCATGGACCATGACCAGGTCGACTGTGTGTCGTGTTTCACGAACGCCTCAAAGAGCTGTCAGCAATCTGACGGCGCGGCGCCCACTTAGAGTGTCAAAGCCTGCCGGGGTCGCGGGACTGTCTTATCAGGAAACCGTGGCCCCGGAACTTAAAGGGCTATTGAAGGAACACCGTCGATTTTAGTCAGTACGAGTCTGACAGTCCTTCACGACCCGCCCTGGGTGGGTAAAATCGTCAAAGGAGTCCTTTCTTTGACGATTTTACCACAATAAAAACATATGTTCCTAAGTTTTCGAGGGAAAGAGAAACAAACATGCATTTATGATATGTAAGTAAGGAAGATTATTACCCGACCCCATTAAGTAGTCTCTGCTGTACTAAGACGGCCTTTCACCTTCCAAGCTCTCTTAATGTTTGTGATCTCTAGACAGGCCTTAAAAACAGATCACATTGTCAAACCACCTTTGCCGTGGTGTAGCTCGATGGCGCGGGTTGGGTGGGACAGACCCAGAGAAGTAGATGTGACTAAGTGTTAATACCGTGCCATTAACCCGTTATATGCCGATGCCAACACTAGAGGGCTCGATGAAACAATTTTTCCCATATAACCCGTTGACTTAGATGGTTGTTTTTTTCTTCTAGTGAGTCGGATACAAACATTCACTTTGGTTATACGACTTTCGGTAAACTAAAACATATGTTCAATTTCACAGGTGCTTCGTTTTTTACCTTTTACTGTCCCAAACATACTTCTCTGTCCGCGCCACTTTCGTTAAAGGGGGTACAAAGTTTCAGCTTCACGTATTAAGATGTAACAACTAACAAAGACTCCTAAAAGTAATCTCATTATTTTATAACTTTATAAACATTATTACAGCAAGGTGTTTCTAATGAGCGAGTATCAAAGTTAGCAAGCTCTAAAGTAAAACAGAGACCGGCCAGCAACACTAATGATCTAAGAAGTTCGTTCATAATCTCCACAGGAAAATACAACATGAAAGATGTGCTTCTAGAAGATTATTTAATCTCACCGATATTTTGCACGTGACATCGTACCTATTTTCAAAACTGATATTCCACAGTCATGGCGAGGGCTACATTATATTTTGGTAACATTATCAAATGAGTCCTCCCACCCAGGGGTGACAGGCGGGACTGTCAGACTTGTACTGACTAAAATCCACGGTGATCCTTCAATAGTCGTTTACGTTCCAGGGTCACGGTTACCTCATAAGACATTCCCGCGACCCCAAGACAGTCCCGTGTCCCCAAGACAGTCCCGTGTCCCCAAGACAGTCCCGTGTCCCCAGACAGTCCCGTGACCCCACGTGGTGATGGTGACCTTGAAATAAACATGAAAATTTACTACGGCAATAAAATATTCCTAATCAGTAGGTTGTAGAACTTATAAAGTCCATAATTCGGTAGCTACGTTCACTCTACTCTAATTTGAAGATAGTAATCGCGTTTGAGATACGAGTCGGGTGGCGCTGCGTGATTTACTAGTGTTGTCGCCTTAGTTAACGAGGGAAACTTTTTGCGAGCGACTACACGGGAATAAATTAGCTAAATTGTACTGTCAACTGATCCGCCTCTTAGTTCGAGCCGCTTTAATGGTCTGTATAACTTAGGAATGTTAGAAGTTGGTCATATCATCTGCAGCGACTCTTAAATCAACACCATTATTTAAATGATTTAAACTTTGAATTGTTAGCTTTGTCTTTAGGTTTTTGTTGATTCTTATTTTTTTTTTCATTAAGGAAAAGCAAACAGTAACATATTACAGAGTTACAACAAGGCTTACAAATAAACTATGATTAATATGCTACCCACGACGTTTTCCCACACATTACATTAAATAAAAATCAACTACCTAGAGATACGTACTTTAATAACTATATTTTAGATTGCATCACAAACAAGTCTGATACCAACCAAATCACTGTCATCATCAGTGTATTGCACAATATAAAAATAATTGCATTAACCAGGCATATAATACATTTGTATACAAAATGACATTATGGAATGTGATATATTAAAACATGATACAAAACAAAACATTATGAAAAAATCTTATACTAGATTACAATTTAAATATAACACATATTGTGTGAAAGGTTCGGTATGTAAAATAAGAAGGAAAATAAGCTAAATATAATTATTTAAAAATGTGAAAGTAAATCCTCCCCCTACAGAGTTTACATTTGCTATGAGCTACATACAACCTTGGGGTATTTAAGTCAAGAGTGAATAGGTTACTTCTAGGCAAGCGTACTTCACCGTCGACCACATCACCGCTAACCACCAGACCCGACATGGTGAAATAAAAAAACTTCACACATGTTTAAAACTAAAGACACAGCTACTCAAAGTCATACCAATATGATTTATAACAGTTTTAAAACTATACAAGCCAATACTGCCAATAACGTTCATCTTGAACCGAGTTTCCCGGAATCAGACACGTTTAATCGCTCAACTATCAAAAGCTCGTTCAGGTCACTAACTCCTAGTTCAGAATTGAAGACGTTCGAACTGAAATCGAGGGTAAAAGTGGCACTGGGGAGCTCAAGACTCGAGATGGCGAACTGGTTGACCTAATAGTGAATGAACGAACGAAGGAGCGATGCGACTTCGAGACCGATGACGTTCCATTCGTGAATGTCGACGTTTTAATCTAATTCAGCGTGAATGCAATGAATGAATGAATGCAAGTTAATTATCGTCATTCGATTCAGTAGTGATAATTGTAACTTGTAATAGTAGAAAGTAATTGAGTAAGTCCAAGAAATACTGCTTAGTTATCAAAAATTGTTTATACTTTCGAAAGCTTGGGAGGATGAATGGGTGGATAGTTGCTAGGTGCGACGCATACACACAATTACTACTTAAGGAATTTGCTAAATATGTAAATAATACCCTGGAACCCGTGGGACAATAACCGACCTCCATTCGGGCGAAGCTGGGCCATTAGCTAGAATTCAATAAAACTGTTAATAAGAATATTAGTAGCCCAGTCAAGAGTAAAAAACCAGTATAGAGGTACGCAAAACTTAGACAATAAACAAGTTCAGTCTAAAAACTTCAACGGACTTCTTTTCATAATACCGCGGCACACTGCTATAAATTTATGTATAACTTCTTATGCTTGAAACAGACCATATATTTCACGAAAGAATACGGCCAAAGCAAACTTGTGTGAGTATAATCATTAATTCAAGTCCCCAACTGTGCTGAAGTTGGCACAAGTGAAGCTTGCCAATACAATTTGTAAGTCGTGTCAGGTGCTAAAAACTCCGGGAGTACCGAAGCGAAACGAACTAGACAGTAAATCTGGATAAATTCAATCTGAGTAAGTTCTGTTGCAGTAAGCTCGGACTAACTTTTATGCTTGGATTTGTATCTACTTCGTAATTAATATTAAAGTACTGTAATCATGACTGTAACTCAGTTACTAAATATTTGCTCCTACAACTTGTTAATTGAGTTCTGAGATCGAGCTTGGAAATATGAACGCGATTAATCACGTTTCCGAGTACATGTTTCAGGAAAAAAATAAAAAGGTTTGGTTTTATGAAAAATACTCTGAAAAAAAAGAAATTTTATTTGTTTTTAATATGTAGGTCTTGAATTCAAGTACATAATTTGAACGTATACTCAAATTAAGTTATTAAATTTAAGTAGTATTTTAGGAATAAGTCGATTTAAAATTAACATTAGTTAAGGTATTTTATAAATTATTAACATGAACTTTGTATTTCCACGGTTGGGTTCAGTTTCATTTCTCATTAATCGAGTTTAGCCAACGCCTACTTTTATAGTGCGGCAAAAAAATATTGAGCGCCTTGAGAATAACTGTGAGCAATTCGATAACATTAATAAAGCTACAGGCGTTCTTCGTATAAGTTCTTTCATTTGGGTCGTTTTAAGCAAAAGTTTTATGTAAATTTTACACAAAGGGCCCATTTTTGTTGCTACTTTTATATATATTTTTGGGAGTTCTTGATACTTACTAAAGTTTTCTTAAAGGTAATTTAAACATATGACTTTGTGTCGTATATTAAACTTATGTGACGAAGTGAAAAATCTAAAAGAATGGACATTTCGTTTAGGTCTATTCATAGTCGTTTCTTAAATAATTCAACATTAATAGTTTGTCTGTCAACATTCACCCAAATCTATTCAGTCGGATTTCATCAATATATAGAATAACGCGTTGTAGAGTCCCTGGAAACGGTGTAGCATAATACATTGATAAGACTTGCGTGTTGATTAAAAATTAACGAGAATGCACTACAGGGATAAAAACTAACCTAATTCCATCTCTGTGTGCTAAATTTCACCAGTATCCTTTCAGTCTTTAAGGCGTATAAATGTAACTATGACGTAGCTATAATAGTAGTATGAATACGGTAATTTCTTTTGGTGAATTAACACTGATTTTCGAAACAGGGCTAATGGTAGAGCAGGGTAAATTGCTTCTGACGTCTGTGTGCTAAATTTCACCAGTATCCTTTCAGTCGTTAAGGCGTATAAATGTAACTGTAATGTAACTATCATATTAGTATGAATATGGTAATTTCTTTTGGTGAATTTACACTGATTTTATCCTGGTAAACTGCCGTCTAGCAACCCCTTTTCATTGTTGTCTCAGCTTTACATTATAATACTTTGTTTCGGCATTTCCTCAACACGTACGAAGTATAACAATAACATCCTTTTTCGTTTATTTTCTCCTTGACCTTGGTTTCGGCACTGGACATGTATCTGCCATATTAAGCTTTCGATAGCTAGCAATTTCGTGAAAAAATGTAACTTTATTTGGGTGCATTGTTTTTTAAAGCTTGCAAATATATTTGTGAAGTTGGTTACTACGTTATGTGTAGCATAACACCGTAGACACGGGATTTGTCGACGGGAGAATAGACATAATGACAGAATGTAAATATATAGATAGAAATAACTATGTCTATGCTTGGTGGAGTAGATATAGAATTTGTCATGCTATGCGTGCAGGTCAGAGTCGATCTTTCAGTCTGTTGTTTGGAGTTTTTGTAAAAGTTTCTGACAAAATCACACTTGATTGTATCCATAGTTCAGCTAAGCTGTCCTTGATCGAATAACCATACATACATATCTTTTTTTATTATATTTTGAAGACAACCATGTTTTGTTCTGTTTTTTTTTTACATCCTGATATTTAACCTGTGCCGTGGATGCATTTACAAACAATTACTTGTACATGAATGCAGATAAGAAAACGTCTATCTTCACTCCTCAAACAGGGGTCTTACCACCGCGAGTCGATCGCACATAAGATAAATTTTATCCTGGTACGACTTTCCAATTACAATTATTACCGAAATTTACGCGAGCAACGCTGGGGCATAAGCTAGTATTTTTTAAGACAGAATTATTAGGGTAGGATTTAAAGAATATATTATTGTTTGTATGTGGTGGCCTGTATTGAGTAGACAAGAAGGATTTCGATTGAAAAGGGTAATGTAAACAATTTGTAGCTTACCCCAGTCTTGTCAATGTCCACTTTTTGTTTTATACGTCACAAGATATTTTATTAAATAAACATTGTTCTCGTCATATCTCTTTTATCATGTCAGTGTTTTAATATTTATTAACTTTATTGTCTGTGTAAGAAGCTTAGACTGGAAGCCGACCCCAATATAGTTGGGAAAAGACTAGGCAGGATGAATTGACAGATAGTCCGTTGACATTTCCGTTCTCATCGTACGTAGTATACACCAAAGGTACTTAAAACAGAACTACAGGCTTTATGTACTTGCTAAAGCCGATGACTATACGGGTGGTTAAAATACGAATCTCAGAACTAAATTTTCTCTTTTTTTTCAAGTGTCGCAAGAAACGATAGCTAAAGCTTTATTCGTCAGTCATTTCTTTGAAAGTCTGATAGCTACCACAAAGGGAAAGATAAAATCGGCAGCTAGTTATCGGCACGAAGGCGCGCGATCTTTTGTACCCTCGAAAAGGATTTGTGGAACCATCGAACCGTATTGCACCTATAGACGGTCCTTTTTGGTAATAATTCGATCGGCTTACTGGTTATTTTAGAAGATTATTAAGCTTTCTCTAGTTTCCTTAAAATTGGAACACGCAGATGGCTCCGATCTGGAATTAAAAAAAATACTAAATGAGATCCACTAGGTATGAGTAACTTGTAAGTGTGGAAATCTACCAGAATTTTCTTCTTTCTATCGTATTCATATTGAGTTTGTCGCAGAATTAGTACTTCTTATTAAATAAAAATGAGTAATGATGATTTTGAGAAGTACTTACTTTTCATGAAAAGTGCTACTTCTAAAAATACACATTTTGCGAAGTGCACGTTCTGCGTCACACCCTTCTTATTTTCTATCTCTAGTGGTCGCGGGACTAATGAATTACCGTGACCCCGGTACGTAAAGGGCTATTGAAGGACACCGTGGATTTAAGTCAGTACAAGTCTGACAGTCCCTCCCGCCCTGCCCTTGGTGGGAGGACTCATTTGATGATTTTACCACGATAAAAAAAAACACGTGTATAGTGTAGTGTTAACGTTTTGGTCATAAAAGAAAGAAGGGTTGAGTAAGGAGTGATATAAAAGAAATAGGACTAATTGATAACGTGACGGTTAACAAGGGAATATGGAAAAAAAATCTTTTTGTGCCAACCCTAAGTACAACACAGGAAGACGATGACGAATTTTCATCTCGGAAAAGTTATCAATTTCCAAGGCGATAATTATCACCTTTGCAGCCCGAAACAAATATTTGTATGATCTATGAGTAGTTATTTTGGATCTGGCTGTTTGTGTATGTAAGTTGAAATGTTTGTAAAGGCCACCCCGATACAGGAGAAACCTAGGAGTTTCTCCTCTCGTGGTGCAAAGTTTCACATAAAAAAAACATGTGTCCTCCTCTCGTGGGGCAAAGTTTCACATAAAAAAACATGCCTATAGGTAAATCACAATGCTGCATAATAATGACATGCCCTATAAAATGCTTCAACGAACTGTTTCATAATTAATGTGTCAGTAACCACTGAACTACGAAAACAGAAGGATGATCGCATTAGATATAGGGTGTGGGTTATCTGTTGGATGTTACTGGCCATAATCCGTCTGGTAACACAATTATATGAGACGGCTTGACCCATGGGATACGAAGGGTGGAACATTCGTAGTTGGAAGCCACACGGAATGAGGTTACCTCATTAAAATAGCGTGGATGAGGAATTGACTGTGGGATTTGGATAAAACAATTGACGATATAAAAATTAGTCCCTGGATGAGTAGTTTTACGAGGAAGCCATCTGCCTAGCCTTTTTTGAGTCCAGGCTAACCAGATACAGCTAAGTACTAGTATTTTATATGAAGCTACTACATATAATCTGACCTCCACAATCCAGTAAAGGCTGTGTAATACAATACCTCTTGGTCAGACTGGTCCTCACAACTCTCAAGGAACGTTTAGCGGTTGTTTCCAACTTTTACTATTTCGTATAGTAAAAGTTGGAAACAACCGCTAAACGTTTTCTAAGCCTTAAAAAGCTTACAAATCACGTCTAACGTTAAAGTTAGCACATATACTATTTGTTCATACGATGAACACAAGGAAACTGCTTTTACTATTTTCGAGCGAATGCCCAGTTGTTTTTGCTGCGGAAGAAAGGTAGGGAATTAGGAGCAAAGGGGTGTGGGATGGCGGTTGTAAATCCCAAAGGGTCTACTTTAGCGAGCGTCTTTAGCTATACCGAGTCGTACTTTCTCGCAGATGAAGTTAGAGACCTTGGTTTTGCTCTGATCTCGGGAAAAAGCCTTCTTACAGCATTTTTGCTATAATTTTTAAAAGGATTTTGTAAAACCCGGTTAAGGGAATATAAAAATCATTCCGTAATTGGTTCATTATGGTTAGAATACCTCTTTTTGTACAAATTATTATGTGAACAAAATCTAGTGTTGCTATTGCAAATTTATTTTAAAATGAATAGTTTAAAATTTTGCATTGCAGATTTTCAAACTGAATTTATTATGTTTTATTGATTTTTATATCTCCGACGAACTCGTTAGTATTTATTTATTGAAGCCACATTCACTTGTGTCCAATAGTCGAAGTGGGTCTTTGTTTTATTTATCCACCTTATACAACCCGGCAGTATTCATTCTTGTACTGTTTTTGTGACCACAATGTCAATATAAGAACAGAGAAGTGTCCACTTCCACTTGATTTGTTATTCCAGTGTAAAAGTTATCATTTGTTTGTTTCTTACAATTGTTTCATTACTTTGGTGTTTGAACAAATCCGGAGCGGCCTAGCATCGAAGTTATCGAATAATAAACTAATTTCTTGTCACGTTGCCTTTGTGTACTGAGGGAAGTTGAACAAAATTGTTTGTGTACGTAATTACCCTCGCGCATTGTTGGCTGATCTGGGAAATGGAAACGGAAACCCGTTTACAAAATGAAACGACTGCTTGTACGACTTCCACAGAATTTCGGAAGACTACCGGAGTTCGCTTACGTCAGAAGTTTAACGAACAAGTTTGGGTATTACTGTACTGTATAGCGAGAACCCTGATATAATTAGAATATCACTGTCTTTGTCTGGTCATGAATTGTGGTCTAAATCTCAGTTAAATACCGTTAACTGCTGTCCTTATGACTGTTTGGACTCCGAAGTTGTTGGTTTTTGCGGTGTATGCCGATAAACTATTCCAAGTACTAAATTTGTTAGTATCTTTCCAAGTATTAGTAACAAAAACAAAACAGGCAATATGTCTTATAATATTATTGTGTTTCTAGAACTCTGGGCCATCCACTAAAATCTCATTTCGCTTAAAGCTATCCTGCCTGTCCTACATACGTGGTACAAGGCTTACTGCCGCTGCTGTAATGAAATTTTAAATTCCTCGGATACACAGGTAAACATGGAACATATAAATGGAATGTAAAACTAATATGGAATAAGTGCTAGGGATAGCAATTTTCTCATTTCTTTTGCGACGTGCACTGTATGAGTAAGTTATACTTACCTTTCCTGAAGTTTTAAAACATATTATTATTTATTAGTTTAAGGAAAATGGCTTCTAAATGGACTATTACTAAACTAACTTAACCTTTTATTTAGTTTAGGTTTTATCTTACGACGTACAGGAGCGTCTGGCTAGCAGGAAGTGAAGAAATGCAAAATTTGCCAATGTGAAGTCTCGTGGCAAGATATTAAAATGTAGTCGACTAAGCTACGTCTTGTTTTTTTTCACACTTAATAACTAATAATGTTGGGTAGATATTATGCAATGTATCCGGTTTCTGTACAAAGTTTTCTCAATTCTGTCGGGTCGGAAACCAATTCCCTCTGAGTGGTAGACATGTTTGTAAATTAATCGTTTTGTATGAAGCATACTGAGCGTTTTTTTGATGATCATAATAACGGGGCCTGTAGAGGGAGGGCCAAAGCCTGTCGGGGTTGCGGGACTTACAAATTACCGTGACCCCGGTACATAAAGGGCTATTGAAGGACACCGTGGATTTTAGTCAGTCAAGTCTGACATTCCCACCCGCCCTGCCCTGGGTGGGAGGACTCATTTGATGATTTTACCACGCAAAAAAAAGTATAGTTAATATTAGTGGCAGTCGTTTTTTTTCTTGGGTTTTTGTCTATTCATTCATTTATTATATCTATACATATAATAAATCTGTAGAAGGGTCAATTCTGTACATTGAAAATATTGAAAAAATAAATAGCGGGGGGTGTTGCTGGATCGATACCAAACCCAAATATGTGATTAAAAAAATTTTTGTCTGTCTGTCTGTATGTGCAGGCATCACGTGAAAACTAACTGCTCGATTTCGATGAAACTTGGTATAATTATACCTTATTATCCTGGGCATAAAATGGGATACTTTTTATCCTGGAAAAATACGTAGAAAAAAATCTTATTTTTCTGTTACCACAGAACGCGAGCTCAACAGCAGTAGCTCGGTAGAGGGATCTCCTTAATTATTATAGGCTTAGCCGTACTTGGGTCCGACAGATATTTATAAGATGTCATTGTCAGAGTTACTAAAAATGGAGACATAAACCATCCACGCGAAGACCGACATCTGCGCGGACGGAGTCGCGGGCGGAAGCTAGTAATTTAATAAAAAAACAACATTTCTGTCTCACCATAATATTTAGTCCAACCAACTTTGATGTTCCGTCTTTCTTTAATTAAGATTTCTGTCATTTTCCGTTGTAATAAAACAAACAAAGACCACTATCGACTCAAAAGCTTAGTTCAAGAGCACTCGAAGGACAAACAGGAAAACTGTTGGAAAAATAGAATGGCTCTCCTTTCATGATCGGACCGATTCCGATCCGTTTCAAGAGAACTGTCCATTCGATCAAAATGTTACATCGAGATCCGGCAAAAACGTCCGTCTAATAGTTGCAGAGGCAATCGTTTGTTCAGTCCTAAAGGTACAGCTGGCTGGTGACTACTGGTGAGATTCCAGATCGGACAGCTCAATGCGGTACCCGAGCGGTTTCTGTTACAAACTGTTTGTCTTTATGAATGTTGTATGATATTGTTTGAATTTGTATCGGGACCGCGGTCGACGACCCTGATATCCGTTTAATATGATAATCCGCATGCAAACAACCGGCGGATTGCCCGGCTAAATTATTTATGCACCCCGGCCTGCGGGTGATGGCTTCACTTGTTGGCGACGACTCGGATTTTTTTGAACCCCGAGCTTCGGACAGGTGAGACCGTCCGTGACAAACTTTTTTCACAAGTAATCCTCCACATAAATTATTTACGAGTCCGCTGAACAAACGTTGGCGCCTGTGTGCGGGGTGGACTGCGGTGCGTATCCTGCGTATTGTGCGTACTACGACTACGTATGTGCACGCGGCCGCTGCGAATGTCCCATACCCTTGAATAAATAATGAGTGAAAAAATGTGATTGTGTAATTTTTTACTGCGTGAATCTTTCATATTTTATTTACTCGGTAAAAAAAATCGCAGACATAGTTTATTTTCAAATCGTTCTACAAATATCAGTTTGTATACAATCAGAGCCGGCTGAGGAGTAATTGGTAATTATTTAAGATTAGTTACTGAGGCATCGGGCATGCGGGCGGCGAGTAATGGGCGACTCGCTGTCCGACATTGGACCATGCCCAGGTCGACGGCGCGTTGTGTTCCACGCGCGCATCAAGGAGTGTCAGCATAGTGACGGGGCCTGTTGAGGGCCAAAGCCTGCCGGGGTCGCGGGACTCACAAATTACCGTGACCCCGGTACGTAAAGGGCTATTGAAGGACACCGTGGATTTTAGTCAGTCAAATCTGACAGTCCCTCCCGCCCTGCCCTGGGTGGGAGGACTCATTTGATGATTTTAAGACGATAAAAAAAGAGATTATTGAGGCATACAATTACTACAGCTAGACTGCTTTATTAATAATACGATTCTTTTCGTCCTAGATTCTCATCAACCTACACAGTAAGAACAAGAACTTCATTAGAGCAAATCAGAACACAGCTGAGGTGAAACCATTTAGCCATTGAATCAAATGCTTGCTTTGTAATATGGCGCCGTAAGGGACGCGTAGGCAGATGCTAGTCGGCTTAGACAGATTGTAATCAATTTCGTAGTAATTGAATCTGGTCAGGCGTGTATGCATCATCCGAGATCTAGACGAGCCAGCGATAGTCTTAATGAAATCATGCTGGCTGTAACTTGATAGTACCTAACCTAAGTATGGCCACTAATTCATTATGGTTTAGACGAGTATTGTGTTCGTAATCAGAGTTCAAATGTAGGTTATACCTATCGGAAGAAGGTTATACCTTGTCTAAGAAACATTGAGATCAGTGAGTCCCGTGGAATTTCATAATTTCTAGGCATAACAGCATTCACGACCTTGCCCCAATGAGCGGTGACTTAGCACGGACCAGACATCAAATGTATAGAAATGTTCGAAAGACCCCACGAGACGCCGCCGGTGGCCAAAATAACCATAGTAACTAATTATTATTCGCGCCGCTCGTCTATAGGTTCACCAATGTCGTGTACGGGCTGTAAAGCCTTTGTCTAACAGACAGGCGTGGCGAATGCGAAGCGTGACGTTTTTATTTGTCATGTATGGAATTGTTTGAATCCAGTCACATAGAAAAGCGAAAGCGATCCGATAGCGTGACAGAACTATCGGACTGACGTCTCGTATCGGTTCGGTATCGCTTCGGACTCGCCTGTCTGTTTGACAAAGGCATTAGTGATGACATGCCACTAAATGATACTATTGGAATCTTTAACCTACTGGCAGAAATCATAGTAGATTTTTGGTTTCTTGTCGTCGTAAAGGGATTAGTCTGCTAGGCTTTTTTTTTCGTGTTAAAATCGTCAAATGAGTCCTCCCACCCAGGGCAGGGCGGGAGGGACTGTCAGACTTGTACTGACTAAAATCCACGGTGTCCTTCCCTAGCCCTTTACGTACCGGGGTCACGGTAATTCGTAAGTCCCGCGACCCCGGAAGTCTGCTAGGCTCTGCGTTACCGAGTGTGAGTACTCCGGGCTTTTGGGATCGCTAAGCGAAATTTTTAACAGCGCTAGAAAGGCTCAGAAACCCCTTTTTTTGGGACAACCACGCGTGCATACAGCTATCAGCAACCTGTCGGGGCCCCCAAGGAGGGCAAAACGCCTGCGGGGTCGCGGTATTGTCTTGTCAGGTAACCGTGACCCTGGAACGTAAAGTGCTGTTGAAGGAATACTGTGGATTTTAGTCAGTACAAGTCTGATAGTTCCTCCTACCCTGCTCTGTGTGGGAGAACTCATTTGAAGATTTTACCATGCTAAAAAAAAGAGCCGTATCACCCAAATAAGATATTAAGAAAAAAGTTGATTTACACTAGGGTTTTCTCCTGTATCGTGGGTGCGTTTACTTACTAACTTAATACTTAGAGATCATACAAATATTTTCGAACCCGCGACACACAGCGCAGCAGTCCAATCGCTCAACTACTGCACCAAGCGAGACGTTCTTTATTCGGTCTGCTCGTATTGCAAGTACGAGTACGATAACTTACGATATTGATCGTTGGTAATTATTTAAATGTTATGTTCGTGATGAACTTATCGATCGTGTGGTATCATAATTTGAAATTATGATGTTAGTTTGCTTTGAAATAATATTAATTGTAATTAGGGCCTGATTAAAAAGGCAGTACTCCTCGATAAAGATAAAGATAAAGATCAATTTATTTGTTAAACATGTGTAACATGATACATAGATAAATGCACATTTAGATGGTAAAATATTTTTTACAGAACCAACATGTTTTGCCTCACTCGGCGTACAAATGTTTGGAAGTTATATTTTTATTAAGAATAACAAATAAGCAAATGTCAGTTAAATTAATTATGTCAATATTGTGGCAAACAAAAGTAGGAAAAATAAAATAGAATACATTTAAAATTTATCATTTAAAAAATCATTTATGCTATAGTAACATTTATCAGTCAGTAGGTTTTTTAGTCTTTTCTTAAATAAATTGAGATTCAATACTTTAATGAAATTCGGAATGTTATTGTAAATTAAGGGTGCCATGCATACAACACTTTTTTTAAGGAGTGCCGTTTTGGCCGAGTGTGTCTGTACCCAAAGTCTATATTTCTCACGTCTGTTTCTATCAGAATTATTTGATAAGAGAGGAAACAACTGAGGGTTTCTTTTTACAAAAATGGCTATTTCCAATATGTAGAGTGACGGAACTGTTAAAATTCTGTGCTTTAGGAACATTGGTCTGCAACTGTCTGTGGTTTGCAACCCAAACATAGCCCGTACACAACGCTTTTGTGCCTTGAACACTGTGTCCTTGTTCGTTGAATTGCCCCAGAAGATAATTCCAAATCTTAATAGAGATTCTACCAGTCCGTGATAAGCTATAAGTAAGGTGTTTGTATTGACAGAAGGAGGAAGTTTATAGAGGGCAAACGACGAACTGCTTATTTTTTTACTCAGTGTTTCTATCTGATTCTTCCAATACGATTACGATACGATACGATTCGCATTGTGAAGAGGTTCTTGTCTCTGGGGCCCGTACCTTCAATCCTATTTCCGATGGGTTACTATTTCCTATATTTTTTGTGAAAATATTTAAATGTAAATATAGTGCAGTGGCTGCGCCATTAGACTGCTGTGCTGCGTATCACGGGTTCGATTCCCGCACGAAACAAATATTTGTATGATCTACAAGTAGTTGTTCCGAATCTGGGCGTTTGTGTCTGTGAGTTTTTATGTTTGTAAACGCACCCACGATACAGCAGAAATTTCTAGTGTAGGACAATGTTTAAAAATAAAAATAAAACTGTATTATGAAATTGATATACATACAAGTGCAATAGAATAGTGCAACTGAAACCCTTTTGCCTTTGTCAAACAGACAGGCGAAAGCGAAGCGTGTCTGAAGCGATACCTAACCGAAGCGAGACGTCAGTCCGATAGTTCTGTCACGCTATCGGATCGCTTTCGCTTTTCTATGTGACTGGATTCAAACAATTCCATACATTGCAAATAAAAACGCCTCGCTTCGTATTCGTCACGCCAGTCTGTTTGACAAAGAATTAAAACATACAGATACGAAATTAATTTGAGCTGGTTTCTCAGTCTATAGTAGATATGATTGACAGCATACCATCATGACCACAAAGTATTGTGGTCGTATATACGTTATTAAATAATAATACAACAGATAAAAAGAAGATTACAAAATAGATACCAAAAGTAATATATGTATCACGTACATCTATTTCGCTCGGTGAAGGGCGAAAAGCAATAAAGTCGTAATCAACAGATCGCCTAATCTCTCTGCGGTCAACTTTGATAGTGCTGTGTTCAGTCGTTATGACAACACTTCATCGGCTCCACTGTTGTCTATTGTGAATTTGCGGTCGGTACCGCTGTTCCATCACTGGATTTGAACTGATTTGCGTTCTATTGAGGTCATTTTGGTAAAGTCTGCCGTGGTTTACTGTTTGTTTTGACTTTATAATGTAGTGCGTTTTGTCGATTGATTTAATGCTTATTTGCGGATAACATAGACTATATTCAATTCCGAAGACATTTTAAAAAGGACCTTATTTTTTTTTAATGGGACCTTGCAGCCTTAGGAGTTCACACAGGTCTTGACTACTTGTCCCTTCTACTTCTTGTATTTAAAATGGTATTAGCAAAAAAAAAGCGTATAATGGTGATATACCAAATTTATACAACTACTTATAAAAGCATATTGATATTTAGATTTAAGTATGGAAAGTGTAAACTATTTTTATTTATTATTTTCGGTCAGTCGGAAAGTTTAGTCAGATTTATTTGTCAGATTTGCATGTAAAATGTTTTGTCAGAGACATCGTCGAACAGTTATTTATCTAAAGATTTTTCTCGTTAATATTATTATAGCACAATCGTAAACTTACAATAACAAAATTATTCGGAACGGGAATAAAATGGCTACCAAAAGTTTTGCGGGCGGCAGTACGGGAGGACTCATTTGATTATTTTAAGACCAAAAAAGTTTCGCTGTAGGTTTTCTAGGAAAGCGGCATTCTAACAGTTATAGCAGCAGGACGAGGTTGTTAAACATCAGTGATTCCCGATGTTCACCCCTAATAGGTTCACTATTGGTGGACAGCGAAACTTTTTGTATAAAATTTCCCTCTTTCCACCCCGGGGCGGACAGGGGGAATCTATACTAATATTATTAATAATCGTAATATTAATATAAACGTCATGAGCTTTCGGCTCTCGAATTTTCGAATAATCTTTGTAAACATGCATTGTTTTAACGAAAGAAAATATACCTGTTCATTATTTTTTTAAACTCTAGCTTAGGGACTAATTAAATTTGCAATTTATTGATTCTGTCAATTGCCTATTGTGGTTGCATTGGGTACACGTCAGCCTGATTAAAAACAAAGTATCAGTGTACACATATTTATAAAGAAAATAGAACTCGCGGGCAGAAGCTAGTTATTCACATAAACAGAGTCCGTAATAGACCGGTTGACCGATTGACCGAATCTTGGCCAAAGAAAGTCAAACCCATTTGTTTTTAATATCGCCACAGAATAACGACATAGTTGCCTACATACTGATGCACTGTTAATTAATTCAGATATTAGTGGTTTGATATTAAAATTGGAAATTGATATTCAATTAGTTTTGGAATACCGATTTGGATCGTATATCGTATCGATTGCAGGCTTCACTGACTATGTAATTATAAATAAAGCTAGTAAGTAATACCTAAATCCTACTTGGTAACAGCCTTTAATTTTATTGTCCAATTTCCCTTTATGTAATGCTGTGTTAGTAGTAATTAAAATCTGCAAATACATAATTTGGTAAATTAACTGTAGGTAATATTTTATTACAGTTTATTTATCAAATTAAGTATTTTTCGGCGTAGTTTATTATCCGAATTTATTATAAAATTAGAAAAAGAAACTGGTAATTAACTGATAAAAAGTTAAATTTATTATTATTATTTAACTTCTAAAGGCAAACTCCATTCAAATTAATTTTGGATTTATTACCTCCTGAATTTTCTGATACCTAACCGATATCTTAAACATTTATTAGTAGTTCAAACGGTAATCTAAATAAAACACCTTGCTTATTAAAATTAGATTTCAACTTGAACGCTTTTATTTTACTCGTAAACCACAGGATGTGCAAAATATTTTAATTTGTTTCAAAAACTTTTCAACACCAATTACCTACGTGACGTGTATCAAAGTAGTTAATTTAATTTGGCATATATTTTAAAGTCAGAGCGAGTTTTTATAAATCGTGTAGTTTAACCGTACAACGCGACGACTGCGGACACTACCGACCGACGTATGCTAATAAGGAGCGCACAACATGAAATAAAAACAAGATTGTCTGGTTTATAAAAATAACAGGCGAATCCACTTTCATTTTTATACCAAGTTCCGGCGCCACGCCATTGTTGTTCGAGCCACTACAAAGGGAACGCATTCTATTTTATTTCTCAAATGCGTTTTTGGAGAAAGCATTACATAAAAGTCAAGCCGCAACTTCCCCGCTTCTCTTTATATCACGTCTGTTCTCATACACTTTTAAGTGTTCTTTACGTAATACTTATTATAATAATACAATGTTAAACTCAATGTTTTTTTACAGATCCCTCGTTATTATTCATCAACTTACAAAAAGTCAAAGTAAATAAATTTTATTTGGTAGTTAATATCCAAAGTTTCGCTTTGTGTACTCTTTGTTGTTTATGAGTTGTTTTAAAGTTGAGTACGATATTGTTGTTGATTATCGTCTGAATTAATGATCTGTTTTCTTTAAGTGTTATATTTGTTATTTTGTGGTAATAAAGCGGGAGGTTTCGATTACTAAAACGTTGCTTTAATTCTCCCATACTGATCTGAGAGTAAAAGAAAAACAAGAATATCTCTCATAAACAATTAAATCATAGAAAATTACTGATCTGGGTTAAGAACAACTTAAACATTTTTATTAAAGTTCACAAAAGGAGTTTATATGTAAATATGTGTTATAAGTATAGAAACTCATTACTGTTTACTATTTAGAGGCGTAGATGAGGCACTTACGACAGGCCTGTTGGTCTAGTGGTTAGTGACCCTAACTTTGTTCTGTGTCTGGGTGTAATTTATCTATAATATGTATGTATTTAGAAATATATAAGTATGTTTATCAGTTGTCTAGTACCCATAACACAAGCTCTGCTTAGCTTGGGACTAGATGGCGTTGTGTGATAGTTGTGGAATATTTATTTATTATTATTTACTTAACAATTCACTCGACAATTAAAATTCCACGTGTTATCAGGCATTCCGAATCTACGAGTAATATCATAATAGGAGTATAACACAATCAAGCTCAGAATGTTATTATACAGCTACCTCCAAGAGAAATCGTAAATTGATGTGAAATACTTGTTGGAATCTCTTGATTGTCGTATGATATAACTCTTTTATTGTGTCTTATGTTTTGATTTGAGATGTACACAGAAAACTATCTGGCTATTTTGCTACTTAGTTGGTCAAAGGCACCTGCAAATCGTCTCATGGTGATTAAGATGTATTTGTGCGTCTTTGTTCCTATTTTGATCTTTATGGCTAGTTTTCTTTTTCTAAGCCAGGTATACTTACGAATTACTGTGACCCCGGAACGTAAAGGGATATTGAAGGACACTGTGGATTTTAGTTAGTACGGGTCTGACAGTGCCTCCCACTCTGCCCTGTGTGGGAGGGCTTATTTGATGATTTTACCACCATAAAAAAAAGTGGGGTATTGCAGACTTCTAATTCCTTTGCCAAAAACTTAACTAAAATTAAGAAAAATATTACTTATGACAACGGTCGGTGGATCCAAGTGAGAAAGTCGTATAATGATTTGAGTCTCTGGACTAAAAACGACAAGGTTTTGCCGACTAGTCGGCCAGAGGCACAGTCGTTCCGTAACTAATTTTTTTACGACTGAAAAGAGTTGTCCACTAAAGATATCGATACCAAAATGTATTCGATTCGAGATCGTACTTTCTCAATATATCGAATTTGAGGTCATAACAGTGCCTTAGTTGTGTTGTGTCAGGTTACTGGTGCATCGAACATCGACTGAAATCCTTTTGTTGACGCTCTCAACGGCTTGGGGATAGATAAATATCGAAACATAAACGGATATAGGCAGGCCACGGTTGCTTTAAAATATTTTACAGATGATTGACTTTCTGAGTACGAATTTATGTACTGCTTGCTTTATTATCTTCCATGTTTGTAGATTTGTGTTTATTCCGACGACCAATAATATTAGTCGTAGACTAGTTGAATATTTTTATAAAACTCTTTAGCTTTTAGGCAGGTTTACTAGCGCCAACTTATTAATTTGGGGTAGCCATATGATATTCTGTTACTACAAACTTCCTTTTCTGACAAAACACAGGCGCGCTAATTAATCCGGAACCAACGCGAAAATTGATAGAACATGGCGGCAACAGAAAAAAAATTACAAAGTGAGAGTTTGTGAAAAATTGACGAGGATTAAGTTACCGGTTTGTGGGCGCTTCTGCAGTCGCCGCTTATGAGGATGGATTACGATACGAGCGTCCGCGGCTCCTAATAAATTACTTCATAATGCGCTTGCGTACGTCCCATCGACTAACATGAAATGAAAATTAATTTATCGGAAACCGTTGTTGCGAAATTATTAAATTATTTCTTCGTTAAGTAATATTTAGCCGTACATTCACAAATTATTTACAATGAACATGCGAAATATGACTTCCGAAATACATAATGACACCTACAATATTACATCATCGCCTATCATTCCAAGATTGTTAGATCCAACTAAGATCTTTATCGGCTCTGAAAAGTATTCAAAGAGACGTCGACTCGAAGTGTTTGTGGATTAGTGTCTCCTCCAATTATAAGTAAGAGAAACTTCAAAGCCATGGGGCACGATGCCGGTGGGTAATTAAGTTTGCTTTCCGTCAAATGACCTTCAGAGAAAGCGTAACATTTGACCGATCTATTCTTACAAACCGATTATTAAGATGAAACAAGTTACAATAGATTTCTATTTAGTATTTGGTAATAAGATCAATATGATTTTGCCTAATCTTATTATCTTGACGCTCAACACAGACGCAGTAAAAAAAAACTTCTTTATGTTTATGATTTGTTTAAGGACGTTTAAAATGACATTCGCCGATACATGAGAACGTAATTTCACCTGTCATCAGCTTACATAATAATAATTGAGATACTTACCTTTCTTGATCACTAGCGGAAGTCCGAAGAAATACATTTTACGGAAGCACAGCAGAATATCACATAATATTTTGCATTATACATATCCTGTGTTAACGAAATCTGAGATGAAGATATGTAATTTTCTTTTAATTGCGCAGAAAATAATAACACTGAACAACTTTGTAAGTTCAGATAGTTATGTAAGAATCAATCTTATCAGAAAAGGAACTTGAATAGCAAAAAAAAAACTACTTACATTCATAAATGTAATTATTATTCGTACTCATTGCCAGAATAAACAAAAGAAGTAGTGTTGTATGTTTAGATGTATGGTATGTATAATTAGATTTACCATACATACATACATACACGGCTACATATACTTACATAACATTATAACTAAAAAAATGACTAAATTATACAGTTTTTTTTTTCTTTATTCAATATACTACGACCTCATTTCAGCTTGTATTATATAATATTATATAATTAATTTTACATTAATTAATCTTATAATTAAAATAATGTGAGACAGACTTATCCTCTAATGAGCTTCTTAGTACAATCAGATAGACTCAAGACTAAACGGAAGACGTTTGTAAACTGTCAACGTTAAACGAAAGTTATGATAATTATTACTGTACAATAATAACATGTGATGTAAAATATCCGTGTGTTTTGTTTACAGCTACAGTTTTGGTATGGATAAGCTTTTTTAAAAAAGCGTGGTAGAATCATCAAATGAGTCCTCCCTCCCAAGGTAGGACAGGAGGAACTGTTAGACTTGTACTGAATAAAATCCACGGTGTCCTTCAAACGTAAAGGGCTATACGTTTTGGGGTCATGGTATTCGTTAGTCCCACGACCCCGGCAGGCTTTGGCCCTCTAAGAGGGGGCCCCGTCATTGTGCTGAGATTCTTTGAAGCGCGCTTCGAACGCAATGCGCCGTCGACCCGGGCATGGTGCATGGTCGTACAGCGAGTCGCCCATTACCCGCCGCCCGCATGCCCGTGCCTACGGTGGCCGGAGATCGTCTTGCGACGACTTTTTGAATTTTTTTTGAGTTTCGCTATAATATAATGTAAACGAATATGATATACGAATATAATATAACGCAAAAATGGAGAAATGAATATTTCTTACAGTAGATACACAATCATCCGAGTATTTCTTTCCATCTAAGAAATAGGGACATTTCATACAACGCAGTCGGTGTTCGCTTTTTGTCTAGTGAGCCCTATAATGAGAGCCCTTTTGCTACAAGAAAGTTTCTCTAAAACTACTCAGCAGTTAAGACCATCATGGGGACAGACAGACGTACTTATTGGGGCTTTATATGTGTATGATTAAAGTTACTGTAGTGGGAGGCGCCGGCGCCGCGCGGCCTTGGAGAAAGTGTATGAGTGCGGTTTCACCGCGGATCTCGGGTCTCAGCTACCGGGCTCAGCTGATCTCCCAGCGAGATTCACGTAACGGACGACATCTCCTTTGAGGTTCAATGATTTGTTGTGTTTTGATGACGTCCGGAGTACTTCATAGCGCTTCGATGATAGGTAGGCCAAGATAAAATAAGTTATGGAAAGTTCTTGGGGACATTTCCAATGTGATGGTTCATAAACCATTCATTGCAGGTCTACTAAGTTTTTTTTTGTTAAAGATTCCAAAGCTCTCTCCATAATGTTTACGAACTGTGTCTACTCCGTTTCAATGTAGCAGAGAAGCCATTAATCTGTTACATAACGAGCCCCACTGCAATTAGTATTGTTGTCGTGCGTATTATTGTAACGAGCAAGTTTCTAATAGGACGTTACATTGTCAGAATTATTAAGTTACTCGACTTTTTCCAACTGGAATATTAAAATTTCATAAAGTTTCCCCGCTGTCTAGAGCTTATTCTTACATAAGAGCTTTGCTGCATATTAAGCTCGGTTGTGGTAAATCTCTATTCTTCTGGAGAGTTGCTACGAAGGGATTAAAGAAACCGACGTAGGCAAGCGAATTATTTATGCAGATGTCCGACTCTCAGCAAACGACGGATGTTTTCTTATGGAACATTGAGTGCGTGTGTACTCAGTGAAAGACAACTTTGTTGCGAGTTCCAAAGAAGAATTTATTGTTGTAAAACGAAGGATTTTTTTGAAAAGATTTTTGTAGGGAATTCTGTCTACGTCTGTACAGGAGTAACAATGTAGAGAGGACAAAAGTTTTTTGGAGTAAATGTAAAAGTAAAATGATAAGGGGACCGGCGCCATCAACATGCGTGTTGGAAGTGGAGCGGACAGAAAGTTACGCAAGGCAAGGGGCAGCGGAGCAGACACAACTCCAAACATACTCTTTTCATAGATTCAAAGATAATTTAACATTTCTACTTACGATCATAACACGTAATGTTAAGGGGAATTAGCGAGCGTAATTATGAATGTGTTGTTATTATGTATGAGCCCCTAAATAGGAAGTTATTAAGAACTTCCTCAATTTGGATTACTTTAATCTCAACTGTAATTTTAATGGGTACTAATTTCTCAGAATTTGATTCAACGCCAAGAAAGCACTGAAGAATTCATGTCGTTTGTGCACATTACATATTGCGTTTTCGTGATTCAATTTATTATCATGTCAGTTCTGAAAATAAAGCTAATAAGGGCCTTTGTACACAACGCGACGCAAGTCTCCGAATCCTTACGACTTTGGTATCCATTGACGCATGCCTGTATACGAACATCTCTGGATTTATTTATTGCGATGGTCGCCTGAATCCCAAAGTCGCAAGATATCGGAGACTTCGCGTTGTATACGAAGTTGCTTAGACTTTTAAGAGCGCGTACTCCGAACGATATTTCATATAAACTTTCTAGTCCTTATTTTCGAAATGATGGCATCGATTTTAATAAAACTTCGTAATCATAGGCAGGATACATAGGTCTTAATAGTTATCAAAGAACATTTAGGTATTCCAAATTTCTGTTTCTATGGAAAGTTTAAAAGTGGTCTAATTTATGTGACCCTTTTTTTCAAAAATTACTGATAACTTTTTAGATCTGCTTATGCGTAGGTACCAAGTTTAATTAAAATCGGTTCATTCATAACTAAAAATAAGACATGAAATTTTGTATGACAGTTTGTTTTTTATCTTTCTTGTTTAGATTATTTTATTTCATATTGTGTACTGTGTACCTTCAATATACGAGTACTAAAAGCTTCTACTGTCTAGTATTATAGAGATATACTTAACGTTATAGAAATCTTATATTTTTGTGTTAGGAACGTCGCAAAACACGAGTGAAGAAGCAATAAAATTTGAAGATATTAAGATTAAAAAATAAATGATGTAAAGAGAAAAGAATCTTTTCCCAAAATTCTCTTGCGCATGTTGCCTGCCCCAAGATTACAACAATTGTCGTTCAGGTAGTTAGTCGAAGAGAGAAAGAAGTATTTATTCAATTTCAAACAAACGAAGTGACATAATAGGGCTATGCACCAAATGCAAGTTTACCGTCCCAAACTAAGGCTCTATGAGATATTGCGGTCAAGCCAAATGACAACATTGCCAAGTGTTCCGTAATTTTGTAGTACAACAGAGTTGTTTTATCTAGCTAGGTATGCCAGCTAGTCTTAGATTTCAAATAAAATTATCAATCCAGGTTTGATCGAAATGCTTTTTGAAAATTCTCAGATTCATGTTCTTTGTTTTCTTTTTCTTATTAATTCGATCTAGACACGCAGTAGAGGATCAAGCCAAGTTCAAATTTAGCAGAACTGGACAGCAGCCCCGTGTGTTATATTACACGAACCATTCGGAGTTGGGGCCACTTTTGACCTCCTCACAACTCAAAAAAAAAAACACTAACGTAATATGTCAAAATTCAGACCTTAGGCTTCAATATACGAGTATTTAATTCTTATTGAACTTCTTGGCACCCATTTAGATCTTACTTCTTTTGTCGGTATTTACAACCAAGGCATGATGTTGAACTTGGCTCTCAGTTCACATTTATGTTTTTGATGGGATGCAAGTTCTTCGTCCTGGCATAGATTTGACTTCCCATAAAAGCATTTTGCGCTCATCGCCTTCTGGGACTATTAAGGGATTTTTTTTGCAGTGGTATTGACATCTTCAGCGTAAGATGCAATAAAGGAAATGTATTGTTAGCAGGTGTCGGCAGCGGCGGGTGGCGGGTGACGGCGCTGGCGAGGCAGCGGAGCACGGTCACGAGATGAGCGTGGTCGGCGCGCCGCCGCCGCCGTCTGCCGCCGAGGCGCTGTCCGCGTTGCTGTGGCAGCCCTACGAGTGCCGCTCGCCGCCCCTCGCGCGCTCGCGCACCGACACCGCGCTGCACCGCGCGGGGGGCGCCGACCAGTCGCCACACGGCGGTCGACATGCGCGCGCGTCAACCCGCCACAACAACGATATGCGGCTGCCCGTGCCCGCGCCCGGCCTGCGCAAGTCGGACTCGGTCTCGGTGCGCGTCCCGGGCGAGCCGAGCCGACAGAACGTGTCCAGTGTAAACGTGAACGTGAACATAGTGGAGGTGCAGGATGCGCCCGTGAATGTGAACAGTGCGGTGCAGACGGAGAGGGAGCGGAGTGTAGCGAGTGCAGAATGCCAGACGGAGGAGCCAGCGCGGCGGCGGCGCCTGCGGCGTGCGCGGGCGCCGCGGGTGCCGGAGATGCTGGAGAATGTGCCTCCGCCTCCGTACAGCACGCTGCCGCCGCCGCCACCGCTACCGCATCCAGTGCCGGTGCACCCGCCGGCGCCTATACTGGCCCCGCACCCGGCAGTGCATCCACCCGTGCATCCGCCTGCACATCGCTTCCCCTTCCAGCCAATTCCTCTCAGGTGAATACAATAGTGGTATAAGACATTTAGACGTCTGCGTTTGCACATCTGACCTACTTGAGGACCACCTAAGTGAATATTCAGAGCTAGACCCAGCTTTTCTTTCACACGATCTCTCTTGCGTGACGCAGAAAGTAAAATAAATAACCGCAAAGAAAATTGATGACTCGGATAAGGTTCAGAATTTTGTCTAATGGAAGAGAATATGAACATACTGGTGAAATACAAACAGAACCTAGGGCTGTCAACAATGTTTTCCCTACGATTTCAGACACTAGTATATATATTAAAGTTGACGCAAATCTACTGTTTCATTTTCAGATTAGTATTCTGACCTGACGCTAAGACCAAAATATATCCTCCTCTCCTATGACTATCTATGACATATTTTTTTGAAAACGTAGCATGCAGGCACTCCACATGATACCCATGACATCGTGCGTTGAAGTCTTTTGTTAAGTTTCATTATATTTCTGTAACTGAGCTATATATAGAAATCATTATTGATTATACAATCTCATATACATATGATGTGAATGGACGTATAATATCAGAAAATGAATATTACAACGACTGAATTGCAATTGAAGTCATTGTTTAACATGTTATGTAAAGATCTTAGTACCTACGTTCACGTCTCGTAAAGAAACGAATAGTTTGATAAACCACGTGTCGCATTAAAAAATTAATGTAGTTTCCATTTCTAGTAACCTAGCTTAATAGGATTAATTCTTAAACAGAAAGTTTTTAAAGAAAAGTGGAGCGAATGAGCGTCGACGATAGCCTTGCAAATGAAAGCCGAGAATTTATTTTCTATTCAACATGTTGCAAACTGTTGAATTCAGGACATCGAAACTTAAGTTAACGGTTATTTAAATCTCTCTCATCTTTGTTTTTTGATTTATAAAACACACTAAATCAAAACACAAGGGAGCAACACATTGTGATTAGCATCATAAACATACTTGAACAGCAATATAAGATAGATGATTATAAGAAACAGAAGACTAGGTATTCTTAGAATTGGTTATCCACAATTGAATAATAACCGACCCTGTTAAAAGAAGCAGTACTTGATCTCCTGACCTCCCAATTATAAAATATATCAATTTCTATTGGCCACCCACGACATCCTTTGAAAGAATATACAGTAGGTACCAATCTGGATGCAACGAATATGATGATGTTAAATTCAACTAAAATTGGATCAACATGTACAACTTCCTCACAAATTAGATAAACACTTTTACACGTACGATCGATTAATTAATAGGACAGGTGTCTATTAAATCAACGTTATTATGAGAGCGAGCTCCTAAAACAAATTGTCAGACATAAATAAATACTCATCGTTACTCGTACTATTGATTCGAAAATAATTAACATTAGAAAGGTCAACGGATGAAAGATTTGGAGCACACACGCAACAGATTTAAATGACCCGGAAGTTAGACCACTTTCAATATTTATACAAGGAATGAGTAAAAAACTTCTAAGCTTACAAACGTCTGGAAGTGACCTACTATGTATCAACTCCTTAATAAGATCTAGAATTGAGAGGACTTGGCCCCTTTTTTTACTCTACTCACGTACTGACTAAAATCCAACCTTAGCAGACACTACTTAGCCTTGAGTGCACTAACATACGTTGATGATGTGCTCATTAATTAAAATATGACCTAGAAGCATTATATTTCCAGCTGAATTGTTAACGTGTGTAGAATGAGCATCAATAAGATGCAATTCAATGTGTACTTGTAAAAAACTGTGAACATAATCTCAACTGAAATAGCGTTATTCTCCAGAAATACTTCCTTTGCAAATTGCATTTAAGAAATAAATATGGCAGTTATATTATAAGCAGTGCAATTTTGTTACACGAAGACTTGTGTACGTAGGAGTCTAGGATAGGTTACTAATTGGTCAAAATATTCTTCTTTTACTTTTCGTGTATGTTGACTACAACCAAATATTATCCAACTATTGATGGAGAACAACATTTCTGTATCTTCGTCTTCATAAACAGCAAGCAATATCACTTTACTGCAATCATTTCGATGAACCAAATATGGGGAAACAAATACATATTTTATTATGTTTATATGTACACATTGTAAATATGTATTCGTTACACATCAGGCGTACGCAGTTGTTTTTTTGTAATTGAAATTGTTTCGGTCATGCAATGCCAAACGCTCAGCGGCTCAGTAATGGACGCTAACTAGGGTGGCCTCGTTATGTAAGCGGATTGTTTAGACATATCAGACAAGGTCTAGCGGTACAGTTTTAAGGATTCAGTGTTGGCACATTAATTGATTGTCTGGAATGTGTTCTTTGAAATCAGTTGCACTTGTATTTCAAATACTGTTAATATAGCACAAATTAACGTTTGCCGTTTTTAACTGCTTGGAATAGGTCTCTCTTTAGCTGCGCCAAATTTTCCTTTCATCATCATCATCATTATATCAGCCGTAAGACGTCCACTGCTGAACACAGGCCCCTATAGACTTCCAATAGGGCCGGTTGGAAGCGGCTTGCATCTAGCGTGATCCTGCGATCTTCATAAGACCGTCTGTCCACCTTGCAAATGGACGTCCTATGCTGCGCTAACTAGTGCGTGGTCTCTATTCGAGAATCTTACGACACCATCGGCCATCAGTTCTGCGCGCTATATGGCCTGCCCAATTTCCCTTTACTTTTATTTCCAGTCTTACACAGTCAACTTTATCAACATGCGTTTGGTATGAATTAAAGTTTTAAGTTGACGTTATAATTTCTAATGATATCTCAGAAGTGATACCGAAGTAAACCCCGGGTTACGCTCACTTGATCTATAATCGAAGAAAGCAGAGTTGCTTCTCGACGAGAAATCTTGGAAGCATTAGAGATTAGTTTAACGACTTACTGCGGTTGGAAAGATATTGAAATATTATTAAAACGTGGGCTCAAGGCTTTTGATAAAGCAACTGCTGTGATATTTGGAAACTGCATAATTTGAAACGACTCACTTTAAATGTCTGACGCAGTTAAAGTTTAAAGATACAAAAAAAGTTGTAACAAAAGCAAGGGCATCACATAAAAACTGGACAGTCTAAACAAAGAAATCCTCGAAGATTATAAAAAGGAAGATAAAGATAATACACATCCAAAATATTCTAAAAAAGTTTAAGGAAATGAAGCGAAGGAAGCAAAACATTCATTAGCATTAGGAAGTTCAACTAAAAAAGTAGTTAAACCTGCTTATTGAGTTAGAAACACTAGTACTAGTACTCATTGTGGTAACAGAAACAGGTTTGAGGCACATGGTGGAAAGTGGCGGCATCGAGGCTGAAGCTAACATAAGTCGGATCGTGTTCTATACAACCTAACGAGATTTTAGTGCACCATGCACTTGGATAAGATACCAAGCTTGCAGGTGTAGCAATAACAATTTTTTTTTTCAAATACATTTATATTTAATTAATTGAATTGGTGATCCCCTTTCTAATATAGTAACAGAGTATAATTCGGGTCTTTATGAATTGAATGATAAATATAAATTCAATCGACAAATTGCTTGAAATCAAACAGTTGGATGATCCAATAAACGATCCTGAGAATAATTTGATTAACGAAGGAGTAAGACTTGAAGCTAATTGAGTTACTTCTTCATTTTGAATATGAAATACTTTATACAAGATGATTTCGCTAAACATTTTTATCGGAAGCCACAAACAGCAATAAAATAACACATAACTAATAGAAACATCTATTACGTAAATGGCAACAAGGAACATTAAAGGCACTAAAATGCTCGTTACAATCGATTAGAGAACGTTCATCGATAAACTAATACATAGATATTGATTGCTTCCAATCGAGATGTTGATTGCATACATTGCGGCCCAGTTGCGAGATAGCGGTGTAAGTGGTACGAATAACCGCTTAATTGTGTATCAATGTATTGGGAACTCGTGAACTGGAAAAGGAGTTTTGGAGGAAAAGGAGTTTTAATGTCTTTTTCAAATGTTAGGACGGGTTCATGATTTGGACAACTGTCTTAGAATCATTTCTTTTCTTTATTCGAATTTGTTTCCAAACGACGCATTTCTCCCTCTTCCTCTCATGCAGTGTGTATCATATTAGTATTAATACCCTCTTTAGTTATATTATCATCTTGAAAAAATAATTCATCGTTTCTTTAGACTATTATCTACATTCAGATTTTGAAGTGTCTTTATTAATATTATTAATCTTATAAAGTTAAGCTAAAAGGTTTTTTTATTGCATAAAATATCAGCAACTACTTATTTGTTAATAGAGTATCCTGAACAACTTTGGCTTATACATCTACAAATTGATTTATCCAATGGCATTGGAATTTCAAACGATTAAATAACAGTAAAGGTCAGATTCAGGATTCAGACATTTCTGGACTGCTATTGAAGTGTCTATACTACAGATTCTTAAAGGAATATGAATTAGAGTTTCATATTTGTAAACAATTGGATAATAAATCGAGTGCTGTCATTTAAAGGAAATACTATTTCGATTGAACTATTTTAATGTCGGTTGTATTAATGTGGGTTGTCAACAATCGAATATAAATGAGTTGTAATGTCTTAGTTCTGTCTCTGTTTGGCGGGTGTCTGTATGTATGTGTGCGTCCCACATCGTAACAAGGTCCGTGTAGGTCGCCTGTGCGCTCGCCTATTATGTGGGCCGATGCATCTCAGCAACACACCACTTCGATATATTTATGTCTCTACTTACGGTATTTATCATTGTTCACTGTCAATCGGTTAATTATACGACCAGTTCTTTAAATATAAATACAACGAGTTCTGTTAACGACTCGCCTAACTGTTACTTGTTAATTAGCTTTGTCATTAATGCTTTTTTTAACGCTTACGATGCAAACAAGTTTCAATATTGGTTAAATCTTTTTTTTATTACTTGTATGTCTTGTTTTCAATCTACAAAGCGAAAGGTCACTCACTCACTCTGTGTTTTTGGGGTTGATAGTATGTATGAAACAGATACAGCAGGGTCGGTTTTATAGAATATAAGAGACTTTTGTTCCTGTAGTAAGAATCAGTGTGTGGGACAGTTTGTAACCTCCACGCTAGCGAAGTCGCGGACTGAAACTAGTTATATGACTGTATTGTTTCTTTTACCAACGTATAGATTAACCATCAATCAGAATGACGTCCGTTGTTGCATGCAGTTTTTTTCATTGAATAGGAGTACGTAGGAAACGGTTCCCAGTCATGACTACCGTTGTCAACAGTTAACATCTGGTGATAATGAGCTATTGTAAAATCAGAAAAAAAAAGGATGACGGCAAAGTGCATTGCATTGACACGCATACGACTAACAACTTGAAAGACCACCATTTCTACACCTATCTTCTGAAAGTTTGAGATTGTCTTCTAAATTATGACAAGTAAACAAATATAAACAAGGCAGTAGCAATTACTTATAGCACTGTGTTTATTTAAGGCTATATCAATTTATATTGTCTCTGAGTTTCAGTGGAGTGATGTGTTATTTACTCAGCTGCCACATAAATGAAAGTTTTGTCTTAATACATCGCAGTGCCAGATTGTGGATATTTGGTGTTAGCGCTCTTAATGGTTCTATTTTGAAACTTAGGACATGTAAACGCTCGTTTTCACATTTTATCGCCTTCAATAATTCTCGTGTCGCAAGTATTCACAAGCGAAGTTTACTTGTGTTTGAGTAGTAAACAGTTCTGTCCTCCAAACGTGGTTTGTCGGTCAATATCGCTGGCCATTGCGAAACCTCGGCGCGTACGCAGTTGCGCGAAATGTGCCTCTTCACCACATCCGTGAATAATGCGTATTTTATTTTATTAACACACAAAACTACTCAACACTATGCAACTATGGCAGTCAAGATTATGATGGACGAGTTATATAATTTTCCATAATTCTGCTGTTCTATGTGCCGACCATAATAAATATTCCACGGTACTTTGCCAAAACTGTTTAATCATTTTGGATAAAGAATTCCCTCACACTATTTCTAGCAAGTCGACACTCCACGTGGCTTCTATTCCAAGATTCCACACTTCCTTGAATGTTGAGCTTACAAATAAATAGTTGCACCTCGAGCGATGTTGGCGCTCTGCCAACATCCTAATGGCTCGGGCCTCGCGCCAAAGCCGCCAGAAAATCATCGGTATTGGAAACTAAACTTGCGACTCGAAGTGGATTTACTTAATGTTCATGTCGGCAGTCTAACAATAACGTTTACAGGGTTAGAGCTCTTTTTGTTGTGAGAGTGTAAAGGATTTCTGTTCGTTTTTCAAATCGTAATTTAATTTCTTTGATTGTATCACAATAGCGCAATAATGTTTACGCTGGTGTGTTTGCGGCTAGAGTGAGCTCAAGATTGTTCGCTCGCCTCGTGACTGAGGCGAGTCGAACGGCCAATTACAAGTCGACTTCGGGCGAAGCTCGGCCCAGAGGCAATCCAATTTCCGAGTGCATTGTCCGTCTGTCTACACAAATCTTATGCCATATTTAATTTTTATTTGTGAGCCTCTGAAACATAGACATAAGGACACAATTTCCTCCTAGTTTTTCACCACAAATTCAAAGCAGTTGTTATAGAAAATAATTATCTTAAGCAAGTTACACAAGTACTTGGAATGTATTATTCCAAAATTTGGAATCCTTAAGTACTTTAGAGCGGTACTAGTTAGTTGAAGTTGATGTTGATGTTCTATCATTCTCTCGAAGAAACAATAAACTTGTAATAATAGTTTACTCAACAAACGGACCTCGACTAAAACAGTAATTAAAATGAATATAATTGCTCAGTAAACTTTTTATTGAGGATATGATTTCTTTCTTACAAGATTATAATAACGTGTGAAGGACATAACTTACGCTATTTTACACGGTGTAGTAGGCACTTGGCCAGTTACTGGAGCAAGCTTGCGAAATCTTATACGTGTGTATTGTATTGAACGAGGCATAGATCATAACGTAATTCAGGTCTAGTTTCATTTGTGAAATAGATTATAAAAGTGATAGTAAGCAAATATGTTTTGAATAAGTTTATAACTGATGAAACAATAGTAGTTTGAAATTGATATTGCAGATAGTGGCGTTATTATAATGAATGTAATGTGGTGTTATTTTGAAACTCAAGACGATGTCAATTGAAACAAATAGAGTGAAGGACATGTAGTTGGCGACAGAGCTATTTAAATTAAACACAGTACTCGCAGCAGTATTATCGCATCATCATCATTACACATAATAAAATAATCTGCAGCATATTAAAAATAATTACGAACTCAAGCACAGGGTCTTTATTTATTTAGTTTCTCTCTTATGAGTTTATGGCAGAAATGAAACATTATAAGAGTGAAACAAAATGACGACAGCACACTATTAAACAATATTAGTTACTGCGGTGTCACGTAAGTGCTGATGTTTCAATATTGTGAAACGAGTCAGGTTCTAGATAATAATCTACCAATAGGCTTACATCGAAGAATACTAACTGTAAACACTACAGTGAAAATTACAAACACCGACCGGTCTTGACTTAAATAGATTACCTAACAATAAGTAGTATCTTTTCGATCAGTTAGATCATGAATTCATGAGCTTACAAATCAGAGCAGCAGAGTTTCTGCCAGTAATTCTGCTAGCGCCAGTACTGAGGCAAGCCGACACGGCCTCGGTGAAAGTACTCGGTGTCGAATGTCTTACTATCCAAGGCGAGTAAGTTAACGCTTTGTCAACTGTAATTGAATTTACAGATGGAATTTGACGTCAAGCGAAGTGAATGTTCTCCGTACCTACATCTGAATTTATGTTTACTTCATTAAAATGTTCAATGAACTTTCTGTTCTCGTTCTTAGGTTCAAGTGCTTGATAAACATGTTGTCTTCGTTCTATTGCCTCGTTTTCTTTTTTGTTATGTAAGGGTTTCTTAGGACCTTTGCCAACTATGCTGTCGACGTGCTTGATAAGAAATTATTTTGTCATTTCGAGTGTCAATTTGACGCCATTTTCCTACTATGAGTCACAATGGTTAAACGTTTTTGTTTGCGTAACATCTCGTAATTTCCATTTCTTTAACTATCTCATGATTCCGAATCATGAGAAGTTAAATTACTATGTTAAGAGTTGGTTTATGATTTGTTTCGTAGTAAAATAATTGCTTCAGAAACTCATTTGTGGCGGTGCACGAACTCTTGTAATATGTACATTACGTCTATGAGCAGAGCTTGGATAGAGGAACAGTTTAAAGTAACACGAAAAACAACTTACTAAGGTTTTAAGGAGGAACAACTTATTATGAAGCATAAGTCTCAAAGATACCATTATTTTTTGACTTGGTTTGCCCTTCTCTGATCCATCAAGTTGCCATTTAGCAAACGCAAATGTCCGCTTTCTCCAACCAATCAATTTAGATAGAAAACATAATCAAGCGGTGGTAATTTTAGATATAAAGAGATTTTGTTTCAGTTTAACAAAATTTAATAAAAACTAAGTTGGGGTTGGGTACCCACGTTAGTTAGTACTAACGTTTATTCTCGTTTAGATTGTGATCAAAATGACTTTAATGTATAAACTTTAATCAATAAACGACCTTCGTAACATTGCCACCCGCATTTAGATCCGTTTGCATAATAGCAATGCAAGCGATCAGAGGTTATTTACTGTATCGATATAAGAACATGTATAAAACAGAAAATATTTAAATTGTTAGATTTCTCCTAGCTCTCCTTAACATGGTGAAGTTATTATTTCAATTACAATAACATTACAACGGAATATGTCAGCCATATTTTCTCTGTGCGAATACTTTTTCACGCAGCCTGTCGATAGTATACGATGAGGATATCTAACGATTTCAATTTTTGTAGAACATCCAACTAACTGGAAATTCAGCCTTGTGTAGAAACATAACTAAAAACGTGATAAACCACTATAACGTCCTTTATATCATCAATTCCAGAAAGCTTTTACTATTAATGTGGCAGACACGTCCCATGCGTATCAAGTGTTTATTAGTTTTGCGCATTACGGCTATGTTTATGCTTCAGATCTGAATAGTTTGGAACACGCACCGGTCTATCATCGTCGGACTAATTGTACCATGTCGTTGTACTGATGCACGCGATCCTAACATTTACATGAAAATTGTCATAACACGGAACGTCTAACGTTCATGTTTTGTAATTTAATGATTTGTCGTAATAAACACTTCTTTGTTTATGTGCGTAGGTGGAAACGTGCCTTTTTTTTAGTTTGTTTATTTTCTAGATCTAATTTGGTTTTGATTTTAAGAGTTTAGCATACACTGTTAGTTGTTTAGCATCGCCTGTCCTTTTCCCAATTATTATCTTGGAGTCGGCTTCCAGATTAATCCGATACATTTGGATATCAGACTAGATTTTATTGATTTTTATGTATTTAACACCAATTCTTTGGTCCGAAAACCACTAAGAATGCTTAGCGTTGTAACTTTATTTTCTAATGTAAATCTCAGTCAATGGACTGACTGTCAGATTAACATTAGAAAAAAAGTTGTTCCACATTCCTAGAACACAACGATGAACAAAGCAATCGTATTGGTTGCGCAAGCGCCGCTGTCGACTGAATAGAGATAGGTAACGTAACGTTTTTGGTGTTATTCAGTCTCACTTAAATAGGTGTTGCGTAATATCACATTTGGACGCTTTCATCGTTATCTAAGTACACTATGGTGACGGTCGACGGACACACCATGGAATCGTGGCATACATTTCTAACTACTAACAAATGTTTTGTGAAATGATTAGTAAAATTTACCTGCTTATTTTGTAACAATTACTCACACACAAAGGTGTAACGAATGCTTGTTAAATAGCTGAAATTGTAACGAGTTACAAAAACTGTTTCGACAGTCAATAAATATGGTGAATTTGTCGGACAACTGGATTGTAATTCAGCTGATTGATATAAATGTTGTTCCACATAGTCCTATAACTAGTATACTAGTAACTGATTATTTCTCAATAAGTTCGAAGACGAGACCTGGCTAGTTAATCAATTGAATGTCTATTGCATTACAGCGGGTCTAAAACAGCCACTTAGCAATATTCCGATTGATTCACTTCGTGATTTTCCCGGAACGTCATTAGCAATTCTTCTAAATTTGTAAAATAGAACAAGTAAAGAAGAATATAGACTTTTAAATAACTTGATACTAACTTATACTTCGTCCACATTTGTACTACATTTAGAATTAGGTAGTAGTTCGCATCACTGAAGTTGTATGCCTATCCTTCTATGAAAAAGTCATTGATGTGTAAAAGTGACAAACATTCTTCTAAAGGTCAATTCACATCGAGATGCGACACGACCCGTATATTTCAATAGAGCAACTCAAAATTTAAGTTCATTATCAAAATCTAACTTGATTTACTGCACAAAAAGATACACATCTCCAATATCGTCGCGACGCGTCTCGATGTGAACTGACCCTTACGTACACGCAATATCTTTTACTGTCATTTACTGCGGCCATTATGTAAATTATCTCGATTCATTCGCGATGACGATTTTCCTCACACATTCTTTAAGTACCGGGCTTTAATGACTGTGGCCTCTGACCTTTGAGAATTTAATGAGGCTGAGGTTAGAAGGCTTTTCTCTTAATTGATTGATAGCCGTTTTTATGTTCGTGTGTTACGCACTTATGATGGATGAGTAGGATTTGGTTTTATAACAATGTTTTTAGGGTTGCGTACGTATAGGGTAAAAGGAACTAAGCCACGGGACCATTTTCTGGTGTGGGTGGGTAGATATCTTTTTTGTATTACTTGCTACATTACATGTAGGTACAATCGACAAAGGTGGCAATAGATCGTTTGAATCTGTCAAAATAAAAAAGATCAAGGTCGTTACCATGGATATGAATGATTACGAGAGTGTAGACCCAATTGTATTTGAATATCTGTAAGAAAATAAGCTTATGGTGGATCATAATTTAAATTTGTCGATTGTACACACGGCTACACGTCAACTATACAATAGTTTCTTGGCCTATTTTCACAGAATCAACGATCAGCTAATACTGGTTTTTCATAGCTTGCAATGCAGCCGTGTGTACTATCGACCCTTTGTGCTACTCAAACTACCTAAAGTTACTAGAGCTTAGCCAAATCTAGGGCCAACATCTAGGTCCAACATCTTAGGGCCAACATGTGTCTGTGTAGCACTTGTAGTTTGACAGTTGTGCGATAGTGATTTATGAACAACGTTATTAGAATGATATATGAATAATGCTTTAGGTATACCACTAAGTTAAAGGCTGGCTTGCGGGAATGTTCGATTCGCGACTCAGGCGGTAATGCGTATAAAAAATATTTGAATGGTAGACGTATAAGGATTCCGAATTTACAACGTAACATTAAAAATGGATACTGCAAAAATGTTTGTGTAGTCCATTTTTGTTGTGATAAAAACATCCAATGAGTCCTCACAGGACAGGGCGTGACAGGAGGGACTGTCAGACTTGTACCGACTAAAATCTTCGGTGTTCCTTCAATAGCCTAGCTATGACTCTTTACGTTCCAGGGTCACGGTTGCCAAATGAGACAGTCTTTCTAGGTTCAACTTTAGTTTGAGAGACAACTTCTTTCATTAGTTTAGTCAAACTATGTGACAATGACACGGATCCTGACTGCCTGACATTTGGCAGCGACCTCGGTATGACTGACCCACACGTTTGCACTTTACATTCTAACTCAAATCTTCATAATTCTTATGCATCTCAATATAAAGCTCAAATTCATATGACACGCCAGCCGTGGTAGACCGCACCTTGTACCAAACGCCACTTATCGTATGCAATTTGTTTCTATGACGAAATCAGGTGCTTGGTTTTCTTGATAGTAGTGAACGGTAATAATAATTCTGTGGTTTTTCAACAATTAGATGGTTATTTTTCTCATTTAGCGATAGCTATGTATGATTTAAAATAATAAGCCAAAGATTCCATTAAAAAAAAAACAGCGAGTGCGATATTCATAAACTTTGTTGTGATAATTTGGAACACACTCATATATTAATTTCAAACCCCAACAAGCTTAAATTATCAATGTAAAAATAATATTTGGTAACTAAAGATAAAGCTACGCCTACAACGTGAAATGAATACGATCAGCATTATAATCAATTTATTATACGCTTGTGAATAGTGAAATTATTTATTCTGGTTAGCATGAATTCTACGTATTGGGCGTACACCGCACTTCAAGTATTACGGCGTAAAATGGAAGGAAATAAAAAGCGCCTCTAGTGTGCGACCGAGGAACTAATTTTATAAGTACATCAAATTAACGTCAAAGTTCCCGTTTACGTCACAAAAACGTGAAAACTCGTCATAAGGCCTCAGTTATCCAAACTTACATTCATAATAAATGTAAGCGTTCAGAAATGAAAACACAGACAGACTCAAAACAGCTCAAAGCTTGAATAAAATAAAAAGAATATCTAGGTAAACTCTGCTATGAGGCAACGCAAATAAATCGTAAACGGGAAAATAGCGGAGAGCCGTGAGCTTCATAAAGCGAGACGTATCAAAAGACATTATTCAGTATCGAATCACATCGATTTGAGAAATGGAACGTTTTTAAAACGGAATAAAACATGGCGGCGTGTCCGGACTTCTTGGTGTTGTGACTCTGTTATAGATACAATGAATTATAAAGCTTTACAAGGTTTTAATAGATAACTTTTGCAGAAAGATTTTTAATATTATAATAGGATTTATTAATAGTTGGTAGCTTTATTACTAAATGAGAGGCTAAAAATACATAAATATAAAAACACAAAATTAAAATAAAACTAAACAAAACTAAACTACGTATTATAGAGCATCGAAAAATTCATCCTCAACGCTATCAGCTGGTAATGTGCCCAAGAGACTGGCGGCATTGCCTCTCTGTATGGCAATACTTAGCCTCTGGCCAAGGTAAAAGCCAGCTCTTGGGTCACGGGAAGCGTCAAAGATTTTTTGTTATAAAAGCTGAAGATTTTGTTTGTTTCGTCAAACGGTCTAATCTCAGGAATTACACTTCGAATTAAAAAACATTTTTGTATTGGATAGTCCATTTATTAAGGAAGGCAATAGGCTATATATCATTACGCTACAACCTAAAAGAGCCGAGCAGCGGAGGTGAAACCTCGGGAAATAGCTAGTTCAGATATAATTATGAAAAAATGAAGTTATTTTTAGTATATTATACCAGAGGACCTATAATATCGTACTCGAACACCAACATCTGCCTAAAGCCTTAAACTTTTTTAAATATTAACAAAGAATTCATAAAGTACCTAACAATCTTCGCAGTTTTCAAAGTCGTTTCTTCTTGTTTACTTCTCCCAATAAACTTTGATTCCCTAGTCAAATCATGAAATCACACCGCTACTTTATTTGCTTGCGTAACTTTTGCATTCTTTTTATTATGATTTAGGAGACGAAGAATTCGAAAATCATGAGGTTGTTAACCGACTTCAAAAAAGAGGTGGTTCTCAATTCGACTGTATTTTATTGTTTGTTACGTCTTAACTTACGACTGGGTGAAACGATTTTTTTTTGGTTTGATGCAGTATTCTGTCATTAGGTCCCATAAAACTCACATACACAAACACCCAGACCCGGAACAACTACTTGTAGGTCATACAAATATTTGTTCCGTGCGGGAATCGAACCCGCGAAACGCAGCCCAGCAGTCCAATCGCTTAGCCACTGCGCTAACCGTGCTGTTGGTTTGCCGTGCAGTTTGGTTCAGCAGTTTTATTTTAAGAGCATTTTTCGCTTATCTGTCGGTTATAAAATCGTCCATGTAAACAATACCCTACGGATTAGGGAATTGACAAGAATATGGGTTAAGTAAATATATTATGAACTAAAAAGGGTGAAATAAATAGCTAATTCAAAAAAAACGGTGTTTAGTTTTTTTTTGTTTGAAAGTAATTAGTTGTTTACACGATTCTTCGAATCAATTATCTTTGTCCAACCCACGTATTCTATTGTTGTGTGGAACGTGGAGTCTGTCATTCTCATTCCGTCGTGGGAATGTGTGTCTATGATTACGGGGCATTGACAGCCCGCCGGGACTCGACCCGACCCCGGACTATCCCACCGTTGTTTTGAACCCTCCCAAATATGAAATGAGCTTTGCTATGACAGTCATCGTTGCAATGCATTCGCAATTACTTGCTATTGTAGTTTTAATGGTAGTTTTAATTAAGCTAGTTGCGGAGCCGCAGTGGTAGACGCCCACGGCGTCGGACGTCACAGGACGATCTCCGGCCACCGTAGGCGCGGGCATGCGGGCAGCGAGTAATGGGCGACTTGCTGTCCGACCATGGACCATGCCCGGGTCGACGGCGCGTTGTGTTCCACGCGCGCCTCAAAGAGTGTCAGCAAATTGACGGGGCCTGTAGAGGGCCAGAGCCTGCCGGGGTCGCGGGACTTACCCATCACCGTAACCCCGGTACGTAAAGGGCTCGTGAAGGACACCGTGGATTTTAGTCAGTACAAGTCTGACAGTCCCTCCCGCCCTGCCCTGGGTGGGAGGACTCATTTGATGATTTTACCACGCAAAAAAAAAAAAAAAAAGCTAGTTGCGGAGTTACTGTTGTGTGTGAATTTAAATCTATTGGATTGTATTGTCTATTGGTATACAGTAGAGAAAATTATATAATCCATGAGAAACTTTCTGTAATGATTATGTAGTTCCTTTAATTTTCAAAATAAGTATAGAACTTTCCCGATTAGTTCATTAGATAGCTGTAGTGCACTGACTTTTCCTTCACTATATTTTTTTAATGAAGTACCTTCTCAATACTCAATATATGTATTTATTACTTCCACAACCACTACCACTCCAACTCTTCCTCATACGAATTTACTTTATGTAATCTATCTCTTTGTGTCACATTTTAATAAAACTTCACTTAAATAAATTATTGAAAATTAACTGTAGTTTTATGTAAATTTTAGGTACCAGGGTTCGATGATAAATTACAACTAAACTATATACAATTATAACTAAATAAACTACCTATAATTATGTAATAGACAGTTATATAATTACAGGTAGTTTTTAGAGATAGGTAGGTATAGATACTGCTATGTAACCTACCATGTGGAACAGATGAATATAAGTACTAACCTAGTGGCATCGGTCTCGACTTACGAGTTGTAGATCGTGTGCTCGAACGCAGGCAGGCGCATTACTTTTTTTTTTTTTCGTGGTAAATCATCAAATGAGTCCTCCCACCCAGGGCAGGGCGGAAAGGACTTGTACTGACTAAAATCCACGGTGTCCTTCACTAGCCCTTTACGTACCGGGGTCACGGTAATTCGTAAGTCCCGCGACCGGACAGGCGCATTACTTTGTGTAATTTATTTCATCACCACTGCTCTCAAAACGCTGAAGGAAAACATCGTGAGGAAAGCGGCATGTCCTAGAACCAAAAATTCGAAGACATGATGTGACATCTAGGTACCAATCCGCACTGGACCCGCGTGGTGGATTATGGTCCACTCCCTCTCACAGAGAGTAGGCCTGTGTCCCAGCAGTCCCATTGCTGGGACACAGGCCTACTATTGCACATAATAGGCTGATGATGATGAACCTACCATGTAATGTAGGCAAAATATAACACAAGTTTTCCTGTAATAGTTAGTTAAAATAATAAACATAATGCTCTAATTACAGTAAACAAAATATTTTCCTTGTGCGATATAGTTCACGGTATTATTGTGTGCAAAATAAGGAAAATATATTTATCGTAAAGTCCTTCATATCTGCTTTTAGTTAGTAATAACGAGCATTAAGCGTATTAATTAAATTATTCCTGTCTATTTCTGCCGTAGTGTAATAAATTAATTTAAAAACATACTAATTATAATTAAAACTTAAAGATACTATTTTATTTTATTACTATTTTAAAGCTCGGATAGTTTTTAAATAGTGTAAAAAAAAGAAAGTGTAATAACATTGATGCTATTAAAAAACCAATATAGTCACTATTTTTTCTATTTAATCTGTACTTAATGGTTTCGTATCCTGCTGTGTACCGAATATAACGTTACCCTATAGATGCTATAACGTGTCGTGTCACTATGAATTTATGGCCATATTAATTGTGGGGGTTCCACAAAATTATTGACGATGGTTTTATATTGTTTTCTATTTTAACAATAAGGGAGGGTGACGAAGGGTTAGTTTTCGATTACTGCGCCTATTACAGTGGGACAACCAAATAAAACTTTAAAAAATATTGTTAAAACGCACATAGTTTTCAAAAACATATTTTCTCTCTGCTCAATTCGACGACCCCTACGTAAATCATCGAAATTAAAAAAAAAAACTTTTTAATATTTGTTTTATCGCCTTCTCGAAAGTAACATTTTTAATTCCACCAAAAAATAATTTATTAGAAACACTGCTGTGGAATGTAAAATATCGAAACAAAAAAATCCTCATTTTTGTAGTTTCGATTTCATGTTGTCATAATAATATGACCTCGATTGACGTTTTAGTATAAAATTTTGACTTTCTTTCTATTCATCAACACATACACATCAGTTGGCCGCCAACTCGGTGATATGCTTCACCAACATTGGTTCCAAATCCACGCAACTATTTAAATAAATTCAAAAGTCCTGACCTAAAGAACAAAATTTAAATTTATTGCGATCCAGTACAAACTACTTACAAATCTACAGGCTATTGTCGTATCCTGGTGGGTATTTATCGATGCCGGCCGCGACTCCAGCCGAACGGTTCGAATTCATTAACTTGAATCCCCAAACTCGACTGTATTGAAGTTTAGAATTCAATTAAGAAGACATTTTTTTTTAATTTAACCTCTTTTTATTTTGTGATGGAGTCTACTGGTGGTTTTGAAAGGTTTATAAGAAAAACATTTCACTTTTTGTTGTGTTATCAAACAAAAACATTGCGTTGTTTATCAAACTAATGGCCGTCCAAACCCAGCGGTAATTTTTTTATCCTGCGACACTGTTCTATAAGCAGATTGTGGAGGTCAATCGGATCAACAACGAGTCCCCTAAACACACTAACAAAACTTTCCTCTTTGTTATATTAGTCCAGTATTAGTAACCACAGGGAAAGTAGGATCTCTGGGAAAAAACACAACTTTGAGGAAAATATATGGGACCTACACAATATTATTTACAGTGGTTATATAGCATAAGGTCCAATTTTGTGCAAAGGATTATCCACATAAATTCTGGAACATTATCCGGAGTTTGGAGGACAAAATTCTCAAATCTGTTTTACATGTAGCAGTTTGGTTATTGCTGGTGACACGAGTTCGGTCTTAATAAATAATGTCGTGCCCGCCCAACGGTCGGGGTCGGGACGAACAACTATATTTTAGGTTCATTGTATGTTCTTGGATGTATTCGCATCGTCCGGGAACGTATATTTGAATTCGTAACTTTTTAAAATGAGATATCTACAATAGACATGAAATAGTAGGTAAACATAGTACTTTAACACTGTTATCGTAAACCTCATCAAAAATATCAATAAAGTTGCTAATGAAATGTGCTAGCTGCATAACAAAGATGAACTAGTTTCAACCATTGTTTTATTCTCATTAACCACGCAGCTGGTACTACATAGCCCTTGATGGTTGCCGTAAAAAAACTGGACTTAGTTGATTTTAAAACTACTCAGCAAACACAGGACGCAGGTGTATAAACTAGTTCTGCCGTCATATTTGGTTTGTATCTCAAACACTCCCTCTATAACCCGAGTCTGTATCAATGGGTGCTAATGGCGTGGACACAGCTCTTTGTAACACCCCCTCTTGCACCCCCCGAACAATTTAGACTCAATGTTCGAATTAAGACAGGCGCGCCCTAAAGTCACACCTCCGCAGAATTATCTCTATTCTTTTACTTTGCTGTTTTATCTTGTAATTGGGTGTTCATTTTAGTTTTCTACTTAATATTCTGACTTCAGTGAAAACTTACAGACGTGAACGAAATCTTTGAAAGTATTCTGCGATCTGATTCTGGTTACATTCATAATTCAAAAAGGAGACTATGATTATCATTAAATTTCCAGTTTTGCAATGCACAAAAACGTAGAATAAAACAACAAATTCAGGGTGCTGATATAAGGTATGATGTAAATAAAGAGATTATATGTTACAAATATTATGAGAAAATAAAGATGTAACTTTCAAAATAAATGTTAAAGAGTTAGATGAGTAGGTTAGCTGCCAATCAAAGTGAATGATTAAATAATGACCAAGTCGAAATTAGTTAGGATGTCGAGGCAATTATTAACGAGTAAATCTCAGCGTTCTCAGAAATTCAAAATGACGGCAAAACATTGAAATAAATTGCCAAGTTTAAAATATTGCCAATAGAACGCGAAGGGCTTTGTTAAGGCTTGAAAAGGAAGAAAAGAGTCTAATGTATCAAAAGAGGACAACTTTGAGTCGCGTTCCATTTCTTCAAATAAGGTTCAATAGGGCCCTGCTATTATGCCATGTCGGATGTGTTCAAATCTTGTTACGAACAGAATCCGAGGGTTATTCGAAACAGGAAATAAATTATAGTTTATTTACCCATCGAACATATTCCTAATCCTTACACGAAATAAGATTTGTTTTGTTAGGAAAGATAGATACGGTTCGTGTATTAAGAAACACAACTTCATTCGTACAAAAGGTTAAACGTAGAAGATACAAAAGAGAAATGATTGAACACGAAATTTAATTCGGGGTCACGCGCTCCTAAAATATAAAATGGAAAGCTTTACAAAGCTTTGAACGTGTACAAACTTTACTAATTGAATACATAAAAATCAAGTCCGAAAATGTCAGCGTTGTAATATAAAATGACCTTGTTGATGACGAAATAAATTTCGAACGTGATCTACAATGAAAATATAGAGCAATACGTAGATTTAGTACAGAAATAAATTAAAAAATGAACTACAATCAAACGGTCAAAAATCAAGAAACCGGATAATAAATACCGTAGAATTCGGTAAACAACGCTGTCACGTGGTACACACGTCGACCGACTGGTAGAAAGTAGCTTACCTCCTGTGCCACTCTTCATTCAACTACATTGAACAGGTTACAACTCGTTAAACGCACACAGGCGCAAAACATGCAGCTTCTAAAGTACATACGAGCGCTTTCACTCACACAGCCGCGTTATGTATCTGTATACAGTTGCGGGAGCGCAGGTCAACTTGGCATATCTTTTTTTCGGAACTGGTTTCTGGAGCGATAAAAGGATGACTCAGGTATATCAGGTAAGGATTACTTACATCGAATTTGTTGTCCACGTAACAATTTTCTAACGTAACACTAAATTCAGAATCACCACAATTTAGAACTGTTAGTCGTCCGAAAATTATAAACAGGAATAAATGTTTGACGCAAAACGTGTCTAGGGAATGTTTGGCTACAACGAACGAACAAATTGGAACAAATTATGCAAATGATAAAAGTTAATATGTTGCTCTTTCTACGTCTATTGGGACCAATTGGGTTGATATTTGAAAATAAATGTGTTTTGTTTCTTTAATCAAAGCATTAACGTTGCAAAATATAATATGTAGAAATTATGGGTAAATAAGCTTTCGAATTTTGGGTAATACTGTTGATTCAGATAAGGATGTCTATATCAGCAGCCTTTGCCAGTGGCTTCACCTTTATGATGGTTCAAAATTATTCCACGGGTATCTATACTTATAGCGCAGTAAAAGAAAGCTTATGTGTTATACCAGACCATTACATTTGCCGAATTTCATACAGATCCATTTATTAGTTCTGGTGAGTAAAAAACGTCCATCCATTTGAATTTTCGCCTTTATAGTAAAATAGCTAGAATATATCTAATAATAAAACATCTCAGAAGTAATAATATTCTGTCTACACAGTATCATTGTGCTACCAGTGATTTATAGTCCGTGCGCACGTGTGGTTGGGAGCAACATTCATGTGACAGGGGATGCCTTTACCTGCTATAGAAATGGACGCAGCCCGAGAATGTATTGATAACCTTTATTCAACAGTGCTCTATTCATGTTACGTTGGACCTTCGCATGCTTGGTTAGTTCATAGTTGGTTTAGAAAATATGGTACAAATTATGCTTTTGTAAAAATCATTCAATAAAGCGGCGGATGAATAGCTTAGATAGTTTTTACACTAAAGTGAAAATAAATCGATCCTAAATAAATTGAAGTTTTTATGTCACTGTCAATTATTTTGTACACCTTACCGATAGGTAGTACAATTTGTTGATAGCATAATTTCCGAACAAAGGATACAAAGATGGTAAATTGGAAATAGGAATATAACAGAACCTCGCCTTATAAATTTACATTCGATTGAACTTTGATTGGAGATAAAACACCCTCGAACTCGGCTAAATCTCTGATTACGCTAAAGTTTACGGGTAATGTCAATAGAAGTTCGTAACAAAACACTTGGGGAAACAGATTTGTATCAGTTTTGGCGATTTGCGTTGTGTCATCCTCATCCGGCGGGTGTTTATCTTACAATAGCTCTCTACCTGCTGTGGCCGATTTATTGTAACAATGCGTAAGTACTCTCCGAGTCATAATGGATGCTTTTAGTCCCCCTGGTTTATTGTGAGGCTCGCTTCTCACTTGACAAGCTTCATAGACTTTCCAAGGTTATCTCGTACAAAGAAACATTCAGAAATTTACTACTTTGGGTATCTACTACGGTCATTGGTTCTATTTCTATTGTCCACTATTGTACTAAATTGCGCAGCGAATCGAATTTCTAGTTTTTTGGACTATTTTGGTCAAAAAAGATTATAATGATTCCCAGAGGTTAGACGAAATCCTTGACCCTAATTTTTAATTTTATCAAGAAACCTGTTCCTCCAGAACGCCTTTCTTTCTGGTTGCAACATGTCGATACGTGCCTTTTGTCTCGCTTCCACACTTACTAAACTTTGGTCCTGAAATGAGACGAAGTACCATGTGCCTACGCATGCGAGTATCGTGGGAAACCAATGGAAACACGGTGTCTGTCCTTCCTTTCATTTTATAGCTTATATGATTGGCCTTTGTTTTCAATGCAATGCGTATTTCTTCTTATTTTCGAATGTTTATTATTTAAAGTCAAAGTTTAAATAAAAGTAGGTATACTTCTTTTTCTTCTATTCCTTTTCATACCTACAAAGCTTTTTACATCATGATATAACGTGAATCACGTTATGTAAATCGTTTTTCTCAGCGATTTCGTAACAGCACTGCCGGCGAATAACTAGGAACAAGTCTGTGGAACGATCACGCCTCGGTAGCCATGGATACCATTCAACACCAAATGATGAATACATAGGACCTTTGTTCGGTTATTCATCTTCTTTGACGTTTAAAAAAAATATCTTTCAGCTTTAGCGTTGGTTCGTGAATGTCAAGTTGTGTTCCTTTGATTACTTTTTTTTAATGATAGACTATTCAGAGTATATTTATGTACGTATTTTGTATTCTTCTAAATTTTAAGTAAAATAATACATTTGAATAGTTAAAGAAATGTTAAGTAATCTAACATAGGCCGCCATTCAAAAAAGCTTTTGAATCATTGTAACAAAAAAAAACCGAAAATGCAATAAAAATCTATAACATAGGTACCTAATCACCTATAATCTAATCTTCGTAGTAAATTGTTGCCACGCTCACGTAAACAATTGAATCAGAGCGTGCATACATTGAGGAGTAGTGGTTACTATAAGATGCTAAGTGAATGCGCGGGCTCAGACTGCAGCGAGTCTTCTAAACCGGTAACGGTTCGTCAAAATTGGCTGTTACAGTGTTTTGAACCTTAATTTTGAAGGCATAAGGGTTATAGTGGTTAACCGCCAACTTGGTCGATACTGAGTGAGGTCGATGCTCGCCCACCAGATGGCGCGCTGTTCGCTTGGACCACACCGGCGCTCACGCACGATAGCCAGTGCTCCATAGTTCCACACAACTAAAGGTGCAGTGGTCAGTGATCGAGTCACAATGCCGTGCTAATAGATGCTTCCTTTAGAAATTGGAAGTTGTGAAATTATTCCTATTCTTAAAAGATTAAGGTCATATTTGACTGCCCTTTTCATTTTAGTTTCCCCTTTTTTTATCGTGGAAAAATCATCAAATGAGTCCTCTCAGGGCAAAGCGGGAGGGACTGTCAGGCTCGTACTGACTAAAATCCACGGTGTCCTTCAATAGCCTTTTACGTTCCGTGCTCACGGTAACTCGTACAGTCCCGCGACCCCGACAGGCTTTGGCCCTCTAAAGAGGGGCCCCGTCACTTTGCTGACACTCTTTGAGGCGCGCGTGGAATATTATGGTCCACATGGTCCATGGTCGGACAGCGAGTTGCCCATTACTCGCATGCCTGATTTTAGTTGCCCTAGTGAAAAAAGTTTCATCACAATCAAAAACTAAAAGTTATTAAGTTAAAAATGACAGTTGGATTAAAATAGAATAAGAAGAGCTGATTGAAGATAGTTTAAAATAAAAAAAAGTTATGTCTAGCTCCTAGTATGTTTAAAGCTGATGTCTCATCGATCTTTCAACTGACAGATACTGAAGTTGGCGACCGCCAAACTGTTCCTTGCCCGCATCCGCACTGTCAATGAACCCCTTGTGTTCTTACAAGCTTTTATTTCTCTCTAGCTGCAGTAACCCAGTTTACTTTATTAAAACATAAACTCCGTCTTGTGAAACACTTTCAACGCTGTCGTATTGCACAAATCACTTCAGTCAGCGTGATGACAAACCTGTGTTCTATTCCAAATGGACTCTATTCTTCCTATTGTTATGCGACTTTTCAAACTTTTCCATCGCGTTTAGATACAGCGCAAATAGCGGCAAAGTGTATCGCGACTCTCGACACGACAGAGCTTCGATTTGCTTGAAGCCCGTGGGAAAGTTAGAAAGAATTGCATGTCAAGAAGCGGCACAACGAAAAGCGAGAGCCGTCAATCACGTTGTGAACAAATAAAAATCGATTAACATAAACGCAACCGAAATTTTCATAATTTGTCTGCTCGTTATGAGTTCGTGAAACTCTACTGCAGGTTTTTTTTCTGTAAGTACTCGAGTTATTTCAAACTGGTCCCTAAAAAGGGAGAAGGTCGCCTGGAAGGTGAACGTGATTTGAATAATTCTGCAAAGCTCAGCTTAATTAATTATTTTTTCTTGTTTCTGCAAATGGCACATTTCGTGATTTACAACAGATGCGGTTTATTATAAATGAAATGAAGGATAAAAGAGAGCTGCAGTACTCGTATATTTTATTACAATGTGGGCTTTCAAAACTCTAATAAATCCATAGATGTGTTTAGGTAGGTAGACCGGGCTTGGTGCATATGCACTCGTAAAATATCATGTTTTACCTTGTAAACAACTTAATCATTTTTGCCAAATACGACCGGCAATTCAAGGAATACTTCAACAGTAGCGTGTATTTCAGATATTTTCCAATACTATGCGCTTAATATGACACAGCACAATTATTTGCCTTGTATGTATCAACATTATATTCAAATATGTTGTTTATTTGTTACAGGTATGTGAACGAGGATATTACTTATCAATTAAATTGGCGAGAGGAGTAGCAGTATTGAAATAATAATTGGTTAGTATGGAATTAAACGATTGGTTGGGAAATAAACTAGTTATTGCGAAAATAATTCATTTAGCGTTATTATAAGAGTGTTTATCGATAAGCTGGTAACAATGGTTGTTGTCGGTAACGTAGATTTTCTCTGAGAGCGTGACGAAGGCCGGTAAAAGGTCGTAATGTGGCGCACTGACTTAGTTTACTACACAAAGGCCTTCGATTTTGCTTTCGCGAGCTTTTAAAATCGAACGGTCAAACGGTTATTCACTCTCGAATAAATTTACTAGAGGCAATTTCATGTTGAAATTGAAAATACTATTATGATGAACTTATGAACTCGATTTAGCGATGCGGGCGCTCTTTATGGAACACTTTGATCAAAGAATTTCTTTATTGGTGTATTAATAAAATTGTGAAGAATATTAGAAATGCCTTTTGATATTTTAAACAACAAAAAATGCAAATACATTTTGTTCATACGAGATCGTTGTAATAATAAAAATCTATTCACTAAACTGTTAGTGACAGTCGAAAACCTGCATAGTTACAGAAATAAAGTAAAACAGCTGAAGAACCTTTTTTTCGTAAAACAACGGACTTGAGTTGAAAAGTTGAAAAATCCGACCGTTGTTCTTCGGAACAGTAACAACTCTTGCTGGATTTTATTTCGCTAGTTACTTTTTTGCTACCGAAAAACGTAGGATGCGCTTTCGAATGGCTCACAGTAAATGAAAAACAAGATATTTAATACGTAGCTCCATTGATATAAAAGGAGGTTTTTAATACATCAACTCGTAGCTCACAACTTTCAACGGGTGAATTTTGGAGAACACTTTGAATAAACCACGTTGACTCTCGCTAACAAATCCTTCAGAAAGGTCAAGTGCGAAACACTTACGTAGCGCGCATGTATGAAAAGATAAACATAATAATATGACAATAAAACTGGCCGGTGTGAGGGTCGTCGTAGGCCGTAGCATATTTGCTACGCCGCCGTAGCTGCGTCATCCCGGGTGCTACGCAAGGCGAATAATGTGACGTCACTTTTTTAATTGTAAAAAATATACTAATTGTAGCTTTGATAAATATAACAGAGTTAATTTTGTTAATTGTGTTTTGTTACAAGAAAATCCCCTAATTAATTAATAAGGTCACGTGAGTGGATTATCAATTAATTATTTTGGATCCTTTCCATCGGAATTAATTCAATTTATTCAAAATGATTAATAAACAAATACGAAGCAACATTAATAATTGTGAGTATCAAAGTTGTGTTATACATTTCTATAACATTCAATAATCTGGAGTCGAAACTTTGCCCATTTATTAAGTTAGTTATTTATTAAGGTCAAGTTGGAGATAATAACAGTTATAGTTATGAAATTCGGCGGTCTAACGGTAACTAGTAGAGCTATACTACATAATATCGGGCTAGTATGACAAACATACTAGCGCGATATTATGTAGTATACATATGTGAGTTTATTATTACACTAGCTTCCGCCCGCAACTCCGTCCGCGCGGATGTCGGTCTTCGCGTGGATGGTTTATTTCTCCATTTTGAGTAACTCTAACAATGACATCTTATAAATATCTATTGGACCCGAATACGGCTAAGCCTATAATAATTAAGGAGATCCCTCTATTGAGCTACTGGTGTTGAGCTCGCGTTCTGTAGATAAAACTGAAAAATAAGATTTTTCCACGTATTTTTCCAGGATAAAAAGTATCCCATTTTATGCCCAGGATAATAAGGTATAATTATACCAAGTTTCATCGAAATCGAACCGTTAGTTTTCACGTGATGCCTGCATATACAGACAGACAGACAGACAGACAAAAAATTTTTTAATCACATATTTGGGTTTGGTATCCAGCAACACACCCCGCTATTTATTTTTTCAATATTTTCAATGTACAGAATTGACCCTTCTGCAGATTTATAATATGTATAGATATAGATATAGTCGATATAGGGACCCGTATCAAAGCTTCGTGATAGCAAATAAAGTCGTAAACGGATACCGCTGTAAATTGCCTCTTCAACACAAACAATCTTGGCATCGGGTTTGGTAATCACATCGATATTACTATCTCGATATATTACGATCCACTTCCTAGAGTCTCGAATTGTGACGGGGCCTGTAGAGGGCCAAAGCCTGCCTGGGTTGCGGGACTCACAAATTATCGTGACCCCGGTACGTGAAGGGCTATTGAAGGACACCGTGGATTTTAGTCATACGAGTCTGACAGTCCCTCCCGCTCTGCCCTGGGTGGGAGGACTCATTTGATGATTTTACCACGATAAAAAAAAGAGTCTCGAATTGTATTTCTCATTCATGACAGTTCTTTATAACTTCTCTCTCTTTATAACTCATTGGCTAAGCCTAGCGACATGGCTGTCGTCCATTATGGACATTCTAAATTCTTCATACAGTCAACCAAGAAACTACTTGAGGGCACGGTTAGGGCAGTGTCTGAGCGATTGGACTTCTGTGCAGCGTGTCGCGGGTTCGATTCCCGCACGAAGCAAATATTTGTATGATCTACAAGTAGTTGTTCCGGGTCTGGGCGTTTGTGTATGTGAGTTTATATGTTTGTAAACGCACCCACGACACAAGAGAAACTCCTAGTGTGGGACAAAGTTTAAAAAAAAAATGCCTGTTGGTCATATAAGTATTTGTTTTGTACGGGAATCGAACCCCCGACATGTATCGCATCAGCGAATCGCTTAGTCACTGCCCTTAATATGTCACCATGTTTGATCTTCCTATAAAAAAAACTGTACATAAACTCATGTCACTTACTGCTACAGAAAAGAAAAAACAAACAGTTTTTTTTGCGACATTACCACAGTATTACCATACTTGGTACAATTTGCTTAAACTCTTGCGCAACCTAATTAGAGGAGTCTTGTTCGTAGATCGTTATTAAGCAACGTTGGTTGCGACTGTACTTTGCCATTCTCAAAAAAGACTCTGCCTGTCTCAAAAAGCACGAACCTGTCAGTGAATGATGAACGAGAGTAATACTGAAGACGCTAATGGGAAGATTCTAATCTCATATGTAGAACCTGACTAAATTTGTTATTTATCTTAGTAGAACAATGTGGAACTGTTAGATAAAGATAGTACTTTTATAGTATCTCTCAAACAAAGGGAATTTCGAGGGCATTCTCTTACGTAAGACGAAACTGTTGGCAATGGCAGTGATCACAACAATAAGAAAGCATAAAGCGGTTACGATGAGATGCGGCTGACAAGTGAAGTCACGTACAACTTTGTACATATCCCACTTTCCAGCAGATGAATAATAAATGACAAAATACATTCGCTTCTCGCATCTCGTATCTCGCATTTACGTCCCGTCAGCGATTGCGTTGTGCTGACTGTTAACGTGACGTCACAACGCAAATCGTTCAGAAATGCAAGCTCTTGTGAACTGCTATATTACTTTTGACGTACTTTTGAGTTATTATGAGTAATGGGAACAGCTGTGATATTTATCGTCTTTTACTTATAATGCCTGCGAAGTATCTTATCTTATGAATTTGATCAATATTTTTGTTTCCTTCTTTAGAAAAAGGTATTCTGCACCAAAGCTTCATGAAAGCTCCTACTACTTATTTGCGAACTAAAAACGCAACTTAATTTGTCAATTTTAAAACCGTTAATCTTTTTTTGTTCACTCTATTTTCAACGATCAGTTTCTAAGGAGGCACAAAAAGCTCCCAACATATGCGTCATTAAAGTAATCCGGACCCACGTTAAGGATTTGAAATGGGTGCCCTGCGGGAGGCGGCCCAATTACTAGTCTGTGTACCTGCGCTCTTACAATGTGATGCCTTCAAATCTTATATGACTTGTATTTTATGACGATAAACATGTTTATTGGCTAGACTAGGTGATGTAACGTGCGCTCTAGTTCATAAAAGGGGCAATTACCTGAGTGTCTAATTAATACAAACGCCTCAACAACGATGGGTGGAAAAGCATTAGTCTGTGTACCCACATCTACCTGCATCCTCAAGGATTTGTCGTCAAACAGGGGAATGAACAATTAGCAATGCTCAGCTTTGTCTACCGATGTAGACTAACCATGTACGTGAGGACTAATCCTGAACCCTCGTTATTAGAGGTATGTACGCCTGCTCTCCAGTTCTGTACTCTTGAGTTTAATAATACAATTTGAGCGTCCCAGTTTCGTATAAAATGCTAAATATTCTTATCTGTCCAAGAAGCGTCTTATAAATAACATCGACAAAGACGTTGAATATTTGACGCGCTAACGTAAGCGTTGAAGGCTGGAGCCCGGAACGTTTGCGTGGAGGCGTCAGTAAATCCCGGGGGATCCAATTTACCCCGTCGACTTGTAAACGCTACGCCTACCGCACTAAGCCTGCACGCCACACGTTTTATATCCCTGAATTTTCACTCAACTCCGTGTTCGATAAAGAAAAAGTTACAAGGAAAAGATTTAACACGAAACAGTAAGCATTTCTCCTCATCACAGCATTATGTAGATCGGATTTCAAGTTTTATTTTGTTTGATGTTCAATACGTTATTTTCTCGTACCTACGTGTTGTGATATTTGCCCTGTTCTCTGATGTTGTATACTATTCTTTGAATAGTTGAATTTATGTAAACATGGATACATGGTTCCAACTTCGCCAGCTGTTTAAACAACATCGGAAGCGACCTTCATTGTAGTTGCTGCATCAAATTGCCCGCCATATTGTTGGTGATTGAAATCTGAGCGAACATGTTGTTGAGTAACCGACAATTTTTTGTTTGATCGTTCTATAGATATTTATTATTGTGGCTACATGAAGGCAGTATTGCCTATAAACATTACCATTGGGTTTTTTCGCCGGCATCTGGCGAAGTTTGGCGCTTTGCGAATTAATCTGTCTCCTTGATCTATAAACGTACTACACACGTACGCTACAAAGGAAAAAAACCATGATTGCTTTATTTGATCTGGGTCAACACGGATTGCTTGAAACATAGTTGGTTGCTTTATTAAATAAATTATGCATAAGATCAACGTTAATTTGGAACTTAGAGTATTTTCGTTACCTAGTTGTATTGTTCTTAGTAACATACTGATCCACCATACTGAGGGTAAAGGGAAATCATAAAATCATTCCTTTTGCTAAGCCGTCATACAAATTGCGTGCACTGCGTTTCAAATATCTTGCTGATTCAGTTCAAATATATGAACGGATAATAAATATATTATTAAATATACAGACTTCATATTTCGTTACGTTTGCTGATATGAAAAGTCCGATAATAATGATTATATTTCAAGAAATCCCTTTCATTCATGTCGTCAGTGTTTATTTGATAATAAAAAGCGAGCTACACAAGAATGTTTGTTCATCAGTGTTGATACGACACGTTTGATTGGTTGTAAAACAAGTGTTAAGAATCCTTATGCTGACGTGACCGTTTTACAGCATTTTAATTATTTGGACGACCTAAAAAGAAGTAGAAATAAAGCCGTCAACATAAATGCCAGTCGTAAATTAAAATTACGATGTATCCGATGCTTTTAGTACCTAGTTTTATTCTAGTGAAAGTTTTTTCCTGGCTACTTGTGCAATGTAAAAGTTTCATAATATGGCAGCCGCTCCTATTTGCCCTTTGATCAACTTATTTTCTCTTTAGTACTCTTGAGAAAAATAAACATGGCGATATGAGTACTCCCGCCCTGGGCAGGGCGGGAGGGACTGTCAGACTTGACTGACTAAAATCCACTGTGTCCTTCAATAGCCCTTTATGTACCGGGGTCACAGTAATTTGTGAGTCCCGCGATCCCGGCAGGCTTTGGCAGAAGTGACTGTGAGACTCGTACTAAAACCTACCATGTTACCCTTTTACGTTCTAAGTGCACGGTAACCTTAGCCAGTTCCCACATTTATTTTATAATTGTAAGTTGCTTCCCTTGTTTCTAGCCCAGATGTTTGTATCAATTTTGATAAATGAGGCATCATTCTTTTGGAGCAACTTTTAACGAGCCTTTATTCAAATTAGAACAAGCTTTTTTCCCTTCTCATTTTGTTGGAGATGTATTTTTTTTTAAATCTACGTATTTCGTTTTCTTTATTTTTTTTTAAATAAACAATTGAAAGAGGGGATTATAGAACTGTTTGATACTTTGGAACGTGTAGTATACTGTTCCATTTACTCAAGTTTTGGTAAGGTACCTTTTATCCATGTTACCTAATTCATCATCATCATCTTCCTGTCCTTATCCCATTTTACTTTTGTTCGGCGTATCACGTTATCTTCTTCCATTCTCCCCTGTAAGAAGTCGAAGTATCATTTATTAAATCCTTGTTCATTCGTTTCATTTCCTCACACAATCCATCCGTCTTTTCTTTGGCTTTCCTCTTCCTCTCCATCCATCAAAATTCATACCCATAACTCTCTTTATCACATGAGTATCATCCCTCCACATCACATGTCCATTTGTCCATACCAAGACAATTTCTGACTGACATTCAACCTTCTTAAGTAATTATTTCTTACTTTAACCATTCTTATTACTCTACACATCCATCCCAACATACTCATGTCCGCTACATGCAATCGTTTATCATCCATCTTCTGCAAAGCCCAACATTCCACGGCGCGTTGTGTTCCACGCGCGCCTCAAGGAGTGTCAGCATAGTGACGGGGCCTGTAGAGGGCCAAAGCCTGCCGAGGTCGCGGTACTTACGAATTACCGTGACCACGGTACGTAAAGGGCTAGTGAAGGACACAGTGGATTTTAGTCAGTACAAGTCTGACAGCCCCTTCCACCCTGCCCTGGTTGGGAGGACTCATTTGATGATTTTACCACGAAAAAAAAAGCCCAACATTACGCTTCACATACTTGCACTAGCAGAATTGTCAAGTGTATACATTAAATTGCTCGTGGCTGTACACATAAATGTAACATCAAAATGTAGATAGACGCTATGTTATCCCCGTGATTGTTTAACTAATCTGTTTAATAATAATACAGAACTAAAATACCCAGCGCGTCTGTTTATCATTGGTTTGAAAACTAAATAGAACTACGAGTGTATTCTAGTACTTACTAACTAATTTTGAACTAATGTTGTGTACGTGTAATTAGTGGTGTTTTAGTGTTAACCTACTTAGAAGAAAAAAATAAAATAAAATAAATAAATAACGGGTGGAAATTTTCAATACTCCTTTTTTTTATTGCGTTCCCTTATGTACAAAGGTTTAACATGGATTAGTTGAGGGTTTATATGTATAATAAAGATACAACTTTGGACCCTGTCGGGCACATACACAGCATGCAATGTGGGAGTGAGGAGGAAGAGCATTGAGTGATTACTTCTACTAAATTTATATTGCACATTAAATTACCTATTGTTTATAATACTTAAAACATCACAGGTTTAGATAGAATGAATAATACTATATTATTTTATATTTGAAGTTGGCTGTACCTGTCGGCTCTACACGGATCCTTCGGTTATTTGAAACTTATCACACTACCAGTTATTGTTTTCAATAGATTTCACGAAAGAAATAGGTACTGTTATTTGTATTTAAGTATTTGACCGGGATAGCTGTCATATTTTTTTTGTAATTTAAAAGCTTTATAGTTGATTCATAATATAAAATAAAAGGTAAGTTATCTTAACTTCATAGTTAAATTGATCTTGCAAAAGTAATAAATCAAAGATTTACGTCTTTATTACACGGTTAAATAAACGCACATTATATTAAGTTAAGCTGCTAAGTAGTTTAATTGCATATTTAACGATGCTGCCACAGCACGTATAAAGTAACTTAAGTTATTACGAAATCAACCTCAAAAGGTTATGCACCGCAGAGCGAATAATATTGTCTCGTTTTGAAGCTAAACAGTCTAACGGTCTCCACATCGAAAGTGAGGTCAACCGGAATCGACAGATTCGCGCCGTGGATTTGAAACAAGTTGAAACTTTGACCTATTTCGGCGGTGAGCTAACAGTACCGTAACTGCACTAATAGAACGATCCTAGCAACTCAGGTTCATACCTTATATCTACAGCTATACCTAAGCCCGTATAACAACAAAATAGCAGAGTGAAAGGCAAACCACTACCCACGAATCGAACGACTCAGCTCACCTGATGCTGAATTTGAACTTTACTTTGCTTTTGATACGGTTCATTTCTATTGAGCGGCTTTTTTAGTCGAGCGAAAATGGCATTGCTGTGTTCACATTACTTTAAACTCTTTTGTTTAGCAGTTAGATCCTGGTGTACTATTATCTAAGCTTCTGCCGACGTTTCGGGCGTTTCTTATTATTTATCATTTACGGACAATTTACGTTGTGATACGAACTAAAAATTGGTGTCAACATGATTGGACAGTTGTCCCTATTTCCGGTGTGCTGTCAGAACTTCTGAATTCAGAACTAATAGTAAGTGAACTACTCACTATTAGTTCGACTACTTAAAAGTTTCAAATTATTACCGTACGGACCCGTATTTTCGTTGACGGACTAAGAGAGTAGACTGCTTCGAATTATTTATAGAAATGCTCTAGTGCTTAAATCCTAAAGCATTACGAAATACGGTCACTAATATGGAGTGACTTTGTTTTAGTGAGTTTCATTTATACGGTCTCTCAACGAGGATTATGTAGTTAACAAAAGGTGCTTTACATGTCATGAAATTTAAGTGGAGGATCCAGTGAAAACTAGGTTGGGTTCTCAGTTCTTTGATGTAAAATGTCTAAACTTTAAATTATTCAGCGCCTGTTAAAGTGAATTGTGCTTTAATCTTTACTTATGTATGTGAGGCCTGGTGTGACAGCTACATATCATATATATATATCATCATATCATGTCAGTGTTTACTACAATATATGGCACCACAATAATTTTCACCTCCTCATTAATTAATCTCAGGGGATGTAAAAACGTCACTGTTGCCATGTCGATGATAAAAATGCGATAAAACTATTGCTCAAGCAATAGAGTAGAATATCCCATTTTACGATTTCTTAAGATAAGCAGTATGTTTACACTCATGTATCTGTATTAATAATCCTGCATATGTTTTCTGTGCGTTCACAAATAAACAAATAATCCTACTTCTCTCTTATGTGAAAGTTTGGATGTTTGTCATCAATAATGCAAAAACTGCTTCACTAATTTGTCTTTTCTAATCTGGATCAGCAACAACAAAGGTTACGATGGCTATATCATTTTATCACCACTACTCTCAAAACGGTGAAGGTAAACATCGTGAGGAAACCGGCATGTCCTAGAGCAAAAAATACTAAGACATGTGAAATCTACTAATTCGTACCGGCCTGCGAGGTGGATTATGGCCCATTCGCTCTCACTGAGAGGAGGCCTGAGTCCCAGCAGTTTGAACAATATAGACCGATGAAGATGATGAGAGAGATGGCGTAGGCGAAGTCATCGGGAGACGCTTTTTTTTTAACGTGGTTAAATCTTCAAATGATTTCATTGGGCAGGGCGGGAGGGACTGTCAGACTCGTACTGACTAAAATCCACGGTGTCCTTCAATAGCCCTTTATGTACCGGGGTCACGGTAATTCGTACAGTCCCGCGACCATCGGGAGATGCTACTACATAAATTAAGATATTTAAGTGAGTGGAATACTTATAAAGTTTTCATACAGGTTTTTATATATTTCAGCAGCTGATCAAAGATAGATAGATTTATACTTTATTATATATCAAAATTGTTACCCAGCTGTTTTACAATATTTCTAATACTGTTGTTAAAATGGCTAATATAATAATGATTTGGTTAGATTTGAGAAAATAAAAAATAATTGCTTCAGGAAATAGACTCATGTAATAACTAGGTCAGTGAGTTTTAGATGCATATTTTATCGGAATATGCAAGGAAGTGGCATTCACTATTCGCCATATTAAACTAGTTACCTAATGATCTGAATGTGATGAATATTTTATGCATTCTTCGTTTTGGAATAGGAAAGTTTCTGATTCTGACATTTGAATGGAATGGAATGTTTTCACACTTTTACATTCATATAGATATGTTCTAGGAAGCTATTATGTCTATTGCAGCCAAAATGCCAAAATGGAAAATTATCAAACTTAAAAAAAATAACTGACTTCAAAAATAACTACAAAAAAGTGTAAAATAACTTTTCTTTAGAAAAGCTTTGTCTTTTCACCACCGACTTCCGAAAGACAACATATTCTAACCGAAAAATGGTCATACAATAAAAATTACTTAACCAAACTTAATGAAAATTATAATGAAGATTAAATTGGCTATAGCCGGTAGATTTAAAAATTAAGTACAAAAGTCGAAAATTGATAGAAGGTAATTTATAGTTCAGAATATTTCTACTCCTTTTACGTTTATTCTAATATGTGGTAAGCATTGAAAGCCTTGAATATGTATTGATCGTAAACTAATAATTACCTACTAACTCAGTTTCTATAAGTAAACAGAGGCAATAAAAGGAATTCTTAATTAGATTGTTACAATAGAGTTACCTACGACGACGGGTACGTTTAGTGATAGTTACCCATTAGCTTGTATTGTTAGCAATACAATACCCCTTTTGATTTAATCAATAATTAATTATGTTGAGGAACATTATCGTTAATATTGTCGTTTGCGAAAAAAAATGCGTACCTAATTGAACTTTATTAACAGCCGAATGAAACGTGAACTCATCGAATAACTGCCCCAAAACAAAATCGTGTCATGACGAAATGAGTTCCGACTGTGAACGAGACTCTTTGTTTCAAGAGAGTCCGCGGAAATGAAAATTCATTTGATATCTGTGGCTTTTTTATTGTAGATAGTAGATAATGTACATTCAGGTAAACTTTCATGCAAAAAATGTATATTGCGAGGTTGCACAAATAATACTGTTCTATATATTTTTAACATTGTTCTACATCCGGCATTAAAATTCAAAGTTTGTGCAATATTGTCCGGAAAATGTTAACATTTCACATCAAGCCGCTTTTTCCCGCAACCTATACGCTCTAGTTACTTTCACACTGACCGCCCCAAATTCTTGTTCGGAGCGTTTGAAATGATTTGTTAGTTCCTGCCCGCTCCTCACAATACGCCATTCTTTTATAACTCGCTCCGTAAGTCACAAAAGTATTTCTCAACGAGCATTGCAGTGGGGGAAGTTTTAGCTGAAAATACGAGCCAAGTTTTCTCCTATAGGTACCTCGGATGGAAAAAATCCGTGCCTGTCCCGGCGGCCGTGCCCAGACACGATAAAATTTACATGTTTCGCTTTCAGCTTTTATTTTATTTTAAAGGGTGAAATAAGACGGCATTACGCAAAGAGAATATTCAATTAGAGACTGCTTTAAGATTTATGCAATAGGAAGGCGGAGCGCTACTCGAACTTATTTTCTGCTTTTCGGTATTTTGTTTTTTTAGACTTTTGATTATTTATTGGTCAATTTTGACTTGAGTTTTAAAATAAGAATATTATTCGTTTTATTGATTATGGATCTTTGTTTAAATTTTTTCGAGATAGATAAATGAAAGTTGTAGTTTTAATATTGCTCTCAGTAGGAATCTTATTAAGATTTAATTTCTTAAATGCCTGATCGTTATGGGAGGTACAATTAATGGTTGTAGGTAAGTGGTTCATTCGTTTTTGATGTCTTCTCTGGTGTTGCTATTAAACGTTTTAGCGGCAGTCAGACGACGCGGGTGGCTCGAAGGCAGTTTAATATTTAACCAATTTGTAATGATCTGGCGTTCGGATTTGATTTCTGTCTTAATACCCTTTCATGTTTCTTAATTAAACTATAATTTTGGTAAATAAGTTTCCATAATGTAGGTACGTAAGATGAGCTTGTGTCTAAATAAAAACACTCGCTTGATAAGTTCGGTCTAAAGATGGGAAAGAATTATTTAGATGGTTACCCCTGTGTTGGTCTGGAAGTTCTATGGCCTCTTCGTTAAAGATGGTGGTCCAAAGATCTGAAAACCAGTGTAACCAAGGGGAATCGTCTTAGCCAGTATGAACTAGGTGGTGAAGGTCAGATAGACAGACGCTCCTTGTAAAATACTGGTGTATCCATCTGCTTTTGTTTTTTATGTAGTAAAATCATCAAATGAGTCCTCCCACCCAGGGTAGAGCGGGAGGGACTGTCAGACTCGTACTGACTAATATACACGGTGTCCTTCAATAGCCCTTTACGTTTCGGGGTCACGGTAATTCGTACAGTCCCGCGACCCCGGCAGGGTATCCATTTGCTTTGAGATTAGAGACTTGAGATACGGTTAGGTAAATGATGATGGATACCTACGTAAGGACTAACGAAATAGATAGAGCTGACACCTTTTTTGTGTCTTAAAATTATCAAATGAGTCCTCTGTCGAGCACAAGGGACTATCAGACTAAAAATCCACCATGTTTCTAAACTTCCAGAGTCCTGGTTACCTTGAACTCGCGACCCTGGCAAGAAAGCTAACTCCTAATGTAAATATTGAATATACACATAATAATATACGAGCTCTGTGAAGCTACCTTCTTAATATTCAGAAGAATGATAAGAAAAGGTAATGTTATACCTACCGTGCTCATCAATCGTAAACATAGCCAGGTAATTGAATTTCCATCAATTTATAAGTACACCCGTCCTGAATATAAAATGATAGATGACGAAAAATCGTGTATGGCGTTTTCTATGGTAATGTATTTTATTAGGAGCAGATGCGTCTCTCGGCAACTGTTGAACTAACAAGGTTTTATTGAGATCCTTTGATGTCTTCTGAAAGCAATTTTCTCGTGTTTATGTTCTAAATAAAGACGCGTTTTTGTGATGCCCTTACAGAACAGATAAGATGATTATGTTGCGCTTGCGTCGGTATTTCTGTCACATGTGTGAGCAATCAAAATTACATAAAGTTTAAGAGCAGAATGTTACAATAAATCATGGACGATAACGGGTTTTATTTAAACCCACGACGATAAAGTAGGAATTATTATGATGGATATTATGGTTGTTAAAAATCACTTAGAGAAGACTTTTTGGTGTCTAACCCATATTTAATCTCGGGGTTTATTTTATTAAACGATCTTCTCAAATCTCGCAACTGACGCAACGGATTATTGCGTAAATTAATAATGTCTCAATCTCAATCCTAATCCCGTGTTCTTTGACACCTGCTTTTGATTGGACATTTTTAAAACTCGGATTGACAAATTCAGTCGTTGATTAGTTACAAACGAATATTGGGATTAAAATTGCGAAAGAGATATTTAACCAATTTTGCGTAGATTTTAATCTTCAAAGTGAAAAACCAACAATAAACACACATAACTTCATATCCGCGGCTTAAAACAGGCATTTATCTAAATGACATCTAGAGAACTACACAGCATTCATGTAAATCGCCGACTTGATCCGACAGTATAAATATTATGGAGCTCGTATAAACAAGACGAGAGCGTGGCGTACCGCGGCACACAAACAAATTACGTCGTCATTGCTTCCCAAACTTCCAATCGCGTGTTTGTCTTAGCCTCAAAGTTTGTTTTCCAATTATTGAAATTAGACTGACAGCTACGAAGGCGTCCTTTCATGAATTCATTGGAAAATCAACTGAATGGTGAATTTGAGCGGATCTTGACTTAAGGCCGCGTTTCCATTATTCACATTACTTGTACACAAGTTGCTTATTATATGCAACTTGAACAAACCTGCATGCAAGTTACCAGTTGCAAGTTGCAAGTAGATAGTTTGGACTGTATATTGTGTTTTTTTTTCAATTCAAGCAACTGGTAAACAAAGTGTGCCGTCATACTTGAATGCAAGACTACCCAATGATGCAAGACTAACCTAACTTTGGATGAATTATTCGTCACAGATCGCTATTTCCATACATATTTTATTAAATTACTCATTGACATCTCGTATAAAGATGTATTGTTGTCATACATATGAGTAATTGAGCAATAAAGATGTTAATCAAAATTTTATCACAAAAAATGACCGAAAGAATTTATTAATTCCTACTTTTTTGTGACATAATTCGGTCGCTAACGGTATTCATTAAGTCATAATGAAAAATTACATTCTTCCCGCTTAATGAAATAAGCAGCGGATCGTCATTTATTAATCAAAATGGCTGAGATTTTTGTAACCTAATATCCTCTTCTTTATATTTTTACCACGGAATATTTATTTTTGAACCAATAAGGTAGATAATCTTTTTAATAATGCTATAGGTTGATAAAGATTTAAAGTTGCTTTATTAAAATCATAAGCATGAAACACCACTAAAAGCTATTATAGAATATTATTTCGGGCACATGTCAAAAAAACAATTTTTAGAAGCCTGTAAAACCCACCAAGAAATAAATTTTGTATAAGGCATATATCAGTTGTTTAACCCAGAAATAAATGCATACATAATATGCTTACTTAACCCGAAAATTAAATCGAACATTAAAAAAATACTCATGTTTGCGTTTCACATGCAAGAGCGCACCAAATTAACTCAACACAGAATATTAATAGCCAAAAGTCAGTGTATCAACACTTTAAATTAAAACGTAAGTCAAGCAGTTGAGAAACACTGGCCACAAGACATAAGGTGACGCCTCGCACATGTGGTTTTAATAGGGTGCACTCTAATGCAGAGATGCTCTATTTCGCCTTTATATGACACCATTGAACTAAGCATCTTGGGAATCTCGAATGGCTTTACATCTTACGGGTAATATTGAGGAATTTCAATTAAGTGGTCGGAACTTAAATTGATTTAATTACGAGGCAGGCCAAACGTGAATGACCTGTGCGTTATTTTACATAAACTCGCGCTTTTTCCCATGGGGGTGGGCAAAAACTACAGGAAGAGACTTCTATTCTTAGTACAATAAGTATTTAAGAATCGTCTACGTTTGTAAATTTCGTCGCAAAAACACGTCGCTCTCACCTAAGCTTTCTCAGGATTCTGACTTTAGAGTTATGGAGACGAAAAACACAGCAAAGAATTTCAAGACTAAAATACAGGAAAAATATTCTCAGGTGGTTGAAATGGTCGTGCACAATGAATCACGTTGTGTAACCAACCACCTGACTCCTATTGTTGGAAAACGTCAACAACATCGATTAGTGCACGAACGTAAAGCGGAAAAATAAAGAGCGCCCGAAACTAATCTAGTCCCACGACCTGACGGCGTAGTCGCTACGTATTTTAATCAGACATTCCTAAATGGATTTTTTCATTAAGTGCCTGCTTCGGGAGGGAATTGTACCTTTTAATTTTTTTATGGCTGGTCGAGGTTCAGCTAAACAACTGGGTAGTGTTGTACCTGTTTAGGAATGCGCGGAATGTTTTGCCCTCTATGCGAGTTACGTAACTAGCATTCAAATGGACTGAATGAAGATGCACGTGCTGAAGTTATTGTTGTTTGCAATTACGAGAATTTTCTTTATTGTTTACTGGAGTTAAACTATACAAGTGCGGCATGATTATTTGAAGAAGATGACTGGCAGTGAATGTATACGTACTGTTCAGGGCCGGGATGGTTGGCGTTCTTTGGGGTCGAGATTTACGTCCAGTACGGGACGGCAATTGGCTGAAACTAGAGAAGCTTAGGAATTTAATATATTTATAATATATATGAATAAGAATCTGGAAAGTATGCTGGCCCAATGCCTGGCTAAGGTCTCACCCATCTAGCAGATATTTGCGTGAGTCTCACTCCGGGCCCTGGCATATGTTAAAGGTTTTATTGTTGTATTTTAGTGGAACAAATAAAAATCAAATTATTTATTATTTGAGTTATGGATTTCCGAATGTTTAAAAAAACTATTTTTCTAATAGTTTGCTTTACTACTGTTCATTCCTACATACTCCTATAAAAAAACATAAATATATTATTGAAACTAGCTCATTCATCTCAAAACCGGCTAAAAAGAACACTAAATTATATACTGAGAGGTATCTCAAATGCAGTAATTATTAAGCGAGGCCATCGTAATTCTTATCTGTCACCTTCATTGGGTTTATTGCATCGGAACGTTAAACGTTCATAATGGGCAGTGACGATAGCGTCAATGGCCGCTCGAATACAACCCATTGTCTACGGCTACGGTGCTCTTGATAATAATTTGCTTTTCTTAATTACCGTTACTTTAATTTGTACTGTAATACCAAGGTACTTAAAGGTGTTTTGCTTTAGCTGAATAAGGACTAGTTATTTCATAACTTTTCTTTCATGTTCTAAATACATATTTGTAAAGAAGCAAATGGTTTTTTTTAATTTATTTAAACAAACCAAAAATTATGGTGAAAACTGAATCCAAATTGGTACATACAGTATAACTTATACTGTTGAACCACACAACCGACCGTGTTATAGTATACTGTATAACACGATCACACACGCGAAAAAGAAAAAGAATTTTATTTTTTATTTTAACACCAATTGAAAATATTCATGGATGATAAATGAATTACTTAACTTTTATTATGATACTTAAATCTGTTTTCTTTTTGAACGGTTATGTCATTTACTACGTTAACTGTTTGCGTAATTTATTTGCGGAAAGATTTACTACCAAAGTTACAGCAAAAACAGCTGTAAATTAATTTCTGACTGCTTATTCAACGACTTAAATGGCTCCTTTATTTAAGTTTGGTACCCTTTTGTTCACGCAAAGTTCTTTAGTAAACGAAGTGCCTTAACATGTTTGTTTTGTACGCAACTGATATTGAGCGGTGAGCTGAGATGGATAAATTCTATACAATTCATACTGGACTTGGTGTATCGTGTCTTTTTACGTATATTTCGCTATTACTCGTCAACTCAGGTCACCCCCTTTTAAGCTATACCATCCTTCACACAGGAAAACCATCGGTTCTTTTGTCTATGCATTAATTTAATCACCAGTTTCTATTTAATTTAACGTCCTTAAACAAACTAAACAGAACTCATCTGAGACAGAAATAGATCAGATTAGCGCAGAAGTGTAAACTGGATTTAATTTGTTCGGCGCTCACTTTAAAGGAAGTCTTTCCCTAAACAGGGTTGGCGGTGTTAACTAATTTTAATCCAAGAGTCGACTAACGCCGGGATATTTTTAGTCGACGCCATTTGGACACGTTAAAAAAAAAAGAAACTAAGCTCTCTGCTCTCTTCATTATTTATGAACACCCAACTTTATCGGTCTACTAAATTATCCCTGCTCTTAAATTAATTCCTTATTTTTCTATTCCTGTTCCGTTCACATTTGATTTGTTCATCGTTAACTGTTGCTTGTGGAGCGTTGTTCCTTATTGTTTGGAGAAGACATTTTTGTTCTAATTATAATTAACTTTATTTAAGAGATTTTGTTTGGAAGCGTTTCCTGTCTCTTAGTCTATGTTTTTATAAACATTAGGTTGACTGTGAACCGAAATAAGAATATTAAGTTGTGATACTAGTCACATCCTTAAATGTTTCTTTATAATTAATTGGCTCTGCGATTCTCTTATTTATTCTACTTTACCTTTAGTTCAATTTGCTTGATCGAACTGCACATCGTGATCTCTAACAGTATTTATTAAAGGATCTAAGTTATCCATCAGATAATGTTAATTCTGTAGGTGATTGAGAAACATTTGAGTTTAATTTGCAGTTGATAGTTACTAATTGAATTATCTTCTAAAATTATCTGCTACTAAATTCTCCAAAGTATATTGCTCACTTTGATGTACTTCAAAAGTACATCAAAGTTGCTTATTTGAATGTAGTCAAGAAAGTGTCTTTAACTAAAGAGTTGCTAATAAAGTAGATTTGGACAATAATTTTAACTACGAATTCTTTATTCAAAAATCTAAAAACATTGTTCATATTTTACGACGCCTGTAAATAAAGAGAGAGATGGAGAATTAATAGCAATTGATCCAACAGTATCGAGCAGGTAGGTACTAGGGTTTGGGCATTAATAATTTAAACTAATTATTAATGGCTGTGGCGATGGGACAGTATCGTGTTATTATTTATTCAGTATCGAGATAGTGAGGGACGGGTCTCCAAGTTTGAATTACGAATTATGGGGGACATAATAATTTATTGCTTATAGGTTTTGTGTAGTAAAACACACGGAACACCATACGTATACGAGTATTACCCCATAAGTTTTATATCGTTAGAAGCAATCCACTGCAGTATTAGGCAAACCCAGTTTGCTCCACGATTTTCTGTTTTAGACAATGTTCAATGTAAAAATATAATGACGATTTTTTTTTAAGATTTGTTAAATTATTGATTAATCTACGAGATATTTTACAATAATCTAATACATAATTATTTGAATCATTTCCAAATAAAAATTCAACGTTCAAAAATATCACACAACTAATAATAAAATATGTAGATTACAATACAATTATGTATGAATGTAGATATTTATAAATACATTTATTTATTATTGAATATTTAATGACCGTATATTATTTTCCATTAAGCTTTGTAGAAAATAGCATTCACATTAGGATGACAGGCAAGTTAAGGCTTAAGCTAGGGCCTTACCTTGCCTGCCATGCCTTGGTATATTATGTTCACACAGTAAAACAAATAATATATTTTGTAGGTAGCCTGTATAATTCTTGTTTCCAAGGACGTTCATAAAGTCCTCATGCTTAAATACTTAATCAAATTACGAACAGAACTCACAAACAAACAAAACAAATGAGCAGCACTTAGCATAGAACTCGTGTTACCCAGTAAAAGAGGGAGAACTCCCCACTGCCTGTACTACTCGCTGCGTGTAAACTGTCAGTCGAGTGTTCAATTAAGCTAACTTCAAGACCAGTTGGAAACGATCCCATTGTTTCAAGCGTATTGCCATTTGTATCATAGGTAGTACTTGTCCGTTAAACTTTTTATGTAAAACTGGCAATAAAGAGGTTTTGTGTCAGTTTTCGAAATGTTTTTAGCGTATAAAAACTGCTGAGGTGTTTTTTCATGACGACAAAAACATTAGTCACGTTTTTCCAGTATTTTTTTTATTGGACTGTTAACTATGGGATCGTTAAGGCTTAGAATTAAATAATGGCTTATGAAAATAATTTATTACATTGTTAATAATTATTATTTTTATCGATTTCAAATACAGGTACTTAGGAACTTTTATTAAAAATAGGCTTGGTTTTTGGAGGTAACCGAGTCCGGCTCTGGAGTAAAATTAAATGAATATTAAAAAAGATTTTTATTTGTACGAGAGAACGCCTTAATACATTGTCTACAGCAAGTAATATTTAGTGAGGAAGTGAAGTTAGAACAAATTGTCTGATGTCTGTATCAAAGCAATTGAGTCAAGTGAAGCATGAACTAACTTTTCATTCTGTTAAATTGCTTTCGTGGCGTTTCCAACTAAACTATTAAGTTATTAGGAAAGCTGATATATAACCGCTATGAGAGTCTACCAACTAGTTATCAGAAAGCTAATATACGATAGGCATTTATCAGCCGTGTAAACTGGTGTAATATTTACGATAGAATAATTAATAGATAGTATAAACATCGATGACAGAATTATTTATACATTTAATATTATTTATATCGCTTCCAATGGCTGGTATATTGCTATAAATATCTGGCCGATAATATTCAGTGCATGTTGCAATATCCCGATGAAATTAGTCGTGAGAAATATTTGAGAAAGAGTAAGAGAAGTCCAATAAAATAACCAAGAAAGAAGAAGAAAGATGATCAAGAAAGGGGGGGAGCCATGAGATAGCAATATAAAATATATTGTTCACCGATCCCAATTATATGAGGTATGGACTATATAATAAAATGATAATGTTGAAATATTTTGTTCATTTATGTAACAAACATTTAAATAATTTAATTTGAAAGTGTCATCATCATTATAGGCCTTCCCCTTTTCTGCTATATATTATCTCCATTCTGTGCGTCTCTCGTCCATTTATTTCCAGTGATTTTGATGATAGCGTCAAATGTTTATAATTTTTTTTTTTTTTGACATGAATGAATATTTACTGCAGTCAGTTAAACGCTGTGCTCTAAGTGATGTAACGTATCTACATGGTATTGAATATACTTAAGTCCGGAGTAGTTTTCATGATATAATCGTCGTACTTGTTATCCCACGCTTGAATAGATGGCATAATAAACCAAGCGTGGTTATCAGACTGTCATCGCAGAATGTTTGCTGTGCACTTGAGGATGCTGCTGCATAGTTGCACACTTCCTTGAGTATTAGGTACCTACCTAGGTAGGTAGGTACTGAACTTGGTATATTTAAGTATATCAGTGAGATATATAATTTTATGCAATATATCTAATAATTATTAATAATATTCATGATTATATACAGACTATAAATAAAAACTTACTAGTAATATGATATATATTATATTACAGATTATTTTTAAAAAATAACAAAAAAAAAAGGAAAACATTTTTGCACACATTTACCTGTAATGAGCATTCTTCCGAATGTCGCATTACAGAAAAACAAACGAAAGCGTGTTAACGAGCTGACGAGCTTTATGCCGAGCCGACTGTCAAGCTTGACATCTTCATGAAGAAACATAATATATTTTGACGACTAGAAACATCGTGAAAATGTTCGATAGCGATGTTTTGGTTCATTGTTCAGTTCGATAAGAATACCTTTCTGTTTCTGTGCAAAATATTTTTAAATGTTTGCTTTGTAGTTCAAAGAAGTCACTAAACCCTAAAACATAGAGTTCACAATATAAAAATGTGCCTGACATCTGTTGCTCCATTGAATAGTCGAGTACCAAACAGTCGTAGGGTAACAAAAGCTGGGTTTACATTTACATACAAGTTAGGACATGAATAGAGGCTGTTTTGAAGGTTTTTTATGGACTCAGTAATGTGGTACTGAGTCCATAAAAGGCTGTTTAATATGGTTTACAGCTGCGTAGAAAGATGTGGTTTTTATGTTAATCACGTAATTATAGTAAATCTATGTGTTTTGTAATTACGTTAATTGTTCTGCAAGCTCTTTTTATTCCCGGGTCGACGGCGCGTTGTGTTCCACGCGCGCCTCAAAGAGTGTCAGCAAATTGACGGGGCCTGTAGAGGGCCAGAGCCTGCCGGGGTCGCGGACTTACCCATCACCGTAACCCCGGTACGTAAAGGGCTCGTGAAGGACACCGTGGATTTTAGTCAGTACAAGTCTGACAGTCCCTGCCGCCCTGCCCTGGGTTGACTCATTTGATGATTTTACCACGATAAAAAAAAAGCTCTTTTTATTCCTATTTGATATTTCTCGAGAATTTTACACTACTTTACGATTTACGATGTTCTCCTAATATGTATAATATTTTAGCAGAGTCCAGTTACATATCGATTAGGTACGTACAGACAACAACTTTTGGGGGCTTTGTTTAATAATAATAGTAATTTATAAATGGGTAGTTATTATAAAATTAAACAGACACCTCTGTTTTTAGGTAGGTACAGTGGTATTAGGTACGGTGGTCAACTGGTCACAGGGTCGCAAAAAAGTTTTTGTTTTCTGTAGATGACAGCCCAATCGTGCATAAATCAATCCTTGAATTATTTATAGCTAAGAGTCAACAAGCGCATCCAAATATCTCAGTAAATAAAGCTAAAGGTCTTATTTCTATTGTACGCAGTTTTTGTTAGTCTGAAAAAACATATCCCGTCAAGGTAACCGGAAATATTTAATTAAAAGAAAAATGAAGGCTTTGTCATTGCGGTTTTAATTATAAATCTTCAAATATTCTTTGTTGTACTTTAAAAGTAAAATAGATAAATTTTAGGACTCAATTTAAAACGGTTGGTTTAAATTTAAATTAACGCTTTTAGACGAAAAATAAACTGGCAGAGTATTATAGTATTTTATACGATGCAATGTAAAAATGAGTGAAGCTTTCACTCTGTGGTATCTTCCTTCTCTTTACGTATATAGCGCAGCTTTGTATGCCTTTGTTCTGACTGGTGTCAATACGGAAAAAGGTTAGGTCGTAATTTTAACTAATTTTATTCCGGTGCGCGTCCGTTGTATATAAATTTGTTGTTATTGTCGATATACGAAAATATCGACCATAACAACAAATTAAAAAAATAGCTACAAGCACTTTAATACTGATGGCGAATAACTTAACTTCAAAGTTCATTGTACATTTTGATATGAATTGCATAGTGCCATATCCAGTTGGGGATCGTAAGCATGTATGTGTAAAGTTTGCGGGGATCCCTGAATAGAATCTGGCTGGAACAGCTGACTTTATCGCGAAGAAAATCGCTATCTATATTTTACATAGGCAGGGAGCCAAGTTGCCGACACTCTCTTTGAACACCTGGTTTGTACCTGACTCGAAATTCTGCATTGAATTGGAGGTAGTTTCTAATATGTTTGACAGCTTTTTATTTTGCATTTTGAATCTATTTCTTCAGGATATAAAAAGGATTAAAATTCATTAATCTTACACAAGCAAAACAAATAATAGAAAGTAAATAAAATTGTATAAAAGTAACAAAACTTATTTTTTTTAAGTTTTTGCGTGAAAGAGAAACAGACATCCACCCATCCATCCATCCAAACAAACTTTCACGTTTATAATATTAGTAGCATTAAGTTATCTCGTATTTCAACTTTGAAGTACCTACCAACAAAAAACTAATTAAGCTACGAACATTACCACGCCTCTTTAAAAGCCCAATCGTCTTAAAAAGTATGGAGCAGGCGCGAATTGTAAATCAATTTATTAAACGACCAGTGAGACCTGCATACATATTGCGAGTTAGCACTTCATTAACAGGATACAAAGTAATTAACTGTGAAGTCGTTTTCCTTACATAAGTCCCGGGAAACTCCGGGAACTCTCCCAGAAAATTTTTGACTCTTATTCTTTTACGAGTAAAGTAAAAAATCTATTTAATTATGGTGCAACGATTTTCTTAGCACGTTACCGCTGTGGTATCTCGATGAAGAACGGCTTTTAACGTTAATTTTATTAGATTTAATGTTATAAGTTTGGTTTATTTACCAAACTTTGTTAAGTTATAATGTTAATCTTGAAAAGAGCTTTTCATTGCTCAAAATTTTGGCTTCGAACGCAATGAGTTAAGTAGGAATACTGGTACTTTTTCATTAATTAGTTTAAGACTAAAAGCATTCCTGAATATAATTGTTAATTATCAGGAAAATTACTATGGCAAGTTATTTGTGACTCAAACGGTTTTCACATTTAAAGACTAGAAAACCAAAAACGGTCATTAAGCACCAAACTTTAAATATTAGAAAACTTCAATCGTTGTCCGTGGGTTTAATAGTCGTCATCAATTTGCATTTATCAAGCCAAGTTTGGATCACTTTCACCGTTTACTACTCTGTGACAAGTACCAAATTCGAAATCTGTAGACCACAAACAAACAGAAGGATTACCATAGAGTAAACGTTCATCCATAGATGTTGACGTTTGTTTCTTTATGGTAGCAGTAATGAGCGCTCAAGATTCGTGATCGGTGAGCTGCCCGTACTCGGTATATGTGTCAGGGCGATGTGGAGGCTATCCACTGGCCAAGTAGGTACTTTTGTAACATTAATATGTATTTGTTTAAATTGTTCTTGACTAGGCAAGACTACTTGGGAGTACCTACTTGTAATAGCTGTGTTTGGTAAACGATAGAAAAGTGTTTGTTTGTAATAAGAAACTTCATAGTGTTGCCATCGGCTTATCCAAAACCAATATAACAGGACTTATTACTACGAGTATAAGCTGTGTTTTTAAAGGATCCTCTCGGCAAAAAGGACAGAAATACCGTGCAGGTGAAGCAACTTTTCTTCATTACACAGAAATTTTGACACATAGAATGCTTAAAATATTACGTAGATATAACGTTGCTTTATATTATAACATACCAAAGACACAGTTAATCCACCGGCTCACTTTTATCACTCTTTTTAACTACAGGATAGTACACATATAACGAAGTGCAACATACCCCAGTACGTTAGGTTCTGTGATTCATCTACGACACCTAGTTTCCCACGCCCAGTGCACCGAGCAAAACCGTGTGCAGAACTAGTTTACAGAGTAATTGCGTTCACGGGTATCATACTTTACTGCGTCCCTTTTATCCAACTGAGTGCGAAAAGGAGGGTAATGTTTTTGTAAATCGTCTATTTGTAATGTATCTGCGAGGATATAATTTCACGCCTATCTTTTACCTGTGTTTAACGTTTTTACTGATACATGATGCGCTTTGTGATTCTATTTTTAAAATTGATGGAAAAGATATTGACAATTTTATGGTTCTATCTTTTATAGTTTAGGCAGCGTACGCAAAATAAGTAAGTTTTCTGGTTGATTTTTTACACCTTGTGGCCGAAAAACCTAAATATCTTACGGAACCCTATTTTTTTCCAATATTGTTACTCGTGGATAATGTAGCTTTCGAATGGTGAAAGAAGTTTTAAAATCGGTCTAGTAGTTTTTGAGCCTATTCATTACAATCAAACAAACAAACAAAGTTTTCCTCTTTATAATATTAGTGTAGAAGTGTAGATAATATCGACACCAGCAATTTATACTACGCTAACTCGAAGTTTAGGTAAAAATGTTTTTTACGCCAAGTTACTTAAAATGTGTTTTTACATATGTCATAAAAAAATCGTGACGAAATATACAAAAATAAGAAAGTTACAAATCTTATAAAACGCTAAGTAAAGGTACTTTTTGAAATCACTCGATTTATATTACGCCAACTATTATTAGCGGAGTGTGCGCGGGGAGGGGACGCACCGCTTGTTTGTTTACATTACTCTAACGACACTTGTCGCTGTGTTAGATGTGATTGCGCGGTTTTAAAACTTTAGCAGTAAATCATAATAGATAGTGTTATTGTAACCAGTTATTTAAACTATTGTTAGTGTTATTTTATTATTACAAAAATGTCTCGACAACGAGCTAAACATTTAGTGGAATTAACAAAAAAGGAAGAATATTCATTGATGAGTGTTGATAAAAATACTGAGATATCACTTCATACTGTCGAAAGAGGTTAGTTTAATGTGTTATTAAGGAATATTAACGTATGTTAAAGTATATAAATATGTTTTATAGTAATACGCTAGGTTTTTTTGAAAATTGGAGCCACTTTGGTCAAAGTCCGTGCAACACTACGCTAACTCATAGGTAGCGTAGTTTAGTGCGTTCGTGTGTATACTTGTTCTTTTGTAAAATGAACTACTTAGCGACTTTTACGTAGTAAATACTTATGTGTTAACGTATTAATTAGTTTATTACTTACGAAAAAAAATAGTCGTTTTTTTTTGAAGTACATGCTTTTTATGAAAATATTTAAATATGATTTCAATACATTAGGTATACCTATTGTTTTAGAATCGTCGCCATTACCTGCTGAAGTTGATAATCCTGAATTCGTGTCTTTATATGAGCACGTCATGTTTGATGAGCCTATTCAAGAGCATGATTATTCTATGTCCAGTTCTGCAAGCCGAGATATGGTCGGTTACAAATATGATGCCGTATTACAAGATATCAATTTAAACGACTTGGGGGCTCCTAATACTCCACTTAATATTTATTCACCAAAGGTAATGACTTCTATCCAAAAACCTTCTCCATTGGCATTAACTCCAGCAAGTATTGAACCTTTATTTTCGGTCGTCACTAATGATCCTTCTGACAGCTTGTATAATACCCCCGTACCTTCACCCTATTGTGATTTTTCGGAATCTTCACAAAGTTTAAACGATACTTTGGTGCCGACCTCTTGTTACAAAGAGACTGAAGATAGAACACTGACACCTGAAATCGTTACATCCGCCCAGGAAAGTCTTCCTGATTCGCATATGGATAACGGCCTCACCAAAAATACAGATTCAGTATCGGCAATATCTACTCCGTGTAATTCAATTTCCTCGCCTGCAACGTTCAATGATAGTGACTATTCTACAGTATCGACCCCAAAAAATATTAAACGTAGATCAAAAAAAAGGACTGATGTGGGTCTCAAACGTCTTAAACTTGAAAATGAATGGATAGCTAGAAAGAGAAAACGTTTGTGTAACAAAGGATTGGAGTATACCACGTCAAAAGGAAAAACTAAAGCAGCAAGAAGTATTAAAGTCAGTTGTGTCAATTGTCGTCTGCAATGCTATAGTAAAATAGGCTACGAGGTTCGTGTTGATCTGTTTGATAAGTTTTGGAGTACTGGAGATCACGCGAAACAATGGGAGTTAACGAAGTCAACCTATGGTCAGACAACTGTGGGGGACAAAATCGCAATCGGATCGTATACTATATGTATTTATTAGCTGCAAAAATGTTTAAAATGAAGATTAGCCACCATTTTATGGAAAAGGGCCATACACAGAATGAGGGCGACTCAGTTCATGCTTTAATAGAAAAGACTGCAAGAGGTAGAGAAGTGTATTCGCCAGATGAATGGTATTCACTAGTGCGATGGGCAAAAGTCAATGGGAATCCTTATACTGTTGTCGAGGTCAATCAAAACATGATATTTGATTTTAAAAGTAATATAAGCAAAAAAAAAATTGGACTAAAAATATAAATAATGATAAAATTATGTGGAATAAAATTAAAAAAAATTGAAGTTTCTCCTGATAATTACGGTTTGTTGGAATATAAATATAGTTTAGGTGATAGTGAAAGCAATCAAATACAATGTTTTAAAAAGACCACTAGATTATCCCAGTTGGAGCCTTTTCCCGAAAAAGCATACAAAGCTTTGTTAAAAATTAATGTAGCAAAATATATAAAGATTTAAAATATTATTGTGATAAGAATATTATACCCGAAAAGTATCATACATTTTATAGAAATTTATTAACAGCTGAACATGATGTGGACAATGCAAGTGATGAAGATTAAGAGGTTAAATAATTACATCTTATTGTTTAAATTATGTAATTTATATTCACCAATTGGAAGTTTTAGTTTTCTCAGAATAACAATATTGAGTGCAATCTTGATTTAAATATAATTATGTTTGAGTTCTTAATCATTACAACTTTTTGGTAAAATTATGTGATTTGTATTTACCAATAGGGAGTTTTTGTTTTCTCCTAAAATTATCAATATTGAGTGCAATCTTGATTAAAATATAATTATGTTCGAGTTCATAATAATTATAACTTATAATATTGTTTAAATTATGTGATTTATATTTACCAAATCGATGCTTCCGACAACAAATGTCGTAAACACCAAAATAGCACTTTTGGGAATCAACGAAAAACAAAAAATAATTTCGTTTTTGGCTTATATCTTTTTAACTTTAAAAGTTATAAAATTGTGTTCTAAAGAAGAAATACGTAAAATACGATGGTGTTTCATAATATATTATTGCTATTTATGTCAAAGCCTTATTTTAAAAGTTAGCTTGGACATACACCCCAGAAATTTCAAGAAGTTGGTGTTTACGACCACTAACAAATCAATGGAGAACGATTTGTCTAACGGAAGTTAGAAGTATGCACCAGTTTTTAAATACAATAGTTCTGGGTTTGGTTTTAAAAACCATATACTGAAATAAAAATGAGTGTAAACACCACGATCTGATGCGATGGTATGTAACAAACATGGAAATATCTGAAGCAAATCAATGAATTTAAGACTGTAAGTTGAGTTTTCATTACTTGTAATAAAAACAATAAAATAAAACACAAATTGACATAATTAAAAGTTCCACTCAACACACTTCAATGGTTTCTGCTACAATCGACCGTAACCTTCACGAAGACAGTTTTCTTTTAAACTAAATCAAAACATAGACACGTGCGGGCGGCCAAAAACATCGACAAAATTAATGAGACGCCCCGCATACCTGCTTTCACCCAAGAAAGTATTGTTGTCCCCCTCTTACAGGTCTCAAGTTTGGTTGGTCAGGAATGAGTGAGCGATGCGGTGCGGAAACAGCAACACACACTTTTTTTTTTGAATGGCTTCTCGCAGGTCAACCTAGAGGAGGTTGTGGGCTGCTTAACCAGACTTTTCTGTAGATGCCTTAAATTACTCTAAGGCCTCCAGCCAGGGGCTTACAACTAAAAAACTACAACTAAGTGACCACACGCTAAGGGCACCCCCTGAAGGGGTTCGGACCTCGGCTTAGGGCGTCACTGAGGGAGGACAGCAACGAACAGGCTGCATCACAATGATATCATTATTTAGGGGCTAATTTAAAGCTACGGCTCAGCATCGCGGGCTGGCTCTTGCAAGGGTCGGGGAGGGCATTGCGTCCTCGGCGGCGAGGACAGAATGACGGTATCGATTTGTGCTTGTGTTTCCTAAGCGTACTGGTTTCCCTACTGCTCTCCTGGAGGAGGGTGATGGGGGGTGACAAGGGTATGCCTTGGTCGGCGAATTTTACTAATACACGATGGGTCGTATCGGGCGGACGATGCGGTTAGGGGATTGGGGTGCCTAACAGCAGAGTCAAAGAAACGCTTGGAAAGGCGTTTCATGAACTGAAGTATGGTGGGGATTTTTAGGTCTAAATGGAGACTGTCATTGCGGAAATAGTACGGGGCTCCTGTGACTTTCCGAAGAAATCGATTTTGAAGGACCTACATCTTATAAAGGAGGCGGGGGTGGGAGTGTGCGAAGATGACACCAGCGTATGTCATAATGGGACGGATTACAGCGGTATAGAGGCGCATTTTGCATTTAAGCGAAAATTTGCTTCTTGCTGTAAGCATGAAATGAAGCCTACTTACGGCAAAGGCAGCCCGATCTCGAGCTGCCTTTATATGGGCGCGGAAGGAAAGGTGACTGTCGAGGGTCACACCTAAGTGTTTGGCTTGCTTCTCCCAAGGGATAGGCTTACCGTACATAGTTATCGGACTAAGGGGGTGGAGAGGAAGTCTTTTGAGCGATGATGTAAAGAGAACCGCCTGACTTTCGTCTGGATTAACCTCAATTCTCCATTTCCGAAACCAGGCGCCTAGGACGTTGGCTGCGGATTGGAGGGTTTGGGCTATAGCGATATACATTATTCAATTTTCAAACCAATTCTCCAAGACCAAGTGACATTACGACATTTGTTTCTCAGCAGAGCTTACGTTTTAAAAATGATTGTGGGGTGTAATTACAATTAATTATGTATTCATGTTTTTACGACCGACAGCTGTTTGTACGTTGTATTATACGACCTGCACGGTTATTCGGTTCTAAGCAATATGAGTTATACATACCCTCTTTTCTAAAAAATCTTGATTATACTAGTAAAAATTTTGGGAGTAAAAGTATTTTTTTTAGGCGAATATTTTTTTCATATTTTTAGATCGACGCAGCGCCAAAAATTAAGTAGGGCTGCATTCTTAACTCATTTTCGCCAAAATGGCGTTTACGACATTTGTTGCCGGAAGCATCGAAATGGAAGTTTTTGTTTTCTCCGAGAGCAATCTTGATTTAAAATTACAATTATTCGAACTCGAATTGTGATTGATCTGATCTCTTATCGTTAATTAATAGTAAGTACTTACCTATAATAAACTGTTAATTACCTACTACACTTATTTTGTTTTAATTATGTATCTAGGTACCTACAAATATTACTATCTACACAATTTTATCTGGAATTTATAAAATTCAACGTGAATTATAGCTCAACGGAAAGTTAGATGATACGCTAACTTGTGGCACAGGGCGATGTATAGTACGCTATATATAATTTGACGGCTTTTAATACGAAATCCGCCAGAGACGCATGTACCGGTTAAACAAAGCTAACTTAAATAACTTGTTATTCAGCACGATAAATTACAATAATATATCTTGTGGGTGTATATAATACCCTAATGTTATGAGTAATACACAAAATACTGTAATTTTTTTATTGTAACGTAATAAAAATAACACTTCTTTAGCACTACAACCTCCCGTACTACACTACGCTAACATTAGTTAGACGTGTATAAAATGTAACATTTTTTTGATGAATTACGTTTATATACGGCTAACTCGCGCTAAATCAAAAATTATAAATAATTAAGGAAAAGTAAATATGACATATTACAATGAATAAATTAACTATTAAGCATGCCAAATTTCAAATAAGTATCTTAATTAATGTAAAAGTTATCACGTTTTTCCCTTTAAACGCCTCTACTGTAAAGTACGCTTATAAGATATTAAAAAAAACCAAAGTATTTTATTGCTTTACGTTATTTTCCAGCGACAGTTGACAGATGGAGGTTCAATGACCTTCAACTGTCAACTGTCACTGTCCTTCCTAATTGAACCGCGTAGTACACGCCTTCTTCCCAAGGGTAAATATTCCGTATGCTGTTGCTGCGATCCTTACATCCTCCTTTTGTTTCATCTACGTTCATACATCAGGTCTTACGTGCACGCCAGTTGTGGCCAGGTTGCCCACCATGACGTATTAAAGGGTGTGTGGTTCCGCTCAGGGAACGAGATGGCGCCAGACAACTTGTATAGCTCTGTCTCTTTCCCACAGCCCAACACACACTTACCATCAAGGTTTCTATTTGAAGTCTTCATACAATTTCTTCCTACTAAGTTTCTTCTCATAAACTTCGATCAATATTGACTAACGCAAAGCACAAGTTCGTAACAAGAAAGTCGATAGTATTCTGCTTTCAAACGTCCTTGGCCAAGATGTAGATAGTACAACGTTACGCGCAGCAAAGGTAACAAAGTCAAGGCAAGGTACGATAGCTCGAACTAGGGATGTACCATACTTGCATTTGTATCGATACATTGTAGTACATAAGATAAAGTAAAGAGTCAGTAGAGGCAGGATACCAGAAACTCTTCAAAATGCTTTTAACTTGACTGCATTTAAAATAACTGTAAACATTAGGATCCATTTTTATTCCGATTAACTTTAATATCGCTCCAAGAACTGTATCGATACAAAGTATCGGAGTGTCGTTACATATTATATCGATATTGTAAAGTATAGGAGTAACGTAACATGTAGTTTCGATACTGTAAAGTATCGGAGTATGGTTACATGTTGTATCGATACTGTAGAATATAGGAGTATCGTTACATGTTGTATCGAAACTGTAAAGTATCGTTACATGTTGTTTCGATACTTTAAATTATCGGATTGGATCGGGCATCACTAGTTTGAACTCAAGGAAGAAACTTATTCCTCATGCAATGACCGGTCAAACAGGTCTTCAGCAACGCTCATTGTTTCCAATAATTGTGCGCTCTCACACGAATGTTTTAATACGCAAGAACAACTAAATTATTGTTAGAACTAGCTTTTGCCCGCGGCTTCGCTCGCGTAGAATTTGGTCTGCCTCATTAAGTTACGTGACATTTTTTTTAATACTTATATTTTTTTATGTAACTTCACATCGTACATCCCAGATTTCTAACTTCAAAATTAGTTTCCATACAATCTTTGAACACCTATACCTTATATTTAGAGGGAATCTCTTGAGGTTGGAATTATTTGAATTCCTTTCTAAGAGCTCATTATTTTAGAGGGCCAAAGCCTGCCGGGGTCGCGGGACTTACGAATTACCGTGACCTCGGTACGTAAACCGTAGCACTGGTAATAACATCCCTCATCAATAAGCTAATAAAATTCCCTATCTCAAAAACTACTGAACCGATTTTGATGAAACTTGCATTATTCCCTAAGTTGAACAATACCAAGTACAAAAAAAAATTAAATCGGACGTGAAGTTCCTGAGATATGCGAACAATGAATCAGTCGATGCCTACTCCTTACTGTTAAGGAGTTGTACCTTCCATCATCAGCTCAGCTACATAAGATGATGATTACCATACGCAAGTACTTGAATTACTTCATAAGATTTACGAAAAACGATGCGTGGGCCTATAAAATTTGAGGGTTGCCCTCGATTTCTCCAAGATCCAATCATCAGATCCTGATTTGGTGACAATGGGACCACACGGGAAGCACCAGCTTTCAAACAAAAAAAGAATCATGAAAATCGGTTCACCCAGTCGGTCGTTATTCGGTGACAAACTACTGTTAAGGAGTTGTACCTTCCATCATCAGCTCAGCTACATAAGATGATGATTACCATACGCAAGTACTTAAATTACTTCATAAGATTTACGAAAAACGATGGGTGAGCCTGTAAAATTTGAGGGTTGCCCTCGATTTCTCCAAGATCCAATCATCAGATCCTGATTTGGTGACAATGGGACCACACGGGAAACACCAGCTTTCAAACAAAAAAAGAATCATGAAAATCGGTTCACCCAGTCGGCCGTAATGCGGTAACAAACATAAAATTGATAACCTCCTCCTTTTTTGAAGTCGGTTAAAAACTACCCTATGTCCTTTCTCAAGTTCCAAACTATGTCTGTACCAAATTTCACAGAAATCGGTTCAGTAGTTTAGGCGTGAAGAAAAGACAGACAGACAGACAGACAGACAGAGTTACTTTCGCATTTATAATATTAGTTTGGATACACTCACATTAATTATGATTTTATTCATTGAAAATAATACCAACGTTTTGTAATCAAATTATTTCGAAAGCCGAAAGCCGAAAATCAATTGCTTTCAATTACGTCATTATTCTATTAAATCGAACAAAATTGTATTGAATATTTGAACAGGTAACATTTATCGTAGTATTTCTAATATGGTATTGTTTTGAAAGTTTTTGTTGTTGTAGTGAAACGATATTTAATTTTGTATTTCGTTTAAATCAAACTGTTGTAAAGTGCATATGTTCCTGATGTAATACGACGCTCTGAAGGTCTAAAACGGCAACTTTAAGCAATATTCCCAATGATTCACTTCGCAACGTCTTTTGCCTTTGGGTATTTTTCTAAAATTCATTCACGAATTGAATCATTAGGAATATTCCCAAGTGCCATTTTAGACCCGCGGGCGCTGATGTAGCTTAGCAATCAATTGCCGAACATATTTTTAATCACAATTCTACTTCACTCATTTAAAAATGTGCCTGCACACTATCAGAAACAACGCAATTCATTGTTGAGCTGTCAAAATGAATGACATTGCTGTTGTGTTAAATCAGTAAACATATTGGATAAAGGTCTATTTCTCCATTTTCGTAAAGAAAACATTTAAAAGTTATTCTTATTCATAAAATCATGTTTGACCCAGAATGTAAAACACATTTTTGCATTTATAATGCTTTGCCTGCGTCAATGAAAACACATTTAAATCCTATTCAAGTCAGAGATCATAAAATAAACATGCAGCATCCAAATATTAGAATAGTTAGCAATACGTTTTTATTTGTTTACACAGGCTATTGTCCAAAACTTTCCTTTCCGGTGAGATGAATAAATACACAAGTTTTGAATAAGAATGATTAAACAGGATACTCTATGTGGGCTTTGGCTAGGCGCCAATGTCAGCCACTATCGAGGATGTTTGGAAGTGGATATTTTGTATATAAATCATCTAAATGTTCGGAAGAATAAATCCTTTTTTATTTTCACTTTCGTTTTTATTGCTGTTCGCTGTTACGGACAAAATTAATGTCTTTAAGTATCAACTAGCTCTGTGTGTGGTAGAAAATTAATTAAACGATTTAGGAAAAGCGTCTGGTGTCGTCTTAAGTCTTGTATAAAAAATTAATTAAATAGGTAACAGTTCTATTATTTATTTTCTATTCATTATTTTTTTTTTCTAAGAAAATTAAAAGAAGCGTCCCGCTGGTAGAATCCCTAGGAAACTTAATTAATTAACTTCTTTCATGTACGGTAGGTTGTAATCAAAATATCCAGCATAAAATAATTAATACATTAAGGCATTTCCATTTAATTTGTAAGAAGTAGGTACTAAGTCCTTGGATAATCAATAAATAATTAATTACATTAGCGACCTATTACAAAATTAATTATATTCATTGTTTTTCGTACTCATAATATTCTTACATGTATGTACAGACGCCAGAAAATCAACCCACCCAAATCTGTAAAATTTTACCAATCGATCATTAACCTGCCACTATTGTAATAAGGTTGAAAATCTATTAAAGAAATTTGGCAGATTGGGGTATTTTGATGTGCTGGCGTCTGTACCTTTTACTTTGATCATAATAAATATTATATTTCCGATTTATATTTCCCTTTTTTTCTATCATTTTTTGTTTTGTAAAGTTCAGTCTGGGTGGTCAACATGACACATGATTTAAATATAGTTTGTTGTAAACTTTTTTCTTCACTTCCTGTATTGTATCTTGGACGCCACATTGTGAGGTTGACTATCCATCCATATGTAGAAGATAAGATAAAATACAGCTCTTTGACATTCCCTAAATAAATAAATGGGCACCAAAGTAAATAAGCGAAACGCCCTTTCAAAAAAGGCTGGCCATTTTTTTTAGGTCATGGTAGAACGTTCGTTATCTTGACGTAGTTATTGTAGTGTAGAAAACTACACAGATCATGATAAAGTACCATACACAGTATCTTCAGTTCAAACAAAAGAAGTGGTAATTTTATGCACACTTTGGCGTTATAAAGAAATTGTCCAAAACTGTAGCAAACTGAACTGGCAGGTTCTCGAATGGAGACCGGAATGGGAACTATAGGTATATATACTTTACCATATTATAATGAAACAAAATTGTTACTAAGAATCAAAAACTCCTCTTTGTGGCAATGCTTATCCTCTGGTCAAGGTAAAAGCCAGACCTGGTCACAAAGGTCACAAAAACATTGCAACAAACGCACTTTTAATTGGAGAGTATAATTATTCAGGCTTTTCGTCATAAACAAAAGAAAATGGAACAAAAATGTGCGAATAGTTAATGCAAACGGAAGGAGTGGTAGCATCACGGAACACGAGACAATGGCCACGAAACAACACTGCAAAATGGATTCACCGCGAATGCGAAACACGACCCAGTTTCGCTAACACCTACCTATTCCATGTTGTTACTTTTAGAGAGCTGATTTATAGAATCGAATGCACACGTAAATGTGTGAATAGGTTCCATCTACATATATTATATCGCTTTACATTGTAATACATTGTTAACTTAAACTTTAAAAGCGCTTTCAAGCATATTTCAAACAGATATTGAATTTGCAGTTGTCGCCGTTTATGTTTATTGCAAATTGTAGAAACGTTCACACAATCAATTCTTTTCCAGCTTTGAATTTGAGTCTAGTAAAGCGGTTAGAAAATAACTTCATTGTAAATATATGCAAATAACTTGATACTAGCACAAAAAATGACACAAGATTTCAGTATTTTATAAACCGCGTACTTGAAGTATTTACTGCGTTAATTATAAATGAAAAAGCGCCCCTAGAACATTTTTTTTGCTTCAAATTAATGACAAAGTTCCAGTTTGCTTTAAGTCACAAAAACGGGAAAAGTCATGATTAACTCAAACTATTATTTTCTTCTAATAAATAAAACAACGTTAAACCTCTCGCATCAATACAACTCAGTAAAATAAAAAATAAGACAATAATCTATGGCAACTGTGCCCCAAAAAAATTATAAACACAATACTATTCCAAGAAAAAGAGCATTGAAAGACGACTGTACCAAGTCGAATTGTTCCATTTATTACACACGCAGTTCAAAGAGGTTAAATACAAGAAGTATCGTTACCGCGATTTTGTGTAAACCCGTTTATATGTAATTGCTGTGTACCGTTCAGCGCTCGCACTTGACCCAGAAACTTGCTCGTACATCAGATAAAATATTATGATGTCTAAAGTATTCTGTTTTGTTTAATCTTTATTTGTTGTTCGAGTCGAATTTTTAGGTTTTGTTTAATTTTTAATACTCTATTGTAAACGTAGAGCTACAAAGGAAAAAATCAGAGGCCTTAGCAATAGATTTTCGTATTTTACTTACAGCATACTTGAAGTATTTGAGTATGAATGTTGATGGATGGAGAGGAAGAGGAAGGCCAAAGAAAAGATGGATGGATTGTCTAAAGAACGATATGAAAGAAAAAGGAGTAAATGTTACTGTGACGTCTGATAGGGGAGAATGTAAGAAAAAAACGTGTTGTGCCGACCTCAAATAAAATGGTATAAGGGCAGGAAGATGATAATGCATTTGAAGCATTTACCGAGTTTATTGTATGGAAAATGAAAAATCGTCTTTAATTTAAAAGGGAACTAATTTTCTCCATCAAATTAATGTCAAAGTTCTCGTTTACTAAACGTCAGAAAAACTCTCTCTTGCCTGTATTTAGATAGCTATACCCCCGCATGCCCGTCTGTACTCTGCTCCATCACACTAAAAGATGAAAGGGAACACTTTCCTCGCAAGTAGTTACCTACAGACATTATATGATGGATTGGATAAAGCTGATGCACAAAAGCAATTCGTTTGATGTGTTATATATCTTATAACATGTTTCACAGTGATTCATTTCTGTCTGCCTTGTGAGGAGAATTCCGTACATGGCAGTTATTTATACTGCATGTCCTAATAGGATGCACAGGTGTGATATGATAAACAATAGCACCCTTATTAATAAACGTGAATTAAAGTTACAACCAGGATAATCTTCAGATTAACTAAGGAATAGATTTTTTATGGAATAACTTTGGCGTAACTTTAGACTAGTTCGCGTTTTTTAAAAAGGGTGTCTGTCTATATTTGTTGGATTTATCATGGACTCACCCATACAGTCCGCGTCATGAAGTGGTAACCCCCTTCGGAAACACCTACGTTCCTTACTGGGGTAACCAAATGATTGAAGAATTTGAAAGAGAAGTTTGTACACAATGAGCTAGTGTGATGCTACATGACAAAAGGTGACGTTGATTCTAAAAAAATAACCATAGTAAAGTAAAGTTAGAGCAGTGGTGGCCCAGTGGTATCGGTCCCGACTCACGAGTTGTAGGTCGTGGGTTTGAACCCCGCCAGGCGCATTATTTCATCACCACTGCTCTTAAAACGGTGAAGGAAAACAGTGTGTGGAAACCGGCATGTTCTTGAACCAAAAGTTCGAAGACATGTGACATCTACCAACCGGCACTGGGCCCGCGTGGTGGTTTGTGGCCCACTCCTTCTCACAGAGATGAGGCCTGTGTCCCAGCAGTGGGAACATTATAGGCTGATGATAAAGTAAAGTTTATTTATTTTTAATTATTTAGGTATTTGTGGAAGTCGCCTCTTTGGCGTAGGCCTTCCACACCTTCTTCCGGTAGTCTCTGACCCTACTTGCCTTCTTCAGGTAGCAGCAACAAATACATACAAGTAAAAATCAAAGGTATCAATCAAACGAACAATTATTCTAATACTTGCTTAGTATTAGTCGCACGTAGAGTTGGGGACGTGTTCTGAATGAGCTGTCTATCACAGCCGCGCCGACAATCACATGACGATCATACTGGCACAAGGTTATTGGAAAAAGATCTAGGCATTAGTTATGAAATTTTGTTTTTGAACTAGACCTTGCTAGCGGATTCGTGCACTCACACAATGTCAAGTATCGGGTAGTTATCCTATGTATTAATTTAGGTTATAAGCTATCTGTCTACCAAATTCCATTCAAATCGGGACAGCTGTTTTTGCGCGATTTGCTAACTAACTTACAAACAAACTGTTGTAATCAGATAGTTGTTCTTAACTGTTAGACTTTCTATTTATTTAAAGAGAAGGTATCGAAGAATGAGGAAAACAAATAAGGTTTTATTATAATAACTAGTGACATGAATTTAAATTTGGAGATTAACAGCGGTGAAGTAACTATTGGAAATAGACATTAAACACAACAGTCATTAAATCTGTAAAAAAGCAACAAAATAATAATTAATGCAAGCACCGTCAACCAAAACCTTTTCCGCTACGTTAGGTTACCGAGGTGATTCTTTTTTTTTCTTAATCCGAGCTATCTTCCGCTTTGGATGGTCATGCTCCCATTGTCATGCACAACCAGGCCTTCGACTGTCATTAGGCAAATTTATGAAAACGTATTGAATCATAGTTCTGAATGTATAATGCCATTATGTCATATGCGACTTCATTACAGCTGGTTCTAGACTTTGGTCTTAACGGCGAGCAATGCGACGGGCGGCGCGAATAAGACATTAGTTACTTTGTAAGTGCGCGAATTCGGCACGGGCAGCGCTCGTGGCGTGTGTCAAACATTTCTATATACTCGTATATGATCTTACCGCTCGCCGCTCGCGTTCACCGTTCCTGGGTTGGATTCTTAGGTCGCGAAAAGGGTTATTGGGGTTTTCCATCAGGAATTTCTCTATAACAACCATGGAGTCTGGATTAGTGTCCGGATGATGCCAAAATTCTCGCCCCAAGTACATCATAATATGTCCCACTGTTGGGTCATAGATCTTTCCGTGAGAAGGAGTGAATAATTCACCAGGCGTGTCCAGTGCGGGTTGGCAGTTAATACAAGTTACGAGTTTTTTTATCGGTTGAATTGGTCCAGGAATAACTTACCCAGTGGTGATGTGATAAACACAAATAAATGCGAAAGACTAGGTTCGAACCCACGACCCACAACTCTTAAGTCGAGGTTGATTACACTGGACCACCACTCCTCTTACACACCTGTCTGTCTGTCTTACCCTTTGTGGATCATAGGCCTGTTGTAAAGTCATAAACTCAAACCGCAATGTGCGTTCCCTATTCAAAACATGAGTTATTGACAGAACGACAGACAGACACATAAACAAAAGATCACAAGAAAGTTGCAACAGAACTTGCAAACGTTTGAAAGTTTCAACGCCAAAAGATAATGGTGCGGAACTAAAGCCTCCATAAACGTTGCATCAATTTATTACTTAAATATACTAAACACATGGTTCGTTTTTGCGAAACAAAACAGCCGTGTCTAATCTGCCCGAAACTTCGCATTTTTTCGACAGTCACTAATTGCTTTGTAACTTGGAGCTGTGGAACAAAGAATGCATCGAATTGGAGAAAAAAAGATCAGATAGGAGGATTGGAGGCTTTAACGAGAGGTTGTGTAAGGTCGTTTCAATAGTAGTCAGTTTATTTTAGAAATCTGTTTGTTTTCTTTTAATTGATCAAGTATTGATTGATGACTTGCGTGCGGTAAACTAGAAGTCGTTTATTATAATTACTAGCTCTGCCTCGTGGTTAAACCCCCGCTACTCGGGTCCTATTGGTTGTAGCGTGATATTTATACCTATTAACCTTCCTCGATAAATGGACTATGTACCAGAAAAAAAATGAATGAATATGTCCACACCAAAAAGATATAGCAATCCGAAATAGTGACCAAAACGTCCGTCGTATCGAGTTGTTGGAGGCTCGAATCAAAAAATGCTGGTATATAACGAAAAACTAAACTGATCCTCTCACATAAATAGATAATCAGAAGAATTAAAAATTCAAACAGTGACATTTTCTTAAGTATAACAAGATATTACTCAAACATAACAAATGAAACTAGAACATTCTCTCAAGCGATGGTGGTCTAATTAAATATTATACCTTCTTGGAACGACGACGACGCGAAGCTCCTTTGTTGAAATTATAAGTTCAATAAAAGCTGTGATTGCGTTGCAGCTGTCTTGAAACTCTAGGTATAAATTGTAGGTAGACTAATTGAAACTTGACGGAGGACATTACACCTTATTTACTGGTTCAAGGAAATTAAAGTTCCCGGACAAGTTCTTTTGACATAAATTATGAAAAGCTTTAGATTAATTGAAGTAAGAAATTCATAAAAGATAACTTACTAGCATTGCACAGAACATTTGTACAGAGCAAAAGCGCCAACGAGCAAACATTTTGTTTAGAGCAAATGTATGCTGTTTTTCCAGTGTTCACTGAAAGCTAGTTGCTTTCGTGTTGTTTCAACTATATTAGCTGAACTAATGTTTATTCTGAAAAAAAGCTTGCTCGCGTTCACCCCTATGTTCGCTAAAAAGATCCGACCATCACCGAGCACGTCAAACACCGAGCGAATGGTCGGGTTTGTTCGCCGTTGCATCGTTAAATGGGAAGTTTCAGTGAGCGAGCATTCATTTACCGAGTTCAGCCGAACATAGGTGAACAAAATTGTTCGCTTTCTGATGTTTTGTCAGAACTGTTGTTAGCGTTAAATTGAAACATGGCTTAAGTAACACTATTCTAAACCTCCTACACAATATTCTAAACCTGCACTTCATGAAAGTTCTCAACAATTGAGGAATGTAGAAATAACTTTCTTAGGTACAAAATATTCAAAGTCATTTGAACCAAAACAAACAAAGGAAATATGATCATCCTTTCAACTCCGCCGCTATAAAATAAAATTAAAAAACAAAGTTTGATCTACTTGCCAGTGAGCGATCGCTAATAACTAAGCGCGGTAATGTTACGTAACTCACACCTACCAAGCTACGCCCTAGTGACTTTATACGTAATTGTTATTCCTACCATGAATACTTATGACTAGGGTTTCCAGATCTATAATTAACATTTCCGGAGAAAATTCCGGACATTAAATGAAAATTTCGGACATATTATACCGAAAATCCCAAATTTAAAATACAACTGGCTTTTCTTTTAATTGTGTAGAATAATTTATATTGTGAAAACTTTATGACGAAAAAAAGTGGTTTATTGAATCCCAAAATACGGTTATAGATAATGAGAGATAGTCTTATTTTCTATTGCTTTAATTGTTTTTCTTTTGCGAATTCCCATCGTTTCCGAACACTGAGTCAAATTTCCGATCTTGTTCGGAAATATTCACATGGCTAGTAATGGCAACCCTAGTTATGACTCATATAATTCATAATCATAACTTAAGTGGCAAACTAGATTGCTTTTGGGAATAAGTTTCATTAATATCAATGACCTCATTAAACTTAAATTGTTTGATCTTAAACCTGGCGTTACCAAGCCTGTTTTCACTAACTTGAATGAATGCCTAATTAGGTAAGTATATGACAGGTATTCGATATTCGACAATCGGTTTTGTACTAAAAGCTGAAAATCTAGCAGCATGGTTTTTTACGAATTTCTTTAGGGATCGCCGAATGTGACTCGAAAACGGTCATTATTACAGTTTCGCAGTAAATTGTGATTTTGAAGTTTAAGTAATATCGTATTTTAAGACCAATAAACTCAGACATTCGAATTAAGTGAAGTATTTCAATTTCCAAGTTTGTTGTCGAGCAAAACTTTCACTCGTCAAAATCGATTGACAAAACCAAAGTCGATAGTTAGGCATGGTTGAACATGAACCGATCATGTCCATTTTCACTAACACAAAATAGTTGCTTAAACGGGAATATCTCCAATTTGTACCCCAATGTGGAGCATACGGTGCAGGACTGCCCCGCTTGGGCAGAGCACCGCCGCCGCCGCTCATTTGATGATTTAACCACGATTTAAAAAAAAAGCTAGCGGTAAATAAAATATTATTAGAATATAGTATCTTCGTGAAATTCGACCCCTATGCTTTATACCTTCTTTTTACCATGTTTTAAAAGTTAGCTCGTTCGTGTACATTATCGACGTTTAGTGTGTCGACAACATTATCGGATTTCAGAGCACTTTTCCAACCCTTTGTGAATCGCCTGTAGTCGCACTTAGCTTTACGAGTACCTACACTTTCGATACAAAATTAATTAAAGTAGAGTGTCAAAGTTTTTTTTTCGATTTTGGAGCAAAGTGATTGTCAAACTAATGTTTTTTCGCCATCACGATAAAGTAGGTTACTGATTTACACACATCTTTAAAATTTTAAAGATGTTTGTAAATCATCTTTGATGACCACACCTTTCTGATGATCATCATCAGCCTATAAATGCACCCACGGCTGAGACACAGGCCTCCTCTTTGTGAGAGGGAGTGGGCCATAATCCATCACCCAGTCCCAGTGCGGGTTGGTAGATGTCACATGTCTTCGAATTTTTCTAGGACATGCCGGTTTCCACACGATGTTTTTCTTCACCATTTTGAGAGCAGTGGTGATGACATCAATTAATAAATTACGACCTACAATTCGTAAGTCGGGGCCGACTTCACTGCTCTCTAACTTCTTCCTCCTTCGTTCTTTCTGATACCTGCCCTATACATATTGAATTACCTATATAATTCTTCGTATCTAACTCGTTGGTTGATAACACATCCAGAAAATTCTAAAAAAACTTCTCATAATGAAAAATAATCAAATAGAATTCGCACTCGCAATACCAGTTGCGTTTATGACTATTGAAAAACCCATTCCAGTTTTTATGGGCAACATTAAACATATATTAACAACGTTTTTATTTGTTTCAGGTAACACATACGTTTTATCGCCTAATCATGGAGTACACGTAAGGGAACTGCTATAAAACGTAGGACCTACACGCGACGGTAATACTGTTTGCTGTTATTTGATTAACTCCGACATGGGACACACTCTGTAGCTGTGTAAGTGATTACAATTTTGTTATAAGGTTACTTCACTTTTATATCGCACCAGGGTCGCTATGCTGATCATGGGTCTGTCTCATCAGATATTTTTTTTTTTTTTTTTTTGGGACAAACCCACCACACTGTTCCCTAACCACTGCAACTCCTGTGCGCCAGAATCAACAGTGGCAACCAACCAGAAAAGGGCCGAGACAATGAAGCTCGACGTGTCCCGAAGAATGAATTTACCTGTCTTGGATCCTGCAACGAAATTAATCAGAAAAGAATAGTGGAGGAGTAGGAAAAAATATATGTTTCCACTTCCCTTCATGCAAGCAGGAGACAGAACAAAACAAGGCCAATAGGCACAAAGGGACATTACAACTGGGAGAAGCCCAGTTGCCTAGCACCACGGGTAAAATGACTACTAATATTAATGGGTCCTAAATTGTGAGCTGCTAAATTTGATTCCAATAATAGGTATGGCAAAAACGCTTGAACGCACGGAAGTTTGTTCGAGTTTCAACAAGGTCCGAGTAGTAAATGACTCCAGATGTAGTCTGAACAGTGTTCAACATAATATTACGTTCGTTCTGCCAAAGAATACACTCCCATAGAATATGATGTGCTGATTGTTCATATTCACAGTCGGATGTCGAACATTGACAAAAAGGCGAGGGAACAAGCTTGAAGGAAAATAATTTACTTTTAAAGTTACCATGTCCCGTGAGAAATTGGGCAACACAGTGATCCACCTCCAGCCACGTCCTAGCCAGCCGCTCACGAACGGATGGAAAGAACTGGTGGAGGTGCCGCCCCTTGATAGAATTATCCCACCTACTTTGCCATTCGGATAAAAGATCCTCCCAGACGTCGCTCTGGGGTTTGAATAATCTAGATATCTTATCACGGTCACGTTGAGGTAGAAAATCAGCATCAGTGGTCTCCCGTGTGGAAAAGTACATTGCAGCACGTCGCTGTACTTCAAGATCGACTGGAAGAACACCAGCAAGTACCGGTAAAGCTTCAGTACTGACGGTTCTATACGCTTTACTTAAGAATAACAAAGCCAAGCGCTGGCTTTGAAGCAATTTACGTCGTGCCGCCCCTATGGTGGCCCTATCGGCCCAAACAGGTGCTCCGTAGCACATACAGCCCAATTAAGTAGCACCATAAATAGTTTTTAAGGTTAAAAACGACAAACCCCAAGTAGATTTGGATATTCTCGTTAGGGCATAAAAATTATTTTTAGCTTTTTCACCAACTGTTTTTATATGTTCTATGAATGTGAAATTCCTCTCTAAGACTAAACCAAGATAGCACACCGATTTCTTTTTCTTAACGGGAACATTATTGAATTTAATACTAGGCCACGATTTAAGGTCACCTTTTAAAATGAGTTGATAGGTTTTATGTGGTGCAAAGGTCAGACGGTTACGATCGCCCCACTGTGATATTAATCGTAGGCAAGTGTCAGCCAAATTCTCGAGTCCAGCACGAGTACTCGACTGAATGAGCAGAAGGCCATCGTCCGCATAACCAGTTAAAGAACAACCACTTGGAAGTGGAATCGCGAGGAAATCATCGAAGCCTAGATTCCATAAATAAGGACCGATAACCGAACCTTGAGGACAGCCCATGGTGAGAGGTTTCGATATGGAATGATGTCCGAGTTTAAGTTTCGCGGATCCATTAGAAAAGTACGAACAAAGGAGATTAAATATATTATTATAGCAACCACGAGCTTTTATTTTAAGTAGTAGCATTGGCCACCACGCGTTATCAAAGGCCCCGGAAATATCTAAAAAGATCCCAACTACGTACTTGTGTTTAGAGGTATTAACCATTTTTCTAACAGAAAGTGCCGCGTCAACGGTTGATTTCCCGATAGTAAAACCGAATTGATTTTTATGGAATTTGGGCCCGTCCGGTAACAATCGTGGGACGATAAGACGCTCCAAGAGCTTTCCCAAAGATGGTAATAAAGTTATGGGCCGGTATGACTTAGGGTCATCTGGTGGCTTGTCGCCGCTTTTAGGTATTATTCGTATAAAGCCATGTCTCCATATACGAGGAAAAACGCCTTCAGAAATACACCGGTTGTAAACAGTTAATAACGCGTCACCCGCTGTTTTACACGCTTCTTTTATCATACGATTAGATATTTTATCTTCACCTGATGATTTGTTAAGGGGCAATCTCCTAACAACATTCATTAATTCGTCAGTGGATGGAAGGTCTGACGCTGGTGATTCAGGCGGGACTGTTGCCCATGCTCTAATTTGTTGGTGGTAGTCATTATCATTAACAGGTGAATCATCAGGGATAAGAGTATTTAATAAAACTTCCGTTGTTTCTTCAATACCGGCGGTGTGTTTATTATTTACTTTAATATTCTGAACATACGCGAGGTCGATCGATCGATTGGCTTTAAACTCATGATATAAAGGAGACCACGGACCTTCTTTTTCTAATTTATCGACTACTTTACGCAACAAATTACCCTTAGATTTTTCAACCGATGCTCTGTAACGGGACTTGGCAACTCTAAATGTATTTAAAGCAGTCTCATCAGATAACTGTTAACCTGGAACGTAAAGGACTATTGAAGGAACACCGTAGATTTTAGTCAGTATAAGTCTGACAGTCCCTGCCGCCCCGCCCTATGCGGGAAGACTCATTTGATGATTTTACCACTTTAAAAAACACTGTACGAAAAATTCTGACTGATCGTCCCCTCCTTATGTTCGCCGAACAGCACTAAGTGCATTTTCAAAATTTCTAATAAGTAGTGTGCGGAGTGCGTCCGGCGTGCATCACAATTTTTCTGACAGAATTTTCTTATAATATGCGATCGCGCTAATACTGGATGCATCCGAATTAAAGCTTATCAGAATATAATTGGAAAATGGGTTAATAGATAAATGTAATCTGTTTCACACACGGGGAAAAGTGGAATGAAAAAGAAAAAACGAAATAGCTCGATATTGTATAAAACTGAAAGACAGAGCATCGTTACAAGCAAGTTGTTGTATGAATACAAATTATACCTCAATCATAATTATTAGAATTTATTGTATGTATACGCCGTCAAGTTTCTTTGCGGTCGACACAACACGGCATCGGGCAAGCCAACCTAACGGCATAACTCGGGATTGCTCATTAGACTGTGCCAAGGGACTCGGCTGGAAGGCTTAATAATTATCATAAGGTAATATTATAAGCAATAAACTCTTTTTTTTCTGTCTTTTCTTTTGAAGAGGTGTAATTGGCTTACTTAACAGTAATTGCTAGTGCCAACAAACACGTTTGAAGTAAAGTCATAGATTGCGGATATTTTATTTCTTGTTAGTTTTTCATACCATAAAAACTCGTACACGAAGGGTTCCTTTTTTTTTGTTATTTTATGACCTGGTAACTAAGACCTTTAGGTCTAGACAGCGAAGGGTTCCGTACCATTATCTAAGCATAATAAAAATGGGCCAAAAATTATGTCTGTTGTATAGGAGCGTTCTTAAATATTTATTTTATACTTGTGGTTATAACAGAAATACGTCATCTGTGGTTAACTGTCTATTTTCATATTTAAATGTTAAGCAAAAGTTTGAAAATAAAAAATTGACATTCGGAACTTAACACTTTATTATTGGTCTTATCGATATGCAAGAAACATAATCGATTAATTACTCCGATCGAGTATCGATTCACATCCTTGCCCCGCATTTCATATCACATTACAATGCGACGTACACCTCCGTCTGAATAAGGAAGTGTGAGGACATTTGACTCCGATTGTTATAGGTTAAGGTCGAATCGAATAGTACGTATATCGTTATGATCGATTCGATTGTCATTCTAATCGATATAAACTGCCAGTGTTGTTGTTGTAATGATCGAACCGATTAAGGAACGACTAATGGGTGTGATATTAAAATAGTGATGATAGAGACGTGGTTTGAATTTGGAATTTTATCGATAGATTTTAATGATAATGGTGTTCGTAGTTATTAGTAGCGTTTACTTTCGTAGTGTGTTCTACCAATTATATTTACTACATTGGGTATCAAAAGGTTTTTTTTTTCGTGGTAAAATCATGAAATGAGTCTTCCCACCCAGAGAGAGATTGTCAGACTCGAACTGAACCAAATCCACGGTGTTACTTCAAACTTCAATTTTTATATATATATATATTCTTTATTGTGCACAAAATTTACAATAAAATCAAACTTAAAATTATATTCACAAAGGCGAGCTTATCTCTTCCACAAAGAAGCTATTAAAATTAATGTTCTTAAAATTAGTAAGAGAGCCTTTCAAGTTTAAGTAATATTTAAGAAACACATTCAAATACTACATAAACAATGCTCAGTTATGTTCAAATAAAATAACAAAAGCCTATACGATAATAGAAACACCAAACCACGGTAAAATAATGATTGGATATAAAATAATTAACAGGAGAATTATAGAGGTTACATTTTGCTAATAACTAAAATTAGTTCTCATCCACACAACCACAATTAATTAATCACGAAAATGGTTCGGGCTGACCAATATAATGTTTTTTGCGCGAAACATTAACATGGAGTGAATCAGAGGACCTAGCACAAATTTCAAGTATTTGACTATGACTACGGCAAAGCCAAAATGAGGGTTATGATTTTGACCGGTATGTATGTTTGTTTGTTCCCTCATAACTTCTAAACTTCTTATCATTATATGACAAATGAGGTGTCGTTAGAAGCGCCTCAGTTGTCCGCTGGTTATAGGGTAGGTGACGTGTCACCAAATCTAATATGGCGCCCTCTAGGGGATGTAAAGTCGTAACCGAAAAAAAAAAACATTTTCGCACAGTATGGACATGGGTATCAAATTAAAGGGCTTGATGAGAACATCGGAATTTATATACATTATATAGCTTTTTCTAGTTAGTTTGCCTAACAATTTGAACAAGGCTATCAAATGAAAAGGCTTAATGAATACATTTGAAATTCACTCGCTACTTTGCTTTTATCATTATTATATCAAATAACTCTAAAATCGTGTAAATAAAAAATAAGATATAAATAACTAAAACCCGACTACGAAAAAATCGCGCACTGAAAAGTATAAAACAAGGACAATCCGTGTTACAGAAATTTTGAAGTAATAGCCGTGGTCGTATGCCACCTAGCCAATATTGTGTGAAACAACCGCAGGTGCCACACGACCACGGCTATTACTTAAAGTTTTTAATTGAAAAAAATATCGGTCATGTCAATGAATATTGTTCTTGTATACTCGTACTTTTCAGCGCGATTTTTCGTACTCAGGTTTAAGTTATTTTAAACTTATTTTTTGCGTCACAAAAACGTGAAAACACAAGATTTTTGTGTTTTTATTTACAGTGTGGTAGGTAGGTACTTGAAGTATTTACTGCGTTTATTGTATGCAAAATTGAAAAAGCAGTTTTAGTGTACGAACGAGGACGTTTTATGTGTTAAAGTTCACATTTACTTTACGTCAAAAAAACGTGAAAACTCGTGTGCCTCAGAAACAAAACACCTGAGACCACATTTCACATAAATTAATGTTGATGCTGGCCAAATATTAAGCCAGGTCAGGTGACTAGCATTTCATTCAATTATAAGGGTTGAATTTACGTAACCTAAAGATAAGCCTTAGAGGAATAAATTCCGATATTTTTTATCAAGAATTCATGACTTCATGTTGTGTAGTTTTATGTGATGACGAGGGGCGACACTCGTGTAACCAAGTGAGTTATGAGTGTGAACGTTGATGGATGGAGAGGAAGAGGAAGGCCAAAGAAAAGATGGATGGATTGTTTGAGGGTTTATATGAATGTCATCATCATCATCATCATCTCAGCCATAGGACGTCCACTGCTGAACATAGGCCTCCCTTTTAGATCTCCACATGTACCGGTTGTAAGCGACCTGCATCCAGCGTCTTCCGGAATGAATGTAAAACGAGTGAATGAGGCTTTGATATCTGACACAGAATGGAAGAAAACAACGTGTTCGCCGACCCCAAGTAAAATGGGAAAAGTATAGAAAGATGACGATGATGATGTGTTGTTTATAGAACAGCCATTATTTTTATATAAGACTTTTTCAGAATTAAATTATATAAGGTTGAACTTGCATCAACGTTGCAAAAAGAATGATGTGAAACAGAAAGGAGGACTGTCAGGCTCGTACTGACTAAAATCCACGGTGTCCTCCAATAGCTCTTTACGTTCCGGGTTCACGGTAATTCGTAATTCCCGCGACCCCGGCAGGCTTTGGCACTCCCCCTCTAGAGTGCCAAAGCCCCGTCATTTTACTGACAATCTGAAGCGCGCGTGGAACACGACGCGCCGTCGAACCGGGCATGGTCCATGGTCGGACAGCGAGTCGCCCATTACTCGCCGCCTGCATGCCCGCGCCTACGGTGGCCGGAGATCGTCTAGCGACGTCCGTCGCTGTGGGCGCCTACCACTGCGGCTGGGGTGTCAGGAGGACGCGTGCTTCATACCCTTTCACGAATATTACGGGATGAAGGGTCGCGGGTCTGTCTAAGTAAGTGACCCTGGACCGTATAGAACTATTGAAGGGACACCGTGAATTTTAGGCAGTATGAATCTCAGACGGTCCCTTTTAGTTTACTAAGGGCGGGAGGACAAATTGACGATTTTATCACGCTAAAAAAAAGGAGTAGGTATGAACGGCACAGTTAAAGTTTGGGATATTATAAATTGCATATCAAATAAATAATCGCCTATCAATACATACTCATCATTTATATTCTTTTTTACATCAAATAACTTACTTCACCACAAATAAACTAAATGTTTTACAAAACTCAAACTGCAGATAATTCGAAATTATACATCAATATGACATTACTTTTTTTCTCATAATGCAATACAGTTAAATTTATTTTTGTACAAAAATACTACATATATAGCATAAATACTGACTGCACAGCAAATTTTCCATATTTCATAGCAAAATAGCTATCCCAGTCGCATATTAACCAGTAAGTACACGCTGGCACCCCGACTCGGACAATTTAGGTTAGAAGAGGATGGCGGGGTCTGAAAGACCCCGCCATCCTCTTCGTGGTTATTTTTTTTAAACCACCCAGAAGTAGGAGCCCCGCGAAGCGGGGCTCCGTCGACATGCAGGGAAGCGTGGACGCCCCGCGAAAGCAAGACCCGCTTTAATAGTTCAATAAATTACTGGTATGTGGTAATTAATAAATAATAAGACGACTGTGACTAATAAAATGCTGTTTTATTTAGAAAAACTGCTGTAAATAATATAAAAATAGAAGCTATATTTAAAAGAAAAAGAGTTAACATGTATAATGTGCATTAAGATTATTAGCTGTGCATTGATGAAAAAGCTTTTGCTTTAGGAAAAATCGCTGTACGCTGCAAAAATAAATTGTAGTGTGTTTAGTGATATTTTGAGTTGAATATTTTGCTGTGCAATCAGTAATTTTGATAGGAATTCGGAATCTTATTGCATAGAAAAAGGATATTTTTTGATTTGCGTTTAAATACTACCCTTAAAGTTTGTATAGAGAACGAGTATATCATTTATTATTATGTCAAAATTTGTTGGATATGAGAAAACGGCTGAATTTTAACTACTGGGCGACCACTAGTATTCTAAGATATGTTTAAGTCAACCTACTTAACAGTAACATTTTGCAATTACTGTTTCATTACTGCACACAATCACACCAATTTACTCACTTCAATTTATTAACAACGCAACGTAATCTTTATTCAACCACGATATTTGTTTTAGTACCAGGCTCACAGAAGATACATCAGCACCTTTTCAATCGTGACCGCTACATCAAACATATAAATCTCTTCATCTAAGAACAGCTCACTCACAACAGGAAGTACTTCCGTGTACCATCAGTGTGATTCGTTCCGTCTGTCCGTCCATTACTTTTACTTATGTAAGAGAGAAAACAAATAAAATAAGACTGTGTTGTGTACTGTGTTTGGTATTATGTATGTACCAGTCACAAGTCCATATTGGAACTCTATATACTTTTCAGATATAAATATATCAGTAACTCTAGCATGATCTTTCACCTTTTATGTGACGTAAAGTCAAAGGGAACTTTGACTTTAATTGGACGCAGAAAATTAGTTCCTTGTTCGTACAGTTGAGGTGCTTTTTTCATTTTCCATTCAATAAACCCTTTAAATACTTAAAGTATGCTGTAAATAAAATACAGAAATCTTGTGTAATATGATGGCTTTTGTACTGACATATAAATGACAGAAAAGTGACAGTTTATACTACAGTATTATTTAGTGTTCACAAACATAGTGTTTTGGAGACAATACTTTTAAGACATATGCCTTTTCCCAAAGTGGAAAGCTTACTTCGGAAAAATCGCTTATGATTTTGCTGTCCTTGTTGTATTCTTCTTCTAAATTTATGGTAGACTAATTTCTATCCGTGATTGTTTCACTATCCATCCCTGAAACATTATTTTTAATCCAACCAGTGAAGCAATTGGATGAGCAGTTTCTGAGATAGCCTCCAACATCCGGATTGAAAAAACTTTGATTATCATAGACCTTATATCTACACAGATAGGATATCATATGCTTACGAAACAGGTGTACACCTTAAAAATCTTTATACGGGCCACAAAAGACACTTACTCCACATCACTACTTTCTATCTCCTTTTTTAGCTTATCTAAATACCGCGGAACACAACAAACGAATTTTTAAATTGCAGTTTAAAAAGTATATTTTAGAAAGCGAACCATAACATGTTTTACGTGCAAAACATTCCCAAATTACCGATTCGTTTACGTCTTTCATCATTTTGTTTGTTAACTTGATTCGTAAGCTTGTCTAGTAGCTATAAATACTATAATTAACATTTTATATTTAAACAATTGTAAATGGAAATGTAAGATTTAAATATTCATGCTGTCTATGCATTTTGATGATACAAACACTGGAAGGTGTGTGGAAGCCCTTTATGAACCTCGCCCTTATTTAAATTTATGTGATTTTGTAATAGAAACTGACGAATACTAATGTGTAATTGAAATAATGTGGCTTCTTTACATAGTTTAAAATAAAGTCGCCTAAGTTTGTTTATACGTGCACAACTTCTGAACGACTGCACTAAATTGAGTCATCTATCTATATATATAAAAGAACAGGATTTTTATTAAGACTCGACTACAGCCGAAACCGCTAAACACAGTAACTTGTATTTTGGACAGCAGTTGCAGTCTACCGTGTAGGGGAGCAATAAGACGGGATTTTGCGAACATCCTCCTCTAAGGGGGTGAAAAGGGGTGAAAACTGTTGTATGAAAAATCTTATTCCTTGGGTTTATACATTTGGAACTTAGTAGGAATATGAGTATAAGTAAATAAAAAAGATGGGCATTAATAGTTTTTTAAAACTACCCTCTATTGGTAATCTAGACGATGTTAAAAATGAACAAATACGTGTTTTTGGATTTTTCGAAAATCATCCCCCGAGTTAGTGAAAAGGGGTATTCAAGTTTTAAGGTAGGGATATTAAACGCTAAACGTAGAAAGCTGACTTTTGGGTGGTAGTTGCCGTTAATTATGTAGGTGTGCACTAATTTTTTTTTTTTTTTTTTGCGTGGTAAAATCATCAAATGAGTCCTCCCACCCAGGGCAGGGCGGGAGGGACTGTCAGACTTGTACTGACTAAAATCCACGGTGTCCTTCACGAGCCCTTTACGTACCGGGGTTACGGTGATGGGTAAGTCCCGCGACCCCGGCAGGCTCTGGCCCTCTACAGGCCCCGTCAATGTGCTGACACTCCTTGATAAGGGATTTTGCGAAAATCCTCCAATAAGGGGGTGAAAAGGGGTGAAAACCTTTGTATGTAAAATCTTATCCCTTAAGTTTATAAACTTGAAACTTGGTACGAATATAAGTATAAGTAAATAAAAAAGATAGGCATTATTATTTTTTTAAAACTACCCTCTATTGGTAATCTAGACGATGTTAAAGTTTGTATGGGAAAATCATTACGCGCTAACTGATGAAGTCGAAACTCAGTCTATAGAAAATAGATCAAAAATAATCAAACACGTGTTTTTGAGTTTTTCGAAAACCACCCCTTTCATTGGAGAATAGGGGTGATTCAGTTTTAAGGGAAGGATTTTACTGCTTGCTTCGATAAACTCAAAACTTGGCATAAATAGTTTCCTAATCGAATGAAGGATGCGTAATTATCTATATTTAAAAAATCAACCTAGCGGGCGAACATCGAAAAATCAGTTTGTCTACACTAATATTTTGAGTTCCTAGTTAGAAACACGTGCTGACGAAGTCGCGCGCGGAGTGCTAGTTATTTTATATTACTTTAATCATCGCTACCGACCGGGTGGGCTGGGTAGGTCGAGAATATGAACCCCTACGAAGCTGGGGCGAATCCATAGTTTAAAAAAAAAATGGGACCAGTTGATACAAAAAAAAAACGACGGGTTGCACTCTGGGAGTGTTGGCAGAAGTGAAAACTTGAATAATAATAAACACACACGAACATTCGCGCATTAAAAAACATATACCATATATTTTGTATATAATGATTTGAAATCTATACTAATGTTGAGAAATCGATACATTTTTCATGCTATCGATGATATTAAAAAGCAGCGAGCCTAATCGAATAACAAAACGAATGGTAGTGGTTGCATCTGTACAGAATAATACGTATTGTACAGAATAATAATAATCGAGACAACTTACTTCCTATCCACGACTAAGCAACGTTCCCAATTAAACTAACACAATCGTGTAACAATAGACAGCGGCGTGTGTTAAACCGTAATTAACGGTTAATCACAACACGCGTTTCATTGCGTACTATAATTAAGGACACTTGAGCAAATGTCGTGTTGTCAGTGAACACCGCGGATTTGTCAATAGGACAATAATCTGTCCAAAGAGCGGCGCAACGACCCAGCGCGGAATCACGCTTGTGACCGAACTGATTGCAAACCCGCATCATTTGCACCAACCGGACCTAATAGGTGGCTCATTAAAGCACTCTAGTCTATGTCGTGATACCGCTGGACGTCCAAATGTCAGTTCACACAAAGCATTCCAATTACCAGCCAGTGTCAATCTATGTTCTCATCAGTGACGTCACAAATGCACTTCACAAATACCGTGTCTAATATTTGTTTTGAGTTTATGATATTTATGTACTGTTGTAAGTGTCATGATCTAGATTATATTAAAGTGATTAAAGGAAAGTGTACACTGATTTGTCTGCCTATAACACCCACAACCAAAATATTTACTTAAAGGTGCATATCCCGTTTTATGTTCTATTATGATCCTAATTATAGTGTTAGTGACCGTGCCAGGTTAAAAACTTATAAATACATATAATAACGTTTCAATCAGCTCTATATCCTGTTCATTAGGTTCAAATGCAAGTCTAGGTCTCCAATTCTCCATATTGGTATGTGGCAACTTGGAGTGGTGCGCGCGCGCAGTTCAGTCACGACCATGTCGCAACTACCACGTTCGAATGGCTCTCGCAATTACGCGTGGCGAACCTCCTTCGGAAATGGACAGCCTTTGTTTCAACTGTTAGGAAACATATGAGTGATGAGACTCGCCTTATCAACCCGTCCCTTCCTTATTCAATTTCACACCGAAGGAAACAACCTCTTACTTCTTAGATCCGTAATTTATTTACAAAAGTGTAGCGAATTTTTTAGTAATACCGATAAAGAACGGTTTATTGCAGCGTGTTAAAGGAATTCCCTTTCACCCGAATTTTATAGACTCGTTTTATTTCTCCGTACAGGGTGCATTTACGACGTCATGCGCGAACGTAAATTTTACGAGATTTTGGACTCCATTTTAATGGAGTTGGGTTGGCAACTGACCATATTGCGTGTTGATTTTGGATATTTTTTGATCGTGTGAATGATCGGTCGTCTTCAAGGTTAATTTGACATGCGTGTGTGAATTCGCCGGTCGGTCTGGGTCAAAGTTAATGCGTGGATATTCATTCGTTAACATGTATATGTACTGATTAACGGCCATTATTGATGCTATGAAATGGCTTCAAGAACAATAGGACGTAATAAATGAATTATGCTGTGTGAAGGTACGTTATTATCTCACATTTATATGTAAGGTATGTCTATTACAATGGATAGCCTTTCTTATACTTCATAGATGGAATGTACATTAATAGTATAAAACATTTCTTATTAGATTTGTTAATACTTAATATAACTTTGCTTGCTCAGTTAGCTGAGACTGACTGACGAGTTATTATTTCAAAGGTTGTCTTCTGCAATACTTGTTTAAATAAATGCATGATTCTTAACTTAATGTTATGCTTGTGAGCACTTAAACATGTAAATTTTGACCGTATTCAACGGCCTTTAAACTATCTTATATGAAATGCAAATACAATCTAAATATTGCTTAAGTAATTAATCCAAAATATGCAAGTCGTACGTAATTATTTATGAGATGCCCTTACTTTAATTGTTATTTAGTCATTACAAAATCATTACAAGATTTTCATTACAAAGTCTTGAAGAAACTTCGACATAAATAGAGCAATGTTGCCGAAACAATAACCTCTTAACTAGAATTACAATATAAGACATTCTCATAGAATTACCGAAACAAGACGTAGAAATAACAAATTCGGGAATATGAATGACGAAATTTGTTCAATTGAGTGCTGAATGTATGTTAATAGCTTAGATAGATAACTATCACAGGGAAATAGTACAAAAACGTCTCTAGCTCGACGTGTATGCCATCAAGGTCGGAGCGTTCACACGGCAGCGTCTGCGCAGAGGCGGAGTTTTAAAACAAGCACCACTCTACAAGAATATTGTATGGGGAATTAAACTACGTAGCTAGGTTAACGATTCACACGCTTGTTTAGAACTTTGACTTCGGTTTGATTGTGTTTTATGTTTGTTTCTTTCTGTACGTACTTGAGTTGACACTTTTTTTTACGTCGTAAAATCATCAAATGAGTCCTCCCACCCAGGGCAGAGCGGGAGGGACTGTCAGACTCGTACTGACTAAAATTCACGCTGTCCTTCAATAGCCCTTTATGTTCCGGGGTCACGGTAATTCGTACAGTCCCGTGACCGCTTGAGTTGACACTGCTGTGTGTTATTAACCGAATATGCGAAAGCAAAAACAAAGATAGTTATTTCATAATTCAATCACGAGTTGAACTGTTAACTTCACAACAAAAATCAGAGAGCTGGCTGTTCCTTTGGCTTTGCCAATTTTGCCATTCAACGTGGCAATACTGCCAGTCATCTGATACAAAGAGGAAATATTTGTATTTTTGTTTATAATGAATCGAAATAAAAAAAACTCGAAAAACGACTGCTCTGATATTCAAAATGTTTTCACCAATAACAAACTACATGAGCGAGTAACTTATGTATGCTATGTATTTTATTTTTTAAATTGTACCTTCGTTAAGCTAGGGCAGGAAGCTCATATACTATTTTATTTAAAAAAGAACACAAATTCAGAAAAGTAAAATTCTCCATTGAAATAAAAGTTGTTCAAAATAAAACCCACCGAAATAAAAGTTCACTTTGTTACGCCAATAAAACTGAGTAGGTGTAAAGTTAAATTAATTTTAAAACACGCACATAAGCTGATCGCTTCAAATTGCCTTTCGACTGCACAAAGAACCATCAAAAATTTTATTAGCTTTTGAATTACGTAGGCGAGCATTGTAGAAGAATACATTGGAATCGTAACTCATTTTTTTCTCTTCAAAGAATCATTGCTCTGTAACGCAATAAAGGTACGGTACTAAGATTCACCTCGCTTATTGCTTTTTTGTCGGGACAAAAACAGAAGGTTGACAAAATCCGCGTTGTAAAAAATCGTGAGAAAAAAATTATCAAGATCACTGCCAATGGCGAGCGAGGGATCTGTGACCACGACTAAGGTCACCAGTTGCGAGCGATACTGTGTATTGTTAGCAAAAACTGTAATAATACGTGACATTGCATTTAATAGCTTCGTTAGAGATGCAAGCGTTAAGTAATCGTTTGTTTTTGCAACGTAATTATTTTGTCGCTGAGGACATTCGCTCCAGATTAGAGTTGACCTCATGCATTTATGTAGTTATGAAACATAAATGTATATTGCAACTGTATAATTTATAATATCAAATAGTAAAGTTACAATCACACGGATGTTACTGAACGATCGATCAATACTTATTGCGTTATAAAAATATCGCGGCTGCTGAACTTCTCATAAAAGGAAAACATGACGGATCTCCTCGATACCTCAGAATATCACGTTCGTAAGATATTCGTATTCTTCGAATTTATCAAGGTGAACAGAATTAATGAAATTCATCTCCAACCATCTGTCAACTGGAAGTGTAGAACCTTCTTTTGTTTTGGGGATCAGAAGGTGCCACGTTACACGGTTATAACATCGTAATCCGGGTTCCCAGGCGCGCGATGATTATCTACTATTAATATACAATTATCTCCAAGGCTATTCATTGTACCGATCAAGGGCCTATCAATTACAAATCAGTCTTACCATATAGTAATAATATATCAAAATAGTTTCTCTTTCAGAATTTATCGTATAAAGGTTTCTAAAATATAGGGCGGCTGAAATAAGACCTTTTTGCTGAAACTTACCAATTTACCAAGACTTGTAACAAATACTCTCCATTCATCAATATAATAGCGAATTTGAGTCTTGGCTCACTCTCGTGACGTAAGGGATGCCATAAATCGAAGCTATTGAACAATGTTAGTTATGTGGACAATAGCATATCGGTGTCAAGATCGTTAGCCCGGGCAGACCGCTTTTGTCTTCTTTTGAGAGCCGAATATCAGACACATGGTGACATAGACAAGTAAAATATCACTAGCAAGGACAATGTGAACTTTAGTCAACAGGAAGTTATGTGTATCATAAGTAATTTGTTAAAAAAATAAGTAGATTGGCTATGTTTGACAAAAAAAACTTCTAAATGTCACAATGGAGTTAAGAATGACTCAGGTAGGTAACTCAAAATAGGCTCATTGTGGAGATAATATTTTTTGCTCTATTTAGGGTATTTAGAGATAAATTGCGCTGAAAGTATAGGCGTTCCATTCAATGTATACCATCATTTACGTGAATGCCTCATTTTGGGGTACCTAATGTGTCTGCACACCTGTCGACCTAGTTACCACTGAATAAAGATGATTTTTGGAACTTCGTCTCATAAATTCTTAATGAAAAATTGCTGAACTTAAGAGTATCTACCTATAAAGTATGTAGTTCATTAATTACGGTCCTCAGTAAACAGAGAAGACAGCACTAATTAAAAGCAATCTTTGTAAAAAATAAAACTCTTGTAACAGCTTCCATAGCCATTCGTTAAATAAATTAAATTATTTATCAAGCCACGGTTTTACGTGAAACTTTTTTAACGTTGCTTTTATGAAAATTTTCTGTAGTTGGAAAAGTTATAACAATATTTTATGGCCGTGCGGCATAAAGTATTTATCCTCGGCTTAATTTCGAATTGAAACTCGAGGATGAGAATTTGATTGGCTGTATGTCAAACGGACAGTAAGTGGATAATATTCAGAAGCTCGCGGTAAAAACTGGTTAAGACTCGCGCGAAATATGGCACAAAAAGGAGGAGACTTATCTATACTTAACAGTGATGACGAAGTTCATTTTATGACAAGAGTAGAAGGTTCATGTTCGATTAGGAACATTTTAAAGTTTGAGATTGGTTTATACAGACTCCACCAGGTCAACCTACCCCAATCTGTCAAATTTTACACATTAACTTTCCACTATTGTGATAAGGTTGAAAATCTATTAAAGAAATTTCACAGATTGAGGTAGCTTGATGTGCTGGCGTCTGTACGGTCGAAGGTTTCGATATCGTTTCAATATCATAATAAAGTTTTGTACAAAAAGATGGATGTTCTTCATAAAGTAAACCACTGGACAGGTTTTGACAAATGAGGTGTTTATCGATTGCTCCAAGTGATATGGGGTGTGGAAAATTCTAGGAAGGGTATCGAAATAAATATACAAGTTTTCTTAACAGTTTACAGTGTTCCAATTGTAAACATTATTACTTGTAAAGTATTTTTATACCAGTTTATTTCGTCCGAAAAAATACTAAATCCAGCCTTATACATACACTAAAATTAAATATAAATATATATATAAAGGACTAAATTGAAACAACTTAAAATATACAGGGCGTTTTTCAAAGGGGTTGCTTTAGTGTTGAAAACCTGTAATTAAACTAATTTGGCCACATGCAAGATTGTAGATTTCTTAAGATTTGCTTCGAGAGGATGAAAATCTTTAGAAATGTAGTCATTTTATTGTACCATTGTTTTTATGATTCTGTTTATGTTCATGTGATTTTTCGATGATTAATTAATGCGATTTTCGACTGTTATTACGAATTGGTGCTGTTTTGTAATAATATCCTTAGAAGTTATCCAAAATAACAACACACGGTAATATTTTAAAGGCATTGTATCCAAACACCCACTTCCCATTGTAAGTATAAAGCTATAATTATTAAATAAATGTTTCGTAATATAATGTGGGGAAGTTGGGTTGACATCCGTGTGGCCAGGTGGCGGGAAATGGCGACCCCGTTACCATAGAGCAGATGCCGCAGAAGGCTTAGTCCTTGTAACGTTTGGAAGTAGTAAGTGCATGGTACAATCGGCAAAGTTGAATCATGACCCATTTTGACAATAAATCGTTTGAATCCGTCAAAAATTACAAAGATCAAGGTCGTTACCATGGATATGTATGTTTACGCGAATGTGGACTTAATTGTATTTGAATGTCTGTAAGAAAATAAGCTGGTAGGTCATGATTCAACTTTGTCTATTGTATGTCAAACTATGCAGAAATAAGAAACGCCTTTTATGGCGGTTTCTAACACTGGTCACACTAACGGGAAAAATCGTTAATTATCGCGTTAATGGACGTTTGTACGAACATTTAAACACTATGATCGCGAAAATCAACGGAAAACGCCGTCCGTTTGGCTTTTAGAGCAATCCATCGAAGGTGCGTTTTAGTTATGATTCATTTGGGGTCTTTTTTTTATAAATATTAGATATTGAAATATCTAATATGTATAAAAAAAGTTAAAAAAATATTCAATGTAAAAATCACTTTGATAAAGGCGGTGCGAATACCTGCAAACAGTTTAAATATTAGATTGTACATATGTGTTGTAGATTTAAAGTTTAATTTAATTAAAAGCCGCTTTAAAATTACCTATGATGTGAAAGTCTTAATTTCCCCTTACTTTATTTATTAGTAGTTTTCGTGCATTTTTCGCATCAACATGGCGCCAAGGCCGTCCTATTCTTATTTGTAACGCAAACTCCATGATCAAAATGGAACAGTCGTGCTTATCACTTTAGGTGATATTCTTGTTATCCGTTGTCCTTCTGAATCTTCCTCATGCAATCTAACACCTAACTACGTATACTAGATACCCTGTTATATAGTGCTTTACCGACCCCGGGGCAAATCACCTATTTCGCTGGATCAACGCACACGGTTCTAGCGTGTCTGCGGTCTCATGTCGATATTGGCTTTAGCTTTCATATAAGGTAAGTAGATACTAAATATAGATGTGGTAGTGATGTTTATTTGATATTAAATAAGAAAAGTATTGGTGAATATGCCTTGCAGTGTTGGTAGCTCCCTGAACGGTACTTTACAGAAAATACGGCGACTGAATTAAAGATTTCATTGCCATAATTCTTGATACATATTTTGGAGATTATGGCAATGCTCAGTCTATGTTCAGATATGAAATTAATTGTATACCATTCTGTTTGTGCGTAAAACCATTTGACGAATATGAAGAACAGTTGCTCACGTCTTTGCTGCTAATTCACGAAATGAAACAATTTTAGGAAAATTGCTTAAACTGACCGTTTGAAGCCCCAGGCGCCTACTTAACGTGGTTTCCGAGGCACGGAGCTATCATACCGCCAACTTCCAAATTACGGGTTCATCATCATCATCATCATCTCAGCCATAGGACGTCCACTGCTGAACATAGGCCTCCCCTTTAGATCTCCACATATACCGGTTGGAAGCGACCTGCATCCAGCGTCTTCCGGCGACCTTTATAAGGTCGTCTGTCCACCTTGTTGGTGGACGTCCTACGCTGCGTTTGCTAGTCCGTGGTCTCCACTCTAGTACTTTTCGACCCCATCGGCCATCTGCTCTGCGAGCAATATGGCCTGCCCATTGCCATTTCAGCTTGCTAATCCGGTGGGCTATGTCGGTGACTTTAGTTCGTCTACGGATCTCCTCATTTCGGATTCGATCACGTAGAGAAACACCGAGCATAGCTCTCTCCATAGCTCGTTGAGCGACTTTGAGCTTTGAGATGAGGCCGATAGTGAAGGACCACGTTTCGGTGCCATATGTCATCACTGGTAACACACATTGGTCGAAGACTTTCGTCTTGAGGCACTGAGGTATGTCGGACGAAAAGACATTGCGTAGTTTCCCGAACGCTGCCCAACCGAGTTGGATTCGGCGGTTGACCTCTTTCTCGAAGTTGGACCTACCTAACTGGACTACTTGTCCTAAGTAGGGCTTTGCCGTGGGGCGCCGGCTTAGAATTGCGTTCCCCCAAATCATCCCGTGGGTGTCGTAAGAGGCGACTAAGGGACAAACCGGAGGTCGGGCAGCAGCGTCCTCCGTGTACTGCACATCCTCACTGCGATCGCCAACCCGCCTGCCAAGCGTGGCGATTTAAGGCAAATTACCCCCTCATGATAAGAAGCATAAAAACCAGGCCCCCAGTCCCCGGCAGCTCCGCTATCCCTGGCGCGGGTAGCAGTCAAGGTAACGGCGGAGCAGGGGGTGCGAAGAATCTCCGGAAGAGATCCGGCTACCCACCCCGACGACGACTGGCCCTGGTAACACACAACATACGCACAATGAGGACTGACGAAAAGATCTGCGAGCTGGAAGAGGAGCTGAGCAAATTACACTGGGACATTATAGGGTTATGCGAAGTCCGTAGAGAGGGGGAGGACACCGTAACCCTGAAGTCTGGTAATTTGCTCTACTACCGGGAGGGCGACCAACAGTCCCAAGGTGGTGTCGGGTTTCTCGTTCACAAGTCCCTCGTAAACAACATAATAACCATCGACAGTGTGTCGAGCAGGGTGGTATACCTAATACTCAGAATATCCAAAAGATATTCGCTGAAGGTCATTCAGGTATACGCACCGACCTCGTCACACTCCGATGATGAAGTGGAGACTATGTATGAGGACGTAAGTAGGGCCATACATAGTTCCAAAACCCACTTTACTGTTGTTATGGGGGACTTTAACGCAAAGTTGGGCAAGAAAAGCGGTGATGAGTTGAGAGTGGGGCAATTTGGATATGGGCAACGGAACCCTAGGGGGCAGAGGCTGGCCGACTTTCTGGAGAAAGAGGAACTCTTCATGATGAACTCTTTCTTCCAGAAGCCGCCTCACAGGAAATGGACCTGGTTGAGCCCCGATGGTTTCACGAGAAACGAGATAGACTTCTTCATGACCGACAAGAAACGGATATTCAGTGATGTCTCTGTGATCAACAGGGTAAAAACCGGTAGCGATCACCGAATCGTAAGAGGCTCACTGAATATCAATGTTAAACTTGAAAGGTCCAGCTTGATGAAGTCTACGCTCCGACCTACTCGGTCCCACATTCAAAACCCCGAAAGCTTTCAACTCGAGCTCTCTAATCGCTTTGCTTGCCTTGAGAACTTAGTTTCAGTGGACGAGATCAACGACGGGCTAGTGGAAACTGTCCGCACGGTAGGGTCTAAGTTTTTTTAGACCCTGCCGTAAAGATAGACCTCAGAAATTGACCGAGCAAACCTTAAACCTCATGGCTGAACGACGTTTGCTACAGTTGCAGTCTTCCGATGACGCGAAGTCATATAGGCAGCTCAATAGACGTATATCTAAGTCCTTGCGACACGATCTGCGTCTCTTTAATACGAATCGTGTTAAAGAGACCATACAGCGAAACCAAGGCTCCAAAGTGTTCGCAAAGGACAAGTCTATTGGGCAAAGCCAGATGACAAAGCTGAAACGGGAGGATGGCAGCATAGCGTCGACCAAAGCAGAGGTTTTAGGCGAAATCGAGAGGTTCTATGGACAGTTATACACTTCGGTCGCAAAGCCCGTTGACAGCTTGGTAGGAGATCCAAGAGCCAAGCTGTCCCGACATTATACCGAAGATATCCCGGACATCAGTCTGTACGAGATTAGGATGGCCCTAAAGCAGCTTAAGAACAACAAGGCGCCGGGCGAGGACGGAATCACTTCAGAGCTTCTGAGAGCGGGTGGAACACCGGTATTTAAAGTCCTCCAGAAGCTCTTTAATTCCGTCCTGTCCGAGGGCAAAACGCCTGAAACGTGGAGCAGAGGTGAGGTGGTGCTGTTCTTCAAAAAAGGTGATAACAGCCTATTGAAGAACTACAGACCCATCACGCTTCTGAGTCATGTTTATAAGCTGTTTTCAAGGGTTATCACGAACCGTCTCGAACACAGACTTGATGACTTCCAGCCTCCCGAACAAGCCGGTTTCCGAAGAGGCTATAGTACCATAGACCACATCCATACGCTGCGGCAAGTTATACAGAAGACCGAAGAGTATAACTTGCCATTATGCTTAGCGTTTGTGGACTATGAGAAAGCCTTCGATTCGGTGGAAACATGGGCGGTGCTTGAGTCACTCCAGCGATGCCGTATTGACTATCGGTACATCGAGGTATTGAAGTGTTTGTATAATAACGCCACCATGTCGGTCCGAGTACAGGAGCATAGCACGAAGGCGATTCCATTGAGAAGAGGCGTAAGACAGGGGGACGTTATCTCCCCGAAACTGTTTACTGCCGCAATGGAAGACGCCTTCAAGCTCCTGGAATGGCAAGGACTTGGCATCAACATCAACGGCGAATACATCACTCACCTTCGGTTTGCCGACGACATTGTAGTCATGGCAAAGTCGATGGAGGAACTCAGCATGATACTCGATGGCCTCGACCGTGTTTCACAACGGGTGGGCTTGAAAATGAACATGGACAAGACGAAAATTATGTCAAATGCCAATGTTGTGCCCACCCCAGTCTCTGTTGGAAACTCGGTACTCGAAGTTGTTGACTCATATATCTAATTACGGGTTGCTACTGAGAAATTCGTAATCGAATCCAGGACCCCACAATCGGCACTTGCGCTTGCGACGAGACAGTGAATACAGAAAGAGAGATAATGTGTCACAATTCCCTGTTTTAGTGCCTCAAAAACCCAACAGTTATCCCTTGCAAAGAATTTTCTAAAGGAAAACAAACGTACCAACATCTTTATTCTCGTTATTAGTGTAGCATTACCGTCATCGAATATGAATTTATGTACGGAATTACGGATATAATGTTTTTATTACCATTACTTCCAGAACAATCTTGGCTCGTAAATATAACATTATTTTGTCTGACTTTTTATTACTTTTGTATGAAAGGAGCTATAATATTGACCGGGTATCCGATTTACCCGTAACAAAATGATTGTTCGCAGAAAACAAGATTGAATTTTAGGTAAACAATAGATTTCCGTTACTGAAAAAGGTTGTAGGTAAAAGCTTTCTATGTTGAAAGCTTCTACTATGTACTAAATAAACTAGGGGCAACTAAAAACGATCAATTTGATCGGTATTGTGAATTTGCTTGAATATTGCAGCTGTGTTGTTTAAGGCCCGAAATAGACCGAATGTTTGAAATGAAAAAAGTTTATACCTACGTCGCTGTTAAATAGGACCACACAACTGTGATAGCATTTTGAAAACTGTGTGAGTAGATATATTTTTGGGAATTTGTGGTGGCCAAACTTTCATTTATTAAATTCATTGGTTAAAATCTTTGATAATTAACCGATTTCTACAAAGAGGAGGTTATGAATTCGGTTGGCGCAGTGGCTGAGCTATCGTCTATCTATCTAAGAGTCTGACAGTCCCTTCCGCCCCGCCCAGGGCGGGAGGACTCATTTGATGATTTTGCCACCCTAAAAAAAAAAGAACAATATAAAACTCAGTGTTTTGTAATAATGTTTCGCCCTGGCTGGAGGCCTTAAATTCTTAAGGCATACACAGAAAGCAGCAGCACAAAACCTACTAGAGGTTGACCTGCGAGATGTCATTACCAAAAAACAAATAATAACGTTTCCTAAAAGCAAATCAATAACCCTCCTTCCTGAGATCTCCTTTCAATGGCCTCCTTTAGCAGAAAGATTAATTAATCTCTAGTTACCGGTAATACTTTAATGTTCTAAATCTAAGCTGGTCCTAATGGAGCTCGAGACTCCTCGTTACAAACGGTAATGGTCGCTCCCTTTTATACGAGTTTTGTTTTGGACCAAAACAAAGCTGTTCGACCACGTAATGTGTTGCTTAATGACCAAATGTTTATGTACATTCATAATTTTATTGTGGCCTTTATGTATACGCAGTAAAGTTCTTTTTTGGGATTTGTGACTTGGTTTCTCATTAAGTATTTATATGCTTAGCTAATATAGGTCGCTGGTCGCTAAATAATAACAGTAGAGGTCGATCTTCAAGGTTAACCCGCCTTTGCCGAGGTTGGTCTATGGATGTGTGGCCATCGATCGGAAACTAGTAATAATTTCCTCCATGCCTTTGAAAGCACGTGAAGCTGTTGATCCCGGCTGTCATTTGTAAATCATTGACAGTCGGTGCTGTTAATCAAAAACTTTAAAGTCTGACCACCAGTCTTGCCAAGGTATCGTATCACCCGGTGTCAAATTAGGCGGTTACTCCAAGTAAAATACTGATATTCAGCTGTATCTGGTCCGACTGAAAGCCAACCCCACATAGTTCGGAAAAGGCATTGCAGATGATTAGCTAGTATGGCCAATCTAGAAAAGATATATTATCATACAGATAACCTAGAATTTAAATCAAAATACCTGTTTATTATATTAACTTCTACTGAAGAGTGAGTAAATGAAAGCAGCTCTAGCTATAAAAAATGTCGATGTTTTTACTACCATAAATAAATTGTCGTCTATAAAGCACACAGTTAATATTGTGACATAAATAAATAATGATAAACCTTACACAGAAGCTAACAAACATAAAAACCAGCCCAGCGTCCCCAATAGCCGTCCTTGGACAAAAACAACACAAGATTTTTCAATTTGGCAAAGGAGGTAGTCTCTAGAGGATTTGTGGTTTTAGCTTGCGGTATACCAGCATCGGTAGGTATAATCCTCGGTAGGATTACAGACTCGGTACCCGTCTAGTGCCGTACAGCGTCAATTCCTACCGGGATGATTAATAGCATACCGATAATCCCTCGAGCTCCTGATATCGTTTTGCTCAACGCTCCGTTCGTTTTCCTCATCGTACTACTAGAGTAACCACAAACATGGACTATGACCTCCTCGCCATTTAAATGAGGTCACCTCGCAGTCTGTTGCATTAATTGTTTTATATTTTAATTCAATAGCTCATTCGTATTCATATCTCGTTTCACTTTCTTTTTGGAATAACAAATTAAACAACTTGTTTACATTTTAAGATCCTATCTGTCTGAATATGAATAAATGTCTCGACAGCTGTTTTTTTACTCAGATTAAGTACTTTAGAACAGTTAATCTCCTAATTATATCTTGGTTCGGGAAAGCTATGGCTTTGTCACCCCTTTGTTCTAAATTCGTCGATCAGCATTATAGAGTGTGATCGCGGCACTGCCGCACCAATTAGTCTCTTGTCAGCGGCTCTTTGAATCATTCACTGAGTTCGTTCTCGCTGACATCACTATCGATCTCTATTTTAAACTGGAGTTTAATAGAATGGGTGAACATCCTTCTTACCTGTCTAAAACAAAGTTTCTTGACTCTATTTTTATTTGACATTCATTATTCAACCAAGAAAGGAGGCGAAGAATTTAATAAGGCCAAACAAATTCTTGGCCGTAATTAAATTGATGAAGTGCGTGACGGTAGTATCAAATTCATAAATTGGAAGGGAAATTTTTCGTCACCCCGAAGCGTTATGCCAAATTGAATCGAGAGCCACGAATATCCGGATGGCCCAACGACTACCGACGCGCCCGGCGATGTTGATTCTCCTTTAAATACCTTCCATTTTGGGACATTGTCACAATTCGCTTTAGAATTTCAGGATGTCAAAACGTAGCATGAATTCCAATGAACTTTGTTACTCGTATTTCTATCACTGAGATTCTAGTCCGCTTGATCATAGGATTCCTCAGTTTTGTTAATAGGTTCATCTAATTGGAATATTATGTCCATAAATTGATTGCTTTTTCGAAATTGTTTTGCAATTAGCTCTATAGGTCTGATTTCAGTCGACTATCAATATAATAGGTTAAAATATTCTAATAAAACTGTTTAAGTAGGAACTGTAAATGTGATGTGAGCGTAATGCACAATCTACTAAAAACTTCATCTACCAAAATACTTCTTCAGTTTTATATCAACTACTACTTCATTTACTGCCTCAACGACCAAATAACTGCCACACGTGTTCGCGACATATAAAACTCCCGTAAACAGTATTTCCTTGCCAAGTTTTCGCATGTTCTATAAACTGTATGGTGCGCACGTTTTTAGAGTTTGTCATAAACGTCCCTGTGCACCCAGCATCTCAATCAAACGTGTCTGAGTGGACCAAATTTGGGAACTGTTTCCACTCAACCGGTATTAGATCGAGGACGAGGGTCCATCGATTCTCTGACAGTTATACGGACTAAGGACTGCGACCGTCCGTCGAAACGTAATTTACTTACTTTTAACTGCCTATAAACCGTTTCGTTTTTTCGTTCCCTTTTTGCTATTCAAGTATTCATCTGTTCCCTTTACGCGTCGGATATCGATTACGCTTATTATCATATTGCTTTTGATGTCATTCTTTTTTCTCTTATTTTACGTGGCTGTTAAAAAGTAATCTATACATATAATAAATCTGTAGAAGGGTCAATTCTGTACATTGAAAATATTGAAAAAATAAATAGCGGGGGGAATTGCTGGATCGATACCAAACCCAAATATATGATTAAAAAAAATTTTGTCTGTCTGTCTGTCTGTCTGTTTGTGCAGGCATCACGTGAAAACTAACGGTTCGATTTCGATGAAACTTGGTATAATGATTCCTTATTATCCTGGGCATAACATAGGATACTTTTTATCCTGGAAAAATACGTAGAAAAAAAAAAAATTTCAGTTTAATTCATAGACGTTGTTAATGCAGCGCCATCTATGAGCGTCGAGCGTCACTAACACACCCATAGATTGGGTGTCGTCCCAATTGGCTCATAGATGGCGCCACGTACAATAGAATTAAATAATTTTAAGTTTGTATAATCTATGTTTTTTTTTATTGTCTGTGTGAATCTATACATATAATAAATCTGTAGAAGGGTCAATTCTGTACATTGAAAATATTGAAAAAATAAATAGCGGGGGGTGTTGCTGGATCGATACCAAACCCAAATATGTGATTAAAAAATATTTTTTTGTCTGTCTGTCTGTCTGTTTGTGCAGGCATCACGTGAAAACTAACGGTTCGATTTCGATGAAACTTGGTATAATTATTCCTTATTATCCTGGGCATAACATAGGATACTTTTTATCCTGGAAAAATACGTAGAAAAAATATCTTATTTTTCAGTTTTATTCAAAGACGTTGTTCTGTAGAACCGCGAACACACGTTGCATTACCCGCAGTGGATTCAGCGCCGTAATATTTAAAAGATGTTATTGTCAGAGTTACTCAAAATGGAGAAATAAACCATCCACGCGAAGACCGACATCCGCGCGGACGGAGTCGCGGGCGGAAGCTAGTTTGATAATATTATTTAATGGTACCTAATACAACTTTCAAAAAATGTACTTAATTGTGACATCCCTTGCATGCCCTCCCCTTAGAAAGTTCCATCTCATTACCAATATTTCACAACACAAATAGACACTAAATATTCTGTAACCGTGATTTTGTGAACACAATAAATCTCTGGGACACATCTGGTTTTCTTCATTCAACAGCTGGGTTGTGCTTGTAAATTGGTACAAAACCAAACCAGCTACGGGGCCGAGCGCACATCCCTAAAGGACCCCAATAGAACGCAACCCCGGGGGTTCGATTTGAAAGGCATTGGAGGTAGGTAGAACACCTTTCTTTTTTTCGCTGTCATCTACGCCCACAAATACAGCTAATATAAAAGATTCTACCTGAACCACTCGAACGTACACGATAGGTACCTTAATAAAATGTTAGCAAAATGATATGGGTAGACAAGGTTCTCAATGTTATTACTATTAGGAGAATTATTAATATTGTTTATGTATGTTACACTGTGCTTCTTTTACTTTTTCTTTTCTCTGTGTAACAATGTCATGTTCTATTTAAATATACATACGGTAGAGTTAAATGTACTTACCTACTCTAAAAAGTTGTGTATTTTTATTTAATACAGAGTCAATTCTTTACTTCAAACATCTTTGTTTATGTGGTCCATCCAATCTGAACTGATACAAAACGCAAGACATGGTGAGATAAACTCGTAAAGCCAAGAAAATGTCTGTAAAATGTATCCCCAGCGATACGAGCACGGTGTATGAGCAGAAAACAAATATTCGTATCAATAGCGAATATTTCCCGTAAGAAATTCGAATGCATTACACCCGACCCATGGAAATTCATGCGAATGAATAATAGAACCAGTCCCAACACTTTATTCGATACAATATACGAGCTATACAATACACGAGCTACCGAATACATGTTTGAGGTTAAATTTTCAATTTGCATAAACATTTTATCATTAGTTGAGTTAATGGCATCGGTTGATGCTAATTTGGATAACGTCCAATCATCACTGACAGTACATATAACTGCATTATCGGGCATATCGAATAGTGTGGATCAACCTGCGTTAATGCGATATGAGTTAATGAGTCATAGGACCGATGTATTGTTAAATGAATAAATTGCTAGTACAAGTGATCCTATAAAAAGCGAGATTTATGGATACATCCCGTTTCGTCGCTTTCCTGCTTCGACAGCTAAGACAAGTGATAAATAATTTGTTGTACAATTTCTTTTTTGTATGATGTTATCCTACAATCATTATTAAGTAGGTATCAATATCAAACTTTCTCATGTTTCTTCATACCATTAGTGTTCACTGCTGACAAAACTTCGATAAAGTCGACGTCATTGCACTTGAAGAAGCAAAGAAAAAACGACTACGTAATAGTCGTTTTTTCTTAAAGGTTTTATTTATACAGCGTTTATCAGAAAGATCAGCTTTTCCTGTTACATATAGGTATTGGAGTTTTGTTTGGGACAACTGATTTATTTTTGCACGATTCCTATGTTGGTTCCATGAAGAAAGTTGTTCAATTTCACTCTTTGTTTTCCAAAATGGCATAAAATGGGGTCAAATTAATTGTCGTGTGCCGTTTCATTAGATACAGATTTCAGGTTTCCTAGAACGTAAATATAACCATCAATTTTGTCCTAAAGAAGATTTTGCCACACGGCACGCCTGAAGAGGTAAACAATCGTGCATGTAAACTTCCTGTGACTAATTGTGCGCGAACCCCAAGTCGAGACGAAACAGATGTGCTGGCTATATCCATCTAGTATGTTTACAAGATATTTTACTCAAGTTTAGTTACCGACGTGCGTTTCAAACGAGACTGACGGAATTGTTGCATTCTCGGAATAAAACTATGTGCTTTTGTTTCAATCTTGGGGTATGATGGAAATGGATCTTTTGCAGTATTTCAAAAGACTGGAAAACTATTGTTAACGTGTTGCTAATTCTTTTCTGCAGTTTTGACACGGTGATGGATGTTACAATAAATTCTCTTCTACATCAATCACTCTTACAATAAATTGGATCTTGAACTTACTGGTTGATTGGTAAATCGAACTTATAAAATCGAATTGAAAATCTTCTCATTGATTAGCAATAAGCGTCATATCTTTTTATTGCTTTTAATTACCTTGTATACTACAAGACAAAACAAATCAACGTGAAATATGTATCTAAATTATTATATACCTTACGTTTTAAACATAACAATAAAGCATTGTGAAAAAGCTTTAAATTGCGAATTTTGACATGTGTCACCCCAGTAGGCATCCACTCACGGGTTTGGGTGGATTTGGCCAAACAGGCACACGATCGGAGCGTGATTTAGCCAGGCTTTGTGTTTTTAGGGTACCGTACCTCAAAAGAAAAAACGGAACCCTTATAGGATCACTTTGTTTTCCGACTGTCAAGAACCTTTTTTTCGAGAACGCACGGATGTATAAGCTGAATTCTATCTTTTTATCGCTTGTAGCAGAATATCAATCGTCTATGTAAACGCAATCAAATGATACGGCCGTTTATGATCTGTTTGGCCGCATATTTTGGCGCTTGCGTTGTTATCAAAATCTATAAGGTAGGTACCTACCGTTCACCTAGAATCATGAAATTTGGCCAGTGTGTTTGAGCACTACGGATCTCTTCATTGGGCAGTCCGACTCGCACTTGTCCAGTTTTTTAAATAGGTACGACCCCGCATAAAAGCTAAAAAAGGTTCACAATATTCGCACCGCATAGACTGCGTAATATAAATCTTTTGTTATGAATTTGTCAACATAAATGGCACTTTTTGCCTTTTTAGGCATGTTACACACACTGTTGACTATGTAAGTGTACCTAATTGAAATAATTAAAATAGGAAAAAGTAACCACAACATTTTGCAACGTCAGAGGGCAGTTACTTGGATACTCATTTTATAAAATGGCCAGATTCCGTATTCGAAAAGACACGTAATGTTTTTAGTGGAGCCATTTTAAGCTATTGCATAGCTTTTATTGCGGGTATTGAGCGATACTATTTATTAATAAGGGTGTAATTAAAAAAAAAAACAACGTGATTTTTTGTATATGGAACAATTTAAATGAAGGTAGAACAGCTCGAGTTCTGTTACCTTCTTAAGATTAAGACAATGAAACATAAGAGCCTGGATGATGGGCATGTCACGTCACCTATTATCATGTACGTCACAAAATGTTCATACGGCACCCGTCATTGCGTACCTAAGCCATCATTTTTCACGTCCTAATCCGTACAGAACTCGTCAAAGGGAGCGCTTATCGTGGCCCCAATTTATTTCCGAGGGATTGCTACGAAAACCTTGTCATAGACGTTTCATTCTGTCGTATTTTCTCCGAATTACACGGCGATCGTCAGCTACCACAATAAAATGAGGTTGTTATGAGTAAATGTTTACTGAGAAAGCAGAACAAAGTGTTGTTGATGTACATAGTACACCTACCTATTATTCATAGTGGTCGGTCATTGCTTGACGGCATTTTGTGTAAATTCACGAGCAGCGGATTGTATTGTACCCTGGCAAAATTCAAAAGCTATTTTCTTCTATTGTATTGTTTTAGTACGTTTTCTCTCACACAGTATTTAGTTACTTTAAGTATCGCGGGACTCACGAATTACCTCGACCCCGGTACGTAAAGGGCTATTGAAGGACACCGTGGATTTTAGTCAGTCAAGTCTGACAGTCTCTCCCGCCCTGCCCTGGGTGGGAGGACTCATTTGATGATTAACCACGAAAAAAAAAACGTAAAAATATGTGAAATGAGGATCTGCGGCAAAACAATAACCCTGACTCATTCTTTTTTTTATTCGTTTGAAATCAATGGTCCACCCGCCGACAAGAGGGACTGTCATACTTGTACTGACTAAATTCCACGGTAATCTGATAACGGTTACCTGATGAGACAGTAACGCGAAACCCTGACCCTATAACCCTTTTTTTTATCGTGGTAAAATCATCAAATGAGTCCTCCCACCCAGTCAGACTCGTACTGATTAAAATTCCTAAAACCCTACCCTAACTTTCAATGTATAAGGTTTAAAAATGTTGCGAAGTAACGTTGTGGCAAAAGTATGTATAACAAGCCGTATTTAGGAAGTCATACTAAATAGATCTTGATATTTCACAAGAAAATGCTTTCGCGTTTGAATATTACAACAAGCATTTGTAAGCATTTTGCTAAGAGCATTAATTTTATAGCTCATGACAAAGTTGGTTTACAGTTAGAGTTGCTTCCCGCTTACAGATTCAAACTTATGAAAATAATCTGAGTAGTAGGATAACTGAAGACTGGGATATTCAGTTTGCTTCCCGGCCCATTAGAGTTGCTAAAAAGAAACATTACCAGATATACCAGTAACAGGAATGTAGTATCTTATATACCAGGTATGTAGTATTTACAACATACCTGCTATAAGTACACCGATATGTAATCTAGATAGCCTTTTCCCCTAATAAGTGGGATGTCGGCTTCGAGTCCAACCAGATATAGATGAAGACCAGTATTTGGCATGGAACATTTTCACAGCATATCTGACCTCTACAACCGCCTAAATACTTGGTAATACGCTGCAACTAAGTAATTTGGTAACTGTTAATTATTTTTTCTCGTAAAAGTTCCAGTTCTTGGTTTTACGATAAAGAAAACGTGAAGTTAGGTGTTAGTACTAATTTACGTTTACTTACTTTCCTTCATAGCTGTTACTTCATAAATGTTCCTTCGCTAGACGCTAGACTGCTTTAGACAAACGCTAAAATACGTAAATATTTCCTCGAGAAAATGTTTTCCGAGCGACGTAAAAAGTCTTCCTCCACAACGTTTTAGCTTTCAGCTAAATAAACACTTTCAATTCACTTTCTGACATTTATGAACAATAACAAAGTTAGTACCACATTCTCACAAATATTATTACTGTTCGATATTACGGAATATGGTACAATGAAACTAGTGGCCTATTATAATATAATAAATTAACTTTGGAGCTGAACGTGTAACAGTGAAATCATAAATAACAGTTCATTGTTCTTCAGATATTTGTTTTACATGAACTATCGATTTGTGTTGTAAAATGTTGGGACAGTTGAATTGAAAAATGCTATTAACTTTCGTGCCATAAAATGAATACGATGCACTGTTTAGTTTTGTAAGGCATAGTTTGTTTAATTGTGTAGTAAAACAAGGTACATTGAGGCGTAAAAGTGTAAACAAAGTAAAAATGATTACAGAATTATCCCAAACCAAAACCATAATAACATAACATGAACTTTTAATTCCCTGTAGATGCATAGATGCAGGCAGATGTGTATCGCAGTACAGCAATATTTTGCATTATGAACAAAACAATAATTCAAAACTGAATCTATACAACTATTATAAAGCTGGAGAGTTTGTTTGTTTGGACGCGCTAATCTCAGAAACTACTGGTTCGAAGTACGGAGGAAGGCCATAGGCTATATAATATAACAGCACTCTGCAACCTATAGGAGCCCAGCAGCGGGGATCAAACCGCGGAAAACAGTTATTGCATAACACAAAATCAAGTACGGTAGTAAATCAAATCGGACTTGTCACAAAACAACAGAAACAATCCAGGAATGCAGATCTTCACATTCTTAAGCAACATAGGAAATAGCTGGACCAATTAAGGTGCGTTTACATCCACTGGTGACAAATCCACGACGCAAATGACTCGTTGCTAATAGTGCGAACACGCGTGTGAACGGAGCGTCCAAGTCGAGTCGTGATCTTGTGTTTCCTCTTCCTCATACACCCACAGTAGTTACCTAGTATCTATGAACTAGAACAAAAAGTTTCTTTCGGAGATTTTGTACTATGTACTTACTGAAGGCCGTGTGAACTTGATTTGTACGTTTAAGCTTCCAACATTGTTGGTGGTAGACGGTTGACGTATGATGAATCCCCATTTAGACATGCAAGAACTTGCATGCAAGTAAATATTAATATATGCTCTACTCATTCTGTTTACTTTCATGCTTCGTTTAAGTTAGGTAATTTATGTATACTACTAGGCTACTAGGTTCCCAAGTAAGTAATTGGTTTAAGATTGTATTGAGCAATATCTATTCTTAACGTACATCAAACCTAGTAAAGGATTATCATCGTAGTAATGTTTATTAGGTTTCATATAGCATTACATTATCGAACCGAATAAACAAGGATAGCTACTAATTCCTAGCTAATTACCAAACCCTACTTATTTCCAACTGATTTATTCAATAATCTCACTTATTATAATTATTAATCGTATATTTGTAATTTGACGGTACGAGGTTTAATAGCTCATCACTCATTTTAACAACCCACACTTAATATCCCCTCCGATTTAATTAACCAGTAATAAAACGCGATCGTTTTCTATAAAATGTGGAACGTTTCATCGTATTAAATAATATTAAACACTTTTCTCATTAATATAGCTTCAATGAAGCGGAAAATCTCATAAACTCAAAAGCTCACTTCAGTTTTGGCAATATTAAATAACACAATTTTCAACGAAAGCCGATTTTAAAATAACTCTTTATTGGATCCACGTAACACTGTGCAAATGTGGATAGCATATTGTTAGTTTTTCACTGTTGTTTTAAATTATTTTCCTACTGCACACTCGCCTGCATTTTGTAGGCCATGATTTTTTTACGTCAAAAAAAAATAACAACCGATGCTTTTAGTATTTGCTGCCATCTGTAGTGTAATTTTGCAAGCGTGACGAAAATCGAATTTTGCGAATGGATACAAAAGAGAGCCTCTTCCATACAAAAGTCAACCACACAGCTACGATGTGTAAACTAGATCAGAGCCCATCTGCCGAGAATTCGAGATAGAGGAGTAGAGTACCCTATCTGTTCCGCCGGTGCTAGGTTTCCACAAAGGGACCATTCTCGGTAATTCTATTGAATATCATCGGCGATGCGATGCACGGACCCGGGACCCCGTACACGTGTAATCAGTAAATCGATGCCTACTTTGTTGTTGGTATTTGCTGTGTGTGCGTAAAGCAAGTGAAACGCAACAGCTACGTGAATAGTTGCCGACCAGGGATTTGTCTGTGTGAGTAAAAGGCTTGATGGATTTTTTGTTCTATGTTGAAAAAGCGACGTCTTTAACGATAGACGGTTTTGTGAAACCATTTCTTTTGAGTAATCGAGTGAGCCATTTAAGAATTGAGATAAAAGCCATTTTCGGTACTAGCGATAATAATTTATTGACTCAAGGATTTACTAACATGATCACTTTAAAAAAAATCTAGTTGACAATATTGAGAATCGCGCATGTTTTCTTGAAACAGGCATAAGACAGTGATAAAAAAAGTAGAATATAACAAACAAAACTACGTAAACCATCACTTTTCCCACTAAAAAAGTCTGTTATCTAAATACTCGATACTATGCAAACGAAAACCAAGTCACCCAAACTGCAACCATATATTTGCCTCAAAGCTTACCAAATAGACTGGCAGAGTGTTGCAATATCGACGTGGAATCAAATGTCAAATAGCTGGCGGCAGGGTGCGATATGTTTGAGCTAGCACGCTTGGTGGGCACCCACAGGATGTGGGGCGGGAATGACAGACGTCGCGATAGCCGCCCGAGCGTAGACGGGTAGCAGTGTGTAACTATAGGATTGCCAGAAGTGGGGATTAGGTGTTAGGTAACGTTGGGGCATCGAATGATTGGATTGGTTTTGTTACATGTTAGGCTAACTTTGTTTTTGACAGTCCTGAAACGAATGAAAAGGTTGTTGAGTTTTTTGTTTGTAAACGCAATTAAAAAAATGTACAGGCAACTTTTAAAATTATTTTGTCTATTAGAGTTTTTTTAGTGACAGTTTTCTTGATATAAAATATTACTATCAGTAAATTAGAGATGAAAAGAGAGAGAGGAAAAGAATATACAAAATTTTTACAATGAAAAAAAAAGGACAAGTTCCCTTTCAGTAAGATCTATCTGTGCTAACAACGATGATTTGGTTTCATACGTTCCAAATTTGATGGAGCGTGGCACATCCAGTCTACACCGAGGGGCCACGGTTGTTTGTTCTCAAAATTGTCATTTTTATGGCACGCAAGGCGATCGTATTGTGGCATTACTTGCTTGACGTCTCGCGTCGCATCACATCAAGCCGCAAATACGGGATATTTGCTCTGTGGAGATACGATGCGATTTTACTTGGACAGTTACTATTTACTAAGCAATCAATTTATTTTTGGAATTAAGTGTACAATGTACACAAGGCCTAAATTCCTGTAGCAAACAGAAAATTAATCTCAAAACTTGGAAGGATTGGATGGTTAATATAAATGTGGGAGAAGATTTATGTATTATTTTATTCATATTTTGCAATAGCTATTTTAGAAACCAATTCATAGAGTAGCTTTGCGTGAATACCTACATAATGTTTCTGTTGAATAAATGCTACGGATGTTTAGACTAACAAGTTAAGTAAGTTGCTTCTATAACTTCTATAACACGCACCAGTCAACAAAAACTATCTCAGTTTCTCCGCAATTCGTCTTACTTAATCCGCGGACAGCAAAAGTTGTTTTGCTGTAGATTCTTAAAAAAAAACAGTATTGTTTTCAAACGCCCACTTACTCGTTCAATCAAGAAATCTCTTCAAATCTATCCCGGTTCGTCACGCCTCACTGCCGAATCTTTGTTCATCGTAATTGCCCTCCGTGACGACGACAACTCATAGCCGTGTTATATGGAGAGGCTATTAAACTGTCAATGACAGAGGGTCATAATCCGGAGTGCGCACCGCAATATGGGCAACATAAATCAGCTAATTAACCCTCCTAGCCCTTATTAACGACATAAATTTCGCGCTCCGAAGCACACTCGAGACGAGATGCGAGTTTATATGCGCATAACACACTCAGCGTCATGTCTGCCGGTGGAATTATGTCAGTAAGTGTTCGAGGCCTAATGTGGCTTAAGTACAAGGCAATGTTAATCTGCGTTGTCCTTACAGTTACTGCGTAACTTGATGTTATCTTGAAAACGTGAGACAATAATGTGCAGGTACCTTGTACTTCGTCCTTAGTAAAAGAACCATAAAGTCATTCATCAATCGTTCACAGGACATATAATAGGTAGGTATGTGACAATGCACTCACTAACCTAAAGGGAAATGAGGTAATTTTTTATGCTATGATAAAAGCGCACATTAAAAAGCAGTCACCGTATAGTGTATTGTGATTCATGTCATTTCAAAACCATAACAAAATTTCCCGACGCACATATAAAGGTTGTAAAAGTGATAAAACTCCTCACATAATTACAGTAGTACAGCGAGTATTCCCGTATCGCGTGCGAGGGCTATTACAACGAACATAAACTACGAATAGTGAGTCATCTCTTCCCCGCTTATCGAGCCGATCTCCGGCACACATGGCGTCATTCGATGCACTTTATTGTATTGCCATGTTACAACCTATCTCGTACACACGCAAACTTTTTCATTTCATCCCACTACTGCGATGCTATCGCCAGATAAACGACTGTGATAGGAAAATGAGCTCGAAATACACAATAATTTATTATATTACATCCACGAGCTTCAATAAAAACTCGGATGCTTTCAAAAAGGTCTTATCCAACGAAGTAGAAATGGAAAACGTGCTTTTCATCGAACTCAGCGGCGAGGTCGACGATGACTAGTCGAATTAAAAAACAGAAGAGAACCGCGCTAGCAACGGAATGAATGTTATTGTACCAATAGTAATTTATCAAAATGTCCGAGGAGCGTACCGCCCGACAACTATCGCACCGCTTGCTTTACTCGTATACGAAATTTAACCAATGAGAACGTTCCAATCTTATTGCTTTTACACAAGAGATACGAATCTATTAGGATCACTGCACTGGAGAAGATAAAATGTTTTGCCTTTGACAGTTCGGCTTTCCATTCTTAAGTACCTCAAATCACGCTGACGGAATACTGATGTTGGCTTTCCGTGGACTTCTGTTGGCCCCGATTGTTTTGTTAAATAGAAATTAATGCCCATTTGACTGCGGATCAATAGGAGTCACGAATGGTTAATGTATGAACGGGTTCAAAAGTTCGTTTGTGAAGCGTGACAGAGATAAAAGTGAAGTTTTATCTGTATGTGTGCCGCTATTAGCTGTTAACATTATAAGAACCCCCTTCCTTTAGGGGTCAGATGGCTTGGGGTCGACAAACTCGTGTGCATTCAGCTGTGATCGCTCTCAATGACGATCGTTAACATGAACGTACAAAAGCTAGATTTAGTAGATGCGAAGTCATAACGTATGGACATGCATTCAAAATGATTACCATAACCAAATTAAGTAGCAGCTTGAATATCAGAGCACGAAATTAGGGGTAGAGCTTTGAATTAATTTATGCTCCTATGTGAGCTTTAAAAAGTAAAAAGTACGTAGTGGTGTGGAAAAATGTCAGAAAACATAAAAAGTCCATTAGCGTATAAAGGGCTGAGTAACCGTGTTCAACTTAGGCCATAATTGGTGGTGAGCCCGCATTTGGAATACCTATATGAAATTTACATACCTTACCTAACTACCCTGCTCAACTCGACTATTGAGTACCTGAAAGGAAAATATACCAATTTAAATTATAAAAAGATAATAAAAAAAAACCACTGAACATCTTACTTATGACTCTGTTTAACCTTCATCAGAGGCAATACTTTTTTGGACCTTGTGTAACACGCGTTACTTACATTAGTTTTAATTTCTACTCACATCTATGATTACAGTAAATACATCTCAACTGTGATACACTCAACTTTCCTCTAAAAATATCATCTGAAAACACTTTTACAAAACAAAACGGAAAATGCAAATTCAACTTTCTTAGTCGAAAATATAAGTCCTATCTTTCAGTAGTGAGGACTTTTCACTGGTTTAATGGTGGTTTAGAGACAGTAAGCCTCATATCATGTGAGGACACGGCTTTGCTATGCATAATGCAACGCAACGTGAGCCAGTTACCGCGTTCACGACTACTGTACCATTTAGTGATGTCACTGCTAATGAGAAACTAAGTTACGGTCTTTATTTAGATTTGGATGCCTTTCAAACAATTGACTATTTGACAGTATCAATAAATTACAAATCTAATTAGTCCGCCACTTAGAGTTTTGAAAAATAAAGGACACGTATTTTTTCTTGTGTAAAATCAATTAATATTCACCAAGATATAACGCAACAAAACTCGAGAGGGGGGGCTGGTGACGTCAGGATTCAATAGAAATTGTACTAGATTTTGACGTATTGCCAATTTTGAAAGCGTCATAGTTCCGTCAATTTTGGTTTACGTAACAAAAGATAAAATACGGGTCGAATATTTTTTGATAATCTAAGTGACGGACTAATTACAATTTTTCAGTCAAAAAGCCAATTATTCGATTAGCTAAGGATACTAATACATAGCACGAGGTTGCCCCCGAGAGGTCTCAAGCGATAATAAGTAGACTATCAGAGAGTTCTTTGTCATATACCTCGTGGACGTCACCTGTGGTTTCGAGGGTGGGATAAGCAGCGGCAGCCTTTCAACACGCAGAAACAAATATTTGCAAATATTTGAAAGCGTGCTAATGTTTAAAAGGGGTCTATGATGTCACAATATGGCGTCTGACAACAGCACTGAACACTCGTCGTTACGTCTCAAAGCTACGTTAACTAGAAGATACAGGCTGCATAAACGTTGAATGAGCAATAATGAGCTTATTCAGAGGCCTGTGAAAGTCGCAACAATAACACTAAGTATAAGGAGATTAACCCTGAGATTGTTTGCACTGCATAGAGCTTGCTTCTCCTGTTTAACTTTAAGTATACAACTGTGCACTTGCACAACAATATAAAAATTATGAATTGTATTGTTAATGAAATGACATCTTATAAAAACGCCGGCTAAGTGTGAGTCGGACGAAAGGTTTTACTATTGCATAAAAACGGCACAAGTCATGTCTGTTGTTTGGGAGCCCCCTTAATTTGTTTTTTTTTGGTTTTTAGGAGGTATTAGCGGCTATAGATATACATCATCTGTGAAAATGTCAGCTGCCTAACTATCACGGTTCATGAGGTACAGCCTGGTGACAAACGGTCAGACAGACAGGCGGTCAGCGTAATGTTAGTAATATGTAGAGTTGTTTAACCCTTTGGCTAAGGGAATCTTAAAAATGACTGGTTTATGTTTGACGACAAGTAAGACTAACAGCTATGTAGTATTAGCAGAATTGCAGCACTGGACACATTCCGACTAAAACTTGGATTTAAAAAAAAGTCGAAAAGATTTCTAACATTTTAGGCGTGCTATATTTATGTCTTTACATCAGCAAATGTTGGTGGATCTAGTTGTCTAAAACCCTTAAAAACCTAAGATAACAAGTGTGATTTGCTGTTTGAACAAGCGGCAGTTTAGCAGTTTTATAGACTTGAAAATTATACCGTGGGGACTAATGTTCCAGACTATAACCTATGTCTGAGGCATTCATCTTTTTTTTTATCGTGTTGAAATCATCAAAATTAAATGAGTCCTCACACACAGGGCAGGATGGGAGGGAATGTTTGACTTGTAATGACTAAAATCCACGGTGATCCTTCAATAGCCTCTTACGTTCCAGGGTCACGGCTACCTGATGAGACAGACCCGCAACCTTGGCAGATTTAAAAAAAAATAAGATTCATCCATCCTCACAATCATTCCTAGTAGTAACATTGTCAAATTATGATTTTGGCCTAATTAAACTAAAATTGTAGATAAGTTTCACATAATTCATTTGCGTACTACACTATACTATACAAATATTTATTTATGTAGGTATCTACTGTAACAGTGCCTTTGTCAACAAGAATTTTCCGACAGTATTGAAATTTCTGAAAATTATGCGGCATTTACGTTATTAAAAAGCCCGAAAAAGGGAATCCAGCACTTTCATGATTTTAATTATGAGAGTAACAATCAACGATGCCTTCATTTAAAATATGTATTACAGGCGGCAGAAAACTGCCAAGTTTTTGGCACACTTGACTTTTTATAAATATTTTTTCAAAAGTTGCAAAAGGATCTGTGCTCGTTGACTATGTTTGTCTATAATGAGCGTAGATATAAGTTTTGTATGATTAAGAGGCGCTGGCTAAACTTTGTAATCTAGATCACGTGACATTAATTTGAGAAAAAAAAATGTTGGCAATGGAAATCGTTGCCCTTTTTTCATAAAATTAATAAAACAAAATGAAGCCACAAAAAAAGCCGAAATTTAAAAATTAGGTTGACTTCGAATTTTAATATACCTACGCTACGCCCACAATAAAGTTCCCTCATCAAGATTTCATCACTAGTTCAGTCTCTTAAAATTCAAGATGGCGACGCCATAAAACGGGAAATGTATTTTCTTAGCGAACGTTTTCCGCTTTATTCGAACGTTATTTTAACAGCATAGTTAAATTTAAAATTTTAGAAAGATTAAATGTCACCTCACTTCGTTGCCATTACGAAAAACCAAGTTTCCCCGTAATTAATTTTTATGGCAACCGCTACGCATGTAAAAACACTCTTTCCAAAAGAATTATGCCTCAGCTGCCCTGATTTTGTAACTTTTTAGCTGAAATAAACGAAAAGCTCATAAAAAAGGGTCTGAATATGCACGACGCTATTTAATGTGACTTTTTGCAGTACATAAAATATAAAAGAGAGGTTTTGTTGTAAAATGTTTATATTACCTAGTACCCACAACCCGACGAGGTGGATGCTTCACGATACGAAGCTATCATTACAGTTGTCAGCTCAAATGGATTAAAACGTCTACATTAATATTATTGTTTCTAAAGGATCGAAGGGACTTTTGATTTTTTATACATTCAGTTTTCCGTCATTGTTGTGGTTAATTACGTGTTAGAGTTACGCAATTTTTTTTGACAACATCATCAAAGGATTAAGGCCCGTATTACAGAACGCACCTCAAAACTGAAGTGTTACTTAAAGCTAGTTTCAACCGATCAAATGCTTTGAATCTAGTTTGAAGCAATGCTTGTGTTCAGGTACTTAAGAAAACCAAGAACCTCGCTTTTAAAATCCTAGCATGTGCCGTCTCTTCATAGAAGTATCGGGGAATAAGTCCACTTTAGCACTGGCAACAAAACCAAAAGGGCTCGTTATTAAACCAACTTCTTCTTATCTTTCCAGATCGGGCCGAGGCGCAGCCTACGCCTGCTCCGAGGGTGAAGGGAACGCGCCCAAGTCCTGCTGCGGCCGGCCCCCGCTCCGGCTCTGTGTGCTGTTCCTGGGCGTCGTTGGCGCCTGCCTGGTGGCCGCTGGCGCAGTCCTTGGCGCACTCAGGCCTCACCCTCGAGCCCCGCTCACATTACTCCTACTCATGATAGGTAAAAAAAATACTTAAGAGGCCTATAACGACTTCTAAACGTACTGGCATCTATACTTAGTTGCCATTAAACCAATTTGCACTAAGCTCTTTCAATCTACTGTCATAATACGCACAGCATAGCAGTGGAACTCGCTTCTTGCGTCGGTGTTCCCGAACGTACTCGTATACAACCCGAATCTCTTCAAAGTTTGAGTGAACATGGCAGGCTTCTTCTGGGTAGCTCACTACATCGTAGGCTTTGTCTCAGTAACCTTTGACCTGGACTAGACCCAAGAGCAAATCCATATCAAATGAAAAATTACTTATTATCGACAACTCTCATGAAACATAGTGTAGGCCCCGACTCGTAAAAGAGATAGTCTATTAAATTATTGACAGTTTACCGAGTTTTTCAAATATACAACTTGTTTTAGTTGCATAATTCTACGCTCTAAAGTTGCAGAAATTAATACAATTACTAATCTGTTTTAGAAGTAAGACCAAGATTGAAAATGACATAAACGGAATAAATTAAATTCACCTTTACAACAAAACACCCCATATAAAAAGTTATAGATTAGAAAACCAATAATCCACTATGTATTACGTGTTTGAAGATTATAAAACTAACTTCGCAGCTCTGTATTCGTTCATTTGAAAACCCTTGATAATAACCCTTGTCTTTGATCGTTTAACAGTTCGGAACTCATTTCATGCTCAAGCATTTTTTCTTCCTAGCTGATTAAAATTATCCGGTCCAATGACCGAACCAACCAAACGAAAGCAGGCGAGATTCATCCGCGCCTGCAGATGTGCATAAAATTTTATGTACACATTCTAATATTCATAAATTCGACCGACACGGTAACATAACTGGTGTAATTAACCGTGAAACAATCTGCGGTGGCTCATCTGTTATTCGCTTTGCATATGACAATAACAAGTCGGGCGTAAATCTCATTACATCATTCACATCGCCCCTGGAGTTTTCAATTAAACTTCTAATGAGTTTTAGAGTGGAATTAATTGGATTTTCATTAGCGTTAGGGACAGATGATATTGTTACAGGCGACCGATCTATTGTTGTGCCGATGGGGCAATTTGTATGTGTCAGTCACCGTGAACAAGTCATCAGCGAAACTTCACGCATCTGCACTCTTTTATCATAGGGCGATATCGACCACCGGTGACTGAACAATTATTAACAGAGATCCATAGATATTTAAGAAAAAACAATACAACATTTTGTAATTGGAACTCATGGGAATAATTAAAAAAAATAAGAACTCATGGAAATTAAAAAGGCATAATATGTATATGATTAGAAGTTCGAATTTCGAAAAATTTATTATAAAGGTTGTTCTCATTATTTAAAAAAAGAATGCCGTATGACAGGCAGTTTAATTTAATAAAATAATCGATTAATTAAACGTCTATTTTCAATTTCGTTATTGCTCCTTCGTTAAGCCTGCCTTATTGTTCGTTAAAATTAATGAAACCCCATGTACAAAGTCAGTGGCGCCCCCGTCGGATTACACCGGAACGTTTTTGTTCGTGATCGCACGAAAAGTTATTAACAACAGTTGCTGGAACGTCAGTTGCTGTTATTATCTGTGGCAAATTTTTGACAGCTTTATTTTTTAATGCTTGCATCTGGCGTTCATTGTTTGATAGACTTTTGGCACTTTTAGGCGAAGGTATACCACATTTCGGCAGACAAGGGTGACTGTCACAGCAGTCAATCTCAACAACCATAATTGACCATTGTATACAGAGCAAAACAATTACAATGGTTTGGCTGCCGCTTCAATAAAAAGGTTGCATCGGACATAGGAGTTGCTAAAGCATTGTACTAACTTTAAAGATTGCAATGTTTTTTTCCAAAATTCTCACACCAATTTAGAAATACTGAGTACCATAATAATGAATACTATCAGATTATGTCAAGGATTGAATCTTTAAACAATTAACAATCAGGAAGTAGCTGAGGCAATTCCTGCCATTCTGCACATAATAAAAGGTCTATAATGATCCCACTGCTGGGACACAGGCCTCCACTCTGTGAAAGGGAGTAGCCTATAATTTTTATAGCACTAATGGTTACTATTTTTCCACAAAAACTAATTTAAATATATGTATTTGGTTCACACGTCACAGTTTTAGTATATCTATGCAAAATATTCAAAATTCATAATGTTAATATACATTGAACTTTTGTAACAAAAAAGCAGAAAGTTTTTAAACCTAGATGGTTTTGAACCAAATATAAGATTTGGATATCCGCGACTTGGATAGGCAGTTCCGCAAAGTTTATCAAACCTGCTATATGTTCTGAAAAAATCTAGAGGATCCTTAAAGGTAGTGCATCAACAAAGTTAAGAAAATTTCATACGCCTGCTTAACAAGGCATTCAAGACTTTAGAATAAGCTATTAATTACTTTGTAAATAAGTACGCGAACTTGCCACTGGCAGCGCCTCGTGGCGTGTTTGAAACATTTCTATACCTACATATTTTGATCTTACCGCTCTCGGACCCGCGCTAAGTCGCATTCACAGCGGCAAGTTAGTGAACGTGCGTTAACAGTGTACCAGGAGATAATAATAATGTTCTTTGTTCCTAGGTATAGGAGTAGTGTTAGTAACGGCAGCGGGGCTGGCGTGGCGGCTTGGAGCGCGCGATGCTCCCTGTGCCTTGCTAGGACTGCGCCGTGCCTCATGCCGGCGTCTCGTGCCTCGGCTGCCTCCGAGCTACGCGCGACCGCACCATCCCTATGCGGCCATGCTCTATCCAGAGTTCCACTACAGGCCGCCTCCCCCCACCTATCAAGCCTCAATGCAAGAATATAGACTCAGGTTGGTGTCGAAAACCTCCCCTAAATATTTTAACCAGCACCATGATTCTTTTTGTGGGAAAGAAATGGAGCTAGATGTTCTGTATAACTCCAGCTCTTTCTCACACTAAAGTTCAATTTATTAGAGATGTTGGGTCACTGGTCTCCTATCCGAAGAGGTATGTATGATTGTTCTCCTTTTAATTTCGTAGTAACGAGGTCTGGTGTCCTAGAAGGCAAAATAGAAGAAACGTTGAAGGCAGTCCAAGCTCCGCTTTAAGACCTGTCAGCTGTCAGGCTTCAATGCAAGAGTATAGATTTAGGTTTGTAGCCATTTCCTTCCTCATTTACCTGGGTGGTGTACTGAAGGGATAAATATAACAAGGCTGACATGCATGGATAAGGGCTCAGGATTTTACCTAAGTTCCCTGGAATACTTTAATGCTAGGAGTAGCTTTTATTTAACCATTTTTTTTAATTTCATCGAGATGTGCATTTAAAATTAACACAAGAAAAATCACAGTTAGATTGAAACGCCAGCACATCAACCTACCCAATCTGTATTTTTTTTAATCGATTGTAAACCATCTGCATTTTGTGATACAGTATAAAATCTATTAAAGATATTTGACAGATTGGGGTAGACTGATGTGCATGTGCTGGCGTCTTCTATACCTATTTACCTTACGTTCTTAGGAAATTCAAGGTAAACTTTGAATCACAAGAATATGGATACTTTTAGTCTTAAACGGTGCGCGATGTAGGTTCATGTGATTGAAGAAGTAGCATGTTGTAAAAAGTACATAATTCTTTTCAAAAGATTAGGTTTATATTCAGGTGCTGATAGATTTGAGCATTCACTCGTAACAGAACATCGAGCATTTGCCATAGAGCCAAATATCAATACGAATATATTCACGATATTTCTAGCGAACGCTATAGTTAATGGTCGTCAAAAATTTTCTTTTTATGAAAAGAAAATATCTCCCGTTTGTTTTTATGTAATGTAACATTTGCAAGAATGCTCATTACATGTGAATGCTCAAGTTTATAAGCGCTTTTGTGTGATAATAAGTATTTCATAATTTATCGAAACCATAGAATATTTTCATTTTCTTTTCTCCTTAAAATGTATTGTTTTATACTTAGCTAAAACTCAGTACGTGCAAAGTAGTTTGACCTTTTACAGAAGTTAATAGGTACTATTTTTGAATAATAAAGCGGTGAGGGTTGCCATCAAAACAAAAAGCTTCCAGTAATGAAATGTTGAAAGGAAAGTAACAAAAACTTAACTATCCACGTATCGTATAAAGGGATTGTTGGAAAATCTTATTGAATTTTATCTGAAAGAGGGGTCTTAACCCCTCTTTGAGGAGTGTCTGGATAGTTGTCACGGCGTCCTGACTTACCACATGACGCAGGTCCTCACCGGACACGGAAGTTTCGGGACGTACCTGTGTCGGATAAGGAGGGAAGAAACGCCTGGGTGTCACCACTGCGAGGATCGCCCGGAGGACACGGTAGAGCATAAGGTGCAGGACTGCCGCGCTTGGACAGAGCACTGCCGTGTCCTCACGACGGCGAGGGTTTCAAAGAATACGTCTCATCGCTATCAACGGGAACAGCGCCCAGAAAGCTGGCAGTATTGCCACTTTGTATGGCAATGCTGGCTTTCTTTGGCTTAGGAGTAGACAAGCCCTCTGGTCACAGTGAACACTTGTAGAACCCATTGCCCATTAATAAGGTGAAGGAAAACATAGTGATACATTCAGCATGTCCTAAAAGTGCCTAAAACCCATTCGAAGACGTGGAACATGTAACAACCCTGTTGGAACAGTGGAAGGCTTATATTTGTCCAATTATTTTCTTCAAAACTAAGCACTACTTTTTAATTCCAGGTTACTTCTGTTAGACAGAAGTGCGCCCGCCGTGTCGCCTCCGCCGACGTACAGATCAAATTCAGCCAGTCTAGTCAGGTACGGCCAAACTCAAATACACTTGCAATATGAAACCTTTTGCCAGATTGTTTCGTCTTCAAATGGCTTTCCTTATTGCAACGAAAATATCTCGATCTGTTATCAAATACGAACGTTTCGATGTGGACAGTAAAACACATTGTTTTACGTTTGTTTTAAATTGGTAAAGGAAATAGAAACGTATAGTTTGAAACTGAGAAATTTCCAATAGTGTTTATGTGCAAGAGTCAATTTACTTTCGCAAAACGAGACGTGGAATGCCGAAATTTATTGTATGTAGGAATTGTATCCTATTGACTCGAGTTCTACGTTGAAATACATCAGTTCAAATGCTTCAAAGACTCCAATCATAATTGTCACATAATGTTTACATGTCCCCAGCAGAGGATCAACGGGCGCAGCGTGGTGTGGCTCCGAGTACAGCGGGCCGCCATCTTACCGCGCCCCCCGCGCAGACCCCCCCGTCACCGTCACGGAAAACCTGCCGACCATCACGCCAATAGACCTCAAATACGTCGACAACACCATCGAAGCTTTACCCAAACCTGAACAGGAGAAAGACCCGGATGAACACCTCGTGACCATCGTTCATACAGACTCGCAGCCGGTTATTGTCACAGTATCGGGGTCTCCTGCTCTCAACGACACACACACACAACCTCCTTCAGAAATCGACATACTAGCACACTTATAACGCATCAAACATTAGCACAATACACGAACTTTACGTTCTAGGAGGAATGAACTAGACTCAAACACAATCGGTATGCGGCTACACGGACGTCCCTGATTGGATGCTTGTATGCAAGCTACGGAACCTTGTGATTGTAGCAACGATTGACGTGATTGGACAATGTACTGTTGTACAGAAAAGTAAGCGAAAAGTGATTTAATATAGAAGTGAAACTGTTAATTGTTATAAAAATAATTAGCAAATGAACTTTACTGTTCGAGGTCATGATAATTTTGTTTTGAATGATAATTTGCATTTGAAATTACATTCACGTCTAGCTAAACTAGATAATGAATAGTAGACGATTTCAAATATATTTTCTCGAGATAATCTTATTGTTCTGCATAAAAGATAAAGTTTTAACTGCTCATTCAAAACAAAATTGTATTTTATGTTTGTGTATAACTCTGTTTTAAAAATGTAATGGTTTGAAGTACCTTATTTTATTATAATAACTATTGTGTAAATATTTAAAAGCACTGACGTATTTTTCGTTTGAACAGTGTTGTTATATTTAAAAAAATATGTGCCGTGTATATACAATTGATACAAATTATATTAGGTTTAATAAATATGAATGAATAAGTAGTTGATGCAGCGATCGATTTATTATTGAAACCAAATCATTCACCGAGATGTACAATTAAGGAACTTGTTATTCATGTAGTGCCAATGGATTTTTTTTTGTAAATAGCAAATAACCACTTATTATCCTTTTCTATTAAATTTTGCTTGAATACTAACATATTTATAACTTGGAGCAGATGTTTGTTACTTTTAGCTTCCGTCAAATATCATGTTTTTTTTTATATTCTAAGTTATGACTTCATCAAGACCTACTTAGAGTCATCCTCTTCATAGCTTTCTATCCACAATGTTCTAGAACCATAAACCAGATACATCTCTGAATACAAAAATAAACAAATGCTGTAGGTGTCTCATGAACTTATTTCGCTTCGTTTTATTGTTTCTTCAGCGAAAAATTATAATTTATTCAGTACTAGCAAGTTTTAGAAAACCCAGTTAAATTATAGTAAAGAAAATTGTACATTGTTTTAAGTTTTCAACTTTTAGGTAGCAGATTGAAAAGATGAAATTAGGAAAGAAAAGTTTCCCCACGAAACTTATTAATTTACAGAAAGTTTACAGTATTTGAGCTTATAAACAAAAGTTTGTCATGCATAAAATGAGAAAATTAGACACATTTTCAACTTTTAAGTTAATTCCATCAAATTAGTATCCAAAAATGTTATGAACAACGTAGCAATGATGACCTACTACTGTGTAAAATACGATAAATGATAATGTATTAAAAATATTGTAAATAACGTAATTTGTATTATAAGAAATAAAGAACTTTAGTGAAACCAAACTGTCTTGTTCTTTATCAATTACATTCGTAACTTTAAATTAAGTTATGGCTGATCGGGGTCGCGGGACTTATGATTTACCGTGACCCCGGTACGTAAAGGGCTGTTGAAGAACACCGTGGATTTTAGTCAGCACGAGTCTGATAGTCCCTCCCGCTCTGCCCTGCGTGGGATACATTTGGTGATACCACGTTAAAAAAAAAAGTAATGGCTGATCTATTAGCTGGAGAGCTACTGAAACCTGCGAGTAACGGTCTTCCTGTAAGGTTGGTACACTTTAATGGACTGGAATGAGAACAACATAGGTAAAGAAATTGCTGTTTTTACATCAATGTAAATAGTATAAAGAGTTTCGAAAATCTCGCCATCCGATCCTGACCTGAGACCACCTGTAAAGTACATCTTTCAAACAAAAAAAGAATTTTACGATTTGGTCCAGGCGTCATCGAGAAATCGTTGAAATTATGTAAATAAATAAAAGTTTCCATTGAAATGAGAACCACTTTTCCAAGTGAAAACCTTTTTCCGAAGTCGGTTTAAAAGGGAAAATAAGGTATAGTTTTGGCGATATAGAGTTTAGGGGAAAACTTAAAAATTTGATTACGCAACCCTGTCCTCATGTTATCGATCAGCGCTCGTTGGCATTTTCTTGCTGAAAAGCTTTATATGAATGATGCTGCAGAAAAATATAATGCTGGCATAAGATTTTACCTTCTATGAGTAGGTATTTCCCGAATACGTTACCATAATGACAGAAATATGTATAACCAGCTGATGCCAGCGGCTTTGTCCGCTACAACTCTAAAATTATCCCAAAAGGAAAATTACGGGCACGCCGCAATCGCGGTGGTAAGACCCCTCCTTGAGGAGTGGCTGGATAGGCGTCACGGCGTCCTCACCTACCGCATGACGCAGGTCCTCACCGGACACGGATGTTTCGGGAGGTTCCTGTGTCTGATAAGGAGGGAGGAAACGCCTGGGTGTCACCACTGCGAAGATCGTCCGGAGGACACGGTGGAGCATACGGTGCAGGACTGCCCCGCTTGGGCAGAGCACCGCCGTGTCCTCACGACGGCGATTGGCGGAGACCTCTCGCGCCCGGCATTGGTCGAGGCCATGCTGCGGGGCGAGACGGAGTGGGAAGCGGTCGCCTCCTTCTGCGAAGCAGTCATGCTCGCGAAGGAGGAGGCGAGCCGCGTGAGGGGGAGGACAGCGATCTCCGGCCACCGTAGGCGCGGGCATGCGGGCGGCGAGTAATGGGCGACTCGCTGTCCGACCATGGACCATGCCCGGGTCGACGGCGCGTTGTGTTCCACGCGCGCCTCAAGGAGTGTCAGCATAGTGACGGGGCCTGTAGAGGGCCAAAGCCTGCTGGGGTCGCGGGACCAAGGGATTACCGTGACCCTAGTACGTAAAGGGCTAGTGAAGGACACCGTGGATTTTAGTCAGTACAAGTCTGACAGTCCCTGCCGCCCTGCCCTGGGTGGGAGGACTCATTTGATGATTTTACAACGATAAAAAAAAAGGGAAAATTAAATCGGGTCAAAAACTACTCTATGTGTAAATCTAAGTTCAGCAGAGGATCTGCGGGCGGCGAGTAATGGGCGACTCGCTGTCCGACCATGGACCATGCCCGGGTCGACGGCGCGTTGTGTTCCACTCGCGCCTCAAGGAGTGTCAGCATAGTGACGGGGCCCTCTGTAGAGTATAGGGCCAAAGCCTGCCGGGGTCGCAGGACTCACGAATTACCGTGACTCCGGAACGTAAAGGGCTATTGAAGGACACCGTGGATTTTAGTCAGTACGAGTCTGTCAGTTCCTCCCGCCCTGCTCTGGGTGGGAGGACTCATTTGATGATTTTACCAAGATAAAAACAAAAAAAAAATCTAGGTTATAAACTAACTGTAAAAAGAAACATCCAAATCCGTTCAGAAGTTATTGCGTGAAGAAGTAACAAACATCCATCCATCCTCACAAACTTTCGCAATTATAAATAATTATATAATCATTTGGTCGCGATACTCACGAATTACCGTGACCCCGGTACCTAAAGGGCTATTGAAGGACACCGTGGATTTTAGTCAGTACGAGTCTGACAGTCCCTTCCTCTTTGCCCTGGGTGGGAGGACTCATGTGATAATTTAACCACGTAAAAAAAATATATGTATAAAATAATTAGAACCCTTTAAATTATGTTATACAATGACTTGAATTCCCATACTAATGAAAGTAGTCAAACAATTTGAACATATTTCCCCTCGTTATGAATGAAAATCGATGTACAGCCATTGGATTGCTGAACAATAGTAATTATATTTTTAAAACAATTTTGACCCAAAACCCCAACGCTACTACGAAGCGAAACTGAAAATCGGACAAATATTTTTCTGAAAACTGAACGTAATAAAGCAAATAATTATGAACGAATTACTTTTTGAGGTTCCGTATCTAAAGTGTAAAACGGGACCATATTACTTACTAAGACCCCACTCTCTGTTCGTTTGTCTGTTTGTCCATCTGTCACCAGGCTGTATCTCATGGACCGTGATAGTTAGACACTTGAAAGAAATTTTCACAGATGATGTACTCCCATACAACAAACGTAAATTTTGTGGTCGCTTTTGCGTTTTTCTAGACATTGAAAACGGCATCAAGCCTCTAGCTTGAAATAGGCACCGAATATGCACAATTATAATAATATTTTCACACTAAAAATAAAACATTAAATTAAAATTTATTACACAAAACGTGATTTATTTGCCGTTTATAGATATTAATGTACAGAACACTTCTTGCGACAAGCACTCGGTCAGTTTTTTTTTTAATGTAATCCGGTGTGCGATGATACATATGGAATTTAATATTGCTGGAAGTTGAATAATGCGACGGAACGTTTAATTTTCGTTAACGCTGAAAATGAGATGCAGTAAGGCTTTTCAGAGTTTAATTATTTTTACGTAAAAGGAATGGGTAATCGGGGTGTTTTTCACAGTGTATGTAGGATGTTTTTGTTTTAAGCAGAGATTAAATTGTACATTTCATTTTCACTTACACGTATAAGCACATTATGGAGATTGGAAATTGGTTACTATTGTCATTTGAGGGATCCCTGTTTTCAAGATACTTTGGCATAACTCGCACAATATTTTGGATTCTCTCTTTTTTTCGATCTCGGTTTGCTCTATATATCTATACAATATTAAACAATGAATGTAGCCTATAACATTGTTACCCAGAATAATAATTTGTTCCCTCATCATGTTTCCAATATGCGGTTAAAATACAATACCAAGTGCCGCCACACGCATATTGGATTAGATGGAGTTAATCCTGTTAGCGTTTGTTTATTGTTCAGATTATATTGGTAGTTTTAACGAATGAATATATTAAGTAGGAACACACGGCTACACATCAAGCTATTCTAAACCAGAATAAGCTGATCGTTGAACGTGCGAAAAGATAAAACAAAGGCCTTTGTCAAACAGACAGGCAAGTCCGAAGCGATAACGAACCGATACGAGACATCAGTCCGATAGTTCGGTCACGCTATCGGATCGCTTTCGCTTTTCTATGTGACTGGATTGAAACAATTCCATACATTACAAATAAAAACCTCGCATTCGCCACGCCTGTCTGTTTGACAAAGGCTTAAGCAAGACCACGTTATACTTATTTTATATGACACCCGATTAGGCCATCGTATTCGTAAGACACTCGTTTGAAGCTGAATATTTTTCATTCCCTTGTTTGAATGTTTTACGGTTTATTCTCCTCAAAAATCTTTACGAAAACGCGAAGCAGGCGTTATTGCGTATAAATATAAAACTTTAGTTTAATAACACTATAGATGGCGCTGAATGTCACCGTAAGACGTGGATTGAAGAGTTCGACGATTGTTGGTAAGAACCTCGGTGGCTCGGTTGGTAATAGCATCGGATAAATAGAATATACTTTATTTTACTCCAAAATTGTTACACAACTATTTTTTTAACATTACTAATGATGTACTGAATCCGAAGTGTGTAGGTGCAAATCCTGCTCACAGTTTGAATTTTTCTTTCCACAGAAAATCTAGTTTTGTATAGCTTAATGTGTAGCCGTGTGTACCCGTACACGAGTTTGATTATATATAAGATATTTAAGTCTCCTACCATCTACCTTTCAGTCGGCACGTGTATGACAAGAGGCTTATTTTCAGAAGACTTGTATACTAATTATTTTGATCGCGTTATTGTCAACTTTAGATAGATAGATAGAATATAATTATATACTTTACTAGCTTTAGCCCGCGACTTCGTTCGCGTGGAATAGTGACTTCCGGCAGATTTTTTTTATTTTTTGTAATAAAAACTATCCTATGTCCTTTCTCAAGCAAGTTCCAAACTATATCTGTACCAAATTTTACACAAATCGGTTCAGTAGTTTAGGCGTGAAGAAAAGACAGACAGACAGACAGAGTTACTTTTGCATTTATAATATTAGTTTGGATTGTACACCAAAACTTTTGATGCAAGGTTGGGGGCGCAACAAATTTTTGTATGACCTATTATAGTTGTTTCGGGTCTGAGTGTTTGTATATGTAAGTCTTTATGTTTGAAAACGTACCCACGACACAGGAGAAAAAACCTAGTATAAAAATGAATAGACAGTTAAAAGTTAAAAATCGGTTCAACTAACAGAACTTCCCTTTTTTTATATCTGTTGAAAGAGGTTTCGAACTGTTCTTCACAGTGTCCAAGTTTTTATCCACAGATCAATAAAACAAGGCAGTCATCATCTGCCTAGCCTTTTCAGCTGAATATCGGTATTTTACATGGAGCGACTGCCTGTCGGACCTCCACAACCCAGTAACTGGGTAATACGATACTCCATGGTAAGACTGGTTGTCAGACTTTAGAGCTTCTGACTAACAGTAACGACTGTCAAAGATCTACAAATGACAGCCGGGACCAACGGCTTTACGTGCTTTTCGAGGCACGGAGGAAACTCGCTATGACAGATGGTCACCCATCCACAGACCAACCTCGGTAAGCGCGGCTTAACCCAGAAGATCGGCCTGTGCGGCTGTAATTATTTAGCCACGAGCTCCTCAAGGCATCATAAAACAAGGCAGTAAGGCTGTAAAATACATCTAAAAAAAGGCAGTGAAAGTAGATATAAATGTGGAGCAATTATTTACGTGGCTAACCTTCTGTCACACCGCAAAACGTTATGTATCGAGACATGCAGGCTAAAGATCCGATTACCAGATACTAGGTGATCGATTGGCGTTCTTTGCTGCGACGCCAAGCAATAAATTCAGATTTTGGTTAGTTACTCGCTGGTTAGAATTGTTAGCGACTGAAATACTGGACTAGCGGAATTGGGTACCTAATATTGATTTATAGCGAGTTTTTCAGTGAAAAATGGAGCTTCGATACAAAATTATATGTAAAACTCGTTGTCATTGCAAACACTAACTACAGAACGCCACCTGATAGACCCTTAATTTTTTTAAGGTTCCGTGCCAAAAGGTTAAAACGGGACGGCAGTCTTAATGACTCCGCTGTCCATCTGTCTGTCTCTCTGACACCAGGCTGTATCTCACGAACCGTGATAGTTAAACACTTGAAATTTTCACAGATTTTTCTGTTGCCGGCTATAACAACAAACACCTACTATATAATGAATAAAATTTATTTTAAAGGGGGCAACAGGCATGATTTTTGTGCCATTTTAATAGATATCGGCACGGTACCCTTCGTGCGCTAGACCGATTCGCACTTGACCGGTATTTAATCATTTATTTATAACTAGCACTTTTCCCGCGACTTCGTCCGCGTAGGACGTACTTTCCTAATTCCCTTATTTCACCCCCTTAAAGGGGAAATTTCCAAAAACCCCTTCTTAGTGCTCCCCTACATTATAATAGGAAGCCGTGTGCAAATTTTCACATTCCTAGCCCCAGTAGTTTCGGCTGTACGGTGATATGTCAGTCAGTCAGTTCTCCTTTTATATATATAGATAGATGAGTTTCCTCTTGGCCTTAATCTTGCCCAAAAACAAAGATGAAACCTAAAATAGAGCGAGTTCACCAAGAAGGAATTGAAACTCTTGTGGACACGGTAAAAACTGTTTGGCACAGCCGCGCTGGACCCACGTGGCCCTGGTGAGACCTACCACCGCCAACGGGATTTAGGATCTCTCCTTTCACCCCGTCCACGTGCCAACACAACTACCTAGTTACCTATTAAAGTGGTTTGCCATTTCAGATAAAATTATATTGATGATACTATAACAAAGACACTTATACCAAAATTAATATTCTCAGAATGTTTTGAAGTGTTGAGCTTTGCTTGAGTACGAGACTAAAAGTAGGCCAAAAATAGATTTAAGAAAATAGATCAAGCAAAGTTTCCTTACAAAATCACTTAGACCGAACAGTTTTCGAGAATATTGAAATTCGAAATCCTACCTAATAACAAAATATGCTCGGAGCGGTATTCCGGAACATTTGTAGTAAAATTTCAAATATTACTTGCGAATGCAACTTGCTCCCCCGAGCATGCCTGTACGGCATCCATGTGGAACTTATGCATATACAATACAATCCCTAGTCAGATCTAGCGCAACAAACTTTAATGGTTTTTGAATAGTTCACTTTCCTTTTATGCTGGGAAATTGTGTTTATGGGACGTGGGACTTGTTTGTTGCCAACTTCAAAATTAGGAGTTTTTGGTTTGCATGTATGTATGTTTGTCCTTTTTTATGTCGATTCAAAAGTTTTCCTCACATTCTAGTCAAAGTTTTGGTATTCAATTAAAATAATGCTCACTTCGATGGCGCATTTTCAAAGAATTAGAAATTTCAAAGAATATTTTTCGTGTTAGTTTCGGAGGGGCCCGTAACTTCGTCGACAGACTAAAATAGTAGACCCCTGGATTTAGTTCCAAACAAAACTAAACTAAGTATGGGTACGCATAGAAAATGTTGTAGACTTAGAAAATGTTGTAAAATATAAAGTGACATCATTATGTTATTCAAAGATTGCTTATTAGCTTGATAAGTGGCACAAAATAAGTAACGAGAATTTTATACTTATACTTTGCCTAAAAGTACAAAAAATTCTTCAACATTTTCATGTTGTTTTTGCTAGAAAATGTAACGGAGAATTTTTCACTCTTGATGAAAGAATAATGTAATCAACCAGAAGCTCTCTATGTAAGTGTTTTTAAAGACTTAGTTTCAAGTCTTATAAAAGCGTGTATTTTCATCATAAATAAATAGACATTAAATATGTAAAACTTATTCCTGTAAAGTGTAACAAAACGTAGAAATGAAAGAATTTTATTAATATTTTGGCGGGATAAAGTTTCTTAGAAAAGTGTAAATTACATTAGATACACAATACATAAGATACTCTTAGATTCAAAAAGTTCATCACACTATTATAGGTACAGACGCCAGCAGTTCAACTTACCCGAATCTGTCATAATTTACCAATCGAATATTAACCTTCCATTATTATGATAAGGTTGAAAATATATTAAATAAATTTGTCAGATTGTGGTAGGTTAATGTGCTGGCGTCTGTAACTACTACAGTTCATGAATAGCCTCCAAATTACAAGCAAGGTTTTATTCCGCAGGCATTACTTAGACGCCTAAAGCCTTCTCATATTTGAAAAGCGGCGATTAAGCGTCGAGTGAATAAATCGCTATTCAATAGAATCGATAAGAGATGCCGATGCCGAGAAATGATTTATTGACTTGTCGGCTCCTCGCCGGGCGGCTCACTAATGGGGGCTGAATAAGCGCTCGCCACTGCCTCTCTTGTTTCTTTTTTTTCGTAGACGATGATAAATAAAAGAAAATTATGCAATCACGATTGAAGAGGAGGCGGAAATTGGGTGTATTGTCGGGAAATGTGATAAGTACGCCTTTGTTCAGACATTTTAGAACGATTGATGTTGATGTGACTGTATGACCTTGCCTAATAGGAATTTGAAATGGGAGTGTACTTATCGACTACAGGAATTTGAAAATAAATACTGTGCTGATTTTATTTCTTGACCAAACAAGATTTTCTTAGTAACTACAGATTTGTACATATAAATCTGGCTTATTACCTATTTTCATTGAAGTTGGCGACTTACGTTACAAAAATAAGTAAGTAGGTATACCTACTACAAAAAAAAGTCAATATTTTCTTTTAATGAAGTTAAAACAAAGTAATTTCTCTACAAAGTCAAAAGCTACTTTGACTTATGAGGAATTACTTTAACTTTAGTTGACAAGCATATTATTTATGTATACGACTCCTTAGGTTCTTATAATATTCAAAAGTACAACATCTATACAAACCTGATTACCGTCAAAGGTAAAACTTTTAGGAGCTAAAAACTTTAAGTCGTCTAAATTAAATTGTCTAAAATAGAAAATATAAAACGAAGCATCTGAGTATGTCAAAGGTATCCATTTCCATTATGAGAAACTAGAAGTCTATATCAAAGGCGAGTTCCGGAACTTTTCGCATTTGCATAAGTGACTTAACCTTCATTCATTTTATATTCAAACCTGGCAGATTTGCCTGGGAATGTTCTACCCACTCAGAAATATTATGTCTGACAACTGTACGCAAACTCAGCGATTTTCCCATCACTAAATTTGAGGGCTAATGTAATTGTGAGGCTGTTTCAGTGATTTGACAGTGAAAATTCTCTTTTGAGTGGAATAGTCGTGAATGCGTGATTCTACTTTACTTGATGACTTGATAATATAAACTATAAGCTAGGTAGCCTTGTCTGTTGGTCGGCGGTAATCAATAATACACATGAAAGACTAGCTGTCCCCCGCGATTTCACTCTCGCTGCTCGGCTCCTGTTGGTCGTAGCGCGATTTTAAGCCTTCCTCGATTAATGCACTATCCAAACAAAGATTTATTCAATTCGAACCATAGTATTTTGACAATTCAACAACATTTTGCTATATTTACGTTGTTGAGCAGACGAATTTTTTAAACATATCTGACAATAATATGCGAAGAATTTATCTCAAAACTCTTAGATTGTGGTAGAAAGTATGTTACTGAATTGGGGTGCTTATCTTCAAACCGCATCTTCATCTGCCTAACCTTTTCCTAATTATGTTGGTGTCCACCATATGTGTGTTACCAATCAAACTGAATGCAGCTGAATATCAGTATTTTACATGGCGCGACTGTCTGTCTGACCTCCACAACCCAGTAACTGAGTAATACGATACCCTTTGGTAAAACTGGTTATCAGACTTTCGAGCTTCAGACTGTGATTAACGACTGTCAAAGATTTACAAATGACAGCCGGGACCAATGGTTTTACGTGCTTTCCGAGATACGGAGGAACCTCGCTATGATAAATGGTCACCCATCCTGCGTATGAGTAAAATGCGGAGACAAGCAAATGCTTCGCTAAATCATCGCGAAACACGGAGGAAGGTGTTATAAATTTGACTCTCTATCTCCGGAAGTTCGCTTCGATAAACAGCCATCCAATAGGAAACATTTGAAGAACGATAGCATCGATTTGGTTCAGACGTGTCAGAGGGACTGCTCTCTCAGTCAATGGTGTTATGGGCCCCTACAAAAGTAAATCGAAACTTTTGAGTGAACCTTACTTCGCTTTAATTTTTAATTCATAGGTTCTGAAAACACATCGAAAGTCAGAACAACTGTCCACTGTCATGTTGCTACCAATTTTCAGTTCGTACCACTAACTGAAGTTATGTCCGTAAGTGATAATAAGTAGGAAACGCCTGAAAGTTCAGGCGATGCTACGGGTGTCGTGCTTAGATAGTCACTCCGGGTGGCCTACCATATCGTCTTAAAGCGTGAGTAGATCCGCTAAGGGAAAGCGACAGAGCTATACAAGTCCTCTAGCGCCATCTCGTTCCCACACCTGAACTACTTGCTTTTTTAGAAGCCGTGGTACGCCACATGAACATTTAGCTTTTTCGTGTAAAATTGAATGACTACTGAAATAGCTATTTATAGGTTGTATGTTTAATCTATACAAATAATAAATGTGTAGAAGGGTCAATTCTGTACATTGAAAATATTGAAAAAGTGGTCAAAATACAATAAGAAAAGAAAAACCTCTGCATAAGAAGACAAAAACTATATTTTATCCAAAACGTATGTCTGACAGCTAACTTTAAAGGCCCATTTATACAACAACTTAGTTTTTCTATGCAAAACGGGATTTGCATGGAAATATCATCAGGCCACTTCAGTATACGAACTTCACATATTACGAAAGCACCCGGGGTCGCGGGACTGTACGAATTACCGTGACCCCGGAAGGTAAAGGGCTATTGAACGACACCGTGGATTTTAGTCAGTACGAGTCTGACAGTCCCTCCCGCCCTGCCCTGGGTAGGAGGACTCATTTGATGATATTACCACGTTAAAAAAAAATTACGAAAGCACAACCACACACGATAACGGATGCTCCGTTCAGAGAATTACACGCTAGAGCCCGAGCGACCGACGATACTCAGCAAGGTGCGTGAAATATAAATCAGCCAACTGTGATTTACGTGAAACCTCCCGGAAAGTTTTAATTCTGTTTCGCCCGGCTCTCGGCCATTTAATTTATCTATTATTTATTGCGCGGCGGGAAACTTAGACACTTTGTTTATTAGCTATTCAATTAGATCGCATGATACTTTTATCCTTCAAGGTTTGTTTGTGACCTGAGTTACTGAGGAATATTTGTTGCGAAAGCTTGAAAAGTTTTGCAGTTATTTGTTCGTTTTGTAGCGAACTTTTGTGTAGCTACTGTTTAGAATGAATAACATAGATTAGGTGTACCTATTATCTTTCATTTTGAACGAAAAAAATTAGTAGGCAGGATAGGTATAGATTTCGAATAAGCACAATCTATGTAAAGTTCAAAATAGTGATAAAACAACATAATTACCAAAAAGACCTCATCGGGAGTTGATAAAAAAACAACTAACCGTCACTTAATTTTGTGAAAAGACAAGAAATACAATAATATTAAATGTACGAATTTAGATTGGACGAACCTTTAAAATGGTGTCAGCTTCGCACATTCTCGCTGTTGAAGATTTCGACGCTTTTAAACGCAGTTTATCCATTAACTTGTCCACGTTTTAAAAACTTAACCCACATAAAACCACTTGTCTAAAACCGCACCAATTAATACCACGTATTAAACTCAGCACGATCACGTAATTAAACGCCGACAATTAATTTGTAGCTGGCGTAGTTCACCGTTCACGTATTGATTAAGAACTCTCGGACACACAGGCCACGTTCAAATTACTTTATGTTTTGTATCCCACGAGCACCCTGTTACATTTCTATTTACTGCACAGAACTTTGTTGCGAATATCCCGTACGGAATTTATTTTCAAAACTACCCCCATTCTACCGAACCTACCTGCGTGGTAATAAAAGAAGATACCGTCACATTCCATGTTACTTTATGTTTGGCACAAAATGAAAATTTTGCAATGCAAATGGGAAATGCAGTTTCAATGAAGTTTTACGTTTGTATACGTGCTTCAGTCAGTAACAGCTTTTGTTACATATTTGTGAAATATGTTACAGAACATTGAAAAAAAATTGTGGTTTACAATTTTAAGTATCAAGTATTATACTAGTAGTCGCCTAGAGGTCAAAACTGGACCCAATTTTTTTTTTTAATATAACGCTACACTCATCCATGGAAAGGGTACAAAGATTTTGCTACACGATATGAAACATAAACCACTAGTTATTTTACACCTAGTTTTCGAGTCCTAAATCACAATTCGCAAAATCGTTCCACATCTAGATCTACCCTGCAGGGCAGGGTCACAAATAGTCACAATTTGTGCTTGCATCAAATATATCTTGCTTTCAGCCATTTTCCTCAAGCCAGGTACCGTTCAGTACACGGAATATCAGACGGAATCCACGACGGCGTTTTCAAAAAAGCCGTAGCCTCCAGCTATGAGTTTTATTAGGTCAAATAAAGATGCCTGGGTCTAGTTCCAGAAAAATGCTGACCTAGTCTTTGTTTTATTACGGTGAGGGCTGCGGGCTGTGGCTTACGTTGGTGCACATTTTGCAAATTAAACTTGGCACTGCGATCTTTGTGATTTTGCAGACGGTCACGTATTTTTTCGCAGTCTTCAACTTGTAGATGTAATAGGTCTTTATGAAAGATATGTTAATAACTTTAGTACTAATTTATTTCCAAAACCGTAATTATCATAGTCATAAATCTTCTTCTACAACAGACTCGCTAATAACTGTTCCATGCTCTCAAAACTTCAACTATAAAGATTTTCATGGTTTGTTAGTAGTAACTTTTCAGGGCACAGCTTTCGCCCGTCGTACAACTGACTAGTTCAAGCCGACTGGGACTGGGTGTACGTTAAATTAGCATAGCAGTCGATGGCCCACCGCGGCCAGACCTGTAATGAGAATTTACTGCTTTACGGATGCCCCCGACGCATTTAGATATTCGGGCACGTACTCGTAATATGTTAGGCAGTCAGACAATAAGTTAGGCTACGCTAGAGAGTAACATAGGGGAATAAGTGGGTTAACTTGGTAAACCCTTTTTGTGTTAATACGTTTCTTATTCGATGTTATTTTCTGTATTTGTTTGAGTGACTACTTTTTCTCTTGAGGAACTAGTTCAGATGGTATTTCTTTAAAATCGAAGAAAAATAGCGGAGATTTTCCTATATCCTATTGAATATTTTTCTTTATGTCAGGCATAGTATCTACTTTACTAGTTTACCCAAAATATTTCACAAAAAAAAAAACAGCATTAAAAGCATTCAGTAAACTACAGATAGTCTGAAAGGGTGGCAACTTTTTATCTAAATCTGTTCGTACAACATGGAACACGATAAGCAAACAGCAATGTTAGGCCGGCACAGTTTGCACGATAGCTAGAACTCCCCCTAGCCTCCTTACTTTTATTGTATGGAGCTGTATCCGGACGCGAGTCATAGTTAAGGGTGTATACTTTATTTCTTATATCATGTAGAATAATTTTAATGACAAGATTGAGCTACCTCCCCTTTAAGTTTTCACAGACCGAAACCGGACACATTGTATATCTGTGACTAATTGTTTCGGCACCAAAGAGTAATAAAATTTAACTCAATTCCAACGGCCGGTACGCCAATTAGTCACTGAATGAATATTATGAATATCAAAAGTAAATTTTAAAATATCTCTGAAAGAATATTGATATTTTGTTGTGAGTTACCTACAGACGAGACTATTATTTTTGCGGCCACATAAGCGTTGTATTTTGGCAGATTCACACTTGACTGTAGATTAAGAATTTCGAGGGTAAAGTATAAACACAACCGAATTTAATAATGCAAAAGGAAAGTATATCGAAGATTGGCGCAGCTCGTAACCTCTCCTCACTTCAGTTTTATAACGCGCCTTTATAGAGGTTAAAGAAGGTTCTAGCACTAAACCCGGTTACGAAAGCCGAAAGAGTGATACAGGCCCTAATTTGTTAGAGATGCCATCTGCACAGTAATACGCAGATAAAAACAAAATTAGCTTATGATTTCCACTACTGGGAGACGGACCTCGTGACGTAAGACGGAGTGGGAACTCGAGTGAGAGTGGGTATTTTTTTGAAGTGAAAGCTTCTTTAGCGGCGTTGTGCACTTTTTTTGGAATGGGTGAAAAATGTTAAACTCGCGTCAGGGCACGTGACCTGATCTAAAATTCGTAAGACGGCGCAGGGCGCTTGCGCGAATGTTCGTGTGTATTTATTACTATTCAAGTTTTCACTTCTGCCGGCACTCCCAGAGTGCAACCCGTCGTTTTTGAAGTGAAAACTTCTTTAGCGGCGTTTTGCAATTTTTTTGGAATGGGTAAAAATGTTAAACTCGCGTCAGGACACGTGACCTGATCGAAAATTCGTAAGACGGCGCAGGGCGCTTGCGCGAATGTTCGTGTGTGTTTATTACTATTAAAGTTTTCACTTCTGCCGGCACTCCCAGAGGGCAACCCGTCGTACATTTTTATTAGGTTTATAATAAGCCTTTTATTTTTGGTTTTAAGTCAAGTTTTCTCGTCATGTTTTCCTTTAATTTCGAAAGCTGCGGTCATAAAATGAATAAAAAGAAATAACACGCCACGCTTAGGTACAAAACCACAAGTTATGTACCTACAAGCTGTTAGGTCGAGGTCGTTACCACAGGGCTACGACTGCTCTCAGAAATAGGGAACCGTTATTATCTTCGTTCTAAAATCGCGTTTACCTCCATCAACCTTCGTCCAACCCTACGCACCCCTACGCTTATCGGCTGGCAATTTGACTGCACCCTTGTGTTACAAAAATTGAGGAGCCGATATCTTACGGCCGCGTTAGGGTTTACACTTTGTAATGGAGTGGTCCCGTAAATTCAATCCCGAAAGCGTTCCATTTGAGGAAGGCGTGATAGATAGGTTTTTGGGTGGTTTAGATTCCCGGGTTTGAGCGTTTGAGGTATTGGACGGTATGTGTAAGTGGCTTTAATAAACAAATGTTTAGGGGTGACGGGAGATAGGTGAATAACAAATAGGCTGAATAATTGTTTTTTTACGTTTTGTAGGGAATTGGGTATGTATTGGGACTTGTAAATGCGTCCAAAAGATGAATTGATGTAACACAACCGTGTACAGTTTCGATCTGTACAAACTACAAAATAAAGGAGAGATAGCATGCTTAATTCTGTCAAAAAAATATAGCACAATCGGAACCCCCTAAATGGTAGCCTTTGTTCTTTATTGGACCAAACGACATCACTACATCGAACAAAAAAATAATTACAGAATCCTAGGAATAATCAATGCAAAAGTAGCAGGTACTTACCTTAATAAAAAAATATCGACCGAATTGAAATCCTACTTTTTGAAATCGGTAAAAAAAATACGACTATAAAAAAGTTAGGGAGTCACTCCCTAACTTTTTTTACCAAAGGGTACGTTAGAATGGATGTAACTGAGGAGTGTGGTATTTTTACTTCACTAAAACACTCTAGACGCTGGATGCAGGTCGCTTCCAACCGGTACATGTGGAGATGTAAAGGGGAGGCCTATGTTCAGCAGTTGACGTCCTATGGCTGAAATGATGATGATGATGATGATGAAGACACCCTGGTAGTCTATCAGCACACGAAAATGGGAACAAGGTCCTCGCACTCTAGGATATATCTTCCTACGGGGAACAGTAATCACTATCAAGAATATATGTCAAGAAAAACTTCTACAGCTACTGACATATTTTTGTCTCCATTTTCCGTATAGTTTTCTAGTGCTTTATCATGAAAATATTGTCTCGTAAAGAACTTTATGTATGCGCATATTTAGTAAATGATGTTAATATATCCAAGTCACACGAAATCGGAACGATATCGGAACCCTAGGGGGCAGAGGCTGGCCGACTTTCTGGAGAAAGAGGAACTCTTCATGATGAACTCTTTCTTCCAGAAGCCGCCTCACAGGAAATGGACCTGGTTGAGCCCCGATGGTTTCACGAGAAACGAGATAGACTTCTTCATGACCGACAAGAAACGGATATTCAGTGATGTCTCTGTGATCAACAGGGTAAAAACCGGTAGCGATCACCGAATCGTAAGAGGCTCACTGAATATCAATGTTAAACTTGAAAGGTCCAGCTTGATGAAGTCTACGCTCCGACCTACTCGGTCCCACATTCAAAACCCCGAAAGCTTTCAACTCGAGCTCTCTAATCGCTTTGCTTGCCTTGAGAACTTAGTTTCAGTGGACGAGATCAACGACGGGCTAGTGGAAACTGTCCGCACGGTAGGGTCTAAGTTTTTTAGACCCTGCCGTAAAGATAGACCTCAGAAATTGACCGAGCAAACCTTAAACCTCATGGCTGAACGACGTTTGCTACAGTTGCAGTCTTCCGATGACGCGAAGTCATATAGGCAGCTCAATAGACGTATATCTAAGTCCTTGCGACACGATCTACGTCTCTTTAATACGAATCGTGTTAAAGAGACCATACAGCGAAACCAAGGCTCCAAAGTGTTCGCAAAGGACAAGTCTATTGGGCAAAGCCAGATGACAAAGCTGAAACGGGAGGATGGCAGCATAGCGTCGACCAAAGCAGAGGTTTTAGGCGAGATCGAGAGGTTCTATGGACAGTTATACACTTCGGTCGCAAAGCCCGTTGACAGCTTGGTAGGAGATCCAAGAGCCAAGCTGTCCCGACATTATACCGAAGATATCCCGGACATCAGTCTGTACGAGATTAGGATGGCCCTGAAGCAGCTTAAGAACAACAAGGCGCCGGGCGAGGACGGAATCACTTCAGAGCTTCTGAGAGCGGGTGGAACACCGGTACTTAAAGTCCTCCAGAAGCTCTTTAATTCCGTCCTGTCCGAGGGCAAAACGCCTGAAACGTGGAGCAGGGGTGAGGTGGTGCTGTTCTTCAAAAAAGGTGATAACAGCCTATTGAAGAACTACAGACCCATCACGCTTCTGAGTCATGTTTATAAGCTGTTTTCAAGGGTTATCACGAACCGTCTCGAACACAGACTTGATGACTTCCAGCCTCCCGAACAAGCCGGTTTCCGAAGAGGCTATAGTACCATAGACCACATCCATACGCTGCGGCAAGTTATACAGAAGACCGAAGAGTATAACTTGCCATTATGCTTAGCGTTTGTGGACTATGAGAAAGCCTTCGATTCGGTGGAAACATGGGCGGTGCTTGAGTCACTCCAGCGATGCCGTATTGACTATCGGTACATCGAGGTATTGAAGTGTTTGTATAATAACGCCACCATGTCGGTCCGAGTACAGGAGCATAGCACGAAGGCGATTCCATTGAGAAGAGGCGTAAGACAGGGGGACGTTATCTCCCCGAAACTGTTTACTGCCGCAATGGAAGACGCCTTCAAGCTCCTGGAATGGCAAGGACTTGGCATCAACATCAACGGCGAATACATCACTCACCTTCGGTTTGCCGACGACATCGTAGTCATGGCAAAGTCGATGGAGGAACTCAGCATGATGCTCGATGGCCTCGACCGAGTTTCACAACGGGTGGGCTTGAAAATGAACACGGACAAGACGAAAATTATGTCAAATGCCAATGTTGTGCCCACCCCAGTCTCTGTTGGAAACTCGGTACTCGAAGTTGTTGACTCATATATCTACTTAGGACAAGTAGTCCAGTTAGGTAGGTCCAACTTCGAGAAAGAGGTCAACCGCCGAATCCAACTCGGTTGGGCAGCGTTCGGGAAACTACGCAATGTCTTTTCGTCCGACATACCTCAGTGCCTCAAGACGAAAGTCTTCGACCAATGTGTGTTACCAGTGATGACATATGGCACCGAAACGTGGTCCTTCACTATCGGCCTCATCTCAAAGCTCAAAGTCGCTCAACGAGCTATGGAGAGAGCTATGCTCGGTGTTTCTCTACGTGATCGAATCCGAAATGAGGAGATCCGTAGACGAACTAAAGTCACCGACATAGCCCACCGGATTAGCAAGCTGAAGTGGCAATGGGCAGGCCATATTGCTCGCAGAGCAGATGGCCGATGGGGTCGAAAAGTACTAGAGTGGAGACCACGGACTAGCAAACGCAGCGTAGGACGTCCACCAACAAGGTGGACAGACGACCTTATAAAGGTCGCCGGAAGACGCTGGATGCAGGTCGCTTCCAACCGGTATATGTGGAGATCTAAAGGGGAGGCCTATGTTCAGCAGTGGACGTCCTATGGCTGAGATGATGATGATGATGATGACACGAAATCTGAGGGAAGACGACCGAGCTGCAAAATTTATGTGCTTAGTAATAAGCGCTAAATATATTAGTCCGGACTCAAGAGCCCGCCTAACGGAATAGAGTTACATTTTTTTTACGTGGTATAATCATCAAATGAGTCCTCCCACCCAGGGCAGGGCGGGAGGGACTGTCAGACTCGTACTGACTAAAATCCACGGTGTCCTTCAATAGACCTTCACGTACCGGGGTCACGGTAATTCGTGAATCCCGCGACCCCGGCAGGCTTCTGCCCTCTAGAGGGGGTCCCGTCATTTTGCTGGCACTCTTTGAGGCGCGCGTGGGACAGAACGCGCCGTCCACCCGGGCATAGTCCATGGTCGAACAGCGAATAGCGTTACTTTGGTATTTTATTAAATTAACTGTATTTCTGGTTTTGTTGTCCGTGTCTCGGAAAGCACGTAAAGCTGTTGGTCTCGGCTGTCATTTATAATTCTTTGAAAGTCTTAAATCACAGTCAGAAGCTCGAAAATCTGACAACCAGCTTTGGGGGTTGTGAAGGTCAGATAGGCAGTCACTCCATGTAAAATATTGATATTCAGGCAGATGCATCCGGTTCGATTAGTAGCCGACCCCAACATTGTTGGGGCTAGGCACCACGAGACCAAAATGAGGCAGTTGAATAATATTACACAAGACCATAACAGTTCTAAAAAAAAGATAACTTTCAATGTTACTTTTAGTAATATTCTTTTTTTTATGTTAATAAACATAAATTCAATTTATTATTTAAGTTGTTTTTCTTGCACCTACTATTTCCTCGCTATAGTGAGGTGAAAAATTGTGTGTTGCGCTCGGCAGCAAAGTTATTCTGCGTCTCGTACCTTTGAAAACTTCGCTACGTTCAGGATACTATATTTGGAACGCTCGCTTCGCTCACGGTTCAATCCTAGAGTCCTTCACTTGCTCAGTTTTCAATTCAAGTACTCCCGCCAAAAAATATCTTTGCAGCCTTGCATAACAAATAACTATTGTAAGTTATTTTAACCATTTCATCAACACTTTTTTTTGTCCATTAAATTAATAAGAGCTTGATTATACTCGAATGTTTCTACAACTGGGTCCCATCCAAGTGAGTGTTATAATCAATCCTGCAGGCACAGTACGCACTGGGAGATGTATGTAACGAATGCCTTAGTCATGTTTTTTTTTTCATTAGACTTGCCCGTTGCTCTACGCTGTTCCTTCACCGCTTTGAGAGTTATAAATCGTGTTTATTACATAAATGCGCCTGTCTGGATTGCATTCACGTCTCACGACTTTGCACGTCTGGACGTTCGTAGAGCCACCACTTAAAATCGTTATTTATAAGTGCCTACCTAGAATAACCTTTATGAAATTGAACAAACCAAATATCACAAAACGTTTAAAAAATTAACTGAAGTAATCAAAATTCTAATACCATCACAGGTTTTTTTGTACAAAACTACATAAACTTTGACCTTTGAATACTACGTCTGAACTAAAACAAAATATAGAACTCCAAAAAACATAAATAGATTAGGTGCAAGTCATACGAGGTCGCGGGTAAATATGCGCATATTTCTAGGAGTATCGTACGACGCAACATTACCCTCCCAGGGGATAATGATCCGTGAACTATGGAGATACTTGGCATTTTTCAGTAACAGGACCGAGCGATGATATAAGTAATGGTTGAAGCGTGCCAAATAGGTGATGGGTGAATGTACTTATAGTTTAAGTATTCTTCGAGTCTTTTATTTTTCCCCCCTTTAGAATTTTAATGCTGATCTTAGAGCTGCGCTAATACAATTAAATATTTAATAGTAGCACCCTGGTTTGTTTTTACCGAAAAGTTCCGATTGTGATATGCACCAGCTCTATAAATGAGGAACACCTACTCTGGATTACAGGAATAGAATAGAATATATCGTAAATAGGTAGGTATATGATAGACAACATGAAACATCCCTGTAGGGGCTCGAGGTAACAGCGCTGATATTAATAATTATGATTATAGCAAACCGCGGAAGTCAATAATCTCAATTTTTGGAACTGCAATGTTATTCTACTATTTTTATGGGCAAAATCCTAAAATAAATGTGGTTTCATAGCATGAACCGTGAAAATCAGCGTTAACTAGGGAATTTATGTGTAAACATTCATATCTGAGAGTAGCAATCAATCAGACGGCTTCAGACTCTCTAATCTTGGATAGAAGAACCCATCTAACTAAAATTATAACAGTTGGCTCACAAGGACAAATATGTACCTGAACACTTATTGTTATTATTATTATGAGCCTACGTTGTCCCACTGCAGGGCAAAGGCCTCCCTTCCCTCCTTCCATCTCTCGCGATGTAATGAGATTGTAGGCCAACCCTTTAAAAATGAGTCTAGCTCATCTCGCCATCTCCTTCTGGGCCTGCCGCGTTGACCTGAACACTTAATAAAAATTAAATGGTAGCCTATTTTATCATTTGAATGAATTTAGCATGATTGTGTAAATTATGCTGTTCATTGTATAGTCAACAGCAAAAGTAGATGATCAAAATCAGAAATTCAATAATAAAGAAAGGAGTTCGCGTCAGAACTGTGTGGGGTCGAAGTGATTCAAAAGTATGTGATTGTAATTTACCAAACATTTACTACTAGTTCATCTACCGGGGTCGCGGGACTAACGGATTACCGTGACCCCGGTACGTAAAGGGCTATTGAAGGGCACCGATGATTTTAGTCAGTACAAGTCTGACAGTCCCTCCCGCCCTGCCCTGGGTGGGAGGACACATTTGATGATTTTACCACGATAAAAAAAAATTACTAGTTCATCTACATATTAGTATTGAATTTCTGGTTTTGATCATGTACTTTTGCTGTTGACTGTACTTCATTTTGAGGAAGGGGAAATCGTTGAAACGATTGCTACCGCTGTGGGTAGCGGAAAGGAGTGTCAGATCCTGATGGTTCTTGTGTCGAACTCGGCGTAAGGATAAGGCTGGGTGTCCCATTGAGTGGACCGCCCGACAGGGTAATGGAGACGGAGACCATTCGGTTCCAGCCCTGGTTCACCACAAAAAAAGTTTAGTCACGTGGATTCATTCAAAAACAAACATAATTAATAGAAGAATAGAACCTGGCTCTCAAGAAAACGAAAACATAAGAATCATTTTCAATTTTTATTATATAGATACACATTTGCTTTATAAAAATTGTCTAGTGAGACTATCTAACAATTAGTCCTAAGCAAATTCATATATTTCAGTTGCTTTATGAAATTATCATGGCTTAGTGTACACGTTTTTAGATAAAGTTCTATCATTGGGGCGTAACAGTCAAGCCAAGTTCGTTTTTTCCAATGAAAATTTCATAAAGCAATTCGTATTCCGGTGGAATTCAAATAATTATGTTGACATCGTACCCTTCATTATTACATATTTTATAGTTATATAATTAAATTTACATATCCATTATTCAGTTTTACGACATTTCATTGTGAAATCATTAAATAATTGGTGTTGATATAATTAGATAGAATTTCTAACACTGATGGAATTAAGTAATTATGGCATAAACACATTATGATCGCGATGCCTTCATAAATGTCTACATTTGAATGACATGCAAAGGAATGATGAACAGCCAGTTACGCTAAACGTACGTCTGGGCCGTGACCAGACTTCGTCAATGAAACACCACACTTATTGCATCTGATACGGCGTTACTACCTTTATTTAGAATGTAGACATTTATAAATCATTATAATATTAATATCATTAAAATTAATGCTGCTCACATCTTGTAAAATATAACATTTAATTTACCTAGATATAAAAAAACAACAAGACTACAATGAACATTCAACACATTGGTGTAAAATACGATTTACAGTTTGCGACTTTTTAAAATTTTGACCCAGCATTTGATGACCAGCCACTTTGATGAACAAAGTCGTCTGAATTGTCAAATGGAGAAACAATAAGATTTCACACAATTAGAGGTATGTCACAGCTAGGGAAGCTTCACAAAATCTGAGATGAAGAAATATATTATGCATTATACATGAACAAACAATTCCGTATGCAAAAATTTGTGTAAGTTAAAAGATCACAATATTCAATAGGAGTGTGATTCGGAAAGCCACCTAGCCTGAGATTATGAGCATGCGAAACAGCGGAACGGCACGTCGTCAGCTCAGTAGTCTACCTGTAATATAAAAAACAAATATTTCGTAAGTATAAGTGTCATGGTCGCGGGACTCACGAATTACCGTGACTCCGGTACGTAAAAGGGCTATTGAAGGACACCGTGGATTTTAGTCAGTCATGTCTGACAGTCCCTCCCGCCCTGCCCTGGGTGGGGAGGCCTCATTTGATGATATTACCACGATAAAAAAAAAGTATAAGTGTCATTACTGCTTGTTAGAAAAATCAATATTTTCAATCCCTGTCTTTATTAACCAGTAATAAGAAAAATAAATATGCTATGCTGATAGCAAACAACCCTTTTTTTTCATTCTGAGAATCCTCATAAACTTGCTTTGACTGGGGAAGGTGAGGGGTAATTCAAGCTCGACTGCCTTTAACCACATTCTAAAAAATTTCGCGTACAATTTGTTCGTGATTGCTTGAGTCCACCAGAGCGAACATTTATACCGCACGTGGTTTGTTTGTTTGCTTGAGTGAGTCCACCAGAGCGAACATTTGTGCCGCACATGGAAACGCATCTATAGGTGCCATAATGGAGACCATAGCTACACTAGCAAGCGCAGCATAGGAAGTTCACCCACATGGTGGACAGACAGTCTGATGAAGATCACAGGATCGAGCTGGATGTAAGCTGCTTCTAACGGGTCCTTTTGGAAATCTTTATGGGCTAATGTTCAGCAGTGGGCATCGTACGGCTGAAAATTAGGATGATGCCGTATAAAATCACTGATTACCTTTTCTTAGGTGTTTCATCCTTGGCTTTTTTCTCAGCCTCCCTGCGTTTAGCGGCCTCCTCTCGTTGCTGGCGGATAATCGCCAACCTGGCGAGATCCGCTCGCGCCTGGTCGGTCTTGCCTTCCGCATGCAACTTCTGGTATGCCGCCGCCGCCCGCTGCTTCTCTATCTCTTCCCGTTCGCGCCTGGAATATATTGTTATTTATTATAAGCTGAATTAACTTTTTTCTTTTTTTATGTCAAACAGACATTTTTGTTGATCTTTTTCTATTACATTTGGAGTAATATGGGTCTGGGGCAATCTTCCAGAGTATTTGAGACATCTTTACAATACAAACAAGGCATAGAAATGGTCTCATGTTACACAACAAAAAAATAAGCTGTAAAATATCCTTATCTTGTAAGTATTACTTTCTTGCGTTAGGATTTTTTGCCCAATTAAATAGCAAAAGTAAATGTTTGAAAATAGACCTTGCTATTTCGTTGCACAGGAGTTAGGCCAGACCTACTTTGGACATGAATTTGTATCATACATAAAACATAATATTATGATTGTGGTTTTATAGATTGTATTGGCAATTCTTAAATATCAACACATCTTTCTAATACCTGCTTTACAACAATAATTCAAAAAGTGCTTTTGAAACAAACAAGAGACTTCAACTAATTCTCTAATTTGTTTTACTTAACATTTTGTGTATAATTTTTGTTTTGTTTCTCTTTAAAAACTTTGCTCCATACTAGCAATTTCTCCTGAACTCACATACACAAACATGCAGAATTGGGAATAACTTGTAGCTCATACAAAAATTTCTGCGACACACTGTGCAGCAGTCGATCAATCAGCCACAGCGCCAACCTTGCCCTCAAGTATAATAAACATAACTTAAAATACCTTGAGAGTTGAGGTTTCTCTCCTTCACCCAAATTGTCCAAGTTGGTCAATTTCTTGTTTTTCTTTACTACACGGTTGGGATTTTCTACTTCAATGAGTCCTGATACACCTTTGGCTTTGGATGGTCTCTGAAATGATATGATTTTGGTTTAATAATGCATAAATATAACGAATGGACATACTTCGCAAAATTCTGATACCAAATAAGAATAGAAGAAAGTATTTATTGTCTCCCACAAGACAAAACAACAATAATAATGCCAAAATCTCGCTATCATAGTAGTTTTTTTTTGTAAATTCTGGTAATAACTAAAATATCAAAATAAAATTCTTGGTTACAACTTGATCACTGCAGAATAACACTTATATTCAGTATATAAAACTGAAATTTCAAATTCTGAGTGTTCTCATAAATGGAACTGGCAGTAATTGAGAAACTTGACCACAGTCCTGCCAAACCCTTCAGGGATTGCAGGTGTGATGATAATGTTCTCTCTAACCATATAGGAATGTACACTATAAAGCCAATGAAACAGAAACAAATTGAGATTCAAGTCAAAACTAAGAACATACAAAATATATTTACATCATCATCTGAGTCACTATCGGAATCACTGCCGGAGCCAGATTTTTCCTCTTCTGATTCTTCTTCGCTTGAGCTTTCTTTCCCATGCTCTTTTCTCCACCTGAAAAATTACAATAAATTTGTAGACTTCAAAAATTATAATTATGAATCTGTTGTTCATCCAAATTTCCAGCAACTTAACTCACTTCGGATGAATTCAAATAAAATGTGATATGAGATAAAATTTAGTGTCTTTATTTTGCAGATCCAATCCGTCTATTATAACAATTTTTTTTTTTTTTTTATTCCACAAGTATCACACAACGCCATCTAGTCCCAAGCTAAGCAGAGCTTGTGTTATGGGTACTAGACAACTGATAAACATACTTATATATCTCTAAATACATACATATTATAGATAAATTACACCCAGACACAGAACAAATGATCGTGCTCATCATACAAACATTTGTCCTGGGTGGGAATCGAACCCACGACCTCCGACATAGCAGTCAGGGTCACTAACCACTAGACCAACAGGCCTGTCAATATACAACTTTTCCTGACACATTCCATGCAACCAAAGCAGAAAACCTTAAATACTTAATCAACAGTGTAAGCATTGTGGTATTTAACTATAGGTTCATTTTTTTTATTATTAGTTTTTATTTAAGGTCGCTTTTCAACATCTAAAGTCATTAGCGACCACAGTTAACAATATATTAATTTACGCACATACAATAGGGTACAATACGTTTGCTTAAACATTATGGGCCCTAACCAAACGCTGATGTCCCCGAAAACAACCAACACATACAATCCAGTACAACCCAGAGAATGCAACCCAACATTTGTAGCTTAATATTATTAAGCCACACATATCAGGCACAGCCCTATTATATCATGTCATTATTTTGTTTCTGAAAGAGTTACAAAAATATCCAAGAATTCACAGTAGAAAGATTACTGATAAATATATGTTGATTAAACAAAGGTTCAACTGTTTTGGGAGAACAACGTTTCTTAGAATATCTTGCCGTAAAAATTGAGTCATATGAGCAGCATGACTAACAGTTCAATCGAAGAATTAATAAAACTGGCAGATTAAGCAATTTTCTTCTAAAGTGATTGTTTTACCAGAAAACCGAAATATTAGAACCGAATTTTGCAAATAAATGATAGTAACTGTTATTAATACTATCAATTCAAGTGAATGAACCTACAATGTAAGACAGATAATACTTGCCTATCATTCAAATGATAATTATTAATTCATTATTCAGTTTAATCTACATTTATATTGTTAATTATTTATCTAAAGAGTACTAAACGCCAAGGTGCCGATTCTGAGTTGCGCTAATTGTAGGTATCGACAATGAATAATTATTTTAACAGAAACCCTTACTTTTGTTTCTGTTCCTCTTGTTTCCGCTGCTCTTCCAGCTCTTCCGGGCTGGTGAACTTGCGGTTACGGCCCTTGTGGTTCGTAAACTTACCTGTAACGTTACACAAACAAAATACTCGTCACAAAGGTTAGGCCAACTAAACAATCAATAGTTTAAAGACTGACATTGTTCCAGATATCCTTTGAGATCTCACATAGCAGTTAATTATTTACACAATTCTTATTGCAAATCCAACTAAGAAGCAACTAATCACTGAGATTTTTTTAAGAAAGCACATTCCCATAACATTGGACGACATTGAGAAAAAAACAACACGTATACGACAAACTTACCGCGTGGCATGGTTGAATTTATATATTAGCAACTTTTAATTATTAATGTAGACTAAGTATTTGATTGTATTATTATTCTTTGGCGGAAATTAGTAAGCAAAATACTAAAAATCGGATAAATTTAGCGTTGACGTCTCGTCGGAACCGGAATTCGAAATTGAAACGTAACCTAGATTATAAACGGAATGTTGCCAAATGAATAAACTTTAGTCGATTTTATTAGAGGACCTCTGGCTCTCTAGAGAATCGGTATGCTTTTTTTGCCTCTTTATTGTTAGGTTTTATCACACGGTGATAATGTCACCGCATTATAAAAATAATACATCTAAACATTCTACTTACAATTAAGAGATCTGGACTACTTACTTTTACTCACTAAACATTTTCATTAACAGGGGCGGATCTACAAAGACTAATTGGGCTGCAACCCATGGCCCCGTTAAAATAAAAGGCCCCCAGCCCCCCTGAGAAAACAATGAAAAATTAGGTGATGTGAACGTAATTAGCAAAAATTGTCATTTTTTTTCAACATTGCACATGTATTAGTTTAAGGGTGCAACGTCGCAAATAGCTGTCAAATATTTACAAGTTTTAATTAATTTGGTAAATTTAACTGTATGAAAATAAGAAATATGGTTAACTTTAGAGACGGACATTACCATAGCCCATGTTTTTTTTTGGGGCTTGCAATATTCTCAAATGCGTTCGTTCCCTAAGTTGAGCCCCTCTCGGCGTCTCCCGCAGCGGACTTGAGGCCGGGGATGTCCTCTCTCTCAAGCGTTCTGCGTTGTGCTTCGTTAGCATCATCGCCATGCAGATGGATGTTTCTGTTTCACATTCTGCGTGCGGGGCGACGGTTGCCAAGCTCCATAAACTAGAACAGGGCCGGACGCTTTGGGTCACCATCGCTGAATTACCTTACGAGAACAAGACGGAGCAAGAACCACCCGAAACAACCATGTTCGGTGAAGACCTATATCACGCAGAAAGTAAGAATGACGTGACTCCTCTCCACCTACTCGTCAAACGTGTGATGAGTTAAAATGACAGCAATTACGCTACTGATGACTTCTTTCCGACAACCAACTGAATACTGGGCGATATTGAGTCGGGTGACCCGAACTTGAGACCCGAGGTTCAAAATTAGTATTAGCCCTAATAGTATTAACCCATGGCAAGCTCTCGATCAGCCCCTGTTCATTATAATTATTCTACATAACCTCCCAACCTCCTTCGCCAAAAGGGCAGCTAGAATGTTGTTACGGGCTCCCACTTCGCTTCTCTCCCCAATCACGTTGTTTCTTTCATATACGTTCTGGTCACATTCCATCAAGAAACGGTAAGCTATAAACATAAAAACCACAAACGAAAACGCTCAACAGCAACTTGAAACCTTTAAGCGACAGGTTTAAGTTGAAAATGTAATAAAGACTACGCGTATTTTTCATATTTAGCCTCGAAAACGCATCAGCTTTGGACAGGTATTTACAGGTACAGGTACTAATATAGTCAGACGCCAATATTAACAAAGTCATGGCTCCAAATATTGTAACTCAATAGTTAATTTACCTATTTGAACTTTCTCGATTATTCCGTTGTCGACGATCGACTAAAATGGAACCATAACAAGTTTCTACAATATTATTATTATCTGGCAACATTTGTTTTATAAGCCAGGAACACATTTGTATCACAAACAAAATATTGGCTCACAGGACCCAAGCACACCCAAGAAAATGTGAAAGACAAAAATAGTTTCGTTCTAGCCAGTTTTAACGCGTGTTCAATACGGGATATTTTTTTACTTTTGATAACGATTTGAACAATGCCATGTTCATTACGGGCACGTGTAACACTCGAAATACGAAAGTTATACATACATCAGTCACAATCGTAACACAGCTGAAGGTGTTTTCAGTTTCCTTCTGGCTTACCTCTCTGTCCTCGAACAACGTTTGGCACTCTACTTAAACATTATCCCCACGCGTTTCAACGGGCACTTTAATTTGTACACAAAGATAGCAAGTTCGCAGTACCTAGTCATAAAAGTCGTCCCAAAATACGTAGTTGCTTAGCGCCCTTGTTTCAATAACAAACGCATCAGTATTTTTTTGTTAATGAATTCATTTAATAATCTAGGTACTCTGACAATATGTTAAATTGTAAAATGAATATTTAAGGTACTTACGTAGTAATAAAATTACAAAGACTAAGTTCTTAATAAAACCGATAAATTTGAATAAATACATTCTGTTTGTATGTTTCTTAATATTTTATATAAGTCATACCTAATTATGGTTACCTAACCATAATTAGGTATGACTTATATTTCAGAATCATCAGATCTTCTTTTCATTAAGAAAATATGTTAATACATACCTATGTATTAACATATTTTCTTAAAGAAAAGTGTATTAATCAACTACTCTACATCTACATCTTTTAAATATTCATAAATAATAGCTAGTTTCTTATTTATTCATTGGTAATTCATTTATTCATTCAAAATACGACTTTTTTTTATCGTGGTAAAATCATCAAATGAGTCCTCCCCCAACCAGGGCAGAGCGGGAGGGACTGTCAGACTCGTACTGACTAAAATCCACGGTGTCCTTCAATAGCCCTTTACGTTCCGGGGTCACGGTAATTCGTACAGTCCCGCGACCCCGGCAGGCTTTGGCCCTTTACAGGAGAGCCCCGTCGCTATACTGATACTACATAAGGCACGCGTGGAACACAATGCGCCGTCGACTCGGGCATGGCCCATGGTCGGACAATGAGTCGCCCATTACTCGCCGCCCGACGACCGAAATATGACTTGGAACTTTTTTTCTTTTTTTTTTATCGTGGTAAAAACATCAAAGAGCCCTCCCACCAAAGGCAGCGCAGCAGGGACTGTCGACTTGTACTGACTCCACGGTGTCCTTCAATAGCCCTTTACGTTCCGGGGTACCGTGACCCCGGAACGTAAAGGGCTATTGATCGTTAGTTCCGCAACCATAACTTGGGACTTAATAAAGAATAAAGAGTTTGCTTCCTATTTAGACGTGTCGAGTAGTTTTTGTTGAAATGTCACAGACATGCAAAAAATGCACAGCTAAGGAGTGGAATTCCGGAGTCAGTATTTTCTGATAGCTATAACTTTAAGGTTTTTAAGTCAAAAGTGAATAGGTTACTGTTACTTCTTTATCGTCAACCGCATCATCGTTTACCTTCAGGCGAGATAGTGGTCAAAGACGAACCTATACCTAGCTAAAAAAATGCACGAAAGGTAATCCAAACTTGATTGTGGCCGCGCCCTAAACATATCGCGAGGTCATCGACACTCGTTTATGTTTTAAGTGGTCACAAAACCTTATCAACATTAAATTGATTGATATGCTCCGTTTAGCAGTACCCGTTACAACTGCAGACATTTTAAAGAACCTTAAGTAGGTCAAGTGTCATATGGAGAAGAGGTTTTACTTTTACGAGTATCAGCTGTCTGTGGGTGTTTTTAAGTTTCCGATTCTGGACTTAAAAGATAAATGGAACCTTTACAAGACCATTTGGTAGGTGTTTTAGGTCGCACGTGACTTGGAAAATGGATATATTTATTATTTAAGTTTGCAAGACAACGGAAGAAAATAATTATGTCAAGCTGCTGTTTTTAATTCTTACTATAGGTATACCTACTTAGTAATAATATACTTAGGTATCTAGGTACCTATGTAGTACGTGAAGAGTTTAAACGTTTTTATCTATAATATGTATGTATTTAGAAATATATAAGTATATTTATCAGTTGTCTAGTACCCATAACACAAGCTCTGCTTAGCTTGGGACTAGATGGCGTTGTGTGATAGTAGTGGAATATTTATTTATTTATTGATTCGCGGATAAAGTACCTATAAACATTTATCTATAATTAATTGACTACGAGTAGCGAACTATTAAACTAGGTACTGGAATATTTCTATATATTATTTTATTTTCTTAACATTTCCTTAGGCATTAGTATAAAATCTAGGCCACCTGTGTAATAAACCTATCTACCTACAACAAAGTATCTGCAAAGCGGGTAAAAATGTAAATCTAACACAGATTGTTCATTTACTTTTTTTAACGTGGTATAATCATCAAATGAGTCCTCCCACCCAGGGCGGGACTATCAGACTTGTACTTACTAAAATCCACGGGGAACTTCAATAGCCTCTTACTTCCCGGTTACCTGATGAAATAGAGACTACTTACTTGAAGAAAGCAATTGAGAATGAGACTTTCCTTGTAATCTTGCCTGAAAGCAGAAGTAGAAAAATGAAGATGAACTTGTGAAATGATCCGGAAAATAGTGGATAAAAAGATGTCCCAAATAATATGATGATGGTGAACTACCTATACAGTTTTGGTAGTTTTGTGAAAACTACCAAAAAATAAATGAAGCTTCTGGACTTTTGTTTTTTACGTAATGAGTTTAGCCCAGATGCAGAATAAGACCTAAGATGGAGCGAGTCTTCGACAAGACTGTGATGGTTATAAATCTAAGTACTAGTGTGCAGTGTTGGACTGTTCGATAAGATACTATCAATACTCCATGTGTGAGTTTTCCGACCTCAGTCCTTCAATAAGGACTCAAGGTCCAAAAACAAAAGAATGCCTACCATAAAAGTAATTATCCTATAATATCTTGTTATAGAAACTAAACACGAATCATTCACCTCAATATTGAGAGGTTATTGCCGAGTCAAGGTCGATCAACGCCTTACTATGTAAGACACATGAGCGGCACACAAACCTAATGGTTTTGACGAATTGTTGTCAACTCTGAGTCATGTTGACATACTTTTGTTGTAAAGTTGTAAACAATAGTTACCTTTGGACTACTAACATAGCACTAAACCGGGCAAATTCTTTAGTTCATTTCTATTCTGTAAATAGCTCAGACAACCTACTTATTCCTATTTGAAAACAATATACTTAATGTGCGTAGGTACTTCCTGATACGGAACTATAAAGTGGACTTCTTCGTTTTTGTAGATGCATCCTATTGAATTGAAGAGTTTTTAATTTTTTTTAAGATGAAGGAGCAAGATTAAGCGTACTCATCAAGAAGGAACTTAACATCTCTGGTGAGGACTACGACCGCCGTGGGATTGCTCAGTCGTCACCAGAGGTTACAGTTAGTCGTGCTGTTACCCGGGTTGGACGACTAGGAGGCTTATCGATATCGTATCGTAGCTATTTCCATACAATTGCCCCCTTGTAGTAGCTATCACCCTGGTGTTTTCCGGTCTTTTGACTAAAGTATCGTAATACTATGCATGGGATATGTAATTAAAGAGTTAGCAATTTATTCACAAAGTACATTTAAACATCCATGAAAATAAATATAATCTCTTTAAAAAGCTAAATCAATTTTTTCGACCAGTTTAGCCTGTGGTTTACGACAAATACGCCTCTCCCATCAAAACGGTGCTTCCATCGTTATTTTTAATAATTACTGACTTCAAAATGGCGTGTTTTCGCTGTAAGTCATTAACGACATCATCATGGAACGTTACATTTTATAGTCACTCGGTCCTTATTTTCACGACGTTTTTGCATTCTTGAGACAATCATTTTTGGGCCTCAAGGCACACACTACAGAAATTCATAGATGTAAGTATTTTGATGTGGGTCCTTGGTTTAATTTGTCAGAACTAAGCTCTGACTGAAACTGAGCTTAGTTTATTAGTAGAAAAGAATTACTTAGCTGTAATTCCAGCTAAACACTTCTTTTCTGAACTTAGTCATTGTAAGTTAACCGAGGAACAAACCCTATGGAAATTCAAAAATGTAAGTATTTTGACGTGGCTTGGTTTAATTTGGCAGAACTAAGCTTAGTTTTAAAATACATCTAACTACAGCTAAGTACCTACTCCTTTTCTGAACTTATTCATCATAAGTTAACCGAGGAAAAAGACACCAATAAATAGATGTTAGCACTCACTTAATATTTAACTTAAGCCATTGAGCGTAAAGTGTGCAAACAGGCTCTTAGAAATGCGTTACTGCGTATAAAAAGACTCAAAAAGGGATCTTTGCGGTCGGGCATTAGTGTCGGCAAAGTACGTGCGTCAGTCGCAATTTAAAAATATTTCTGCATTGTGCTAATAACGTACACATGGGTGTTTTATGGATATTTAGAGGCATGGCATCGCAGAAGATTTTTTTTTACAGAAAATAATTAGAGAATCGTTCGTCGTTATAAGTAGTATAACCTAAAGATAGGTTATACTCCTTATACTATCAGAATTATTACTTTGGAAAAATATTAATTTACTTGGGTGGGTTTCTTGTTGAGATGTAGGTAATTATTGCACCGTCTACATGTGCATATTTTTGCTGCATTCTGCATACGAGATGGGACATCCAGGTTAAAAGCATAACATTTATACTTACGCATTTTTTCGTATAACAGGAGTTACTTGACCCTTGCGAATTATAAAACTTATTGTAGAAAGAAATATTCGATGGCGGACAGAAATTGAACTATTTATTTATCTCTTCTATTTACTAAACACTACTACTGATTTGTCTAATTATTTCCACAAAAAGCTTTACAAAAAAATATATAATTAACATGCCTTTTAAATACTTCCAAATCTCAACAACATCCTCGGGGGCCAAAAGTACAACTTACTTAAACATCTCGGCTCTATTTCACAGGGACCAGCAACCAAGTCGTGCAGCCAACAAAATGTATGTATGATTGCTCAACCAAACGGACACCAGGGGAGATACACTCTGAAGAGTTGCAAATATTTTGCTGGTGCCGGTGATTCTGGTTACGCTCCAGTGTCCCGGTGAAATATAAATATGGCCACATTAATTCATCATGGGTGTCCCTGTATCCGGTTATTAAGGGACATCTAGAAATCACCATTTATGACGTAAATCATTGATAATTTTTCATTTTTTTTTTCATAAATATTTGCTTGACAAATTGGGACGGGTCAAATACCGGTAAAGCCCGCAAGCCACGGTATCTTGTTCAGACAACATTAATACTACATTTTATTCGAATTGTCAAATTGGCCTCTGTTATTTCGGTATGACTCCTGATACGCCTCCCAAAAACACGAGGTCCCGTGGTCTCGTGGGCCCAAGATGTGCACAGACAACGATATAACAAATTGTTTGCAATTAAGAAGAAAGTAATAAAGCGTTTTGTATTCCATCTATATCGTATTTTATATGCATTTATGGCTCGCAAAAATGCGCATTATGTCAACGTGATCGCATAACGGGTTATGGTTTAAGCGTTTATCTTTTTAGTAAGTGTCGCGGAGCTTCCTCGCCGCTATATCTTTCCGACGACTTAAAGTGATTTTTATCTTAAGACATGACAGATCGTGCCTCTAAGGTTACGTATCTTGTTTGTCTATGTGTCAAATTGGCTATGAATGTGATAGAGAATGTATTCTTTAATTTAAGAATAAAATGTGAGGTCCTATTTTTCAGATACTGTTCGCAACGTAACGGGAGTTATTAGCATAGTCAAGCGATGATCCTGATTTTTGAAGCTGTGAAATAATAGAGCAGTAAAGCAGTCAACGCGGCACTAAATTCTTTGGGTGTACATGGTAAGGCAATGTCATAATTTATATTTTACACTTAGAATACCGTATTTTAATAATTAGATACTGTAAAGTTATTTTTTCATGGGGATAGGCAGCTCTAGTACGAATTCTACGTATTTGGTCGTACTTCGTAATTGAAGTATGTGTACGATGTAAGTTGTACGGAAAATGAAACGAACTATTCTAATGAGAAACTAATTAGACGGCACGGTTGGCGCAGTGGATGTGCGATCGACTACTGCGCAGCTTGTCACAGGTTCGATCCTCGCACTGAACAAATATTTGTTTCATCTACAAGTAGGTGATCCGGGTCTAGGTGTTTGTGTATGGGAGTTTCTATGTTTGTAAACGCACACACGATACAGGAGAAATCCCTACTGTGGGGCATAATTTAAAAAAAAAAATACAAATCATGATAGCTCGTGATAGCACATCAGTACCTAAGTATAGCTGGTTCTACAAATATTCTATAATCATATTCATAGACATGTCAGTCATGATATGTTTGGTTTAACAAACTCGTGATTATTTACTTCACTTGTCTATCTAAAGGATGATTACAAATTACTGTTGCATGACCAGTAATCGTGTTTTATTATGCACGTTAGGTCAATTTTATGTGACGTCATAATGTGTGCTAGATACTGAAGTGGATTTCAGAAAAACACAGACAATTTTAAATCAAAATATAGAATACTAGCTTTTGCCCGCGACTTCGTTCGCGTGGAATAGTGAAAACTATCCTATGTCCTTTCTCAAGTTCCAAACTATGTCTGTACCAAATTTCACACAAATCGGTTCAGTAGTTTAGGCGTGAAGAAAAGACAGACAGACAGAGTTACTTTCGCATTTATAATATTAGTTTGGATGACAGTTAGGAGTGCTGTAGCTTTCTACTGGTAAAATAATTATCAAAATTGGTTCACTTATTCCAAAGATTACTTCCCATAAATATACTCCTTGACCTAACTTGTAAAAAAAAATTGTACCTAACTGCAAAATGGACCTTCGTCGTATCAACGTCAAATACCGTTTTGTAGTTACATTTGTTTAGGCAAGAAGTGTTCAACAGATGTTTAACTTCTTGTAGTAAGGCTGATAAACTTTACCTCTTTTTAATATTAGTAGATATGCTTCCTTAATTTTGTCAGTATCGTTTTGGGTCTGGTAAAGTGGTGTGAAGTCAAACAAATTGATGGGTTTCAATGAGGGTTTTATTTATATTTACTTAAATACCACTTTTGCATTTACCTATAAAATTATATCGTACAATTTGATTTCATCTGTTATTTAAGTGTCATCAAAAAACGACTTTCAAGTGTTGCCTTAGCAGTCTGTTTTTATTAGACAACAAAGTGCGTGAGCGCAGGATATAATATTGTTAATAATTAACCAATAATTACTAAACTATATTATACTATACTACAATACTAATATTAAAAGAACGACTTAAATCGCTTTCTTTTGTAAATAAAGATCATGGCTAATTCAATAGCTAACAAGCTGACACTGAATTATTTTCTCATAATGAATAACAATATTCAACAATTATTTATCGATAATCATTTCAACAAGGAAAGATCGACTGCTAGACATAGGTCTCCCAAAGTTCGCCACATCGATCGATCTAGTTGGTCATCGTCACAATCCGAAATATTGACAATCAGTCAGCGATAATCACTATCACGTAATTAATTTACCAGAACAACATCCAAAAGCTTTTAAAACGAATTTATAAATGAACATTCCATTTAAAAAAATGTTTCACATAACGCACATTACTTTATTGCTGGCATAATTTCAGCTTACCTTGTATTCCTGCAGAGTTGACAATATAGAAACGTTTATCAGTTTAAAAGGTGAGTTTATCACGTTGAAATGGTAATAAGGTGGTTAGGTCAGTATCATACAGTTTTAAAAACGTTCATAACTGTTATCCTTTAAGGGTCAAACTGAAATGTTTATTTTGTTTTATTGATGACGACTTTATAGCGATGGACCTTTATGAGGCTAGTTTCAGCATTGAGTTTTTTTAACGGGGTCGTCTCCCACCCAGGGCAGGACGGGAGGGACTGTCAGCCTTGTACTGACTAAAATCCACGGTGTCATTCGATCGATTTACGTTCCGGGGCCACGATAACCAGTAATTTCCGCGACCCCGGCAGGCTTTGGCTTAACGCAGCGCGAACCGCCGCCTTAAGGGGCCTCTTAGAGTCCACTAGCGCCGCCCATCGAAAAAATGTCATAACACGTAAATAGAATTAAAAAATACAAAATGTGGTCTATTATTAATTTTTTATTTATAGTTTATTTATATACATATATTTTTTTTATATTAGTTTAGCTAAATCGTCGCCGTTTTTGTTACAAATGCACGATTTAGCTAAACAGCTATATTTCAAGTGTTGACAATGTGTTATAAAATTACGTTATTTCCTTTTCTACAGTAATAATAGACCACATTTTGTATTTTTTATTCTATTTACGAGTTATGACATTCTTTCGATGGGCGGCGCTAGTGGACTGTAAGAGGCCTCTTAAGGGGGGCCGTCATTTTGCTGAAAGCTCATTGAGATGCGCTTGAGCACCTGAGCGAGCACTAACGGGGCGGCGAGCGGTAAGATCAAATATATAAAAATGTTTGAAAGACGCCACGAGACTACGCCAGTGGCGAATTCGCGTATTTAGGTTATTGTTCTGGGTTTGTATTCGGGTTGCTCTTTTTGCGAATATTTTAATTATTTCCTTTCGCCATAGATGTCGATCCAATTTGAATTGAAATTTGGTGGGAAGGGTGTAGGGTGGTTTCGCAATTTGGGAAAGATATGTCCACCGAGATATTTCAAATTGCGCCAAGAAGTTACGAAGAAATAATCCATTTTACACAGACATATTCAATATGTTTCGCTAATTTATCATTAGATCCAAAAGAATTCTTAATTGCATTTGTTTGAGTTAAGTTTTAAGTACAAAATTCGATTTCTTTACAAAACAAAAATTGAACAATATTGTAGGTCTCGATCAGGGATCTTCAACCAGGGGGAGGGTCTCTGATGGGGTCGTGGCTGCATAATCATTATTGCATATTATAAAAATAGCTTATGTTGTGCATCAGACGTATAATTACTTCAATTATGTGTTCTCACTCAAAGAGGCATCTACTTTACTAAAAATACCTTTCTACATAATTTCACAACAATAACCAATTAAGAGGCCTGACCACCGGTAGCTTGGACCCTGTTCCCGATGCTTGTGCACTGCTATTTCTTCTATTTTAAAATGTTTTTTAAATGAGAAAAAAGTCAGAATGCATGAACTCTCGTGCAAAACAAAGAACATTGTGCTTGACTTGGTTTAAAATGTTTTTCCAGAACAAGCGTGTCGTCAACATAGAAGAATAGTTTGACGTCTCAACGTCTTCTATGTTGACGCCGCTAGAGAGGTTGGCGTGCAGCATCCGATCGTATACGATGTCCCACATCTCCCAGAACCGATTCCTATGATTCACCATGTCATCGGTTGCCGGTTGTCTCCCTTGTAACCGGAGTAAATGATGGCCCTGTCCGACAAATCGGCCTCAACTGAGGTGATGCAACTCCAGTACAGTAAATTAATCTAATAGTCCCTTCCGCTCCCAAAGTGGGACTACTCATTTCATGATTTCCGCCCCAAAATAGGGGATGTTAAAGATTGGCCAACAACAATAAGACACCTAACAACTTTAACAAACTTGCAGCTTTAGATAATAGAATCCCACCAAAAACATTAAATGTAAAAAAATGCCAAGTCTCTCGATGCAGTCTTTCCATCGTAAAAAGTTTTGAGATCTCATAGAAGCCAAGTCCTATTCAAATTATTATGTAGTTATAAATCAACATTTAGTAATTGTATCAATAGTTTTCTTTATATTATAATTATAGTGACTTGGCAATGAGCACCAATTAAAAGCTGCTTGCTGCCTGGAATTATGTGCAAATGTTACTGATGAGACATGTGATCAGATTATTTGTTACGCGTGGATCATCATCCACACGTAACCACGTCAATGCAATAATAAAAAATACCTTACGGGCCATCGCTTTATGAAAGCAAATGAACCGAGAGTACACTAACACTAGTGTTTGCGTACACATTTGTGCATTATAATTTATGTCCTGCGCAGTTTACTAGTCTTGGATGAGACTGACTGCCGTTGCCGAAATTCGGTTGGGACGACACGGATAAACCAAAAGAAAATTAATTTTGTGATATTAATGTTTACGCATGCGGTGTGTGACTTTCAACTCCAAATATGCCGTTTTGTTTCTTCTTGTGCTCATTGCCAAGTCACTATAATTATAATATAAAGAAAACTATTGATACAATTACTAAATGTTGATTTATAACTACAAAATAATTTGAATAGGACTTGGCTTCTATGAGATCTCAAAACTTTTTACGATGGAAAGACTGCATCGAGAGACTTGGCATTTTTTTACATTTAATGTTTTTGGTGGGATCTCATTTATTTTTTGTAAGTGTATTTCTTTCTTTTTTTTTAGGTGACCTCATAATTTCTTGGACTTCAGCTACTGCTTTGCTTAGAACCCATTCTCTATCTCTATCTCTTTTGTTTCTTTTCAACGAGCTAAATAAACATAAATCTACTAACTTACAAACTAAATATAACTAAACTAAATAACACGTAAACAACTAGATATTGTAACTATGTCTATGTTATATTAATAAACTATTTGCCTAAATAACTGTTTCAGTAACAATAATAAATATACTATCTAATCCGGCTAACTTAGGTTCTCCGAATATAGCTGCAATATTTTTTTAGTTTCGAAATGGTTTTTCATAGGTAGATGGCGCTATCAAATGAAAATTATCGAATTATTTTAAAGTACTACTTATACTGCGCTCGGTAACGAAACCATAGCGCGATTCAGACAGATACAACGCCATCTATCGAGCGCGCATACAATCGAAATTTATCGCAATACAATGGAGTTTTAGCTTTATTAATTGAATGAATTATAGTCTATGTATTACATTTATATTATTCTTTTCTATTCTATGTATTTATTCATCCAATTGAATACTTAAACAACGAACAAAGTTAACAATGCAGTCAAAATCCATACATAATGTTCTTGCCAAACCGCAAATATAAAATTGTTTTCTATGGTATATTATTTTTTAATGTTTTTATAATTTTTCCTTTATATGTGGCTAATGACCTATCTTGGTGCAAAATTTGAAGTTTCTAAGTCTGCTAGAAGTACCTTAGATTTTTGATGATCGGTCAGTGAGTCAGTGAGTCAGTGAGTGAGTGACAAAATGGTGTAACTTTGATCGACCGTAACTCCTAAACTATTAATTCAATTGGCATGTAATTTCGAACTTAAGCTTGTTCTAATGCCTACTATTATTCACCGAAAACCTAAACTCCTAGCTTTGTCCACGTCGAAGATATAGGGGGGGCGAAACAGCCGCGAATCGCATCGAGAAAAGATGGTACGGCCGTGCCCGTTTTGCTCGAGACTTGGCTGGGGCACTGCCGTGCCCCCAGATTTCAAGATTTCTAGTAGGCCACAGAGAATTGAAGCCAAAAAAGGAAGAAAAATTATCCCCTTCGTTCGATTTCTACGTAAAACAAGTGACTACCTATCTCCAAAGAAAACATTTAAATGTGTGCGTGACGCTCACTCACACATTTATAAAAACTGGCTCTACGAAAAACGTTACATTTGTTTTGAACACACGGAATCTAGACATTTTATAATCTAAGTTTGCAGCTTTTTCATCTAGTAAATCTACCGTGCAATGAAGTAATTATCATATAATTATTTTATACGAACCTATCTATTAATAAAAACAACAATGTATTGCGGTACAAAATACCCACATTGTTCTTCAATAACCTGAGGTAAAAAACCTTGAAGTTCAGTGAAAATCCCTGAAGCATTTTCTTAAAAATTATATCGTAATTGTTTGTCGACTGCCTTAGGTTGGGTTATCAACTCTTTATGGGACCAGACCAGACCAAAGCTGCGACTAGAGGGCTGGTTTTTTTATAAACCAACAAAAAACAGTCCAATATATAGGCCTGAAGATACCTCGATCCTAAATCCTCGTTCATTTCCAAGTGGCAGCGATGCGGGCACATTTTTGGATGACATCATTTAATTAATACTTATTATGATTTGGCGCTAACTGGTTCAATGTGCTTAATTTATTAAAACTCAAAGTCTTAGATTTAAGCTATCGGAGTCACCGGTGTCAATGTGGTGAAGCAGTTGACTGCCTCGGGGATCATGGCCTTTTCTGTAGCAGGAGTGTAGGTCGATTAGCCGACTCTTCACGCGACCAGAGGACTGCTCTATTTCTATACCAAAGAATCAGCATTGCCATACAACGCGGCAATGCTGCACACGTTCTGGGCACTGTTTCCGTTGACAGCGATGTGGGCGTATTTTTGACGCCCTTTAAATGTTTTTCCGTTTTTATTTCTTGTATTTATTTCTATTATTATTAAATTTTTATTCTTAGTTTGTATAACTAGTTTATTTTTATTTGTGTTATTATAATATATTCGAATAAATTAATATAGCTTTAGATAAATAAAATCATCACACAATTAAATTCAACTACACTTTCCTTGACAAGAACACAACGCCCGCCCTTACCAGAAAAAATAACTCTAATTCGGTACTTATTCAAACTCATTATAATCCCATATCAACCATGACAGTACACAAACCGAATTGGTAATCACTATTTAATCGCGATCGCTTTAGACGTAGATGTACTCACTTACAACAGTACAGGTAAAAAACAAAGCACTCGGAGCCCCCACAACGGATAATCATGACGCGTTTAATAGTATCGATAAGATTGCCAAGAGTATCATGTGTGATGCCTGTCTGCGCATACGCATGGTATAAGAAGCTGGGGAGCGGCGCCGCGGATCCACACAAAGCCTTACACAGCCTTGCTGAGACCTTGCCCGCTACTCAAGGACGATTACAGCCCCTACCGACAAACACTAGCCATTTTCACTTCGACTCTTCACCGAACAACTCACTTCGAGAACAAAACTTTTTTTTATAAATTAACGCTAGTTTTGATTATTCTACAACAGAATAAGACTGAACGTTACAGTGTTTGTGATATTACTGAATAGTGCTGAAGGATTTATTGGGGTGAGTACCAGTGAAAATAGAATATTTATATATTTTTTTATTAGAATATTTTTTAGGTGTTTTGAAACTGTACTTATTAAATCGACGGTATGATAGGTGATAACAATATTTATTTAACATAAAATATAATAACGCCTTAAAAAAAAAAGTACATTTAAAAATACGTTTTTACTAACCTTACCACGTAACACTAAAGCGTCATTGAAAGTCATAATTAAATAACTTTAAAAAAAAACACAATATGCGATCGTTCGTTTAAGTCTAAATAAGGGACAATCTTAATCAGTTGTCAGCAAAATATGCTCCAAGAGCAAAACAATAATTTATTTTTTTAATTTTAATTGACGTATCTTCAGCATCGATCCTTATCACAATTTAAAAGCTTTTATCCCGTTAAGGACTGATTGAAGACAGATCAAGATAAGAAAAGAAATGCAGGATATTTGAAAATTGTTCGAAAGGAGTAGGCTGTGTTCCATTATGCATGCATGCATCGGTCGTGACGAAGGGTTTTGTAGCAAAGGCGATTTATCGCACAATGTTACTGGTCGGATACACTTTGGGCAAAGACAACAGAGGTTTCATAACGGGACTTCTCATTTTTGAAATAAGAATTTCCGAGGAACTTAGTAGTTATTAGTGCTATAACAACTGTGGCACTAATAAGTGCTAGAGAAAAATATTTGTAATTTTATTGAGTACCTATGTTTTTGGTACACCGGCTTTCTAATACCGCATTATTTTTGTGATTACTCATTTCCTAAAATATTTCATAAATTATTCAGTATTGTGTTTAAACATTCATCCTTCCAAAGTTGAGTAAGGTCAAGTATACTATTGACACTTTCCCGTTTGAAAACGCTCCTTCATTGAGACTACAACCGTACATTAGATAATTAGGTACAAAAATAAATATACTTCATGAGTATTGTCAGAAAATATCTTATTTACAAAAAACTTCACTGATTACAAGAGAAATGTGATTACCATAAAAAACCTTTTTTAATAAGTTCATATTAAATGGAAAAGAAAAATGCTGTAGTTTTAAGGCCAACATTGTTAGCAGTGTAGCGCAGGGCATGTAAGATTCGCCGATAGGATGCGCGGGCGCACGGCTCATGCTAATTTGATCGATACTACGATAATGGCCGCTGGTGTGTACTAGATAAGTAAACTGCTTGTAATGGATGCCTGAACCACTATTTTGTTAATTGGAATTTGTTTCGCACCCTATAAAGGTGATCAAAATCCGGATCATCTTCTGAGACCCTACACTCTTGACAGAGTGATCATGGTCGTCACATGAGGGGTGGGTTGCTACACAATGCGCCGCCATTCCTCTCGCACCGCTGCCCACCTGGTACATTCGTATTAGGGACCATTCAATTCAGCCTTGATCTGGTCTCTCCAGTGCCTTGGTGATCTGCGTCGAGCTCTCGTACTATCATCATTTCTCGATAAGAAACTGCTGACGTGGTGTCGTGGGACTGCCTTAAAACGAAACGGCAGCCCTGGATCAGATAGATACTGAAGGAACAGGTTGTTTTTTAATCAGTCTAGTCTATACAGTCCCTTGGGAAAAGTCATAAAAAGATGGACATAATGGATTCCTGTATAACCTGTTATTGGTGTAAACTGTAAACTAAATAGTTGCAACCCGTCTTGAAATGTAGAAGCGAAATTATTTTATTTTTCAAAACGTCATGATGCCTGTGTTATCCCAGTGATTGGTGTGTCAATAGCAAAATAATCATATAAAGTGGTAGTTAGGTTTATTTTTGGCGATAGTGATATTTTATTTATTATATCTTTACTCTTTTGCATTCTTGCCCCGTTTATTTTTTCTAGCTGCTCTGTTAATATTCGGAATACTTCCTGATAATGAATGATAAAAACAATTTAAAAAAGAAATTATCATCTTTGGTAATTTTCAAAATAATAAACGCAGTAAATACTTCAACTGCGCTGTAAATAAAATACAGAAATTTTCTGATAAAGCCTCAGAATGGACAAAAACTAGTTAAACAGTCATCAATATTACTTATTTACGATTGCTAATCACTACTGATTAACAATGAATGCTGCTGACAACAATGGCGTAAATAATTTTCATTTGTTTTTTTTATTCCACTATGTTAACTTAAATGCGCTACTACCTGGTTTTTATTTGTCTCATTAAATGATTTTATATTTTTTTATGATTCTGCAACGGTTAATTATAATTTTTAGATGGTCAGAATTTTGTCAGTGGGTAATCTTAGAGCCGAATTTTTAAAAAATTATAGATAGATAAAATACACTTTACGTACACCAAAATTGTTACAAAAAACTTTTTTTTTGATATTTTTCTTCAAAGATCTATTATAATATTTGACACGCCATAGGACGAGATCAAAACTGATCATACTATTTACCCAAGATATTCAAAACTCTGCCGACGCATCCTAGCCCTCTTCGGATATATGTATAATTATGGTACGGTAACTGATTTCTTCTTGTTAGAACAATGCATGTTCTGACAAGCAAAAAATGCCCACAAAAACCCGTAGCAGTCATAAAATATTGTAACATCCTGTAATATCTGCTGTAATAGATTAAAACAATTGTATAGTCCGCGATCAAAAATTTCGATAAGTCTAGCAAAAAGCAAACTGAGAAATGAAAAAAATATGCCTGAACAAATGAACATAAAGGTACTAATAGACTTGAGCATTCACTTGTAAGAGCCTCGCCACACTAACAGCATTTCCCATTGATTTTCGCCATAATATTCTTTACAAGTTCGTTAAAACCTCCATAATCGTGATAACAAAACAGAACATCGAGCATTCGCCATTTTTAAACGAACTAAACAACGAACAGAGCCGAGCATATAAAGCCCAACCGATGTTGGGCTTGATGTTGTACCGCTACAACATTAAGCCCAACGAACATTTTTACGACCCTTTACACCTAGCAAACGCTTTAGTCGATGGTTGTCAAAACTTTTTTCTTGATGAAGATGTACAGTCACGAGCAATAGTATGTATACACTAACCAGTATTCAAAAGCGATGTTCTGCTACCATGTTGAATTTTTGCCTTTTCATTAGACTTCTGTTTTGGAAGCTATACTATTACGAAATAGGTCTCGTTTTTAAAATCCTGGGATTGACGGTAAATTGTATTAAATTAATCATACAATTTACCGATACCAATCTAAATGGGATTAACGGTAAGTGGCAAAATCGGGAAAAGTCATAATAGGGCCTTTGTTATTAAAATCTTAAGGCCTACACTTCAAAAGTGTCATCTCCATCTCTTCTCAAATAGTATTTAATTTTAAACTTCTGCAATGAGCCCCGCTCTATAATCGTGTGACTATTACGAAGGCACGTGACAAGCGCCATCGATTCATCTCATTTGTATCCCTGTCATACTCCAGGACTGTCTTGTATGCCACCTTGATGATAGATGAGCAAGTAACAATTGACAATCAGTTCTTAGATGGGTTTACAAGACGCGAAAGGAATATTTTCTGCAAACATACATAACTCATACCTTTTTACAGTTTCACTTGTCCCGTTGTCTGTTTGGAATCAAATTACCCAGTTATATTAGAAATATTTTCCCGTTTCTGATTGAGCAGTTTTGCAATGACAATGGAATATTATGATGACATGGAGCTGATCTGATAATGGAGCTCGAAGGTGGCCATAGAAACTCTGTATTGAAACGACGCAACCCCATTGAGTTTGGCCTCCTTTGATTCTTCTTGCAATGCACTTTGTTTTTATATACTTCCTAAGTAATTATTATTATTGACAAGTGACAGCTTTTTTTAAATAGTATATTTTTTATTGTTTATCTTGTTCCATGTGGTCATACATTCTCGCCGGTTGTAAACGAATTATTTCTGCCGTTGCAAAAAAAAAAAAGAATAATGTCAATTCAATGTCAAAAATGTTGACAAGTAGGTACCTATTGTGTGGTGTGACAAGAATGAACTGGAAGGACTAAGTATTGTAAGAGAAAGTTTGAAAGTAGCGCTGGTGGCGGAAAAACTGCAAAGAGGTTTTTGAAGTGAAAACTTCTTTAGCGGCGTTGAGCACTTTTTCTGTAATGGGTATAAAATCTTAAACTCGCGTCAGGACACGTGACCCTGACCGAAAAAGCGTAGGACGGCGCAGGGCGCTTGCGTGAATGTTCGTGTGACATTCGTTGCTAGGTAACATTGTTTATAAAAGATGTACGTCACATTGGAAAATTATTGAAATAAAAAGTCAACCATTTTTGCGAGTTTTACTAAAATCTGTTCACAAGATATTTCCAACAATTACTATTCAAGTTTTCACTTCTGCCGGCACTCCCAGAGTGCAACCCGTCGTTTTTTTTTTATTGTCCTTGATCAACATATGTGACTAAACTAAGACTGGCAGAAAATGCCTACGGCATTAAGACCGCCGTTATACAATGTTGTGCATAAAGTTTTATAATTAAAAAAAAAAAAATAGTGAACACACCCACTACTAGGAGAAATTGTTACACTGGGACAATTATTCTTTTTTTATAACTGGCGTTTGACGAGTAAGGGTTAGTGTTAAGGTATTGTTAAATTTAAGCGTCCCCTTGCAATTAGCATTTTTGCGAATGATTGATTACAGAAAAATAACACGAGAGCGTTTTAGCGAGCATTCTAATGAGCGTGCATACGAACTTTTTGCCGAGCCAACTGTCAAATCGGAAATCTTTATGAAGAATTTTTTTTTGATGAGCATCGACTACAGCGTTTGCTAGAAAGATCATGGAAGTATCCGTAACGATTTTTGTCAATTTTCAACAACATTTAAAACGGCGAATGCTCCATGTTCGCTCGATGTGCGTTCGATGTTACAATCTAGGGCAAAAGAAGAAAAGTCACTTACTACTAAAGGCTACTTACTTAAGGTTACTTACTACTCCAATTATGAATAATTTAGATATTTTGGAAGAACTTGGAACTCGTATAAACTGGCATAAGCCCTCAAGGAGCTGTCAGCTATCTGACGGGGCTCCCTAAGAGAGCCGAAGCTTGCTGGATTCACGGAACTGTGAATTTGAACACGGTGGATTTTATTCAGTAACAGTCTGACAGTCCCTTTCGCTCCACTCAGGGCGAGAGGACTCATTTGATGATTTAAAGAGTAAATAATAATAGGGTTTCCTTTAGTTTATTGCACTCATGCAGAAAACAAAATTAAATTCCCAACTCATAGTAGTAACGTTATGACAATGTTATTCGGTCGCGGGATGGTACGAATTACCGTGACCCCGGAACGTAAAAAGGCAATTGAAGGACACCGTGGATTTTAGTCAGTAGGGTCTGACAGTCCGTCCCGCTCTGCCCTGGGTGGGAGGACTCATAAGATGACTTTACCACGTAAAAAAAAATGCCAATGTTATTCCGCGACGACCAAAAAGAAAAACAAAAACTATTCTGTTAAATACAATACAATAATATTAAATAAATATATCTCTATATAAAATAGATATTTATATCTATATTCACCATTGTGCATTGCTAAGATTAGCTTGAAGGATATAAATGATGGTGAAATAACTTGCGGTCGCACAAAATTGCAATGTTTCTTGGATGATTTCTTGTTCGATGGGCGTAAAATGCAGCAGTTTGTATTCACTTATTCGCTAGATATCATACTATAGTATTGTTAGTTCTTGAATGTTCTGAATAGATTCTTCAAAAGGTGCGAAACTGACGATAGTTGCGATACAGAAGAGGTGATTTTACAGCTGAAGATTTTGTATGTTTGGTTGAACGCGCTGAATCTCAAAAACGACTAGTTTAATTTGTAAATTATTTTTGTGTTGGATAGTCCATTTATGCAGGAATGTTTATAAGCTATTAACATCACGGTACGACCGAAAGGAGTCGACCAACGAGGGTAAAACCACGGGGAAATATATATATATATATTGTGTTTCTTACATTCTACAATCTACATAGAAAACACTCGTTTGATCGTAGCGACCATATAATCAGTATCTCATTGGATAATTTTACTTACGTGCATTTATTTAACTTGATGTTACAATCATATGATGCCAAAACAAAAACAGCACAATCCTTGTTATTTGAAAAAGTATGGTTGGTATTTTGTTCAATAAACGACCTTAGGATTCCCTGACAGAAATGAATCACAATTCTGTAATTTGTAATTAGAAATAAATTAATAATTAGAAATAATTAATAATTTATGAATAAATTAATTTCATTGTAAATAAATTATGAAAAAGAGAAACAAAGTTGCTTACAGGTTCATAAATAAGACGTAGCTTAGTGCCTACGTATAGCACTCCCATCGGAAAAAAAAGAAACTTGTTACAGGAACGCTTACATTAAAATATTAAATAGAACCTTCGAAGAAACCTCTTGCAAACAGAACTTATCTTTAAACCGCCATATTTGTTTTTTCATCCGGGACATTCCTGAGCATTTGTATCTTCTTATCACTAAAAAGAGAGCAGTAATTTACTGAGAAAATTTCTAAAAATAACCATAGTATTGGCTATGTTATGTTTAAAGTGTCGAAAGCCTCTCCCAAGTCCAAAGATTTCAGATTCAGGATCAGAATAACAGATTGGTTGATTTGGATAAGGTATTGATATGAGTAGACTACAAGAAAAACGTGCTCGAAATTACATTACAAATATTAAAATCATTAAATCAAAACTGGACAGATTGTAAGCAATCGCTTTACAAACTATTAACTCACAAGAAAAGTGATCCATGATGACCAAAAAGTGGCCAAAATGTAGCCATTATAACAAATAGTGAATAGGTAACCAACAACGCATAACTGAGTTAATAAACAGTAACATAAGAAATCACCCGTTATTAAAGTATCAAGTTATAATCAAGATGCGATGTAATGTAAGTATTGAATTATACTACGAATCAAAATATCAAGTATCAAGAATGATTTATAGTGTCTGTAGGTAATCGGCGGATCGGTCTACCGACATTACTCGCTTTTATCTTTAGCTATTTTATTTTATAACAGGTGCAATTCCGTGCGATGCAGAATTGCATAAACATGTACAGGTGTACAGTCAAGAACAAAAACATGTATGTCGACCCCTTCGAACCTAACCTGGCCAAGCCGAAATGCTTCAAGTTCCCGAGCTCACTGTACTTGCGCACTAAAGAATCAATCACATGTCATGAAATCCATACATTAATGGTAAATCATATCATTAAAGTTGACGTTTTAAAGATATGGCTAGCCAAGCTGGTCAAAACATGAAGCCACATGAAGCACCTAACTATAGACTTAGCAAAATTGAGAAGCAATCTTTCTTTTGGAAATATAATTTCCACGTTGGGTTAATGGCCCTTTTTTCTACAACTAATTGTGCGCACTTCGTCTCACGATCGTAATAGATCACATTCGCACTTCGTCCCATTTATACTTGGTCCTATTCACGGTTCGTCCCTTCTACAGTTGGTCCCATTAGCAGTACGTCTTTAGTAAGTGTTAAAATTTATTATGGTCGCGACTGTACTACAGTTTATTTATTTTTTATTCGATGGTAAGTACAATGTTTTCGTTGGAGCGTTACAATAAAAGCTGCAAGACGTAATAGGACCTCGTCAATAGTGGAAACCAGTTCGATCCTCAGTTACTGAACCACGCTGAACTTGAACCTGGGCAGTTTATTTATTGCATTAAGTATCAATACTCGTTTATGACTAAAGATAAAATTAAAAACTTTAGTTTTCCACAAGCGTCTGCGACTTCTCTCGCTTCTGAAAACATATCCTATAGCACTGCTTCCTTTTATTAGAGATTACATCAGTCATCCAAATTACGAACTTGTCTTCTTTAAAATAATATGTAGTGTTTCAATGAAATGAGTTTACCTTCATAATAATATCAAAAGCTTTATTTACACTTTCTCGACTCTCGATTCGTATCTTACGACTATTAGAGACATTAGTATCTATTGTTAAAATCCTATACATTTTTTTTTACAAATTGTTAAAAAAAGTAAACGATTTAACAAATAGTTTAACTACTGATCAAGCAACTCGCACTGAGTATGTAATTCTTATTGTGGTATTAACTAGCATAAACTCTTGAAAAAAATATTCTACAATTTACCGTAAAATGTTACCAATTTTGTCCAATTATCACATATTTCAGTAGACCCAGATCCAGGTGTAACTGTTTCTATGAAAACAAATTGGGAAGTGTGAATTTTCTTCAGTAACTGGTTTACTTGATTAGAACAAATGAAATAAATATTAGTGACAATATTATTGGTAGGTTATATTTTGAGTTACCTACTGTTAGGCCGTGTTTTAAAATAAGTAAATAATGAATATGTTTTTGTAAAAAATGATAATTTAAATACTAAGGTTGATTTAACCTGGAACGTAAAAGATTTTTGAAGGACACCGTAGATTTTAGTCAGAACGAGTCTGAAAGTCCCTTCCGTCCCGAACTGTATGGTAGGACTCATTTGATGATTTTACCACAGTAAAAAAAGGTTGATGTATCCTCTCGCCGAGACACTCCATGGCAGAGTGAGTTTGTGAGTGTACCTACAAAGGAGCGCTCATTTAGGGCGTGTTGTATAATTAGTAGTCGAGCTAACTATTTGTTAAAAATCCCATATATTTTTTAACAAATAGTTTAAAAAGTCAATGATTTTACCTACTTATGAGTTTAACCAGTGATAAAACTGGCCTTTAGCTTCAGTGTTCCGCGTTTGGATGCACGCTCTCACACTGTGCACTGGCTTTTTCTCGTTGAGTCTCGGCAAGAGTTTATAATCACCATTTAATGTGCAGAAAATAATCTCTAAACTCGATCCTTTCATGACCGCTGTAAAGGTTTAAATTTTACTAAAAATCAAGCCGTCAGTGAAAACTCAAAACAAAATACCAGCACTTTAAATGTAGCCGTGACGTATTGATACTAATTGCCGATAACCCATCATCGTCTTTTTTAATAAACAAGAATTAGGATCATTGTAACGTTTAGCTTGTACAGATCTGATCTGTGAAATAATAACTTGTAACTAGATACAGTCACAAACATCAATGTGTATGGCATTTAACACATTTTAAAAGCGAATTTCTCCTACTCCACTTATTGAAAAATGTTCTTAATCTTAGTAAGAAACACTTAAATATATCATAATTATATCAAAGCCAAAACATTTTTTCTACGAGAAAAGGTGTATTCGTAATTATGATCGTGACTGTACACGCGATCTGAATCCAATCCATTTTTTGCTCCTTATGCAAAGTATTTCTATGATGAGATGATCTAAATAAGTGAAGTTGTAATGTCGGGTCATTGTGTAGGCGTCAATGGACGGGACATGGCCATGCTTGTACAAAATGGTGCCTTTGCTCTGATGGCATTAGGTTGTCTAATAAAGTGGGCTGGGCATAGGTGTTATAAATAAAAATAGGCTCACTACGCAACTGGGAAAAGCGAAGAGTTGTCCATTCATAAGTAAAATAAAAAAAATTGCACAAAAAGTTTCAATAAAGTAGTTCTTTAAAGAAATATGTATTAAAAGTATTGACTTTCTCCTTTTGTGTAACAAGACATAACAAGTACATACAGCCCATGAAATCTTGTAAACGTATTACCTACGAATTAATATCCCTGTATAGGGAACTCAGTGAGCAGATGAACAAATAGGTTTTTGAAGTTAACAGTGGTAAAGGTTCGCAATCACTTAGTCAAAAAGTCGGCCAAAGAATATTTTACGGATTCAAAAGCATTAGTACCAGTAACCGCAAATAAAGATTACAATGTATTCAGCACATTTGGCGGACACGCCAAGTGGGTTGATCTCAAGTTCAATGCCAAGAATCCGTTTGATCTTCCTCAATAACACTATATTATGCTACTTTTCCGAACGCATAGTTTGTTGTCCTTTTGGCATGCCTACATTCTTGTTGGTTCAAGTCATCACCTGCCTAGCCTTTTCCCAATTATATTGGAGTCGGCTTCCAGTCGAACCAGATGCAGCTGAATATCAGTATTTTACATGGAGCGACTGCCTATCCGACCTCCACAATTCAGGAACTGGGTAATATGATACCCCATGGTAAGACTGGTTGTCAGACTTTTAGAGCTTCTGACTAAGAGTAACGACTTATAAAGATCTACAAATGACAACCGGGAAACTCGCTATGACAGACGGTCACCCATCCACAGACCAACCTCGGCAAGAGCAGCGTAACCCGGATGATCGGCCTGTGCGGCTGTAATTATTTAGCCACGAACTCCTCCAACGAGCACGACCTTCTCTGTTGGTTCAAGTTGAACAAAAATTAAAGCATATTTTATACAATCGATGGTTGGTGAAATACAATCTTTCTTTCTTTTTCTTTCATTCTGGGTCAAACGATCGTCATCTTCATTTCTTTTAAGTCTGTATTTTTTTTGGGTGCGGACCCGTGCTCCTACTACCTATTTTATCCTGGTAAAATCATCATATGAGTCCTGCCACCCAGGGCGGAACGGGAGGGGCTGTCAGACTCGTATTGACTCAAATCCACGGTGTCCTTCAATAGCCCTTTAAGTTCCAGGGATATGGTTTCGCGAAAAGACAGTCCCACCCTCGGGGAAAGAGGGGCCCCCGTCAAAAGCCTGTATTGTTGTGTTCAGCCTGTTTTCGGTGCACTTTTTTATTTTTCTCGTGAAAATGCTCCTGGACTTGAATGATTAAAAACACACGATGTACTCTACTGCCTTGGGCTGGTGAGGGTTTGACCGCCATGCCATGCCATGTTATAAAAAAAAGGTAAATAAAAATGATAAAGAAGTTTTTATTTTGTGAATTAGCTAAATAATTCATTTCTATATATCAATTGGTCAATAATGTCAATGTCGAGACAAATGTAGAGGTCAAAGTCTTTTCAAAGTCATTGTATTGTACAAATTATGCGAGGATCTAATGTCGGAAAGAGTATTTTTTATCAGTGGAAATATCATTAAATAAAACTGATTTTTTTTTTGTAACAAATTATTATCATCTGTTACGTTTCTGAATATTCAATTAATCAAAAGTTGGATTTTCTATAAAACAATCTAGCATTTATCTCATGTCAAAGGACAATGCCTAACAGTAAAATAATGAACGGGATCTACAGACCACAGGTGACAGGGTACTGAACTACTGACTAACTATTACTTAAAGGTGCGCTAGCGCAGATATGTTCGTACGGTCAGCAACAAAAGCTGATTAATGAACGGGGACTTCAAAATAAATTAATACTATCAAAATTTTTAGAAGATTCTTATGAAATTAATTCTAGATTTTTATAATAAGTGAAAACTGAAGTTTTTGAACTTATAGAACAATGCGCTAGTCAAGTGGGTTGGATTGAAAATCATCGTCTGTCTGCCATGTTTTTTTTTATATCTTTCATTTAGTCTCATTAATCTACAGCTTAATATTATAGAATATTGAATATTTTACATGTAACGACTGCATTAAATATTGATTTTATTTATTTTGAAAAGTCTTTGTTAACATAAGAATTACAACTGCAAACAATAAGATCTTATTCTTATTATTTACATAGTTGTTAGGCTTAGAACTTACCTTAACAAACATGTTCAATATAATCATACAATTTTCACATTTTTTATTACAAATTCATTAATAATTACTCTTTGACTTCTCAAGTCTTAGCATGACTTCACGTCACAAAGATTAATGGGTAAAATATTTAACAAAATCAGTTTACTATATCGCTTACTTTTATGCTGACGTTACGAATGTTTGAATGAGTGCGTCATCAATAGATACATATCAATCATCAGTATTGAGGCTCTTATTAACAACAATGGAACAGATGATTTGGCAAAATATCGAGCGGGATAATTTTGTCCATCTTTTTATTTATATTTTGGATAATTTTCTTTTTCTTTTCTTTAATCATGTAGGTCATGGGTCCGAAACCAGCCAGGCACATTACATTTGTGTAATTTATTTCATTACCACTGCTCTCCAAACGGAGAAGGAAAATATCCTAGAACCAAAAATCTAAGACTTCTGTGACATAATGTACCAAACCGCACCGCACCTCGCGTGGTCGATTATGACTCACTACTCGCAGAAAGGAGGTGACAAATAGCGGGAACATTTTATAGGCTGATGATGATTGATTAATTTGGATCCTGCATCAGCCATCTATTATCAAATGAACGTTATTGTTGATCGCTTTGGAATCAGCATTTTTTTTGGGATAAAAGGTACTAATGTCAGTCTTTGCATAGTTGACAACGTAGTTATGTGCAAAATTTCAGGATGATTGGTGTAGTGGTTTAGGCGTGAAAAGGTAACAAGCTAAAATACTTTTTGGATTTATAATTATTAGTTGAGATAGATTTGGAGAATCTATAGTCAACAAAGACCGTAGAACAGCTGATGATTCAAATGATTTAATGCAAATAGACATACACATAAAGCTTGTAATATAGGAACAAAATGTACGGAAATCGTCCATCATTAAAATCGAGGTAATTAAAAACAAGAAGATATTTAAATCAGCGTTAAGTTACAAAACTAAAGTATGCATTATGACTTTAAAATTAATTAATTAGCATTTTGGTCTAAAAAATAATGACGGCATTCGGTCATTTAATCGAAACATCTGGTTTATTCATAAAAACGAAATAACTGTCTGTTGTTATGTAATGTAATATTATTCAGAACTGTAAAAAAGTAGTCGTTTCCTTACAAATGATATAATTTACTTTTGAAGGTTATGTAGAGCGGTCGATATCTCTACAAAATTATGAGCATTGTATTATAATCGCAAAAAAATAATCAGTTGTTTCATATAAAAGTCGACACATGACAGAAATTGATTTTTGAAACTATTTAAATAACAATGTTACATAACCAAATAATAATGCACAAAAGTGAAAAAGTCTAATAATAACTGAAAAATTTGTTGATAATCGAAAGGCAGATGTACCAGGACTATAGGTTAGCGAAGGGGTATTAACTTCCAACTGCTGCACTATCTGTAGCAATACACTTGATTGTGAGGTAAATTTCTAGAACTAGGATTTTTAGAGATGGAGTAACCAACTAAGGGTACCTTTTCTCACTTATTTATAAGATGTTTTTTACTTCAAGTTCTGAAATGTATGTAGATTCTTTGATCAGTCGTTTGAGGTTCCAAGGCAGCAATCGTCTTTGTATTTGCCCCGTTACAACGTCCAAGAAAAAGTATTATTTATTGAGACCCGTATCATGGTATTACAGGCAAAAAAGTGAACCATTGAGTTATTTTTTTGAATAATAACATTAGTAACAGCACCATCCAATATCAAGCTTAAATGGACCAACATTATGATTTACATAATTTTAGTTTCCAAATTAATCTGGGATCAAAATTATCCTTCATGTTGTAATCAAGAAATCTTCCTCAGATATTTCCTTTGTTGTCCCTGTCACAGGGCCATTGAACTGTTTTATAATCCTCAGATATAATTACGCTCAGATAGCTATCTGACTTTGTACTAAATGAGGATGTTTTGTTTCTTATGAGGCGAGCGAACAACTAAAGTTTTTTGTCCTACCAAATTTAGTTTCTTATTATGAATACGCTTTGTTTTATAATCGTTACCAACGGATGTTATTAGTTATATTACGTCTTAAAATGTAACAGTTAAGGTAGACAATTCTGGTTAAGCCTTTGTTTGATTTATGTACATAATATGAGATGGTTTAAAGGTTCGTACTTTATAATCTGCTGTATGGCGAGGCCGCGAGCTTTTGTTTTTATATTAAATTTAAAAAAAAGTTGAGTAAGGGTCTGAGTACCTTCTGCTAATCCTTTTGTTGGCATCAGCTTTATATCTGTCGATTTGAGTGTTAAGGCGATCAAAACAATATAAACAAACATGTTAAAATGAATTCTTTCACTAATCTTAAAAGTATTGTAGTTTAGTTATGTAGGTATTGTTTGTTTTTCTTATAGATGTTTCTTGGTTAGAACTTTCATAAAAAATAAATACAATCATGGGTAATAGACTAACTGTGCTTTGAAGTACTTAGTAATTTGGCGTCAATTAATTTTGATCGCCATAAATCAATTTTATTTATAGGTTGTATGAGTATATTTAAAAAAGTTAATAGCTGTTTACGGTTTAGGTATCTAAAAAATCTTAATTTGATACAGAAGAAATTGCATTTTTATTTAATCATCACAGTTGTAAAAAAATGTTTGAATTTGTGCTATAATTGCATATAATAGATCAAAATATTCTCCAGGTCATTGCCTTATGTTAGATATTATTAGGTTAACAGTTTACGGGTATATGCAAATTATACTAAATAATAAATGAGGTGTGATCGCCACTAAACTCATTGATGAGGCATAATGAGGAAGGGATTCGCGATTAATTTGTGTTCTGTCTGTAGTGTTTTAAATCATTTTTCCATTCAATCTTTGAATTACTTACCAAATATTGGCTATATTGTATTTTTTAATTATTTAAAAGTTCTTAAATTCCCAAATGATTTTGCTATAAAATGAAAATCCAAAAAAAAAATTATAGATAATTTACTACGGGCCTGATTATTAGTTAAGCTAACTGTCAATTAAATCAAATATTTTATTACTGTTTTAACTAATAAACATAAAAAACTGACCCTTAAATATATGGGCCTTTCAGCATATGGGTTTTTCACGATGATTCCTGATGTCCAACCCCAATTTGGTGCGCGATGGGGGCGCGATGTTTGTAGATTAGACAATATATTAGTATTTTTTGCTTTATCATATTCATTAAGTTATATTTAAATAATTGTATCTTATTTTAAAATCTTTAACTTTCAACACGTCCTTCTTTGCAAGAGGTGAACGACATTATGGGAAAAAAATTAAAGAAAATCCAGTTCTTGGTGCAATTAGCGGTAATAAACTTTATAGTCTATTATTCAAAATTGGATATCAATGAACTCTTATTATTGAGATTTGGTTCTATCGTAAGTGTGGGTTAGTTACTAAAAATAATATTAATTAAGTGTCAGTTTAATAAAGTTTATTTATTGTTAGGTGTAGGCCGGCAGTGTAGAAGTAATCCATCTTTTTAACTGTCATAATAAATAAGTGTGACACGCAGAGCCGTTTAAAAAAAAAGGATAGCAATAAATTAAAATAATAAACAGAAACAAAATATTTTATAAATTACATACGCTTGACTCATCTATATGATTGATGAGTAGTATGTAATTTATAAATCGCGAGAATGTCTAAGTAGAATACAGTGACTCAGGCACCGATGGAACACTGTGGGCTTTTAGTTGTCAGAGTCTGAAAGACAAAGGGTCTTTCAGACTCTTACTGACTACGCTGTACCCAGGGCTTTTTTTTATCGTGGTAAAATCATCAAATGAGTCCTCCCACCCATACTGTCATACTTGTATTGACTAAAATCCACGGTGTCCTAATAGCCCTTTACGTACCGGGGTCACGGTAATCCCTTGGTCCCGCGACCGTACCCAGGGCTAGAACTCATTTGATGATATTACCACTCCACAAAAAGGTACTTTTATAAACAAAATTCCAACGAATTGAAAAACCTCCTCTTTTTTCGAAGTCGGTTAAAAAAATAAACAAAGTATTATATTCCTCACATTAGAATATTTTAATTGCATTCTACATTGATGGCGAATGAACCGTGACGAGCAGATCTAAGCCGACAAATTAACGCGTTCATTTCCGTTTATTGGATAAAATTCGTTCGAATTCTAACATTTTGATTGTGAATTTGAATAGACCTGATACAAAATCATTGTTTTGCTACAAATGAAGTCAACTTGACCTTAAACCTCGTTCTATTTACCCCAGCTTGCCATTGAACGTTCTCAGTCCATATAATTAAGACAAAACAATAAGAAAGTAAATAGATTCCAGTAGATATCGTTGTGCAACGATATAACTTCAGAATCGCCGGATGGTTGATACCATCTACAAGCTGTAGCCCGTAACGTGGGTTGCCAAACTAAATGATTCTGTACTGGATTGATTTATTGTACTTTTAATCCAGTATTGTTTAGAAGAACGGTGTGATTAGAGCTATAGAATTTAAAGGCTGTCTAAGGCCGTTTGATGTCGGTGCATGAATGGACTAGTTGTGAAGGCTTTGGATTACGGTCCCCTCCCTCTCACAGAGAGGTTGCCTGTGTCCCAGCAGTGGGGGCATTGTAGGCTGATGATGATTCAAATAAATATTCGATGATCTATCAAACTTCACGTGTTTTATAGGTAGTACCTATATAAATATTATTCGATTCTAAAATAATATCCGGCACGGTAGATGATGTGGACAATAGTTACTCGTATTCAGGTCAGTCACCAGTATTACATGACCCATTTTTACATTATTCTGTCGTATAAGGTGGGTCTTGTAATGATAGGCAGTGATATCCAAGATAATTGCCGACCGGAATCCTTTGGTAATGACGCTGTAAGTCATCATAATGATCGCTGATGCCGCCGACCCGCATGAAAATCGTGATTGCGAGGGAAAACTTTAATTGTATATCAGTTATTTTATCCTAGTACCCAATGAGTCAAGCTCTTTTTGCTAGAACAGTCGCTAATTAATAGAAAAGAATAGTTTTTTTTATTAAAAAAGCATTTTACTGATCAAAATGCTTCTTCATTAATTGTTCAATTAATGTTATACAATAATGATGGGCATACAAGAATTAAGTAAATAGTAGGAAAATTCAAGGAATAATAATTAATTATTTCGAAATTAATTAATTTTGAAATATGAACATATTTTTAAAACACTGTTCTATGGTCACTTTATCTCAATGATGTTTTTTTGTTAATTGTTTTTTACAAACACGACAAAAGCTTTCAATTTTCATGTAAAATTATTAATTTATTTTTTAAAGTGTCTTAAAACAAAATTTCTATAGAAATCTAAAATACAAAATAAAATGGATTTAAAAAATAAATTCTATTATTTATTTATTTTAAGCATTTATTAGTACGACGTAATTAATAAATCTGAAAAAAATAACACCTTTGTGTGATACAACAAAACCATTACAGGAAGTTTTTCATGCATAATATTCTCGTTAAGACCGAATCTTCCACAGTTAAAAAATAATTGTAAAACAACGATCCAGGGCCTCAAGTCTGCTATTACAATAGTGTCAGAATGGTCTATCATTGATTTCATAATTGTTGATTTTGACAAGTTTGGTAATCTACTATTCTAATGGCGTCATTATGACTTTCCAATGGTCAACCACTGACATTCCATTGAAAGAAATGGCTTAGAATGGTAATCTCGTACATAATGACAAATGAATGACTGACGTAAGGGGTAATCTGCTAAATTTTTTACAGCTCCTTTGATCATTGACCTACCACTGGATCGTCATTGTGCAGTCATTGCTTTTAATAGCTCGGTTGTCGAAAAGAGTTTGTTATTTATCGTGAAATATTGAGTGGAGAAATGTATTTACTACGAGCAAATACTCTCGAGCTAGCCGCAGCAGTGGATGCTAGAGAAAGAAGATGGGCGGAATGCAGAAGACGTCGTCGAGCCCGTCGCTTGACGAGAAGTAGTACAAACCCCTTTATTGATATTTCCGAGGCGGAATTCGTAAAAACGTCTTGATGGTTCTCCATAAAATCAATTAGAGCCGAAATTTGCTCTATTAGCACCATTTTGTATAAAATATTCTAAACTAGCTTCCGCCCGCGACTCCGTCCGCGCGGATGTCGGTCTTCGCGTGGATGGTTTATTTCCCCATTTTGAGTAACTCTGACAATGACATCTTATAAATATTACGGCGCTGAATCCACTGCGGGTAATGCAATGTGTGTTCGCGGTTCTACAGAACAACGTCTATGAATAAAACTGAAAAATAAGATTTTTTTTCTACGTATTTTTCCAGGATAAAAAGTATCCTATGTTATGCCCAGGATAATAAGGAATAATTATATACCAAGTTTCATCGAAATCGAACCGTTAGTTTTCACGTGATGCCTGCACAAACAGACAGACAGACAAAAATTTTTTAATCATATATTTGGGTTTGGTATCGATCCAGCAACACACCCCGCTATTTATTTTTTCAATGTACAGAATTGACCCTTCTACAGATTTGTTATATGTATAGATAAATAAAACACTTAAACGAAAATAAATAGCAAACCACCGGCCGCTAGAATTGTAAACAGTAAGCACTAATGTCACATTAGACTTTGACAGCTAAACAGATCTAAACAATATTGAGTTTCACTTTTATCCGCGTTACAAATTTTAATGTTTTTGCTATTTGCGAACTTCTTACTACTTCAAATTGCTTATAACATTATTAAATAATATGTAAAAATGTATATAAATGAAATCTGGCATGAGTAAATGTTCAAATTTAATAGTAGTTTTTCGAAAATCATTTCTTCTGCCGGGTTTTATAATAATGGCAATACAACAACGTCATTCTGCCACGATTCCATTACGAGACCACTGACCGACCAGTGATCGACCATTATGAATTTAGCAGATTACAAACTTTTATCAAAATGACAATGGGATCGTGTTGGAATGACGAATTTATAAAAAATAGCAGACTTGGGGCCCAGGTATGATGAAAAAATTAATAGCCAAGTATGATTAGAGTCTACGCACTGTGTGTTCCGTATAAACGGTAGAGCAGGAAGAATACGTAAAATATATTTTTAAAACGACGGCACGGTTGGTGGTTTTATTTTGACGGCACGGTTGGTGCGGTGGCCGAGTTCGATTCCCGCGAGGAGCAAATATTTGTACGATCTACAAATAGTTGTTCCGGGTCTTGGCGTTTGTGTATGAGAGTTTACATGTTTGTAAACGCACCCACAACACAGAAGAAATTCAAAGTGAAAAAATAATTAAATTATTAAAAAGAAATTCCAATCATCCAACGCGCTTAACCCTTTTTTTTATCGTGGTAAAATCATCTAATGAGTCAGTCCCTCCCACCTAGGGTCGGACGGGAGGGACTGTCAGGCTCGTACTTACTATAAACCCACGGTGATCCTTTAATAGTCCTTTACCCCTGGCTGGAGGCCTTAGAGTAATTTAATGCATCCACAGAAAAGTCCGGTTAAGCAGCTCACAACCTCTTCTAGGATGACCTGCGAGATGCCATTCACAAAAAAAAATAGTCCTTTACGTTCCAGAGTCACAGTAACCTGATCAGACAGTCTCGCGAATCTTAAATAGCTATAAAGCTGCATCTGGTTTAATTGAAACCCGACACTTACTGATTTAGGAAACGGTCCACCGTTTTGTAGCAGGGTTTTACATCTTGGGTCTTACAGAACCCTAAAAATAAGATTGTAATTTTATCTTTATATTAATATGCGGCGCAATATATCATTCTATGTTGGTATGTAGAGTGATATATTTAATTATAATAATTGATGTACATACGTAATTAATTCTTCTATGAACTCATTTTCTTGAATATGTAGCAGTTACTCATGTTGTGGTGGCAGAAAACTTTTAATTGAATAAAATTGGTTATTCGAAGTACGAGTATAATAAAATTATTGTGGAGGATTACATACAAATGTAATGCTTGCACGTGTAAGTTTCTACCTTTAATTGTATGTTTACTGTAGCTATAAGATTTTATAAACGACCTACATTAAAACGAGTAGGTACAATCAAAGTCATGCCCGTGAGCATACACACTTATAACTGGCCTATCGTACTGAGGCGTTTAAATAAATCGAGAGACCAACTTATATTGGTAGGCTGTATTGTTGTCACGCATATGAGGGTTATTTTTTAGTTTTTCGTAGGAGATAAAATTTAATAAACGTCTTATTATATTTAATCGAAACATGGAAGTTTCTATTGAAATATCAAAGTGAAACGGACCCTGAGTTTTTTCTTTTTCCATATACAATAATATTACGTTTCCATCTTCAGTCATACTAATTTGTGTTCATACCTCACAATCTGCAACTTACATTTACTTTTTTAAATTCGGATATCTGAGAAGCTAAAAACCTACTTAGACTGCGCGAGTAAGCGATTTCAACGTAAATACTTACTTCGTGTGAACCGTGAAAGTTTTTTGGTTTTTCCTCTTCATAATATTATTGTAAACCTTTTAATATTTTGTAGATAATGTTTTTACCACGTTATTAGTTACCCCAATTAAAACAACACTTCATCATCATCATTATATCAGCTGTAAGACGTCCACTGCTGAACATAGGCCTCCCCTATAGACTTCCAATAGGACCGGTCGGAAGCGGCTTGCATCCAGCTTAATGCTGTGGTCTTCATAAGATCGTCTGTCTGCCAAAACAACATTTATTTATAGATTATTAAAAAACATGTGTAACTGATTAGACATTAGAGCACTACAATTAGGTAAATATGTCTATGTAAGTATAATATTGAATTCACGGCAGCAGATTGTGCGGTGATGTCCTCCACCGTGTAAAAATCTGACATCACCTGTCGACACGGAGGAAGTAGTTCAGAGATAAAAACTAAGGAAGGAAAAATCTCAATAGTTACGCCGCTGCACTGATCTGATCAATTAGTTGCGTAAGCGCATACATAATTACCGTTGACAGACGTCGAGCTGTGTCGTAAATGCAGCGATCTAATTGTTCTACAAATGGGGTATATCCGGTGGAACTATTTAAACCAGTCTTTGATTTGATTACATTACCTATGCAGATGTGGAATATTATGTTCTCTTTTTCCATCTTGAGAAACGGATGCTTCCGCCCGGCTCAGCATCTATCGTGTCCAACTACGTCATTAGCTCCCAGTGTAACCGAAAGCATCTAAACACCAGCAGGTAATTTACATTTTTTTTTATCGTGGTAAAATCATCAAATGAGTCCTCCCACCCAGGGCAGGGTGGCAGGGACTGTCAGACTTGTACTGACTAAAATCCACGGTGTCCTTCACTAGCCCTTTACGTACTAGGGTCACGGTAATCCCTTGGTCCCGCGACCAGCAGGTAATTTACATAGAGTGACTGTATCTGATCTCCATTAACCCTAATCGGCCTTATTATAAAAACTAAATAAACCTTGGTTTAAACCTGGACTATCAAGTCCGGGCGTAACTGCAGAACCATGGTTTAAATTTCTCCGTATTACAAAACTTCTCGATCTTAGTACCGTCATTTGAACCATTGTCTAAACAATTAAATACACCGTGTGTAATAGCAATTAAATCTACCATTTTTAAATCCAGTTTTGGTGAAAATAACACAAAAATATCAATACTGTTAGACCACGGTTTATCGCAAAACCACAATTTATAGTAACTTTTGTGTAAACCATAGTTTATCATGATTTAAACCTGGGTTTTAAGTTAAACTCCATTTTGTAATAAAACGGGATAAGTACTGAATGGTGACCAAAATCCATAGTTGTATTTTTAAATATATTTATATTATGAGCTTAAAAATAAAACTTGGCAAACGTCTTCTAACTTAGTTATTTTTAGAGTGCTAAGCCCTTAACATGAAGCTTTTGATTCTTCTCGACCAATACAGATATTGCCATCGCAAACGAAAGTTTGCGATGGCAATATGTGAATATGTGGGATGATGCCCTTAACATGAAGCTTTTGATTCTTCTCGACCAATACAGATATTGCCATCGCAAACGAAAGTTTGCGATGGCAATATGTGAATATGTGGGATGAAAATCCCACTCGTGGGACTGTATACCATGAACCAGGATACCGCGACCAGTGCCGTAACGGGCTTTTTGTGCGCCTAGTGCGAACTTCTTTAACTGAGCCCTGATTTCTGCGCTTTTCCTGGTTTTGCACCCTGTGCCTGGGCACCGTAGAGACATCCCTATTTTTGGGAACTGACCCATAATCCTGGACCCTGCATCTAAGGCGAATGAGGTCTTACTTGATGATTATATCAACCCCAAAAAAGCTTTCGTCGCGCCCCTACAGTATAGAAAAGCTCACCCTCCTTCATCCCAATTCTTAAATTAACCTCATTACAATCTTCTGTCAGAAACTTATCGGCGCCAGTTACTCGTTAAGTGGCGAAACGAGCAGTAATTTTTTGCCGCTTCGGCGGTTAGTGAGTAAACACTATACAACCGCGCGTATTCGACGTAACCTTGACAATGAACCAGTAGCAAGGTGTTTGCGGCTTGAGTTGCATCAGGTAGAATTTATTCACAGACGCAGTGAAATTACAACTATAGTACCTACCTACTATAAGAAATCGGTATTTAAATAAAAAGACTTCATATTAAAAATCTTTTGAAATTAAAGACGCGCACTATATTACAACTGTTTTTTTTTTAATTTGTAACATTCTAGATAATTCTACGTTTTCTTTTTAATTTCAAAATCATTTCAGCGACTTCTTCGGCCAGTGTTTACAAAAAAACTAGAATTTATGTAAGGTTTGTCCACATAGTAAAACCTCTACATTACTTACTTATTGTTGCTGCTTTGTTGGTTTCGTAGTCGCAAGAGCAACTGTTAAGCATGGTGTCTTGAAAATCGGATCTGAAAAACAGTAATACTGAAAATTTTAACCGACTTCTTGAAAAGGATTAGGTTCTTCTCTTTTCGTTAAAACCTTCGTCGTTTTACAGTTATACTCGTATGTATGTACTCAGTAACTCGTTGTATATATTTTTAGCTTTATGCTCCTCTTATTGGGAAAGTAAGCCGGCCGACTTGGCAGCAGCGTATGCACCTGTAACTACTAGTTCAAGGTCGTTGCTTCGTAAGCATTACGCATTCACAAGTAGGTAATAATGTAGCAAACATTTCGAAGTGCTCAAAAGTTTTAAATTTATCATTTTCTGTTTTTGTTTTTAAACATTTGATGATTCATTTGATATAAAATACAATGAAATGTTAATATTTTTTATATTTATGTTCATAAAAAACAATATTTGTTTTAATAATCACCAATTTGCCCTTCGTTTATCAGGTGAAATTTTTTGTGTCCGCACATGACATAAATGAGAATAAAAGTATTGTAAATAATTTAGTGTAGGTATTGAAAAAATAATATGAAATATGACCGTAACATGTCGTTTTCAAATACATTTGGTATTTTGGTAAAAAAAAAATCGATTCGATTGCAATTTGAAAAGTCGTTGATATGGCTAGTTAACAACAAATTAAGCTACACTATAATGAATTAAAATAATTAAGTAAATGATTAGGCACGCCATTGAACTTAACATAATGGATACCAGCTAATGACGATGGCTTGTGAATCCTAGGCATAGCTTGGATATAAAGGAAATAATAAAGGAAATCGATGAGGCACGCTCCCCTTTTTGCCCGTAACCGCAAGGTTCTGATAGGATGGTGTTCAACCGCAAACCTGCCGTGAATCTTTGTATCCCACGAAGTACAAACTTGAACATTCACTTGTTATGAGCATTTTTGCGAATGCATTACATAACAATACAGAGCATGCTAACCAGCGTCCTGGCGAGCTTTTTTGCCGAGCCGACTGTCAAGTCTGCCATCGGTAAGAAGATTTTTTTAATTTTTTTGACGAGACTTTTGCTAGAAAGTTCATAAAAATTTTTCATTCGTTGTTCAGTTCGACAAAATTAGAAACGGCGAATGCTCGATGTTCTATTACAAGTGCTCAGCTCAAGTCTTTCAGCACCTTATCTAGAATGTGAGACTTATCTGCATGTGCGAAATAAGCTTTGTAACTTATTGTCGTAATGGTAAGGAGCCCCTTGCACCTTTTTTTTTACTCGGTAAAATCATCACATGACCAGACCTAGGGCAGAGCGCGAGGGACTGTCAGACTCGTACTGACTAAAATCCACGGTGTCCTTCAATAGCCCTTTACGTGCCGGGGTCACGGTAATTCGTGAGTCCCGTAACCCGACACGCTTCGGCTCTCTACGGGGGCCCCGTCAAACCCCTTGCACTTGGCCGGTTTTTATAATTATCAACATGGAGAGAAAAATAAGTACCTATATAAATTAAAGCAAAACATTTCATAATCCCGTTAACAAATAGGTATAACAAGGTGTAGCCTTTATTTTCTTGTACACATAAAGCTCGATAAACGTACACAGTTTACACTGGCCAGCCAATTTATTTCTAGACGTTAATATCGGGACTCAATCGAGATGCAGCCACAAGAATGCAGCCCCGCCAGAACTGCTGGAAAGGGAATCTTCAAGAAACCAGTTTTATATTATTGCGCCCTTCAATAAGTTGTAATAAAGTATTGGCACCGGTTGCTTGGAGACGCTTAAGCAACTTACTCAAGTAATTGAAAGTAAAAGTTTATTAGAATCTGGACTGTAAAGATAAGCTTATGTGAATTTTCAGGTTTCAATTAGTCTGGTGTGTTAATCGCGCCACACACGGCTAAGATACTATAATATTTTATCTTAAGATACCAATTCAATGGACCGTCACTCATGACGAAGACAATATATATTTCATATTTTGGTATCTTAAGATAAAATATTATAGTATCTTAGCCGTGTGTGGCGCGCTTTATGCCTTTAATTTGACATTTCACTTAAGTTTGCCCCATGTCATTACTTCCGAGAATTTAATCCTTGTTAGCGACACTATCTAATGGTCTAATAATACCTACAGATTGTGATTTTTATCCAAAATCAGCGTGTTCGATTCCTGGCCAGGATTATTGATTATTCAAAAATCGGCGTCGAGACACCTTTCTGAATTTTTTGGTATTCCTCATAGTTTCGGATATCTATATATCTTTCGGATATATCTACGCCCAGTTGAAAAATTCACCCTAATTACGTTTCATGAGGTACAGTCTGGTGACAAATGGATAGACAAACAAACGGACAGCGTAGTCTTAGTAAGTATAGGGTCCCGTTTTACTCTTACTCAGGGTACAGAACCTTAAAAACAGAAAAAGAAAACAAAAGTTAAACAAACATCTACTTCAATGAGAACAATATTTCATCTGAATGGCGTATAAACCACATAAATTACAAGTACTTATCGACAATCCAATTAAGACCATATCTTGTAGTAATGTAGGTGTACTTTTTTTTACAGCTACCTCTGATTATTCAGCTCATTTGCTTTGCATAACTCGCGTCATACACCCGCGTAATGACAGTGTCCAACTCTGCGTAAAAAGAAACTTACGCTCGCTTCTCGTATCATCGTTTTGCCTTATTTTCAACTAGGGAGTCGTAATTATTAGTGCCAACGAACTACAGTCCAACGATCAATTTGTTCTTATGAAGGCTACTTGGTTATTCACATATGACCTTTAGAAAAATGCCCGAGGAATCGTTGGGAATTCTTTGAGAATGAGTACTAGCTAGCGAGCTACTTTTATACCTTTTTTTGTTAGGACTTCTCATAAAAAATGCTCGGTAAATATAACTGAAATTAGCTGCTATTAAGTTGTCTAATAATATGGTAGCTTTCATAAATGGCCGCCTCATAGAAATTAAAGTTGCTGGTGGTATCCGTTTTTGTTACACAGTTTTAATAAATAAACCGTAACACAGGATTTGATTTATTAATAATATAGTATACAGTATTTTGGCGGTACGGTAATTGATGCGGTATTTCTAATATCATAGTTATTAATAATGGCAATCTGGTAGCAATCACTGTCGATTTTTTGTAACATGGCATCGCCTATTCCAGAAGTGGTCATCTTACCGTACAAATGAAAGGTATATAAGTTAACGTTTATAAGTTTAGACGTCGACCTATACGGGTTGGTCGAATTAATTTGAAATAATTCCCTAAACTAAAAACAACAAAAAAACACTTCTCTAAAACAATTTGACTGTTTGTTTTATAAAATCTAAAAAAAAAAACAACCCTGAGCGATCCCCCTGGCGTTGGTAGGCTTCACTAGGGCCACCTTGTGCGCGACCACTGTTTTCCGTAGGTGCGCAGGAGTCACAGTTCCTTCTGGATGAGCTCGCTTCTTCTAAGGACTCTTCTTTGCTTCTGGGCTACTGCCCCTTTCTCAAATTTCGTTACGATACACCGCTTGAGTGATAGTCATCAAGTCATCAGCAGCCAGTGCTATCTTTTTCAACCTTCTTCGATAGTTCCCAATAACTCACTCACAAACAAAAGACGCTAATTGTTGCGTCGTTAAATAATTAAAAAACTTTAAAACCAGCCCAAAGTAGTCACAACTAAGATGATAGAATGTCCAGATTCCTAGTAAGCCACTGAGAATTGAAGCCAAAAACACGGTAGTTTACCCCCGTTATTCGATTCTTACGTAAAACTAGTGCACATCACCATGGAAAACATTTAAATGTGTGACGCTCTCTCACACATTTATAAAAAAGTGGCTTCACTAAAATCGTTTCGTTTTGTTTCGAACTCGGAATCTGGACATTTTATAATCTAACAGTCACAAGTATTTTTTTCAGATTTCAAATTAAACTCCCAATCTGTCGAAAGACCGTTGCCCATTTACACACCGTGCCATCTCTATCTTTTAAAGCCGAGTCCAATAAAATACTTTATCTAAATAAGGATAGATATTATAGCAACATTAAGTAAGTAAATATATTACAAGACTTGTAGATAACTTTCACGATCGTAGTTGTAAATGTAGTTGTGGCTTGTTCAAATGAGAAGCATTACTACCTAGTAATGCTGCTAATAATGCAGGGTGGATACCTATCCACCCTGGGTAGATAATAATAATGTATGTGCAACGTCGGACTGATAAGTTTTACTTTTATTCCTGCCACTCTGAACACCGCGCGCCTCTGTAGCGATTCGTTCGGAGAATATCGCGCAAGTTTTCGCTACAGGCAGCGGGTCATGGCGTACTTTAAACATTTCAATTTTGATCTAACAGCTCGCCGCCCCGCGCCACCGCTCACAGTGTCCTGAAAGGGCCGGTATGCAATGTACTGAAGATCCCGATCAGTTCCATTGGTGTAAATCGCCCTATTGGTGCAATTCATGTCTATTTGCATTGTATTACTAGCTGCTGCCCGCGACGTTGTCTGCGTGAATGCGTTGAAGAAATAAAGGTTCGCTGCTCGTTCCCAGTAGGTGATAGCGTGATAATATGTAGCCTATATGTTGACCCGACTTTTTAATAATATTCATGCCAAATTTGAAGTAAATTCATGCAGTAGTTTTTGGGGTTATCCCGGACGTACATACATAATAGATATACCGGATAGACAATCAGACAAAAATTCTAAAAACTATATTTTTGGCCTCGCCATCGATAGTAGATCACACCTCAAGTATTCTTTTAAAAAAATATTCAATGTACCGACAGTTTTGACTTTCCTACCATTATATTTTATGTATAGACTAGCACTTTTCCCGCGACTTCGTCCGCGTGGTTTACGTACTTTCCTAAATCCAAGGGGGATTTAGGAAAGTACGTAAACCACGCGGTTTTTCACCCCCTTAAAGGTTAAATTTCCAAAAACCCCTTCTTAGTGCTCCCCTACATTATAATAGGAAGCCGTGTGCAAAATTTCACATTCCTAGCCCTAGTAGTTTTGGCTGTACGTTGATATGTCAGTCAGTCAGTTCTCCTTTTATATATATAGATATAGATGTCATTGCATGACTGTAACAATTTTGAAAACAATAATGCACCAACTTGTAGGTGTACGTCCTTAGGTATAGAGGACATCGATCACACAATTTATCACGCCATTGACGAGTGTCTGGTTATGCAGTGGGACATTGTAATGATACAAATATTTGTTTTGTTTTATGACTTAAATCCGTTTAATTATTATTCAATATACTTGAAGTTCCTGTTTCTAATATTAACTTACCTACTTTTTTTATCGTGGTAAAATCATCAAATGAGTCCTCCCACCCAGGGCAGAGCGGGAGGGACTGTCAGACTCGTACTGACTAAAATCCACGGTGTCCTTCAATAGCCCTTTACGTTCCGGGGTCATGGTAATTCGTACAGTCCCGCGACCAACATACGTACCTAGTATATAATTAGCTATTGATTTTTAGATCAAACAGGGTGCCTAGTAGCAAGGGAATTAAGAAATGTCGCTGTGTTCGTAAGAAAAGGGAGACCGGTAAACGGCTAGGAAACTTTAGAAATTAATTATTTAACAATTCATATATTATTTGTTTAGATGATCTGTTCCTGCTCCCAGCCCTGGATCTGCGATTTTTTCGAGCCGGGGTATTGAAACCTAGATAGTGGTGCCCAGATGCCCTCTCTCCAGTGTTTCAAATTAATTCTTAGAACCTCAAAACCTCTCTTTTTATTCTCGATACTCTCAAGAAAATGCTTTTTGTTTCTCTTGCATAACACGGCTAGGTCAAAAGAATGCCTTTCAATTAGTCTGTCATTTGAGCCTTTAACTATCTTCATAAATGTGGCTGTACTTTCAGTTAATTCTATAAGCGGTTTTTTTTATTGTTGTGGTAAAATCATCAAATGAGTCCTTCCACCCAGGGCAGAGCGGGAGGGACTGTCAGACTTGTACTGACTAAAATCCACGGTTTTCTTCAATAACACTTTACGTTCCGGGGTCACGATAATTCGTTGGTCCCGCGACCCAGGCCGGCTTTTGTCCTCTAAGAGGGGGGGCAAGTCATTGTGCTGACGTGTGTGGAACACAATGCGTCCCGGGCATGGTCCATGGTCGGACAGTCGCCCATCACTCGCCGCCTGCATGACCGCGCCTGCTGGTATAATAATATCATCAAAATAAAATATTATACCAGCTGTTTCTTGTGGTTCACCTCTGCTGCTCGACTTCTGTTGGTCGTAGCGTGATGTTATATACCTATATAGCCTTCCTCGAAAAATTGACTATTAAACTCAAAAATGTTTTTTCAATTCAAACCAGTTGTTGTTGAGATTATGAACTACAAGGGTACCTTTAAGTTTATTGTTTTAAATATGTATTAGTTTATTATTGTGTTTTATGGGCCTTTAGTTGCCTGAAATAAAGGATAAAATAAAATAAAAATAAATAAAAAACGTAGACATGAAAAAAAAACTAATTATTAAAGCAGTGCAAAAAAAAGATAAGTGGATGGATGGGATGTTGCAGAATAAAAATGTCATAAACCCAGACTCAGCCCTTGTTATTATTTAAAAGTCTTGCTTGGCCATTTCAAATGACATAAAAGATGAATGCATGCAATCAAACTACCTAGGTGCATATGCAATTAAAAAGTAACACGTACCTGAAGTATTTTATGATTGTGTCGAGTATAAGGCTCAATTCACACCGAGAGGCGACGCTGCGCAGAACAACTCAATGGCCCTTTGCGACGCTCTGATACTTTACTACTCAGGTATCCATTATCCATACACGCGTGCTTGCGTACGAACTTCTATGTATTTGTCGATAGTCGTAGCGTTTTGTACGAAGGGGCTAAATCAACTTTATTGACTAAACGAAGAGATTTCCATTACCGTCACGTCGCGTCGCGTCGCGGGGCGGTGTGTATTGACTCTAAGTTATAAGTGTTATGATTCACATCGATAGCATTTTTAATTAGTACTTTTTATTGTATTAGTCAGCCTCTCCGGTGGTGTTTGTCACATGTGTAAATGTGCATCGTGGGAATATGTTTATGATCGTGAGATATCGTATCCACATAATGTCCGAGGCTAAACATAGGCCGGTGCGATGAGTTGTTTCAGGGGGTCTACTCTTTTAGTCCGTCAACAAAGTTATGGCCCCCCCCCCCCCCGCACGAAAGTAATTCGAAACTTTGGCGTCAACTTTATATCTTGCTATTAGTTTTTAATTCATACTTTCTCGCCACATATCGAAAATTGAAACAACTGTCCAATCATTTTGCCACCTAGTTTTAGTTCGTATGACTAACTAATCTTTTGTCTTATTGATAAAGGCGACTCCTGATATGTAGCGACAATTTTGGTCCAAAATCCTCAATAAGATTATTTTACCCCCCAGAAAAGATAAATACACTTTTTTTCAATAATTATCCAACCCATGGACCATGCCTGGGTCGACGGCGCGTTGTGTACAAGGCGCGCCTCAAAGAGTGTCAGCAAAAAGTGACGGGGCCCCCCTCTAGAGGGCCAAGCCGGAGTCACGGGACTTACGAATTACCGTGACCCCGGAACGCAAAGGGCTATTAAAAGACACCATGGATTTTAGTCAGTACGAGTCTGCCAGTTCCTCTCGCTCTGCCCTGGGTGGGAGGACTCATTTGATGATTTTACCACAGTACGATTCCAACCACATAATTCCTTGGCAAAACCATTCCTGCATGCATAAATTCAATAAACTTATAATCAGTTTAGTGACTAATGAATTAAAATGTGTCTTTGTTTAATTAAAGTGAAATTCCTTTTTAAATACGTGTTTAATCGTTCTAGTACGATGACGCATTGTGTTAAATGGAACGCACTAAAACTCACGGAACAAAATTCTTAAAAATATGCTAATCTTTACATTTCTCGGTCGTGAGACTCAAGATGGTCGTGGGACTCCCGAATTACCGAGACCCCTGTACGTAAGGGCTATTGAAGGACACCGTGGATTTTAGTCAGTACGAGTCTGACAGTCCCTCCCGCTCTGCCTTGGGTGGGAGGACTCATTTGATGATTTTACCACGACAAAAAAAAACTTAACATTTTTCCGAATCTGTTTGAAACTCTGACCTTGTTGAAGTTCTTTAGAGAGGTCACGTGTGCAGTAATCGCTACCGGCGTGCTTGTGAACCAGCTTTGCTATTCTCAATAAGAAATCACGAAGAGCACATCGTAGAGTCCACTGCAATGTGCTCTTTGAGATCATCCAATCGCGTAGTGGCCAATTGTAGTTTTTACCCCAATCGGAAAAAGGCGTGATTTTATGTATGTGTATATAGTATCTTACAATTATTTATTTTTGTTTCAGGCAGCAGCAGCAAACATGTTCTGCAAGTTATAACCAAATATATTACAAAATGGAGATAACATTACGAAGATTTTGTAAATTATATACAATCGTCCTTATTGTAGTCATAGTTGAAGCAACGGATAATAATAGCAATGGTCAGTATTAATAACGTTATAACAAGGACTTGAGATACATTTTACCAACCTTGACAACAGATTAAAAAAAAAATACATCACGCCTGTAATCCCCGAAGGATTAGATCGGGATATAATAGTTCACTCACATTTTGACTGTTATGTTTTAGGTGCCATCTCATAAATGGAAAACCCAAAGACATTAATCATTACAAATCTAGACAACGTGCTTGCAGATATTTCTAAAGGAAAAACTGATTTTTACTTTGGCCGTCCTTCAAGTCTATGTATTGACCTTATTGAATAGACCAACGAGGCAGTTTCAAAATGGTATATTTATATAATGTTGAAAATAAAAATTGCAGATACGTCACCAGAACAACGGCAGTCTCGAGTCACTGGTAGAATAGTAAAACTTTACTCGGGAACAAGACCTGAGCCCATCCTGTGCGCCGGGGAAGGGTTCCAAGCAGACCCACACGACTGCGCAGTATTTTACCGCTGCATGAAGTCAGGAAGTGGCAAATATACAGTTTTCAGGGTAAGGAGCTTTCAAAATAAGACTCGAATATGATGAGTTACTAGTTATACGATAGCTATCATAAACTAACTGGAATGATTTTTATTACAGTTTCAATGTGGACCCGGTACTGTATATGATCCTGAAACCGAAATCTGTAATCATCCTAGAAGTACAAAACGATCTGAATGTGGAGGTTTATCTCCGCCTCCAGTAGTGGATCGATTGAATAGCAATGAAATTGAAGGAGCACTAAATGAGATACCATCACCGATTACAAATAAACCCATACGTTTAGAAAGTACAACCGGAGCTAAGGCTACATTTACTACAGTCAATCCTTGGATAGCGTCTAGCTCCACAATTCAAGCTCATACTTCCACAAAACGCCAAATACCTGAAGTTTCTACGGTATTCACAAGTCCATTTCCATGGGGATCCACGATTGGTCAAACTAACGTGCACTATTCAGTTAATCCTTTGAACTTACCACAAAGTACTGTAACTAATCGTCAAGAATATACCATGGTTTCTAAAACCACTTCACCGCCAACAATTTCTTCGCTATCAAAATCGAACTCTCGAGATAATATTTGTACCTCAGACGGATTTATGGGCGACAGCGACAACTGTCGAAAGTTTTATAGATGTGTGGCCAATCAAAGGGGAACTTACACAAGGTTTGAGTTTTCGTGCAGTGAATCAACAGTATGGGATGATGACACACAGAGCTGTAATCATGCTTGGGCCGTAAAGAGAAGTAGATGCGGAAGAAGTAACCAAGACAGTGTAATTACATCAAATGCGGAAATCCCTCAAAAAGACAGCTCTACAGATAAAACTATCCAACAGCAACTGCAAGTAAGTTTTGGCTCGAAAGTTACTCAGACTCAAACCCAAATTAGTAATGGATCAGTAATACAGAACCAAACTCAAATTAACTTCGGTGACCGTTTAAATCAAAACAAAGATACAAAAAGAAATGAACAAAATCAGACTCAAATAAGCTATGGATCAGCGGTTAGCCAGATGCAAACTCAAATTGATTACAGTGACAAAGGCGTTCAGACACAGTTACAAATTGATCACTCCCAACATGCAAGTCAAACGCAGGTACAAGTTCATGAGTCGACAACAGCAGGATCTACACCAGCAGCTGCTAGTTCTACGAGCCACAGCAGTACTCAGGAAGGAAATAATTGTGTTAGATCAGGATTTATGGGAGATACAAACGATTGCAAGAAATTCTATCGTTGCATTGACAATGGGAGAGGCGGTTACACAAAGTATGAATTTTCATGTGGTGAAGGAACCGTTTGGGATCAAAGCATTGAAGCCTGTAATCATGCTTGGGCTGTAAAAGATTGTGGCGGAAAAGGGTCCGCAGAAACAGCAAGCACTACGCAAGCTGCTATTAGTACCTCTCAATCTACACAAAACTATTACACGACGGTTGTTACTGAAAACCATCAAACGACTGCTGAAACTATAAATACGGAAGATAACGAAGATACTGGTTATGGTCAGCAAAATCCCAACCCAACTACATCATCTTCTTCTACTCCTTTAAGCTCAACAACTTGGAATTTATCAACTGTGAGCTCAACAACAATAAAGTCACCCTCGGATGGTACATGTCAATCTAGTGGGTTTGTTGGTGATGCAAATGACTGCAAAATATTTTATAGGTGTGTCGAAAACGGCAGAGGTGGCTTTACAAAATACGAATTTAAGTGCGGCGAAGGTACTGTTTGGGATCCCGATCTAGAAGCATGTAACCACGCCTGGGCCGTAAAAAGATGCGGCAGTAGTGCATCACCAGAAATTATTAATGCGGAGACGACGACAGAACAACAAAATACCCTTTCTACCGTCCATACACAGAGTACAGTCATTACTCAGTCAACAACTGAATCGGTTGTTACACAAAATGATGACTATGATACTGGTTATGGTTCTGCAAATAATGATTTCTCTACATCGACGACGACGACTAAAAAACCACAAAACCAAGAACCAAGTGGTACTATTTGCACATCTAGTGGCTTCATGGGAGATGAAAATGACTGTAAAAAGTTTTACAGATGCGTTGACAACGGCAATGGAGGTTATACTCGTTATGAATTTTCATGTGGCGAAGGGACAGTATGGGATTCTAATATTGAAGCTTGTAATCACGCTTGGGCTGTCAAAAATTGTGGAGGATCATCAGTTAGTCATCAAGAGTCTACGACTCAAGCTAAGCCTACAACCAGTCATGAAGCTGTTGACAGTAGTTCAACAGAAGGAGACCAAATTACCAGTTCGTCTACACTTCAGCCAAGCTCCATGCCGAGTACTTCAATTGTAATAGAATCTGTAACAACTGTTTCCGTGGCGACTATAGACTGTACAAAGAGCGGTTTTATGGGTGATCAAAAGGACTGTAAGAAGTTCTATCGATGCGTAGATAATGGAAAAGGATCATTCACGAAATATGAATTTTCTTGTGGGGAAGGAACCGTATGGGATCCAAAAATTGAAGCTTGTAACCATGCATGGGCAGTGAAAGAATGTGGTGGCACTGCCGATTCTGCCACCAGTCACCACGAAACTACTACGCAATATCATCCTACCTTGAATGATGAAATTGATAACGGCTATCCTTCCAACATTGATACAGGGTCTGATATAACCACACAAAGCTCAACGACTCATACTATTACAACCGAAAGTTCAAAGGTACCAAGTGAAAGCAATAATTGTATAAACAGTGGCTTTATTGGAGACAAAAACGATTGCAAGAAATTCTATCGGTGCGTTGATGATGGCAATGGTAAATATACCCGCTATGAATTTAGCTGTGGTGAAGGTACATTATGGGATCAAAGTATTGAAGCTTGTAATCATGCTTGGGCGGTCAAAGACTGTGGCAACACGGGAGATAATACAGCTCACACATCCAGCGAGAGACCAATACAGAGTACGTTAACTACTGAAACAGAGGACCAAGGATATCCTCAAAGTACCGAAAAAACAAGCACGTCTACGGTCAGTAGCTATCCAGATAGTGAACCAAGTGAAGAGTGTTCCAAAGAAGGATTTTTGGGTGATAAGAAGAACTGTAAGAAGTTTTACAGATGTGTTGACAATGGCCAAGGTGGCTTCACAAAATATGAATTTACTTGTGGTGAGGGTACTTATTGGAGTCAGGAAATATTAGCATGTGATCATGCTACGGCTGATAAAACCTGTGGTGGTAATGAAAGTGGTTCTAGTACACAAGCCTCACAACCAGAACACGATGAAATTTATACGGAAACAACAAGTATGTCCAGTTCATCAACGATTGGACATGAAAATGATCAGCAAACTCAACGACCACCTGCTTCTTCTGGAACGTGTTTGCATGAAGGTTTTTATGGCGATCCGAATGATTGTAGAAAGTTCTATAGATGCGTAGATAATGGAAAGGGAGGTTACACTAAATACGATTTCACGTGTGGAGACGGAACTGTATGGGATCAAGAAATACAAGCATGTGATCACGAATCGAGCAGCAAAAAATGTTCCACTAGTACTCCACCTATCACTCAAACCACTGAAAATCACCCAGATGTGGGTACTGATGATTCTACAACAAGTTCTCAAATTCAACATACAACAGAATCAACCGAAACTTCATCTACCCCCACATCTAGCAGTAATCAATGTACATCAGAAGGATTCTTTGCAGTTCCTAATGACTGTAAGAAATTTATTCGATGCGTTAGTAATAATAAGGGAGGATTTACAAAATACGAATTTTCTTGTGGTGAAGGTACAATTTGGGTTCAAGATATACAAGCTTGTGATCACGATACCGGAGATTCAAATTGCAGTTATCAAACAACTAGCAAACCTATAACAACTGAAGGACATCAGCAAACAACTGAAAATAATAACATAAATACTTCTAGTTCTGAACCTCAGATGCCAGATAAACAAGAAGATGAATATGATAATAACGGCAATTCCAATAAGCCTTCCCAATCAGGAAGTGGTGTTTGTTCATCAGAAGGATTTTACGGTAACGAGAATGATTGCAGGCAATTCTATAGGTGTGTAGATAACGGTCAAGGAGGATTTACGAAATACGATTTTACATGTGGTGAAGGCACGGCATGGGACTCCGAAATTCAAACTTGTAATCATATAGATCAAGTTGAAACCTGTCATGGTGGTAGTGGAACACATCCTGTGATGCATGATGATGATAATAGTCCATCTACAGAATCATCAAGTACAGCATCTTCTAGTGCAACATCTCCTGGAACAACAGCGTCCGGAACAACGGCGTCTGAAACAACGGCTTCTGGTACAACCGCTTCTGGTGCAACGCTATCGAGTACAACAACATCGGGATCTAACCAAGGCACGACTTCAGGCAATAAAGATATGTGTGACAGTGAAGGTTACTTTGGAAATTCACAAGACTGCAAAAAGTTCTATAGATGCGTTGACAATGGAAAAGGAGGTTACACGAAATATGACTTTGACTGTGGCGAAGGTACTATATGGGATCAGGATATTACTACTTGTAATCACCCACAAGATGTTGTTAATCCTTCTTGTAATCAAAATCAAGACGGAGGTACAACATCAACTTCTTCTAGTTCATCTTCTAGTAGCGAGTCTTCATCGACCACTGAGGAATCGGCATCCAAAGGTCCATCATCATCAACATCATCATCATCTCAATCTACTACAGAAAGTACACAAGGTTCATCAAATTGCTCTCAAGAAGATACGTCTAAAAAACCTACAAATCAAAACATTACATGTGAAAAAGCAGGTTATTATGCCAATCCTAACGACTGTAAGAAATTTTATAGATGCGTAGACTGGGATGGTGATGGTAAACGATTCTCTGTTTATCACTTTGATTGTGGTGAAGGTACAATTTGGGACCCTGCTGTTGAAACTTGTAATCACGAAGAGTCGGTATATCCACCACGAGACTGTAGCGGTTCCCAATCACAAAGTGAAAATCAACCTCCAGCAACTGAAGGCACTACTACAACGCAACAAACTACATCCACGACACAGTCGAGTATTGATCAAACAACACAGTCAACTACTTCTGAACCAACGACTACTCAACAGTCGACCAGTACTCAGAAAACAACGACACAACAATCCACAACTTCTGAACAATCAACTACACAACAATCCACAACTTCTGAACAAACAACTACACAACAATCCACAACATCTGAACAAACAACTTCACAAAGTTCGACTTCTTCAGAACAGACGACTCAACAGTCTACAACCTCGGGGCAAACTACTCAATCGACGACTTCTGAACATACAACACAACATCCTTCTTCTTCTGAGCAAACAACGACACAACAGTCTACGACTTCAGAGCAAACAACTACTCAACAGTCCACAACTTCCGAACAAACTACTACTCAACAGTCCACAACTTCCGAACAAACTACAACAGAACAGTCAACAACTTCGGAGCAAACAACGACGCAACAATCGACAACATCTGAACAGACAACAACAGAACAATCAACGACATCTGAACAGACAACGACCGAACAATCGACGACATCAGAACATACAACTACTCAACAATCAACCACTTCCGAACCAACGACCGAAGACTCGACCACTTCTGAGCAAACAACAGAAGGATCTCCAACTACAGAGCAATCTACAACTTCAGAGCAAACCACAACAGAACAATCTACTTCGACCACTGAATCTTCTACTACCGAGCAAAGTACAACCCAACAATCAACTACAACTGAACAATCCGAACAAAGTACAACCGAAGAAACAACAAATGGTGAAGGTACAACCACAGAACAATCAACTACACCGCAGTCAACTACGGAACAAACAAATGAAAGCTCAAGTACAGAAAGTAGCACAAATGAAAATACAGAAAGTAAATGCCCAGAGACTGATGAAAACCAATCACTGTTTGTATGTCCAACGTCATTTAAAAGACATCCTAAATACTGTAATTTGTTCTATCAATGTGATGAAGATGATGACTCACACGACGTGAAAATTGCCGTATTCACTTGCCCTAACAACACTATTTACGATGAAAATCAAATCCGTTGTGTGGAAGAAAGCAAATCCGACAAGAAATGCGATGGGAAAATAGCTCAAAAAAGGAGATTTAAAAGATTGGATAGATATTACAAAGAACCAGTAAGTACTTATATGTTTTCATATTACAAATAATCTTTGTTAATCAAGAATGTAAATATTAATGAGTTTATTTTCTTTTACAGCTTGTGGCCACCAAAGAAAGTCTTGCATGTCCGAGTGCCGGTTACTTTTCATTTGAAAAAGACACTGAGTGTTCACCAGCTTTCCTTAAATGTAAAACCGATAAATCGAAAAAGTTAAGAGGTTTTGTGTATCAGTGTCCATCGGGCTACGTTTATTGGTCAATTAGTAAACGATGTGAGCCAATCGGTAAAGTGAGAGACTGTAAACGTTCACAAAACAATTGGAATGGAAGGTGGGAAATACCAGTAGAAAGAAGAAATGTTGCACCTTCATAGAAGATGACAGTCTTGTAAAATTAGATACCATAAAAATAAGTCTTGGCATTTGTTTGTGATACAACATACTGTGCATTTGTGCAATATGTATTATGTAGTAAGTTTAAATTACCTAAGTATTTAATTTTTAAGAGCATGACATTTAAAAACAACCTTTGGTGTGTAATCACAATAACGAAAGTATAGGTACAAATGTTAGTAGTACAACTGTATCAACTTTAAGACAATTCTGGCGACCTTACGGTTTGCACATGTGGTGTTTATGTTTTTTTTACAAAGCCATACTTACTAGATTGTTGTCTTAACTGACGAAATGAATATTTCATACTTCTACTTGCTAAGAATTACGAAGTATCTAGTCTATTATTTTCTCTATAAACATTATGTACTTGCTGCCATAAATTAAGAAAAAACAAACTTGTGAGCCAAATATTGTGAATTATTTACTAATATTTGAATCACGACTTTGTTAGTAATTAAGTAATGTAATTAAACGAGCAAGGAAATAAATTATTTGCTAAATCATAGACACTGTTTTATTTCACAGCTAAGAAAAACATACCAGAATGAACATCATACCTTTTGTAGGCCTGATATCTATTTATTCGGCATTTAAGCAGTACGTTCATGATTTAAAAAAACGACACATAAAATTAAATAATTTAATACACAAACCTAAATAAAGTAACAATAATTAAAGTTAAACAATCATAGTAAAATCAAATCAATACCCATACACGAAGACAATAGTCCCTTACAAAAAATGGTTAGTTCAGCAATTATGAAATCTGTTACACTTTCTTCCTCACTGTGATGAACGGCATTACTAAATATTGTACCTAAGAAGGCATGGCACGCTGTATCAGTAGCTATAATATTTCCTCTTAAATCAATCGTTAATCGATTTTTCTCTAATTTTTCATCTTTACTGGGGTTTCCTGTGAGAGATTCTGAATTTCCTGATTTATTGTAAATACCTGCCGCTGAAATAATTACTGGTTTGTATGCATCTCCAACCGTTTTCTCGACCTCATCCAAAGAATGAGTTGACAGGGAAGTTTTAACATCTTCAGTTGATGGTACTTCTATTACACGTCTGCGTGTTCTATTTGTATTATCTGCTTCTGTTGGGCTTTGTTTATTATGAAATATGAATTCTAAAAATAAAGGTAGCAGACTAAACTTAGTGATATTCTGACTGGAATCCAAAGTCGAGTCTGTATTTGCCTCAAATCGGTCTTTAGTCTCCTTGGTGTTACCATCACTTAAGGAATTTACACGAAGATGACCTTGTGTATAAACAAAGGGCTCCGTATTCTTTTCAAATTCTGTGTTGTGTGGGGCTTCAGTTGCAGTAGCCAAGTGGCGCTGATTCCTCGTTACAATCGGGGTTTTTATGTTTTCAGCCTCAGCAAGAGTTTGCTGGGAAAAAGCATTAATATCTTCGTCATCATGTTCCAAAGCATTAATTATGTCGCGAATATTATTTAACTTTTTTTTCTTCTTAGTAATTTTGTGTGATTTTGTTTTAATCTCGTTGTCAGGTTTATTATCAAACTTTTTAAATAAAATGTGTAATTTCTCTTTGTATATTGTATTCTCAGTTCTAGGAGTTAAAATATCAGGATCGAAAGCGATACCTCCTTTGTCCCAAATAGAAACAGAACGTGCTAAAAATTCAATAAGATGTTGAGGTAACATCTTCCAATGCTTTTTTAAAGGCGAGTTTTCCATGTAGGCCGACAAAGTAATATAATGAATATCAATATTAGATTTTGGTGTTTCTATTTTGGGGTCTTTTTTCCAAAGCGAATTCATAGCTATTTCATTATTTTCTTCAGCACTCAACCAACCCAAACTAGTTGTGTCGTTAACTATAACGATTAAATTATATTTCATGTTATCGTATTTATTTGTTATTTCGTTGATATGAGGCATGTATTTATTAAAGTCAAAATCTTCATGTTGTTTGACGAAGACATGCATAAATACGTCAGTTAAAGTTTTTGTTGAGGATTTGTCGTTTGTGTTAGGCACTATCAAACTTGTAGACTTCAGTTTGGCAGTCGGTAACATAGCAAATGCAAAAAGGCTGTTATAGATTATGAACGTCATAAGACTAATCATTCCGAGTCCTATCCACCAGTACGCAAGAAAAGAGGACCAGTGATCTGTAAAGATACAAAAAGAATATCTTAATTTTAAATATTTTATATTCATTGAGCTTGACGATTTGTAAAGCTTTTTTGCAGAAAGAAAAGTACTACTGCAAGCAGAACCTTTTCAGGATTCTGGACAAGCACTCCAGATGCTTTAATAACGGACCTGGACTGCAACGGCCTAGTTAGTGTAAGTTCTAGTTTAACTCACAGTCGAGGTTTTTTAAATAAAGCTTTATACTTCTTAACATACATGTAAAAATCTATGAATCCACCCAAACGGTTGGTTCGAATTTGAGAGATAGGCCAATTTTCTGCAAGCTGCATGAAGCATGATTGACTTGTTTATTTGCTGAAAATTGTAGTATCTAATATAATATTCATCATCATCATCATCAGCCTATAAATGTTTCCACTGTTGGGGCACAGGCCTACTCTCTGTGAGAGGGATTGGGCTATAATCTACCTCGCGGGCCCAGTGCCCATTTGGTAGATGTCACATGTCTTCGAAATTGTGTTTTTGGTTTATGAAATAAATTACACAAAGTAATGCGCCTAGCAGAGTTCGGACCCACGACCTACAACTCGTTAGTCGAGGCAGATACCACTAGGCCACCATTATGGTGGCCTAGTGGTTTCGGCCATAGCTCTCAGTATAACTTATAATATTATATTACTTGTTAGAAAACAATAGAATGTGTACCTGGCCAACGCGTAAAAATTGAAGCTGCTCCCTTCAGATTGGTCCTGGTTCGACCTCTATAGGTCGAAGGTCGCAACCTCCGATGGAATCGAGGGCTGAAGTGTTCGTCTTCAGAAATCTCCTCACATAGTAAAGGATGCTGCTCTTTGTAGTATTCACTCATCACTTGCCATTGGTTCTACTATTAACAGAAACGGAATAAAAATCGTACTGTACTAATACGAAAGCGAATAATGATTCACAGCGAAATAAAATGTGAATTAAAAACCGTATAATAATAATTTGATAATTTCTTAAATGTCATTTCTTGTGAATTTTATCACTTGAAATTTTTTTTAAGGGCATAAATAGTTTTAAGATTCACGAAAGAGGCTTTATTAAGATTATGGGAAGAATGGCCCAATGCTCGTATAAAAAATGATCTTAAAACAATCTTCGTTACAAAAAAAATCAATATTGATGCCAAGCTATTTGAATAACTATATATACGAGTATTCGAGGACATTAGTTGCAATAGTTGTTTTTATTGTGTAAACATACCCATTTCTGCAACTAAACACTTGTAGCTGACCGTTGATGAGGGAAAGATCATCAGTCATCATCAGTAAAGAAGTCAAGACATGAAGACAAGTTTTCGGATAGCATAGTGGGATATATATATTTATCAATGCCCGAAACCCGTTAGTCCCATACTATTCACGGTTACTTTTACAACTTCTAACTAAGAAATACGTTTTTCTTTTAACTGCAGTACAAGTATTGGCTTTTGGCATATTTTTAGGGAGTGCTACCTTTTAATTACTTTTCACCTGAGTAACACGATTATTAAAGTTTGTTATCACAAAAAATAAAAATGTAAACACCTACCGTCATGTGCGTTTCTAGTTAAATCCACTTGTTTGAAATATTAATAGTAGAAAAAAAGGTAATGACTAATGCGCGTGTCGCGTCCTAACACTCGAAGAATAACTTTTAACTGAATACGCACGTAAGTCCCTATATTATATGTGACGATGGCACGTTTACATTTTCCGCCATAATTCTGTTGATTCAACATCGAATTCGTCTCACGTATATTCATACGCCTTGCAGTTACGATTGTTACTGAATATTGCAGACTTTGCAATTCTGAAGGTGAATAATTATGACATTGTTATGCATCTTAAGTTATTGTTCGTTAATATTGTTCAGAGAAAAAAAAAATTCTTTATTTATTTCTTCATCTTACTTAGCTATCAATACAGATAAACATCGAAGCGATAACTGCCCTTATCCTTTTTTTTTGTCGTGGTAAAATCATCTAATGAGTCCTCCCACCCAGGACAGGACGGGAGGAACTGTCAGATTTGTACTGACTAAAATCCACGGCGATCCTTCAATAGTCCCTTACGTTCCAGGGTCACGGTTACCTGATGAGTCAATTTTGCGACCAAGTGCCCTTATCCTACATTAATATTCTGGTGATATGCTATTTCAGACATGGCCAAAAATTGCCCAAAACTGAGAGGTTTGATAGAAAAAGGGAAGGTTTTTGCCCAGCAGTGCAAAAAAATGATATTTCGAAGTTTAACTATTATATATCTAGCTTATCTAGCATTCAACAGGTCGTTGGGCTATTTTGCCGTTTCTCTTCACATGTTTAGACGCCAGCAGATCAACCTACCCCAATCTGACAAATTTTATCGATCGTTAACCTTCTACAATGGTGATATGATTCAAAATCTGTTAAAGAAATTTGACAGATTGAGGTAGATAGATGTGCTGGCGTCTATACACAAGTAGATATAATGCCTACACTCACAGAAAATACCTTAAAGGGCACACACTACACTTTTTGCTCTCACTCATTCCTATAGGCCAGCATTTCTGAATGCCAATTTGATGATGCCTTCTAGACGTCCACCTGTCCAGTGTAATTTTTTAGACTAAATCTAGCACATTCACAAGCCCTTCAAAAAATAATAAACAAAGTTCATCAATTCCTGAAAGAGTTTTGGATTGTCCCTAGATTCTACACAAAACGAATAAGATATTTCATAGAAACTGAACATCCGTTTTTATTTATGCCAAGTTTAAAGGTGATTATCGAAAATTGTGTCAGATTATTTTTATTTTATTTTTGAGTTTCAAATCATCGGCTTGCGCGTTATGATTTTCCCAAACATACTAGGTTTTCAACCAAAGAGTTTACTCCATTACTGGCATAGCCTAATTACAAAAATTAAAACAAAACTGAATGACGTCCAATTTGAATTTGGAATGTCCACAAAATTTGTTGCAAATGTGCTTCTCCCGGTTTCAATTTTTCACATACGTTGATTAATCTGAGTTTTCAATCGAATATTAGAATCTGATATTCTATAAGAGGGTAACGTAAGTATTTTGGTTTCACTTAATTTATACAAGCAATATTTCGTTGACAGAATTAATAGGTAGCGAAGGAAACAAACAGGCTTTGAATTGTCTATGGAAGAAAGATAAAGTCAACGCTAGCCTGTTAGAAACAAGAAACAGAAGCCCTAGCGTGACTTTTCACGTATTTGTGACTTAAAGTAAACGGGAACTTTAAGATTAATTTGATGGAAAAAAAGATAGTTCCTCATTCGCACACTAGAGGCGCTTCTTCAGTTTTTCTTCCCAGCTAGAAAACTTGACATGACATGCGCGACGCAGTCTAACGACTGCATAAAAACAAACTACCGTTACTGTAATTTTTTTCATATCTAGGTACTGGTTATGTGTTTTCATATTGTTTACTTAAAAGAAGTAATTAATTGCTTTCAGTTATCATAATGGTGGAGAGCGCTCCACAGACAAAACGTAATGAACAATATCCACTGCTGAAGGTGGACGGCGGCGGCGGGGATGGCGGAGTTCGTCAACAACCAGCGCTAACCGTAGACGGTCTTGGATGGGGAGGGATACGCTACACCCCTAAAAAATTCGCCGTCCGTTGGCCTGGTAAAAGTTCTCTTTAATGTTATGACGCTCTCATCCTCATGTTCTTCTTCTTCTTTTTATTATTATTATTTACGATGTATTTGCTCTTGGCCTCGGTCTCAATCTAACTCACTAAGCAAAGTGAGACCTAGATAGGGCAAGCTCATCTAGAAGGACCTGGAATCTCTGCGTTGCGCCGACGCAACACATTAAACTTTTTGGTGCCGGTCTCCGACAGTATTGTGGTCGCGAGCTAGCCGCCCTGGCCTAGTCTACCACCGCCGGTGCGATCCCGCATCTGTCACCGCAGATTACAGGTAGCCTGAGGTGACGATTGCCTAGGATTGTTAACTACTTATGCCACGGACCTCCGGACTTTGACAAGCACTATTTAACCTCGCATATTGAACCGTGCAGCTGTCAGTATTTAGCCACGAACCCCTGCAATAGATAATGATAACATGATAATAGACATTCATACATATAATTCTCTTTTTTCAGAATACATCTCAGCATGCTGGATGACAATGATCTTATTAGGAATTTCCTTCCTCGTGTTTTATACGCTGGGCATGGCATATCGAAAACAATCTGTTTTAATCATAAAGTGCAACGAGACTAAACCTGCAAGCAATGTCTACTACCATAATATAGTTAATCGAGGCACAGGCACCTCGGTTCCTTTCTCGCTATATGCCGATTATCTTGCAAACATGGCAACTCAGTATCCTTTACTCAACTTCCACGTATTCTTTCTTCTGGATGACTCGCTACAAACTGCATTCCAAGGACCCAGGCATGTAAGATTTATAAATAAAATGATGCCTTACAGTAACGCTAACACTTATCCTTTAATTGAAGATGAAAATAAGGACCGGCAACTTAAAGAGTTTGAACAAAGGTATCAAAACGTGAACGTTACAGTAATGCTTCTAAGCAAGTTTATGGCGACGACACCTTTGAAGTTGAAGTGGAGAACCATACCACTTTCATACTTAACATTTTATGCTAGAGTTTTCTCAGTTTGGCAAAACGGAGGAGTGGGAATGGACTTGAATACTTTCAACAACAACTTTAATAATCACAAGTGCGCAGATCGCAGAATTTCTGCTATAATGAAACAACATAATGATGGTATAAAAATTGAAGAATACACGCATGCTCTAAATGCTCAAATTATGCGTGAGGAAGAAAGTGTTTTATTAGATTTATTCTGTGGTTTTTTATATCAAATCATGAACGAGACAAGGTCTATATTATCAAAGAGCTTTCCTATGCCCCAAATTACTACTGAGAAGAGTTTGTCTCTATATGAACTTTTGATTGGTTCGGATAGACCCGAAAGGGACATTTCAACCCAGACAAGTAATCACATTAATAAAACTGAGGTGATTTCTAATGTTCTTGTAGAAATCCTTAATTCTACAAACTATACCGATTTGAAGAAAAACGAATATCAAACTTTGTCCAATTCAGATCTTGGGAAATTTGAAGTTTCAATGAATGATGCATTTAATGCATTGGAAACGAACAACAGCAGTAGATTTGTCGCCACGAATAAAATGGAAGGGTTAAATAAATCTGAGATGCAAACTGAAATGATGAACAAATCCGATGTTCCTCAAGTAGTTTTGTTTTACGACGTTACTCTATTTTCTGATAGCATCGCACCTCCCTTTATATTGCCGGAACGGCTCATGCGCTCCAATTTTACTCAAAATAGTAAAAGGTCTGAAATCGGAAAGGCGGGAAAGAATGCGAATGATGGAGCGTATCTTCTCTCTCTCGATTCTGAAGGAATGTTTGTGGCAGCTGCCTCAAGACTGCATCCATTTTTAGGACATTTGATCTCCACCGGTTTTCGTCAACGCATTCACCACAATAACGGCATCGCTATTCATGAAACACTTTTATCGCAATGTTCAGCAATAACTAAGGACCCCTACTGCAACAATCTTTATTTACTTTACTTGTAATTCCTTGTTTATGTTAATGTTTATTCATATTCTTCTATTTCTTGTTTTTGTTTCACTCCGCAAGCATGGAAAATGTACTGTATTTAGACTGTTTTAGTAATAAATGTTCTTATTTTAACAAGGTTTTGTATTTCAATTTTACACATAGGTGAAGTCTGTTAAAACAATGCTGCAACTCGTTTCTGGCAGACGAAGGGCATTGAAAATAAATAATTAGGTCAGTTTCATACGTCTTATGCCCAACTGGTTGTTGGCCTTCTTTTTTTTTTCTTTCTTTTTACGTGGTCAAATCATCAGATGAGTCCTCCCACCCAGGGCAGAGCGAGAGGGACTGTCGGACTCGTACTGACTAAAATCCACGGTGTCCTTCAATAGCCCTTTACGTACCTGGGTCACGGTAATTCGTAGCGTGGTAATTCGTGACCCCGGCAGGCAACTGGTTGTTGGCTTGGCTAAAAAATAAATAAAACCAGGCTTGTTCCAGTGAGTACAAGAGACAGAGCTATACAAGTCGACTATCGCCACCTCGTTCACTCACTGGAACAAGCCTGGTTTTAAGACGTCATAATACGGCCCGACCAACAAGGATGCTGACAGTTTAAAGCGGGGTCAGGCGCAGACGTATAAGCGGTACGCCCGCGACCCGAAACTTTTGTATGTTTTGCTTCGCGACACTTCTATACGTTTATTTTGAAATCCACGCTGTAGAGACAAATATCCGCGCCCCGTCAGCGTCTTACGTCTTTTCTATGTGTCCAGCGCCTACATCCGTGACGGCCATGTCACAGAGATGTAGGCATAGAGTACATGCTGTAGGGTGCCCAAGGTTATTGATCTAAGAGCTAGCCCACATAGATATAATAAAAAACGACGGGTTGCACTCTGGGAGTGCCGGCAGAAGTGAAAACTTGATTATTAACGTTGAGCATGTTTGATATTTTGGAATGGTTAGGGAATAATTTTGCACCAATTTGCATTATCAGTATAAAAGTACTATCATTTATGTGGTAGAATACAATATTCATTTATTGCGCTATCGTACACAGTCGAGGTCGACCTCGACCTCGACCTCGACCTCGACTTCGACCTCGACCTCGACCTCGACCTCGATTCGTGGCACGCTGTAACATAGACGAACATTCGCGCAAGCGCCCTGCGCCGCCTGAACGAAACAGTAGGCCCAGGCATACATTTTCGCCGCACCGTAGAGAGGGGATAGCTGTCTACTCTCCATCCGTCCTACGCTTTTTCGATCAGGGTCACGTGTCCTGACGCGAGTTTATCCGTCCTACGCTTTTTCGATCAGGGTCACGTGTCCTGACGCGAGTTTAAGATTTTATACCCATTACAGCAAAAGTGCTCAACGCCGCTAAAGAAGTTTTCACTTCAAAAATGTAAGCCAGAAAAAAAGGGTTCTCAGCTCAGATGCACATAGACGTGTTTTTTACGACAGTCCGATTCACACTTGGCCAGTTTTTATTTCGTGCCACGGGCAACAAACGACCAAATGAAGAAGTTTCAATAGGTGTAGTACCTACGCCGCCCATAAATGTTCATAAGACGGGATACGCACGATTTTTTAACGCCCGAATAAAAAGCGCTGTAATAGACCAAATGCATTATTATGTTACCATGTATTATGTTCACTCGTCAGCGCTTTTCAAGTGCGGGTTTTTATCAACCTGTATTTGAATTTAAGTGCTGGGTGGTGATATATTAGTTCAATTTGTTCCAAATCAGCTAGCTTTTACTGACGCACGAAATAAAAGCCCTCGTGCGAATTTATTTCATAAAAATAATCACAAAGCATTAGGATCTCTGATTATTATACTTTTTACTCTTTTTTGATACGAAATTGACAGATGCTCAATGTTGTGAAAATTACAGTTCATATTTCAGAATGTTAATAATACAAATAAATTCACAGCTAAACAACAGATTTTAACATGAAGCTTCCATTCAGTTTAGTTTTGGCTCCTATATTAAAACCTTACCTCGGACGTACTCGGATGTTTTGTCATCACCCTACATTTAGTATGAGTATTTACTACACATATATTTATGGAGTTCTTGGATTTGTAAGTTTTATGTCTCTGAATATAATGTTAGTAATTATTGTGTCACCTGAGGTACTATTCAGCAAATGGTAAAAGAAGTGTAACAGGGATTGCATTGCAATATCTGAATGAGACTCGCACGGGGCTGTAGAGATTGGCATAAATAAAGAGCAGTGGATGTATTATACCCACCAGTGAGTACAATATACCCAGCAGTCAGTACAGTTGAGTGGCTGTCCTCATGGTATAGTATCTATCTCTTATATCTCGTACTAGCTCTTGCCAGTGGTTTTACCCGCTACGACTCGATAATCATCCCATAGGAATATAAAATCGGGATAAAAAACTGTCTTATGTATTAATCCAGATTATAAACTAGCTGTGTACCAAATCCGTTCAGTAGATTTTGCGTGAAAGAGTAACAAACATCCATCCAAACAATCTTTCACCTTTATACGAGTAATATTAGTAGGAAGTAGATTAGTAGGATAGGATATAGTAGTGTTTCTCCTGTACCTGTAAAGACACCTTGTGTAGCCGTCTAATAATGAATACTTTAAGAAGGTCCTCTTTTCCTTAAAGGTGAAGTTTTATGGCGATTTATAACGTATTGTAGTTTACAGTGTAACTGGGTTATTCCATATGACACATTATCAGAGCAACTAGATAGCAGCCTAGTTGATAACAATAGAGTCGCCTTAGAACTTGAACAAGTGTGAAAAGCGAGCTAGCAACAAAAAGTTGTTTAGAAAAGTTTAGACAACAATTTTTACTTGAAGATATCTGGCGAAATGTAGGTATACAAGTAGCATTAGTTAAGTTTAAGCCTAACCCTTGAAGAAATACAATTGCAATGTAAAAAATGTATTTTAAATCTGTTACAGATCATAAGCGCAAATCATTTGAGGAAACATCTGGGAGAGACACCGCCAGAACGCTTTGTGTCTTCAGACATCGAAGTTGGGCATGATCCGAACTTCATGCTTGTTCACGATTTGAAGATCATCGCCACGTCCATGGGATTGGTGCAATACACATGTCTGATTGTCGGATGCTGGACTGTAAGTAAATTTTTTATTCACAATGAAGAAGTGTTGGAAAAAGGATTATAACCAGATTAGTATTTTAAACTGTCTAGATTGATGTCATAATTATAAAGTAACGGTTCTGCGTGCAAATCCCTACTAAATGATCTGGCACATACATTTTTCCTTTCCTTTCTTTAAATATTCAACTTTTAAGGTATGCAGTTTTCGAAATGCTTCAAGGACTTTTTTTGGGACAAAAAAAAATAAATTTAAATACATCTGGCCTGGTTAAATCCCAAGTTTTCTGAGCCAAGGCAGCATTTCTGTGTTATAGCTGCTAGCTGTGTGTAGCAGCCGTTAAGGGATAATTGAAGAAGTATTGAGCAAATTTCTCGAAAATGCAGGTAGCTCTCCAGCTATGTCTGTCTATGTCATCGTAGTTCATAAACGAATAGATCGATTGCGATGCTTTTGAGTTTTGTTTGAAAACTCATTCGATCGAGATGGTATTTTTTTTTTACATGTGGTAAAACGGTGGTTTTTACGTCATGGTAGGCCACCAGGCAATACATGATGGTCAGCTCATGTCTTCTATCGGGGGTAATTTTATTGTACGTATGATAAGTTTTATATCTGGAATTCATCCATATTACCTCATTACTGATATATATTATATTGTTGCAGGAAAATCCATCTCTATTTATTCCTCATTTAGCTGGTCAGCTACTGGTGGTTGCTGTGAAGATTCTTAACGCTCTCCTACTGTTGGTCCCAGTAAACATGAAAGCCATCAGCAAGCTGACACACAAAGTGCCAGCCATCATCCTGATGTCGTTCAACTGGCTACAAGAATTCTGTGTATTTCGACAGCACCTTTGTATATGTGATTTATGATTCGTTATTTCGATTATTAAAATTATCTGTGTACGATGTTTTTAACTCTGGCAACTACTATCGGGTAGAGTGTGCTGAAAAATAATAAAGAAAAGAATAGTAAAACAAGGGAGCAAACAACTATTTTGAATCCTGAGCGGAGCGAAGGATTGTGGAGTAGAATCTTGAGCGTAGAGAAAGATTCTTCTTCTGATAGAGTCTGACAAGGTCTAACTCTGAGTCCGAGTATGACCCTGAATCTGTAAGGCTCGTTCTTTTTTATTTTCACCAGAGTAGAGATAACGGTTGGGGTGTAAAATGATATATTGAAATTTTCACTGAAAACTGTGTGTTGTGCAGTGTTACAAATGTTTTTTAATAGAGCGGCACTTATTGCGATTTGGATCATTTGGCGTAAACACGTAAACTGGTGACTCTATGTAATAAAATCATGATGGCAGGTTCGCCGTACACATACACTTGCATCATTATCACAGAAGAATTTAGATGACTTCAGCTACCTAGCCGCGCAGCCTGGTCGCACATAATTACAAGTAATCCCTTTTTACTTGATTTAAAAATAATTTATTTTGACACTGACAATGGTTACACTGAACATAAGCCGGCTGTCATTTACCGATTCGAACTTCTAAATGCGCTGCATTATGTAATAACGTTTAAAAATCTTTATTTGGCGTGGTAATTTGTGTGGTTACTCATGGAATGCCCTGCATTGGAATAGTTTTTCGGTGAACGCTACCAGGATGGTTTGCAGTGATTGAAATGAAACAACATGGAAACGGAGAGTAATGCTTTCATAAATCAGCTTCGGCTCAAGCATGAGAATCACCCAAATGTCGTAAGTTTTTTATCTTGAGAAAACTGCTTGTTATATCGTGTTTGTTTACCTGTTTAATAAATGGAATAGTTTGGGAGTAAAAACGTATGGGTGGAATAGTACATTTCACGCTAAAACTACTGAAACAATCTGGATGACAATAAAATTAGCACACATATTTTTTGTGCTTCGAAACGGAGCGGAGAAACGGATAAATGTTAGAGATGTGGAGATTTAGTGCAATCCCATTGGTTAATATTTTCTACGTTTCTCCGCTCTGCAGCCTCGCTACGCTACTGTGGACAGGCAGTCTTTTCAGATTCTACTATAATTTAACTATTATTTGCTGATGGGTAAAATCAATTTGTGTGTACTCGAGTCACTAAAATGATTCAGAACAATCGCTATTTATATTAGGCCGGACTTACAAGGCGAAGCCTTAACATATAGATACTGAAATTATTTTCTTTACACTAGAATGTTTTACAGCTAAACCACATCGGTGGCGAGAATTCTGAAGGCCTTAAGATAAAGTTGCGAGCATTGCTGGTCGCTCTACTAGGAGTGTCCATGTCTGCATGTGCCTTCGCTTCACAGCCGGTCGAACTGGAATTGGACGACGATGAAGTCGCGCAGAAACTTAACAACGTCAGCTTTGCTCGGAGGTAAAAAATAATACCAGATTATTATAATATTTACCACGAAAAAATTAAATATAAACAACTCATTACGAGTTGATTTCATCATGCGGGTTCAATGCTGAAATGCTGATATGCACCCAGAATTAGAAAGATTGGGAATGACTTTTAATTGGATCCATTCTTACAGGGACAGTCTGTGTATAGTTTTTTTGTTCTAGAACGTCCCGATTTCATAACAAAGATATGACGAAGTCCTATGATGAAATAAATAATCACAATAACTAACGGGTGCGTTAATTAGTGGGTAGGTTGTTCGGTGCAAGGCATCAGGGCAGACGTCCCTTAATTCAAATGTTCGATCACCGCTCTTCGGTTCTCTGCTTGCTCTCACATTAATCTCCGCTTACATGTTATCTTTTAGCTTTACCCACATTACTTTTACATTTACTCACGTTACAGAATTACCAAACCAACAATACGTTTTGTGATGGGTTATGGAAAACTGAGTGCTTTTGTCACCGCAACAACTTCATTGCTTTTACTAGTGGCTGTTATGTCAAAGGTATGTTATTACATTTTAAGGATTGTACCTAAGCCCCCTCGTACATAACGTAACGCAAGTCTACCTTACGACTATGGTATCCCGGCGACTAGCCCAATACAAATCCATAGAGGTTCGTACACATGCACGTGACAATGGACACCAAAGTTGTTAATTACCTATTGGTAACGGATGGTTATGAGATTTCACCAGTTAATTTATTTTGTCGAAGCAATCCTGGTGGCGTCGCGGGGCCCGATGGTTAGCGGCCCCAGCTCTGTTAGTGGCCGCTTTGGAGACGGCTTCGGATGCCAGCGATGCCATGCTAGCTGCTGTGCTTCGTGGCTCAGCCGAGCCAGGCAAGGTCGCCGTGCAAACTGCCGCTGCTGCACTGCTCATTACCGTTGAGATACTAGTTTGGTAAGTTATAAGACCAGCGGCCGTGTTATAGACGACGTCATAGATAAGAGGCCATAATACGGCGCCTGGGGGCTATATTATAACGTCCTAAAACCAGGCTTTTTCCAGTGTGTGAACGAAGTGGCGCTAGACGACTGGTATAGCTCACTCACTCGTCTCTTTCACTCACTATACGGCTGCTGTCGTGCTCTTCTGAAACGTTCACGAGCTCACTTCACCAGGAGTGCGTACAATCGAACTAATTGACGCCACCTTAGAAATGTTGCTGTTAGAATTACGACGAAATTGTTCTTTATCAGTAATCTTGCTTGAGTAATAGAATACAATATTATTCTATGTTAATTTTATCGCAATTCATGTACTTATAAACGATTCAGCTCTTGCTTTTTAACTAGTGCACACTTCTTCAGGAGCGGTCAAGTTCTGAAAAGTCACTTTTCTAATTCAAAGTTCGTAGTACGTAAGACCGAGTCAATCGTCAATCCAATGGTGTGCTATTTTCCGGGAGACGCCTACGGCATCGTACGTCGCGAGGCAATTTACCTCTCTGATATTAATACTTAAGTGCTTATGAATCTAATGCTTATCCACAGGTACTTCATCGCGAAATTTTTCGAGTATAACCCACCCCAGTCGGCTGAAGAACGTGAAAAAGAAAATCGATTAGGATCGATGCCAGAATGAAATTATAATTACGATTGTCACACAACATACCTAATACATAACATAAAAGTATGCCTATTTCATGTCTATAAATCGCTATCCAAAAGTATTTTTTCTTTTTATTTATAACGTTATGTTGCAAATTACTGGAAACATTTTCGCGCAAAATCTGCACGCAGTAAGTGTAAAAAATATAAGTGATAACAGGAAAGGAGTTAATGAATAAGGTACTTTTTTTAAACAATTTTAATGGATAAAATATATCTGATGTAATAAAAAATAGGTTTATACACATTATTGCATATGACTTACAAACTATTTTGTAGTTACATTAATATATAGAGTCATCATCCACCAGCCATTGTCGTATCAAAAGCGATACATACAAAAAGTTTAATTAATAATATAAATCTATGAAGGCACATTTAACAAAATTACTTGAATTAAAACATTTAATTACTTTATGTACTTCGTCTTACAAATAAAATAAAATGCTTAACTATAATGTAATACTACAAACAAATCACATTTGAATTCATCATAAAATGCTTTCTACAAAAGAAGTCAGACTGGTCTTGTTTCTTCATTAATAAGAGAGAAGACAAAATTACAAACATATTGTTCACAGTTACCTAGTGGAAGACTTCTTTCTATCCAACTATGTTGGAGGTCACATTCCAGTAAATAGAAACTTAAAAGTACGACTGCCTTACCACAAAAAGATAAACATCTTGTCTAATCAAAATGTAACTGCAAAACGACCCTTATATCAACGTGAAATGTCGCTTTGACGTTGACAGTTTTTTAGACAAGTGTTCAACAGTTGTTTATCTTTCTTGTGGTAAGACAAATTATTAAATAATTAACATAGTAATACTAATATGAAGGTATCTTCACTTGTCATTCCTCAATGATAAGGCACAGATGTGTCTAATCTCATTATTTATTTTCATAAAAACATATACCCTTACATTTTGCACAAGTGTATTGTTTCCTTGTCTGCTGACGGTTACACCACTCAACTAGTTCGTTCTTCAATAAAAGAACCAACTCATGCGCGTCAACAGTTGATACTGCCTCATTATACGTGTCAAATCTATCCAGTAAATAAACGGAAACCCTTACCATTATATCTTCGTCTGGATTTATAGCACTTAAACGGCGTACTTCTTGTGTGCTTAAAGATTCAATAATTTTGAAGCATAGTGCCATAAACGAATCGCAATATTCTTGTGAATAGTGCGCCAGCCACATTTCAATGTTGTCAACGGTCATTTGTTTTATAAGTATTTTATGGGACCCTACAGCGAGCTGTTGTCCAACTTGGAGTGTGTTAAAACTTCCACGATAATTGTTCATGTAATCATCCCCTTCTTCCCAATTTTTGTTGCGAGCATACTTGTCTTTCTTCACCTTTTCAAAGAAATCCATTAGTTCCTTCTTCAACTTTAATAACGTTACTTTTTCAATTCTACCATCGCGAATGAAAGTTTTCAATGCAGTCATAAACGCACTATCGTCTTCATTGATACTTACTTGTGACTTCAAATACTGAAATACGAAAAATATCAACCGCCTTTTCCAGTCTGGGACAATGGAGTGCAAGAACTCTAATTCTACGGGTATTAACGAACTTACAAGTTCGGTACAGACTAACAAAAACCCGTCATGTAATACTTCACTTATGTTCGATAGTAAATCTAGAAGGAAATCTTGATCAGCCACGCTTAAATTAATGAGGAATCCCGAAATTTTGATTATTTCTTCAGGGCGAATGTTGCACAATATGTACTCGTTTACTGGTACTCTGGAGGAGCCGGCCACTTGAGCTGATGAATATATTCTTGTAGGAGCATTCTTTGTGGTCACTTTCGCAGGTCCATATTTGGCAAGTAGTTCGTTGCGGCCCGACGACCCCATGTGATAAATATTGTTAACGTCAACTTTGTGAGCATTGTTTATCAACACTTTGCCATCTGGTGACAATGATATCCTTACTTTATTTTTGTTGAATGACTTATTCAAATACTTTAATTTTCCGAAAAACTCATCTTTATTTTCAATGGTTTTAAAAGCTTTTATAACATCAGTGTTGCCATCAATGGTGCCCTTGACTCTTCGGGTTTCAGCTGACACTTTATCGAAGATTTTCCTGAAAGTTAAGAATGTGGTTGGTAATAAGAATAACAAATAATGTACTGGGATCTGCTAATCATTACTGACAGGACAATTATAGCTAATAAGCCTGACATAGTAGTGATAGACTGATCAGCGGGCCGCGTAATGATAATCGATGTTACCATCCCGCATGACGAGAACCTCGTGAAAGCCGAGAAAGATAAACAAATAAAATATCTTGACTTAGCACGCGAGGTTATCGACATGTGGAATGTGAGCTCGGATATCATTGTGCTGATTGTTGTAGTGGCGAATGGCCTGATGGCCAAGAGCCTCGACGAGCATCTCTCGAGGCTCTCGTTGGGTAGTTGGATCAAGGGCCAGATTCAGAAGGCAGTACTCCTTGATACGGCTCGCATAGTGAGAAGGTTCCTGTCTCTGGAACCCTAACCACCGGTAGCTTGACTACTATTTTTAAATGTTTTTTATTGTTTTGCATCTTTGTAAAAAAAATATTTAAAAATGTAACTGTATGTTTGAAAATAAATAAACGAAATAACAATATAAGTTCTCTAAGGACATTCAAATTACTTTAGACAATTTAATAACTTTTTCATTATAATATAGTGATTTAATAGAATACACTGTTCATCAAGTTTCCAACAATATTTAATTTTGGAGCTTACCAAGCAACTCAGCTGTTTGTACCTTATTAAGATATATGTTTGACTGTTCATCTTTCTTCTTCTTTCATCATCATCATAATAAAAGTGAAAGGTCATGAAATCTCAGAAACTACAAATACTAAGAGTTTCAAATTTTGCATGGGGGTTCGAAAATTCGAAATTCGCGCGGAAAAAGTCGCGGGCGGAGTGCTTGTCATAAAATAAATACATATACGCCAACCAGGTTTCGTCATCTTCCTAACCAACGCAACCTAAACGTAACTGACTTCCACCCAATTACTGGTTAGTATTTTCAAACCTGCCCTCCCTAGGGATTTTAAACATTCGCTCGCGATCGTAAGCCGTTAGGTTAATCCTATCTATTGCTGTTCCTCATTATAATTATGTTAATCTTGCCTTTGTTGGGGGCTGTAGTATTTTAAATGGAGCTACTGTCTTTTGTTATCTTACTTCGGTAAGACTGGTCAATTAGACTTTCGAGCTTCTGACTACCAGTAACGACTGTCAAAGATCAATAAATGGCAGCGGGTGATCAACGGGCATACGCGCTTTCCGAGTCACGAAGGAAAACTTACCTTTTGTTGTTACTGGATAATGAATCCCTGATTTCATTTATTTTGTTAGCTTGCGCGTCCTGAACGATTTCCTGAGCGGTCTGATTGGACATAGCACCAAGCCCGAGGAACAGAGCTGACGTGGTAAATTGGAACACTTCAATAGTTGTTGGTGTCTCTCCATACTTGACGTACTGAAAATTTTGTAAAGTTATAGCAATTTGTTTAGTTAAAACTAGGAAAAAATAAAAGATTATATAAACAACTCAAGTCGGCTTTTGCGTATAACTTTCTCAGATTTCCGAACTGTTTTTTTGTCTGTACGAACCTTATAAATCATGTCGCTCAAACCGTTGGCAACTCCAATGAATCCAGTTGCCAAATTCGTAAACTTTAGAAAGTCTAATGCGCTCATTAGGATCTGTGAAGAAAAACGAATCGATTTGATTTAAAATAACTTTGAAATTGCCTGGCAACGTTTGAATCCCGAGTAAATGATCTGGCTTATTTATTTTTCCACTCTTCAAATATTAAGTAAGGTGTGCAACATTTCGAAATGCCTCAAGGACATTTCTTGCGTATAATAATGATTTCTTTAAAAATCTATATAGGTTGATAAATTGCCGCTTGTCCCCAATTTTGTGTCTGAATATAATTGGATAAGTGTTGGACGAGTTTTCAATAAATGAAGAAAGTACAAGCTGCCAAAGCTCTAGGAATAACAGTTTCTATTATCATGAGTACCACGTAGTTGGTCATTGGTCACTTTTTGAGGTAGGTCATCATGAGGTATGTACCAGCCAGTCAATATTTACTTACCCTGACATTCCTGCCAGACGCAGCAGCCCAACTCAATAACTTGCCAGCAGTAGTGAAGGATAAACCCACGGTGGACACCATAATGTTTATCCAGCTGGAGCGAGCTTCCATGTTATCCAAGCCGATACTCTGAAATAAAAGTTTTAACTGTTTTTGACGAGCTCTTTGTTACTGAACATCATTATCTGCCTTGCCTTTTACCTGATATGTTGGGGTCTGCTTCCAATCTAACCGGATACAGCGGAATTTCCACCAGTATTTTACATGGAGCGACTGTCTATATGACCTCCACAATCCAATTAGAACTAGGTAAGTCGATACCCGTTGATAAGGCTATTGTTGCAAATTGAGATGCTCGGCTGTTACGAATTTGAGATGATATGAGACCTAGCTAGACCGATTTCTCGCCCCCCATAAACCCCAATATTGAACATTGATGGTGCTATTTTCGATAACATAAGGTTGCAATAAGGAAAACGAAATACCTGTTCATGTTTTGCTCTGTCAACTAAGGTAGCGACGGATCGTCCAATGCTGTAGACTCCGGAGACTGACGCCACGCCGACGGCTGTCGTGATCATCATCGGCGCCACGACGGGAGTCGCGAACAACGATCCAACTACAGCTACCACAGCGCCTACATTTGCCGCTGAAAATATGATATATGTCCATAGAATAGAATACATAATAATATAAAATATGCGTATTTTCGAGTAACTGAATTTGAAAGTTATGAAAAGATCGTACCTGTGCTTATGTTATCAACGGCATTGATAACCTTCGCGCCAGGGCCCAGCTCTGGGGAAGCCCTTATGGTCAGATTCACCTGCGGCACTTCTGTTCCCTGTATATGAGAAATAGTCAAACTACAATACTACTAGCTGTGCCCGCGGCTTGGCTTCGATAGGGTCTATATAGCCTACCTAGAGTCCCATCTTTCTCTGTGCATCATTGCAGGTTTATAAATACAGGATTGTTTACCTCAGCAATCTTTCCTGTATATTCTCCATTTTTTGGAACAACCATTACACATTTCGGCAGCTTATTTTCGTTTAGGTAGTCGTTCCAGCTTTCATACACTCTGGCGTCGTGGTCTATGAATATTTTGCACCCCTTCACTGCAATTTTAAAGTAACAACACTAAATATAAAATCTCTGAAAGGTTGGGCAGAGGTGTGCCTAATAGTATGCCAACATTTAAATATTCTATTTCATGATTTATATAAAACTCACCTCCATAATTCGTTGATATGCATTTTCTTATGCTGAACACATGAAATACTAAAATGTGAATAGAATCTCCTCGTTTCTTGTGAAGGTCGACCCAATAATCATTTGGAGTTATTTCGTAAAACTTGATGTCTCGACTTGGAATAACACATACGACTCGAAGGACGGAAATTATTAAGTTTTCACCGTTATGTGAATATTTCACTGAAAAAAGTAAGGATAGGTTATGAGAAGTCTCCATTTCAAAGTATGAGGAAGATATAGAATCACAAAGTAAAACAATAAAAATAAAATAATGCATTTTCACAATAGAAAGTTGAAGGACCTAGAATTTTTAGCTACGGTACGCTAGTTTTCGCACGGAATGGCAAGGGATTTTTGGGTGACAATTAAGGATCTTACTTATGAAAATAAAGTTGACATTTCAATGCGTCATTCACATAGCGACGACTCGGTTTGTCTCCCACAGTTGCGGGCATGCCGGATACCGCGGCAAAGTCACTGCTAGTTGTGAACTTGCTTGTAGTGTATGCTAGAACTATAGTTTGGGGTGCATACCTATTTTATTTAATTTCTAATAAAGAGTCCATACTGTGAATATTTAAAAAAAAATCGCGTGTTACATGCGACGCGTCAGTCAAGTCACTCGAGGAACGTGACATGACTGAACTTTATATTTATGAAAAAAGCTGAACCGCGATAATTAATTGAATAGATACCTTGTTCTAGAATCTTATTGAACACTTTCATCACAGTGTCTTCGTCGCGGGCTTCATACCCTTGGAGCTTCAGTTCTTGATTGTTACCATTTTTTTGCACACAGTCCATCAAATTCCCCTCAGTACTGGGCGGCCCACAAAGAGCCACTGCAACCTTTTGAAGTAGAAATCTTCTGTCTTTTTTCTCGTATCTGTAAATATATATAATAGGCCAGTCAAAATCAACAATAAATCTCTGATTTTATAGTGTCGTTTGGACCTATTAGGTCTATGTATACTCAAGTTTGCGATTCTCAAAGAGTTATGGAAAAAATGTTATACACCAAAAACCGCAATCAGATTCTGCACTGTATTTCCTAATCGATGCATTTTTCAACGGGACGAAAGGATGCAAGGCAGGGAAAGGGAAGGGGACATTTTGGAAAGGGACATTTCGGGAAATAGAACCAAGGGACATTTTGGGGAAGCGACATTCCGAGCCATAACGGATAAAAGTAGGTACATGCATAGTTGTTGTTGTAAGTGTGTCAGCATCATTTTATAATTGCAAGAGTGAGATCATCATAACAAGTTGAGTCTTTGAGTGGTGAGTAAATGAAAACGTAAACCAAATGACGACTAGAATAGAGTTGAGAACTGAGCTATCAGTTCTCAAAGTTACGGGTTCTAAAAAGTTTAGACGCTGGTCACAGATATGGGGCCGTTCAAGTATTACGTAAGCAGATTTATTACAATTATTTACCCCCCCGTCCCCCTTGTCAGCAAAAGTAAGCAAAGCTCTTCCCCATCCCCCCATGCTTAAACATTTTTCAATCGGGAATGAATCGGGAATCCCCGAAAATGCGTTTTGTTTTCAACCAAAGACAATATGAGGGTTACCATTCGTGTTAAAAAGTAAATAACTACCGATGACGTAATCATCATCTAGACTCCCCTACCCCCCATGTCATCCAAAATAAGCAAATTAAAGACCCCCCCGCCCCCCCATAGTGCTGACGTAATATTTGAACGGCCCCTATACTCTTTGAACTGTTTGAATAGAATTTACAAATCTTATTAATGACAATGGTGGGATCATTGCCTCCAGATAAAGTGGGAATGGATTTGAACAAAACTTAAATCCTAAATAATTTAATAAATGCGACAGCAAATTTGTTTGATACTTTTTACCGATAATTCGGTTATCCTCTTGCATAATATACGTTTTATAGTGTGTACTACGGACATAGGGTACCATTTATCCCGATAAAAGTAGTTCCAGTTTGTAATAGATGGCAGCACATGTACGAAACGAATTGATTGAAAAAATAATAATTTTAAATTAACGCTAGTGAAGTCGCGGGTAAAGGCTAGTATATCTATACATATTATAATTAAATGGTAGGAAAGTCAAAACTGTACATTAAATATTTTTTAAAAGAACACCCGAAGTCTGACCTACAATCGATACCGAAGCCAAAAATATAGTTATTAAAATTTGTCTGTTTGTCTGTATGTATAACCGGGATAAACTCAAAAAGTACTGCATGGATTTATTTCAAATTTGGCACGAATATAAAAGAAGTCGGGTCAACATATAGGCTACATATTATCACGCTATCACCTACGGGGAACGAGCAGTGAACTTTATTTCTTCAACGAATTCACACAGACGACGTCGAGGGCAGCAGCTTGTAGAAGAGAGAAGAGAAGAGTTTGTTTGGGTGAATGCGCTAATCTCAGAATCAACTAGTTAAAATTAAAACAATATATTTGTGTTGGATATATCTGTTTGTCGATGAAAGCTTGCTATATAATGCTACGACTAATAGATAGTAGGAGCCGAGCAAGCCGGGGTGAAACCGCGGGGAGCAGCTACTGTATAAGATAACTGCTGTTTGCGAACAAAGGTGAAGTATTTAATCTAGATATACAAGGTAGGTAGGTATTTAGGACCGTAATCTATATTAGGTGGACCGACGACATCGTGAGTCGCGGGCAAAGATGCAAGTGGCAAATAGTCGTTCGGCGTGGCGGTCTAAGGGGGACGTCTTCCGGTTGAAGATGATGATGATGAATCTATATTAAATACTTCAATCTAAGTAAACTACTAAACTTTGATACAGACCCCAGCACATCAACTACCGCAATCTGTCACTTTTCCGTTAATATTTTCATCTTTATCACAAAAGTAGAAGGTGGATTGATGTACTAACGTGTGAGATAAGAGTAGACCTGCGTCCGCGCCATTATGTGACGTCATATCTCTCAAATCATCTAAGTTAGAAAGAATCAGCAAAAAAGTTGTCGGTATATTAAAATCTTATTGGTTTAGAACCATTATACGTACAATTGTAATTTAGTCAGAATAAAATTTATTCGGAAGTTTTTTCATTCATTCAACAGATGCATATGTTATAAAAAATATTTATAAAATTATGATTTGAAAACAATATTTCCTAGATACCAAATAAATGTAGTAAAAAATATTTATATTTGCTAACCGTACTTTTCAAGTGCTAGTTTACAGGTGGACGTCATTGATCAAGCACGTACCCAGAATTTTTTGTCGGGGGGGGGGTCCAGGTCCAGGCAAATGATTAAGGTATCGCGTAAATGGATACTTAAAATTAAAAGAAAATTGTTTTCACAAATTATTTAATGCATATCTCGGTAATATAAGACAGTATTATAACGTTAAATTTAAACGTCTTGGTCTTAAGGACATTTGGTGTAAAACGTCGTCTACTGAAAGAATCTGAGTTGAATGGGCTGACATCAATACCAAACCAGTTAGACGATCATTGCCCATTTTATTGCGTAAATAGGTTTTAACCCTTTTTAAAGTTGAAAACGATCTTTCGACGCTTGCCGTAGATACAGGGAGAGACACTAACAGTTTTAATAGTGTGTGTATATGTGGATAAAATACAGCATCACACTTAGCCAACACTTCTATTGCTTCTCTCTTGATTGAAGTTTGATCAGCATTTTTCATCTATTTTCGGGAGGGGTCCGGACCCCTTGGACCCCCCCCTGGGTACGTCCTTGTCATTGATCTTACTATTCAACAAAAATCGGCGCAGGGGCCTATGAAAAATCAGCGTCGATCGCGCCATCCAAGTATAAGCAATAACGGATCCATGCGGATGACGTCATGGGATATCCATTATTGTAGTATATCTAAACCTTCTCCAGAATGCAAAGAATATTTTTCTAAAAACTCAGTTGAGGCAAACACGAGATAATAGCGGACAAACATACGGGCCGAAAGTCAATTACAAAACGGGCAATGGCGGACAAAACGGCAAAAAAGACGGGCGGGCCGATACATTACAGTTCCCAATCAGCATCGCCAATTGCTTCGTAATATTCCTGTTGTATCTCTACCGCATTCATTTCAAGACGTCTATTTGGGTCTTCCATCTTGATATTGACTGAAAAAAAAAAACAATTGCACAAATTAGGATGTAACACACCTACGTAATAGTAAGTAATACTGTCGAGGCATATTCTATACGAGTAACTAGGTAGAAATTATTATTCATAAATTAATTAATATTATCACTTAGGTAGGCCTAGCGTCCGGGGCTTCCACTGATGCACGGATGCAAAGAAAAAAAAGTGCGTAGATTAATAAATACTAAAAATCTTTCATGTAAACCTTGTCGTAAAAAGGCCAGTTTAGCAGTACTTATCATAAATACATGAATAGCGATCAAATTCGTAAAATACTCATAGATGACTCAAGAAATATAATTGTACAGATGATAGAATTATTAAATAGCAGTAACCTTTTTAAATACACTGACAACATCGTAAAAAAAAGAATTTGTTAATAAAGTCGTAAAAGTAGGTACAGACTGGGCCAGCACATCAACCTAGGCACCTCAATCTGTCAAATTTAATAGATTTTTTACCTTATCACAATAGTGGAAGTTTAATGTTCGATTGGTAAAATTAGACAGATTCGGGTAGGTTGACGTGCTGCCGAGCCGTGCAAGGAAGACGCAGGTCGTTACCTAGTTATTTCACTATTAATAATACCTACTATAATATAAATAAATATGTACTATAAATAATTTAAAATGATTTATAATATCTATTAGAATGGAAGACGTTATTATATTTTTCTGTTCCGAAACATTTAGTCGGTGCCGAGCGACTAAAATTAGCCGTATCCGAAGTAAAATAAACAGTTCAAACAAACAGTGCGCAGGCGCAAGCGGCAACGCCTCCGCACTGCGCAGATAGCAAGGTGAAGTCGGTGAAGAGCTGAACGCATACCTATACCAATATGTTTTTCAAGACTAGCTGTTGTTCCCTGTGGTTTACCCCCGCTACTCCTGTTGTTCGAAGCGTAATGTTTTATAGCCTAAAAGAAACATTAAATTGAAAAAATATTTTGTATTGGATAGTCCATTTATCGAGGAAGACTTTAATAGTCTTTCTCGATAAATGGACTATCCAAAAAAGAAGAAAATATTTTTTTCAATTCCAACTAAGTAGTAATTCCTAAGATAAGCGCGTTAACTAAAGAAACTCTTCAGCTTTATAATATTAATAGATTATGGTTTCAATACCTAACTAAGTAACAAATTATAGTGAGAAAAGAAAAACATAACTCTCCTTCTGAAGCAGGTATAAACAAATGAACACGAAAAACTGGCCCCATTAGATTCGCCCCATTAATTTCATTAACTTCCCGTGGTTTCAAACTAAAAGGTTCCCTAAACCTTTTAGTTTGAAACCACGTGAAGAATAATATTTACATTAATTCAGCCAGACAATTGACTCTAATCACAACAACCAATCACAACGTGCAATGTAGAACGGATCGCAATAATAGGACTTACTACAAATAACAATTAAATGTAAACATTGACGCTATACAAAGTAAATAATACGTACCTTGTAAACTGTTTTATAGAAGAACACTAATTAATTAATAATAATTCATAGCCACAACCTGTTGTTCAGACGAACAACTGCAAAATGCAAAATGTAATGCAAAAACAATCCCGTCTTGCTATGTTTATATTTGAGACTTTTATAAAGAAAATCACCGACCATAGACAATTTCATGATTGCAGGGTTGCCAAAATCATAGGATCACGATGGAAGCATCAAACACTCTAATATGAAGTCGTATCAGTGTAACCCGCGAAATTCAAATTGTATTCGATTTTTGTTATCATCAGATAGATTTCACTTTACTTTGCACACCATAAAAATAACAGATACAAGGCGGCCTTAATTGCTAAAAGCGATCTTTTCATGATAACCTTTGGATAGATTTGAAGAGGGAGAAACAATAATGTAAGTAGTCTGTGGTGTACAATATGCACATAAAATACAAACCTTCAGATCGTTTGTTGATTGCCGATCGTGTAAGAGTGCTTTTAAATATTTGTTTATTTATCCTAAAAACTGACTTTATCATGAACTTAGTAATACGTTAATTTTAAATATTGTAAACACATGTTTCACATTTTTAATTGATCAACCTCATAGAATGGACAGTTGAATGGAATGGCAGAAACCTCTGAGAGAGCAAAGCGACCGCGGCTCAGCGATCACATGCACCCATCATATGCAGCCATCACATGTGTGTGCATAGGTCTATGAGGCGCTAAATTGTTTCCGCTTCTTCTAGAGAGTAGTCAATTTATTTCTCTGTTCAAGAATTCCCGTCTCAAGGTTAGAGATATTAGGGTAAATCGATCGGTATCGCTTGTATTGTACCTACTACGTGTCATTATAGATATTTGTCGTTTGTGGTGAAAATCCGGATCCCTTATCATTTCGTCATGACGTCGCGTCTGTCTGTACGCTACACTTAACGTTTGTAACACTCTGTAATCAAATCACTGAAGTTTAAAAAAAAAACCATTATACACATGTATGTGCAATAATATGCATTGAATCATTTTACGTGCTTAGCTTATATTTTTAACCGACTTCGAAAAACGGAGGGGTTCGCAATTCGTCGGAATCTTTTTCTATATAATGTAGTTGGATTTTATATACTTGATCGGTTTTATAACAAAAACTAAATAAACCTTGGTTTAAACCTGGATTATCAAATCCAAGCTTATCTGCAGAACAATGGTTTAAATTTCTCCATATTACAATACTTGCTATAACGTGGATATTAGTACCATCATTTGAATCATTGTCTAAACTATTAAAACCACCATGTGTAATAACAATTAAATCCATCATGTTTAAATCCATTTTGGTTGAAAATAACACAAAAAAAACAACACAATGAAAAAGCCTGCCAGGGTCGCGGGACTCACGAATTACCGTGACCCCGAAACGTAAAGGGCTATTGAAGGACACCGTGGATTTTAGTCAGTACGAGTCTGACAGTCCCTCCCGCTCTGTCCTGGGTGGGAGGACTCATTTGATGATTTTACCACGATAAAAAGAAGATGTTTTCAAAGTTTATGACAATCTGTCTGAGGTCGAGATGCCTTTTAATTTTGTTTTGGAATAATTTTGATTATTAAAAAGTAATGCATTATTAATGTACAGTATTTCATGAATAATAACAACCTAGTTTATAATTATCTGGAATGTAGTTATCTAACAAAAAATAAAGGAGATTATCTATGTTCAATGATGAATCATAACGATGACGGACACTTGAATCGAGGTCAAAACAATTACACGAGCATGAGATAAGACAGTTTATTATTTCTATACACAATATATATATTACAATATGTAGCTTACTCTAGTAACTAGTTAATATCTATTTTTTGTGTAAATACGTATTATATTCAATATTCTCTGAGAATATTATACAGTATCCAAAAGGCACTATATTTTGTGCAATAGATTGCCACTAAAACTAGGTAGAACGAAGCTTTAATTATTTATGTAGGTATTTTTGTACTGTTATATTTTACCTGGCAACTCTAGCCATAGTGTGCTTTTCTTATACATTAATAATTAAGGCATTAGTGTTAGTACAAACGGGAATATTTTTATTACAAAACCTAAGAATAAGCAATCAGTGGTGCGATATCACAGTGCAAAATCTATCACATGTTAATACAATATTATTAAAACGAACTGCAATTTGTTAAAAACTGTATTACAAAAGGCATTTATCTCTTAAACTTTTATAAATATTAGGACAATTTTGATATGTATTGTTTTCATTTAATTACTTCAGATTCCTTGGATCATAATCGACTTGTTTGTAATAAGCATTAGTGCTGAAACTGAGATTTCTTACTAAGTATTTACGACAACAGTCATTATAGGACTAATACTTTACTAATTTATACAATATTAATGATATTCAGTCTAACGCTACAATTTTCCACATGATAAGCTTTCTTTAGTGTTTACATTTATGAGTCAAAAGGAAGCTCTAGTAGTGTAGAACAATTACAAGTATGATATTTTCATCAAACCATAGTGGTTTACCAAGCATTGTGTTCATAACTATGAAATACCTACTCCCGAAGCGAAGCTAATACCCAGAATATTATGGTCTCAAAAATATAATATTCTTATGCGTATCTAATGCCCCTACATGTTTCACAGACAACAGACTTCTTGTTAGGGAACTCTAAGGTTCTACGATTCATTTCTCCGTCGACCCAGCCGAGTAAACGATCTTTCAAGTGTAATATAGTTTCTTGACGAACAACACCTTCTTGGAAGAACTCTTTTAGAACTATCATGATGCCATTGTCGTTCTCTCTACTGGCGTCGCCGAGCGGTCTCTGATGTTTCATGTAGTTAAATACAAACTTGACTATTTGAACTATTAGATCTTCTTCAGGACTCAGCAGCCTTAGCCTGGCTATGTCTTCAGGGACGAGTTTAGATAACACGTTGAAGGATATTGTCATTAAATTGGCGTAGACATCTTGGCTTAAGTTCTCCAGCATGAGAGCCACGTTTTCGGCTCCGGATGCGCTGACTCGAACGAGTAGGGAGCCAATTCTCAATATTTCTCCTGGATGGATACCGACCAATGTGGTCCTCTCTTCCTCGCCTTCGATGAAGCCGGTGACAGCATTAGTGGATGGTGCCACCCGTGTCGGCACATTGCTGCTGTTCAGATTAGCAGGTCCAAGGTTACTGAACAGCTGTGCTCTACCTTCCTTCCCGAGGTTATACAACTCTGAAGGATTGAACTTATGTTGTGCGTTTAAGTTGACTTGCCCATCAGAAGTCATGGATATCCGGAGCTTGTGTTGGTTGACGTCTTTGTTTATACGGAGCACGTCAGCGAAATATTGGTCTTTATCGAAGATGTTCTGTATGCCTCGGATGACTTCAGTGTTGCCTTGTACTGCGCCTTGAACCCTCCTTGATTCAGCGCTGATTTTGTCGAACATTTTTCTAGAAATAAAAAAAACATTTGTAAATTATTACGTTAATTAATTTATATACATATTTTTAAATTTTTAATTATTTCTTAAATAAAAACAATAAAAACATTTAAAAATAAAAAAAAATGTGATCCGCCGGTGTGGGAGCAGGGTCCATGCTACCGGCGGTTGCTAAATGTACTAAATATTTTTTGCTACAAACCTGTGTCTATTGCTTCTAAGCGTGGCGCGATACTCGTTGATAGCTTTAGCCTGAGCATCTTCAATAATACTCTGCGCGGTCCGGTTTGACACCACAGCATGACAGAAGAACAAAGTCGCCGACGCGAATTGGAACAACTCCAACTTCGTCGGTTTTTCTCCGTGCTTGCGATACTACAAGAGTAAAAAGAACAAATTAAATATATTTGAGAAAATAAATGGTAAATTATTATAGCTGTGGAGTAAAAGACTGCGATTTACCTTCAGTATAATGTGCAGTAAACTGTTGACGACGCCGGCTCCACCCGTCACTATGTTTGCATGCCTCAACACCTCAACTGACACCGCTAGCGCTTGACCTGTCTGCAATGGTAAATTGTTTCTTTAAAATAAAACGTTAAGCTTTACTGTAGTTGCATATGTGTAACTTAAACATATTTAATCTTAGTTTGTTTCGTCATTCCTATGTTGGATGATAATATATTTTGTTTGTGTTTTATATGTATGTGCGTGTCTGTGACGAAATAAATATTTTTCTTTCTTTCTAACTTCTGCTCACTGCTTAAGACATCTATCCTAAGACTGATCTCATCAAATGTTACATACTTTCTTCACCTATCCAAAAACAAACCTTAGCTTAACTTTGGTAAACCATTCAAAATTGATCTTTGTCACAGTTAGTGACACGCGCATGCAAAGACTTGGCAAGAGTTGCTACCATTTGACAGCTAACTCTAAAATCGCGAGCGCTCGTTGGTCACATCAAATAGCGTGCAGTATTTCGGAAGGCTATAGCTATATAACACGGTACGATCAATAGGAGCTTAACAACGAGTGAAACCGCGGAGGAAAACTATTTCAAAAATAAGCTTGAAACTCAACTGTTACTCTTTTCAAATATTTTTAAATAATCTCTTGTTATTGGAACACGTTCGACAGATGTTCACGAGTGACGTCACTGACATGACGTGTGAGGTCATACCTTAGTCATGTTGGTGCCTGCGGCGGCCGAGCGCGAGAGTAGCGAGCTAGCGGCGCCGGCAGCCAGGCCCACGCTCGAAGCCGCGATGTTCAGCCAACTGCCACGGGCTTCCGCATCCGTCGGGCTAATAGTCTGGAAAAAGGATTAAGACCGATTATTCTATTCGATTTCTAAGAAAGTACATTCTTTTTATCGATACCGATTTTACGTTTGTGGCCTCTCAAGTGTATCCTTCAGAGATCACTTTGTTCTTTGTAGTGCTGATATGACCTTAGAGTTTAAATTCAATAAAAAATGTACTATCAGACCCCTCATTTCAACCCCTACAAGTTTAAAGCAAAAAAAAAAAGAAGTCGAACCACAATGGAATAGCTACCTCTATCTTTTTCCTCTTATCGAAATCAGTGACCAATATTATTCAGGCGTGAAAGCATAACAATCAAAACACTTTCGCATTTACAATATGAATTAGAATATGCTTACTTGTTCATGAACGCTTCTATCGTGCAAATGCAGCGAGGATCGTACAAGGCCATACACGCCGGTAGCCACGGTAGCCGCGGCCGCGCCCGCTAACACTACTGGCGCTACAGGCGTGAATGCGGCCACGCCTATCACGCCGATAGCGCCTATAGATGCGATTGTAGTCGCCGAGTCCACTGAGCTTAACACGCGGGCCTTTATACCCAAAGAAGGTGATGGCGCCACTGTCAGTTTTACAGCGAAAGTTTCTTCGCCCTGCAATATAAAGCAATGTAATATGAGTTATGGTGGACTTTCAAGTTCTGTGTAACATTAATATTGTTGGTGTAATTGAACTTCAAAAAAAAAAAACGGTTGCTTTCTGCAACTGCGGATTCCGTTTCAAAAACCCATCTTAAGCATGTTTCGTTACCTCAAGAAGAGTTCCAGTGTATTCACCGTTTTCAGGCACAATGACAACACATTTTGGTAGAGTGTTATCTGTCAAATACGAATCCCAGTCTTGATAAACGCGCGCATTTTCATCAATGTAAACGCGGCATGATTTCACTAAAAATAGAAAAAAAAACATTATACTGAAATGAGTTATGACTATGTTGTAGACCTAACGGATATCAATGAACACAATCCCATGTATCTCAAATACTTAAAAACACAATAAAATTAATACTACCTGCAAAATCATTAACTTAGAGACCTGTCGAATGTTTTTTACATTTTTTAATTTTATTAATTTAGTATACAAAATATTATGGTACCAAATATACTTACTGCCAACTGTAGTAGGTATACACTTTCTAACCCTAAACACAGCAGTACACCACATATCACTGTCCGTTCTCTCATGAAGGTCTAACCAGTAGTTTGATGGCTGCATCTGATAGAATTTCAGCGGCTTTGGTTTAGCGCACACAACAAGGAGCACTGACATTACTATGTCATCATCATTGTGTGAATATTTACCTAGAAATAAAGATTATTCATTTAAAAGTATCATTTTTTTACATATCACTTTACATTTTTAAATATCATTAAAAAAAAACATTTTAAATATAAAAAAAGTAAAAGTATCATTATAAATAAGATATTCAGTATCACAAAATGAACACAACTAGTATTTTGTGGGTTCTTGACCTTTTCAAAATGTATATATTATATTTCATAATTAAATCTGTTCTTAATGTCAACATAAGATTCTGATGAACCATCAATAAGCTTTATCATCCGCAGGAACAACATCCACTGCTAAACGAAGGCCTCCTCCTTAAGACAAACTCTTGTCTTAATGACAATCCACCAGTTGCTTGCTTGCTGTCAAAATAAATAATAATTCTGTATTTGAAACTGGTATTCCAGATTTGTTCAATGAATAACGTAAGACTCACTTTGTTCACATAATTTTTCATATACTCTCATGACTTGTTCTTTCTGTCTGGTTGTGTAACCTTCAAGGTGAGCGTTTTGATCACCCACAACTTCTGATAATTCTCCTTCGTAGCTTGGGCTACCAAAGAGTGCAAATGCTACATTTTGAAGCAAATAGTTCCTATTGCTTTTCTCATACCTGAAAAATATTACAGATAATAAGCATTTTTTTATGCGTAACTTGGAAGTAAGAGCATTAAAAAAATAATTAAATTCTCTTTTGTTTGCTTTTACAAAAGTATGGATGTAGAAAATGTAGTGTCCACAATTCAGTGGTAAGTAACATTCCAAATATAGCTGATAAGAGTAATGTAAAGTACTCAGATTTCCAGTAGTGTTAGATAAAACATATTCAAGTATTTAGAAAAGCACAGTACCATAATAATTTTATCATTCTAATTTGAATAACAGCAAAAACTGTTGTATGTTGAAATTAACACTACTTCTTTTAATAGAAATTCAATCATCAATGTTATACATTTATATCAACATGTACACTCAAGCCCAGTGATATAATTTTATATTCATTTTAGAAATGGTCATTCCAATAATAAAATGTGCTTCAGTGCATAAAGACATATGTTTGTTTTGATGGATAAATGATTGAATTACAACTTTAATTGAATTAATAAACTAAAAAAAATATTAATTCCTTCCTTTTTAATCGAAATCGGTCCAGAAGAGGCCATTCAATATAGTACAAACAAACAATTAAATCTTTCCTCTTAATAATATTAGTGTAGAACAGTTGACAACAGCTGCCAGCTACAACTTGAAAATTAACTCACAGGAATATTAAATATAGATAAAAACTTAAATATTTATCCAGGATATAAAATAGCTGGGTACCAAATTTCATAGAAATGAGTTCAGTAGTTTTTGCATGAAAGAGTAACAAATATCCATCCATCTTAACACGTTAAATGCCACCTTGCCCTTTCGACTACTCAAGTGAGGCCCATATGTTGTCCCCCGTGGTGCTTAACATGTTAAGAAAAATTCACATTAGTTAGATTTATATTAGTTAGATTAAACATTTCACTAATTTAAATCATACTTACTTCACCCAATCACAGTCCCCTAAGTTTTCATAATACTCCTGCTGTATCTGTATAGGAGATACCTTCATCATGGCTTCAACTGCTTTTTCAACATTCTGTTCATCTTCATTTTGTAATACAACTGATTCAGGAAGAATTTCAAAATCTTCAACTTGTTGTATTAATCCAAGTTGATTTGAAGCCATTTTATTCTGAAATATCAATGTAATTGATATACAATAGGTATATTGCATCATAATTTCTATTTGCCATTGGGTTTTTTTCCCATTCATCTAATTATGATGATTAGTATTAAGAAAACAAACATAAGTAACAGATTGTTACAACCAAGCTATTGACTACAGACGTAATATCTCTTTTACATTAAGAATCAAGCATGGTCTTGGTGAATCATTCTCCATCATTAGACTTTGGATCATAGATTTTATATAAAAAAACAATGTACTTTGTCTAATACAATTTACACAATTTTGTTCAGGCCAGCTGTATGTATTTTATAACCAATAGATTGGCTGACACTTATAAAAATAAATATTGCCGTTTATTGATAGGTTAAATTAATTCTGTATGCATTTTCGTTGCAATTTTACTCCACATGTTGTGATTATTATTTAGTATTGGTGTGTACGACATTACAATTTCTTACATGATTATGTTCACTTACGCCAGTTTGTTTGTTTTATCACTAACAGAAAACCACATCAGCGACGAATACCGAGTTATGAAGACTGCTCCAGCAGCAAATTCTTGTTCCCTAAATTACGTCGTAAAATTTTAAAGTTTCCTCTTGACTTTTTAGTTTGTTTTGACTTTTTGATTGGTTGTTGTTGTTTATAAAATTCGCCAAAAGGCAGGCAAAGGAGCAGAGCCATACAGCCTAGTCTTCTTTGAATTTTCCTTGTATTTTTGGAGATCTAAGCCAAGTCTGATTTGTCAAATTTCAAAAGGCCAACGCCATGTCTGTTTTGTTTTTTCAATTAAAGGACCAAGCCATGTCTAATTTATTCAAAGTCTAAAGGCTTAGAAGCCATGTCTCATATCAGTCATATCCAATATTTTTCCATTATAGGTATTTGTTTGTCGTATCCGTAGTCATAGAAAATAATTACATTTCTATAGCACTTCTTAATATATATTTATATAAGGGTATGTAGGTGTTAGTATTCCGTAAAATATCATTTAGGGCACGCGGGACACTCTCAGATTCTCCATAAATATTAATTAAATCTTCAATCAACATTAATCTTTCTATTGTAAAAGCAGGGCAAGTGAAAATTATGTGTTCTGCGGTTTGGTCACAATCAGAGTTACAATGATTGCAAGATGGTGATGAGATAATTTTCATTCGTGCGAGGTGTGCATTTAAACGATAATGTCCAAATCTGAGTCGGCATATTGTGGAATAAAATTTTCTGTTGATGAAGTCCTTGTTGCGAGAAAACCAGGGAGTTGATAAGATTTCTGGATTTATTGATGCATACCATATGCCTTTTCCACCTTCCAAAATACTTGCCCAATAAGAATTCCATTCTTCTTTTAATTTCTTTCTTAGTATTGAATAAAAATTTGTGTAAGGTATGGCAACTTCAGATAAACATAAACTGTCAATGTCAGTATCAACGATAGTTTTGGCCAAGAAATCGACATTTTCGTTTCCTGTGACACCAATATGTGAAGGAGTCCACAAGAATTTAATTTCAATATTCTCTTCATGTAATTTCCACCATAAATTCTTGATTTCATAAATAATGAAAGAAGTTTTAGCGTCTAAAGTTCTAAACTGTAATGCCTTCAGAACACTCATGCTGTCCGAGATCAACAACCACTTCAATGATACAGCTGGATTTTCCACAATAAAATGAAGTGCAGCCACAATTGCATAGCATTCTGCAGTGTATATGCTAGCTGGTGTAGGAAGTGGAAAACCACGACCAAATTTAAGATGTGGTACGTAGAATGCGCAAGATACTTTGTCTCTTTTTTTTGAACCATCAGTGTATATGTGGCGAAATTCAGAATATCTGGATAGTAGCTCATATACTTCCTCTTTACTACTCAAAGTTTCGTCAATATTGATGCACATGTTACCAAATTTACTGTCATAAGCACCAGTATAACAAGGCAAAGTATTAATTGATTTGTGGATAGTATATTGCTGATCATATTGTATAATTTCAGAAAAATTATGAAGTATATATGGAGCGGATTCACTAATAGGTAAAAGGCTATTATAATATGACAACATTTTCCGAAAGAGGGGATGATTTGACAAAGAAATAATATTAAATAGAAATCTGAATTTGAGGTATTTAAATCTTAATATAAGAGGAGGTATAAGGCATTCAGCCTGTAAAGAAACAATAGGAGTTGTTCTCATAGCCCCAGTAATGAGCCTCAAATTTTTGTTCTGAATAACATCTAACTTGTCCACTAATCTTTTATTTGAAGCAAAACAAAGGAAGCCATATTCAAAGTGACTCCTTACTATTGATTTATATAGCATCAAAAGAATTTTTGGATCAGCTCCCCAACTTGTACCAGCCAGAGCCTTTAAAGCATTAAATGCCCTAGAAGCTCTGTCTGCAATGGAATTGACATACTTAGTCCAAGATAGATTATTTGTAAAAATTATGCCTAAGAACTTCACACAACTTTCAATACGTAAAATAGAGTTATCATAGAGTAATCTTACATTAAATGGACGGATTTTGTTAAAAACAACAACTTTGCTCTTCTCTGTGCTGATATCTAAATTTAAATATGAAAAATATGAATGGAGTTTTCCCAATGATTCATTTAAAGTTGACACTAAATCTCTTATGTTAGACCCGGAAGCATAAATTACTAAATCATCTGCATATTGTAAATTGGATACTTTAGATCCTAAAATAATATTTAATTTATGAATGTATAAAATAAAAATAAGAGGACTTAATATCCCTCCTTGACATACACCCTTAAAACTAAGTCTTGGACCTAAAATTGTGGTGTTATTATTAACTTTAACAAATACTTTTCTGCCATGTAAGAAATTGAACACCCATTGAACTATTTTTTCAGGAATACCGAGAGACCTCAGTTCTACAGACAAAATGTGATGATTAACATTATTGAATGCACCTACAATATCAAAAAATACAGCAATCAAAACATTATTTTTCTTAATAGAATTGAAAATATCCAATTGAAGGTGAGTAATACTTTCCCTTGAAGACTTTCCGCGCCTAAAACCAAATTGATTTGATGGTAAAAGACAATTGCTTTCTATATAAAATTCTAGCCTATTCTTTATAAGTTGCTCAAATATTTTACTCATACAAGAAGTAAGAGCAATTGGTCTGTAAGAATCTGCTTTGTGTGACTTTTTGCCAGGTTTCAAAATAGGCACTAAACAATCAACTTTCCAATCATCTGGAATAAGGGATGAGGACCATAGGCTGTTAAAAATGTTCAATGTAATTTCTCTACATGTAGAATTCATATGTTTAAGAGCTTTATATGGAATAGAATCTAAGCCGCATGTTGTATCTTTTCTAGAATTAATAGCAGAATTAAATTCATTTAAAGTAAAAGGCCTACAAAGATAATCAAAGACAGTTGTATTACTACATGAATGGGAACTCAGCAGTGATTCAACTGTGTCTGGAGTGTATTTTGATAAAAATTCATTAGCCCAACTCGAGTCAATGACAGATGTATTATTGTGTATAAATGTTTTATTAAATTTTTTCATATAATACCAAATTCTAGATATTGGTGTAGAGCGATTAAAAGATTCACATAGACGTTTCCAGCTAAGCTGTCTTTCAGTTTTTAAAATGATTTTTTTAACAGCCTGTAACCTTTTAAATTTTATATAATTTGATTCTGAAGGATCAGCTTTAAAGGTCAAATAAGCATTCTTACAATTTAAAACAGCTTCACTACATTTACTATTCCACCAAGGCAAAGGTGGTCTTCTATTAAATCTGGTAATTGTCTGTGAAGATTGATTGTTGAAAACCTGATTATAAGGGAGAGACATATGCATAGCTTGTTTAATTAATTTTACTAAATCAGTATAGCATTGCAAGGGATTAGAGTAATTGAAGTTATAAGTATCCATAAGAGAAGCTATTGTAATATTATATTTAGACCAGTCAACTAGTTTTAAATTTATTTTACTTGTGAATGTTGTTTCTTGGAAGCTGTCATTAAAAACTGTGATATTTGTGATTACAGGAAAGTGATAACTCCCAAGAGAGTCATCGTCATACACTTGCCAATTGCATGCTGAAGCTAATGAAGGAGATACTAAAGTGAGATCAAGTGCACTTTGCTTCCATCTGTGAGAACCTACAGTAGTCATCTGACCATCATTCAAGATAACAAGATTATTATCATCAATACTTGCAAGAATATTAGAGCCTCGTGAATCTGATGCAGAGCACCCCCACATGGTGTTATGTGCATTGAAGTCACCTGCAATTAATACAGGCTCTGGAAGACTTTGGATTAATTTATCTAATTTAGATTTAGTAAAATTAATTGGTGGGTTAGGAGGACTGTAAACACTGGCTAATGTTAACTGTTTATTACCATAAGTAATTTGAACTGCAATATTTTGAATAGAATCATCAGAAAAGGTATCAATAATACGAAAATGAATCTTATTATGTAGAAGTATAGCTACACCATTGTGATCATTACCTGAGTCAAGTCTTATAATATTATATCCTATTATCCTAAAGTTGTGTTGTGACTTGAGCCAAGTTTCACAGACAAGAGCAATGTGTATATTATTCTCATACAGAAACTGTGTAAATAATAAACGATTACTAATTAAACTCTGTGCATTCCATTGAAGTACATTTAACTGGTCCATAAAAAAGAAAGATATTATTTTGCTTTAACTGTATCTATGAGAACATCTTTTATTAGCTGGGAAGATATTGTTTTTTCTTGAGCTTTATTAAGAGTAATTATTTTAGTGATAGAATTTAAAATAATATTTAAGATATCATCACTATTCAATAGTGACAATAAAACATCTGTTGAGTTCTTTTTCTTAAGTTCAGGAAAATTGTCTTTGTTAAATAGATCAGCGAAAATACTTTTGTTAAGTGCTGCTTGATTTTCTTTTATTTTCTGTTTTTTAATTGGACATTGACCAGAGATGCTTATATGATTTCCTTTACAATGTGTGCATATAGCCTTTTCAACTGGAGTGCTGCAGTCTTTGTATGTGTGATTTCCACTGCATATGGAGCATTTCACAGAATTTTTACAATATTTAGCAAGGTGGCCATACCTGAGACAGTTGTAACATTGTTTCACAGGTGGAATATATTGTTTGACAGCAAATCGCCATCCATTCAGGTCTATGTAGTCGGGCAGCGCATTCGACGCGAACGTGATTGCTACTGACCCTGTCGGCTGCAAGCTGCTGCTTCCTGTGTCAGATCGTATTTTTTTCATTATGCGTTTAACACATATTATTTTCCTATAGGTAGATACTAGCTTGTAAATCTTGACATTAGAAATGTTCGTGGGGACATTAGTAATGACCCCTGTCACCTCTGTACCTGCTGCTGGGATCGACGCTTTAAGATAATAGTCGATCAGAAAAGTTTTATTGTTTAAAAAAGCATTCGCTAAAGTGGGTTTCTCGAAATGCACACCTATTTTATATTTATTAATAGTCTGTAGAAACTTTATGCCCTTATTAAATCTTTTGAATTGAGTCGACAGAGACATCATGTCCCGCGTACCTATAGATCTTTTCTCATCACTAGATTCTACGAATACTATATAATCAGTTAGAATAGAGTCTTCCGGATATCTTCTGTTATAATCTGAAATATAATATGGTTTATACTTCCTTTCATCATTAAAATCTTCATTTTCACTTGACTCCTCAGAAGTATCATTTTCATCAGCTCATGTACTATCTCCTCCCGTATCTTCCTTCGTCTTTTTCTTTTTCCGTTTTCCCATAACGAAAAAGTTGAGAAAAAGTAATAAAGTAAGTAATTGGTCCAAATTAAATAAAATATTTAAAAAAAGGCGCCTATCCAATTCGGGGTTCCCGCGCTTTTTCCTTTTTGATTGGTGTGTTGACATTTAACTAAAAAATTTCCGCGGTTGTGATGTCATTGTCAATTGTCATTGTCTTCTTCTTCTTTTTTGATTGTGGCAAGCGGCCTTAGCCATTGTTTGGCAATGAGTTGTTTGACGTTGCCAATGTCGAGTGCTGCATTGTCAGTGTCAATATTCGACTGTTACATTTTTGTAATGTTTTTGGTATGGTTTCAGGGCCTTTATGCCAAACTATGCTACATTACATTACAGTAGTATAATGAAGATTATAATTATTTGTAAAAATCTTATCCTATCCTATATTATTAAACGATCAGTATATATCTATATTTTCCGGTTCTCGAAAACGGCTGTAACAATTTCGTTTGGAGTACAGGTTTTAAATTTGGATTTGAAAAAATTGTTTTCCCTGTATTTTCATACATAAAGATTTTAACGAACAATATATTTCATAATTTTTCGGTTGGCTTACACGGTAAAGACCACGAGTTCAAAACCCATGTAAACTTAGCGCGTTCGAGCAGGTACTAATTATGTTGTAAAACAGTATGGTATTAAAATCTCCAATCACGACAACATTGATTGTAGAGAGAAAACGTATTTGAGTTTTTCAACGTTTATTGTTGAGTGCCATCGCCACAGACTACTAATATAAGTGACACCACGTTACCGCGAGATTCAAAATAGTTTATTTTTATTTTTCTTTCTTATACCATTATATCTATGACTATGGTTTAAAAAAAAAAATCTGATGGGTCGTCCGCTTCTGTGGTCTGCGAGTTTAAGATTTTATACCCATTACAGAAAAAGTGCTCAACGCCGCTAAAGAAGTTTTCACTTCAAAAAATTAATTAAGTTCGTTAAAATCTCGCGCGCTACATGTTACGTTCAGCGTTTTCTTATGATATAAACAGTATTTAAAAGGCAATATATTTTGTGCAAATAGATTATCATCGCTAGGTGAAACGAAACTATTATTAAATAAAAATAATAATTAAGTATTTTTAACTGTTACATTTTCAACCCGATATCACTAGCCATAGTGTGCTTTTGTTTACACCTTGTAGGTAGTCATCTTAGTCTCTTCGTACACATCGCGATGCAAGTCTCCGATACCTTACGACTTTGGTATCCAGGCGACTATCGCAAAACAAATTAATTGAGGTTCGTATACAGGCACGCATCAATGGATACCAAATTCGTAAGGTATCGCACTTGTACGAAGGGCCTCACGCTGCGTTTGCTAGTGTGTGGTCTTACGGAACCAGAACCTTACGGTCCCGTCGACCATCAGTTCTGCGGGCTATGTTCTAATGCGAAGTCATAATTAATCCTGCATAATTTTGTCACGAATTGATACCTAAGTGGATACTACGCTTCCTTACTTATACATTAGCTAGATAAAACCTTATCACATTATCTTAACAATTAACTGTACAATAATAGTTACTTGTATTTTTTTTTTTGCAATAGATAATCTATATTTTCAGAAACGGTCGTCCTCTCTCGTTCATTTTTCTTGACTTTGCTGTATATCCAAACTAATATTATAAATGCGAAAGTAACTCTGTCTGTCTGTCTGTCTTTTCTTCACGCCTAAACTACTGAACCGATTTGTGTGAAATTTGGTACAGACATAGTTTGGAACTTGAGAAAGGACATAGGATAGTTTTTATTATAAAAAAAAATACAAAAATCTGCCGGAAGTCACTATTCCACGCGAACGAAGTCGCGGGCAAAAGCTAATACTTTATAAGCGGCCCGCACTTGGCCCGCGAGGTCTATTATGGCCCACACCTGCCTACAGAGAGGAGGCCTGGGTCCGAGTAGTGGGAACATTTACAGAATGATGATGATAAATTTTGTAACAATGTACAGACTTCAGCTCATCCATCTACCCCATATTTCTGTCAGATTTCTTCAATAGATTTTCAACCTTATTACAATAGTGGAAGATTAATGTTCGATTGGTAAAATTTGACGGATTCGGGTAGGCTGACCTACTGGCATCTGTTCATAACTGCTGCAATATGGTGAGTTAGTGCGTCGAGAGAATTATTAATTATCAACGTGTCACAATATTTCGCGTCATTTACACATAATATCCCGATACTTTGCAGTATGGTTGCTTAGCTCATGACCTTACATGAGCTAAGCAACCTTGAGAAATTCCAATTAAATCAATATTTCTAAGGCTGAAGCCAGACGAGCGTATTTTTTGAGTTGTGTGACGCGGAATTTCGTGTTCTGGTAGGTACAGCTTGGACCACTAATTTCGCGTCGCGAAAGACTTTTCTATGAAACCTCAATTTACGCTTGTTTGCCTTTTAGCCTAACCAAGGTGGTAGTGATAAATATTTCTAGTACCTAAGTATCCGTGACTTGAACAGTGTTGTTAGATAAGCAGTTCCATAAAGTTCATTACATCCAATAGTGAAGTATCTACCCATGTAGTTGAAGTTTTAATCGTTTATTCTTGTTTTAATGAACCATTAAAATAGATGAGCGTATCAAATTACTTAGTCCCGAGTGAAACTGTGTTTTAGTAATTGTAGTACATCAGTTTAGTGTTTCTATTTTTATTGATAGTTCACAAGTGGCTGCAATAGTATAGTTGACATACAATTTGAGTTTGTAATGAAAAGTAATGAGGGGTTTTCAGTTAATTTAACGCAATTTAGGCCTCAGGAAAAAATAAACAGTTTAAAATAAAAATGCTCTTGAAAGTGTAAATGATGGTGATAGTGAGTGATACTTTAAATACTAAATAAAAATAGTAAGATAACGGCCATGACTATGATGGTAAAAAGAAGTAGACTTGCTTCAGCAAAAGCTGTAATTTTATTAGTTATTTGCCTATGCATGTTAGTACCCCTTGGGTCTCTTTTTTACGATATCAGCTATCTTTCGAACAGCCTTTTAGTCCCAGATCGAAAAGATTTGATGAACAGATGGCATATTGTAGCAAGTGATAGTTTTTTTGAACTACGTGTGGTGAGTACCTATTCATTCATGAGGATTTCAGGGCGTTAATTGAACTACTAGTACAGACGTATTCTTTGAATGTTTTCAACTTTTTATTTTATTATTTCCTAATACTTTTAAGTTTTTATTTATAGTTTGTTTATATTAGTATTGTACATATAGTAATAAGAATTAGTATTAACAAACTAATTAAATAAAAAAAAAAACAAAGCATTGGAAATTTTTCACATAGTACTCGAGTATCAAACTTTTTTCCTTTACGAGGTTCATTACGAAATGTTAGATTAAAAAGTATTATTTACATAATAAACGACTGCCACAGATGATGAACTTTTGCCACCATATAATAAAATAATAAAAAAACGGAATTTAATAAATATGTAAAGGGGCTCCCATACACCAAACATATTTTTTTGCCGCTTTTACAGATAATGGTAAGGAGCCTTTCGTAAGCGAGTCCGACTCGCACTTGGCCGGTTTCCGCAGTTACTATTATGGTATCTACTGCTAAATTGGCCTTTTTAAGCTCCCTGGAGTATTGCATTCTGTCATCACTTCAAATGATTATTTTTTATCAGGATCTTAGTGTGACTAATTATTTAATAATAATTGAAATTAAATTAATAATATATATGTAGTATTTATGTTCAACACAGTGAAAATTGTTATGAATAAATGAAATGAAATGTCCATCAAACAATCAGCGTATCTGGTTAAATCGTTTTTAATAGATATTTTCATTTCAACGTAATCTGACAATCTGTCATTAACTTTACAAGAATAGTTATATTTTTAATAGATAATAATCTGTCATTATAAAAGGTCGACCTCGGTAAGTTTTAACTGATTTCAACACCATTGTTCGACCACTGTAAGTTTATATTTTGTATACAATGTACGTCCAGTGTGTTTTATCAGCGGCTCGTAATATTTCACGTCATTTACACACATGATACCTTGATGTAAGGTTGCTTAGTTTTTCACAATACGCCAGTCAATACGTTCGAACAAGCCGGTAGTGATAAACGTATTCAGTAGTTAGTTATACGTGAGTTAAAGTGTTGATAAGCAGTGCCACAAAGTCCCTATTAAAAAGAAAAGTGCCTTGTCTAAGTTTTAACGATTGATTAATCCGTATCGAATTAAATACAATTCTGAGTGTAAACTGTCGTTTAGTAGTCGTAGGAAAACAGTTCAGTAATGAAAACCAATAAGGGGTTTGTAGTTAAATTAATGCAATTTAGCTTAAAATTAAAAACATTCAGAGTATTTCCAAAACAATCGTAAATGTGAAAATATTGTGGTGATGCTGGTTCCGTATTAAGGAAACAACAATCAAAAATGATGTTTGTAGGAACACGAAGAAGATTAATTTCAATAAAAACTGTATTTTTTATGTTTGTTTGTATATGCATGTTAATTTCACTTGGATCTTATTTTTACGATAATTCACTTGTGAACCGCTTTGAAGACTCAAATTATTTGATGAAAAGATGGCATGAGAGGTACGTCAATAATTACGTGGAACTTCATCGTGTGAGTATTCTAGAGCTTTTTTTTTTATCGTGGTAAAATCATCAAATGAGTCCTCCCACCCAGGGCAGGGCGGGAGGGACTGTCAGACTTGTACTGACTAAAATCCACGGTGTCCTTCAATAGCCCTTTACGTACCGGGGTCACGGTAATCCCTTGGTCCCGCGACCCCGGCAGGCTTTGGCCCTCTACAGGCCCTGTCACGAGTATTCTAGAGCTATGTTATATTTTTTTTAGCGTGGTAAAATCATCAAATGAGTATTCCCACCCAGGGCAGAGCGGGAGGGACTGTCAGACTCGTACTGACCAACTGTTCCAGGGTCACGGTTACCTGTTAAATTAGTCCCGAGACCGACCGTACCTTTTGTGATGAGACAGTCGTCTTTCGAAACGACTTCAAGTTTTATGCCTATTTGGGTGAACCTTAGCAGGAGCCGGTTACAATAGTGTATTTGAATCACTAAAGAATTGACACACTTTTTCTGAGTTGTCAAAACGTAACTCTCCCTTGGATTTAGGGGTTGCTGTACAGACGCCAGCACATCAACCTACCTCAATCTGTAAAATTACTATAAAAGATTTTACAACCTTATCACAATAGTGGCAGGTTAATGTAAGGTTGGTAAAATTTTACTGATTGGGGTAGGTTTACCCGATGGCGTCTGTACGTATACATTGTCACAAAGTTAAATCCCACATTTTGTAAACGTCACACATTGAAAGTTAATTCGCCACAAGTCAGTCTTATTCTAAATTTAGATACCTAATTTTATTTTTTATTAATTGTTAATTGTTATTTTCATAACAACCAAGTTGGAATTTCAGTTCTGTGAGGGTTTTTGTATTTTATTTACAGCGTATTAGAGTACTTACTGCATTTACTCTATGGATAATTGAAAAAGCGCTTCTAGTATACGAACTAGGAACTATTTTTTCCATCAAATTAATGTCAAAGTTCCCGTTTACTTTACGTCAACAACGACGTGAAATAGAGTCTCTGATACCTATAACAGAAATTATATTTTCTCACCAATGTTTATAAATTTTAATGAAATACGGAGCAGACATCATAATGTCCAATGTGTGAACATCCACAGCGATGTTATAATTACTTCAGTTTTAATATAAATAAATAACCAAAGAATTTAATTCAATGCCTTTCAAGTAGACTATCGATAAGGAAATGGCTTAACTATAATAGGTAGGTAATGATCATAATAGCCAGTAAAGAATAACCATTAAATAAATATACACACGCGAGCAAAAATATGAAATCACTTACTTGGAATTGATACGGAATAGCTCCTTTAATAATAGCGTGATTTTGGTATAAATTTAAAATAACAGTTAAACATTTAAAATTGTACCAATTTTATTATTCTTAACTAGTTATTAAGTAAGTATTCTAAATCGCGCCGAATCGTAGTAGGTTAGCTGGTAAGTGATCCCATACTTTTGCTCGCCAGTGTATTTGATGATGTATATTCCTTGAATTGATGATCTCATGTCTGCACGTTTAAAGCAAAAAGCATGTAACATCCCGTCACGACTAACGATTGGTAGTTCATAAATTGTATATGTAATAGCAAAATTAACCCTCGTTATGATGTAACTAATAAAAAAAAACTTTACCTTGATCATTCAAATATTTTTGCTTTTTTTGTGTGTCTAACTAATCTATATAGATACATAATTACATACATACATTTATGCCCTTTTCCTTTTAAGGTAGGTAGAAACTACTACAGAGCGCCGCCTACGATCCTTACATACTCCTTTTGCCATCCACATCCATACATTTGTTCATACAAGTACGCCGATTGCGAGTACTATACATCTTTCTGAAGCACAATCTTTCTTCCCTAGGGAAACTTTTTTACTTTATCTGTCTAAACAGATTAAAAAAAAAAGTCTCTCTAGCGATCCTCCTTAGGAAGACCTATACACACTGACCTTTTTAGTGAAGTATTAAGGTAAAAGGCAAGTTATAAATAGTTACCTACCTTTAGAATAGCAATACTGTTTTTTTTATGTAGTAAAATCATTAATAGAGTCCTCCCACCCAGGGCAGAGCGGGAGTGACTGTCAGACTCGTACTGATTAAAATCCACGGTGTCCTTCAATAGCCCTTTACGTGCCGGGGTCACGGTAACTCGTATAGTCCCGGGACCAGCAATACTGTATAAGGTGTAACATGTTCACAACATTATGTTTTCCGATAACTTACCTTTTTTTGTAATGACTTGCAACTATGCGCCAAACGTGTTGATAACAAAAGAAGATTAATAACCTCATGGTACTGATGCTTTGTTCTTTACCAGCTGAACCCTAAAAACTAATGGAACTTGTTTATGTTGCTTTAAACATTACATAACAGTTCGAAAAAAAAATAACGTACGATCTAAATAACGTGTAGGGTCCCATTGTACTTTTTGTGTCGCTAATTTGCTTATGGTTTTTGTACTCACAGGCAAGGTGTGAAATTATAATTATGAATCGAATGTAACGTTGAAACGACAGAGACGCATTAAATGAAACCGTGCTTATTCCGAATTGTTTTTTTTTTTTTAGGATGAAAAAATAAACATATTCGCTGCCCGACAAAAAAAGTGTCTTAACATAAAAATTACTAATTCGAGATTTTTTTTTGTATCGTGGTAAAATCATCAAATGAGTCCTCCCACCCAGGGCAGGACGAGAGGGACTGTCAGATTTGTACTGACTAAAATCCACGGTGTCCTTCAATAGCCCTTTTCGTACCGGCGCGTCACGGTAATCCGTTGGTCCCGCGACCCCGGACTAATTCGAGATAGCGAGACTTATAAGAGTTTTTACTATTTACTACATTGGTAATGTAAAAATATAAGAGTTAAATTACTGATAAAATATTTACAAATAGTAATATCATAGCTTATAATTTTCTAAAGAATTATTGTGACTTTTCTTGTGGAAAGTGAACATATTTTGGGAAATGATACACTTTTATTTTAGATCTGTAGGCCAATTTCAGAGTTATCTGGTCTCAAACTGTCTGCTAAAGAGTAGTTAGGTACCTACCGCAGGATAAGACCATTTTCTTTGAAATATTAAGCACTAGCTTTGTTACATAAAATATTTTCTCCCTCTCGGTTGGGGAAACAACTATAAGGAAACAACAAATTATATAAAAACTGGTTTATTATTATACATAATAAATTTGATGTGACATTTATTGTTTAGTAGTTATGACAAGTAGGTCGAGAAAATTAAATTAAGATCTTAGTTTTAACTAAAGGTGGCTAGCCAGTTTATACTTTAACGGAAAGAGCTATGGGCGTGGGGAGTTGGAGATAAACCTGCCGAGTACTGTTCCGAGAAAAAGTTAAAAGTTAAATTATATCCAAACTAGAACGTTCCATTTAAATTCAAATTAAAATTAACAAATGGGCGCCAGGGACTGGGAGAGTCCCGGATCCTGAAGCTGAAGATGTTCACCCTACATCCGGGTGAATGAAGAACTAGCCCAAGATCCTCAATTTGAAAATCGGTGGAACACCGACATCCAGACCCGGTATAATATAGACCGGTTTACAGGCTCCGGTTTACAACGGGAGCCGGATTAAAATATAAAAAAAATAAGGAGTAAAAAAAAAAAAGGAGTTAAAAAAAAAAACCGTCTCGCACGGCGCGACCGCCTGCGGGCTTCGCAACCGTGCCGCTCGCTGTGCCGCTGGCTCCGCAGGTGGCTTCAGGCGAGCCCGAGCAACGGGTCCCGCGTCCAGGCCCCAACGGCCTGCTGGATCCTGGCGGCGGGACGAGCTTCTCAAGCTGCCTTCAGTTCACTCTGAAAGAAGACTCGTCGGCGGCGGCTGCGGTGGAATGCTATGATGGAATGCTGTGGCCGTTGGTCACGGGTCGGCGCCACAAAGTCCCGCAATTAAGAATCCTTCGCCAAAAAGTAAATAAGTTTGATGCTGACTGGAAGCCGGCTCGGGCAGAATGTGACGACTCACCATCACTGGCGCGTCGGCCGGAAATCAAGGCAGAATTCGGGTGCCCAAGAAATTCACTTTCCCCAAGTCCAGGGAGAATCCTTCTTGGTTACCAATTACAAACACTCCAAGGAAAACACTCAATTCCTCAAAAATACACCAAACTCACAAAAAAACTGTCCAACGTCACGTGTTTAAGCCTAAAGCCATTTCACTAAATTAAATCCATACGATTTCGTGGTCTAATTTATAATTCCTCGTAATTAACAATAACAATTACCCCTGAATATTAATTAGGCAAAATTGACATTTTTCTGTGACAACATTCTGTCACAGACAATTCACGCAAAAACTTCACAGATAATAAATGTTTCGCGGCCTTAGAATGTTCGAGAAAAAAGTCCATATTGAAAAAACTAAATCACTTCCGTTTACGGATATTTCATTTTATTAATATTTTTTATTTCCGTTATCTTAGAATTATTTAGGTTTGCTAAATCAGGTATTTTATATTTTCTATGATTTGCAAACTATTAGTTAAAAATATCGATTATTTTATAATCGTTAATCAGCGAATCGCCAGATGGCGCCTTGAACTGTCATAATTGACGTCTGATGTAATGTCAAGTGAAAAGTAAACAAGTAAACTTTTGTTTTGATTTAATTAATGTTGTAAAACTGTTTAAAAGGTTTAATATAAAAGTGAATTGTTGTGAAAAAGTGATAACCTAAGAAACTCCGTAATGGACTCCCTATATATTGTCAGGAAAACAGCCAGGTACAAAAAAACAACGTAACAGTACCTCCCCAACCACCAGAGATTTGACCCACTAGGGCAAATCTCGACGCTGGCCCTCCAGCGTTGAAGCAGACTCCAAAGGGCCTAACACGCCTACAAAAATCCACAACGTCCAAGCCTGAAACGAGGAATGGAGAACGAACCGAAGAGAAAAAATGTTATGGAAGCTGGTGTACGATTGTTTACAAAAATTTCTCCTGGAGCGAGTCTAATCCATTTACGAACATGTAAAAGACAAGCTCCAAAGGGATTAAACAAAATTTTGAAAATAACTCCCGACGAACTATCCCAGTCTGACTTACTATATCTATGTAAGACAGACCTACCTACTCTATCGTACACCACCATTCACATCTTAAACTAATGGACTACCAACAGTAATGCTGGCTGGTATCCAAATAATAAACTGGAAAAAATTAAATTCTACAAACAAATGAAAATTGGCTAACCGTCTTCCCAAAATGGAAAGTAACGGTTTTCGCCCCTAATTAAAAAAAATACCATCTTAATCGTATTCCATCAATGCAGCCTACACGCCCGCCATTATGGCCTCCAATCTCAGGACTATCATTTTGCTGCCTTACCAGCAATCCGGAGTTTTAGACTCCCAACAGGGTTGTTAAACATGCAACAACCACTCCCAAATATGGTTAACAAACGTGGACACAGTAGAAACCTGTGTACCACTACAAACCGTAAAAACAGTGGAAAATACTTAAATCCAACTGTAATATAGCGCCGTGGAAATAAAATCCCACAAAGCTAAAATAAAAACCAGCAACCTCAAGGCATATACAGCCCTCAATGGTTACTGCGACCAACTACGACATGCAAAAAGTAAAATATTTATTTTAAATAGGAATTAAATTTAAAAAAAAAGAATTAATCATGGCCACATGGTGGTTTCATATCCTTAATATGCCATGTGCCCAGATTTTTGCCGGAACTACAGCCTTCCAATTCATACACTAAGGGTGAAAGTTTTTTCCTAATAATACATTTTTCGTACTTAGGTGCTAATTTGGCCATAAAGAATTTGGAGGCGTCACTCTGGGGATAAGTTTTCTTCCACACAGTGTCGCCTACCTCAAACTCCGCCTGCCTCCTACTTTTATTATAATAACGAGCACTACGAGTATGTGATTTTATGAGCGCTTCCTTTACTTTATCGCAGATACCACGTAACGTTCCTAGCTGGTCTGCATATGAACTGCGCGGAGAGCAAGCTAGAGTGAGCTGTCCAACGGTATCATTGCCGAAGACATCACCACTACTAACTGCTTCTCTGCCATGTACTAGAAAGAACGGGGTGAAACGAGTAACTTCATTCGTGGAGGTGTTCATAGCAAATTGGATCTTGGAAATGTTTACGTCCCAAGATCGATGATCATCCTCCACGAGTATTGATACCGCGGTCATTATGGTACGGTTATAGCGTTCAACGGTGTTCACGCTTGGGCAATAACGAGGTGTGAAGTGAACTTGAGGTATTTTGTACCTCTGTAGTAGTGATCGAATCTCGTTGCCCGTGAATTGCGTCCCGTTGTCTGCTATCACCGTACGGGGTATACCGTGTACCAGGAAAACGCCGTCTTCTAGTTTCTGTGCTATAGCCTTACCAACAGCTCTACGTAAAGGAAACAGCAGACAATACTTCGTGAAACAGCACACGACAACAAACAGATACGTGAATCCCGCTCTTGACCGTGGTAACGGACCTACTAAGTCGATGCTTATAGTTTCGAAAGGTTTGGAACAGTCTTTCGCATCGCCTAAGAGACCGGAAGGAGGCTGTTGTGAGTGTTTGTATGCTGCGCATTTATCACATTTACCGACGTAGCTAACCACATCTTTGTACATGTTTGGCCAGTAGTATCGGAGAGCGAGTCTTTTATAAGTTTTAAACACTCCAAAGTGTGGTGCTAATTCGCCACTGTGGTGACTCCTAAGCAGTTCTTCACGATTGCTCTCCGGTACTACCTGCTTCCAATCATTGTCGCTAGCTACACCGAATTTATTTTTAGAATAGCGGTAAAGTTTATCCCCTTTAATAATATAGTTAGGGCACGACCTAGGTGTACTGACGCATTTATCCCACACCCCCTTAAACCAAGTGTCAGTGTCGGACGCTTTAATTTCCAGCACCGGAACGCCACGCGATAAGGCATCTGGAACCACATTGTCCTTACCTTTGCGGTGCTCAATGGTAAAATTGTAAGGTGATAACCGACAACCCCAACGGGCCAACCGCCCAGATGGATTGGTTAAATTAAAGAACCATTTTAAACTTGAGTGGTCGGTTACCACTTTAAATTCAGGACCGCCTTCAACGTAAGGACGAAAGTGTTCTACGGCGAAGACCACCGCTAGTGCCTCACGCTCCGTCGCTGAATAATTGCGTTCCGCCGGATTAAGCGAACGACTGCAGTAGGCGATTGGGTGCTCCTCCCCATTAACAACCTGAGTCAGAGTGCCCGCTATCCCAAAACTGGATGCGTCACAATGAATCTCAAAAGGTTGAGAGAAATCTGGGCAAGCTAATACTGGAGCTGACACCAATGCCTCTTTCAAGGTTGAGAACGCGGATTCGGTCTCAGCCGTCCACTTGAAAGGCGGCGCCTTTTTGCTAGTACTTGTTAGCGCATTCAAAGGGGCCGCTATGGAGCTAAAGTTTTTAATAAAACGTCTATAATATGAGGCCGTTCCAAGAAACATTTTCACTTGCTTACGTGTTGTAGGAGTTGGAAAATCGACAATTGACTGAATTTTCGACGGATCAGTGTGTAAGCCTCGCTCGTCTACTATGTAGCCTAGATATTTAAGTTCGCGTCGAAAGAAACAGCACTTAGGTAAATTAATTGTCAAATTAGCCTGCGTTAACTTGTCTAAAACCCGTTTTAGAAGCGAAGTGTGCTCCTCGAAGGTTGATGAGCAAATAATTAAGTCATCTAAATATACAAAGACCTTGTTATGGAACTCCGGACCGAAAAGTCTGTCCATTAATCGCTGTTGGGTGGCTGGGGCTCCAGTCAACCCAAAGCACATAACTTTAAACTGGAACAAACCTCGACCGGGGACTGTGAACGCGGTTTTCTCCTTGGACGAAACAGAGTCCAGTTCTATTTGCCAGAAGGCCGATTTAAGGTCAATGGATGAAAGATAACGCGCGTCACGCAACTGGTCTAAGATGCGAGAGATGTAGGGTAGTGGATACGCATCATGCTTACTGACCGCATTCAGTTTTCGGCTGTCCAAGCAAAATCTCCATTCTCCGTTTTGTTTTGGAGCCAACAGAACCGGATTATTCCATGCGCTGTTGCTAGGTTCCACCACTCCCATCTCCAACATCTCATCCAGCTGACGGTTGAGTTCCTTGAGGCGTTCAGGCGACAAAGGGTAATAACGCTGTTTAATAGGAGGAACATCTCCCGTATCTATTTTATGGCGCAGCAGTTGGGTACGACCTAATCCTTTTACCTCAAAGGAGACCTTTTCAAAATCTTTAATTATTAACTCCGCTTCAATCTTTTGATCCGGTGTTAACTCATCAAACGGCTGTAGATGCCTAACCTCCGAGACGCAAGAATGACCTCTTTTACGTTTAAAATATTGAAATGGTAAAGTATTAAAAATTTTTGGTGCCAAATTAAAGGCCTTCCAAAAATCAACACCTAAAATTAACGGTGTGGTAATATCTGGAATAATATAAAATTTAATCACCTTAGTTACTCCCATGAGAGATACTGGTAAAAATAAATAACCCTCCACGGATGCTCGCGAATCATTGGCAGTTACTATGCTGCCCAACTGTTTATCGGCGTGCACAGTTGCACCAGCCCTTATAAAGTGCTGACCAACATCGGAACCCAATACCGAAATGCAAGAACCCGAGTCGAGTAATCCGTAATACTGCTCATCGTATATAGATATAGTTAAATGTGGACGACTATCGTCCGAAGTCTTATAATGTACTGTATTCACCCTTAATGTACTAAAAAATAATTTTAAAAATTTTAAATGGTTGTCCCAATCGGACTTATCAAAATTTTGACTGTAGTTCCGGACATTTAGTTTTTTGAAATGCAGGTTGGACAGGACTGAACCTCCTTCTGCTTTTTATTGCACGTAGGGCACGATGGTGCACGTACGCCCTTCTTGCCGCAACGGTAACAAACGATTTCCTTTGAAGTACAATTCGATAACGAGTGCCCCTTAACCCTACAACGAACACAAAACAACGAACCCGAATCTGTTTGCACGGCTTCAACCCTTGAACCCTTCGGGGATTGGTAAGCTAAGTCAGCTGCGACGAAGGAAGACGTTGGTTTGGGCGGCTCATGGAACTGAGCCTTGCTGTGAAAGCCCGACTCCAGTTGCCTGCACTTCTCCTTCAACTCGCGGAGCGTATTGATGGTGAATAAACACAACCCCGAAGTGTATTCTGGTCTCATGTTGTACTTAATCCGTGCCAACCGATCGTGCTCTGGAACCCTAAAAGAAAGCCTATTGAACATGTTCTCCATAACCGCTATAAAAATACAAGACTGCTCCGTCGACCCCTGTGTTCTGTTTGAGATTTCCGACATGAGACGCATGTCGTAATCAGGTGGAGCGAAATCTGCAAGTAACTGCTTTTTCAGTTCCGGCCAATCACTAACCACCGCTTTAATGCCACGGTACCATAATAAAGCTCCGTCAGAGAAAATGTCCAGAGCTGACTGATGCAAGGAAGACTCGTCGATACCTCTGGCCTCGCAGAGCTCCTCGAGACGCTCAATGAACGCTTTCACGCAACCTGTCCCATTAAATTTTACACCTAGGCTTTTGACTGTGTCTTTTTTGCAGGAAATGATGACGTCTTTCGTCTGCAAATTAGACAGCACCTCCGGTGCCTCCTCGGCGGAAGTAAAGGATTGGTGGAAGCTCGTGTTGACCGAATCAATTCTTGCTAAGAAACTGCTAAGTTGCTTATCAACGGCTGCGTAATCGGCTTCAAGCTCGGTTGGATAAGATATCCTACCCAAACGATGAAATAGATGGAAAGCCAAAGCCCTGGCGCGGTTAAATTTTTTAAAACTGCTGGGATACTTATCCAGAACTTCATTAATTTCTGGCAATTTGGACTTAATTATCTTTAATTCTGACTCTGGATCTCTATCTGTTTCCACGATTTCATCGGAACTAACCAATTTACTAAGTTCTCTAATTTGCACACGTAGTTCCTCTACGGTTGTGGCAGGTTTAGCGTCCCGGATCAGTACTTCATACATGAGCTCATCTTTCCGAAGCAAATTAAATTTAATAGGGCGTTCCATATTTGAAATTTTAAAAAAACTGAATCTAAGATAAACTGGCCGTCACAATTTACAAATTCCAACAAAGTGTAAACATTAACTATAATAAAATAAACAGTTACATTAATAGCAGTCTTATAGATAACACAATATTAGGGTTCTTATTTATTAATTTTTTTTTTAAGACAAAAGTCTTGGTACAATATATTGGGGCACAGGTAAAAAAATTGAATTGTATATCGCAGCAAGCAGTAAAAAAAAATAAAAAAGTAAATAATTGTAAAATGTAAAGTTGTATAAAACAGCACAAACATAAACAGGCAAAGGATTCTGCAAGACGGTTTTTCCTTAAAATTAAAATAAATGGAAGGTTCCAGAAACAGTACTCCGGTTTATAAGGTACAGCCAGAGACGTAACCTCTATCTCCAACTAATACACACGTTGGTCGCCACTGTTACATAAAATATTTTCTCCCTCTCGGTTGGGGAAACAACTATAAGGAAACAACAAATTATATAAAAACTGGTTTATTATTATACATAATAAATTTGATGTGACATTTATTGTTTAGTAGTTATGACAAGTAGGTCGAGAAAATTAAATTAAGATCTTAGTTTTAACTAAAGGTGGCTAGCCAGTTTATACTTTAACGGAAAGAGCTATGGGCGTGGGGAGTTGGAGATAAACCTGCCGAGTACTGTTCCGAGAAAAAGTTAAAAGTTAAATTATATCCAAACTAGAACGTTCCATTTAAATTCAAATTAAAATTAACAAATGGGCGCCAGGGACTGGGAGAGTCCCGGATCCTGAAGCTGAAGATGTTCACCCTACATCCGGGTGAATGAAGAACTAGCCCAAGATCCTCAATTTGAAAATCGGTGGAACACCGACATCCAGACCCGGTATAATATAGACCGGTTTACAGGCTCCGGTTTACAACGGGAGCCGGATTAAAATATAAAAAAAATAAGGAGTAAAAAAAAAAAAGGAGTTAAAAAAAAAAACCGTCTCGCACGGCGCGACCGCCTGCGGGCTTCGCAACCGTGCCGCTCGCTGTGCCGCTGGCTCCGCAGGTGGCTTCAGGCGAGCCCGAGCAACGGGTCCCGCGTCCAGGCCCCAACGGCCTGCTGGATCCTGGCGGCGGGACGAGCTTCTCAAGCTGCCTTCAGTTCACTCTGAAAGAAGACTCGTCGGCGGCGGCTGCGGTGGAATGCTATGATGGAATGCTGTGGCCGTTGGTCACGGGTCGGCGCCACAAAGTCCCGCAATTAAGAATCCTTCGCCAAAAAGTAAATAAGTTTGATGCTGACTGGAAGCCGGCTCGGGCAGAATGTGACGACTCACCATCACTGGCGCGTCGGCCGGAAATCAAGGCAGAATTCGGGTGCCCAAGAAATTCACTTTCCCCAAGTCCAGGGAGAATCCTTCTTGGTTACCAATTACAAACACTCCAAGGAAAACACTCAATTCCTCAAAAATACACCAAACTCACAAAAAAACTGTCCAACGTCACGTGTTTAAGCCTAAAGCCATTTCACTAAATTAAATCCATACGATTTCGTGGTCTAATTTATAATTCCTCGTAATTAACAATAACAATTACCCCTGAATATTAATTAGGCAAAATTGACATTTTTCTGTGACAACATTCTGTCACAGACAATTCACGCAAAAACTTCACAGATAATAAATGTTTCGCGGCCTTAGAATGTTCGAGAAAAAAGTCCATATTGAAAAAACTAAATCACTTCCGTTTACGGATATTTCATTTTATTAATATTTTTTATTTCCGTTATCTTAGAATTATTTAGGTTTGCTAAATCAGGTATTTTATATTTTCTATGATTTGCAAACTATTAGTTAAAAATATCGATTATTTTATAATCGTTAATCAGCGAATCGCCAGATGGCGCCTTGAACTGTCATAATTGACGTCTGATGTAATGTCAAGTGAAAAGTAAACAAGTAAACTTTTGTTTTGATTTAATTAATGTTGTAAAACTGTTTAAAAGGTTTAATATAAAAGTGAATTGTTGTGAAAAAGTGATAACCTAAGAAACTCCGTAATGGACTCCCTATATATTGTCAGGAAAACAGCCAGGTACAAAAAAACAACGTAACAGCTTCCGCCCGCGACTCCGTCCGCGCGGATGTCGGTCTTCGCGTGGATGGTTTATTTCCCCATTTTGAGTAACTCTGACAATGACATCTTATAAATATTACGGCGCTGAATCCACTGCGGGTAATGCAACGTGTGTTCGCGGTTCTACTGAACAACGTCTATGAATAAAACTGAAAAATAAGATTTTTTTTCTACGTATTTTTCCAGGATAAAAAGTATCCTATGTTATGCCCAGGATAATAAGGAATAATTATACCAAGTTTCATCGAAATCGAACCGTTAGTTTTCACGACACGACAAAATTTTTTTAAATCATATATTTGGGTTTGGTATCGATCCAGCAACACCCCCCGCTATTTATTTTTTCAATATTTTCAATGTACAGATTTATTATATGTATAGATTCTACCATTATTTTCGTCCAGAAAACTGTCATAACACAATTTGATGCACTTTTCATGTTAGTAATCTATATCTATATCTATATCTATACTATATAATAAATCTGTAGAAGGGTCAATTCTGTACATTGAAAATATTGAAAAAATAAATAGCGGGGGGTAATGCTGGATCGATACCAAACCCATATATATGATTAAAAAAATTTTTGTCTGTCTGTCTGTCTGTCTGTTTGTTTGTGCAGGCATCACGTGAAAACTAACGGTTCGATTTCGATGAAACTTGGTATAATTATTCCTTATTATCCTGGGCATAACATAGGATACTTTTTAACCGACTTCAAAAAAGGAGGAGGTTATCTTTTTTTTAATTTTGTTACCGCATAACGACCGACTGGGTGAACCGATTTTCATGATTCTTTTTTTGTTTGAAAGCTGGTGCTTCCCGTGTGGTCCCATTGTCACCAAATCAGGATCTGATGATTGGATCTTGGAGAAATCGAGGGCAACCCTCAAATTTTATAGGCTCACCCATCGTTTTTCGTAAATCTTATGAAGTAATTTAAGTACCTACTTGCGTATGGGAATCATGATCTTATGTAGCTGAGCTGATGATGGAAGGTACAACTCCTTAACAGTAGTTTGTTACCGCATAACGACCGACTTCGTGAACCGATTTTCATGATTCTTTTTTGTTTGAAAGCTGGTGCTTCCCGTGTGGTCCCATTGTCACCAAATCAGGATCTGATGATTGGTTCTTGGAGAAATCGAGGGCAACCCTCAAATTTTATAGGCCCACGCATCGTTTTTCGTAAATCTTATGAAGTAATTCAAGTACTTGCGTATGGTAATCATCATCCTTATGTAGCTGAGCTGATGATGGAAGGTAGAACTCCTTAACAGTAAGGAGTAGGCATCGACTGATTCATTGTTCGCGAATCTCCGGAACTACACATCCGATTTAAATAATTCTTTTTTTTTGTGCTAGGTATTGTTCCACTTAGGGAATACTGAAAGTTTCATCAAAATCGGTTCAGTAGTTTTTGAGATAGGGAATTTTATTAGCTTATTGTGTACATGAGGGATGTTATTACCAGTGCTACGGATTATATTATATGTATTTGGCAAGAATTTGGGTTGAATATTTAAACTAAAAAGAGAAAAATAAAAAACTTTTTCAAAAAAATATGTAACCGCCTTCAAAGTCGTCGGCAAAAAATAAACAATGAAAAAAAAAATAACAAAGCCATCGACTTCCGAAATAAAAGTTATTTTGTAGATTATTTTACCCTTTTTTGTGGTTGTTTTTGAAGGCGGTTACATATTTTTTTGAAAAAGTTTTTTATTATCCTGAAAAAATACGTAGAAAAAAAAATCTTATTTTTCAGTTTTATTCATAGACGTTGTTCTGTAGAACTGCGAACACACACGCAGTGGATTCAGCGCATTATCCACTATATAAAATATATTATTATATTTATAAGATTTCATTGTCAGAGTTACTCAAAATGGAGAAATAAACCATCCACGCGAAGACCGACATCCGCGCGGACGGAGTCGCGGGCGGAAGCTATTTCTTTAATAAACTTATAGAATTTACCGATAGAAAGTCACAATACACGTTAATAGACTCTTTTGGCAGAACAATACTCAACCGATTTCTAACAATACAAATGTGACACTATTCATGCCGGTCAACTGCGCAATACGTCTTAGTAAAAAAGAAAACTTAACGCCAACTCTCGGTAACTAAGTACAACATAATAATGACGATTTTACAGCTTGTAAATGACATAATTATAATAATATTGCTCGCAGAGCAGATGGCCGATGGGGTCGAAAAGTATTAGAGTGGAGACCACGGACTAGCAAGCGCAGCGTAGGACGTCCACCAACAAGATGGACAGACGACCTTATAAAGGTCGCCGGAAGACGCTGGATGCAGGTCGCTTCCAACTGATATATGTGGAGATCTAAAGGGGGGGCGTATGTTCAGCAGTGGACGTCCTACGGCTGAGATGATGATGATGATGATGAAATGACATAATTTCCTATTTGGATGATAAAGCCATAACTAATGTTAAAGCTACGGTGAGATTTCAGCGGCGACCTCTCGCGCCTCTCATTGATTGAGGCGGAACAAGAGGGTTTATAGATAAAGATGTTGAAAAGTATTTTTATCGCCGGACAGTGAATCAATTTTCTATTTAAATAGCTTCTATTAAGATTTCCTCTAACCCACTCAACATTTGTTTTTCTTATTAACAAGTAATTTTTGGTTATTATAATATACAGTGTACTTCTGTGGTTAAATTAAATGCCTCTCCGTTGTTGCATATATCTGTGTATTTATTATGTACATATACTAGCACTCCGCTCGCGACTATCTATGAATTTCTGACGACATGATTGGCGCAGTGGCTGAGCGATCGACTGGTACACAGCGTGTCGTGGGTTCGATTCCTGCACGGAACAAATGTTAGTTTAATCTACAAGTAGTTGTTCCGGTTCTGTGTGTTTGTATACGTTAGTTTCTATGTTTGTTTGTAAACGCACCCACGACAGGAGAAATTCCTAGTGTGGGGCTAGGTTTTTTTCGAAATGTTTTGGGATTTTTGAAGTCTAGTAGCCGTCTCAAGTTTCCAAGCATGTACTAAGTTAATGTTTGGCAAGGAAAGGAGCAAAAAAAAACTGTGTAAAACAGCTAGATCCGAAATAGTGGATTTACAATAATTTTTGTTACGTAATTAATTTTGTCATATAAAACATTTGATTTTCTCTTTTTCAGATATGGCCCAACTCGATTTTAGGAGGAATATTATTTAATCGAGAGAAAATTCCAAATCCTAATCCCAATGCGGACAGACAATTTGTTGTCCTCGTGTGGAAATATTGGAATTGGCTGAAGAGTCGACACGTGTACAACTTTGGGAAGTCAGGGTATGTCTGTTCTTCAACATCATCCATAATAGCCTTCGTCGATAAATGTACTATCCAACACAAACAGTTTTTTTTTAATTCAAACCAGTAGTTCTCGAGATTAGCGCATTCAACCAAATAAAATCTTTCACTTTATAACACTAGTTTAGAGAATAATATCTAATGCTTCTTCCAGTTTTCAGTAACTTTTCCGCTCATGTATACGGTAAACCTCTGCGGGGCCATGATTTATTTGTACAGGTGGCTATTGATAATGTCTTGACGTTCACAACTTCGTTTAGGATTTATGTGTACTACAGACGACAACCTTTTTGTACCTAAATTACCCACTACACAGGAGAAATTCCTAGTGAGCGGATAAGTTAAAAAAAAAAAAACAAATGAGAAAGGATGGAGTCGATTGGACTGTCAGACTCGTACTGCCTAAAATCCATGGTGTTCCTTCAATAGCCCTTTACGTTCCAGAGTCACGGTCACGTGTGTAGACAAGACATGACGACAACCTTCAAAACAAGTTATTGCAGTTTAGTTCAAAAGCACCATTTTTTGGCAACGAATACTCATTTGAAACGCCAGTCACGTACGATTATGTCGTATCGTATTCGCGAGTAATGTGTATCATTCATGCGGCTATACGTAACCAGATTATGCAAAACATTATCAGATATACGTACGTACACATCCGACTAAACAAAACCAGTTTACTGTGGTCGCGCTTTTTATGATTTTTCCGCATTTTCAGTGGTCAGCTAAAACTGGTTTTGCATAGCTTGATGATTGTGTAGCCGTGTGTACAGTTAGAAAATGTTTAACAAAACAAGTGACAACAGGTTCTTTGTCTCTTTGTAGTGGGGCTACTAATAAAAGCATTTTAGTTTTTTGTTATATTTAGTATCTACAAGGTCAGATGAAATTAGCCAGCAAAATTATTTGGTTTGAGAAGAGAAAGGGAACTCCTCTTTAAATAAAAATATGATGACGGTATAGGTTAGTTTTTCATTTGTCAACATGTTAGGGTGTTAATTTCATTATTTTCATATACGTAATTCAGCAATAGGTTATTTTATTAAAAATAAATATCAGTCCGAAACATAGATTATTAAAAAACATTAAACCCGTATTTTTTCTTTTGTTACGTAAACCAAAATTGACGAAGCAACGCTTCTAAAAATCACAAAACGTCACTCGGTAAAATTTTACAAGCGTTATGACGACACAAGCTCCCACTCCCGAATTTGGAAGGGTTTATTCTTTGTCAATATTCATTGATTTAAAAAAACAAAACATACGTGTCCATTATTTTTCAATATTCTAACTGACGGACTAAACAGATTTTCAATTTATTTGTGCAGTAAAATATCCTATGCATTATCTACAACATAATCAGATTTTTTTTTCTAATTGTAGCGACGACGAAAATAATTTTCTAGAAGATTGCAGTGTCAATAACTGTATTTTTTCTGGCAATGAGAGTCTGATAGATACAGCAGACGCTGTCCTCATACATTTGCAGAGAGGTCTTGTGCCTAAAGTTGAAAATAGAAACCTAAAACAAAGGTGGATATTTCTGAACGACGAGTCTCCAAGAAATGCATTTTCTTTGGCGAAAAAGAAGCCTAGCTTGGAAAGTTTTTATAATGTTTTCAACTGGTCAATGACTTACCGGTACGTATTTTTTAATAATTGAAAACTTTTTTAATTTTCATTTACAGGTTGTCATGTTTATGTATGTGTTGCTGTAACATTTGTTGGATAACCCAAAAAAAAAAATTTTTTTATTGAACATTATAATTATTGTGATAATAGTTTTTCAAACAAAAAAAAACCGGCGAAGTGCGACTCAGACTCGCCCATAAAGGGTTCCGTAGCAGCAAGTAACATAATATAAAAGTTCAGTTTTTTGCCATTTGGCTACGGAACGGAACCCTAAAAAGTAGCTGTTTCTGGAAATGTTTACTCTATGTTGTTACTACGAAATTTACCATTTTATTCTTTCTATAAAACATAAATAATTTGATTTTTCAGGACGGATTCCGATGTGCCCGTCCCATACGGTCGAACGCTTGCTCTAGATAAGCCTGTAAATCAAGAGTATAGAACCTTAATCGATATTGCTCAATTAGTACCAAATTGGGAAAGGAAAAACCAAGCCAAAGTCGCCACGGTGCTGATGTCGAATTGTGGCGTCACAGCTAGAAATGAATTCCTAAAAAAGTTGAAGCAATATGTTCCAGTTGATGTTTACGGAAGCTGTTCAGACAACCCGCAATTTAAAAATGGGTAATATTTTTTTTTTTTTTACATAGTAAAATTATTCACTCAGGGCAGGACGGGAGGGACTGTCAGACTTATATTGACTAAAATCCACGGTGTCCTTCAAAAGCCCTTTACGTTCTGGGGCCACGGTAACCTGATAAGACAGCGCCGCGGTCCTGGCAGGTTTTGGCCCTCTACGATGTAGTTTATTAAGACATTTTAAGGTGCTAATAGACTTGAGCATTCACTTGCAAACAATTGTAACAAGCAAACACGAATTAATTAAACTCATCTGATCCAAGTGAGTATTTCTGTGCGCGCACACGATAGAAGTGGACTCGTTATTTGTACGCGCACATTACTAGACTTAGTTAAGTGATTTTTTTTTCACAAATGTACTGTATAGGAAGGCTGTCAGCGGTGGACACTGAAGCTAAACCCGATACCAGTTGAGTACGCGCACTGCTGAAGTGCGCGAACAAATGTGCCGCACTGGTCGCTCACTATTTCGGTATAATCGTACCATTAAAGCACATCCCTGAAAAGACTAATGGCTCTGAAAAAAAAACACCAAAATATTTCCGCCATTCTTCTTGTAAACTGTACCTGCTGAAACATTTTTATGGTCCCAAGAAAACAAAAATTACGGTATTGTTGGCGCAGAGGCTAAGTGATTAACTATTGCCGTGGGTTCGACTCCCACACGGAAGAAATATTTGTATGGCTTAGAGATAGTTGTTCCGGAGCTAGTTCTTTCTAAATTTAAAAAAAAAAAATTAATGCACCCACGATACGGGATAAATTCCCAGTGTGTCCATCGTTAAAAAAGAAATTTCATAATCTGGAACTGCCATATGTAAGTCTTAAAACTCATCATTTTATATTATTTCAGTTGCCCTGGACATTTTAGAGCGGACTGTGACCCCATAGCAGACTATATGTTTTACCTTGTACTAGAAAATACCAGTTGTTTCCAATACCTGACCGAGAAGGTATTTTACCACGCTTACTCAAAAGGAGCTGTACCTATTATTTTCGGGCCTACAATTGAAGACGTCGAGAGCTTGCTGCCACCAAATTCCTATCTACATGCTGATTCGGAAACAGATATTAAATTACTGGCTAAGGATATCAATACAATATCAGGAAATTCCGAACTGTTTCTGGGTATGCAAATGTGGAGAAATCATTTTAAGGTAGTCAATGAACACGGGTATTTTGGAACTAAATCATATCATTTGTGTCGTTTGTGTGAAGCTCTTAATTATAATAATCCTAGAGAAAAGGTGTACGATAAAGAACTTCTGGAATCTTTTCTGGATCCGAAAAAGTCTTGTTATTAACTCATGAAATTGTGATGAAAAAAAAGTTGGTATAGTTATATGACGACACGGTTAGCGCAGTGGCTGCGCGATCGTTTGCTGTGCAACGTGTCGCAAGTTCGATCCCCGCACGGAACAAATATTTGTATGGTATGCAAATATTTGTTTTGGGTCTGGGTGTTTGTGTACGTGAGTTTCTGTTTGTAAACGCACCCACGATGTTTTTTTTTTGTTTAATTTAGAATTTAAGTATTGTTTGTTGTTTTATAAATGTATGTAAATTTTGCAACTAAATAAATAGTGAAAAAAAAGTTAGTGCATTTACAGAATGTAAGCATTACTTAGGTGATTGTTGTGTTTTATTTTCGACCTTGTAAATAAATATATTATAAAGAAAACAGATAAACATACATTTGTCGGGTCCAACTTTTGTCTGAGTCCGCAAATCATTTCGGGGAGTTTTGAAAGTTCCCTCCCGGGATCTTCCAGGAGAAATATAAATCCACTGTTCATTGAGTAATAAATTTCATCGCATTGTTATTCAGGGGGAGGCTGGTCCCTTTGAATTATGATGTAAGTTTGTTTTTATTACTTGTATTGTTGGAGGTGCTAAAAAAGGATCCCGCTAAGCATTCTCAAGATTTTACTATCCTTGACTCTTCTCTGAAGATCTGCAAAGATTCATCAGTCCAGTTCCAAAAACATTATTTTCTGCACGGAACCAAATATTATTTTGTATGATCTGCAAGTAGTTGTTCCGGGCCCGGGCGTTTGTGAATGTGAGTTTCTATGTTTCTAAACGCATCCACAATAAAAGAAGAAGTACCTTCTGCTTGCCCCACCAATGTTTAAAAAAAACAATCAGCTGATCGATACATCATTACAGATCCTCTTCTTGGTTTGTAATAGAAACAAGACTTGTACGCCAAGTAAAAGGTTAAGTTTTTTAAAGTAATCTTAGACCGTTTGAATATATGGGAAACGTTTTATTTTAAATTTTAGAAGATTCGAAGTATTTACTTAACGCTTACGTTACGCAGTCGTGCTAGAACCTCTATTTTTGCCTGTTTAAATAACCTAATGTGAAGACTGAAGAAAACAACACAAACTAAATAAAGCTAATCCTACACCTTTTATTAATTAAGCAACAATGTTACGTTGAAAATATCTCAGACGAGCAGCAGTAAAGTTAAGTAGTTTAGCTAATCCTTAGAGGAAACGACAACAGTGTTAAGCCTTTCTGAAAACTTCTCGCAGAATTACGCAGCTATGGCACAACATTAATTGTTTTAAGAAATACATGGCTGCTCATAAAAGACTTAGAGAGCTCAATTATAAAGCTCAGCTTAAGCAAAGATTTTAATACAAGGCTCAGCTTGTTGGGACTTTCTTAGCTAATTTAATTTTCGTATATTTTTACTTGGATTTAAAAATAGACTGTAAATTCCTTTTTTTCTTTCTGTTTTTGTTTAAAACGGTTTTGAGGAAAACAGCTCGAAGTTTCCAGTATTTTAAGTAAAGGAAATTGAGTGCACAAGAAAGGCAAACTTATTTTTGTTATGCTAAGGACACAGTGACGGGAAATACCGTTGATTATCGCATTAATGGACATCTATACGAACATTTAAGACTATGTTACGAAATTTAACGGCATTTAAATTTAGTATGGTCTCCATTACAGGAATTAAGAAAGTTTGCTTTACTCGAAATCTGGGATCTTGGGATACCTAATCAATTCAGGTAAATGGTAAAAACAGATATAGATAATCTCAAGAAATCATTAATCCTTTAATAAACGTAGAACATCTATTCTTTGAATAAAGCAATCCTCCGAATAACCTGGAAAACATTTTCACAATTTGATTATCCTTTTAGCCCCTGGGTTATTTTTATAATGGTAGACTTGGCCGTCGTATCACATTAAAGTTAAAACATAAAAAGGGACTGCCTGGAAAAGGCTAGGCCAGCGCATGCCGTTAAATGATATTACCGGGATTTACATTCAGATTTAATTTCTATAGCCCGCTCTCGCAATATGCTAATATAACGTTGTTTAAATATATCATTTTTACGGCAAATGTATGCAAATGTTTGTTGAGACGGGTTGTGAAATGTGTAATGAGGTGTTATGTATGAGTTGAGCAGAATTTTCAGTTTGCCAGATTCACTTATCCGTAGTAAAATTTTGTGTTTACATTTTAACGAGTTTTGGTCACATTATATTGTAATAGTTCGACATATTAAACCCAGTCAGCTATTGTTTCTGTTACATTTTAAAAATGTTGTAATTAGATTCATCTATTATGTCGGCAGTGAAAACAATAAGTATTTATTTCATTACCATTGCTCTCAAAAACGGTGAAAGAAAACATCGTGAGGAAACCGGCATGTCCTAGAACCAAAAATTTGAAGACATGTAACATCTACCAATGTGCACTGAACCCGCGTGGTGGATTATGGACCACTCTATCCCAGAGAGGAGGTCTGTGTCCCAGCAGTGGGAACATTCCAGTTCCCACAAAACATATAATGGCATGATCTTATCGGTAGTTCGTTAATAAAAATCTTACAATTTAACATATTTTTATGTAACATCACTTTCATGACGACAAAGTAAATAAATTATATGGATTATTCATTTAAATTTCTAACTAACCAAATAATAATATTTTAACCAAATAGTACATTTAAATAAAATACTGGTTCATGTTTTCATTAATGTGGAATATTTACAAAAAGTTTATTGGTTATGAATCAACAGAGATGTCTATAAGAATTTTTTGTTTGATGTATTCCAATGATAACACACAAACAAAATTTAATGAAATAACAACAATAAAAAAGTGTGACAAAACAATATCATAAGAACACTTCCATAACTGCATTAAAGTTTCTAGCTAAACTAACATACAAAATGGAAGAGGCAGCAGATAAGATTGTTTAATTAGTTAATTAAGTTACATACTCATCATTCTTTGATCAAGATTTATAAAATTTTAAATAAAATCTCTATTATGCGAGAAACTTTATCCAATTATAGTTCTAAAGTTTGTCAACGACTTAGGACATTTTGTATGCCCAGCACCCTGTCATTTCAAAAGAAAAGCCTGTAGTTTTCATTTTAGCTATTGTCAATCCCTCGCCTTCGCGGCAAAAGCATCACGGGCTCTGTGATATTTCCCATGTGATACGGGCTGGACCTGTCACCATAAATCCCAATAACAATGCCTGGTTATCAAATCCAGATCCCTGTGATGAATGACCAAGCTTGTGATTACTTATTTCAGGATTCGAAAGAAGATACACCTTTACTTTCAAGGAAATATCCATAATTATATTTTGTGAGTTCTTAAATAGTGAGTGTGAGTCACATTTGTAAGATATAAGTATCTTAATAAAGATACACAGCTGGATAAGATGGTCATGAAATGTATTTACATTCAAATGGTCCTCGTCATTGCACCATAAACGCTTGGATCCCCTTTATTGACCTCGGGTCGATCTTGTTACCACCACTTAAGGCGAAATGGATTTTATTTCACACCAACTTGCATCAAGCTTACTTTTATATACGCAAGCGATCGATTTCTGGCTAAATGGGCATTAAAGTACCATTCGTGCAAAGTTTTGGCTTACGATCCATGCGTATTCGTTGAAGCGATTTACAAAATTGCTCTTATATCCAAGTTTCAAGTTCTTGCGGGCTACCTGACCCAACTTCACTTGTTATGCCCAAGAATAATGCTCAATATTTGGAGAACTTCACAACTTCTGAACGATCGCGAAAAACTTGTTTGTTGTTCGAATGGCTAACGGCTCATTTTTCAGTCTAGAAGTTTTAAAGCTCTTTTGTTCGCTTTATTATGAGCGGGCAGTAAAAAATCACTTATCGTACAAAAGGATTTTTTATGCGCATATAATAATTGCAAATAGTAAACACAAGATGGAGATCGTTCCTCTGGTACAAATTCAATGCTTCAGTACCAATTCTCGAACAGTGGCAATTTGTGGCTGGTTGGTTTTCTTTACTAATCATAATAAAAAGTGGTTGTAACTTGGTTATAGTTTCCGAAACAGAGGCACCAAGCATCCAGTGTAAGTTGATATACGAGTGTCATTGAGATTTATATTTTAACTGAGGTTGTATAAGGTTCACTTTATGTTGGCGATATGGAAGACTGAATTACAGGACCTACACTTACATCGTGGAGGGTAAATTATTAGGTGCGTACTTGTGGCGTGCGTGTTGTACTCTCAAAAGTCTCCTCTTATCTCGAGGCCTTATTCCTCTAACAATAAAGAAGATTAGGTTTTCGTATAACTTACCCTTCGTGAGGCACCAAACAAAGAATTATAGGGTTTGTTTGTTAAGATGAAACTGTATATGGACGTGATCCTTCGAATTTGTGTAGCCTAACAACCCAGTAGTGTGTTACGTTAGTATTTTTGTAGCATTTCGAATCATTATTTTATGTTAAAGTAGCATTGGTCGCGGGACTGTACGAATTACCGTGACCCCGGAACGTAAAGGGCTATTGAAGGACACCGTGGGTTTTAGTCAGTACGAGTCTGACAGTCCCTCCCGCCCTGCCCTGGGTTGGAGGACTGTGCTAAAAAAAGTAGCATTGGCTGTGCTAAAAAAACGGTTAACCTTAATACACGTGTAATAAGTACCTTAATTATTGCGTGAAGTATAGAAAAAAAAACATTTTCAGAAGACACTTAATAAATCAGTAATGGCGGCAACAGATGGCGCCTCCAAACAGCTTCTACAGTTTATTGGTGTTTCTCGATAGGCGATCAACCTTCCCCATGATAATATATAGCTGACCCGAGCCTCTTGCCGTTTACACTTTTTTAATCCCGTGATTTATATTTCGTACGGAGAACAATTTTTGAATACAATGAATTTTATTTTTGAGTATACATTTCTTGTCCAGTGATCGAGCTATGGTAGTTTTATCTCGTTTGTTTAGATGTTCGTTTGAAAAACATTTGAACGATCAAGTGACATTAGCTGACAAAATATTGAAACGGAGATAATGCTGATACTGAAATCGTGTGTCTAAATGTTATTAAACTTTATAACAACGGTATAGAACAGCGGTCTGCAACCTTTTGGTAGGCAAGGGTCACAAAGTGGCAAAATCATGTGATGGCTGGCCGCGAATTTCATAATTATAAAAAACGGAAAGAAAAGACAGGACAGAAAGAAAAATCCTTTATTTATCTACAGACATGCATTAAAAAAGCAGATAAATTAACAACTAACTAAATCATAAATAAGGATACCTATCAGCCCACAATGAGGTAGCTAGTAGCTGTGTAGAAGATAAATTATAAACACTGAGTATTGGGAGTTTTGCATAATTACCACATGACAGGCTACCTCTCGTCTGACCAAGAAAAACACATTTCTAGTTTTAAAAAAAACTTATCTAAACCATTTTTCTCCCGGGGTCGCGGGACTTACCCATCACCGTAACCCCGGTACGTAAAGGGCTAGTGAAGGACACCGTGGATTTTAGTCAGTAAAAGTCTGACAGTCCCTCCCGCCCTGCCCTGGGTGGGAGGACTCATTTGATGATTTTACCACGCAAAAAAAAACATTTTTCTACTACCAAATAACTTAGAGGCACTAAATAAGTTCTGTACAGAAAACTTTAACACTCACTCAGTAATCTCCTTACAAATACTTAACTACTTAAAATTGCCGCAATAGGCAAAGGTCTGAAACAACTGAAGGAATGGTAAGCAAAGCTTTTTGTTGAGCAAATAATCAGATTAGTGCGAAAGAAGGTGAGGTGTTAGTAAGTACGTCGGTGGGTACCGCTGTAGTAAGGTACATCTGAAGATTCCCACCTGAATATAAACATGCTTCTTGTGGGCTCAGAGAGAGTTCACAGACAGTGTTTTGTTTTTGAATGATGGAACATCGTTGTTACATTCTTTTATTATATTTTTTCATTTAATCGTTCCATTTTTAAACATCAAAATATTTGAAAAAAATACGTAATAGTCCGCCAGTCGATATTGGATCGATGTCAGGGCTCTTGGGAGTGGAATCTCATAACAATAAGCGCTGTATCAACGAATAGTGCCTTCTGAATTAAGTGTCTTAAATAGCTGCCAAGTGAGAGCCTCCTGAGTTTTTTTTTATCGTGGAAAATCATCAAATGAGTCCTCCCACCCAGGGCAGGGCGGCAGGGACTGTCAGACTTGTACTGACCAAAATCCACGGTGTCCTTCACTAGCCCTTTACGTACTAGGGTCACGGTAATCTCTTGGTCCCGCGACCAGCCTCCTGTGTTAGAAGAGATTAGTTTTTATTCGGTAAGGAGGTTATAAGTCATCACTATTGGAATGTTTGGCTCTAGCTGTAATTCCAATTATAACAAGATTGAAGTAAGAATATTCGTAGAAGTTCTCGTATTTGTACAATATAAACCTATACTTACAGGATTACTTGTAAAACATTATCAACCTTGCATGGGGTCAGGTCGCAGGACACACGAGTTACCGTGACCTCGGAACGTAAAGGGCTATTGAAGGACACCGTGGATTTTAGTTTGTACGAGTCTGACAGACCCTCTCGCTGCCCTGCGTGAGAGAACTCATTTGATGATTTTACTACGCTAAAAAAAAAACTTAAGAAAGTGTGGGGTGAAAGTACTTAAGATAAACAGGTGTTTCATGCAAAATGGAATATTTTTCTGTTGAAAATGGAATGAAATACGCGTTTGTTTATTTATTTTTTAGTGATGTCTGCATAGTAAAAGTTGTCTATAACCATAATGTACATTCACCCCATGAAAGATTATTAATGTTTTACAAATAAGCCTGTATACCTATTAATAATCTTTGAAAGTCAGCAGCGCAGAACCAGAAGATACGAAAAATACATAATTCAAACGTCCGAGTCCGTGGTTCCAATGAAGCGATAGATCCATCGAATACGGTCCAGTTATTTTGCTCCTGTAGTTCATACATATGCACACAGTCACACATAGACTTTCAAATACGAACGATGCTGGTGAATCATTGACTTAAACCATTTAAATGGCGTTGGCTTGTACTGGTTATATTAACGGTTCCTTTAGAATATTAGTGAGAAGGAACATTTTAGTAATAAATATAAGACATTAACAACTACAGTTGATTCAGATAAAGTGAACATCAAGTAATAAAAAAATACTGCGAAGTAAGAATCATTTCCAGGAATCTATAAGAAAATAATAGTTGAGGCCTCACTGTTGTTGAGTAGCTGTATGGAAAGTTAGATGAATAGAAATGTGAAAAAAGAACTAGATTTTTACAAAAAAAAAAACGTTGCTGTCTGTTGAAAGCGATTCTCCCTCGGGCTGATAAGTATTACTTTCAACCCGCTCCTCCTGCAACTTCAGACTTACTTTCAGAGAATGAGTGAAACGTAAGAAGCATATTCGTAGATGGACTGCTAAACACATTAGCCTTCATCATCATTATCATCATCATCAGCCTGTATTCGTCCACTGTTGGACAAAGGACTCTCCCAAAGTCCGCCACTGAGCCCTGTCTTGAGCTCTCCTCATCTGGTCTCTGCCGGCTGCCTTATAACCCTTCGCCGCCTTTGGGTTAAAAAGCATAAAGCTGCTGTTTTTTTTATTTCAGCAAATGCACCAAGATTTTTGTTAACTATAACTTCATGGTTCTCTAATACTTCCATTAGCATTAGCATTTATGTCGTGCACACTTCATGGCAATTTTCTCTTACAAAAGGGAAAAACCCTCGTTGTTATGAACAGAAAACGCTTGAAAGCCAATGACATCCAATCAGGACTATATTTATGGAAACTCGACAACAATAACAGCTTCACGTCACTAAATTATGCAAATAGTTTAAAGCCATTTTACGGTAACGGCCCAGCTTGTTTAGACTTCATGCTAATTTGCTACCATAATCTGTGAGTGCTAAATCCTGTCGTGTGTGCTACGCGACTAGATAGCGTTGTTCCTGCGCATCTACAATGCAAATTTACGCCATCAGAATTCCGCGCATACGAGTCTACCCTCTGACGGACTAACAGCGTTCCGGAATAAAAACTCGGCATTTAATAAACGCTGTGGACGTGCGTACGTTTTGGCTTTTTTCAGCAGGTACTACATATGTTTTGAAATGTTTGAATGAAAGTAGCAAATACCTAATATTATGGTGGGATTATGAGGATAATGTAATTTGCAAAAGGGACATTTTGCGACTGAGCCACACATAACTGTAATGCAAATAAAGTGGTTGACAGAAATGACTTATGCATCTGCATGTAAAAGCATAATTAAAATACTACTACTTTGGCATTACAACCAGTTAAATTAATTTTTAGTGAATGGAACGGTCAGTGACGAACTGACAATGACACTGTTAGCCATATAAAACAACTGTCAATTATAAAAAAAAACATGTTGTTATTTGAATGGGCGTTTCCATAAAGTATCCAATTCGCTAACTTTAATTCACTTACGTCGGCCGGCAGTCGAAAAATAATAATTACCTATTTCATAATGAAAATTTATAAAACCGCAAAAGAAAAAAAGATCAAAGAACGTTACTCAATTTTCTGTTTGCATCGGCTGAACAATAAACTCTAAAGTTATTTCCTTGAAAATCTGTTTCAGACTAACTTTTATATAATTAAAACTCTGGATTGGCGAACTCCACCGCTGCAAGAGCGAATAATTCATAAGAAGGTTAATTAAGTTCGGTCTTCCTCGGCGGTTCTTACGTACTCGGGTATGTTATAAAATTGAATTACCTCCATTAATCTAATAGCACACATTGGCTTTGGATCAAATAGGGTTGCGAGAAAACCGTTAAATGCGATAATACACGAACAGGTGTTTTAATCACCTTTTAAATCCATGTTCAGTTTCTACTATCAGATCGCGTTGATAATCCCGTGCATTGACGTTGGGGATTGACGATTTGACTGGAAACCGTTCGTTATGGTAATGTGCGCGATGATGTTGATGATGATACGTGTTCAATGGTCAGACATACGATCTGATGACCGATTCTGTAGTGTTACGGTCAGAGAGACGTCACGCGGCGCGACGTGACTCAACGATACTGCAAATTTGTATCTTTCCGTGTTGTAAATAAAGTTAGATTTTGAGTCGCTATTAAAATACAGTGCGGCGCCGCGCTGGGTTGCGAAAGGACTTTTCCTGTAGGAAATAGAGTTGGATTTTGAGTAGCTCTATTGAAATGTACACGCTGCGTTATGTTTCGGTCTGAGTGGAACAGCTCAGACCGAAAGATGACATTACAGAGACATTACGGAGTGATAAACATAATATATTTTTTGAAAGAGTTACCACGAATCTTGTCGGTTCTTCTCCATGAAAACGACTTACCCAAACTACAACAATTTTTTTACGTCTTTTGACGATTGAGGCTCATTTGAAATAAAAAGTTTTGATTTTGATATTCCGCAACACTACAACCACGAACAAAAAAAAGTACCTACTTAAGTACCTACTTCTTTTGTTTAGCAATGACAACCATTATTTTAAAATAGATTTGGAATAAACTGAAAAAATATTAGATTTTTATAAAAGAGGTGAGCTCGCTCCATCTCATCTTATCCATATTTGCTTCTGAGCTAGAATAAGGCTTTTTTTATCGTTGTATCAAATGAGTCCTCCCACCCTACTGTCAGACTTGACTGACTTAAATGCACGGTGTCCTTCAATAGCCCTTTAATTACCAGAGTCACGGTAATTCGTGAGTCCTGCGACCGGCTAGATTAAGGCTAAGAGCAAATTCATTATGAATAAAAAAAAAAAGTTTTTGTAACCACTTTATCTATAACCCAGTTAAGTTTGAAGCAATTCTTCTTCTATATTGCTTTATTACTTGTCATAGAAACGTAGAAAACTAAAATTGTATCTAGAATACAGCGCGTTTTCTCTGATGAAACTAAACGGAGACAGTTTAATGAAAAATTTCTTGTCACGTTAGGCTAGTCGATGTCCCTTTAGAGACGCCCTAATAAGATTCCTCCCGTTTTAAACTGCATTTTGCCGTTTCTGCAGATATTGCGAATTTAATTTTAGAAATAAATTGTAGAATTTAATTTTAGAAATAAATTGTAGAATTTAATTTTAGAAATAAATTGTATAAAGTGTCTTAGAATTTAATAGGTACGCCAACTATTACATGTATTAGGGTGCTCACTCTTCAGGGATTACAAGAGTGATATTATGTTAAACATACATTATAATGGTTTTATATGTATATTTCAGAATTTCTAATAAACTATTGTTATTCTTATTTAGTTTCACTGCGGCAAATAATACCATGTGGTGTGCGTTTTTAGTTTAGAATCGTTGTCATGACGACTGAGTCGAGAGCTGAGCTGAGCAATTGACTCAAGATGGATATTAGAATATATCAGTATAAGGTCTGTAAATCCTAGTTCCTTTAAAACGTGGATGAGTATCCGCTAAGTGCACTAAAATTTAATGTATTTTAGACTCTAATTAAGTATTCGTTGACGCACCATGAATATTTGGCCTCGCTAGGGTTTTCTCTTTAATTAAATTTACACATTGAGGGCTACCGGATTATCTCGAATAATGTTTTAGTCCGATGCTGAGGAATAATAAAGAGGGTTCTCCTAATATTTTCTGAACAAACGTCCGAAATGCTCAGTAACTAAGTGCTCTTTGTCTCCATTGGTTTAGAGTTTACGAGCTCGGCATCTGGGTTTGTTTATGTTCGATACCCAGGTAAAGTGGAGGTTAATTTGTTTAGTTTTTTTGGGGTTCTAAAAAGAAAAAAACGGAACCGTTATAGGATCACTTTGTTTTCCGTCTTTTAAGAGCCTTTTTCTCGGGAACGTGTGGAGGTATCAAGCTGAAATTTCATCTATATTATTTATGTAATAAAAATAAAATTGTCAAAATTAAGATCCTGCGATGTGTAACAGAACATCTTGGGTTTGGGGCTTTTAATGCTGTCGATCTGAACAACTAAGAGAGCCAACCATAGAGAAAAACATCGCTAAGATCATTTTCACTTTTTTTCTAGGGAACGCGCTAGTGTCCATGAAGATCAGACTCACTCAGCTCACCAGAGCGCTCGTTAGTCAGTCTTAAATGTGTCTTTGTAATGTTAACATTCGCAATAATGCTCACGTTTATCAGCACCTTTACAGGATTACCTAAGGTACCAAAAGAAGATTCATAATGTCAGCAGAACGACTCAGGTGGATTACATTCGTTAAAAAACCCGATTCTAGAATATTCACTGCCAGAGGCTTTTACGAAGATAAAGCAAAAATTAAATTCTTTTGAACGAACGAAGTACATTCTGATTCTGGTGGTCTGCTCTCTCAAGTTAACGAAAGTACGGGCCCGTACTCGAAATTACGAGTGAACCCTTTTCCCTATTAGCTCTGAAGTCATTAGTTAGTTGTGACAATACATCTGGAGTCGGGACAACTGTTTAATCATACCACAACAAATCTAATGATTAAGCAGTTAGAAACGCACGAAGCTTTGGCCAAAGCTGCGGGTTTCGTGCTTCGATAAATAATAGGACCCCTGCCACAAAGTATGTAGGTATGTCATGGAAAAAAAATGTGAAAACCTTTGAAGAAGAATTTTGTAATTCAATTTAGCTTTTCACATTATCGGACTGTTTCCATTTTTTTTAACGTGGTAAAATCGTCAAATGAGTCCTCCCACACAGGGCAGAGCGGGAGGGACTGTCAGACTCGTACTGACTAAAATCTACGGTGTCCTTCAATAGCCCTTTACCTTCCGGGGTCACAGTAATTCGTGAGTCCAGTGATCCCGGCAGGCTTTGGCACTCTAGAGGCCTTGGCCAGTCTTTTTGCAGACACTCTTTGAGGCGTGCGTGGAACACAACGCGCCGTCGACCCGGGCGTGCTCCATGGTCGGACAGCGAGTTGCCCATTACCGACAACTGCTGTCCGACCTGATACCGACAATCTGTTTCTTAATTTCTTTATAAAAACACCCATACACAATGAATTCGATTAGGCAAATTGATAAAATCCACCCTACTGCCAATCTTGAACTTCCCATAATAAATTACAGCCAATTTTCTTGAGAGCCTCGTTATACAAATTGTCAATAGCACTCGTTAATCCAGCGAAGTACCCACAAACAAAGGGGTTATCATCGAAATTTATGAGCTATAAAATTGGCACGGACCACCTTTATAGGCGAAAATATGAAAATATTGAAGTTCGCACGGAATAAATTATACTAAATTGCTCCAGTTTGGATTGCGGTGAACCCTTTAGGATCGGGAATTGAGAAGATTAGGGGCGTCACACTGAGGACTGCGGTCATCTATCAGACGAGATAGCGGCCGGCGACAATGAGACCCGCTTAAAGTAATTGGCTGGGAAGGTTACTTATATTCAGAATTTTATAATATTTTTGACACAGTATCGACGGCAAAGAATTCACATGTGGTTTTTGTCCTGAAAACCCCTGTATAAAAGCAAAGGTTACCATTCCAATTCAACACATATATGGTCACGTTTGCGTGCACAAAGTTTCAAGTTGCATGTTCTGTATTAGTATCAGTGTCGGTTTTCCTTGAACGGCTACATTTATTTTAGAGTTTTCTAAAACCTTTACCGCTTTTGAAGTTTTAGAACATTTAAGTAAGAGTCGTATTAGAATATGTGTGTCAATTTCTTTAGGATTGTTTTTGTTTCAAGCAACTGGCCAAACATGATACCGATCGCAAAGTGTAGTGAAGCGCCTTAGCGCAGCATCGCGTAGCACGTCACAGTGACGTACGTGTAGCGTCACGTAGCACTGTGTAGCAACGCGTAGCACTCCGTAGCGTAACGTAGGCATGACTTTTTGAGAAGAACCTACAAGCAATTATTGTTTGTAAAAAGCCTGAGGCTTTTGTTGAACTAAATAATTATACCGTTACTGGCTTTTAAGAAATAAATAGTTGATCTATCTATTGTTAATGCCGTGCTCATTTTCAGCCTATCTGTTGCAGAGACACAAATCAAGCCGACAAGATCTTTTTAAACGCAATAATATTAAAGTAATGTATGGCAATTTACTTGCAAGAAAGCGAGGACGCTTTATCGCGTTTCCCTTTGCTTTGGAAATGGCGTGTGATTTACGATAGGCTGGTAATGATCTTGTTAACAAGTTGGTATAAAGTTATATTATTAGAATTTAGTCCGGTGTGGCATTGCGTTTTGATTTTTTTTGTGTTGTTTTTTTTTGTATGGGCATTCGGAGATTCTTTCTACCAGTATACAGCCTAATTGGAATACATAAAAAAATACATTGATTACAATCTAAACATATAAATGCATAATTATATTTAAACTCCAAGAGGGCTGGTTATAGATCGGGGTCGCGGGACTCACAAATTACCGTGACCCCGGTACGTAAAGGGCTATTGAAGGACACCGTGGATTTTAGTCAGTACGAGTCTGACAGTCCCTCCCGCTCTGCCCTGGGTGGGAGGACTCATGTGATGATTTTACCAATTGAAAAAAAAGGCTGGTTATAGATTTAAGTAAAATATGTTAAAATTTTTCAATGGATAAATAAAATAGAAAAAGAAGATAAAAATATTCACAGGACGTCTCTGTGTCTTTATTCGCAGAAGACTGGCAGCATTGCCTCGTTAATTTCATTATTGTAACTATCTTAGTCACATCAGCTACAGTTTAAAATATTCTATCACAAAATCTCAAAATCAAAGTCTTTTCAGTGAATTACTTTCACTAGCCCTAATGCCTTTGTCAAACAGAAAGGCGAAACTGAAGCGTTTTCGAAGCGATACCGAACCGAAGTGAGACGTTAGTCCGATAGTTCTGTCACGCTATCGGATCGCTTTTCTATGTGACTGGATTCAAACAATTCCATACATTACAACTAAAAACGCCTCACTTCGCAGTCGTCACGCCAGCCTGTTTGACAAAGGCTTAAAAGCATAAAAATATGTCTTAGTCCAACGTGCCTGTAGGGGTGTGTATTATATATTTTAGTACAACGTACCTGTAAGACTATGTATTATCTATTTTTAAGTACACAGATAAAGGACACAGTGCCTGTTCAACTATGTAAATTAAAGTGCGGAACACTTGCCCTAACACACACTATCTCAACTTCCCCTGTATAATTAAAGATTTATGCCTAAGTGCCGTAGCAACAAATTTCCTGTGTGCAAACTAACTTCTTAATTAACTGCTTCACTAGTAAGGAACGTGAATAGACGCCATACTCTCTAAAGATCTCGTTACTGATTTGTTTTAATTAACATTCAGCCTTTTATTAAATTCAATATGTTTTCTGTAAAGCCTTTGTTAGAATCAAACGCTTTCGTAAAAATCAGATTAAAATATAATGAAATCGTTCCCTCAATGACGATTCGGTTCTCATTCAGCTGAATGCTCTCTCTCTTGCAGATTAACGCCGAACGATTGAAATGAAAGAAAGATTATTACTTCTTCAATGATTTAGATAATTGACTGAGATCGTTTAGTTCCGAAGAGCGAGCTGGCCATTAAAAAGAGCCGAGCTTAAACTTTTCCCTTTGCAGTTCTCCGCAGTTTATTTAAACAAACTACTTGTTTAATTGAATATTTAAACGAGATTTCTCACGGTAAGTATGAAAAGCTCTTTGGCTGGGTAAGAAAAAAGGCAGACTCGGATTTTATTCTTAGAGTACAACGTTTAGATGTTGCGGGACTAAGATTATTAGCGTCTATTAATTATGATCCTTATTTCTGTGTCGTAACGTTAATCAGAGATACGTAGCCTCCCGCAGCTTATTTTTAAATAGTTATTTTATTCCGTTTTATTTTTCAAAATGTTATAACATAGTGTTTTTACATTGACCATGTTAATGAGGTTGTTCGGAAAAGTTAACATAAGTGAATGGAGCGCGCAACCAGCGTGCTTGAATGTCAGTACCATTTAACACAATTTTATTCTATTACGAAGCCATTGACCGATTAATCAATTTTACAGATTATGAACTTTTAGCAAAATTACTATGATATCGTGTTGGAATGACGAATGAATGAAAATAGTAATGTGCCCCTTTTTTTACGTGGTGAAATCATCACATGAGTCCTCCCACCCAGGGCAGAGCGGGAGGGACTGTCAGACTCGTACTGACTAAAATCCACGGTGTCCTTCAATAGCCCTTTACTACCGGGGTCACGGTAATACGTGAGTCCCGCGACTAGTAGTGTGCCCCTGATGTACGATTGTTGACGAGGCAAAAGGCAGAATTTAAGGACAGTGGCAGGTAGTGTTCTTGAGTTTCTGTCAGTCTACCCCGTGAGAAAAAGGCGTGTGTTTATATACGGACATTTAAAAAAGAAACATCGAATGGATTCGGATGTTTGGTATACAGATAGTTTAAAACACATTGTCGTGGGTTCGAACCCAGCCAGGCGCATTATTTTGTGTACTTTAATTCATCACCACTGCTCTCAAAATGGTAAAGGAAAACTTGAGGAAGTCACATGTGACATCTTCTAACCCGCACTAGGCCCGCGTGGTGGATTATGGTATGGCCCACTTCCTCTCACAGAGAGGAGGGCTGTATCCCAGCAGTGGGAACATTATAGGCTGATGATGATGCTTCTTATCGCGGTATGCTGTCGGGAAAATGCCGCGATTCTTGAAACTCGGGCGACGCCGCGAGCATAAGCTAGTAATACATCATTATTTTATTACGTATTTGTACGAGTGTGATTTACTGTGGTTTCTTGGCTTATTTGAATATTCACTCACAGAAACGAAATTAAATATTGATTCATCATAAGATTAAACGTTATTAATTTAGTATTTAGAACTTTATTTACTCCTGCCTTTTATGTAAAAATCATAATTAACTTTCCTACATAAGTCATCAAATCTAGATAACAATGTTGCCGATAGTGAGAAATGTATTGGCTTTGGAGGTCTAAAAAGGTCTCTTTAGCAGAATCGTTATGAATTCAGAATCACAAAACAATTATTTTTGTGAATTCTGACATAATTCGTAAAAAGATTATTCTATTCTGTTCTTAAGCAGAATTAATAGATAAGAATATTTTTTCGCAATTCATTTTATAAATCTGCCACAGTCATGTATTTTTAATTTTGTTTTAGTTGCTGATACCCCATGTGCTGGGCAACGCAGTTCCTTATATCCTTTCAAGTACTCTTTTCGAGTGACACCTCGAACCAGATGCCTCATATCAAGATTTCTGTATTTTATTTACAGCGTATTGTAAGTATTTACTGCGTTTATTAGATGAAAAATTGAAAAGGCGCCTTTAGTCGTACACTAAAGGCGCCTTTTCAATTTTTTTCATAAAATTAACGTCAAAGTTTCAATTTTCTTTACGTCACATAAAAGTCATATTCTCTTCCGATATGGTTACGGTGGCCTTTTTAGACCCCTTGGTAACACAATGATTGGCATTTCTATTTGTGGTGGTTGATATCAGGTTGCCTAGGGACTGCGTCAATTTACTCTCCGTCTGATCGGAGACTGGAAACATTCGGTTATCGTGGTGCTATATTATCGGTTTGCGTATAAAAAATTGTAATTGATCTCTAAAGTTGCAAATTAACTTGAGCATTCACTTGTAAAGAGCATTCTTTCTTGTGAATGTGAAGGTCGATTTACATCAGTCGAGCGAATACTCATTCTATCAACACTATAATTATCATTTTTTTTTGTGTAAATAGGCAATGTGTAATTCTTTCGTTGTTCTGAGCGTTCGCAAAGATGCTATGGAATATTCTAAGAATGCTCGCTCGCACGATGTAAACAGCGCTAGAGTACGCGAACAGTTGCTTAAAGAGCGTTCTTGCGTGTTCGGACGTGCTCGCGCCCCTCTCTCGCGTCACTTCTAAGCGTTCTTGTGTTTTAGCTCTAGCACTTCGTTTCGTTTGATGTAAACGTTGAGTAGGAGTTTTAGACTAAAATATCACAGAAGAAAAAACCTTTACATTACAAAAAAGCAGACTATAGCGTTTTAGCGAGCATCCTACGTTCAACGTTCTGGTGAGCTTTTTGCCGAGCCGACTGTCAATTCTGACATCTTCATGAAGAAAATCGTTCGCTAGAGATATCGTGAAAATGTTCGTAAGCATCGCGCTTGGCTTTGTTCGTCGTTCAGTTAGGCAAAATTTAAAACGGCGAATGCTCAATGTTCTGTACGATTTACTCGTTTTCCGGCACCACATGCATTTGTTACACTAGTTAGTGAACGAAGTCGAGCCACAGATCAAAGAAGAATGGCCGAATACGGGCCAAGTCGACCAAATTTAGATCGATGTTCACCAGATTGCAGTTCCTAAAGATCTACAATTTAGTTAAGAGAAGCCATAAAGTATCATTGAAGATACTATTGTTAATTTGACTGGCTATAAATTACGGTCTGACATGTAATTGCAATGTTTTTCTCGACAAACTCTAATAAAGTGGCTATAAAGCCTATATCTCCGTGACGGATTACCCACAACTCTTGTTGCTAGGATCAGATACCCAATGAAGAATGACTTCTGTGACGTAATTTACTCACTGTTTTGGGGTAAGCTTTCAGTATCGTCAGATACTAGTAACGCCTCTGGCTACGCTCGCTTTGACTAGTGCTAAAACCCGGAGTTAGAGAATAATCTGTCAAATTGTTTGAGAGTTCAAATCGCTTTCGCTGGACAGTCAGGTTGACATTGTTTATACACAAAGGAAGTATAGTGTGTTAGTATATTGTTTCTTCAATTGTCCTTTGCGTATTAAGCTGCGTTTTTATTATAAAAGTTACTTGTGTACAAAATATGCAAATTTTCTTGAAAAACTTGTAGATTTAATTTTTTCTAATTCAAGCAACTTGTATGTAACAAATGAGAAGTCATACTTGTATGTAAGATTTGCGTAATGAATTCGCGTCTTAACTCTTTTGAACTCTTCCCAGTTTTTTCCACTTTACTGAAAGGTGAAGAATAATCATCTGCCTAGTCTTTTCCCGACTACGATGGGGTTGGTATATTTGACCTTCACACCCCATTCTGAATGTTTTTTTTTTGCCTGGTAACATCATCAAATGAGTCTTCCCACCCAGGGCAGGGCGGGAGGAACTGTCAGACATGTACTGACTAAAATCCACGGTGTCCTTCAATAGCCCTTTACGTACCGGGGTCACGGTAATTCGTTAGTCCCGCGACCCCTGCAGGGATCCTGTATGATAGCGTAGGTAATTTGAGTGATTGTTATAAGCAGACAGGAACGAAACATATATTTGCGTTGTCTCGTTAGATTAATTCAGCATTCCATTCCCATTCCTTTTGTCAAGTGGAAAGGTGCTGTCGGATTATGGATTGTTCTTCATAACTGAATAGTAGCTTGTGATTTATAATTCTTTGCGTTCTAGACAAGACTCCCAAAATTATTTAACCTCGAATGATCAATCAACGCAGCCGCCACCAACGAAGCCTCGTAAATTATAGATTGTATCCGAAGATATTGCCTGACACCTATACAAACAATTATAAACACGAGCCTACCGCAGACTTATTACAAACATTTATTTTCCCGAAAAACGGGGGCACGTAAATTACTTCAGTATCTTTGAAAGCAAAAACATAATTAATGTTTCGTTGTTTGTAATCAGTGAGCTAAGTGGTAGTATCGCCAGATGGTTGCCTGTTATTACATTCTACTACGCATTTTATCCTGCGCTGCTTCTAAATGAAACCATCATTCTTACACACGTTGTATTATCTCATTAGGGACGGGTGATACAGCTATCATTTCGTTTGTAAATTGGAACGATGTTTTTTTCCGCCAGTAATCGGTTCTTTTTTATCGAGCTGGTGTCACCTCCACAAACAACAACAAACAAGTAAGTAGGCGAACAGTGTATAAGACGGGGACACGAGGTATAATGGGGACATACACTCTTTAGGCATACTTCATTTGCCGTCATTTGCAAGCACCGTTGTTTGGATGTCATTTGCAAGCGGCCAATAACAAATAGCATCCTGTTAGCGCTTGCGCTACGTTAGTATTGTGTTAAGTTTGCCTTAAGTGTGTGATTTCCCATCATACCTCGAGTTCCCGTCTTATACACTGTTCCCCTACTTACTGGCTAAAACGAAATCCCTTTGTATGACTTGTAACTTCTGTAGCCGACCATCAAAATTAAAATATCTGAAGGACCAAAACGCAAGTTTTCAGCGGTATTTTAAAGAAAAAACAGTTAGGTCCAACTGTTTCAAGCAATTAGATACACTATTAGTGAATGTTATCAAACTAATTATGCAAATTTGCTATTAAATTGAATCTGTAGCAGACAGACCACTAATGATTGTCCTAATTAAATGTTGTAATGATGTAATTTGTGGGTGTCTCCACCTCCCTAAGATTTGATGAGGGTTTCGAGATTGCTATCAAACGTAGTCTCGGGATATAGCTAGTCTTCTTAACTCACAGCAGCCCTTTCCTCAAGACATCTGAAGGTCTCCTAGCCGTCATTAATCAAGCACAGATTATGTTTCGTGGCGTGACGCCGTTTTAAATTTATTTATTCTCTGTACTTAATTGCGGTCTTCAGTTACCGGCTCTTTGGAGCAAAAACCTTTCTGTTTTGATAATTAATGGATTCAACGCTCGTTAGGAGTACTGAGCGCCGTTTCTGAACAGCTGTTTCACTTTTTAGTGACGAAAAAGCTATTTTTATTGACGGCTATTTAGATAGTGTGCTGTGATAGCGTTTTGTGCATTCCGTTTGGCATTTGTTTTTGTTCATTGATTGTTTATCTTTGTTATTGTTACTGTTATTTTTAGTTCAGAATAGTATATTGAGTTTTAGTATCATAATGTTTTAAAATGGTATGGATTTTGCGGTATTATTACAAAATGTAGACATTTGGAATACTTGAAAGGTAATTTATGGTAGTACTCCACTTGACCGACTTCGGCCACGGCGGCCAATCTCAATGGAGATTAGCCAGCTGCGCGGGACATATTATAGTGCACAAAAGTTTGCGCAGCTACAAGTGTACTCTCTGTTCCTTTACTCTCATGGTCCAATGAGACGGCAATACAACTGGAGAGAGATCAGGCACACGTGCTTTCCACGGGGTTATCATACCGGCAACTTATAAAGTACGGGCTATTAGTTACTGAGAATTTCTTATAGAAAAATCCAATAGCACTTTTTGCCCCACTCGGGAATCGAACCCAGGCTCCACGCTTAGCAGTCGCGCTATCGACCACGAGACCAACACGCAACGGGGCGGTTAATCTACAGGTAATGTATAAATGATCAACGAACAAAATCGAAGAAAATTGGGTGCCATAAGAAAAGGTTTCATTCAAAATTGAGCGCCTCTCCCACTTTCCCTCTTCAAGTTTTACAAAACATAAAAAGCGCTGTAGCAATTATTTGCAAAAAATTATCAATATCTGCTAAGTGATATGGGCTTTAAATAATTATACAGCATTTTTATCAACTGCAATTAGAATTATTTATTTATTTTATTTATGAAAAAAAAGATTAAAATATCGCGTACCGCAAATATTTAACGAGAATATCACCCCATTGTTGCTCTATGGGAAGTTACTCTACTAATTAGGCTATGGTCAGCCTGAGTCAGCCACGTCAATTAAGTGAAACGTCAAGAAAATAATTCATTCATTCAAATTTTATTCATTGTCATGACAGATGTGACAGTGACAGTGTTAGGTTTACTTACGTTACTGAATTTCTTGATTCGGTCGCCGCGCTCAAAGCCCGCGATAGAAGCTATACAATAGCTTAAAAAAAAACGAGATTAAAAGTCTAAGCTTTCAAACTAGAAAATAGATATGGCATAAAATGCTTTCTGGTTCAGATTGTTTCAATAAAACTGTCACATCCAATATGGCACGGAGTGACACCTCGGATGACGACATGACATTATTGAATAGGAAATATTGGAACCTAGAATCTTATAATGTCGAGAAGTCTAGATCAACTATTTCAATATATTTTAGTACTTTTAACTGTGAGGTGTTCACAAAATTTCCTTTTTTTAGGTATATATTTGACAGGCCTGTTGGTCTAGAGGTTAGTGACCCTGACTGCTATGCCGGGGGTCGTGGGTTCGATTCCCACCCCGGACAAATGTTTGTGTGATGAGCACGGTCATTTGTTCTGTGTCTGGGTGTAATTTATCTATAATATGTATGCATTTAGAAATATATAAGTATGTTTATCAGCTGTCTAGTACCCATAACACAAGCTCTGCTTAGCTTGGGACTAGATGGCGTTGTGTGATAGTTGTGGAAAAAAAAAAAATTAGATTGGAAATGGACATTGTGGTCAAATGTCGTATTCCGTACCCATCTTTTTTGCGGGTTTATCAAAGTTTATATGTTTGTGATGCGGTTGGATAGCGAAGCATTTTGAGGAAAAATAACTATTGTGTGTCGGGGTCCGGGTGGGCAACTTGTGTCAGGTGGAAGGTACACCGTGGGCGCTGTCATTCTTCAAAGAGGGGGATTTTAAACTAGCTGATCCACAAGTGGTCAAAGCCCTCTTCAATCACACGCCATTTCACTCGATCTCCGACGTAATAAACAAAATAACTGCTTTAAATGTGGCCAACCTTGCACCTTCTTGCAGTTAAATTACCAAAGCATATTCAATATGTTCAAATGAAGCATGGCGGCAAAGGTTACTAACGAATTTTGAAATATCCGAAGACTTTACAAGTTCGTTACTAACCTGTCTTGACTGTATATATGAGTGGCTTAGTTTACTAACAATAGGCATGTTGACAACATCTATAAATTACAAATCTAATTAGTCCGTCAGTTAAGCCTTTGTCAAACAGACATGCGTCGCGAATGCGAAGCCTGACGTTTTTATTTGTAATGTATGGAATTGTTTGAATCCAATCACATAGAACAGCGAAAGCGATCCGATAGCGTGACAGAACTATCCGACTGACGTCTCGCTTCGGTTCGGTATCGCTTCGGAAACGCTTCGCTTTCGCCAGTCTAATGCCTTTGTCAAAACAAAGGCATTAGAGTTTTGAAAAATAATGGATACGTATTTTTTCTTTTGTTAAATCTAGGCATATTTACAAAGTTATGACGAGTCGATGTCGTGTCAAATATTTTTTGATAATAATTATCTAACTTACGGATTAATTAGATTTTTCATTCAAATACTCTATTACACAGTGGGCGATTTTGCAAGCAGTCCTTTACTACATATTTCAATAAATTTGTTGTTACCTGGCAACTAAGTTGCCTTCGGCTCCTTTATAGAGCAGTACATAGAAGGAAACATTAAAATATATTTATTGTACTAGCAATAGTTAGTATCTTCTTTAGAATAGTAGTGTTATTCTCGTACAGAATATACTGAATCAGTTTACTAACATTCTGAATGCATAGTATTATGTATACATAATGTTAGTAAATTTAGAATTCAGTCAAGGAATGGAACTCACTGCCTGCGTCTGGATGTTCGAACGCATACAACTTAAATCTCTTGAAAGTTAGAGTGAACAGGCTTCTTCTGGGTAACCTCGCTCATCGTCGACCATTTCTCTAACACTTCTGACCTAGACTAAGGTCAAGAGCAAACCCACCTTGTATATATCATCACATCTGAACTACACGGCGAGGGTGTAGCTGTTAGAGTCGCGCCGCAACGTCAATTTCAAGGCGTTTGTGGTGCGTATCCCGACGTGCTACCTCAACCTGGTGTTAGAAGAAAGCTTTTGGCCGCAGGACGTGGTGTTCCGTCGCTTCCGCGGACCAATTCCACACGACAGCACAAAGACGTAGTGTAGTGCTAGTGAAGTGTTACTAACTTAGGCTTAAGTTTTATTTACTAACATTTTTTGTTGATAATTATATATATATACTTAGGTTAAGGTATTTATCTATGGGTCTTTGTTACCTGAAAATAAATGGTTTATTATTATTATTATTATTATTATATAACATATAACAGCTGAAAATTTGTTCGTCGACACCACAAACTCCACTGGAGTGATTCCATTATGTATGAAGGCTACATCGGCTACGACTCTTTATTTCAATCCTTGAATTTGATCACAGAAATTACCGTAGTTTGGAGGGATAAGTACCGCCATATGTCACACGGGTTGGATCCACTCGGGGTAAAAAAACAGGGCTCCAAAACTATCTCTTGGCTCCCAGCTGTGGCCGCCCCAGTTTACAACTTTACTAATTCATGATCCAATAAATAGCCGATGCGTCCACATGTCGGCCCGCACTTAATGGTATTGTGTCCCGAATATTTGTTGCCCGTTTTTCTTGGATTACTGTTTCGTTTGATCGAAAGGAAAACTTGTGGTTCTTATGAATATAATGTACGTGTTGAAAATATGATATTGTTCTGTTAGATTCAAAGGGATGTGTGGAAAGTTCACTGTTCTGATGTTTGCCAAAAATCGAGATAATTTATTATGTTTAATATGGATTTAATACTTTTCGTATTACTTACTCATATCTTATATACATAATGAAGTAGTAAATAGTCTAGAGACATTCTGTTTACCAGTTACATACCAAAATTTACTTTTCAATATAAAAAGTAGTTAATGTTCAAAGAGCGGGCACTCAAAACACAGCCTGAAGCACTTTCGTTCTTTAAAAATTCATACTTCACCGGATTGCCAAAAAATCTTCACTTTATAATTTAAAGGACCCTTTAAAATGTACCATAACAACATGATTGCTAGGTTTTCCTGCTGTTCGTGTATCACTAAAACGAAGATAAAATGCTTGGGTACGTGACTTTAACTCCAATGTATATTGTATGAACGTGGGGGTGTTTTGTTGAAATATTAAATAGGTTGGGTCCCTTATTAATCTCACAAAGAAATCTCTTGCGCTTGGGGTTGTGAGATCAAAACAGCGTGTTTGGATGTATATTTAAAAGTTGTTGTCGCTTTATCGCAGAAACAGATAAAACTTGCATACATTGCGGCCCGTTCAGGTGCGGTTTAAGACATAAATTACTTTGTTAATACGCGAATTCGCAATTGGCGGCGCCTCGTGGCGTGTTTCTAACATTTCTATAAATTTGATCTTACCAATCGCCTCTCCTTTCTAAAGCCTTTGTCAAACAGACAGGCGTGGCGAATGCGAAGTGATAGCGCGATAGCATGGCGCCTTTGCTCTGTTTAACGTCGTTCATAAAAAGTCAGCTAATACAACTGCCACGCCTCGGTTCGCTGCACCCAGTTTGACGTTTCGTATCGGTTCGTTATCGCTTTTGACTCGGTCCGGTTCGCTACAGCTTGTTTGTTTGACAAAGGCTTAAGTTACCGCTCACAGCGGCAAGCTAGTGAACCGGCCGTAACCTTTGAGGTTCGGCACTTTTAGGAGCCAAATTACTCAACTTAAAAGACCACGTACGAATAAAATGGTTATGCACACCTGTCACATTACTAACTTGTCGGCCTAATGCTTCAACTCAAAGATTAACTAATTTCGTAGTAACTCAAAATTTAATGTTACAGAAAAATAAAAATTACTCAGCTTTTTTTAGAAAAGTTTGATCTTGGAATTATCTCGGAGTACTGTGGCATGTACTCTTGAAATACTTGCTTACACGGCCGTTTTTTTTAATCGGTGAAATATATCTCTTCTTCAATCGTCACCTAATGCTGAGTGGAGGTTTCTTTTAAATCTTTCCACCTCTGACGGTTTTGTGTCACGGCCATCCGGTTTCTCCCGGCCACTTTATCGAGATCTACCTAGTTCACCTAGTCGGTTATCTCCCTACATTCCTCTTACCCGGTGATATACCGATATAATTACTGAAAAAAATATAATTAATGTTAATTTTACGACTAAATCACACAGGCCTTCTAAAATTTGAATCACTAATTACCAATATTGGCTACGAGGATTTATAAGCCAACGTTGGCGACTTCTTTGTTGGTATCATATACAAAGCTTCATTATTATGTTATGCGAAGCATGTACACCTGGACCCGAGAGAATTCCCTGAACGCCTTATTTGGTCGATACCTTCGGGCTACAATATACAAACGACGACATATTCAACGATACATCCAGTGTAACCTGACCCCATTTTGTATATGCTACCCATACATTAAAAGATCATACTGAAAATGCATAGCTTGATTGTGCGTACCACATAAAACCGTGACCGCCCCGTGGGTGGAATTTTGCAGGTAATAAATCATTATGGTGTAGCACACGATATCATGGTTATTTCCTGACGATTTTGTGTCATGTTACAAGGGTATTTTGATGTAAGTTGGAAGTCGGGCCTTATCTTGTGTTTATGCATGAGGATTATGGCCTGGTTTGGTGTCTTACGTCTTTGATAGATAACATTGAACATGTATAATAGCAATTACTGTTGTTATAATCACAAGAATAGAAGGAACCTCATTTTGAAACCGAAAATACAAATCGGCAGTTAAAAATATTGACCTAAAATTTTAGTATCTTTTTTTTTCACTTTCTTCTCTTCCCGTTCGTTTCCACCTATGATTTACTAGTTATTCGTTTGTGATGATAACTATAATATTTGTAAGACATACATTCGTGAGGAAACGGGCACAGCCAACAAAAAAAACCAAGCCTTCTGTAATTTAGCAACATGCACTACACCCGTGCGGAAATGGACTGTAATCCATTACAGTCCATTTCTTCTTTCACAGAGGTGGCCTGTGTCCCAACTGTGGGACCATTATATGATGAATAAGCGTATGCTTGTATTGTATTTCAAAAATTATATACTTCTTAAGGCCGCATTACCTTATGCAAGTTACATGTACACAAGTTGAAAATTATATGCAACTTGAACAAACCTGCTTACAAGTTACAAGTAGGTAATTTTAACTGTAGATTGTGTTTATTTTTGTAATTTCAAGCAACTTGTATAGCTATGTATGACATCATATTATGCAAGACTTGTCTAATGGAAACGCGTCTTCAAGGAATATTGCTACCTAATGGCCCATTACCCGCTAAAAAAAGAGACTGTCAAGTCGGGTAACAATATCGCAAAATTCTATACACCTGTTGCGTGTACATTGTACTTGTTTCTTTTGTAAATTTGCGCCAATTTGTGCTATCTGAACACCACAGTGAACACTCACGTTATTATGGTTATTGTCATACTCGTTATGTTTTCCGTATCGTGAGCGTTACGTGTCGTGTAAATTATTATTGCTATTGCTTTTGATGTGAGGGACAACTCGTGTAGATAAGTGTTCGTTTGAAGAGCTAAGAACTGTGTTTGAAGTTGGTGAAGGTAATTCAAAGGCACAAGTTTTCTTAATAAGGCCATGTTATATTTATTTGCAAATATAACATAGCCATTAGAAAGTTGGGTGAAATATGTCTTTCAAATTATACAAAATATCTGAAAAGACATTTTTCATCCAACTTTAACAAGTTTACCGAAGACAGTAGAGTTATATTTTTATCACAATGTTTTTTATGTTGTTTTGCTTTTGAAATGAATTTGCGTTGTCATCACGCATAAAATAAACAACTCATGAGCTTAAAATTAGTTAGTACCTAATGATGGATTCATGCATTTTAATATCAGTATTATACCAATTTTAATATTAATAATTTCAAATAAATTCTTCTTCAGACTGATACAGAAGAAGGAAATCTTTTTTTTCGTGTGGCAATTGAGTCGATTCGACTATTCTGCCAGTGTCGCAAGTAGTAAAGTTATCATTGACATTCAATTAGCATACTTACATTACATATACAAGTTGCCAAAACGCGGAGGCGTATGGCATTACCAACCTGTGACATCACTAATTTTCCAACTCAATGTACCAACTATTTATTTTCGTGGTTATGCACGTAAAAACTAATCAGCTTTAGACACATGTTTATATACATATTATCAATACGTAACTCATTTCATGTAACAAGACAGTCTTGCGACATAAAACATTGAAACTTTCAGTAATACATCTCCAAAAAGCTACTTACGAAACTAAAGGTTCTTTGGTAGTGAGTTCCTCAGACCTCACTCCACAGTGAAATTACTTGAGACTTTCTTGACGCATTAAGAAGACGAGCCTTCTCGAAACTATCTTGGTGGCACCATCTGTCTCACTATCGCTACCCACAAACGATCCAACTTTGTTTCGACGTTCGGGCTCTTACTTGCTATTTTCTAGTAATAGTTGTTGAACTTCATATTTTATAGCCATTTCGATACCACTTCTTGTGGGCAATTGTTTAGGACTGATGTGGGGATTGCTGTTACATAAATGGATAATGGGTATAAATATAGAGTAGATATGTACAATACGAGTAATAATGACTGCGAAAGAAAATATGACACACGAATTTATTTAAAAATAAACTTCAAATAATATTAACCGTCTTACCGCAAGAAAGCTAAACATCCATTAAACACTTGCGTAAAAAACTATCATCGTCAAAACGACATTTCACGTTGAAATAAGGGTCGTTTTGCAGGTACACTTTTTTTGACGAGCGTTTAACAGATGTTGATCTTTTTGTGGCAGGGCGGTAAATGTTATGAAAAATATTTAGCTTTATTTCCGCGAGACAAAAATCCAGGCCGGGATGCATACACACACATGCAAGAAAAGCGAAAAACGTTAACATTCCAAGCAACCGAACCAAGTATAGGCATGCATGATACTGCATCCTACATCCAAGCCTGGATTTTTGTCTCGCGGAATCAAAGATAAATATTTTCATCACATTTATTGTCATGTATTTCTGTAAAGTAACGCCCGATTCCCTAATTTAACGAGCAACAAGCTTATACCTGTAAAAAGTAAACCTTGTTAATTTGAATTCGGTAGAAAACATAAAATGAAACGGGCATCATTAAAATAATGAAAATTACGTAAATAAATGTTGATGAAATGTTGTGAGAGGACCTTTATAAGGAGAGGCAGTTTTTTCGCGTCAATGATCCGGCTAATTAATAGTCCTTCCTGGTTCCAAGTTAAGTGGATATTACCTGGCAGCTTCTCTTAACGATCGAATTATGGTAAATTATTTTCGGTGTATCATAAGTTAAGCAAATAAATAGGATACTTTTGTTGTATACACAAGTAGTATTTTTTTAAAGAAGGAACTAGAGGTGAACTAGTATTCTTAAAAGGAAAAAAATATTGTTAATTAAGAACATGGTATTATTCTATATCTTCATCTACTTTTACTATTACTATTTATACTATTTCTTGAGCATCTGAGCAATATAATTGGAGGCCTAATAACAAGATTTCTGTATTTTACATAGACCGTAATGTCAGAAAACGTCGACGGAGCACCGCTTCGTGGGGCTCCGTTTCGTCACATTTTATTAGATTTAATCTAGTGAAACGACATATCACTAACGATAAATTGGTGTTGTGTCTTTTAGTAAGAAGGCGTAATAAATAAGAATATTCAACATCTTCCTGGATTTCGTGATATCCCTAGTGATTTCGTGAAATCCCTGATTTCCTCATTTCCCTGCGACATATATATAAATAACACAATGTAATGTCATGGCCCAGGAGTATTGGAAATGTTTATTATAGAAAAACTATACAGAGCCAAGGTTATCAAGTTCTTGGAAGAGCTTAATAATACTGTGTAAAAATATTAATGAACTCAAAAGTGTATTTTTAAGATATTCTTCTGTAACTATTTTCGAAAGTTGATGTGTGGTCTTTAATATTTAAAGACCGAACTTTGAGTATTGTTTCGAAATTATTACCAAATAAAAAAATTGCTGAAAAGTATTGAAGTTCTACAATATTGACTTTGAACCAATAGAATGTGAGTACTTGACATTTCTAATAAGCTTGAAGTACTCGAAAAGGGTTAGCCTAAAGATTTTCGATACAATTTAATAAGATTATTAGATTAGTAGGGTTCTTCGAAAATACTCTGCTACGAGGTCCGTTGCCCTAGCAACAGGGTTGCCACCCCAAAATAATAGGGACATAATGGTAATGAAATCAAGATTAATCGAATTCAAAATAGAAAAACTAATCGGAATGTTTTATAAGTTTAAGATTGCTGTTTAAAATAAGTTCACAATCGGTATTATCACGAATTTAGTCCCCGCCGCGCGACCGCGGTCCGTGCGCACGAGCCGGTGCGGCGGCTCTCAACGACCAGAGCATTCAGAAACATGGTCGCACAAACATCTTATTTTGTATCTTTATTCGCAATATAACTAATCATAAAAAGTCCGCTATTTTATTGTCCCTGGCCTATCTTTAAAATAAATCATTAAAAGTAATATCATTCTAACGTTAGAGTAAATCACAATATCGAAATATTGATCCAGCGAATTTCAATAATATTTAATTTGGTTACTGAAATGAATTGAATTTATTAAAATTTATACCACAGTATTTTTTCCTCTTAATTTTAGAAGAGCCTCAATGTAATCGCAAAAGCAGATAATCAATAAAATACCGCGTGACTTAAGAATAAAGCATAATAAATGAATCAATTTACAGAAAGTTTCCTACGGCTCGGTTGACAAAGGGTTTGGTATGTTCGCTGCCTTGAATAGCTTATTTGGCGCTAATCACCTAACTTTTAATTAATGACATCGTTTAAGTATATAAAAGTAAAACGAACTACAGTCATCATTCTAGAAGCACCCGCAATTAGTTTTGGGAACACGTCAGCATTTCGTAAATGATGATTTTCATATTTTCTTTAGAGGTGCCGATTTGGGGTGCTAAGGACAGGAAACCTCCTCGAGTGCCCGAGGCTGGAAGTTCCTTTCCGGATACGTCCGGGGGGAAGCCCAGATTCTCGGGACGGTGCGCCCCGGGATGCGGGCAAGTACTCCCCTATGGGGTCTCCTTGCCCGTATGCCAAAGTCCTGTCGCGTCGCTCCACCACGTGTCCCTCTGCTCGGCAGAGGGCACAGTGGTTGGAGCAAGAGCGGGCACGGCGTGCACTTACCCTGCCGCCGGGCAGGCAGGAGGAGGTATTGCACTCCCACCTCCTCTTGCCACCGCTATTCTCGTAGCCCCGAAGATTGTCAGGATCACGTCTCTGACTTTCGACGGGGGTCGAGGGTCTTGGCTTAACCGCCCGGGCCGCGAGGTAGAAAACCTCTATAAAAAGTCACCCCGAATCTCAAGCGGCGGAGCACCGCGAGGAGATGTATGGCTGACGGGAGTTCTTTTGAACAAATCAGTCGCTAGTGCTACCCTCGCCAGGGTACCGGCCGACCCTCTGGCGAGTAATAAATGTCGTAGGCTTACCTGAGTACAGGGGTCTCTGCTCAGGTGGACCATTATCCCCCATAATCGTGGGAATCTTATGGAAAAGACGAAAAAAAATCCCCCCCAACAACCGGCAGTCGCCGCAGAGAGCCAGGGAGGCTCACGTGCCCGTGAGGTGGAGTCGCTGGACTTGTCCAGCACGTCCGCCTCACCGGCACCGACGGAGCGGGCACAGAGTGCCGCTCAAACTGAAAAAAGGATGGTGCTGACGCCCACCTCGAGGTCGGAGTCCGACAGCGCGTCAGACGCCATGAGCGCTCAGAGTCCTGGCTCTGGGCGCGGAGGAAAGGGGGCCGCCGAGAGGAGGAAACGCTTCCTCAAGCGGCCCCATTCGTTGTCGTCGGACGACGAGCCTGCCTCGAGCCGGAAGATCCCGACTAGTGTTCGGGGTAAAGGCCGAGGCAGGACCGGCGGTAGAGGGTGCCAGGAGGAGCCCACCTTGGAGGAGAAGGTGAGGGCAGCCGTCCGCAGCCTGACCTCTACCAATCCGGGAAAGCGGGCGACTAAGGACCGGGCCGCGGGCGTGGCCACTGCCAAGATTATGGCGGCAGTGGCGGCGGCTAGCCTCGGCCAGGGTTCGCCCGCATCACCGACGGAAGCGGACGAAATGTCCAAAATGCGGGCGGACGTCGCTCGCTCGCTTGACGGCCGCGATGGAGGTTCTCCAGAAAGAGAACCTCCATCTAAAGACGGAGCTGGCCGGACTGCGGAAGGCAGACCGCCAGGGGGAGGTCCCGCAGAAGCGGAACAAGGAGCCGCCGGCGCAGGCCGCACCAACAGAGGACGCTGTCCTAAAACTGGTGCGGCAGGAGCTGGCGGCCTTCAACCAGCGTTTTGCGGTCCTAGAGGGCCGCATCCTGCGCCCCCCGCTTGCGGCGACCTCCTACGCGGCTGCCGCGGCTTCCGCGCCGCCTAGACCGGCTCCAGCCCCGGCCCCGGAGAACCGAACCGCGGCGAGGCCGGCGAGGCCGGCGAACGGGAAGCAGGCCCCGGGGAAAGCGGCCACGGCGAGGGCAGGTCCGGGGCCATCCAGGGCGGCTCCCGTGGCGCCGGCCACGCCGGGCTCCGCCCCAGCATCGGCCCCGGCGAAGGCGAAGCCAAAGAAGAGTGTCCCGGCGGCGGCGGCGGCGGCAGGACGGCCGTCCAAACCCGCCACGCCTTCGCAGCCTCCTCCAGCCGACGCCGAATGGCAGGTGGCTGGAGAGAAGGCTGCCAAGAAGAAGCAGAGGCGGCGGCGGCGACGGCGCGGGAGGCGAACCGTCGCGGCCAGACTCCGCGCCCCCAAGACCGCGGCTGTAGTAATTACACTACAGCCGGAGGCGGTCAAGAGGGGCGTCACGTACCGCGACGTGTTCGCCAAGGCGAAGGAGGCGGTCGACCTCCGAGAGCTGGGTGTCGAAGGGGGCCTCCGGGTGCACGTTACCGCGACGGGGGCCAGACTTTTGTCAATCCCCGGCGCGGCCAGCGGCCCTACCGCTGACGCTCTGGCCGAACGGCTCAGAGCGTCCCTAGACGCGGAGGAGGCCCGGGTGTCCAGGCCCATTAAGCGCGCTGACTTGCGCATTATGGGTCTGGACGACTCGGTCTCGGAGGGGGACGTGGTGGCCGCCGTTGCCAGGGCTGGGGAATGCCCTGCCGACCAGGTAAAGGCAGGCATCCTACGCCCTGGCTTCGCGGGGCTGCTGACCATCACAGTCAGCTGCCCCGTACCGGCGGCCAAAAAGATAGAGGAGAGCCGAAGGCTCCTGGTTGGCTGGGTGTCCGCGCAGGTGAAACTGCTGGAGCCCAGGCCTCTGAGGTGCTTCCGCTGCCAAGTGGGTAACCACGCGGCATGCATGTGCACCTCGGAGGTCGACCGCAGCGACAACTGCTTCCGCTGCGGTCAGCCCGGTCACAAGGCCGGCTCGTGTTCCGCCCCGCCGCACTGCTTCGCATGTGCGGCGGCTGGCAAGCCGGCCGATCACCGGGCAGGGGGCAAGGCCTGCGCGCCCCCCGCCAAAACCAGGAGCAGAGGTAGGCCCTCTGCCGCCGCCGTCCCCGCCGCCGCCGCAGCTCCTGCTGCCGCCGCCGCCGCCGCTGCCGCCGCCGCCGCCGCTTCTGCCGCTGCCGCCGTGGCTGCGCCCTCACAGAGGGCCCTGGAGGAGGCCGCAATGGACTCCAATTAATGGCTCCATTGCGCTTCCTCCAGGCGAATATCAACCACTGCGCCGCTGCTCAGGATCTCCTGCTCCAGAGCATGGCGCAGTGGTTGATTAATGTCGCCGTGGTCGCCGAGCCGTACTTTGTCCCGCCCAGGAATGACTGGGTGGCGGACCTGAACGGCTCGGTGACCCTCATCTCGTCGGCCGCCGCCGGTACCCCGCCCCTCGATCGCGTCGAGAGAGGGCGTGGGATCGTCGCGGCACGGTTCGGGGAGATCGCCGTGATAGGCGTTTATTTCTCCCCGAACCGAACTATCGCCGAGTTCCAGGACTCCCTATCGGAGCTGGGAGACGTCGTCGTCGCTTTCGGTTCCCTCCCCGCGCTCGTCCTCGGGGACTTCAACGCCAAGAATGTGGCTTGGGGTTCCCGGGTTACGGACTACACGCGGGGCAGGATGCTCGAGCACTGGGCCCTGGCGCATGGCCTAGTCATCGAGAACCGGGGTTCCGTCCCCACGTGCGTGCGGTGGGCGGGCGATTCGGTGGTGGACATCACGTTCGCCACCTCCGGCCTGTCGCCGCGCGTCACAGACTGGCGCGTTGTAGAGGAGGTGGAGACCTATTCCGACCACCGGTATATCCGGTTCGACGTCTCCGCCCAGACCTCAGACGCGCCGGTCCGACGGAACCCAAGTGGTCCGCGATGGGCGCTGAAGCAGCTGGACCGGGAGCTATTCCTGGAAGCCTCGATCGTGCAGGCCTGGGTGTCACCACCGGACAGGCCTGCCGACATCAACGACGAGGCGGGGTGGTTCCAGGAGGCCATGTCGGAGATCTGCGACGTGGCCATGCCCCGGGTCCGGCTAGGACGCGCCCGGCGTCAGTTGTACTGGTGGTCGCGTGAGCTAGCAGCGCTGCGCGAGGCGTGCGTTGCCGCGCGACGCCGGTACACCAGGTTCCGCAGGCGCCGCACCCGACCTCCGGATGCGGTGGCTGTAGAGACGGAGCTGCAGGATGGCTACAGGGCAGCGAAGGCCGCCCTCCGCGACGAGATCTGGCGGGCCAAGGAATTGGCCCGCAAGGAGATGCTGGAGGCTCTGGACGGGGACCCATGGGGCCGGCCCTATAAGTGGGTGAGAGAGAAGCTCCGCCCCTGGGCTCCCCCGTTGACGCAGAGTCTCCAGCCTCAGTTCGTGGAGGACGTGGTGAGCGCCCTGTTCCCCTCGCGGGAGGAGCACACTCCCCCGCCCATGGCTCCGTCTCCGGCGGTGCCTGAAGCTGACGCAAACGCGGACCACAGCGACGACGACGTCTACGACGCTCCGGAGGTGACCGAGGTAGACCTGAGAGTGGCGGTACAACGGCTCAAAGCCAAAAATACCGCCCCAGGACCCGACGGCTTGCCAGGGAAAGCCTGGGTCCTGGCCTCGGGGACTCTCGGGCCTCGACTGGGTGGGCTCTTTAGCGCGTGCCTGGAGAGGGGCCAGTTCCCGCTTCGTTGGAAGACGGGGAAACTGGTCCTGATCCAGAAGCCCGGGCGCCCTGCGGACTCTCCGTCCGCATTCCGGCCCATCGTGCTGCTCGACGAGGTGGGCAAGCTCTTTGAAAGAGTAATTGCAAACCGCCACGTCGGGCACCTGAATCGGGTGGGCCCGGACCTTGCGGAGAGCCAGTTTGGCTTCCGCAGGGGGCGCTCGACGGTGGATGCTATCACGCGCGTGAGAGTCCTCACGACGGGGGATGCGGTTTCCCGGGGCAGGGTCGTCTTGGGGGTGTCTTTAGACATCTCCAATGCCTTTAACACCCTGCCCTGGAGTTGCATCAGGGAGGCACTCCGGTATCACCGGGTGCCGACCTACCTCCGTCGTATAGTCGAGGACTACCTGACGGACAGAGCCGTCATCTACCCCGGTCACCGGGGAGAGTGGAACCGGCGAGAGATGTCGTGCGGTGTTCCACAGGGATCGGTCTTGGGGCCGCTCCTGTGGAACATCGGTTACGACTGGGTGCTGCGCGGCGACCTCCCTGACGGCGTCGGCGTAATTTGTTACGCCGACGACACGCTCGTCCTGGCGAAGGGAGAGTCGCACCAGGCGGCGGCCGACGTGGCGACGCAGGCGGTAGCGACAGTCGCTAACAGGATCCGGCAGTTGGGACTCGACGTGGCGCTGCACAAAACAGAGGCCATGTGTTTTCATGGCCGTCTGAACGCGCCACGTTCAGAGTCCCACATTACGGTGGAGGGGGTTCGCATCGGTGTCGGGAGGACGATGAAGTACCTGGGACTCGTCCTCGACAGCCGATGGAACTTCAGGGAGCATTTCCTGCATTTGGCCCCAAGGCTGAACCGGGCAGCAGCCGCTCTCAAGCGACTCCTGCCCAATCTCGGCGGGCCAAATGCCTCCTGCCGGAGGCTGTACGCCGGTGTCGTGCGGTCCATGGCCCTCTACGGGGCCCCCGTGTGGGCCCTAAGCATCCGGACGCGACCACTCAAGCTGGTCGCATGCCAGAGGGTCATGGCTATCCGGATGATCCGGGGATACCGCACGATCGCCGGCGAATCAGCCAACCTCCTGGCAGGATTGCTGCCCTGGGATCTGGAGGCGACTGCCCTCCAGCGCGTCTATGAATGGCGCGTGGAGGCGCAGCGTCGGGGCGAATCCCCGCTGCCTCGACAAGTCGAGGCGCGGCGGGAAGAGCTCCGGCGTGATCTCAGGGCAGTATGGAGGGAGCGACTGTCGCAACCGAGGTCCGGGCACGCCGCAATCGCGGCGGTAAGACCCCTCTTTGAGGAGTGGCTGGATAGGCGTCACGGCGTCCTTACCTACCGCATGACGCAGGTCCTCACCGGACACGGAAGTTTCGGGAGGTTCCTGTGTCTGATAGGGAGGGAAGAAACGCCTGGGTGTCACCACTGCGAGGATCGTCCGGAGGACACGGTGGAGCATACGGTGCAGGACTGCCCCGCTTGGGCAGAGCACCGCCGTGTCCTCACGACGGCGATAGGCGGAGACCTCTCGCGCCCGGCATTGGTCGAGGCCATGCTGCGGGGCGAGACGGAGTGGGAAGCGGTCGCCTCCTTCTGCGAAGCAGTCATGCTCGTGAAGGAGGAGGCGGGCCGCCTGAGGGAAAGGACAGCGTCCTCCCTCCACCCCAGCCGCAGTGGTAGACGCCCACGGCGTCGGACGTCGCAGGACGATCTCCGGCCACCGTAGGCGCGGGCATGCGGGCAGCGAGTAATGGGCGACTTGCTGTCCGACCATGGACCATGCCCGGGTCGACGGCGCGTTGTGTTCCACACGCGCCTCAAAGAGTGTCAGCATATTGACGGGGCCTGTAGAGGGCCAAAGCCTGCCGGGGTCGCGGGACCAAGGGATTACCGTGACCCCGGCACGTAAAGGGCTAGTGAAGGACACCGTGGATTTTAGTCAGTACAAGTCTGACAGTCCCTCCCGCCCTGCCTTGGGTGGGAGGACTCATTTGATGATTTTACCACGCAAAAAAAAAAAAAAAAAAAGAGGTGCCGATTTAGCGAAATCTATTAGCTTGTGTTTCAGAAATAAACGAGAAAGTAATTAGTATAAAGAGCTTCTATTTTCCTTTTAAGATGAAAATTCTATTATTAACAAGAGGTGTTGCGAGAACTTTAAATATTTACGCCCTTGATATTTCTAAATTGATTATGGCGCTGCGCAAACGTATACACTTTATTGTTGACACAGCACACCGTCACAGGGAAACGTAATTCATGAGTATGTGTTAAATGGAAATAACTGGACAAAAAGTGTGCAACGTTTGAGCTCTGCGTTTCTGTTTTAAAATCACAGAGACACAAACTACATTATAGAATACATGGGTTTTTTTTTTAAGTAATTAAAATTAGTGGTTGAGCAAGATTTGCCAAAACAAAGAAAAAATAACAAGGAGATTTTGAGACCACTTTATACACATTGGTACTTTAAAATAGGTATTTTAAAGTACCAATGGCCTTTATATAAACCAATGTTGCGTACAGCAAAGTTCCTTTAAATGACATAGGTATGCCGTTACCTATGTCATTGGAAAAGTCCATTTAAATAAGCCAGACAACCCCTAAATCGATACCCAGTATTACGTCGACCTTTAAATCTAATGGCATCCACTTTTCACTCAGCCAGCGCTGATCCTCAATGAATTCAAATTACAGTGATATGACACCATTAGGCGCAGAGCACATAGAAAGGACTTCTAAATGGATTTTCATTAAAATTATAAAATAGTCTGGCTTTGTAAAACAAAAATGGTCGGAAAATGGACACGATTAGAACAGTGTTTAAAGCCTTTGTCAAACAGACAGGCGTGACGAATGCGAAGCGAAGCGTTATTATTTGTAATATATGGAATTGTTTGAATCCAGTCACATAGAAAAGCGAAAGCGATCCGATAGCGTGTCAGAACTATCGGACTGACGTCTCGTAATGGTCCGTTATCGCTTCAGACTCACCAGTCTGTTTGAAGGCATTAAAGTACCACGGTTTGTTACTAAATTTAAAATGTCACTGACGGGATATCTTTCATGATTATATACTTGTTTGAGTTCAGCATTAGGACAGCTCAAACACGTCAAAGTTGACAGCGGGTGGAATTTGACAGGATTATTATATACGTCGCGTGTCTGTACTGTCTGTCCTTGTATTACGGCTGATCTGTGTGGCCTGCGCCTAAGAACCTAACAACTGTAATCACAAGATATCGTATTAAAGTTACATCACATGTGGTTTTAACTTGGGCATTAGCGGTAGTTTTGAGTACTGGGGATGAGGTAATGATGGATGATTTTGTGTGCTTAGGCTCAGTTGGTGTTTGTGTAGATAGAAAGTAGTAGCTTTAGGGTCAGTTCACATCGGGATGCGACGCGATGCGACGATACTGGAAAGGAAATATGACAGATATGAATACGATAATGGAAATCTTTTCGTGTAGTAATTAAAGTAGGATTTTGAGTCGCTCTTTTGAATTGTGCATGATGCGTCACGGTTCGGAGTTGAAATCCCAAACCCTTAGATAGAGCTACTCCAAATGTGTATTTTGAGCACTTTCATTTCATTGTCGATGTAGATATCGGATATTCCAAGTTATATCACATTGAATCAAAATCGATTCAGCGGTTGCTTTGAAACCGTTAGATTCAGACGAGCTTAAAATTCAACAATTCGACTAGTTGTTATTAATTACTAGCTTCTGCCCGCGATTCCGTCCGCGCGGATGTCGGTATTCGCGTGGATGGTTTATTTCTCCATTTTGAGTAACTCTGACAATGACGTCTTATAAATATCAATTGGACCCAAATACGGCTAAGCCTATAATAATTAAGGAGATCGAGAGTAGTAACTGAAAAATAAGATTTTTTTCTACGTATTTTTCCAGGATAAAAAGTATCCCATTTTATGCCCAGGATAATAAGGTATAATTGTAAAAAACGCCTTCTCATAAAGGAGTGGAACGTGTATAAGGCACCATAAATATTAGTTCCTCCTTTCCCCGTAACCTCTGTGTGTCGCTTCAGTATTTAGATAGAAACATTATCAGAAAAAAACGCTAATGAACTTTTTAATTTTTTTTGATAGATTTTGCATCCCTGGTTTGACTTCTATAAATAGAGTTACTTTTAATAATAAAAACATGAATAATATATTATTTGAAAGTCCGTCCAAAACGGACGATATGTGAAGAGAATTTTAGTCTGTGGAACTCTTATGTCAAGATGAATGTCTGTGATGTAAATCTATGGTTTGTTGAACTGTCATTATAATAAAATTATCCAACGTGTGTACGGAAAGTCTTTTACTAAACAATAAATCCACACGATATTTCAAAAGGTTATGGGCCCAGACACAGACTTACGGCCTAATAATCGTGCTGGATTGGTTTTTTATCAAGAAACGCTGCGGTAAAGTAGCTACATAAACATACGTCGGCCAGGGCTGTCTGACCAGGTGTGGCGGTCGCCGGCTCAGATTCTGATAAATCTGGTAATTGCGGTAAAGCAATAATAATACGGGCGATGGATTCCGTCGAAAATATGGCTTCTGGACAAAGCTTTCAGCAGCTTCAAGGTGTACAAAATTGGACAGCGTGGTGTTTCAAAATACGCGTTTTACTAAGAGCTATGGGTCTCTTAGACGTCGTTGAAGGCACGTTCAAGGCCGACGAGGATCAGGAGAAATGGATGCAGAAAGATTCAAAAGCTCAAGGTATGTTGGTAACAAACATATCTGAAAAGGTTATACCACAAATATTAAGCTGCAAGACGTCAAAAGAGATTTGGGATAAGCTACATACAATATTTGAACAGCGAGGCGAGCTGTCTGTGCATATACTTCAGCAGAAGTTCTTTTCAATGAAATTTGAAGAAAGGGAAACCGTGTCAGAGTTCCTGGGAAGGTTCGAGTCTCTCCTGAGCAAACTGAAGAATCTCAACGCTGAAGTGAGTCAAACTATGGCCATCACAAAGATAACTTCATCTCTGCCATCACAATTTCAGCACTTTGTGTCAGCGTGGGAATCGGTGCCAGCAGAAAAAAGGACCATGGACCAGTTAACAGCGCGATTACTGATCGAAGAGCAACGCGCCTCAGCCAAAAACAAAGAAGATGAGTCATCTGCGTTTGTACACAAGTCTAATAGAAAATGCTATCGGTGTGGAAAAGTGGGACATCTGAAAAAGGAGTGCAAATCGAAAAGTAGAGGTACAATAATTAATAATACTAGTTGTAAGTTCTGTAAGAAGAATAATCATAAAAGTTCAGATTGTTGGTTTAAAAATAAAAGCGAGAAAAGTCAAGATGTAAACAAAATTAAACAAGGCAATGCATTCTCTGTGTTCGAGCTATCATCATTGTTTTACAGTCAATTAGAAAGTGATAATTGTTGGGTAATGGATAGTGGAGCTTCAGAGCACATGTGTTATGATTATGATATGTTTATAGACTATAAAAAACTAGAATGCCCTAGATCCATAGTTATTGGAGACGGCAAAATCATACAAGCCGTTGGTATTGGAGTTATTTCTTTAGAAGCATTTACAGGTAAACAATGGATAAATACAACATTAAATAACGTTTTACATGTCCCCAGCATCAAGATGAATCTATTTTCAGCAAGTTCAACTACAGATAGAGGTTATGTTTTAACAATTAATAGTAAAATGTGTTATTTGAGGAAAAATAACAGTAAAAATGTTTGTGCACTAGCATATAGGAAAAATAACTTGTTTATAATGAAGTTTAGGTCTAATAAAATTCAAAATGCTTGTGTTGGTAAATCAAGTGACAGTTTATCTGAATGGCATGAAAAAATGTGCCACCAGGATATTGAACAGGTAAAAAACATGTTAAATAAATATGATATAGATTTCAGTGTTAGTAAACAAAAGGAAATAACATGTGAGCCATGTCTTTTGGGTAAGTTACATAAGAGACCGTTTCCTATAAGTATAAATAGGGCAGATAGGCCCGGTCAATGGCTTCATATGGATTTATGCGGACCGATGGAAACAATATCATTAGGTGGATCAAGATATTATCTACTCATAAAGGATGACTTTTCAAAGTATAGAACGGTTTATTTTCTGAAAAATAAGTTTGAAACAGTTGATAAAATTAAAACTTTTTTAAATTTTGTTACTAAAAACTTAGAATATAAAATTGAAATAATAAGATCCGATTGTGGTTTAGAATTTATGAACAAAGAGGTGAAGTCTCTCTTCAATCATTTAGGTATTGTACACCAAAATAGTGCTCCGTACACACCCCAACAAAACGGTTGCATAGAACGTGAAATGCGTACAATAACTGAAGCGGCTAGAACAATATTGTTATCAAGTAATTTAAATAAGTCTCTATGGGCTGAAGCTGTCAATACAGCTGTATACGTTATAAACAGAACTGGTAAAAGTAGGATTAAAAATGTAACTCCGTATGAGCTCTGGTATAAAAAGGGATTATATGATATAAACAATTTAAAAGTATTTGGTTCAAAGGTAGGTGTACACATTCCAGATCATTATCGCAAAAAATGGGATAGCAAAGCTGAAATAGGATACTTTGTAGGTTATAGTGAAACAACAAAAGGTTTTAGAATTTATTTTCCCCATAAAAATGATGTTTTGATTAAAAGAGAGGTAACATTCCTGAAAGGCAATTTTAGTAGTCAAAAGCTAGGTAATACTTTTCAAGATCATAATAATATAACCCCATTATTATTAAAAGAAGAAATAAATAATAAAGAGGATGAAATAAGAGAAGAATATCACAGTTTTAATGAGGAAGGTGAAGAAGATGTAACACAGTTATCAGATCTTGATGAAAATACAGAAGTACAAACAGAGGAAATTCTAAATTCAGAAGAAACATCAGAGTCAGAAAAAGAAGAAGAGGCAGAAGAAACACCTCAAGTATCAACACATTCACGGAGAGGCAGAGCAATAAAGAAACCATCAAGGCTAGATGACTACGAAACAAACCTTCTATCCATCGGTACAGAGCCAGCTACTCTAGAGGAAGCGCTTGACTCTGAAGAAAAGGAAGAGTGGAAGATTGCTATGAAGACTGAGCTAGATACTCTGAGAGAAAATAACACATGGACAGAAGTAAATAGCGTACCAGAGGGGAATAAAGTAATTTCTAGTAAATGGGTTTTTAAAGTTAAACAAGTAGGTACTAATAAAGTATATAAAGCTAGGTTGGTAGCAAGAGGCTTTGAACAGTCTGATTGTGATTTAGAAGTATATTCTCCTGTGGCTAAATTGCCTACTTTTAGAGTTTTTATAGCAGTTGCAAATAAACTTCAACTTTCAGTTCATCAGATGGATGTTATAGGTGCTTTTTTACATGGTGACATAGATGAGAGTGTATACATAAAGTTACCAAGCGGTGAAACATGCAAGTTAAATAAATCATTGTATGGTTTGAAAAAGTCTCCTAAATATTGGAATAAAAAGTTTGATGACTTCATGAGTAAAGAAAATTTCAGTAAATCTAAAAATGATCATTGCTTATATTTCAGAAAGGTAAATGAATGTATGCTATATGTTTTGCTATTTGTTGATGATATTCTTATGTTTTGCACTGAAAACAAGGTTTTGGAAGATTTTAAAAGCGAGCTAAGCAATAACTTTAAGATGAAAGACTTAGGTTTGGCCAAATGTTATTTGGGTATCGATATTGATCAAAAGAAAGGTACAACGGTAATTAGTCAGAAAACATATCTTACTAAAGTTTTAGAGCATTATAATATGTCAGATTGCAAACCAGTTTCTACTCCAATAGACCAAAACTTTAAGTTTGAAATACTAAAAAGGGAAAAATCTGAAAGTCCAGAAATAGAGAAAAAGTGTAGACAACTCATAGGCAGTTTAATGTATGCAGTTTGTGGTACAAGACCAGATCTATGTGTATCAGTTTGTTTCCTCAGTAGGTACCAACACTGTGCTAGTATTATGTTGTACAAGGCATTGAAACGTATTCTAAGGTATATAAAAGGTACATTAAATTACTCTTTGATATATAATAGCACATCCACAGAATTGCAAGGCTTTGTTGATGCAGATTGGGCCGGTGACACACAAGATAGAAAATCTACCACTGGTTATTTGTTTAAAATATTTGATTGTACTGTAGTATGGTGTTGTAAAAAACAACTTAGTGTGTCATTATCCTCCACTGAGTCTGAATATATTGCATTAAGTATGGCTATTTCAGAAGCATGTTGGTTGAAAAATTTGTTGTGTGACTTTGATGTTGTCGGTAATGAAGTGATCTTGTATGAAGACAACCAGTCAGCAATAAAACTTGTTTATAATAATGAAAATAATAAAAGGTTAAAGCACTTGGATATTAGGTATCACTTCATTATGGACAAAATAAAGGATAAGTGTATTTCAGTAAAGTATATTAAAACGCAGGATAATTTGGCTGATTTGTTAACCAAGCCGTTAGGAAAAACTGTTTTTGAGAAGTTTGTTAAGTTAATTTTTTAAGAATATAGGGCTATGCACATAATCTATGTAATGTTGGTCATGCATTTTTAGAGTTAAATTCTGTTAAAAATAAAGGAGTAAGTTAAGTATTTGAATGTGCCAGTATAAAATGCATCACTAACAATTTAGTCAGAATTAAATGTTTTAATATTTGTGTTTTTAAACAGGGAAAACAGGAAAATATTATGTTGAGGGGTGGTGTAAAAAACGCCTTCTCATAAAGGAGTGGAACGTGTATAAGGCACCATAAATATTAGTTCCTCCTTTCCCCGTAACCTCTGTGTGTCGCTTCAGTATTTAGATAGAAACATTATCAGAAAAAAACGCTAATGAACTTTTTAATTTTTTTGATAGATTTTGCATCCCTGGTTTGACTTCTATAAATAGAGTTACTTTTAATAATAAAAACATGAATAATATATTATTTGAAAGTCCGTCCAAAACGGACGATATGTGAAGAGAATTTTAGTCTGTGGAACTCTTATGTCAAGATGAATGTCTGTGATGTAAATCTATGGTTTGTTGAACTGTCATTATAATAAAATTATCCAACGTGTGTACGGAAAGTCTTTTACTAAACAATAAATCCACACGATATTTCAAAAATAATTATACCAAGTTTAATCGAAATCGAACCGTTAGTTTTCACGTGTGCCTGCATATACAGACAGACAGACAAACAGACAGACCAAAAATTTTTTAATCGCATATTTGGGTTTGGTATCGATCTAGCAACACCCCCCGCTATTTATTTTTTCAATATTTTCAATGTACAGAATTGACCCTTCTACAGATTTATTATATGTATAGATGATAATGAACATGAGTGGCTCATGTTTTATGAGCTGCCAAAGCACAATGCTTTTATTAATTTTATGGCGTATCTAGGTATTTAATGGTTTGATGAAACAATATCCCTAATACTAGCTGCTCCCCGCTGTTTCACCCGCTGTTCGGCTCCTGTTAACCGAAACATGAAATGTTATAGCCTATAGCTTTTTTAAATGGCTATCCAACACAGCAAGTAGTTCAGTAGTTCATGCGATTAGCGCCATCAACAAAAAAAAAACTCCTCAGCTTTAAAACATTAAGTATGGATAGTGGGGCACAAAACGTTACCTAAATCAATCATTTAATACGAAGGTAGTTCGTATTACCATTAAATTCACAAAATCGTTTCTCAAAACACAGACCAAGTCTATAAACACGGTGACAAAAATCGAAAACAATAAGTGGCCCCACGATTGCAGAGAGTAATTGAATTTTGTTCGGAGTGGTCTGATGTTTCTCGTTAGCCCCTGTCGCGTCGAATCATTTCAACGGAACCACAAACCGAATGTCAATCTATATTCCAACTTCGTTTTCACACCAAAACTCAAAAGGGATTTCTGTTTTACTAGTGGAAACGAACACTTTTTTTTAAAAAAAAACGACACGTGTATGCAGACACTACTAGATATTGAGACATAGTGCTAGTAGTTTTATTTTATTATTTATTTTCAATTACAACGGTTAAGCACCAGTAATATTAATTGATGAATTTCTACAATCTCTGATATACATATAATTAATTTAGTAGGTATTTGTTGTCCAACCCACTATGAATATTATTTTTACAGAATATTGTTCCATACATAATGCAAATTAAAAGCATCAAACATCATATTTTTGTATATCATATACTAATTCATAATGGAAACAGTCTATATTACGAACCGTATTTTAATTGAAATAAAGTTACAAGCATTTAGGGGACGTAGAAAAGCTTTTAGCATTCTCCTCTGTTTACTTATTTGTAATGGTACGTTCAATTTGTTTAATTTGTACGTGTTAAGACAATTTATGTCCTTATTCTAATGTAGTTAAGGTGTTTTTATGCAGTTTATTTCTTTTTCAAAGGAGAGATAATCAGTATTTTGCAATGGAAGGAATTAATTCTCCATCACCCAGTAATTGGATTATATGTAACCCCTTACACCTCTAGTAACAGTAGTTGTAAGAAACGGCCTTTTTTGCTACTTTATTCTCGTTTCATTGCTTAGAAAATTTAAAGATTTGACAATTCAACCGCCTGTAGGGGTAATAATAACAGTGTATAAGACCGGGACGCGAGGTATAATGGGGACATACACTCTTTAGGCATACTTAACACAACACTAACGTAGCACAAGTGCCATCATGACGACATTTGCAAGCGGCCATTAATAAATGGCGTCCTGTTGACGCTTGCGCTACGTTAATATTGTGTTAAGTTTGTCTTAAGTGTGTGAGCTTCCATCATACCTCCCATCCCCATCTTATACACTGTTCCCCTATTTAGCTTACTTGAAATAATTTCTTTGATATTCAATTTTGGTTTTGTTTTCTTAATCCCCGAGGATCGTGACGTGACTCCGATTCAACTTGTCAACAGTTTTCCTTCATCTGTTCATTACACTATACCTAATTTCACGACACTATTAGCGCAGTGGCTGAGCGTTCGGCTGCTGTGCAGCTTGGCGTGGCTTTGTTTCCCTAACGGAACAAATATTTGTGTGAACTGCTAGAAGTTGTTCAGGGTGTGGATTTTTGTGTATGACTTTTTATGTTTATAAACGCATCCACGACACAGAAAAAATATATAGTGTGAGGGCAAAGTTTAAAAAATATACTAATCCGAAAACATTAACTAAACATAGGATAGGGCGGGGCTAGTTGAGCACTTTTCCACTTGATCGGATATAGGTCCTCAACCTTAAGCCTCAGTGGGTTGTCACGCATCATGATGAATTAGTAATTTATACCTCTCTAAAAGTGTCTATAGTATTTATTCCTTATAACTTTACGTTTAACATAAACCAAATCTATAATGAAAACTAGTAACATATATGACTGTACCACATTCACTTACAACCGCGGCTTCCGGTAAACAAATGTTCTCCGAAACGGAACTACGAGGCTTACGTATTCTCAAAGGGCATAAGCATCTGGTTTGTAGCAAATTTAATACAACACGTTACTAAGGCCGCGGTCTTTCCTCTGGGGGAACGTGGGGTACTCTCCCCGGTCGCGAAGTGTGACTAATTCACGCTTCTTTCGTCTGTAATCGGATTACGGAATAGACACTATTTTGTGCTTAGTAAGAACTTGATATTGTCCAATTAATAACACTTAGAAATTGTATGTATTATTTTGTTTTTAAATAACTTAATATTTGTTTTCTTTTTCCTTGGATTTTTTTTCCTTGAAAATCAATCTCTCTCATCGTAATAACAATAAAAATTATTGATTATTGACTTTAAAGGTTTTCAAACTTAATGATACAATACCGAATACCTAGGTGTATTAAATAGATATTCTAGGTAGTAATTACGGTTGCGGGACTCTGGAATTACCGTGACCCCGGTACGTAAAGGGCTACTGAAGGACACCGTGGATTTTAGTCAGTCAAGTCTGACAGTCCCTCCCGCCCTACCCTGGGTGGGAGGACTCATTTGGTGATTTTACCCCGATAAAAAGGTAGTAATTACAATATTTATCAATAGTATAATAAAATTATCTGAAAGATAATTTTATTATTTTTTTATCAATCATAACAATTTATTCAATAGTCAGGGTGATGCGAGAGAAAAGTAAAAGAAAAGGATGTACTGGTTCGAATTGAATGATTTTACTTTTTTGTTGACTTGTTAATCTATCAAAACGGGCTTATAGACTATAAAACATCACGCAAAGACCAATAGAAGCCGAACAGTGGCTGGTGTATAATAATAGAAGATTATTAACCAAGGGCTGTATGACATCAATTGCATACGAGGTTTTTGGCGCCTGAGCGAAGCGAAGGCGCTAATTAACCCGAGTATGCAATTGATGCTTACGCCCGAGATAAATACTCTGCTTTACATATCGATTGTGAGGTAAGTAAATAACAAGATAGCAGGTTTCAATGAACATTTATTAAGAAGAAAAAAATGTGTATTTAATTAAAATTAATAGTAAAATTATTACAATTTGTAAGAGATATGGTCACGTTCTTTTTAGGTATATTTATAGTTTGAATATGAGTTTGTGATGATAAGACAACTGTTTTTGCCCTTTCTTTAATAAAATCGGGCGTTAGATCTATGTCTTCGTCACTAGACATGTTTAAAACTTTTGAAAAAGAACTCAAACAAGAAAATTAATTATTTTCGCGATGCTTTCGCGCCTACTAGTAGACTGCCTTTTTTTTTCACGCACTCAAGCGCGTCAAATCTTGCTGGCCAGTTTGATTTTTAAATCGATTCCATCTAACATACGATGTGGAAACAAATAGTTCCATATTTAAAATAAAATCTTTATAAAATAAATTGTCTAGATTCCGATTCGAGTAATTAATCGATACCGAGAAAAAAAAATTAACTTTTTAAAAATATTCTTCGTGCAGTATGAGTATGACAGTTCTTTTTTCAAATTCCAAAACCTATGCTGTAATGATAGTCATACACCCCGGCATTCAGGGGTGTAAGGGTGTACTTACAGAGCAAGAGATATGTAATAGTAGATTATTAACCAAGGGCTGTATGACATCAATTGCATACGAGGTTTTTGGCGCCTGAGCGAAGCGAAGGCGCTAATTAACCCGAGTATGCAATTGATGCTTACGCCCGAGATAAATACTCTGCTTTACATATCGATTGTGAGGTAAGTAAACAACAAGACAGCAGGTTTCAATGAACATTTATTAAGAAGAAAAAAATGTGTATTTAATTAAAATTAATAGTAAAATTATTACAATTTGTAAGAGATATGGTCACGTTCTTTTTAGGTATATTTATAGTTTGAATATGAGTTTGTGATGATAAGACTTGAGTTTGAGTGACTTGAGGTTTGTGGAAACAAATAGTTCCATATTTAAAATAAAATCTTTATAAAATAAATTGTCTAGATTCCGATTCGAGTAATTAATCGATACCGAGAAAAAAAAAATAACTTTTTAAAAATATTCTTCGAGCAGTATGAGTATGACAGTTCTTTTTTCAAATTCCAAAACCTATGCTGTAATGATAGTCATTCACCCCGGCATTCAGGGGTGTAAGGGTGTACTTACAGAGCAAGAGATATGTAAACTATACATATTAGCAACCAGGGTTAGCTTTTTCTTTTTACGTGGTTATATCATCAAATTAATCCTCCCACCCAGGGCAGAGCGGGAGGGACAGACTCGTACTGACTAAAATCCACGGTGTCCTTCAATAGCCCTTTACGTTCCGGGGTCACGGTAATTCGTGAGTCCCACGACCCCGGCAGGCTTTGGCCCTCTAGAGGCCCCAACCAGGGTTGGCTAGAACACAACTAACACAACTACAATTAATGTACTTCCCCTAAGTAACATTTTCATATTACACCGGCGTATACACTCTTAAACCTCTTCAGGTCGTCGATCGCTCACTGAAGGGTCCTTAATTCACCATTCCCTGCAGATGTTGTCCTTTATTTACTTTGGCCAAACTAAAGGCCGTAGGTAGCCAGTCAAACTGGCAATAAAAACTTTTTACCTTCAAAATATCACGTTTAATAACTACATACTTTATTTACGACTTAATTAAGTTACAAAGAGTTGTTATAAAACTGTATGTTCATAAATAAAACTGCTACGGTACCGAACGATTGTTTAGTAGTTCGTTTTTTTTAGGGTTCCGTACTGAATGGGTAAAACGGGACCCTATTACTAAGACTCAGCTGTGCGGCTGTCTGTCTGTCTGTCTGTCACCAGGTTGTATCTCATGAACCATGATAGTTAGACATCGACAGTTAAAATTTTCACAGGTGATGTATTTCTGTTGCCGGTACATCAACAAATACTAAAAAACAGAATAAAATAAATATTTAAGGGGCTTTTTTGCCGTTTTTATAGATAGGTAATGGTACGGAACCCTTTCTTTTTTATCATAGTAAAATCATCAAATGAGTCCTCCCACCCAGGGCAGAGCGGGAGGGACTGTCAGACTTGTACTGACTAAAATCATCGGTGTCCTTCAGTAGTCTTTTACGTTCCGGGGTCACGGTAATTCGTATAGTCCCGCGACAAATGGTGCGGAACCCTTGGCCGGTTTTTCTTCTTTGAATGTATATTTTCTTGCAATAAGAGTTATGGGTAGACTGCAGATTTATGAAACAGCAGGAAAGTAGTTTGCAATTTCTTCCAGCGAAACACTCCATTCCACTACGTTGTGACTATTTTCATTAAACTTTTCCTGCGACATTACAATGCATGGATGTACAGTCAGCTTCAGAGAAATCTCACCCACTTTGGTAGTGATGTCACTACCAAAAGGGGTGAGATTTCTCTGAAGCTTACCATAATATACTAGAAGTATTTAAGTCTAGTTACTTTTGAACCGAGGAAAACTTGTTTGTCGTCATTAATTTTTAACATTTCGATGTAAAACAAAATTTTGTAATGAAATAACCAGCTCTGTCTTTCCTCCAGCAAATGCTGAGTTGGTAACCTTTTTTATTGTTTCTGTTGTTGTGTGTCCTAAATCAAATAAATGTTATTCTATTCTATTAAAGAAAGTTTCTAAAAATCTGGGTATTAGCCAAACGGCAATCGATATTCGTTAACGCTCAGCAGTCACTAATACGGGGGTATACAGTTGAAAATGTATTAGCGACTGCTGAGCGTTCACGATTATCGCTTGCCGTTTGTCTATAGGCCTTGATCTGTTTACGATATGAAAATTGTGTTTATTACTGTAGAAATAGAAACAAAGTGTAATATAATTAACCTACATTTTTATCATTCAGGATTCATTTTCATCATGCAATTCGAGTGAGGTCACTACAAATGCGTACCGGTATAGAAAACCATCCATGTTTTGGCTGCACTTCATTAAATGGAATCCTCCCACCCCCGGAATTGGAAGAATCAGTCTGACTCGTATTGATTACAACACTTTTACTACAATTTCATTTTATGTTCTTCTTTTTGTGTGAGGATGTGGCCACCTTTTGGTGTCAGAGTCAATTAAGTCGCTTCTAGGCAGTCGCGGGACTAATGAGCTACCGTGCCCCCCAACGTAAAGGGCTATTAAAGGACACCGTAGATTTTAGTCAGTACAAGTCTGACAGTCCCTCCTGCCCTGGCCTGGGCGCGGACTCATTTGATGATTTTACCACGCCACAAAAAAATCTGCCTCTAGGAATCCTACAGTCATCTGGCACGGCTTTGGACGTATAATATAAAGGGTTTCCTCGCGATATTTTGCGATTCTGAAAAATTCGAAGAAATCATTGTGAAAACATGGAAAAAAGAAATAAATAAAAAATACAAACAAGAAATACACGAAAAATATAAACAAATGAAAAAGCGTTTATTTTTCAGTTATGTTGTAGGTATTTCGATATAGCATAGTTTCGTTGAGTAATCAAATTAACATGAGTCGGAGCCCTTGTTCAACAAAACAATCGAGAGGAGTTTACATACTTCTGAAATGTTCATAAACTTAGCAATTTGTTAAATTCCAAAAGTGCTAAGTGCAAGGTAAGTTGAAGAGTTGTTTCGTCGAAACAGCGTTGTTCGTAAGTATCTACAGCGGCAGTGAAACATGGTGGGTAGTATGTACGCTTCGAAAATTATTACATAGTTGGTACAATCGACAAATTTGAATTAAGACCCAATATTGATGCTTATTTTCACACAAACATTAGAATACAATTAGGTCCATATATATTCGCGTAAATATACGTCTCCTTGGTTTAATTTTTTATTTTCACGGATTCCAACAATGTATTGTCAAAAAGGGTCATGATTAAAATTTTTCGATTACATGTAAATATGAGCATGAAAAAAAAAACTATTTACCTAAATTAATAGTTGGTGGAAAAGGACTGAATGTACGAAGATCAAAATAGTGGCGAAAAGGCATTGTCACGTCATTTGTTTAGTTTATTTATTTATTTAAGGTCGCTTTTCAACATCTAAGGTCATTAGCGACCACAGTTAACAATATATTAATTTACGCACATACATAAGGATACAATTAGTTGTTTAGTAATAGTTTAGTTATTAGTTAGTATTTTAATTTTTATATTTGTATGGTTTAATGAAAATGTATGTATTAATAGTCATGTGAAATAATTAGTTGTTGAATCGGAAAAGAGATGAAATGATATGTGTAAAAAAAACTTATACAGGTTTGTTTGTAAAACGTTAACATCCTTTCATCGGCTGAAAATATTTATTATAACAACTTTTATAATGAAACTATCAGGTTTTTTATATAAAATGGCATATTTTACCGTTGGCAATGTTTGAAACAGCTGTTTTTTTTGATCTCACAGAGTTGCTTTCAAAATCAAGGTTTTCAATTTGTAAGGACGTAATAGAAAATTATTTAAAAGAATTCGTTTGTCACTAAAAAAATCTTGATCCTCGCGAAGAAATTCACTAATTTTCGCTCTAAAATAATAATTTTACGAAAATATTCTCCCCCCCGAGTACGACTACCTATCTTATCTTACTTTTGTCAAGTAACAAGAAACTCTTTGTGTCTGAACCTTTTATTTAAAGCTGCAACAAAACATCGTCTTGGATACCGTGTTATGATGGATTACGGACATCTGTACCAGCAAACGAGGTTTGTAGAGATAAGGTGGAACCATCATTCATGTTTTTTTGGCCTTCTTTGCTCAGCTCTATTATATTTTCCGGATATCCGAATGGAAACGGATACTTTGTGAAGATTCTTTTTTCTTTCTTCTGGTTCCAGATGTTTTATGGTGATTTGATCCGTTCTGTTTCTTTTTCTTATAAAAAGATTTATTTAACAAAGAACAAACAAATTGATTATTTTAAAATGTTAAATTCTGTCCATTTGGACACCCATTTGCATTATTAACTTTGTAATACAGACAAATCGTTATTTAGGCTTCTTTTGTGAAATTGTGATTTTGTTTGTTGTTTCGACGACTCGACGTAGTAAGTGTTTAAGCGGATTATCCAGGATTAAAGAAGCCTGCTTGTCTACTATGTCAATCAGAATCTACACCAACTTCAATCCAACGCACCGTGGATTTTAGTCACTACAAGCCTGAATAGTTGGCATTTTTTGGTTGTCGCCACTGTTGATTCTGATTTTCAGTAGTTGCAGTATTGTGGTAACAGCGTTGAGAGAAAGTACCAAAAAATATATACAATCTCAAAATTCAATCTTTTAATTTCAAATTCAGCGTTAATATGATTTTTGTGTACTTTTACTGTATTTAACACACCCTTCCCCTACCTATCCATTTGCCAACAAACCCGTATAGCAATCAGAGCGGCAGGTAGGTACTTTACGTCCACAAACACATTACTAACATTAGTCACTTAACAATCAGTCAGGCAGAAGCCACTAAAGGTAATTGATACCTAACTCATGCTATGTTCTAGGTTGACAGCTTTTATAGTAATTAGTCAACCGTGAACAGGTGTAGCCCTGGGGTAACTAAACTCTAAAGTCACTCTTTAAAAAAAAGCGAAACGTCCCTTTCCTTGTAACACTTCTCTATCGTCATCTATATTTCAAATGAAAGTACTTGAAAAGTGTATCATTTCATTGTACTTATGACAGCAAACCTGTAAACCATGGGAGAAAAAAGTTATTGAGACTTGAAAGTCCAACTTGAAATACCAACGGTACAGAATGTTAGGTAGAAGTCGTTTATCTCTTAAATAATATATATCCATACTCAATGCTGTTCTTGTGCTAATGCATCGTTGACGTTTCTGTATTCAAAAAATGCCAGGGCGCTACTTAATTTGACAATTTCATACAATTATCACTTTATTCGACTCTAATGCGTATGATTTTCTTTAATAAGAGTCAGAAGTGGGTGTCGCTTGAGGTCCGGTTATGTCAACAATGTTGCTCTTTCTCATGATCTGTACACATATCATAAGAAAGAGCTAAGAGCAATGTTTTCTTCTGAAAATCGAATTGCGCGACGCTCCGATCGATCTATCACAACAATGTCAGGCTTATTGGCAACATTAGTCCAGTCAGTGATGATAGGTCGATCCCAATACAACGACATATTACCATTTTCGAGAACTGGGTCGGGCGCATACTTATAGTACGGCACTTCCGATTCCACAAGGTTGTATTTCAAAGCAAGTTCCTGGTGGATAATCCTGGCAACGAGGTAGTGTCTATGCAAATATTCTCCGTTAGCCAGACGAGAACATCCAGAAATAATGTGTCGGATCGATTCTTCCGGACGGTGGCAAGCCCGACATATGTCAACCGTGCCATCCTTCACAATGTATTTCCGGTAGTTATTCGTAATCATAACTTCGTCCATAATTGCACAGACAAAACCTTCGGTTTCCCTAAACATGTCACAGAAGCGTAGGTAGGATACGGACGCTAAAATGTCTACATCGGGACCATGTAATGCCCGGTAAATGCATCCGTGAAGCTCCTTGCTCTGCCATACTTCCTTACGATCATTAGTTTCTAATACTTTAGGTTTGCGCCAGTTCTCGTTAGCCAAGGAGAGCGGAGTAAGACCCTTGTCCACTGTGACCACATCTCGGTGCATCCCCACGTCGGTGTCTAGGAAATATTCCCTGAGACTGCATACCTCACGGTTGTGCAGGGTTTTGGCATTTAAGAAGCCACGATCCCCGCAATTCCGTGAGATATTCAGTCTCATCACCGACGACCGTGGGTGATGCATCCGATTTGCAGTCAGCAGTAGAGGGACTCTCCTATCCAGGACATCAGGTTCCGACTGAGTCCATTTGAGTATGCCGAAAGAACCAACACCGGCATGACCCATTTATTATTATTGAAACTATGCAGTAAAATAATTTCTTCAATAAATTAGGATATTTGACGCTAGTTTCAATATTGGTAAGGTTTAGCTTTTTACGGCCTGACCGTTGCGGTAAAAAGCTAAACCGTATCTATTACCGTAAAATGGTGTGTAACCGGTTAATTATAGTATCGGTTATTGGATCCTATTATGGCTAAATAGTTTACAATATTACTAGCTTATGCTCGCGGTCGCGGGACTAACGAATTACAGTGACCCCGGTACGTAAAGGGCTATTGAAGGACACCGTGGATTTTATTCAGTACAAGTCTGACAGTCCCTCCCACCCTGCCCTGGGTGGGAGGACTCATTTGATGATTATACCACGATAAAAAAAATAAGCTTATGCTCGCGGTTTCGGGGAGTTAGTTCTCTTTCACACAGAGAACCGTTTTTGTTCAGCGATGACGTATGTCGTTGTATTAATGAGTGAGTTCACACACATGACAGTATAACAGATCCAGTAAAAAATACGGATTCGACAAATTGTACATACTCCAATATCGACGGACTCCAACTAGTTTGATGATTTTACCACCAATAAAAGTATAGGAATAAAGAAATTGAACACATTTAGAGAAGAAAAAAGGAAACGAGAACAGTCTGACGCGGTGACAAGTCGCGTCAACTGAAATAAACATAATAAAGCCTTTTTAGGGTTCCGTAGCCTATGTCTAAAACACCCTATTACTAAGACTCCGCTGTCCGTCTTTCTGTCTGCTTGTCTGTCTGTCGATCGTTTTTCTCATGAACCATGATAGTTAGACAGTTGAAATTTTCACAGTTGACGTAGGTATTTAAAAATGTTTTTGCAAATACAACAAACGTGATATTTTTTGCCGTTTTTAAAGATAATAATGGTACGGAACCCTTTGTGGGCGAGTCCGACTCGCATTTGGCTGAATAATTCACCGAATTATTTAACTCTCTAATTTACAAAGTACCTAACCAGTTATCCGTATAACATTATCATTAACCCGCCAAGGCTTAACACAGAATTCTATTTAGCCAGGACTCAACCACCTGAACATAATATTTTAGAGGGTGCGAAATATTTAAGGTTATTATTACATTATCGTATAGACATCCCCGCGGCCCTACCCCGCCATAACTGTACGTAAATTACATTAAATCGAGATTGATTTTATACGTACTCTGTGGTAGGTGTTACATACATCTGTATGTGCACTATGTAATAAGACTTTAAACCTTTATAAATAGAAAAGGAAATTGAGTTACTTCGACACGGAAAGAAGACAATGATTATTTTTAAATGAGAGTTTATTAAAATGCATTAAAGGTAATTAAGATCAAATGTATACAGGGTGTCCCAAAACTCAACGTCAAGCCGAAACGGGGTGACAGGATTGATCATAACCATCACGAGAAAAATCTGAAAAAAAATCTATCCCATGCAGTTTGAAAATTATGGGCATTTTAAGAAAAACCTAGAAATTTGATCAAACTGTACCATTTTTCGGTTATTGTGGTTATTCTTTTTTATTTTTGTTCATTTGAACTTTGGAAACGTAATCCTAAATAACATTTCTAGAATCCCAATAAAAAATAATGACACAATTGCCTCAAGTTTCCGAGAATTGAGACTATTTGTTAAACTACGAATTTAAAATTTTCAAGATTCGTCGACTTTGACAGGCCCTCCTATAAAAAAAATGTACTAGAGTGCCTTGGCAAGTGGCATTAAAAGTTGGCGCATTTAATCAGAATTCTAAAATGGTACAATACTTGTTAGTTCCATACAATAGAAAAGAGTAAAAAAATTAAAACCTCAAGTAACCCGATTTTTGCTATCACGTTTTACTCAGTTAAAATGTTTTTAATTCGCACAAGCTCTAGGTAGGTTCTTAATTTTAAGACAAAATGATGAGAGAGATGGATAATGGGTATGGGTACGCATTTCGCAGTGCAAGTAAGAGATTTCCTTGACCAGGAATATCCGGGAAGGTGGATTGGACGTTCAGGCACTATCTTGTGGCCCGCCCGTTCACCAGATTTAAATCCCCTGGATTTTTTCTATTGGGGAGTTCTCAAAGAAAAAGTTTACTCAAAGCCCATTGATCACGTAGCCGACCTGCGTGAACGCATTTCTCAAGCAGCTGAGGCGATCAACTCTCGAAGATATGCCCGACTTATAAGTAGATCTTTTTTAAGAAGATGTAGGGCTTGTATTGAGGCTGATGGTAAACAATTTGAACATTTATTATTTATTATTGTAATAAAAATGTTTTTTCTCTATCTGACTTTTAGTCCAACAAACCTAATTATTTTACTAACTTTTTTTCACTTTGGTAAAAGTGGCGTCACTATCTGTCTCGCTCACTCATGACAAACATACCCATTATCCATCTCTCTCATCATTTTGTCTTAAAATTAAGAACCTACCTACAGCTTGTGCGAATTAAAAACATTTTAACTGAGTAAAATGTGATAGCAAAATTCGGGTTACTTGAGGTTTTAATTTTTTTACTCTTTTCTATTGTATGGAACTAACAAGTATTGTACCATTTTAGAATTCTGATTAAATGCGCCAACTTTTAATGCCACTTGCCAAGGCACTCTAGTACATTTTTTTTATAGGAGGGCCTGTCAAAGTCGACGAATCTAGAAAATTTTAAATTCGTAGTTTAACAAATAGTCTCAATTCTCGGAAACTTGAGGCAATTGTGTCATTATTTTTTATTGGGATTCTAGAAATGTTATTAAGGATTACGTTTCCAAAGTTCAAATGAACAAAAATAAAAAAGAATAACCACAATAACCGAAAAATGGTACAGTTTGATCACATTTCTAGGTTTTTCTTAAAATGCCCATAATTTTCAAACTGCATGGGATAGATTTTTTTTCAGATTTTTCTCGTGATGGTTATGATCAATCCTGTCACCCCGTTTCGGCTTGACGTTGAGTTTTGGGACACCCTGTATAAATGTTTGAAACACACACAGCGAGTCGCCCTTTACTCGCCGCCCGTATGCCCGCGCCTACGGTGGCCAGATATCGTCTGCCGACGTCCGTCGCCGTTGGCGTCTACCACTGCGGGAATTCGCGTACTTACAAAGTAATTGATGTGTTATTCGTACCACCCGCCGCGCTGCTCACTATTTACACCAAAGCCGTAAACGGACTGTAGGAGAAGAAAATCAAGTTTATTAGCTGTGAGTGATGAGGGTGATTAAGTTGATGGGAGATTAAATAAAAGATTTAATTTTAATTAGAAATCATAGAAAAAGAAATAAGAGAAAACTTTATAGGTACGAAACAAGCGTCCGCTTACTCCCACTCCCTCTCACAGAGAGGATGCCTGTGTCCCAGCAGTGGGAACTTTGTAGGCCGATGATTTATGTTTTACGTAACAAGGTACGACGGAATATTTTGTGGGCATGAACAAACATCTTGTTTATTAGTTTGTAACGACCATCACTTTCAAACTGTTTTACACGAGACCATTGTTTGTGCCAGTTGAGAGTTTGTACTGTGCCGTTTACACTTAAATCTTTAAAATTCTTGTGATCCTTATTAATAATATTAAAGTTTGGGTGCATGAATAGATGGTTGGATGTTTGCTACTCAATCACACACATCTGTGGAACGGAACATAGACAGGTTATAGTCTACAGGGTCTGGTCTCCGATATTATTCCGTGGGATTACTTTCGGTCTCTACATAAGCGCGGGCAAAGCCGCTGGCAACAATAAGTGATTAATTAAAGAATTGAATCGCTGGTCTAGATATTTAAGGGAGTAGAGCGTTGATATCAACAGATTTAATCATGATTTACTTTGTTAGTCACTGAATAAGTCTTTTACTAAGGAGATAAAAGCCCTGATCAGATTCAGAAAACAATGGGTACAAAATATTAGTGGCAGCAACGACCTTGTCACAACAAAGGGTACCCCCAAAAGTGTCTTTGTTTTATAAAATACACAACACTGTTCATTGTAAGTTAATTAGTGCCGAAACAGACTTTTATCCTTCGGGTGACGTAAGATTAGCATAAGTAAATTCGATACTTTCGGACCGAAATCCTTTTGGGACTCGTTTTAATTCAGATCGCGTCGGAATATTTAAAGAATCGTGTTACATTTTTATCCTTCTAGAATTGCAGACGGCCATTTGAATAATTGGCAAATAGAACCCCTTTTTATTCGATTCGAACCCATGGCAAGTGTAAAACACTCATTCGAATTTGATTCTAGAACTGAGTTTCAATAAGTTGGAAGCGAGTTTCCGAACAGTCGTTTCTTAACGGCCGATTTAGCGATGCCTTTATTGCAAGCCTAATGAATTGTACTTGTTTTAAAGTTTCTTGTATCACGGCCTGATATCGGATTCAGATTGGAATGAGGGCGGCTCTAATGACGGCGAAGCAAGGAGCCGTTCAGACTTTTTCATTTCGACTTTGGTTTTAATTAAAACCAGCACGTTCATTGGAACTGTGAAGAGGAACGGTAAAGTTGGACTGTACTATTACTGCTTTTATGGTTTAGCCAGCAAGTACTTGCGGTCACGGTTTATAGGGAACTTACTTCTGAATGGTTGGACCATAATACCCAAGTCGTAGTTTTATTACAATTGCTTTGCGAGCGCTGCCTTATTATTTTCATGGATGTTCAGTGTAATGATAACGAGGTGAACCTTTTTACAAGTTACAGCAACCGTGACGTAATGATTAATTATGACGTAATTAGTGAGCTCATCTTTTCTTTTGTTGCTGTCGACAACATTTTTCTTCTTGCGAGATATAAAAAGACTTCGCGTATTTTCTTTTACTCTCGGATCAGACACATTAATCATATATTCTGTGTATTGCTCAGAAAAGGGCGATTGGTAGCGCTACCTGTCACAGAGGACATAAACTACAGTCCCTGCGGCAATATATCGAGCACCGCGCTTTCGACTGACATCCTAATAAATATCCCCAACTTATGTTGGGGGCGTTCATACTTTATCTTTATCGCCATAACATTCAGTATTTCTCGCAGTTATTTTTAATGGTCAGAGGGTAAAAAATAACTAAGTGTTTTATTTTTAATTCTTCCTGGAGTATTTGCTTGTATTTGTTTAAAAATCAGATGACAGTGTCTATAACGAAAATTTGAATTGCGTAAGAATTTAGAGTAGCAGTAATTTATTGTTTCGGAAAAATGGTATGATTTTATTTAAACTTGACACTATTATCTTCGAAGTTCTATAAGATTATACTCGTATTTAAGTATAATTATCAAATAAACGAAAATCCAATATCGGTTAGTCAGCTGCTCATGACCATGACACAGGCCAACACTGTTATTAAACCTGTATTAAGGGGTCACCTGTTGTTTTTCACAGGGTAATTATTAGCTGTTTTGAGTCAAAAAACGTATTTTTACCAAAGAAAATATAATAAAAGAACCGTGTTATGAGAGTTCAGGCTATTTCTATTAACGCATTTTTAACATGGTCGGTTTTTCGATACGGCTCCTACACGCCCTTGCCGCTGTGAGCATTAACTAAGCGCGGGGCAGCGAGAGGTAAGATCAAATGTATAGAAACGTTTCAAACACGCAACTAGGCGTCGCTAATGGCGAATTCGCCTTATTCGTGCCGCGCATCGCATGCTCACTGCTTTGACCAAAGTCGTGAATGGGACGTTGGTGGTGACAAAATGCCAACTTATCTAGGTTCTCAATTTAATGCCTTTGTCAAACAGACAGGCGAGTCCGAAGCGATACCGAACAGAAACGAGACGTGCAATAATTCTGTCACGCTATCGGATCGCTTTCGCTTTGCTATGTGACTGGATTCAAACAATTCCATACATTACAAATAAAAATGTCACGCTTCTCATTCGCCACGTAACTGACAAAGGATTTTATGAGTTGAGATAACAATAGTTAGTTTAATAAAAATCTAATATTACAGCAAATCTTAGACTGGTTGGATGGGATATATATCTTAAAGCACAGAAAATTAAAAAAAAACCAAACATTTTATTCTTTTGGAAAAAGCTCTTTTACATAACAGTTGATCAGAATTTTTAAACGTCTGGAATAAGCTGGAAACCTGAAAATTTATGACGAACTTGATGAGGGTATTACAAATGGACACTTTTATTGCCACGTCAGACCCTTGTGGAGGTGAACATGATGCTAATAAAGACTTATTTCCAACGGACTTGAGTAATTGAGACCTTATAACCAATGTTGTTTATTTTTGGACGTATGATTTATGTGGGTTTTTAATTATTTTTTTTGACAATGATTAGATTAAAGGTAATTGAACATTTTTGACCCGGTATCCGACCATTCTTGAAATGTCTGTTTAAGGGTTAAAGTTAAAGTGAAGGGCTATTGAAGGACACCGTGGATTTTAGTCAGTACGAGTCTGACAGTCCCTCCCGCTCTGCCCTGGGTGGGAGGACTCATTTGATGATAATACCACGATAAAAAAAGAGTATACTAAATTCGATCAATGGATATCGGGTTTGGCGACATACATATGACCCCTAAAGCCCTTGTCGTATAAACCGACCATTTGTGTCAAGGTCGAGAAAGAATCACCATCAAGTTAATTGGCGAAAGGTCTGCCTTATCAGTTTTCCGCACGAACGGCTGATTAACGATTTACGAAAATAGCTCTTGGTTAGACGATCGGACAATATTTTCTGGCCGAAGTATCCGATTTCAATGACTCTGATAAGGCTTATCTAACATCACTGAATTTTGTTGATACTTTTTGGGGAAGATTTATAAGTATTCGCTTTATAAGAAGGTAGCGGGCATGCGGACGTCGAGTAATGCGCCGACACCCTGGAACATAAAGGATTATTGAAGGAACCCCGTGAAGTTTAGTAAGTACGAGTCTGACAGTCCCTCCCGGGACAGGACTCATTTGATGATTTAACCAGCATAAAAAAAAGTTAACAGGGTAACTTATCGCATATTTCAAGGCCAGACAAAATCACCGTAGATTGTTGTCAAGTTAACGCGTAGCGCACTGCTACGCGCCTCTACGAGCTGCGTGGGTAGATAAGCGTAGACATTCTAGTAGCAAGCGGTATTGTTTACAACGTCTCATGCCCTAGTAAAAATAAGCATATATACATATAAGTACTTTCGTAATTAATGTAGTCAAATGCTATATTTATATATAGTTTAAAGCACAGTTTCTAGCCATTTCACGTATTACCGCAGTGAAAGAGAAAAACCCCAATAAGAGTGGAAAAAAATACGAGAAGCCGAGGATTACATGTTTTTGCATTTTTGTTCCATTCCTGAATCAGCATGCAAACATTTTTCGATGCTGGGATTTGCTTTATTTATTACGAGCCTGGTTACACATTATTTTGCCATAGGATTGTAAATTATACACATTATATGATTGGATTTAATAAAATTACATTCGGTAGTTTGTTTCGATCCGGTTTCGTTCGTGGCCCAATTTTCCTGTGGATTCATCAAAATTTTCTTTCATTAAAATTTCATCTTGACAAATACAAAACTGCACAACTGTTGACGGTTTTTGTATACGAATAGATTAGCTGTTGCCTTCCACGTATATCTCGTAAAGTATGTCATGGTCATGTAATACTGGGATAAATCAGTAATAAGTAAGATTAAATAGAACACGAAACAAAACATTTTACTGCCTAATTATTTAATTTGAAACTAAAATAATTGTTTTATTTAAAGATTAAGCAATTATTTAATTTAATCTCAAAGTTCCTGAACTAATGTAAACAAGTTTTAATTTGTTCTTGATTATATTACATACTTTGACATGGGTACAGCAGGTAGTTGAAATAGTATAAAAGTAATTTGAGTTGTAGTTGACATTAAATATTTATAAATATTTTTATTATTAAAAATACTCAGATATTATAATATTTAAGAGCCAAAAATAAACATACTTAATCGTTTAAAACCAATGTTATCAACAGACTTATTGATGATGGAAAAAGCAAGAAGTAAACTACACGGAAAATTTGACATTAATTTTATGGATAAATATTTGTTCCTCTCTCTTGTAATACAGACGATTTTTGAAGTGAAAACTTCTTTAGCGGCGTTGTGCACTTTTTTAGGAATGGGTAAAATATGTTAAACTCGCGTCAGGACACGTGACCTGATCGAAAATTCGTAAGACGGCGCAGGGCGCTTGCGCGAATGTTCGTGTGTGTTTATTACTATTGAAGTTTTCACTTCTGCCGGCACTCCCAGAGTGCAACCCGTCGTTTTTTTTTATTTTCCATACAATAAACGCTGTAAATACTTCAAGTACGCTGTAAGTATGTACAATACACATCTTGTGATAAGGCCTCTGGACCATCACTAAATGTCAACACATAAGTTTTCAAATGTCAATTTGTCGAAACCCTACGAAACCGGAGCGATTTCTTAGGAAGAATATTCTCGTACGCGCATGGAGGTCTTCAATCAAGAGAAGGGACACGGGACATAAGCCGACGACCCGAGAGGTAGGGCTCGTACACATAAACGAGATAAATATCGTATGTATGTATCGTTTCGATTGTCCGTCGCGTAATGGTAAAACTAATACGATCAATTAGCCCCTTCGTACACAAAGCGACGCAAGTCTCTGATACCTTACGACTTTGGTATCCAGGCGCTTATCGTAATACAAATCCATAGAGGTTCGTACACAAGCACGCGTCAATGGAAACCAAAGACGTAAGGTATTGCAGACTTGCGTCGTTTTGTATACGGAGGGCTTTGGAATTAGTATAGTGTGCACCTAGCAATGTAATCTTAAAAAAAGCGGATCCTATAAAAAGAAAAATAATTGCAACGATGTCATAAATCTTCATAGTTTTTTTTTTTAAACGTTGCTTCTCATTAGGTATTTGGAAGGAATTCCTCATATGTCGCTTAGAAACATTTACGTCACATACACTAACACCCAGAACCGGAACAAATACCTGTGCCACTTTACCAACCGTTCCTTCGATGTTGGTTTAGCTGGGAAAAGGCTAGGCAAATGATATACAAGACTCAAGAAGTCAGGCTTTAAAGTTTTCATGAAAATGTTGAACGTTTTTGAGATGATAAGACGACTGAACTACGTCAGTTGAAATTACTAAATACATAAAAAGTATTTTATCCTCAAACTAAGTTTAGTAATTGTAAATCTCCTTCATTTGCAACAACTCTAGAAGGCCGCTAAGTGAAAAGTGGCTACTGTGATAATTTAAAGACCTACTTTTGTACACTTTATTGTTACTATCTATTTAAAAAATTACAGTTGACCCTTACTTAAAGGGCTCTTTCTGTTTTTGTCTAAAGTAAAATATTTTTTGTTCGAGACTTTATATGACTATGGATAATAAAAACTGTCGCAATACAAACAACTAAAACTAGCTAGCTTTTGCCCATGGCTTTGCTCACATCCCCACCTCTTGGATTGCCTGTAATCTTCACCAAGGTCTTATTAGTCTCTGTACCAAAATTCATCAAAATCTATCCAGCGGTTTAGCTGTGAAAGTGTAACGAACTCATTTGTGTGTGTGTTATTATTAGTTAGATTTCTTCATTTCACTAACATTCAGATGTTTCATCATCAGTCTACATTCGTCCAGTTACTGGAAATACGCCTCTCCCTATGTACGCCACTGAGAGAGGCCTTGAGCTTTCCTCATTCAGTCTCATCCGGCCGCATTTCGAAACTGGCCGGCGGGAGCCCTTTTTTTTAAGAGGTAAAATCATTACATGAGTCCTACTGCCCAGGGCAGAGCGGGAGGGACTGTCAGACTGTCGTACTGACTAAAATCCACGGTGTCCTTCGATAGCCCTTCACTACATTTGTCTAATCACGGTCTCCACTCAAGGACTCGTCTACCCCACATGTGGTCTGTTCGCTGCCACTTACTCCAGTAGTTTCAGGTTAAAGTTCCAATAATCGACTCGCCCTCGTCCGCAATCTTGGCTTAGAAACATGCCAGCAGGCCACTTTCTCCCATTAGCTAACCGCATTTTACTGGCACACAGCTTTATTGCAAGATATGAGGTCATTTGTTTCGTTCTTGCTCACTGTGCTTTCTATAGAAATGTAAATATATCACCTCAGTGTAATTAGTACTTGCCTATTTTGTCCCATTGCAAAAATAAGCAAACGCTTTGTCTCAGAGAGAGAAGATATGAGCTAGCAAGCATTGATCCGGTTTCAGTCCCATTTTAATAATACTTTCTCTTAGCGATATCCAACAAATTAAAAAAAGTCGCAAAAATAAATCGCGTCGCGCGGCGCTCCTATGTGAAGGAACCTTACATAACCACAAAAATAACGCAAAAGACAAAGTCTTAGATAGAATTTCAGGACGGTCCTAACGGCTATTTTGTAAATGAAAACCATTTTAATGATTTTGTTCATAGCAATCTGAGTACAGACTTAATAAAGGCCAGACGATAAAATAAAAGAACAGATTAACTGCGTCAGAACAATGGTCCTAATGAATGTTTATTCAATGCTTTTAATACTTTACTCGAGTCGTGAAATGAGCAGTTTCGACGACCGTTTATTTAAGGAAGGATTTTGCTTTAACTTTATTTTAGTAGAATTGACATAAGAAGTTGTATAATTAGAATTAGTCATGGCAGTAACATCAAAAAGTCCTATGAATAGGTAGGTATACTATGAACTAAATATAAATCGAGCATTCAATTAAAACAGAAAAAGCAAGAAATAATTCTAAAACAACAATTCAATTATGTGGAATAAACTGCAGTGCAGTGTTGTGGCTATTGCGAGCCGAGGGGAAGTTAATTAAGTCTCTGAATAGAAATTGATTAACAAGAAAAACTAACAAAAACAAGCGATACAATTTAAATTTAAAGGGCAACGTGTCTGATTGAAAAGCCTACCTTACAGACATGCAATACAACTTTAAGTACTATGCCGAGAGGCGCATTGGGGTGGTGGGAAAACCGACCCTCATCTTCACTATAACGACCAATGAATTACTGAAAATTTTATATTTGATGTCATCCATTGCTGGATTCACTCGAATACTACACAGTTGTCGGTACTTGACAGTCAATGTAACAGATACGAGGATGAATAACGAGGGGTTGGCGGAAAGCCTATGGTAAATGAAGTTCGCGAACAGCCGCGTTGTCAGTCGGGTTCGAGCTTTGTGAGAGGAAGCACGCGTCTTGTTCGCCTCGAAAACGTTCGTTACGGAGAAGAACAAAGTTTTGTGACTGAAAATTAAAGTTCGGTTTGTTTTGAGTTCGCAATCAAACTGGGAAGAGTTTGTTTGAAATTCGCATTTGGAAGTGCGTGTAAATAAAGGTTTGTTGGTTTATTTTAAATTTGCATACGTTTCGTTGGAAAGGGATTTTGTTTTGTTCAGTCGGAATTCATCTTTAATGCAGTACTCATTGAATTGAAACCCTAAAATAACAGTAAATATTATTTTAATTACTACAAAGTTTAATTTACTATTCCACAAGTTACAGAGACAAATGATTGATTCATAAATTAATGTTCTACGTATGAGTGATTGTTGTATAGTGAATTGATTGTATTGAATTAGAATATATCCACTTATGATAGATAATATCAGGTTTTGAGTGATTGATCTTTTTCTGGAAATTGTTGTCAGCAATTATATTGATAGTAGTAGCATGTTGAGGATAACGAGCAGTATACTTTTTGCAATACCTACCTAATACCTATGTAGGTAAGTTCGCCTCATCATTAACAAATTTACTGTCATCTGTATAACATTGAACTACAGTTTCTTCTGAGTAAATGCCTCCCTCTCTATCTCTGAATATTAGTATTTTTTGGGACAGCCCAACTCTCCACCAAACCACTGCAACTCCTGAAAGCCAGAATTAACAGTGGCGACCACCAGAAAAGCGATAGGACATCGACGTGTCTCGAAGAATAATTTAACTGTCTTGGATCCTGCAACGATTTTAATCAGAAAAGAATAGTGGAAGATTAGGAAAATTTACGAGTACGTAGTTTCTACTGCCTCCCTCCATACCAAGCAAGAGTTAGAACAAAACAAGGCCAATAGGCACAAAAGGACATTTACAACTGGGATAATCCTAGTTTGTAGAAGTTTTAAAAGTATATTGTGTATAAAATTATGTATAGTTTTTAGACGGACATGGTCACTATTATAAACATTAGGGTTTAAAACGGAATATTTACCATGTTTTTTATTTGTTTTGAGTTTCCGCTATTTCGGCACTGTTGCAAGCGCCATGATCACGGATGAACTGACGTTATTGCGGGTGGATGTTTATGAGCAGACAAATCAGTCTACCCTCCTTCTCGTTTGTTCTTGCCACGTGTCGGAATTTTGGAAACTCAAAACAAATAAAAAACATGACAAAACAAATAACAAACATAATATTTATAAAATTATGTAAGCATATATTACATTTGTCCCGGGACTCACGATTTACCGTGACCCCGGTACGTAAAGGGCTATTGAAGGACACCGTGGATTTTAGTCAGCACGAGTCTGACAGTCCCTCCCACTCTGCCCTGGGTGGGAGGACTTATTTTATGATTTTACCACGTAAAAAAAAGCATATATAACATATCTTAACGCTCTTTTACCGGAATATGGAAATATTTAACTTTTCAACAAATCGTTTTGATAATGTGTTCTGATAAGGGTATAATTTAAGTTTATCGCCCGCCCTGATTGTTGTTAAAACAATGTTGGAATGTTGTGAATGTTTTACTACGAGTACGTAGTTTATTTCCAGAGTTTGTTCAAGTGTTTTCGCTTTGTTACAATCTTTAAATTTTAAGTAGCTGGCATGTACAATTATAACTTACCACGTTTTGTTGTTCGTGTTTTGGTGTTGTTCTAGATATTCTACTAGTTTTTTGTTTGAGTTAAAATGTACAGTCAACAAATGATCTAAATACCCAGACAGCATTGTGTTATTTTCAATGTGTGCGTGTCAACCAATTTGGCTGTATGTAGCATTCAACCAAGCAGCACATACATAAGTACAGCGTAAAGCATACAGGAAAACTAACTTGCTGCCTGGATACATTATCTCTTTTGTTGACCTTATATCTTGTTTATATTTTATATTATTTATTCTTCTTGATTACAAGTAAATTTTGTTCAAACCTCGTCTACAAACCAAAAAACAGATGTATTCTGTATAACGTAGCTAAATAACTAACTATTTTGGAAGACGCATGTCATTGTGTTAATGGCTTTTTAAGCTGTACTAAATGTATTAAATTAATAAATAATAAACAATTGTGTAGATCGAGCAGGAAAAGTGGTTTAGCATCCGCCATAGTGGCATCGTGTTTGTCTTCTCATTAGTTTTCGGCTGCGATATTTTATAAGACGGCCTAGCCCGGCCTGAATTAGCCTGTTTTTGCTTAAACCATGTCCTAGGCTGCGTCACTAAAATTTCCACTGAAATTTTTTGTTGAAAAAAAACGCGTTTTTTCTCCCACTCTCCTTAGAGACTTCAACATCCGTTCTTTGTGACTCTTGTCGTATCCGTAATGTACACGTCATCTGCCTAGCTTTTTCCCAACTATATTAGGGTCGGCTTCCAGTCAAACCAGATTCAGTTGGATATCAGTATTTTACATGGAGCGACTGCCTGTCGGACCTCCACAACCCAGTAACTGGGTAATCCGATACCCTATGGTAAGACTGGTTGTCAGACTTTAGAGCTTCTGACTAACAGTAACAACTGTCAAAGATCTACAAAAGACGGTTTTATGTGCTTTCCGAGGCACGGAGGAAAGCACCTGTCATCTCGCAATGACAGATGGTCACCCATCCACAGACCAACCTCGGCAAGCGCGGCTTAACCCGGAAGATCGGCTTGTGCGGCTATATTTATTTAGCTACGAGCTCTCTCAATGTACATACACGTGATATAACGTGGATGGACAGGTTATCGAAACCCTGGAAAGGCAATTGAGGGAAGATTTTAGCAATTAAGAGTCAGACAGTTTCTTCCACTCCACCCAGGACGGGAGGATTTATTTGATGATTTAAGCGTATAAAACAAATGTTTATCTCGTCGAACCAGTACTGTACTTACTGTGTGTTGTAGGCAACTCCGTGTACAATATTGGTATTGAGGTACATTTAGACTTCCGACTTGACTTAAAGGTGACCACAACATAGTTGGAAAAAGCAAGGCAAATTAGGGTATCCATAGCGACAATAAATTCTGATAGCGTTTTTTACAATATTTTACCTAGATACTCAAATAAAAGTGTTTTGTTTACCAAAAGCCTAACGCTTGGATATCAACCAATGCATTAAATGGAAGAATAAATAAATTGCATTGCCATTCTTTATTGGATTTGGTTTTTTATTTGAATTTCAAAAAGCCATTTCACATTCTATTTTTTGCGTGGGACTCAGAAAAGAGGCAATTAATTATACATTTAAATAAATTTATGCACCTAGAGAGTCCTAACCCAAAATATCCTAGTTTACATTTTATTCGAAGTGTGTTTTGTGCTAATTTGTTTTACAAAAAATGAAAAGAATTATTACCTATACATAGAATAAATTTTAAATAATTATAAGTTGGAGGGATTCATTGTCATTGATTCAGGAGGCTGTAGTGCTCGATTCAGCTCGTATAGTGAGTATACCGTCTCACTATGCGTACGGAAGTACTTAGTTTTCTAATACATACGACTGAAATTCAACAAATAAATAAAAAATATGATAGAAACCTGAAAATCAAGATGGAAAAAAGTATCATTTGCTCAACCGCTGCACTAATCATGGATCGAATTTGTATTTATATGTAGATCATAAAAAAACATCCTTGCTCCCTTATAAGATTTTTTTCTAGTTCACGGGTGCAATTATGAACTTTTAATCTCATAATACACAAACAGCCAGACCCGTAACAAGTATCTGTAGGCCATACAAATATTTTCACGTGCGGGAATCGAACACGCCACACGCACTGCACAGTCAATCGCTCAGTCTTTACGTCAACCTTGCCGTCATTCCCACAGTCCTAAAGCCGAGCATGACTTTTTCCGTTTTTGGGACATAAAGTAATCGAAACTGACGTTAATTCGATGGAAAAAAATAGTTCTTTATTGGTACAGTCACGAGCAATAGTATGTATACACTAAGCATTATTCAAAAGCGGTATTCTGCTATCATATTGATTAAACTTTTGCCTTTTCATTCAGACTTCTCTTTTGGAAGCCATACTATTACGAAATAGGTCTTATTTTAAAAATATGGAAACCAGTATTATACGAGTAAATTACGTTTGAATTTTGTTAAGTGTTTACATATGACCGTACACAAATGGCGCATTTTTAATACTCCATAGAATAAACGCGGTAAATACTTCAAGTACGGTATAAATAAAGTACAAAAATCTTGCGATAAGACCTCTGTTTATTTTCCTAATCACATACAAAGTCTACACATTTTATTTTCGTCTAGCTGCCTCCGTCGCTAGTTTGCCCACGCGTCGGTAATACACAACTAATGACCGTTTACATTTTAGCGCGAACTTTTTACTTCACGTCCGGACTAATGCGACTTTTTTAACAACTTTTTAAAGAAATGGCAACGTTTTCAAAACCTATCGTTTATTATAGAAGCGTAAACAATTTAAAATGATGCAAGTATATAATTAATTGATAAGTGATAGAAATATGATGTTTTTTTTTTTTAAAACGTTGCCCCCGTACCATTTTATTGAATTGAATTTTTGCTGTATCGTGGGTGCGTTTACAAACATAAACTCACATAACACAGAAACGCCCAAACCCGGAACAACGATTTGTAGATCATACAAGTATTTGCTCCGCCGATGCGTAGCGCAGCAGATTAATCGCTCAGCCACTACACCAATCGTGCCGTATTATCAACAAACTTATTTATTATTATTTATTTATTTTCCAAATCCGACTATGTACTCGTACTATCTTTGGATGTTGCATACTTATTAGTATTTTAAATTATATGTACTCGTGTCAATTCGTGGAAAAACATCGATTGAGTAATTAGCCCTGAGTGGAGCAGAAGGGCCTGTCAGACTCATATAAAGCAAAAACCACCCTATTTCATCAGTTCTCCCTTGCTTCCCGTATCCTGTTTAGATGGTCCTGCTACGAGTCACCTTTAAGCCTTTGTCAAACAGACAGGCGTAGCGAATGCGAAGCGTGACGTTTTTATTTGTAATGGATGGAATTGTTTGAATCCAGTCACATAGAAAAGCGAAAGCGATCCGATAGCGTTACAGAACTATCGGACTGACGTCTCGCTTCGGTTCGGTGTCGCTTCGGAATCGCTTCGGCTCACCTGTCTGTTTGACAAAGGCGTTACAACTACTTAATACAACTGTCAGTGTCATATTGTTCCTACGAACGTGCGTCGATTGTACCAATTGATGTTAATTCAGCTCACACTTGTAGCTCGAGACGTAAATAGAAACACGTACCTACCTTAAGCACGTATTCTATACCAAAAGTCACGCTTCGTCATGATTCCCGTTTTAATACTAGATTTGAGTAGAGATTAGACCTATTTATTGGATCTGAAGATTCATGACTCACATTTCAGAATACGAGCACAAATGAGAAAGCGATTTCTTACGTAACACGATTTTCACAAATAAACGAATCGATTTATTTAGAAGACAAAGGTTGAATTAAAAAAAAAAAAAAAACGCTTTTGTTCGTATAACGATACGGGCAATTTTTTCAAACTGTAGATTAAAAAATTGCTCAAAGCATCTCGGTACAAAGTTTATGCGAAGAATAGAATTAGGTAGGAACATTAGTAAGACAAGCATCTAGGCCAGTCTCTTTAGATTGCTAATAACAACAAACTGCGATCATTAACTTTTAGTTAATTGGATAGCGACCTTTTTGCGTCTGTGTTTAGGTAGTAGAGACATTTACGAGCTGACATTCTTTCATGCCTTCATTTTAGGTAACAAATAAAGAAGGGAGGAAGTAGATGGGGTACCATAGTCATCGAGTGTGTGAGGATGGAGACCAAAGGCAGGGGCAGGAGATCCTTAACAGCTAACAGCAACTATATCGTATTTGGGCTCATTTCATTAACCATGAGAACTTTAGACATAGCTGGGATTTGACAGTCGTCAACCGTCTGAGAGTGCAGAATTCAGATCCAAGAGATCCTCAACAGTTAATGCAGAAGTTACTGTGACGGTTATGTTGACAATGACAAAAGTGAAGACGGGTTTCTCCATGTGTAAACACTCTAATCATGGTGTAAAACTGAAAAGCTAAAAATAAAACTTTTTTAACAAAAAATTAAAACGATCGATTCGATCTGTCGTTGGTTTCATTTTTTGTAAAAAGGTTTTTTTTATTTTTATTTTGAATAGACATTTCAAGCACATTGTCTTATATATGCATAATTATGTAGTAGATTTTTAATGTAACTGGGTGGTAGGACTTATTTGATGATTTTATTACGCTGAAATTGGAATTTCGGCATTTTTGTTGCGATTCTGTTAATATTTTAATTGGACTAATATAACTATTTCAATTTAGTTGTCTTCTTAAAGACTATTCTGTTACATAATTATAGTTTCCATATTCAAATAATAGTGGTAAATTAAAAAATCGTTTTTGTGAAATATTCGCAAACATTCGCATCGACTTATACGAAATCACTCATTTACGTCAAATACACGTTTCGTGGTTGTATATTTCTTAAGACAAAATACAATAAGTTTAAAGAAAAAAAAATATTATAATTATTTTTTTTATTACAATAAAACCAAAAATGATTCCCCGAAATATTTCAAAAGGAGAAAGACACAAAGTGAAAATCTAAATATGCAAATAATAATGGTGCCAGGTGCAGATAACATCACCGTATATTAGATGGAACGTATTTTAATAAGAGGCGACAGAAAAAAAAACCTTGAACAAATTAAAAAGTCACCACATCGTTCAACTTTGCCCCTGGCGCAGGAGAATTCCATAAATTTCATTTTAGCGGGCAATGTCGCCGAGAAACCTGAATAATATAAGTTAAATTTTTTTCTTGAAAATTTCGACATTGCTAGGATTTGAATGGCTTCTTCATATTTCGCAATTTGGGTCCTAAAATTTTGTTTTGCATAAACTTTCTAAGCATTCATATTTCTATGTAAGGCGCTTATGTTTATTTTTGGCTTTCTATCAAAGGCTTTTCACGTAATAGAGCAGCCATGATTTTAATATTTACATTCATATAAAGCTGCGTAGGTTTATTTGTTCCTTTTGATTTTCGTTTCTTTAAATTTAAGTTAGTAGGAATATTTTCTATGAGCGTAGTAAAGCTTCAGCCAGCTATTGTATTTTTTTTTCATTAACACTCAGGGCAGGACAGGAGGGACTGTCAGATTTGTACTGACTAAAATCCACCGTGTTCTTCTATAGTCCTTTATGTTTCGGGGCCATGGTAACTCGATACTCCCACGATCCCGGCAGGCTTTAGCCATCTAAGGGGGCCCCGTCATATTGCTGACAGCTCTTTGAAAATCGGCATATCCCAGAACCAAAAATTCGATGACATAAAATATGAAATCTATGAGTATGTACCAACCCGCACTAATTGAAACGAAAGGGACTATCACTGATTTAAAGGTCCACCCTGTTCTACAGTTCCCTTTATATCCAGGGCTACGATATTCACCTTTTTAACCGATTTAGAAAAGGAGGAGGTTTTTTTTACACCTCCGAGTTCATTTCTTTCTCTAATCTCATTATTAATTGGAAAATACTATAGCTCATTTAATTTTTATTATTTTGTGAAATGTATTTCTGTTCACACCTCTGAATACCTAACTCTTGGGGAGACACAGAGAAAACTGTGTTGTTAAATATTTTTTGTTGCACTAGGGAAGGGACACACCAACAGAAAAAGCCGTTAATTGTTATACGAACTTTTACAGACTATTAGCGCGAAAATCAACGGGAAAAGCCGTTAGTATGGGGGCTGGGTTACAAGTGTATTTTCTAAAGAATTTGGGTCCGTAGAATTTAACAAATCTTCTTAGGTTCCTGTTACTTATTACATGCCTTCATTTCGTTCAGAACAAAACCGTGAAAATATTATTAAGAAATAGGTTTCCTTTGATAAGGGTTGACGGGAAACGACTTGATCAAAACTAAGGGTTGGGTCCAGCAGTGGATTCTGTTGAAAATAAAGGGTAGGTTCAATGTGCTCGCCTACAATTTTGTTATACAACTTTGCGGTCTAGATTATTTTACGTCCATATTTTATCCTATCACTTTTTTTTGTTGTTGCCGTATAAGAAAATCTAATTTAATTTATGAATGTGAAAGTTTGGATGGGTGTTTGTTAATGAACAGGTCGGAACAGCTGAATATTCACAGAATTTGTATAACCTACAAGTAGTTGTTCTGGGTCTGGCTGTTTGTGTATGGGGGTTTCTACTTTTGTTAACGCACCCACGCCACAGGAGAAATTCCTAGAGTTCCAAACATTGCTACGAATATTTTCACGATCCTTCTTGCGAACACTCTACTAGTCAACGGTCGTCAGAAAATGAAAATGAAATGTTTCTTAATGAATATCATGTCTGACTCGATAGTCGGCTTGACAAAAAACTTGTTAGAATGCTCGCTAATGCCTTTGTCAAACAGACAGGCGAAAGCGAAGCGTTTCCCAAGCGATACCGAACCAAAGCGAGACGTCAGTCCGATAGTTCTGTCACGCTATCGGATCGTTTTCGTTTTTCTATGTGACTGGATTCAAACATTACAAATAAAAACTTCACGCTTTGCATTCGCAACGCCTGTCTGTTTGACAAAGGCTTAAAACGCTCTCGTTTGTTTCTGTAATGTAACATTCGCAAAAATGCTCATTACAAATTAATGATCAAGTTTGTATCAGCATCTATAGAGTTACATGAGCTATCACCTGCAGGTTTGGGAAAGGTTAAGGGTATAAAGTGATGACCTTCCTCTTGACCTGATCTCTAAGTCCCTGTTTACGACATACAAACAAATTAAACGAGAGCCTTGTCCTATGTGCCGTAAATAACTTCTACCCTTCAAATATAAATTTATGTTTATTATATAGTCTTTATAAACGTGTTTACGTTACTTGCCACAAAACTTTACAAACATGATTTGACGGCACGGTTAGCGCAGTTGCTGAGCGATTCGATTCCCGCACGGAGCAAATATTATATTTGCTCCGTGCGGCAAAATATTAGTATGATCTACAAGTAGTTGATCGGGTATGGGCGTTTGTGTATGTGAGTTTATATGTTTGAAAAAACACCCACGACACAACGGCAATGTTTAAGAAAAAAAAAAGTAAAATAGACTCTCTTTTTGGGGAAGCTTCACGTTAATTCTATACCGTTTAAAGAAATATCATTGTCAGATGAATTGGAAATCACGATGGAGACTCTAGGCAGATTTTCCGGTTTCTTTATAGGTGTTTTACCCGCACGTATCAATACTTACCTGTCTATACCGACAACCTGTTTCTTTATTATAGCACCCTTTGACACATGACTCTTCAACTATTCCTATATTTTTCCGATAGTGAAACAATAGCAGCGATTACTCTTTTGTTTTTCATAAAAGTTTTCGTACACAGTAGCATAACTTTACTCAGGTTTATTCTCTGGGGATACTGTCCGGACATTTTAACTCAACTATTCTTCTGCATACATTTCGTAACGAACCGGACAAAAAGTCAGCGCATATTTTCCTAATTTTTCCTCTGAAATCTCGGCATGCTTTTAGTCCAAAATGCAACTGAAAGTTTGCAAATATCCAGTAGGAAGTTGTGCGCAGTTTATAAAATATTTGTGCTTAAATATTTGCAACGTGGTACCAACTTGTTCGTTTTTTTCTGAAGTGTGAATTAGGCCACTAGGTGAGAAGATAACTCAAATTGTTTTATACAGGACATAATGAATGCTCATTGTACAAATTGTAGTTTGTTTCCCGTGGTTCTACGAGACCGTTTCACTACTCTTTTACTTTATATTACAGACTAGCTTCTGCGCGCGGTTTCACCCGCGTTATGTTAGGCGTTTGGCCCTATGGTCCCGTCCCCATTAGTTCCCTTGAGATGCGCGTGGAACATGACGCACCGTGGCTCGGGCCTTGTCCTTGGTCGGACGGCAAGCACCCCATTACTCCCCGTCCGCAAGCAGCTGGAATTTGCCCCGCGATTTGTTGCCCCGTGTCTGGAGCGATAAGTAGAGGATGTCTTTTCCCTCACGCATTCCGACTGCTCCCCATTCCCCTCGCCTGCCGCCGAATCCCTGAGGTACCTATCGCAACAACCGTGCCCGGGAGGACTTGCGTCAGGTTAAAGGTGAGGCTGAGGACGCTGTAGCGCATTTCCAAACACTTCTCAAAGAGGGATCTTACGACCGCAATTATGACATGCCAAGGCAGTCATCATTTTGTTGTACTACTATTTTGAAACTGATATCTCCTTAGATATTCATTAAAATCAAACGATGTCAAGGGCAATTTTGATCAAAATCAAATGCTTTTTTTTTCGTGGTAAAATCATCAAATGAGTCCTCCCACCCAGGGCAGGGCGGGAGGGACTGTCAGACTTGTACTGACTAAAATCCACGGTGTCCTTCAGTAGCCCTTTACATACCGGAGTTACGGTAATTTGTGAGTCCCGCGACCCCGGCAGACTTTGGCCTCCTACAGGCCCCGTCACTATGCTGACACTCCTTGAGGCGCGCGTGGAACACAACGCGCCGTCGACCCGGGCATGGTCCATGGGCGACTCGCTGTCCTACGTGTGTCCTAGTGCGCCTACTGTAGCCGGAGATAGTCTTGCGACGTTCGTCACCGTGGGCGTCTACCACTGCGGCTGGGGTGGAGGGAGGACGCTATCCGCTCCCTCACGGGGCCCGCCTCCTCCTTCGCGAGCATGACTGCTTCGCAGAAGGAGGCGACCGCTTTCCACTCCGTCTCGCCCCGCAGCATGGTCTCGACCAATGTCGGGCGCGAGAGGTCTCCGCCTATCGCCGTCGTGAGGACACGGCGGTGCTCTGCCCAAGCGGGGCAGTCCTGCACCGTATGCTCCACCATGTCCTCCGGACGATCCTCGCAGTGGTGACACCCAGGCGTTTCTTCCCTCCTTATCGGACACAGGTACCTCCCGAAACTTCCGTGTCCGGTGAGGACCTGCGTCATGCGGTAGGAAAGGACGCCGTGACGCCTATCCAGCCACTCCTCAAAGAGGGGTCTTACCGCCGCGATTGCGGCGTGCCCGTCAATATCAAATGCTTGTGATAATTAACGTAATTATTTATTCGGATAAGGATTAATATCATGTTAATGAAAGTACCTTCGCAAATAATGAATCCCTTTAAAATCAAATGTTGATTTCCACAAAAAAGGTTATAGTGACTTAACCTTAAAAGATAGATATATGTTCTCGCGGACTTTATTTTAGAACTTTTCATGAGGAATAAATCCGTACTACATAATTTTTGCGTATCTTTAACCGTTTACGCAGCGCACGCAACGGAAGCTCTCGAAAAGGAATGTATTTTCCCGATTTTGAAACATTTCTCACTGCTGCTCCGTTCCTATTGGTGATAGCGTGATGTTACATAGCCTATAGCCTTCCTCGATAAATGGACTACCCAACACTAAAAGAATCATTTAAATCGGACCAGTAGTTCCAGAGATTGCGTTCCAGAGGTGCGTTCAAACAAACAAACTCTGCAGCTTTATAATATTAGTATAGATAAATTTAAACAAATCTCTGTGAAATCTGTTTTTGGCTTTACTTATGATAACTAAGGATGAATTAAATGCGATTGCAAACTACGCGAACATAGTTTTCGCCCATTGAACTCAAGTTAGTTTGTGTTGTTTCAGGTCTGAAGGCATCATTAGAAGGCTGATGTATAGGCATATAATGGACTATACGGCCTTAGTCGTTATCTTCATAGTTTGTATTGGTAAGTTAATTTAACAACAAGTAATATATTTCATAGAATTGCTTTATCAGACTCCACTTTCAAAGGAAGGGTCAGATAAATTATATTCTTATCAGATCCTATGTTTTCTTTATAGAAAATGTATTCTACAAAGATGTAATTAGTATAGTACATGGAATTCAAAGGCTATAATAAGCTTACAAAACTAAATATAATGTTATGTACTATAATTCTTCTATACAACAAGTTTCCTGAACTCACAATCACGCAAACCTACTCAATAACTCTCAGATTGATTATTTACTTCAACACCGAAACACAAAGAGAAAAGAAAATCAGAAAATATATCAGCGCTGCCGGGCAAAACATCAATCGAAATTTCTATCAATACAATAAAAACGAGATCATTCCGATCCAACCTTTGAAAGATTCCTATTCATCCCGAAATTACTATCAGAGTAGAAATATACCTTTAATTTATTTCCCCCAGATCAGGGTGATGGACACTGGAAAGAAAGGGACAAAGAAAAGCTTCGGCATGATATTGAATTGTACAAAACGATGGCAGGTAAGGAGTTCGACGTTATAATAATATTTAACATGTGTCATTTTAACAAAGTCGTGACATTAAGTTATAGATCCCCCATGTCATGACAATTATGTTATTGAAATTGTGGTTTGCATTTGATAGAAAAATTGTTCTTTGTGCTGTATATTTTTTGTTGGAAAGGATCCCAAATGATCCCATGAAAATTTTATTGAAATCGGACTAGCGGTGTTTTACAGAAATAGTCCAAATTGTTTAATACTAATAGCGATCCTTATAGTTTTTTTTTTATTAATCAACAAATCCGATGGGAAACCGGAATTTTTCTAACCTTCAGGCCACACTAAAGGGAAATGTTAATTTTCGCGATAATAGTAGCGAAAACTAACGGCATTTCTCATTACCGTAGCTTTAAGATTTTTTTTGGTAAAACATTGGTTGTGATAACAATAACAAAGATAGTCGAACAAAGTAAAACTTCGACAGCAAAATTCACAAATTTTTTTTGCACAATTCACATTAATTTGACTAAAAAATTACCTGTGCCAAAACGGTTTTCATTAAAAAAAAAACAGCTGATGTTTTCCGGTATCACTTATGGATTCGAATTTTCCCATATTGTCCCATTTAAAAGTATCAGTATCATGTAGACCTTGAATGGTACGAATATCTGTTGTCAAAATGACACAGTCAGAATTTCTGCTAATGATGATACTGGCTCTCAGCTCTCGATAAACTTTTGGAAACGTAACCGAAGTTCAGTCTGTGTTGAAATCGGTGTCGATACACTAAACTTTAATGTCTAATGCCTTTGTCAAACAGACAGGCGAGTCCGAAGCGATACCGAACCGATACGAGACGTCAGTCCGATAGTTCTGACACGCTATCGGCATGCTTTCGCTTTTCTACGTGACTGGATTCAAACAATTCCATACATTATAAATAAAAACGTTACGCTTCGCATTCGCCACGCCGGTCTGTTTGACAAAGGCCTAAGTGTTGATACTGTTATTTAGGGTTGATAAAATAAAAGCGACAGATTTGCGTAACACATGAATTTGTGACCTAACTCTGAGCAACAGTGCCGATTATGTTTTAACGAATGCAAATAACAATTACTCTACATAACTGTTCTAGTTTAAAAATGCAAGACTCGGTTGAAGCCGTATTTGCATATAAATTGTTATTCTTGCACCATATTTTTCTTGTGGCACGATATGATACAGTTTTAAATATTTCTTTATTATGCTTTAGAGAGAGCGGTTTGTTATAAAGAAAATGTTATCTTTGTTTCACAACACAGTATTCATAAGTAAACAGGCATCGTCATCTTTCTCTTCAATTCGTTAAAAGTCCCCTTTATTCCCGGCAGGAGAATCACGAAAACAAAACTGTTTACAAACGATGTCTTGAAAATTTGTTTCCTGTAAAACTTCTCCCCTTTCCCTAACAATTGCTTGCAAAAAAGTGTGGCTGACATATTTCAATTTCCTTTACAGAAAAAATTGAACGCGAGATAGAAAGCTTTTACGATGAATATCCAGAGGAGCGATACAAGGGGGATAATGTTGATAGAATACACTACAAACATGTAACAAATAAACTAGATCGTAAAAAAGAAACTGTGAATGATGAACAACTCGATAAAGTGGAAAGGAATTTTTTATACGCCAACACTAGTCATATAACTAATGAAATGCCTTCGACACATACAATGAATAAACACGATACTATAAAATATGAAGCCTTAAACAATGATAAGTCTAATAAACTTAGTTCTACAAATTCGCCATGGCCTAAATTTGAAGACATCTTATTAGCTATGGGCAGAAAATATGACTGGAAGAACGACAGATGGATAAAAGTAAAATTAAAGATAACTGACACAAAAGAAGACATTAATGGAAGAGGAGATAATAATAGTATTGAATATCATGAGAAGCATAAATTCAGTTACAGAATTGTTAAATTAAATAAAAGTAAGAGTAGAAGAAATGTGGTGGTCGCGGTGTCGGCTGTGAGATAGTGCGTAATGAAATAGTAAAGTGAGCCAATGAACTGTAAATGGACATATTTTTTGTAGATAAAAACGGGACCAACAAGGGTGGCGCCGGAATTCGATCGTTTTACGAAAACAAATAGGCTAGAACGTTGTGTTGATGTGTAAGCCACGGGACTGCAGCTAAACGAACATTTACTTGTGCTAATGAGTATGAAGGCGCTTCATTGTTTATGTCTATGCCCGAAAAAATGTATAGTTATTGGTATTGCCTATAGAATTCTTAACAAGTACGCATGTAATTAACTCTCCAATTGTTGTCTGTTACCGCATAAGTAGTGCTCTCAATAGTTTCTGTTTTCGCCATATAAAAAGCTAGTTGTGTAACTTTGTACTGGTAAAGTTAACTATACGAGTCTCGGAAATCTCAATATATGAACAAACGTTAAAAATAAACTTCTCCAGTAAAACTTTTGTTTTATTCTTTTCCGTTTAGAAACTATTAGGGCAGTTTCCTTTAAGTGCTACTTCGTGTGCTATTTTTAGAGATTTCGTCCGTTAAGTTTCTCAAATACTAAACTATAAAACTATTGTGATGTCTATTAAAATCTTTGACATTACAATAGGACATAAAAACATATAAGAAAACAATCTAAAGTTTTTTCAGGATTGACAAAACGTAGTCATTCTATTTAAAAAAAAGAACGTAATCCTCAAGAACACCGCCGCCATGTGAGAGCGCGGGTATGAGAAGAAACTCTGTCATTTTTCATCTCGTGAGCCGGCTGGCAACACTATGAACAAGCTCCCAGATAATTTGTTCAGAGCATACTGTGTTTTCCCACGTCGACATATGCATACGAGATATGACTGTCATTTGTTACAAGGGAAGTAAAAACTTCACGAAAATATAGTGCCTCATCTTTTTCTGTCTCAAAAAGGTTTGAAACGAGACACGTCGTACTATACAATAAATGACTTTACTTAGTAATAATGATCGCTCACGTAATGTAAATATAACCTCAGTATGGCTGTTTGTAAATATACATTGTTTAATCCTCATTTACATAATAAATCTTACATTCAAATTTTATACTAAGGTGGTCGGGACGGAACATTACGTCGCCGCGCCGCCGTGCCATTTTGCAAAGTGTGCTTACAGATGATAAATTATCATTATGCCTAACTGACATCATGATCGATTGAGTCGTTAAGCTAAGGTTGACGATGTTTTGTTGAAGTTTTAACAAAGAAAACAGATTTAATTCCTTGAAATTTTGTTATGAGCTAAAAGCGGCCAAAAGCGTGTTTACTAATGTTTTATTTACAAAAAAAACATCTCCCCACACTAAGAATTTCTCTTGTGTAGTGGTTGCCTTTAAAAAGATTAAGACGCACTACACCCATACCTGGAACAATTAAGTACTTGTTGATCATACAAATAGTCTATGGCTCAGTTACTGCGCCAAACGTGATGTGTTTAGAAAAATGTGTAACAAAGGAAAGAAACAGATTAAAATTAATTAAAGTTCTTGCGACTGTCACAATGCAATTTTAAATAAGAATAAATTCTCATACTTTTTTGCCATCCGTCCTTGAGTTAGACTGGATAAACAATTTTAATTAATTCAATAATAAAGAAATGTCTTTGTTTGTTTTCCTTTCTGGCAACATTTTAACTGTGTTCATATTTTTTGGGTGACTTAAAATATTCGCTTATCTTGTAAGTCGTTTCACAAACGCTTTCGTAGAACTAAGTGGATCGCTAGTTATCAGAAGAATGGTCTTGTTTTTACGAGTAAGCAAAAAAATAAAAAAAATATATTCAAAGTAAAAGTACCTAAATAATCACCATGTTACTCCACATATCAATTCTTCTAACTGATATTATAAAATACGAAATTTGCAAGAATGGATAACTCCATGGATGGATGTTTTTTACTCTTTCACACAAAAAAATACTGACTGGATTTGGATGAAAATTGGTACACAGATTGCGTGGATTAACACATTTTTTAAATCCCGATATGACACTTTTCATAGCGATAATTTTCGAACAGCACGCGGGCGAAGCTGCAGGCAACAGCTAGTATAGTCGTATTGTTGGAGGTATGCCGTAGCTACGAGTGCCTACATAGACTAATGAGGGGATACAAGGTAGGAACAAGAATGTAGTTTCTAATGAGTAAGTTACGACATCGAGAGCTATTTTTACCATCGTTACAAAAAAAGAATTCCTCCCGTCCTGTGTGGACTGGAAGGTACTGTCAGACTTGCATTGACTAAAATCCGTATGATTGTACGGATTATATGGCAGGCAGATCTCGCAGAGAGGAGGAAGTGTTGCCCAAGCTAAGAAGTGCTCGTTGATTATGTTGTATGTTGCGGCTAATCCATACTGCTTTATTTATTTTTTAAGATATTTACAAAAAAAAAATCGTTAATGTGTGATTCCAACTTTTTATTTTAAAGTTTCAAGCATGGTAGCACCGAGTGAACGAAGTCAAGTGTACTACTGAAAATTTCTAAGTTAATTCTTCGCTATTATTTATCGTTTTGTTACTCGCAACTTTGAACATTACATTAACTTTAACAAAAAGCTCATCAGAAGGATTTATTTAGATCCAAAATTAGAATGAAACGTCAGAATAGGTGCTAAAAGAGAGAACTCGACGTCGCAGTCGTGGCAGTGAAGTTGACGAGATATGGTGGACCGCTTTCGAGCCGCGAGAAGTGCTACTAGAATGTTATTTAAAAATAGACCTTGTTCCCAATGTAACATAGAACATAACAACCTTACTTTGAAAGGTACCTTTTTTGGCATCGAAAGAGACCTCTAACACTGGGTGGATGGAAATTACTGTCAGGCTTGACTGACTAAAAGCCAACCTATTCCGGAAAAACAATATGATTACCTAACACACGCTCACCGTCTGAGCGGATGAGAGGTGTTAACAGCCCTCCGCGAGGCGCATCACTTTTCCGCGCGGCGCACCTGTTTTCCGCGCGTCGTACCGCCTCTCCGCGCGGCGCACCGCCTCTATTTGCGGCGCACCGCCTGTACATTATTTATTTCCCCGCCTCCGCCCGACCCCGCAGACGAGCAGTTTTGTGTGTGAATTGCCTTACCGGTCGTGATTAGTGCGTGATCATCATCATTATCATAATAATAGTTGGGTGAAAGAAAATACTCATTATATTCAATTCACTTTCCTGTGTGGGCATTATCTTTGTTGTGAATAACACTGGCGTGTGGTCATTATCTATTATTTGGTATTGCTTTCCTGTTGACCTTGCTGACGCTAATTATATGTATGTGGTAGGAATATTTAGTAAGGTACAAGACTGTGGTTATTTTCATCGATTTAATCATAATACTGAGAATGTTCTTCAGGGATTTCGTAAAAATATGAAATGAAAATCGTGTATTTTAATCCTTTTTTCCATGTAAATCAACTATCGTTTACCTTTGAGTATAGTTAGTTTAAGTCATTTCAATAGATATGGTTTTTAATCCCACTGAAGATACTAAAGATTTTACTAAAATTCTGTTTTCTATTAAAACATTTGAATAATTCAGTGTATACAGCGTTTCTAAAAATATGTACACAAACACAATCTTGTGCCTAAACCCTCACTATCACCTTTTCCTTACCGTCCAATTTCACCCGTCTTACTCCAAAAGCTTTTGCAATGATTTGTAATTATTCGTGCCGGACAAACATCCCGTGCAAAGAAGGCTCTCGGAAAGGTCGAAGGGCCCTTAGCTCGACGGTCGTAAGACTGATCTCTCCGCAAACTCTGCCACCTTCAGTAAACAACGCTATTTGCGTTACCTCGTCCAGTGAGACCCAAACAAACATCAATATTCTCATCACTGGGGCGGTAAACTGTAAGAAAAAACAAGTTTCAATAGCTTCTTTTGAACGGTTTATGAAATACTAATTGGGTACAAAAAGGTGAATTTTGAAAGGGGTTGTCCTTTTTTTCCACATTAAGCTTGTACGAATTCCGATCGCGTTATGAAAGGCGACTTGGGAAATGGGTTTTTCAGATACCTGGTTCTGACAAACGTGGCTCTATTGTGTCCTTATTATAGGTTTTATTGGCCTGAGGATTGGTAGCTTATGAAAAAGTGCGTGGGTATGAGGTCCAATAAAATCGTTAATCAAAAAAGAAAATCGTAATATTTACGACTTACTACGATCGCAGAAAATTCAGAGCATAAACCTAAGTAGCGTCCATACATCAATTTCTCATAGTTATTTATTTTTTACAGGCTCACTCGAGAGCTGGTAATTTATCAGGAGCATGTGTTACGGGTATACAGAACAAAAATCACAGATTATCTACAAAAAAAAACAAAAGATGAACGTGATCTCGTCGAAATACGTGACTGGAATGTTGTAGAACAAAAATGTGAGTTTTATGATTTTTATACGAGTACGAACCCTTTTTCCTTCTTCCGAAATGACTTGCGCACAGCCTAGTAAAGTAATTTTAATGTTTTAGTGAAACTCACAGCTTGCCAATCTTGTTTACACTGCGCCAGTGGTAGGTACGAGTTTAGTTCTATTTTCCAACCGACTTATATCACACGACTTTATTTGAGCAGGACTATTTGCTGAGCAAAGAAGTTGGAACATGTTGTTTTCTTGGTAAGCCAGTTAAATTCAGTGCTAATGGATTGAATCTAAACTGGGTTTTTAACAAATAGTTGTTTAACAAATAGATCAATAGAATAGAAAATGAGTTCTAATTTAAATTGAGTGAAATTCACAATTGTCTAACTTGGAAAGTGTTATCGATTTACAAGAGAAATGGTACTACTTAAGTATGCCGAAGATGGATTTCCACCAGCAAAAACTATTTTCATTAAAATATTGAGAATGTTAGGTAGGTAACAGGGTTTTTTTTAAATCGTTTTTACTCTTGGAATTTCTCCTGTATCGTGGGTGAGTTTACAAACATATAAACTCGACGATTGGGCATGTCGATCAATAAATACAGGGCCAGACATCTTGCTCGGGTAACACAATTACCGGTAGCCACTACAAAGCTGATGTCAGTGTAGTCAGAAGAGAACTTTCTCAGAATATAAATATGAGTGAGAGTACACGGACAATTGGTGGCATGACATACTCGTAGTTTTGAAGAAGAGGAACTGCCTTAGTAATTACAAATGTATGAATGCACACCTTTTTCCTTTTATGAACCCGGATGGGAAAAAGCCTTTTCCAAGGAGGGTAGGCAGTAGCTTCATACCATCTGCTAAGCTCGGTACGGTACTAAGCTCTAGATAGGGGGGGCCCCGTCACTCTGCTGACACTCTTTGAGGCGCGCGTGGAACACAATGCGCCGTCGACCCCGGGCATTGTCCATTATCGTACAGCGAGTTGCCCATTACTCGCTGCCCGCATGCCCAGAAAGTAATGTATTAGATGATTTTTGAGGCAAGAAGAATTAAGCTGCGAGTGGGATTTGTACCCGCGTCTTCTGAATAAGTACTCCTTACCAATTAGGTTATCACAACTCACACTCAGAAGCTGAATCTTCTATACCCTCGTTTGAACGTTTACGGTAAATAAGTAGTGTATTGTGTAAGGTATCCATACTTATATTATGTACGAAAACGTCTCTCTGTTTTTCATCTTGTCATGTAACCGTGAGTTCTTTTGACAGAAGAATAAACAAATACTTGGGATAAGATATTTTTTATCCAGGTACAAAGTTCCCTTGGGATAATTCCCGACCTCAAAACTGACGAAACCGCAAAATCTAGATCTCAATTATTAGAGTAAATAATTTGGGAGTTTCTTTGCTCAGAATATTTTACTAAATCACCAAAGCGTGTACTTGAATCTCAACAGTGACTTAAAAGTCAAAACATGTTTTTTATTGGTACTTACATTATTATGGAGCCTCTTGAAAAAAGCTACGCGTTTTAGTACGTACCTTCACAAATCCTAAATAGCCGATAACTGTTTTCAAGCGTAACGTTTTATTCAGCAATAAACTCAAGCATTTCGATTGAAAAGTATTACTTCTTCCCTACTATACATAAAAAATACTTCAATCTAGATTCATCAAAAGTAAGTTTTAGGAACTATGAATCAATCGATCAACTCAACCTATTTCAGAGCATGCGGACGTCGCTTAATGGGTGACTTGCCGTCCGATCATGTACTGTGATGATGGTACGACGCGCTCGTCAAAGAGCTGTCAGCAACCTGACGGGCCACCATAGAAGGCCAAACGCCTGCCGGGGTCACGGTACTTTCTAAAAAGGTAACCATAATCCTGGAACGCAAGGGCTCTTGAGGAAAATCGTGGATTTTAGTCAGTACAATCACAGTCCCTTTCACTCAACCCTGGGCTGGAGGAGTCATTTGATGATTTTACCACGATAAAAAAATTCTTATCTGCTCCGTCGGTTATCGATCCTTTGACAAACATGGCCGATCTTATGCTTCGGTTAACTCAAGCGAAAAAAAAAGAAGAAATAAAGAAAATATGTTAACTTTATACTTTTAAAACATTTTACAGTAAGACAAAAGATTTGTACTGAAACAATTCAGATAGTATCGGATACTGCTGTCTCGTTGTATCGAGCCATTTAGTTGTCATCATATATCGTACTCGTGCGAAACTGTGTGTTTACATCATTCGTTTCAATTTATGTTTACACGATTTCAATCTCAGGACACTCACAGATTGGATTCCGTGGATAGATAGGAATGTTTTCAGTGAACATGGTGAATGTGTTTTTGTTTATATATTTGTGTTACTGGGTATTTTGTTGTGATAGAAAGAGTGGAAAGGAGTTTCTATTGAGAAGTTGGGATGTATTATTTGTGTTACTGTCATTTTTTTTTGTCGTCTTAAAATCATCATTAATGAGTGCTACCGCCCTGGGTGGAGCGAAATGGACTATCAAACTCGTTCCTATTGCTGGGATACAGGCCTCCTCTCTGTCAGACTCGTACTGGCTAAAATCTACAGTGTCCTCCTTCAATAGTCTTGTATGTTCTAGGCCACGTTTACCTGTTTGGACAGTACCGCGACCCCGGATTATTGTCAACCCTCGATTGGTTGTGGAATTTTTGTAGTAAGGGTTATGGATAATAACTTTGGAACAATCCAATCTTACGGAACAAACACCGAAAACGAAGACTGAATGCTACATTACGACAATTTTTATGAGCAAAAAATATGCAGGTATTATACTTATTATGGGAAAGCTATGTTTTTTTTTATTAAAAGTTTTATTACGCTATGTGCCTATATCGAGAACTGACACAAGTGTATCATTACGGAAACGTGTTCAAATATTGCATGCTGCCGGCACGGTTGGCGCAGCGGCTGAGCGACTAGACTGCTACGCAGCGTGTGACGGGTTCGATTCACGCACGAAACAAATATTTGTTTGATCTAGAAGTAGTTGTTCCGGGTCTGGGTGTTTGTTTATGTGAGTTTCAATGTTTGTTAACGCACCCACGACACAGGAGAAATTCGTAGTGTGAGGCAACGTATTTTATTTAAAAAATACTAAGAATTGAGAGTTCGAATAAATGGGCTGTTTTTTATAAGTACGAACCTTTTTTACTAACAAAATTTCTTATTCACTCCTAACAGAGCCTTTTTATCAATCCTTACCAATTTCTATCTAATATCTCGTCTATCTATCAAAAAGATAAAATATATTTGTTGCTTGAAAATCTCATATATTAGAAAGCTAATGTATTTCGCCAATATGCCGTTATAAGAATCGTTTACATGCAGGCCCGCATGAGCGATGGCTAAACATTTACCTACCCGCCACGCCGAGCAATAACATATTTGCGAACCACGAATATTAGGAAAAGCTTTTACCTGAACGAGAAAACATACTTACTTTCAGTATTGACACACATTCTAATGAATGTAGTCCAAAGTGCTATAGCAATAACGTCGGTTATTCTCTGCGTATTTGCAATTCAGAAAATATTTAAAAAAAAATCCTCTTGTTTTGTTGCGTCGCGATAATTAATTAATGTTGATTGTTAAAAGCTAAGTTCGATTTTGAGGTTTGATTTTATTTTTAAATGGAAACAATTATTATTAGTTGGATATTTTCAAGATTTTTGGACGATCTTTCAAGGGCATGTTATATCTATGTTAAGTTCTTCGAATCAGTTATAATAAGTCTCCAGTACCATATGACTTTCGTATCCAAGCGACTAACACAATACAAATCCATAGAGGTTCCTACACAGGCACGCGTAAATTGATAGCAAAGTCGCCAAAGGCTCGAAATGATGACACAAACAAAGAAATTCCTTCTAAGAAACGCATTTGATCAATCAAAAACACATTAAGAAATTAGCCACATTCCAATACCGACACAACTCCGTGGTAACAGTACTAATACAAAGAACAAAACTGTCTAGAAACAGCTGTCTGGAAAATTAATTAATTGAGAAAACTGCAAGGAATGTACCATTAAGAAATCGCTCTTTTGGACAATGATAAATGCTACTGAACAATTCTGACGGTTTTTTTTAAAGATGACGGAGTGTTTTAACGGATGATGTTAGATTTATGAAGTGGGATATACTTATTAGGTTCTTGAATGTATGAAATGAAAAGTTTAAATACAACATCTAATATTTTATTGTCCGTTGGAGTGATATTGTGGGTTTTGGTATGCGAAAATGACGGAATTCCATGTAAACTTATATCCTATATCTAGGGTACCATTATTTAGGTACGAAAGACGTAGCTTCGTCCAAAGGTTCGTGCATGTTCCATAATTTATCACTTACGGACAATATATTAGTCTGTGGTACGAACAAAATATTGATGAAAACATGATTTTTCAACAGACTGTAGTTGACTGTAGTTTGCAGATCTAATGAAATTAAAAAAAAAGTCTTATATTTATTTTCGTACGGACCCGTCTTCCAGCTTTTTTGACGGACTAAGAGAATCTTGTGCTCAGTTTTAAACCTTTTACGCAAAATATTTATCATTTGTATCTGTGAATCTATCTGTGGCATTATAGCTCTTAAATGCATGAAACTATTTTAAATTTAGATATCTACGATTACAGAAAATGCCTCTGTGGATTAAAAGAATTTTATTTCTCGTACCTTCCAAACAGTTTTAAATAATTCAAATGAAACGCTGCCAGCTGTAGAGTTGAGTAGTTTTTACTGTTGGTTTTTATTACTCGCATAAATAGCTTTGACGGGTATCAAGTTCTTTTGAAGGTGTTACTTCAACGTTAACTTATTCAGGCGGACCTGAAAAAATACTTAGTATTCAAAATCTTATAGACCTGTAAGAAATGATAAAGTTTCACTTTGATCTGAGTTAATAAATTAAATCTTGAATTGTAAGGGCCAATTCTGAGAAATATTATATTTGCTCCACTGCTTTTCCAAGAAATGTTTACTTTTAGATTTCTGTCAATTAACTTGGCAATAAGAAATTATTTTGCAACTTTATCTTTATGTATGATATGTGACAAATCACAGGTTTTTTTTTTGTAGACATACACTATTTTGCCATCAGCCTTTATGGTCTGTAGTACCAGCCGTGTAGAATTCAGAAGTAACTTGCCATAAAAAGGGATTTCCCAGATAATTACTGCATGCAAGATCATGGTGGTAAAACTGAATCGCTGAAATGTACTTAATCAGTACCCGAATAACTTCCAAGCAATTGCACCGAATCTTTTAATCTCCGATAATTTTATTTTTCAGTTAAAAGTTTGCTATAACTTTTTTTATTCTGGTAAAATCATCAAATGAGTCCTCCCACCCAGGGCAGAGCGGGAGGGACTGTCAGACTCGTACTGACTAAAATCCACGGTGTCCTTAAATAGTCCTTTACGTTCCGGGGTCACGGTTATTTCGTAAGTCCCGCGACCCCGGCAGGCACTGGTCGTCTAGAGGGGGGCCCAAAAAAAATTACTGGTGATGTCAAAAATTTTATCCGTGTGAGATTGTGCGATGCCGGGTCGGGTTGCTATAAAACTTAATATGGATTGGAAAATGTCAAAAGTGTACTTATAATGAACCCATTGCAATGCTGGTAAAGAAATTAATTTTCCTCGAAATTTAATACTTACCGAATACCTTCTATTAAATTATGCTACTAGGATGACATTACAGTGCAAATGAAACTCGTGGAACAAAGAGCTTGTCAGCCATCAGCGAACCAAACAAGTTGGGACAAGCGTAATGAAATATTTTCATTACCCCGCGATCGTTCGGCAACCATGTCGACGAGTTCTTTCACAGACTCCATTACAATTTTCATTGAACGGGAATTGTGGAAAGGCTTAGACATTAATATAATATAATTGTCAATAATAATAAATAATAAATAAATATTACACAACTATCACACAACGCCATCTAGTCCCAAGCTAAGTAGAGCTTGTGTTATGGGTACTAGACAACTGATAAACATACTTATATATTTCTAAATACAAACATATTATAGATAAATTACACCCAGACACAGAACAAATGATCGTGCTCATCACACAAACATTTGTCCTGGGTGGGAATCGAACCCACGACCTCCGGCATAGCAGTCAGGGTCACTAACCACAAGACCAACAGGCCTGTCAATAATAATGTGGAGTATTTTTTTTAAATTGTCTAGTCCAGCAAATTTTTATTGGGGCAATCCCACCACACTATTTCAAAACCACTCGATAGGTTAGTTTACTGCATAAATAAATTGAAAATCTATTCAGTCCGTCAGTTAGAGTATTGAAAAATAGTGAACAAGTTTTTTTTTAATCAATGAATATTGACAACGATAAAGCGTTTCGAAATTCCGGAGTGGGAGCTTGTGACGTCATTACGCTTGTAGAATTATATCGACCAAGTGACGTTTTCTGATTTTTAGAAGGGTTGTATCTTCGTCAATTTTGTTTTAGGTAACAAAAGAGAAGATACAGGTATAATATTTTTTTATTCTCTAACTCTGTGTTTAATTCGATTTATTTAGTGCACATGCCTATTCCAGTACGCGTAGCATGACCCGTTCTGTCTCTATTATACCAAGAAAGTACAACCGTAATTCTATACAATTGGCCATTTTTTAGAAGGTAGAACCAGAAGAAGGTACAACCAGTATACGACTGAAGACTAGAAACATTTTTTTTCTACATTTTAAACATCGTCATACTACATGAGACTATAGAAAAAAAACACCACCTGCTAGGATCCTCAAATACAAACTATTTTTAATTAGCCCTAGATCGTACTTCTGACTACACGTACAAGTATGGTGGTTATTACTGCCACGCACCTGATCTTTCTAAAGAACATAATAAGGAAATTGTGTCTTAACGCAGTACATACAAATAGTGCTGGTGCAAAGTGGACACGTGGTTCAATCCTTAACTTTCTATGACTGATAAATACTCGCCAGTGTACATTAAAGATTATCGTCTTTAATGTACCAATGTATAATTATCTACTAAACAATATAAAACAATACTGATATATACAAACTATAAATAAAAACTAAATAGAAATATGTAACACGATAAAACAATCAAAGGGCGCCAAAGAATACGGCCACATCACTGTCAACGGGAACGATATAGATTAAATAATTACTTACAGTGTAATTTACTCTGTAAATCGTGTGACAATCAGACCAAAACAATTTATTTAAGAAAAATAACACCTGTTTCCAATCAAAAAGATTGTTAAGAGAATAAAATACTTGTTTAACAAACTGGAAGGAAAAATTGAGTCATACATGAATTTCATTGTTGGCGTCATGTTGTCTGCCAAATAAATTCCTTCATGGAATCGTTTGTTACGCAAAGTTGAGTCGCTTTATTCCAAAATTGTATCACATGGGGACTTCGGTCACAATGTATGTAAACCTTGTTTGCGGATTGAATTACTGGTGTCAAGTGAACTTCAAGTTCAGCCTTTACGGTTTAGCTCCGGGTTTAACTTTGCTTCATGACGTCCAAGATCACTAGATAATTTCTGGAAACTTCCACAAACTGGGCTTTTAAACTTTTTTTGTTCTCCGGCTAAATTTCCCACAGGGCGAATCCTTGAAACTTTTTCGTTTTTGTGTTGTCTTATTTACAAAAGTTTTTTCCTATTTTTGAGCAATGAATTTTAAATAACAAATTTACCAAAATCAAAATAAAACCCGCCTTTATTATTGAAAAAAAAAATCTGGTATACTGGTAGAGAAAAATAATGGTTAAAATAACGGTTTTGCATAGGTAAGAAAATCTTATGCAAAACCGTATATCCTGGTAACACACTTTCGCCGTTTAATATAGAAATTATTCAATACTCACAGAAATGTCTGCTTCACATGCTCGTTTCACACGCCGAGAATGTAAGGACAGGTAGCAGCACGCACTCCACACAACCCAATTAAGAAGCCAAGAATGCGGTCGCCGTACCCGGAATTACATTGATTTGAACAGCTCCGGCGTATCTACTGCCTATTGGAATTCCTCTCCACCGTAAATGTGGTCACCGGGATTAATCAAATAAAAAGGATCGCTGATCCTTATATTCATACATATTTCCTTAAGGACCGTAATTTAATATACACTTTGAGATGTATCAGGGGGACTTAGAAAGTAGCTTTCTTAGTCCGACAACGAAAACACGGGAACGGATGAACATGTGTGAACATAACTAACGTCAAAATCAAATTGCGAACGGATAATACCGCCACGACTAAAGTTATTTTGACGCGGCGCTAGTGTCTATGACAACGCATTACTTGCATGTAACCACTTGACTGCTTAACCACCTTTTGTTGCAAAAATGTGGTGTCGTCGTGGTACGTGGGAAACGATGCTTGTTGGTATTATATTATGGAACTCTTTAATGTGTCTCGCAAAATTACAATACTTACAAACTCCGCGTCTTGGGTCTACTCTCTTTGTCTGTAAACGAAGAAACGGGAGCATACATAAAATATAAAATGTGTGCATAATAGTTATTTATGCAACTGTTGTATAATCAGGGGTATTAAAACACGAATGTGGGTTTATCACAAGAGGCGTAGCCGAGTGTGATAATAGTATCACATGAGTGTTTTAATACCTAATTATAACAGTTGCATACAAGACTTTATCTACAATCATGATGTGAATCCTCTATAAAAGATTTTCATACCATAGGGTGTTGTACAGAACTATGTAAATTCAAGATGGCGGGAAATAACACGATAAGACGAGAATCCGAAATTACGAATTAGTCTACAATTTATTGTTCTTTTTTCAAAATTTTAGCGATCTGGTGGTAAAAATGTCATTGCATGAGAATGTTCTTTTTTTGAAATTCATTATAACACGCGTTTGGATGATATAATGATCATTATAGCATTGAGTGTTTTAATGTTGGCAATAAGCTAATTGTTATAGGTTCTTTTATAGAGGATTAATAGCATGATAGTAGATAAAATATATTAATGCTCCCTAAGACAATCCTACTCCTTATTATGTAGTTTTAAATAAGTTCTAACAACATATCGTGATAACTGTCCAATCCTATGTTCATTAATATTTAGTTCGTACCACTAACTAATCTTAAGTTCGTAAATGATGAAGAGTAGAAACTACCCTATTACGCTACGGGAAGCTACGGGTTTCGTGCTTAGATAGTAGAACCCCTAGGTCACCTTGTTCCATATCAATATAACTCAACGGTTGTTACGTTGTGAGCGTTTCAGTTAGGCGAGTAGGTATAGCCAGTAGAGAGTAGGCACTCGGTACCCCCATTTGGCCCCTTTGATCGTGTGCCCGCGCTAATTTATGCAATTACTGCTTACTCAGCAACTTGGCTTGATATCAAGAAACTGATGATGGTAAGGCAGGCGCCTTTCTGATATAATTTTATTCATGTCTCGTGTTCACAAGCAAACGTTTTCATTAGAATTTGTAGGCGAGCATATTATTATTATCACTCTATTAGATTTTGGGGGTTTTGTTTGTTTAGGATTAGTTTTGGTACAGGGTGATGCGGTTGTGATCTTAGGGACGAGACAGTTTTACGTTAAACATTTCCAGCTTTAGAACTTTCCTGAAGTGTGGATAGAAAGTGGTTTGCTTTTAGATAAAACTAAAGCTTTCCTTGAAACTTTGAAGGAAAACTGTTGGTTAAAATTGTGCCTTTCTACATTATTATATTTCTCGAATTTTATATTCATCGAAACGTACGGTGGAAAAACAATAGCCTTACATTTTGGTCATAAAATGTAATCCTGTAAAGAAGAAGAAAATACAATTATATTTAATAACATTTCAATCTGGGCTAGATTGAAGGCATTGTATATTAAAAATAATAGTTTTGCAAAATGGGACATTCCACGGAAATATCTACTCACTGTTACAAAAATATTATTCATCATCATCATATCAGCTGTAAGACGTCCACTGTTGAACATAGTCCTCCCCTATAGACTTCCAATATGACCGGTTGGAAGCGGCTTGCATCCAGCATGATCCTGCGGTCTTCATAAGATCGTCTGCCCACCTTGTGGGTTGACGAAAATATTATTATTCATTATAAAAAGACTATAGTTTTAAAGACTGACCTCATTCCAAATGGAAATACATATGTAGGTACAAGGCATTGTCTATGCAAATCTCTGATCCGATCACTCGGGTTAGATTCCACATTTCTTTGGCCGGATGTATTCTCCAATCTCTCTGTATTATCTCTTATCTTTACACCCTAGTTCTTGCGAAATAGATAGCAATCAGAAAGGCAATCGTTGCTATCTTCTGTACTCTAGCGTCTGTGGTTCTACGTGTGTGGACAGACTAGAACTATTTCTAGTCTGTATTCATATACGTTAGCTCGACAAATGGAGGAACGATTGACGCTTGTGCGAAACCTGTATTTGCGACTCCATCACCATAGTTCGAATGCGCTCTTGTGCGACAAATAGAAGCTCAACATCACTCTGGTATAACAAACGTTTGTGTCAGTAGATCTCCACTAAGCCTAGGGTAGTACGTCAGGTTAGGCTCGAATGGAAAGTAACCGAACTTAGCTGCCATTATGCTAGGATTTTCTTTAAGGTTCCTTCAAACCTTGGAGAAATAGAAGCCTCGCATAGCGGGGCTTCTTCATTGAAACCTTTGTTTTGAAATTAATGTTGTACATGCGAAATAAATATGACTATTAATTCTCGTGATATTCATTCCACACTAATGTCGAGTTTCAGTGTGTTACACAAGCGTTACTCAGACATCCATTTGTCGAGCTCATGTAGCACCCTCAGTTTCTGTTGCAGTTCATGCAGCATACTGTTTTGGACCACATTATTACGCAAACAAGGTATAAATTCTTCGAGCATGTAACTTCGTGTACACAATACCTATATATATTGCAGTCATACTTGGAGCGTTGCGCTGTACGTTGCCAAACTTTTGGAAGAAGACTTATCGTTTATCCAACATAAGTGCTCGAAGCGAACTAGCATCTGTAACAGATTAAAACGTTCCGATGTAATTTGCCGTATTGAACTTTCATGTATAAAAATCTCTTTTTTTTTTCATGATCCATTGTGTTCTTCAGTTCGTTGTAATTGCATTCATTATTTTGTTTTTTTTTTTTTTATGAGATTTATCGACAGATAAAATGTAAAACAATTAAGTACACGCTTCGCCAAGTAAATTTAACATGTCAGCGCGAAAAATAGGAGTATTTTGATTATCTTGAAAGCCTGTGATGATGCCTTGAAATTGTATGAACTCATGTCTGTCAACTACAAGTACAGGAGATTAATATTGCACTTCAAACTTTGGAAAGAGATAAGCAGCAAGTTTCTGGCGCATGAAGCATTAACGAACGACGAACCAGTGATAAACGTCACATAGTAGTGTGTGATGTTTATGTAGAACGTTATCTCAACGTTCTACAAAGTCGAAATTAGTCGAGTAGGTATCTATTTGTAAACGCCGAAGTGCAATATTTATTGCCGGTACTTATACTTTTTTATTAAGGACGGACAGCGAGTAATAGTTGACTCGCCGTCTGATCATGAACCGTGTTCCACGCGCGCCTCCAACTGCTGTCAGCAATCTGACATGACCCACAAAGAGGGCCTGCCGGGGTCGCGGGGCTATCTTTTCAGAAAACCATGACACGGAACGTGAAGGGCTACTGTAAATAGTCCATTGCGTCTTACCCTGGGTGGGAGGAGTCATATGATTATTTAAACAAGTTAAAAAAAAACCTTGTTAGGTGTTCACTTAAAGGCCGGCCAATAGTTCCCTTTCAATCCAGACCGGAAAAATGTTCACCATTTAGCCTTGACCCTTTTAGACAACACTGTCTTTACTTAGGTACACTTAAAAGGGTTGTAAGGTAGATTATAAGAATCGTTTCATCCGGGACTGAAAACTACAAGAATTTATTTTGTAGACCTAATGTGTTGGGAGGAGTCATATGATTATTTAAACAAGTTAAAAAAAAACCTTGTTAGGTGTTCACTTAAAGGCCGGCCAATAGTTCCCTTTCAATCCAGACCGGAAAAATGTTCACCATTTAGCCTTGACCCTTTTAGACAACACTGTCTTTACTTAGGTACACTTAAAAGGGTTGTAAGGTAGATTATAAGAATCGTTTCATCCGGGACTGAAAACTACAAGAATTTATTTTGTAGACCTAATGTGTAGGCCTTTTTATTTGATATTCTTTTTTCCGTTGGGAAAATAGACGACTTTAGTATTTAATAATGTATATTTTTTGCTTTCTTGTTGTTTGATGGTATATAAAGTACTTATTTGTTAGCGTCGTCGGGTAAAACGTATACGGAAGACGGCAAGTATTGGTTACCTCGCCCTCTAATCAAGGACCCGAGTCGATGGTGCGTCGTGTTCCCCGACTCGAGGAGCTGTCAACAAACTAGTAAGGCCCGAAAGGGCTAAATGCCTGCTGTGGTCACGGGATTGTCTTAAGAGGTGTCACTGTGGCCCTGGAATGCAAAGTGCAAACGACTTCAATTAGATCTGTCACTTAGATTGATCGATGATTTTCTACTCCGAAAAAATAATCGCACAAAAAAAACAGTAAATTTTATGATAATTCAAAAAATGTACTTCAATTGGAATCCTTCTCAATTTTCAGTATTCCATGAGAGTCCCCTCGCGTTAAGCACTTAATAAATCTGCAAGGCAATATCAGTTTGAATTTACCGGTGTGATAAATTGATATCGAAATTGCTCGTAACTCAATAGATAACGGCGCGGGAAAACGGTGAAATTAATAGGGCGGCCTAATTGGCATTCCTTTTTTTTGTATTTTTCAGCTTTAAATGTATTGTGTTACCGAGTTATTTTACAGACACAGGTCTGTAGGTATTCCACATTGGGCATGAAATGACACCTGAGCTAATGGTACCTTAACTACTCAACATACAGCTCCTATTAAAAATTTCGCAGGTGGCAGGTGCCAAATGTACCCAAGAATACTTCGACAATTCTCTTTTCTTTTAATTTGGGAGGACTCATTTGATGATTTTAACACGATAAACAAATTAAAATCGTAGTAGTTTTTGTTAGTCAACAAGACTTCTAAAGGAAATATCTGAAACACCTTTCAGAAAACCCAATATGGCCGTCACACAAGTAACCGAGTAACTAAACAAAGTTGATTCGAAACTCGAAGACTGTTGTTTATCCCACGTCACCACAGACATACAATATCCAGGTGCGTTCTGTCTTTAAAAGTTATTATGTGAAGGTTTATATCGAACAAAATACCGTGAGATGGGGAATATGTTCACTAAAAGGAAGGTTGGTATAAGTCACCTTTGGCAGTTTATACAGGCGGGAAATTTGTATACATGGTGTTCCCTTAATAGCCTTTTACATTCCAGGATCACGGTTACCTAATTAGACAGTCCTGTGACTACAGCAGGCGTTCGGTCCTCTATGGGGACCGTAAAATTGCTGACAGCTCTTTTATGCGCGTGGAATACGGCGAAGCGACGTCGACCCGAACATGGTTCATGATCAGACGGCAAGTCACCCATTACTCGTCGTCCGTATGCACGCGCCTACGATGGCTGGATATCGCGAATCAAGGCCCATATGTTACGCTTGTCATCACCGAAGCAGTCCTACAAATTGTTACTTAACAAATTACCTTCCTTGGAATGGGTAATACCTATTATATTTCAATGTGGTAGGCCAAAGCTGCTTTAATGTGATACAGCGTTCTCTTAGGTGGTTGAAGAATTTTTGTTAAATGTACCGCTAGTGAGGAACATTAACTGAAAACATATGATTATAATTATATATTACACTAATTAATATACATAAGTATATTTAAATTATTTTTTCTTTTCCCTGCAATATCTTAATTGTTTCGCTTTGGCAATAAGATCCCATGATTAGTTTAACTGTATTCGTGAAGGCTTTTTTTTTGAACGCGGTAAAATCATCAAATGAGTCCTCTCAGGGCAGAGCGGGAGGGACTGTCAGACTCGTACTGACTAAAATCCATGGTGTCCTTCAATAGCCCTTTACGTACCGGGGTCACGGTAAATTATAAGGCCCGCGACCTCGACAGGCTTTGGCCCTCTAAAGGAGGGCCCCGTCATTTTTGCTGACACTCTTTGGGGCGCGCGTGGAACACAACGCGTCGTGGACATGGTCCATGGTCGGACAGCGAGTTGCCCATTACTCGCTATTCGTAAAGGCTTGGCGGACAAAATCCCAAAAACATTCGTAAACAACTCTTTTTACACACGAACCTACAGTGTAAAAATACATAAATATTCGTAAAGGTGTAGTACAAGTGTACAATCTATATGTAAGAGCCGGTTGGTCAATATCCAAGTAACTTTTGTCTGAAGAATAAATACGTCGATTTGAAATCTATTGTATGAAACATAAATAATATCAAACTGGCAGGCCTTTATTATTCAGTTTAAAGTAAATTAACTATTGGATTATTTCCTAAGTAAAGTTCTGAAATGAAAAGTGATGAAACGAATAGTGAAGTAGTTTTTTTCCTACAGACGAAATTAGATTGGAACGAAAACAAATCGTCCAATACCTTTTCGTATTTAAATCGGGTCGTGGAATCTTGAACTTTCTATTGTCTAGCTGTTCCTAGTGGCTCCTCCCGCTACAACCTCTAGGTTTTGAGTGAATCCAGGATCGCGGGATGTATGAATTACCGTGACCCCGGAACGGAAAGGCTATTGAAGGACACCGTGGATTTTAGTCAGCACGAGTCTGACAGTCCCTCCCGTTCTGCCCTGGTGGGAGGACTCATTAGATGATTTTACCACGATAAAAAAAAGGTTTTGAGTGAAAAAGTAACAAACATCTATCCATCCAATCTTCACTAACTTTCGCATTTAAAATATCAGTGAGATATCCCGAAATTCAATCGTGATGGTTTTGAAGGATTATTGATGGATTTCTAATTCAATACGGATCATATTAGCTTGAAAGGTCACCAGTATATTATTATTGCTCCGAGTTTATTAAGGTTCCGGTGTCGTTAAAAAAGCTGAAAGAAATTTGACCTTCGAGTTTCATTGAGAGAGGCATAGGTCAAAGTTGAGGCACTTTATGGTTCGTTGACTAAGGCCCACTTGCACCACAATCACTAAACAGGTTTAGCGCTAAACTGATTTAAAACGTCGTTCTGTCTCTGTCAACTTCATACAATTTAACAGAGACAGAACGATGTTTTAAATCAGTTTAGCGCTAAACCTGTTTAGTGATTGTGGTGCAAGTGGGCCTTAGTTTATGAGGTTATACACGATGAAACAATGTGAAACAATTTTTTTTGTATACCTACTTGTTTTTTTTTCGTAAGTTAATCTGTCTTGGGTTGCTAAGACAGGAAACCTCCACGTGCGACCGTGGACTGGAGTTCCCTCTCGGATACGTCCGGGGGGTAGACCAGATTTTCGGACCGGTGCACCCTTTGCTCGTATGCGAATGGCCTGTCGGGTGGACGCTCAAACGCGTGTCCCTCTGAATAGCAGAGGGCACAGCGGCGGAGCGGGCTTGCGGACGGTGAGTAATCGGTAAGCTCGCCGTTAGACCAAGGATCGTCGCGTCGCGTCGTGTTTCACGCGTCACCGACGGGGCCCCTTACGGGGCCAAATGCCTGCTGGGGTCGCGGATTTTTTCTTAATCCAGGATACCGCGGCCCCGGAACGTAAAGGGCATCCGAAGAAACACGGGTGGATTTTAGTCAGTAATTGATTGATGATTTTGCCACCCTAAAAAAAAAGGTAATCGGTAACCACAATCTCTCATACATAAACAGGAAGACAAAAAACAAGTATTTACTTGTAGATCATATAAACATTTGGTCTTTTCAAAACGGGATAGTTCCAAAATGTATTTTTTTTAAGATCTTCTTAGACTTGCTGAAATAAATCATGATACACCATAAACGAATTTCAAACTGAATATGCTACTTAGAAACCTAGTTCATGATCTATTGATTTCGTCACATAGAAAAGCGAAAGCGATCCGATGGCGTGACGGTACCGATGCGAAGACGTGGCGAAGGCGTATTTGCTCTGTTTGACGTCGTTCATAAAAAGTCAGCTAATACAACTGTCACTGACGGGGCCTGTAGAGTGCCAAAGCCTGCCGGGGTCGTGGGACTTACGAATTACCGTGACCCCGGTACGTAAAGGGCTAGTGAAGGACAACGTGGATTTTAGTCAGTAGAAGTCTGACCGTCCCTCCCGCCCTGCCCTGGGTGGGAGGACTCATTTGATGATTTTAACACGAAAAAAAAATACAACTGTCACGCCTGGGTTCGCTGCATCCAGTCTGACGTCTCGTATGGCTTCAGACTCGGTCCGGTTCGTTATCGCCTGTCAGTTTATCAAAGGCTTTAACGTGGAGGGTAATGGGTTTCTATCAGTAATTCAAATTGATAAAAATGAAGATAATGTCCTTAGTTACATAATCATATACTTTATGTGACAAGATAATTTGTTAGTTTGTCTTGAGAACAAAATAAGAGGAAGGAATGAAGGCTTTGGAAGCAAGCCAAAGCTGGAACGAATCTTGTCTTTTAAAGTTTGCATAACATTAAGTACAGGAAAATAACTTCAAATAGCCATTCCATTCATTGTGTTCCAAGATTCGAAGGAAGAAACATTCTTTACAGAACTCAACAAAACAGTTTTTCTTTTATTAACTTGTAGTAATAGAGAGGGTATAATAAAGTAGTCTTAAAATTATATCGTAGTGTTACTTTTCCAGTGACGGGGCCTGTAGAGGGCCAAAGCCTGCCGGGGTCGCGGGACTCTGAAATTACCGCAACCCCGTTACATAAAGGGCTATTGAAGGACACCGTGGATTTTAGTCAGTCAAGACTGACAGTCCCTCCCGCCCTGCCCTGGGTGGGAGGACTCATTTGATGATTTTACCAAGCTAAAAAAAAAGTGTTACTTTTCTAGACATCTGTCCCAGTTGTGAAATGCATTTTATGAGCGAAATTGTCGTAAAAACTCAACGAATTCGAACGAAGACGATGAAAAAAATAATGTTTTATTGGACCAACACAATTTTGTTTCAATAATAAAGTAACTAAGTAATAAAAATTCGCTGTGTTGTAATATTAAATTCTTTTCAAATTTTCGAAGTGCAAAAATTCGTCGTCATTAAATTTGGTCTACTTTATATTCAAATATGATTTTATCAAACTTCAGAAGAAAAAAGATAAGGCTTCAGTGAGGTACAGAATTCAATAAAACGGGTACTGACTTTAGATGTATTGAATAAAAATAAATGTATCTACGGTTCTACGTACTTTGAAAAGGTAGGTAAGGGTTTTTACTGACGTAGGAAAACATAAACAAGTATGTGGCTAGCGTAAGGGTCGGTTTCCATCCGAGCGCTCATTATGCTGCCTTTATCAAGAAATGACGGTCAAAAGGGTGCGTTCTAATCAACAACCTTTATCTTGTAGGTACTACCTACTTGCTCCCCCCTGGGAATACAAAACTTAATTCTTTCAGCCTTGGCAAACGTTCGGCTTCGCCGTAAACTTTAATGAAAGTATTGCAATTTATTTTTAGAAACCACTTACAACTTTACCTGAATATACTGCTATACGAGTATATTTATTGTTCTAAATGAATCGTTTACGTAATTTCAAGTCTCTAATTGCTTCGAAACGGTTTTACGTTTCATTCCGAATTCAAATGTTACTTTATTTTGCGTTGGTTCTTTATTTAAATATGGATATAAATTAAATTAATTATTCTGTTACGATCGCAGAGTATCTTTCTTTGGAATTCAACGCGGAACAGCAAATAACTTCCATTAGCGTTTGCTTTCGTGAAACTGGGGCACTAGAATGTAATTAATATTATTATACGAATTCATAACTAAAAGCTTTGACTGGATACCTATCATTTTGTTTTTTTATGAATGTAAAAATTTGACAAAAACGGAGGCAGTCCAAGTTTAATAACATAAATTATTTTTGCAGTGGAGCGCTTTCGGAAAACATTTCAGAAAAACTAGCAATCATTTCGTTTTAACCCACGCTAATAAATTCATGTCTAATTACCTTCACCTGAACGCATACCATGAGACCTGCATGTTCGAGGTGGTGTGGGACAAAAGCTCTTAGAAGACTTAGGCGAGGGCTTTGGCCAGCTGTGGGACAGTATTGGCTACAAAATGTTACTGTCATAGTATCGTTCAAATAGGAACACAACAACGTCATTAGGCGGCAACAAAAAGTGCTATATGTACGTAATTCTGTTTAACAAGTTAAACTCTGGTTCAGTGGACATTCTGATGAAGAAAGGTGAGACTGCGAATTCTCATCACGTTCTTGGCCCACTCAGGAGAATATGGAGGACCTGTTTTTTTTTAATTCCAAGTATTTTGGCGTCTATAAGGCGTAAATGTAGCATTTCTGTTAGATACTCCAAAAACAATTATAATTACAGAACGAATCACTAAATTACAGAAAGTTCTCTCATACCGTCGTAGCAACATAAATTGGGGAGTTTCGCTTGACGCTAGCTCCATTATAATTTACTCTGTCGTCGAAAATGTGTTGGTTAAATACATTAATATGGACGGCGAAGCTCTTGCTGGGGAACTTGCTGTCAGCTAGTGTCTAACCCATTTTCAAGAATATATCATGGTAGTTATAGTGAGGGTAATATGAAGAATAACAGAAGACACGGTTACGCTATAAGATAGAATTACGATCAGTACTCAATAAGTACAGGCTTAGATTATAAAATGACCATATTCCGTGTTCAAAACAAAGCAATGTTTTTCGTGAAGCCTTTTTTTATAAATACGTACAAACATATGGGTGGAATTCCTTTTTTTTTAAGTCATTTAAAAAGTCAAATATGTCAGCAGACTGAAACATATTGACCTCAATATCACAACTCCATTTGTCAATTCTCTTTACGCCGCAATTTTCACTTGAACGATTTTCGCATAGAAAATAGAACCACATCTCTTGCTTGATTTCCCAAATTCTATTTGAATCAGTGAATGTTAAGTCATGCGGTGCGGTGGTCATCCGTCAAATAGTAGCTGCTAGCGTTTTGTTCATTGTTGCGTAGACATTTTGTGTGAAAATTGTGAATGCAGGCTATCTATCTTTTATCTCAGATAGATAGAAGATATCCTACATTTTAAATTTTTACATACACAAATAGACCAGGAACCACTTCTTGTAGGTCCTTTTTTATTTTATTTATCGATAGTACGATATGCTCTCGTTTGACCAATATCTCGACTGATGGTGAGTGATGATGTGGTCGACGGTGAAGCGCGCTTGCCTAGAAGTAACCTATTCACTCTTGACTTAAAGACCCCAAGATTGTTGTAGCTATCAGGAAATACAGACTCCGTCAATTCCACTCACATACAAATTTTTGTTCTGTGTGGGAATCAAACTCGCGACGTGTTGCGCAGCAGTCTCCCGGTCGGTACTTTGCACGAACTATACGTCTTATCATAATTAATATGTCATTTTCTGGGCATGATAACATTCTTTAGCGTTATGTTTCTTTTTTTTTTAATTTCACAACCATTACTTTTTTAAACCTTTTAATTTTTCTAGGCCTAAAGCTTCTAGGAACGCCTGGGGGATTGCGAGGATTGTCCGGAGGACACGGTGGAGCATACGGTCCCTCTACTCCAGCCGCAGATGTAGACGCCCATGGCGGCAGACGTCGGCAGACGATCTCCGGTCACCGTAGGCGCGGGCATGCGGGCAGCGAGTAATGGGCAACTCGCTGTCCGACCATGGACATGTGTTCCACGCGCGCTTCAAAGAATGTCAGCAAAATGACGGGGTCCCCCGTCTAGAGGGCCAAAGCCAGCCGGGGTCGCGGGAGACACGAATTAACGTGACCCCGGAAAGTAAACGGCTATTGAAAAACACCATGGATTTTAGTCAGTACGAGTCTGACAGTCCCTCCCGCCGCCGGAGGGTGAGTGGTTTTTAACGTGGTAAAATCATCAAATGAGTCCTTCATTTGATGATTTTACCACGTTAAAAAAAAAAGAAAAAGGCCTAAGGCTTTACTGTAAAAATACGTGCTTTCTCTTACGATAAACTTTTTAGTATTCATTGTGGATAATCCTTTAAAAGAAAGACTTGCGACAAAGTATCGGAGTTGCCTAAGATCCTAGCTTAGGGTGGCTTTAAGTTAATACAATCTCAAATTCAATTATATATTTAAAGTATTTTGACGTAAGACTTTGTCAGTTTATCTTAAGAGAAGAGTAAATAAGTAGACTTACTTGATATATCTTCTAGCTTTTAATAATAATGATAAAATCAATTTATCATTTTCAAGTATCGTTGGATCCATGCTGCTTCCAATGCAATTGCAATAAATGACTAAACATACATACATAAACCGATCGTTCTCAAATAATTGTACGGTAAACTTCCAACTACGAGAAAATTCACCCCTTTTGTTAGTGACATTACTACTAACCGGGTGAGATTTCTCTGCATCTGACTGTACCATGTGGTACAATTATTTGAGGATGATCAATTCTGTGGCGTGGAAAGGTAATAAAAAACTTTAAAAAAATTATATACTAGCTGTTGCCAGCAGAAAGCCCACCAGACATAACACCCGTCTGGTCAGAAGGTACCTCCCTTTGCACCGTGGTAGCGAGGAACTTTCCTCTCTGTTCCTCCTACCCCCAAAATGTGACATCTGTCAATCTCCCACAGAGAGAAGACATGTGTCCCAGCAGTGGAAAAATTATGGTCACGGGACTGTACGAATTACCGTGACCCCGGAACGTAAAGGGCTATTGAAGGACTCCGTGGATTTTAGTCAGTACGAGTCTGACAGTCCCTCCCGCTTTGCCCTGGGCGGGAGAACTCATTTGATGATTTTACCACGATAAAAAGAGAAGCTGTTGCCGGCGGCTTCGTCCGCGTGTAGCTAGAAAATTATCCCACGGGCACGTAGTGCCCGGGGATAAAAAGTATCTTATGATAATCAAGGTTATAAACTATCTGTATACCTTTCATTCAGAGCCGTGCAGTAGTTTTGTGTAAAAGAATAATATAAAAATAAACGTAAACTTTCGCATTTATAATATTAGTAAGATAAGTCAGACAGACAGATCAGATCAAGATCAAGATTCTACACGAATATAGGGAAAGCTGCAGAGATAAAAAACCCCTTTGGTAGCGACGTCGCTATCTTTTTCTTCCTTTCTCTATAGCTGACTGTACCAGGAAGGCAGCGATGCGAGAGTAATGGCATGTAAAGCAAGCTACCATCCCTGATGTGACGACCATGACCACTCTGCTAATATCCCACTATTAAGAAGTAGAAGATAAGTAATTTGGACCTACTTTGCTCCGTGCAATTATGCTCTTGTTCTGTAAAATGTTTATTCTGCGTTGAACATTTTGCAATAATAATTCATTCATCGCATCCGAAACATTCGTTTTACTGTGTCTCATCAAATAAAATCATCTCAATAAATTAATAATATACTTCATACATCCATTTCCCTATAAACACCTGTCAAATAAGCTTTATTTCTTTAATATTTTACGTTGAAAATGTTGGCAATAATTCATTTAAGCCTTTGTCAAACAGACTGGCACGGCGAATGCGAAGAGTAACGTTTTTACTTGTAATGTATGGAATTGTTTGAATCCCATATCATCCTATATTACATAGAAAATCGAAAGCGATCCGATAGCGTGACAGAACTATCGGACTAACGTCTCGCTTCGGTTCGGTATCGCTTCGGAAACGCTTCGCTTTCGCCTGTCTGTTTGACAAAGGCATAACGTGAACGCATCCGAAACATTTGTCGTTTTACTGTGTCTCATCAAATAAAATCATCTCAATAAATTAATAATATAATTCATACATCCATTTCCCTATAAACACCTGTCAATAAGCTTAATTTCTTTAAAATAACACAGCAAGGAAATCAAATTTTATAGTTGATCGCATTCAAAATATTCATAATTTTCAACATACAGAGCAAATATTGGAGCAAATTAGGACCATATTACGGTACAACTTTTCTGTTTTCATTCAACACCAAAGAATAAAGTAGACGTACCTTTATAAAATATAAACATGAAGTAGTACTATAACGCATTACAACTTGCGTCAGTAATAAAAACTTAACATACACACACATACATCGGGTCTATCTGCAACGGAACTTATACAGAGCGACTTTCCATGTTTCACAATTTCATAACGGTGTGACGTGCCTAGAGCGTACCAACAACTTTACAAAAGTAAGACGATCGCTAGATGTTCTGTCTTTTCTGTAAAGCTGCAAGATTCTTTGATCATTACAAAGATTTTTTTTTTGTAGCATGGGAATATCATCTAATGAGTCCTCCCGCCACGGCTGGAGCGGGAGGGACTGAGGTATCGTCATGATAAAAATCCACGATTTTCCTTCAATAGTCCTTCACGTCCCGAGGTCACGGTAACCTTGCAGATATTTAGGTAATCATCATCATCTTCATCAGCCTATAGCAGTTATCTGCTGAACTGATTGTTTGACGTCGTTGATGATGTTGAAGTGAGTTTCAGTTATTTAGTCGTTTATTCAGATTTATTTACGTATCCTAACTAATATTATAAATACGAAAGTAACTCTGTCTGTCTGTCTGTCTTTTTGATTTGTGTGAAATTTGGTACAGACATAGTTTGGCACTTGAGAAAGGACATAGGATAGTTTTCACTATTCCACGCGAACGAAGTCGCGGGCAAAGGTAGTAATATTATACATATACTGTGATTAATAGTCTACCAGACGTAGAGCAACAAGAAGAACTTTCCTCTATCGATGCTAGGAAACTTAGCTGAAAGCTTATCATGATTTGATAAGCTTAGCGTACCGTAGCAATACTGCTACGCCGTAGCAACTCTGCTACGCCGTAGCTGTCGCGTAGCCTTTTTCATAATTTTTCTCAGAACCTCTTGTCAAGAAGACCTTTGTTGAAATTCCAAAGAAATCATATACTACTATTGATTCTCCTTATTCATTAAGTTCGAGTACATTTCTAGTCTTATAAAGAGACTAGCACTTTTCCCGCGACTTCGTCCGCGTGTGTTACGTACTTTCCTAATTCCCCCTTTTCACCCCCTTAAAGGTTAAATTTCCAAAAACCCCTTCTTAGTGCTCCCCTACATTATAATAGGAAGCCGTGTGCAAAATTTCACATTCCTAGCCCTAGTAGTTTCGGCTGTACGTTGATATGTCAGTCAGTCAGTTCTTCTTTTATATATATAGATTCCGTAAATTTGTAGGTCTTTTCAATATTATGTCCAATATGTTATCAAAAGTAAACGATGGACATAGTATACGGCTCATGGATTACTAAATGGACCAGGACAGATGCTGTTAAATTTTGTGACGCGACGCCAATATTATAAAGATGGGCTTTTGATTTGAGGAAAGTAATAGGCATATTGACAGCTTCAATAAATTGCAAATATAATTATTTAATCAGCTAGAGTTTTGAAAAAGAATGGATACGTTTTTTTTTGTTTATTCATTGCATATTTACAAAGATATAACACATCAAAATTCGAGAGTGCTTATGACATCAGAAACAAGTAAACCCTGTACTTGCTTGTGACGTATTGGCAATTTTAAAAGTGTCATATATTCGTTAATTTTGGTTTACGTAAAAAAAAAGTACGTGTCAAACATTTTTTGATAATCAAAGTGACGGTCTAATTATATTTTGTTTTGTGTCCTTCAATAGCCCTTTACGTTTCGGGGTCACGGTAATTCGTAAGTCCCGAGACCCCGGCAGACAGAAGAGATCTTAGATTTGAATGTTCATAACGTTGCTCCACGCTAGGAAATTCTCCTGTAACGTGGGTGTGTTTACAAACATAGAAACTCACATACACACATTGTTAATTGGTTCATCCACAGACCAGCTAAGCTAGCATCAAAATATTTGCAAAAAGCAAGTCCAACTTTACAAACATTGAAATCTTCTCGTAAACGAGGTTGCAGATTCAGAGTTGCAAGTTTAAAGTTCTTAGCGTAAGACTTTTAATACTTATCGTAGTTTTCGTGTTCAAAGACGAGAAAATGTCCGCCATAGATATTTTACGACTGAAATGAAATAACAATAAAACTTTACATTTGTCTGTGAATGGTACGTTCTCAGGAAACGTTTGAGATTGATGTTTATACATTTGCCATGCAGTGTAACTGGCAATTTCTTATCTGTAACTCTTTTGTGTTAAACAGAAGAATTGTAAAGACAGCATCATCCACTGTTTCTTTTTCTTTTTTTCGAGGCATCCTTCTTGTTCTTTTCACACTGTTAAACCTCTTCGCTTGCTAAACTTACGTTTAAAAGTAGCAAAATCAGTAGCTACCAATATGAAAAGTGCAATACTATGCTAATATTAGGTTGTTATATCTTTTTTTCTTTCTGTAATTGACGTGCTGTAGTAATTTATCTATATTTGGCCAGTTGCCAACTTTGGTAACGTAAAATACAGCATCAGGTTTAATAATTCGAAATTTAATGAAGCTTTTAGAAACGGAAGGTTAATAGATCGTCCTCATATTTAAATAATCCCAAGTTATTGCTAACCGAAACTGCAGCTTAACTTTAAGCATTCAAAATTAATATTTTATTCTTGAGATTCCAGAAACCATTCAGATTTAACATCATTTTTATCCCTCATAAATTCTGTCGTAAAGATAATAACAGATACTAAATTTTAATTCCATGAATATCGTAATTCGGGATCGTCGTCGCCAACCCCAAATTTTATATACTTGAGGGAATCGAGGTCACCTAGATTTATTTGAGAATTCGGAGCGTTGCGACGAAAAACAGTCAGTGTAGATATGACGTGCGGGTGTCTGTTTCTTGGAGTAGACAAAGGGGTATCTGAGAAATATGAAGACGAAATTAGAGCCAGAAGAGAGACCCATTTGTAACGCAGTGAACGTGTTCCGAGAAAGAGGGTATGTTAAACAAACAAAGCTAAAGTTTCACACTTTGGAATGTAGTGACCAATTTTCTATTCGATTGTTTGTTTTTGTAATTTACTTCACCCTTTGCGTCAGGTGTGTGACAATGTGATGCTATAATAAACAGCAGGTGTTTGTTATAAAGTACTCTACATAAAAACAGAACATTTTATGCTCCATATTTTTTTTATTCTACCATCTTAAATCACCATTCAGTGACCCATTCATTCACCTAATATGACATATTTTATACCCAGTCCATACGTATTTCTGCTCAATCGCATAGAAACAGGAGCTCAATTTGAACGTCCCGCGGTAAAGTGTTTTGGGGATCCCTCATAAAATGAAGTCATGGAGTGCCATTGATCGGCCTTATTATCTGTCCCGGCGTCCCGTAAAATGAAGCCACTAGAGCCTTCACCTGCCAATTCACGTTATATTGCGCAGACAATGATTGATTACTCCATTTAGTACCCAGTTAATTAAAAAAAGATTTCGAAGGTATTTTCTTTTTATTACTTTTATACTCGTACCTATTATTTGGGATAGACTCGTGGTAAAATACAGGTGTTTTAGTAGATCTTCAAGGTTGAATTACTGTTGTTGAGGTCATCGTGAATGGGTAATCATCTCGAACATACTGAGACCACTGCATCACTCGTCGCTAAGTCATAGGTTGCGGTGTTACCAAGGAATATTGTGATTCCTAGTTACTAAGTTGGGGAAGTTAGATAAACAGCTACTTTATTTAAAATATTATATTCAGTGGTCGTGGTTGAGCGATTGACAGCTGTGCTGGTTGGCGCGCAGGTTTGGTTTCCGCACGAAACAATTTATACGAGTATGACCCACAAGTAATAATTGTTCCGGGTTAGAGTGTCTAAGTATACGCCCAAGATACGGGAGTTTCTAGTGTAGGTCAAAGTCACACTGTAATTATGCAGTGTTCCAAATATTATGGCATATAGGTACACAGCATTAGCTATATACTCAAACGTTAATGAGCTGTGGATTTGGACAGAACTGACATAATACTGCAATAATTATCCATTATACGTATAATCTCTAATGGCATCAACAGAGTTAGCGCCAAATCACTGTTCTAGCCAGAATTTTGGCTTAAAATACGACGTGTTGTGAAAGTTTAGAAAACCGCAGCGCGCTTTAATGAGCTAAGTTCATAGTTAAAATTATTTAGCTAAGCTTGTAGTTTCATATTCAGTGCTCTTGATTTAATTAAAAGCCTAGTAGTTGTAGTAGAGCGATAGTAGAAGATGGGTGGGACAGCAGGGACTGTCACACTCGTACTGACTAAAATCCACGGTGATGCTTGAATCCCTTAACGTTCCAGGGTCACGGTTACCTAATAAGACAGTCTCGCGATCCCGGCAGGCTCTGGCCCTCTAAGGCTGGCCCTGCCAGATAGCTGACAGTTACATGTACAGTACATGATCGGACGGCGAGTCACCCATTATATGCATGTGCGCGCCTACGGTGGCTGGAAACTGCTTCGCGACTTCCGTTGCTCCTGTTCCTTCGCTAGCATGACACAGAAAGGGCTGACAGCTTTCCATTCGGTCTCGCCCCGCAGCATGGCGTCGACCAATGCGAAAGGTACCGCCTTCGTGAGGACACGTCGTTGCCTCTGCCCAAGCAGGCCAGACCTGCACATTATGCTCCACCGTGTCCTCCGGGCGAACTTCGTAGTGGTGATACCCAGGTGTTTCTTACTTTCCAATCAGACACAGGAACCTCCCGAAACATCTGTGTCCGTTAAAGGCCTGCGTCAGGCGGAAGGAGAGGATGCCGTGTCGCCTCTCCAGTCTCTCCTCAAAGAGGAGTCTTAAAGCCACGATTGCAGTGTTCCCGAATGACAGATGGCCTGTGGTACCGTTGCGCGGAGTGGTTTGGCGGTAGTGGGCACACCACTCCATTGTTATAATAATGCCTGGTTCCTGTCCAAAATATTAAAAAAATCATCTCCGCGCCCACATCCCCCTATTAATCCATAATACTTCAAAACAATCGTTAAGCTCCCCTAACATTTTAAAACCGACTTGTTTTTCCAGCAATTACTTACAACGGTTGGAACTTTTCGAGAAATCAACACAAGCGTACAATGAAGCTCTTCGGTGGAATGTGAGTTAAAAACAAACAACTTGAGATTCTATTTCCAGCCAGTAAACATGCAATTAGAAGCACGAAAACCGTTGATAATGTTTACTTGGATAACTCCAAGTTTAAATTCAAACTTCGAAGCGATTCTACCGTCTATATTTTATTCCAACGTGACTAGTTTGAGGTTTTGTGTTGATAAAACTACTCGTAAAAAGTAAAAAAAACTTCTTTTAGGTATTTTATTGGAATTTTTTAAAAGTAGAATCAAAACTTTTGTCATTGTAGTTTCTATAAGTTTTGATCTTTTTGAGTTACAAATGTACATTCTCCATTTCATTTGAACGAAACAGACGTGTAAAACTTATTAGATCATTTAAAACTTATATCGAATACTTGTTATTCGGAAACATACCTATTAAAACATATAATAATACCCAATGCAGAGTAAGTACCTATAAGTAAGTAAGCATACAATATTATAAAGAGGTACTTGTTTATTAGTTTGTATCTAGGGGTGAACGTCTTGACCAAATCATTCAATTTTAGGTAGGTCGAGAGCCAACAATTCATACGAATACTTTTAATTTAACATTAAAGTTATCATCACCACACTAACAGGTACCTGAACACTGCATTTGATAGGTATAAAACAATTATCTTATTAAAAACATAATTAGAGCAATGAAAATCCTTTGTGAAATACGCAAAGACAGTTAATGGACGTCAAATAGTGCGAAGCAATCAGTCTCGTTGATTGTTGAACACTCGACATACTGCATACTACTTCCCATGGAATCACGAATGTTGGAGGTGTTTTCGTTTAAGCACCGATTTTCGAAAATAATTCATATAGAAGGACCACGGTAACCTGCTGAGACAGACCTCGGATTGTGGATACCTATTTGAATTATTTTCTTGTTTCTTCTTTTTTCTCACTTTTAACATCGGCGCCAAAATTGGTGCTTAAACTTGGAGAGCCTTGTGAAAATAAAATTACTAACAACAAAGGTAACAGGTAACTAAATGTGTTTTATCGTCATTATCACCATCCAAGGCTTGTTTTTACCCACTGCCTAATTTAGGCCTCTCTTTGCTTTTCTAGTATTAATAATTTTCACGTTTATATGCTCCAACCAGCTAAGCGGGTATATTTTTTAGTATTTCTATTACAGTGGTCAATAATAAAAGTGTGAAATATAAAGCACTTTTTTTTTTCAATAAATGGCAATTTTATTCCCAATTAGACTCGCCTATTAAGTTTTTAAACTTTTGTTTGAAGTGTTTCATAAATTGGAGACCAATTTTTTATAGGTAAACGTTTTGTATTATTTCCATAATTACCTAAACCGAGATATGCGAAGGTTTCATGATTAATTTATCATGTTGTTTAATGTTTATGTGAATGAAATAAAATAAACAACAGACAGGGCATTCTCACACAATACCGTTCTGCGTGGTTTTACTACTGACACCTATCAGGCTATCACACACGCACCACACTCCAATGCGCGGACTAGCGGTACTCATCGTCACTCCGCGCGGACCACCGGGTATGATATGCGAACAACCGCCATAACCGCCAGACCGCGCGGTCGTGCGGATATCGCCTAAGTAAACTCTGGTCTTAGGATGGACTACGAGCAAACAGAAATTCTACTGTTCCGTTTTGAAAATACAATTATTGTAATTTTGTGGTAAGTTCAGAATTTTAGTTCGTTTGTTCATTAATGTAATTTTAATTGAATTGCCATCGTCACTAGGAGATTTACATATTATTGTTTTATTATTCAAATCAAATAAACCATCTGTAGCGGAAAATCAATTAATTGACACAATTCTAACTGTATAATTTATACTGGGTTTTGGTCATGCGTATTGGAAATGAAATCCCTCGAGAACGTTCTACGAGAAAAAAGCATAATACGCTCTAACAACCCAGGTTATAATTTATGAAATGTTCAAAAGTCAAGGCGTAGTACACTCTGGTCTGGCCTGTTCTACTGAACTGTCGATGAACACTCAGCTCCCACAGCAGACGGGTTGGTTTCATCTGTCCCGCTGGCCCTGCCCCGTCGACGGGGTAGATGGAAAAATTGTATCATCAACCTCGCTAGTGTCGGCATTAACATAAAATGTAACGGGGTGGATGGCGAAGGATAAATTTGATTTGGTTGCAACCACCCCGCTGTCCCCGTCCCGTCAAAATAATAGATTAAAAAAAATACTTGACGGGCCATGGCCAACGGGACAGATAAAACCAATCCCAGCATCGCCCCGGTTGTCGGTTTCTGACTTGGAAATTCAATTACCCCACCAGACACAGGCCTGAGATGATAGCCAGAAACCGGCTGTTAAAAAGATAAATAAAAGTTGTGGATCACTTGAAAGCCAATGGAAAAGGCACAGTTAGACAATCAATCACGGAGGTACCATCTCATCTATACATATAATAAAATCGTAGGAAAGTCAAAACTGTACATTGAATATACTCGATACCGAAGCCGAAAATAAAGTTTTTAGAATTTTTGTCTGTTTGTCTGTATGTATGTCCGGGAGAAAATCAAAAAGTACTATATAGATTTACTTGAAATTTGGCACGAATATTATTAAGAAGTCGGGTTAACATATAAGCTACATATTATCACGCTATCACCTACGGGTAACGAGCAGTGAACTTTATCGTAGGTATTTTTGATGCTGTATAGCGTTCACGTAGACGACGCACAGTGGGCGGAAACGATCAAAATTACGCGCGGGGCAGAAAAAAACGTCCAAATTAAGTCTTTCTTTTTTTTAAATACTCGTTATTATGTCCGCTATCTTGTATCACTGCGGAAATCCAAATTTATAGGGGTAAAAACCACCCCTATAGCGGTCAACCCACCCCCAAGCAGGCTAACCTACCTAACCCTGGGCAGAGCGACTTCTATCAACTTGGTTTATTAACAAATATGCATTCCTTAAGAACAGACAGGCTAACCCACATTAACCCGGCATGCCGGGTAGAAGTCGCTCTGCCCAGGGTTAGGTAGGTTAGCCTGCTTGGGGGTGGGTTGACCGCTTTAGGGGTGGTTTTTACCCCTATAAATTTGGATTTCCGCAGTGATACAAGATAGCGGACATAATAACGAGTATTTAAAAAAAAGAAAGACTTAATTTGGACGTTTTTTTCTGCCCCGCGCGTAATTTTGATCGTTTCCGCCCACTGTGCGACGTCGCGAGCAGCAGCTAGTTTTTAACACGCTTTTATTAGCTTGACCTGTATGTATGTATGTATGTATGTATGTAACGGAATCTTTTAACTTCATTTTCACCCACTTCCAGCAGTCTGATTAACTTGAAAATTTGCACAGGGGTCAAGGGCCGATGACAATACAATAATCTCATAAATTTTATATTAAAATCCTCCTCTAAGGGGGTGAAAAGGGGTGAAAATGTTTGTATGAAAAATCTTATTCCTTAGGTTTATACACTTGAAACTTAGTATAAATATGAGTATAAGTAAATAAAAAAGATGGACATTAATAGTTTTTTAAAACTACCCTCCATTGGTAACCTAGACGATGTTAAAGTTTGTATGGGAAAATCATAAAGCGCTATCTGATGAATTTAAAACTCAGTATATATAAATTAGATCAAAAATAATTAAACACGTGTTTTTGGGTTTTTCGAAAATCACCCCTCAAGTTAGTGAAAAGGGGTATTCAAGTTTAAAGGGAAGGACTAAAATGGCTAAACGTAGAACCTGAATTTTGGACGGTAGGTGCGATTCATTATGTAGGTGAACACTAAGAAGGGATTTTGCGAAAATCTACCTATAAGGGGGTGAAAAGGGGTAAAAACCTTTGTATGTAAAATCTTATCCGTTAGGTGTATAAACTTGAAACTTGGTACGAATATGAGTAAAAGTAAATAAAAAAGATGGGAAATATTCGTTTTTTTTTAAAACTACCCTCCATTGATAACCTAGACGATGTTAAAGTTTGTATGGGAAAATCATAAAGCGCTAACTGATGAATTTAAAACTCAGTATATATAAATTAGATCAAAAATAATTAAACACGTATTTTTGGGGTTTTCGAAAATCACCCTCTAAGTTGGTGAAAAAGGGTGATTAAGTTTTAAGGGAAGGCTGCTTGCTTCGACAAGCCCAAAACTTGGCATAAATAGTTTCCCAATCGAATAAAGGATGCGTAATTATCTATATTTCAAAAATCAACCCCTAGCGGGAGAACATTGTAAAATCAGTTTGTCTTCAATAATATTTCGGGTTCGAAGTTAAAAACACGCGCTGACGAAGTCGCGGGCGGAGTGATAGTAAAAAATATATTTAGATTAGTGAGCATGTTATCGCCGATGAAAATGTCATTCTCTGTCTTTTGCTGCCGATTGGCTCTCTGCTGCATACGGCCTGTTCCTCTCTCTGGCTTCTCCCACTTTCAAAAGACAAATTTCTTTATTGGTCGCTGCTGACGATTGCTGCGCGATCATCCGTTCTCAATCCTCGAATTTTATAATAAGTCACTGCTACCGAAATAGTGCGCGCGCATCCGCGCTTGCGTATTTTAATTTTTTTAATTTCTTTTATTGTCGTCTTGAGACTAAAAATTCAGAAAATAAATTATAGTTTAAAAAAACTAAAAAACACGCTTTAATAGCAATGGAACTAAAAAGTAGAAAATAATTTTTAAGTATAAGAGAGTTTATGTTACTGCAACATAAAATCCAACAATCAATTATCATAATTAACTTAGAATAAGATTAATATAAATATTAAGATATTAACAAAAAATCAAATAAAGTGAAAAAGCGTGGGGTGCTCAATGATATTTTTATAATAATTCTGATATTGCAAACAGTAACTAATAAAATGATCATTACATTCGATATCAAGCACCCCACGCTTTTTCACTTTATTTGATTTTTTGTTAATATCTTAATATTTATATTAATCTTATTCTAAGTTAATTATGATAATTGATTGTTGGATTTTATGTTGCAGTAACATAAACTCTCTTATACTTAAAAAATATTTTCTACTTTTTAGTTCCATTGCTATTAAAGCGTGTTTTTTTAGTTTTTTTAAACTATATTTTAATATATAATTCATAATTCAATTAATTATAATACTCGAGCTAATAATCGATAACGATACAATTTAATTAAGGACAGTTCAAGGTTTGACACATTCTGTTCAATGACGAAGTTTACAAAATTCTTGCCATGACTTTCTACATAAATATAACACTCAAAAGCGGAAGACTGTAAACACCTAATTTCAGTCCGTTTATTTGTTCATCCGCATATGAAACATACATATTTCAAAATGTTTTGACTATAAAATCCTCACTCAAGTCGGGAAGGTGCTCAGGCTCCGATCACATCATCAGACGATACGAATTGCGACGAGCAACAGCTTAAGTCAAACGTGTATTTTAGTTTCTTACGTAATTACTTGTTTAAATGGTTCTTATTTGTCATTTTGTTCACACAGTTCTACAAGGTGTTGTTAAAATATAGGTGTTTCTTATTACATTGTTGTAGAAGGATAATATTGGTATATCCTTTTACAACATGTAAAAAAAATGTTTTACTCACAATTATAATATTTATAGCCATAATTTCTTCCGAATAGTTAAAATATGAGAAAAGTGTAGTAAGTACGGTATTTTTTTATGAAAGCGATATAAACGAAAAGCCCATGAGAGTAATACGATAATCGTAAAAATAAACCAGCTGTCCCATACATAATTTCCATACTCGATCGACCTAAATGTGTTATAATATACCATACCACTAAATATGACTACACCCTTCTAATACACACGCTGTTCAGATGATTCACGAGTGAAAACTTGTTGCAAAACGCATCGCCCGTGGAAGTGTGAGCGTACAATTTGTGGCCAAGGTGTAAAATCATGAACATAATATTTTATTTACAGCCATCTGATGTTCGTTCGCTGCTCGGCCGTAGTTTGGTCCGAGCAAAATCAACACATTACACTGGCGCTTTGGCAGATGCGGCACAAGCAGCGGGTATGTAATAAATAATAACTATATACACCTCCGTCATCAACTAGATTGGTGTCGGTTCTTTGTAAGACTGGTTGTCAGAAATTCTGGCCACTGACTATTTTTAACGACTGTCAAAGAAACTAAGGTGTTTGCTTTGCCACAGAAGAATGTGAATTGGTGATAGTAATGCTTTCACTAAAAAAATAACTAAAACCCGACTACGAAAAAATCGCGCACTGAAAAGTATAAAGCAAGAACAAGCCGTGGTCGTATGCCACCTGCGGTTGTTTAACACAATCTTTATTGGCTAGGTGGCATACGACCACGGCTTGTTCTTGTTTTATACTTTTCAGTGCGCGATTTTTTCGTAGTCGGGTTTTAGTTATTTTTAACTTATTTTTTATTTACACTATTTTGGGGTTATATTATTTGAAGTAAGTAATTTATGTAATATGTATAGTTTCTGAGTTGTGAATTTAAGATTTATCATTTGATACCCATGTTGACACTGTTAGAAACAGAAAATTAGCTAGTAAAAGCTATATAATGTATATATATTTCAAATGTGCTCATCAAGCCCTTTAATTTGATACTCATGTCGATACTGTGCGAAAATATATTTTTCTTCGGTAACGACTTCTCATCCCCTAGAGGGCGCCATATTGGATTTGGTGACACGTCACCTGGCCTTTTGGCTTTGCTGTAGTCGGGTAAATAGTTGAGCCGTGTTTGTCAACCGTGCGTTATTCTTTAACCCTAGATGTGTCTAGTCGTTATGTGTAAGGTGAGTAAAATAACTCACCCGCGAAATGTTTTGATGTAACTTTCCAAACATTTAGTATCGAGTGTTCTGTGCCAGCTAACTCAGTACGCGGCCATTCTCGGATGGTGTAATTGTGTAATGAAAAACGTTCTCGTTTGTTTCTCTGTAATAATAATAATTCGCAAGAATGCTCATTACAAGTGAATGCTCAAGTTTACCAGCACCTTTAAAAATATTATCGCTGAATATTTAACAGATTAAACATCGTTTTTACTTTGATTATATTCTACTCTATTCCTACTCGGAACTTTAATATTAAAATCTTTTTGAGAAGATCGACCGACAACAAGATGGACCGATGACCTGAAGAAGGTGGGTGGCAATGGCTGGATGAAAAAAGCGGGAGATCGTGCGGTGTGGTGCTCCCTGGGAGAGGCCTGTCCAGCAGGGGACTGCAATTAGATGAAATGATGTTTAAACACTAGCGAAAGTAATTTACTTGCAAGATAAATCCTAAGCAGGACAGTTTTCTCGGTTTTGTGCTTTATTAACTTTTTTTATTCCCAGCATTGGAACCCAATAATTCAAGAGCTCTACAAATTCGTGCGCAGACAGAATACGAAAAATGTGCGTTCGAACGTTCCTTAGTGTTGGCGCATCGCGGACAACGTATGAGAAGGTTTCCGCCGGATTTTGCTGAATGCGCCAGATGTGCTGAAGAAACGGTAATTCAATTTTATATTTTATAAAAAAATATTACTTTTTATTTATTTGAATTCACAATAAAAACAATGTTGTGAGGTTACTGAATAACCATGCGGTTATTCAGAAGAAAGAAGTGAAGGTATGATTGTATTAAGACGAATTGACTCTTTCTCACTTCTTTGGCTCTACAACAAGTTCTGAACATCAGAAACCTCAAGTTTTTGATATTTAGCTGGTAGTCGCGTAGGTGTTTTTGCTACTCATCCTATGCGACAATAATACTAGTGGTATTTTCTATTATAAATTTGTTATGTGAATATTTGTGATACTTAAATTTTGTTCCAATCTGTTAATAGGTCCTTACACAGTTAAACATTTGAACTAGAAATCTAAAATTTAAATCAGCAGACCGTTTAGTCAAACCATTCCGAATACCAATTTTAAAATCGCTTGATAAAATAATCTAGAAACGTTCCGCTTTCAGTTTGTTTTTCAGAAAAAAAAACGTCCAAGAGAGTCGCTTAGGGCCCTCTGAAAAAATAAACCAACTTTTCACGCTATTCAGCTATCTTCTAATGGAATATTTTCTCGGAAAAACGTAGCTACGCATTTTTTTTCTGAAAAATAAGTTTACCGCGTTGCCAGCTCTTTTCAGCAGGTTAAAACTTCTTTGGGACGTTGTTATGACTATCACCAGGGCCGGTAATGATCTACTTCAACGTAGAAAAGTAAGGAAAAAGAATAATACGAAAAAATTAAACACTTTTTTGGTTTTATTAGACAAAGGGTTTTGAATTTACTGAATTTGATTACCATCCGGAAAGGTTTTACCTTCCGTAAGCGACAGCGAATGTCGAATTGAGATTAAAGACTGCACTTTCATTTAAACGTTCTTTAAAATGAAAACGGACATTCAACTCAGACCACCTCTTACAGTAACGAACTTAAAACGTGCCGCCTGTATCATTTAGGTCGTGACACGACACAATTCAAGATGAAGTTACAACGCCCTCTAATTTTCTGCAAATGTCATTAGGTACGGGAATGTGCCGGGAAGACGGCGAGCAAAGTGTTACAAGGAGCTGTTACGTTGCTTAGCAACGTGGAGTTAAAGAGAGAGTCTATAGACGGCGAGACACCTAAAAGCCCGGTGCATCACGGACGTATACAACCGCAAAAGGAACAACAGGTTCGAAACTTTACCCATATTTTATAACAGCTGGCCATGAATTTAATGACCAAAGTACGACAAACTACTTCGTTGAGGCCATTTATTATGAAAAACGGTTGCTCTTTCTGTTGTGTAGTTGTGTGAAAAGTGTGGCGTTTAAAAGTTAATATTAAAAAGTTGAAGGCACACAATACAACTGCGATTCTGTTAAGAATGTACATTATATTGTGCAGCGTGTTTGTTATATTATGTATGTTTTATTATGTTGAAAGTTGGAGAATGTTGTTCCATTTGATGGCCCATGCAACAACTTAACATTGTACCTTTTTGCCTGACGATGTATACCTACTTACAACTGACCAAAGCAACCGTGACAATAATATCGACATAGTATATTGGCAATGCAGTGCAAACGTACATACGCACGCAGCTTCCCCCTATACGCCATCTGTCAAAATAAATTGTGTTGTTGGCAATAAATATTTCAAAAGATTTACTTTACTACAGCGGAGTAAAAAACGTCTATATCTCGTTTACTAAAGTGCAGATACGTCTTTGTTTACAACGAGGCATAAAAAATATGTTGGCAATAACCGTAATTCTAGGTCCAAGAAATATCCCGCGCGGAAAAACAGAGAGCCGAACAAATCTCCCGTTTAATGGCTTCGAAATATTTGGAGCGAATGGCACATGACAAATATTTCTTAACTGCCTTATGTAAGGACGAACGATTGGTCTCTGCCAATAAACAAGGATCGCAAAAGTTGCAGGAACTGGCCAAAAAAGCGCTCGCCGATGTGGAGAAAAGACAAGTACGCTCACACTATCTTAATAAAATTAACCTCTGACCCGTTGACCAATAAAATTTAACACATTGCATGTCGTCATTCTTCATAAATTTCGGGCTAAATTAAAATGTATAGCACTTGTTCAAATTGAAATCTAACCCTGTAGTTGATTCGGTGTTCATAAAATTCGCGACATAGCCCTACTTAGCTTAATTGGATAACAACGGCAATTTTTGTAGCAAAATGTAACACAACAACTGAATATTATTATATTCCAGTATTACACGATGTTTTTTGCGCTGTCTCAGTTTTCTTCTAGTCCATTTTTTCAGACAGATATTATCATTTAAATTGCTGAAGCCTGTCACGTCGTCTGAAAGGTTGGAGAAGATATTATGATTCAGCTTTTCCTAATGTGAGCTTTGTACGTCTTGATCGTTTATTTAATGTGTATCAGGCTGTTCTACATGAGCGTAGACCTTTGTACGCTGCTCGTGCATTAGAAGCTGCCGCCCGTGCTCGCCTGTCACGCGCACGGAAAGAGCAATTGACGCACACGCAACTGCAACATGCGACCGACGCACGCCGCCTTATACAGACAACTCAATCCATCTACGAGGAACGAGACACCGCCAGGTGTTTAGAACAAGCCGAGTTCGGAATGGAACAAATAACAAGAAAACCAGCCAGCTTATTACCGGACAAAGATAAATTCTTGCAAAAGCTACACGATATAGTTGGAAACGCTTTTCTGGACCAGGTAGGTTCATTCCTGTATTTTATTATAAATTGTGTAGCCATGGGCATTACGAAGCTGGGAAGTTTGATAGAGCTTGTTTGCCAAGTCACGTAGACCGTGGAAAATCTCTCTTATTTTATGTTCAGAAACGTGTTCGAGAAAATATGAGCGAGTCGGATCGGGAACGAAGGGCGTTCATTCTGTTGGGAATGTCGGTGTCACGGGAGCCGAGTCGCGACTCCGTGCTGCGAGTGAGACCGCCAGCACCGCCACGAGACGCTAAGTAATATTAGTATTCCACTAACATAGCATTTGTCTTAATAGCCTCCGGTTCAGAACTTGCTGTTTAATGCTATCGTAGCCGAGAGAGCGTGTTGAGTTTTTCTATGAGTTCATTTTGCAAAGAACAGTTATTTAATTAGATGCAGACCGATATCGAACAGTGGTTTTGCCCCAGTAGTATCAGCTCCGACTTACGAGTTGTGGGTCGTGGGTTCTAACCCAGCCGGGGGCATTACTTTGTGTGATTTATTTTATCACCACTGCTCTCAACACGGTGAAGGAAAACATCGTGAGGAAACCGGCATGTCCTAAAACAAAAATTCGAAGACATGTGACATCTACCAACCCCCACATGGCTCGCGTGGTGCTGATGATGATGATGATGACATTTAAACAGTGCCGGCTGGTGGTATCGACCCTAACTCACGAGAGGTAGTTTAATCCGATTAAGAGTATTATTGTGTGTCATTTATATCATTTTCACTGCTATTAAAGAATGCATTGTGAGGATACACCATCTGAAGGAAAAAACAGCTTGGCTGACGATTTACAATCATAGTCTATTCCCTCTAAAAGAGAGGAGACTTGTGTCCAAGCGAATTAATCATTAAAGAACGAATAATTATGATAACATAAAAACAATCAAGCGTGGCAATGTTCTCGACCTTCTAATCTAGTGCTTGTACACTAAGCTGGTACAAATGAAAGCACATTAGTTCCCTCGTACTCGTAACATATGGAAACTAGACTGGATAGGCATTACGTAAGTTTGCCTTGACCTAACTTTCTTTAATTAAATCGACCTTTTATCTGCAACGTCGCGACGCGTCGCTAGCGGTATTCCCACCCTAACGTTTAATGTAATTTAATGTCCGTGGCGGCTTATCTTTGCCTTTATATGCCTTTAGATAACCTGTCATCAAAAATAATATGTGGTCTTCCGAATGTGGAAAACCTTTACTTTTTTATTATACCTTCGTTTTTTTTTTATTAACATCATGATTTATATATTTTCGGGTTAGTAGTCGATTCGCACGAAAATTATTCGCACGATCGTGCGAATCGTCCCCTTTCAATAAAAATATTTTTTTAGTAGGCGATTCGCACGGAAGTATTTAAATTGCGTGCGAATCGACCCCTTCAAGAATTAGTAGTATGCGATTCGCACACTTAACAAAATGTGCGAATAATAAATCTAAGTACAGTCATGTACAATATTCTAGAATATTAATATTAAAATTCAATAATTCTCTATTCGCATCGCAGTCAGGCACAAAATACTAGTTAAGAGGTAAGATGAAAAGTTTTGTCAGTATTTAATATGAAAACTTATAATATGAACACCATAAATGAGAGATTTAATAAATTGCCGGTGTATTTTTATACAAATAATACTAACTGTTAAAGATAACAAAGAAACTAATAACAAGAAACGCCCTTAAGTACTCACAATAGCAGATCCCAAAAATAATGAAGAAATATTTTTTATTAGCTCCAGGGGATTAATTTTTATTGCGGCTTGCCGAGTAGCCCTTTGTTTTGTATTTTACTTACCACAAATATTGCCGGTACATGGCGCTTGAGCACTTGCACAAAGAAGTAGTTAAGCAATAAATCAGTAGTGGTAGGATTTGCCAAAAATATATTTTATCTTTCTGCGTATTTTAATCCTTTTAGAGTAGATAATAAATAAACCCAAGTCAAAACAATAGTACCTATATTTAATCCTACCCCGTAAAAAGCACCGGCATTTGCCTTATACCGAATCTACAGATAACCATAATACTTACGTACAGATGCCCCATCCCATACAAAGAAACGGGACCATCGTTTATTAATCAGGTATAATATAAACAGGGTATTCGCAATTATTTATTATTTAAATGTTCTATAGTTCAAATGTGTTACGATAACTTTGATACAGTGTATAAGATCTAGACGCCTTCATAAACTGGAGCACAATAGAAAATCAGTTCTGACTCTGAGCCAACCGGGCAACCCTACCTCACTAAGTTGTTGTAGTTGTAAGGTTACGGTTGTACCTATGAACCATTCATTTCATGAGATTGTTTCCGTCGATTTCTTCCCTGTTTTGGTGACAGCGCCATCTATTGGTAGAACCTAGAGCCACAGATTTTGAGAGATCATAGAAATTGGAATTATGGACCCATTATTAGATTTTTCGTACAAGAGAGACTTTTTTAACAATTACATACAATATCCATATCATTTCTTTTACAATTGATATACGCACTATAAAATACAATCGATACAAGTAACGCCATCTATTAGAATTAATTAGAACAAAATATCGATTGTTCGCGTTGGGACCCCGTGCCGAAACTAAGATTATTATTCTGTTTTCGCATTTCACACTGTTCTGAAGTGCGGTCTGTGCTGTACCTACTGCATATTTTTACAGTTACAGTTTAGTGATTTGTTCAGTGATAGTGGATAGCACCATATCCACCGACGACATTGCACATGAGCTTCGCGATATCTTAGGAGATTCCGATGCGTAAGTAATTTAATTTACTATCTACTTATTAATTATGTATTAGTTATTTAGCACACTTAAGTAGACTTATTTAGGGTATTTTATTAGGTTTTCTATTTCAAAATGTATTCCAGCTATAAAATTTACAACGTTTAGCTGGTTCAGCTAACAGAATGAACAAATAGATTCAATGTCTTTAAATACCTTTATGTATAGGGATGAAGAGGTTTATAATACTTCATCTTCTTCTTCTTATAAATAGCATTACTATATGAAAAATTATTACTCACAATTCTGTTATTTTAAGAAACATAGCCTACTAAATAAAACTAAAAACAATATTATTTTTATCAAGAAGTTTTAGTGAAGACATTTATTTCTTCCAGATGACTTTGGCATCAACATCATTTGATTTTGAAAAAATATAATGGAAGGGCCATCAACGAGTCAAGGTGGAAAAGGCCAATTCGAATTTATTCAATCAGAGAGGGGCCAAGTAATCTTACTGAGGCACGGTTATAAGCATAACCAACATCGGAAAAATAAAAATGGCGTTACAGTGTGGCGATGCGTTAATAGAAAACAATGTAAAGCATTTTTAACAACAAAAAGTCAACATGAGATTGTCAAAGAAGATCATCATTTATGTAAACCTAATCATATAGATAATGAGGTCAAGCGTCATATAGACACATGCATTAAACGTGCACAGAATGAAACTACGAGCATGCCTCAGATTTATTCTGATGCGGTAATAAAACTTAAAGATGCTGGATACGATTTAGTCCAGAATATTCCTGACTACAACAATTTGAAAAGAAGGCTATATCTACATAGAAACAAGCCACTGAAAGTTAGTAAAATAGTAGTTCGTAAAGCTAAAGATATGACTATCCCTCCGTGTTTCGAAGAATTGGTCTTTGCAGATTATAAATGTAAGCAAACCAGACTTATACTCTTCGCAAACAAGGAAGTTTTGCCATTTTTAAATAATGCTGAGACCGTTTTTTGTGATGGGACTTTCAAGAGCTGTGTACCACCATTTTTACAGCTGTATACTTTACACATCGATGTTGGCAGTACTTCAACACACACTAACATTTTACCCGCCATTTATGCATTACTTCCTAATAAAAAAGAAAAAACATATGAACTATTTTTTAGGCTCATAAAAAGTCGTATACCTCAATTTGCCCCTACTGTAATTACCATGGATTTTGAGAAAAGTGCAATGTTAGCAATTCAAACAGTATTTGGTCCTCACACCAGGATACAGGGCTGCTTATTTCACTTTAAAAGATGTATTTATAGAAAATTAAAACAGTTAGGGATGAATAAATTCTTGATTTATAAAATACACGCATTACGATGTATAGCTCTCGCATATCTTCCTCAAGAATACCGATCAGATGGTTGGCTGTACATTGAAGCAGAAAATGAAAATGAACCAAAATTAACACAATTCAACAATTATTTTGTTAATACATGGCTAAAAGAGAGTGCCTACTATTCCGACAAGTGGACATTTTTTGATGACATTCACAAAACTAATAATGCAATAGAAGCTTGGAACGCCCGATTTAATAAAATGGTAAAACCTAAACCGAATATTGTGATGCTCTTGAAGGTTCTGCAAAAAGATTCTCAACATTATTTAACAATGTTTCATAGAAACCATTACATCTCAGTAAAGTCATGTGAACGAATAAGACTGCAGAAAAGAATTGAAGACATTGTTAATCAATTCCTTCATGGTCACATAGATCTCCAACTTTGTATAGAAAAATTAAGCCATTAGGTCATGACTAAAAAAAAGACTGAAACTGATTATTCTTTATAAGAACTTTACAAAAAAAACAGTTTTAAAATGCTACATAAATAAATAATAATGTTACATTTTTAAGAACTTTGTACCTATTAATACTACAGATTACTCTGTTTAACAAACTGTGATTTTGTGATTGTTTTAACTTCCAGTGATGCCAATGCTCCTATCATCGTAAAATTTTTGTGTTAAGAAATATTTATAATATTGTTGATTAGTTAAGTGTTACATTTTTAAGAACTTTGTACCTATTAATACAACAGATGACTCTGTTTAACTGTGATTTTGTGATTGTTTTAACTTTCAGTGATGATAATGCTCCTATCATCGTAAAATTTTTGTGTTAAGAAATATTTATAATATTGTTGATTAGTTAAGTGTTACATTTTTAAGAACTTTGTACCTATTAATACAACAGATGACTCTGTTTAACTGTGATTTTGTGATTGTTTTAACTTTCAGTGATGATAATGCTCCTATCATCGTAAAATTTTTGTGTTAAGAAATATTTATATTATTATTGATTAGTTGATTGTTATTTTTTACCTATTAGAGCAAAATATTGTTGTTATAGTAACTGTGATTTTGTGACTGTTATTTTATTACATTTACTATAATACTCCAAAATTGTACTAGTTAATACTTAATAGAGAAAAAATATTTTGTTTTTGTTTATTTAATTGCCACATTTAAAACCATACCTTAGCTAATTAAAACGATTTTTATATTGTTATTACGAATATTTAAAAAGATTTATATATTTATAGTTTCGTTATATTTTTCGTTGTTTTTAAAATTAGCTTTTAGACCATTATAACGTTAATTATTTAATTTTGACTTACCTTTTTTAAACAACATTATTTTTAACAAGACTCTGGGGTTCATAAAAAGTTGATTTCGGTAAAAACTCTAATAAGTAGTAATTTGTGATGATTTAAGGTAAATGCAAGTGTACGGAAAAAGAGTACTTACTTATGTATAAATGCAAAACCAAATATTTGATTATAAATCGTACCTACTAACTGTGATTTTATTTGTAATCTTGGTTATAATTATGGTTTTAAGTTATTTAAACTGTGAATGATGTAAAATCACTTTCTGATAGATACAAAGTAAAATATAAAAACTTGATTTCCTTAAAAATCGTTTTATTTGTGTCCTGTATTAAAAGAAAGCATTTTGTACGTGATAGTACTTTTTTCTTGAAACTTTTCGATAAAGTATAGGTGTGTGCGAATCGCATACTACTAATTCTTGAAGGGGTCGATTCGCACGCAATTTAAATACTTCCGTGCGAATCGCCTACTAAAAAAATATTTTTATTGAAAGGGGACGATTCGCACGATCGTGCGAATAATTTTCGTGCGAATCGTCTACTAACCCATATTTTCTTTACTGTATTTGTTAGTTCCATGAATTACATTTAATAGAGGTCGGTAATAAAGATCATCATCATTAGTCTATAATGTTCCCACTGCTGGAACACAGGCTGTGAGAAGAAGTGGGCCACAATCCACAGCGCGGGCCCAGTGCGGGTTGATAGATGTCACATTTCTTTGAAATTTTGATTCTAGAACATGCTAACTCTCACAATGTTTTCCTTCATCGTTTTGAGAGCAGCGGTGGTGAAATAAATTACACAAAGTAATGCGCCTGGCTGGATTCGAACTACCTACAACTCGTATGTCAAGACCGATACCACTGGGCCACAACTGCAATAAAAATATCGCGTGATATTAGTTGCTTTTTCGAATAAACCTACTATTCTTATTAGTAGACTAACTACTTTAGTATTCTAGTTAGAATGAGTGACAACACTATTTTCGTTTTCGCTGTCTGTTACATTTAGCTGCCTGAGAAAAATGTCCATCAGTTTCTTGAATAAATTCGTTGTTTTATAAAGAATACAATAATAAATGTCGCTGGAAAATAGTTATTCGTAACAATGAGCCGTTCACAGTAGGTAGAAATATCGTATCTTTTAGTGGAGTAAATTTTATAAGACGCACTTAGTCCTGAGTAGGCGCGGGCATGCGGGCAGCGAGTAATGGGCTACTCGCTGTCCGACCTTGGACCATGCCCGGGTCGACGGCGCGTTGTGTTCCACGCGCGCCTCAAAGAGTGTCAGCAAAGTGACAGGGCCTGTAGAGGGCCAAAGCCTGCCGGGGTCGCGGGACCAAGGGATTACCGTGACCCCGGTACGTAAAGGGCTATTGAAGGACACCGTGGATTTTAGTCAGTACAAGTCTGACAGTCCCTCCCGCCCTGCCCTGCGTGGGAGGACTCATTTGATGATTTTACCGCGATAAAAAAAAAACCAAGTGAAACCTAATACTAATAATTAATTCTTTGTAGGGTTCGCATACGCACCTTGGAGCGTTCACTATCCATGAGCACACGGGCGTCAGAGCGATGTTACTTGTTGCACGAGCTGGCTCGTCTCAAAGTTGACACTAAGCAACCTTTGAAAGCAAGAGTCTACGCCTCCAAATGCCAAAGCGGTAAGTTGAGACACTTTCTGTAGAACGAGAATTTATCACTTTGTTAGCACTAAAATACTCGTGCTCCACGAATTTATAGGCAGTGAATGGGTCGTTGATTCAGGGAAATAAATTAGCCTGACACGGTCGAATGAATGTCTTTTTATTCTTAAACTGTTTGACTTCGTTCGAAAATATTGATTCAAAGGCCCTGCCCGGTGCCAGCAGTCTTCCTATTTGCTCTCTTTAGATAATTCACTTTGCATTGATTCTACAGTCTTGTTGGTATAGACGAGAGTTTGAAAAGTACGGAAAGCGTGGTAATATACATGAAAACCATTCGCATACAGTAAGTAGATTGAAACGCAGCTAGAGCCCGAAATCACAGGTCTACACTGAGAGCATTAATGTAATGAATAAACTTTGCAACGTTATACACACAAGAATATGAGGTTTATTTATTTTTAATACGTTGAGAATTTTATATGAGGGTTTCATGATGTTATGATGCAGTATGTAGACAGAATGCTCGGTACGTAGTTTTTCCTGTTTGATTAATGGCGAGCACACAATAGAAAAATATATTTATTTTAATTATTTGGTCCAATGATTTGATATTATACAGTAACAGTCTCAAAAGGGTGTAGTCATATTTATGAACGTGTACAAGCATATACTGAAAAACTTTCTCACACAATATACTTCTGGTACTTACTCGACACAAATGTATGGGCCAACTGATAATATTGAAGTTTTAAGTCCATTCTGTTCGTATTATAGAACTCGCATACATCGTGCGCTGGAATAGTAAAGAGTTCGAGCTAAGAGCTGACGTTTTTCTGTATCGCTACCAGTCAGCAAGCGGTCTTCGCTATCCGAATAGCTTAGTGGTATAAAACGTTTACTTAGTTCTTTATATTTTTTTAATGTTTCTTCTATTTTATAGGGGATTTTTATATTTTCACCTGAGCAGAGCTCAGTCGATCAGCTGGTTTATATAAATTGACAACGTATGGTCAACATTCCATCCGTGTTTCACTGGATGTAATTACAGCCAGTTCACGACTTTGGTCTAAGCGGCGCGACGGGCGGTGTATCAGAGTGCTCCACGCTACATACTGACGGTAACGGTTGGCAGCAGCTGCCCTACTCCTCACTCCCGCTGTCCGAACCGCTTTATATCGTGGCATCGTACTCATATGTTTGTACTTTTGTTCCTGCCGCTCTGAACACAGCGCGCCGCTGAACCGATTCGTTCGCAGAAAACCGCGAGCGTATTCGCCACATGTGGCGCTTCGTGGCATGCTTCAAACATTTCTATACATTTGATCTTAGAGTTCGCCACCTCGCGCTAAGCTACCGCTCACAGCGTCAAGATCGTGAAAGGGCTGTTACTTCTTTTTGTTCAATTTGATGGTCTGTGTACCACAGTGAAAACATAACCACTTATTTTTCATAAATGCTGCCATTTGAAGCTCTCAGCCAGTCACACCCTGAAAAGCATTGCTTATTCAAACTACGAGTGGCCTGTCACAACTTTGTCTCTTTGATTCGATTCTCCCTGTCGTGGGTCCGTACAAATTTAGAGGACGCGTCGTGATTTTCAATTGATCTGTAAGCTTTGATTTCGAAATATTCACCTTTAGGTAGTGTTTGGTTTAAATACAACTTAGTTTGTATAAATATATTGCTTATGTATCTGTTTACAGTACTTATGATGAAAGGATGGTTCCAAGTGTCGTTAAAGTATTTTATATCATTCCTATTTTATGGAAAATTCATGTTTGAACATGAATAGATAAATAATAGCTAGCGCTGACATATTTTGGAAAGGTTAGTCTAAACCAACAAGAACAAGTGAAAAGTTTTTTATTGTTAAAAGTTACACCTTCAGCGAGTAACTTTAGACTAATGCACCTGCGCAAAGCCGGGCGAGTCGCTAGTCTATCACAAATAGAATGTTGTTGACGCGAGCGAGCGGACAAATTAGTTAACGATAAATTTTATGTTAACAACTTCTAAATTCAACAGAGGCTCGAGCAAGCAACCAGCGTCCATGGCTTCTAAATGCTCTCTTCCTATTGGCTCGTTGCCACCTCCTGCAGAACAACCGACCTGAAGCTCGTGCTGTTCTCTTAGAGGCAGCCGGGCTAGCTCGCACCTACGGCTACCATGAAGTTGGCGACTTCTATGACACTGTAAGCGCCTTAAAACTTTAAGTACTCGTACATTGTGTAGTAATGCATCGTGGAGAGAATATTGTAGGACGTTTAAAGGCAGTTTAATGGTTTCTGGAGTCATTATGTGCATAGCTTTTCACCAAATTTGTTCAGTTCGGTATCCCGTCATACTGGATGCAACTGAATACGAGTATTGTATATGGATCAAATGTCTATCTGACTTCCAGAACCTAGTAAGTGGGTAATACCTCTTGGTAAAACTGGTTGTCTGACTTTCGAGCTTCTGACTAAAGGAAAGGACTTTTGGTCTTTGTTAGGGACTATCCCACCGCGCTATTCCCAAACCTCTGCAACTCCTGAAAGTCAGAATCAAAAGTGGCAATCAGCAGAAAACCGCTGGGACAATGAAGGAGTGTCAAAAATTTACAAATAACAGCCGTGACTAGCTTTACGTGCTTTCCGATGTATGGAAGAAACTCACTGTGGTAGATGTTCACCAACCTACCCTGAAGAAACCTCGGCAACTGTGGCGAAACCTGTACGTCTATTATGAGCTCCCCGAGAGGACTCAAATATGCTATATATTAATATTTCTTTGTGATCTCGTAGCGAAGGTCGTAGAAGGTAACAAAGCTCTTTTTTTCTTAATAAAAGATTCTATGACAAGTTCATTATAGTAATGTTCTAGACTTTATGGAGTAAAAGTCTATCGAACTCATTCAATTAGAGTATAAAAGATCATCAATATAAAGAAAGACGATCAGAACAAATAAAGTTGGTACCTAAAATCGTAAAATCCTCTCGTAATTCCCTTTTGATAAATAAAGTGCTACATGGCGGACCTAAGCCGGGCAAGTCCGAAAGTATCAGAAAATAAAAGAAAGCGCTTAGCATTTTTAAAACTCTTAGCTAATTTCAGTGTAGTGAATTTTATGCGCTTATTTTTGTTTACAAAACCAATCCGGCTGACTGATAATTTTGCCGACGGAAACATATAAATCCTTTTTGGGGACATAATATATTTCTATTTTGGTTCGACTTTCGAGTTTTTTGTTATAGAATAAAGAACTAATGCGACTGTAATATTAGCATGAAATATTTTTATTCTTTAAAAGAGCATTTCTGATAATTTCCATTATTATAAAAACAAGCCAAGGGGGTCTAGTATTTGTATGCGAAACTGCCGAGCAAAAACAGATTGGATGGTTTGGGTGTACTATTATTACACTTCTGACTCCACAGATTACGGCCATGTTGTGATGTTAAATTATGTAGTTTATACTCCGTTTAATTATGGCATATTTTAGGTTCGTCTTTTATTTATTTAATTTCATGCACATAAATCAGTGCATAGGCGAACTTTTGACGTACGCAAGTCTCCGATACCTTACGACTTTGGTAGGTATTAATTGAAGCGTGCCTATGTACGAACCTCTAAGGATTTGTGTTGCGATAGTCGCCTGGATACCAAAGTCGTAAGGGAATTGAGACGTGTATCGCGTTGTGTACGAAGGGTTTAGTGCAACGAGTTGTTAAGTTCCATCAGCCATTCACTAAGTTACAGACCAAAGCAAATCTTCCGTCATGAACAACAAATCATAAAATCTATTAACAGTAATCAACTTGCCAGTGCGTGAACGTGTCATTGGAAGGCGAAGTGCTCGCTGCAGCCGCTCCACTAGAGAAACGTGAGAAGGACCTCGTCAGCCTGATGCAAGATGATGACTTGAAATCCGCTGCCCAACACCTCTTCAAACGGATGTCCCTCGTACCTGCTTCGAGGTCAGTTCTTCGTAACTACACTCGTGAGCAAAAGTATGCGTATTTAAAATGCTGTCTATAGAATTACTTGTGGATTTTCTATTGAGTAGCAGGTTTCTTAAAGGTCTAGTAACTAATCAAGAATTTACAGACAGTAATCGAAAGTAGTAATATATTTTATTAGAAACAGTCCGTTGCTTTTTGTTTTTTTATTAAAGATTGGAACCTCTGCTATGTCGTGGGGCCATTTGTGTATGTAAGTTCATATGTTTGTAAACACTCACGACACAGGAGAAATTTAAAGTAAGAGATAAGGTTTTTTCTCAAACATACAACCATCAACTAGGTGGTTCACGAACCTCCGACACGTAGCGTAGCAGTCGATCACTCATATACTGTGTTTTTCTGTAAAAATAATCAACATTAAAGAATAGACCAATATCTATATATATAAAAGGAGAACTGACTGACTGACATATCAACGTACAGCCGAAACTACTGGGGCTAGGAATGTGAAATTTTGCACACGGCTTCCTATTATAATGTAGGGGAGCACTAAGAAGGGGTTTTTGGAAATTTAACCTTTAAGGGGGTGAAAAAGGGGAATTAGGAAAGTACGTAACCCACGCGGACGAAGTCGCGGGAAAAGTGCTAGTACTATATATTATATTTCTCCATATCTCTCAACTCATTTCTAAAATTAATTAGATCCTTCTATTATTACAAATGTACCTACATTAAAACGTGCCGTCATCTATCAATACCTAAATCTGAAGACATACGATTAAACCTCCAAATCTATTCACTAAATCACCGATCCAGCTGTTACCACTAATTGACAATTATAAGCTTACATACACACGCGAAACTCACCATGATACGGCCTCATAAGTCGCACATGACAGCTGCTTAACACAAAATAGACTAGTACAGAAGGTATGCTACATACAATCCCACCGCACTACTCCTAAACCGCTGACAACAAGAATAAACCATGGCGACCCCTAAAAGACAATCGAGCCCCGGAAAATGAATTTAACTGTCTTGGGCTCTTTTTTTTAGCTTATTAAAATCATCAATTGAGTCCTCCAACCCAGGGCAGAGCGGGAGGGACTGTCTGACTCCAACTGGCTAAAATCCACGGTGTCCTTCAATAGCCCTTTACGTCCCACGAACCCGACAGGCTTTGGCCCTCTAGAGGGAGGTCCCTTCATTTTGCTGACACTCTTTGAACACAACGCGCCGTGACCCGGGCATAGTCCATGGTCGGACAGCGAGTTGGACCGTCTTGGGCCCTGAAATGAAAATTAGAAACGGAATTGCGGAGGAGTAACGATTACATTTATATAATTTGCGACTTCTATTTTTATGACATTCTTTGAAATCGCTGTTCATTTGTGTGCATGCATCCTTAATCAAAGGCGCATGTATAAAGCAAATGCATATATAAAGGAAATGTCTATAATATTTCAGTAAGTCCACTCTTTGAGGAGTGGTTGGTGAGGCACCACGGCGTCCTCACCTTCCATCCGATTTAGGTCCTCACCGGACGCGGATGGTTCGGAATTTTTCTGTGCCGAATCTGTATCACCACTGTGCGGATCGCCCATTGGCGCAACTCATCATGAAGATTACCAACAAAAACAAAATACAGACTTCCACTCGATGACAAATAATGCAATGTTCTATTTACAATTTGATGGTGATGTCACATATTTTTGAATTTGATTCTTGGAAGTTGCAGTTTGAAGAAACTGTCAGTTTTTCACATAGGTCGTATGAAGTCAAACTTCTGTACTAGTCTACTCGATGCTTTCCTCCAATTAATCTTATCGGGTGTTGATTACAGACGTTTCTCGATAATGCCCGGTGCTCGGTTTGAAGATTCTGTACGGAGCTCTGCCAGAGGTGCCAACAGAAGATTATCTATCATGCCCAGATTTGCACCGCCGACTTTGATGACTCGAAGGTCGAACCATCCTTTGGGCTTCCAAGATTTTGATTTTTGACTCATTGTAATTTTCAAATCAGATGGGGCGCTGATAAATAAGGTTTTTAGTAATGATGGGGCACTAAATTATCATTGAAGATAAACTATGCTATTTATAATACTTTTTTACAATTCTACACTAGTTTTGATAACTACTTTTAGAAACCAGTTGCTTGATAAAAGTTTAAATTTGATACACGTGGATTTAAGAAATGTTCTTCAGTTAATTATTACAATACAATTATAATTCTTCTTCTCCTTCAAATCTTGCTACGATTCAAGATTTCAAGTGAAAGTATATCAAAAGTGGTATCATAAAATCCTCGAAATTATGCGAGTATGAAGAGAGTGAGATCCATTAAACATTTCAAAAGAAAAGGGCACGAGGTTTTCACTCAAAAACTTTTACATCCATTTCAATATTAATGAACCTGTCTTGCATAATAAAGCCTTAATTTTGTATTTAATAATTTTCATAAAACACTTTTTCGCTTGCAATGAAATCTAAATTGATGATGGCATTATTTGCTATCCTTTTATAAAATTTAACTTTATGTTTTGAATAATAAATTGAACTAAACACCGCCTGTGTTTAAATAATTGTTTCATTTTCATATGAATACATTCTACACATTCAAGAATATTAATTATTTTGCTAACTTATTGTGTTATTATGTATGTTTTGTAAGAAAAGTTTCTGTACATATCCGAGTTTTTCTGATCTTACTTATAGTGCATATACAGAAACATATCTTACATAACGCCAAGCTATTTCAAATATATTTTTCAAAGCTAAAACTCTGTACTGGACCGAAACAAGTTCGGCAAGCTTCATTGCTTTTAGAAAACACCTCAGTTGTCTGAAATACACCTCACTGATCCCAGATTTCTGAAAGTCTATTTTGAATAATGTATTTTATGAAAATACGAGTATATGCCAACTAGCTAGACTGGATCATTTTAGTCAACCAATAATAACGTGGGAAAGAGTTAAAATTTAGAGAAATAATGTAGGCTCTGTCACTGAGTACATAGAGCTGTCTATCTGAAAGACATATCTATACGTAATTTTTTATGATCGCATTATTCCACCAACAAAAATGGGTCACAGCAGTGGTTGTGATGTTAACTGCAAGAAAACTGTCAGAAAAAGTAAATTTAAGTTTTATTGGTTCCCAAGCGCTTCTTGGAAAGATGAACAATGTAGGAAATGGATAGCTGTTGTGAAGAGAAAAAGTAAATAGCATCATTGTTATACTCACATAAATCCTGTATTTGATATTTTTTCTTATAGAAAACATTTTGCATACATTTATTTAATTCTGTGCCAATGGATCGGTTCAGTGATTTGTAAAGAAAAATCTGATTTTAATTAGAAAAGTCTGAGCCAAAAAGTTGCGAACGCTAGGTGGCGCTAAAATCGTACTCGGTGCCAATTATAAGAAAATGATGTTCTGTGATCACACGTTAAGGATGTCTGCAGGTGCACCGAGCCCGTTATTAAAATGTTCTTGGAAAACCGGCCAAACGCGCCTCCTACTACTACTCGTATAAGCTTCTTCATACGCGACAACGCGATATACGTCTTCGATACTTTAAAGCCTTTGTCAAACAGACAGGCGTGGCAAATGCGAAGCGTGACGTTTTTATTTGTGATGTATGGAATTGTTTGAATCTAGTCACATAGAAAAGCGAAAGCGATCCGATAGCGTGACAGAACTATCGGACTGACGTCTCGCTTCGGTTCGATATCGCTTCGGACTCGCCTGTCTGTTTGACAAAGGCATAAGACTTTGGTATCTAGGTGACTATCGCAATACGAATCCATAGAGGTTCCTACACAGGCAGGCGTCAATGGATACCAAAGTCGTAAAGTATCGGAGACTTGCGTCGCGTTTTATGAAGGGGCTAAGCGTCGCACTATGTACTATTTTTCAAAACAGACATCCCGACAGTGCACCAGCGCTCGCAAGCGCCCTTTTATTAGCAGACGCCTTTTTTTTTTTTTTTTTGCGTGGTAAAATCATCAAATGACTCCTCCCACCCAGGGCAGGGCGGGAGGGACTGTCAGACTTGTACTGACTAAAATCCACGGTGTCCTTCACTAGCCCTTTACGTACAGGGGTCACGGTAATCCCTTGGTCCCGCGACCCCGGCAGGCTTTGGCCCTCTACAGGCCCCGTCAATATGCTGACACTCTTTGAGGCGCGCGTGGAACACAACGCGCCGTCGACCCGGGCATGGTCCATGGTCGGACAGCAAGTCGCCCATTACTCGCTGCCCGCATGCCCGCGCCTACGGTGGCCGGAGATCGTCCTGCGACGTCCGACGCCGTGGGCGTCTACCACTGCGGCTGGGGTGGAGGGAGGACGCTGTCCTCTCCCTCAGGCGGCCCGCCTCCTCCTTCACGAGCATTACTGCTTCGCAGAAGGAGGCGACCGCTTCCCACTCCGTCTCGCCCCGCAGCATGGCCTCGACCAATGCCGGGCGCGAGAGGTCTCCGCCTATCGCCGTCGTGAGGACACGGCGGTGCTCTGCCCAAGCGGGGCAGTCCTGCACCGTATGCTCCACCGTGTCCTCCGGACGATCCTCGCAGTGGTGACACCCAGGCGTTTCTTCCCTCCCTATCAGACACAGGAACCTCCCGAAACTTCCATGTCCGGTGAGGACCTGCGTCATGCGGTAGGTAAGGACGCCGTGACGCCTATCCAGCCACTCCTCAAAGAGGGGTCTTACCGCCGCGATTGCGGCGTGCCCGGACCTCGGTTGCGACAGTCGCTCCCTCCATACTGCCCTGAGATCACGCCGGAGCTCTTCCCGCCGCGCCTCGACTTGTCGAGGCAGCGGGGATTCACCCCGACGCTGCGCCTCCACGCGCCATTCATAGACGCGCTGGAGGGCAGTCGCCTCCAGATCCCAGGGCAGCAATCCTGCTAGGAGGTTTGCTGATTCGCCGGCGATCGTGCGGTATCCCCGGATCATCCGGATAGCCATGACCCTCTGGCATGCGACCAGCTTGAGTGGTCGCGTCCGGATTAGCAGACGCCTTAAGTTAATAAACTAGATTAGGCAGCACTTTAATTGATTCTTATTAGATTAAGCGTCGCGTCACGTCGATAGTGCCAGACGGCTCCGCGGCGGTGGCGGGAGTTACATAGAATGTCTCATTTACATCAGACGGTATGCAACGGGTTAACTCTGAAATGCGGTTACACCTGGATTCCGAGTGCATGGATTAGTATGTTGGATTGGAAACTTGCAGTTAGTTAAAAGTAGATTGTACGGCTTTAGTTAGGTAAACCATAGTGTTAAATGAGAAAATAATTGCTTGATATTTTTTTTGGTTAAAACATGCGAGTATTATGCCTACCTAACTAAGACGTAGGGTTAATTTAAGAAAAAAAAATGATTTGAAGCACATTAGGCAATAACAGCTCAATTTTCTTCTCGTTTAACATATAGAAAGCCCTAATATGAAATCCCTATGTGAGTAGAAAGATTTCCACTCAGCGTACCCCAACTTTGTCAATTCAGCGACTTCAGCGGTTTCAGCGATGCCATCTTGATTGTAACCGACAAATCTTTTATCTCATCCCCCAACCATTCAGGATACATAATTACGTATGTATGTAAAGCTTCCTCGTCTTATCTCCCTTATTTCTATGATCCAAGGCTTGAATCACCCCCGACCCGTGGCTTGACAACGAACACGCAATTAACTTCCGGGTACAGTCGCAATTATGTCGCGAGCTTTCGTTTCGCATGAAGAACTTACATATACAACCCCTATGACCCTTTAATAACCTTGTAATAAAGATCAAAATCCAACAATGCTTGATATAATTAGCTGTTTTGAGGCTGGGAATATTGTGGAGGGTTTTAATATTCAACCGTTGGTATATGTCTTATCTGATGACGTAATGCGTAATTCGTGTTTAGAGGATTTATGTTTTACAATAATGTGACGTTTCACATACAGGCGTGTGAGATGATATTTCGTTGTGGGTTTGTGTGAGGGGATTATATTCCGGAGTTTTGTTATGTTATGAATCGTATAGACGGGTCTTTATTACATTATCAAATGAGAAATGTGTGCGTGTCTTAATGGTAGGGAATGTGTAATGTGACAGCAGCGTATTCCTGTAATTTTCGTTTTTTTATTTGAAACTAATATATTGATGACTATTATGATTAGGCCTCGTGTTAAAGGTGAGCCTTTTGCAATCAGCACGCACAAATCCAAGGTTAGGTCGCCACACAAAAATACTTAACAAAAGAAAGGAAAAAGTCTGTTTTTTTCACTTTGCTCTAACTTGGACGAACCGAAAACCTATTGATCTCCAGTTACTGACCACTAGATTGAATTTATCAATAACTAGATATAAACAAGCTGTTGAAATACACAGAGCACGGAACTGCTTCGACTACCATTGCAAAAAACGGTTCGGCGTATTGCATTGAAAACAATCAAAGGGCATCAGCAGCGATTTCCGGCCACCGTAGGCGCGGGCATGTGGACGGCGAGTAATCGGCGACTCGCCGCTCATGACCCGGGTCGACGGCACGTCGTGTTCCACGCGCGCCATAAAGAACTCTCAGCAAAATTACGCCTTTAGATGCCCTTAGAGGGCGAAAGTCTGCCGGGGTCGAAGGACTATCTTATCAGATAACCGTGTCCCCAGAACGTAAACTACTATTTAAGGTTATCGTGGATTTTAGTCAGTACAAGTCTGACAGGTCCTTCCGTCCTGCTGTGGGTGGGTGGACTAATTTTATTATTTTACCACCTAAAATAGGGGCATCAGCAAATGGCAACAATTTGTTGCTGATTTGCATGATCATTTACTTGTAATAAGCATTCTTGCGAATTTTATATTACAGAAAAACAAACGAGAGCGTTTCAGTGAAAATTCTAACGAGCTTACTGGCGTGATTTTTGCAGCGCCGACTGTCAAGTCTGACATCTTTATGAAGAAACATTTTTTGACGACTATTGACTAGAGCGTTTGCTAGAAAGATCGAGATGTTCGTAGCGATGTTTGTCTCTTGTTCGTTGTTCAGTTCGACAAAATTAAAAACGGTGAATGCTCGATGTTGTGTTACAAGTGAATGCTCAAATCTACTAGCACCTTGACGGATAGCACAAGTGTCAAAACACCTCGTTTACCAAATATAACTAAAAAAAAAAACGACGGGTTGCACTCTGGGAGTGCCGGCAGAAGTGAAAACTTGAATAGTAGTAAACACACGAACATTCGCGCAAGCGCCCTGCGCCGTCTTTTCGATCAGGTCACGTGTCCTGACGAGAGTTTAAAATTTTTTACCCTTTCAAAAAAAGTGCACAACACCGCTAAAGAAGTTTTCACTTCGAAAAAACTTCCGTTTCATTACTTATGCCAATTGAAGAATAACACGGGCTGTATTTACAACAAAGGTAATAAAAACATTTCCTCTGTTAAATCTAAATGTGTTTGCAGCACAACGCTTCAATGTGAATGTTGGTAGGTAAGTCTGCCGCGCGTCTTTAATCCTTCTGTCAGCTTATACACTAAGCGCAGGGTGTGCCTTCATCAGACACGACGTTCCAGTAAAACCTGGCTTTAGCGCCAACGTAATTTGTATACCTTGTCTTGTATGAGAATATGAGTAATTGTTGCTTAATTTATGAGGGAATAATCCTTCGTTTATGGGAGTTTTTAATGTTTTTTTTTTATGTAACAAGCAAAGAAAACAATAAGAAATAACAAAAACTGTAACTCTTGAGTTTTTTAAACGTGTTTCGATGTGTGCATCGATTTCAATGTTTATCTATACTATATAATAAATCTGTAGAAGGGTCAATTCTGTACATTGAAAATATTGAAAAAATAAATAGCGGGGGGTGTTGCTGGATCGATACCAAACCCAAATATATGATTAAAAAATTTTTGTCTGTCTGTCTGTCTGTCTGTCTGTTTGTGCAGGCATCACGTGAAAACTAACGGTTCGATTTCGATGAAACTTGGTATAATTATTCCTTATTATCCTGGGCATAACATAGGATACTTTTTATCCTGGAAAAATACGTAGAAAAAAATCTTATTTTTCAGTTTTATTCATAGACGTTGTTCTGTAGAACCGCAAACACACGTTGCATTACCCGCAGTGGATTCAGCGCCGTAATATTTATAAGATGTCATTGTCAGAGTTACTCAAAATGGGGAAATAAACCATCCACGCGAAGACCGACATCCGCGCGGACGGAGTCGCGGGCGGAAGCTAGTAGATTAATAAAATATTCAAATTCCGTGTCCAAAACAAAACGTAGGTAACGTTTTTCGTGAAACCACTTTTTTTTTATAAATGTATGTATGTTTGTACCTTTAATGCCTTTGTCAAACAGACAGGCGAGTCCGATCAGATAACGAACCGATACGAGACGTCAGTCCGATAGTTCTGTCACGCTATCGGATCGCTTTCGCTTTTCTATGTGACTGGATTCAAACAATTCCTTACATTACAAATAAAAATGCCTCGCTTCGCATTCGTCACGCCTGTCTGTTTGACAAAGGCTTAAATGATTTTCTTAGAAATATTCACTTGTCTTACGTAGGAATCGAACGAACGGGATAATTTTTCTTCTCTTTTTTCTTCAGTTTTCAGTGGCCTACTAGGAATCTGGACATTTTATAATCTGAAGATGCGATATAGCATCTTGGCTGTAAAGTAATATCCAACACCTTTTTACAAGCTTTTATTTAACTTGCAATGTTTGTATGTTTGTTTAGATCAAATCTTGCAAGTCAAATTAGTATCACTTCTAATTACTCAATCGATCTGAAACTTGGTATTAATATGGAACCCCGATGACAATGCAATAATATGGTGACAGTGACCTGGTGGTGCAGCCAGGATCGTCTGCTCACGAGAGAACTCCTCAATGGTTAATAGTACACAACTGAAACTTGAAATATATATGGAAACCCGGTAACAATACAATAATATGATAAGTGCGATCTGGTGGTGCAGCCAGGATCGTCTGCACACGAGAGAACTCCTCAATGGTTAATAGTACACAACTAAAACTTGAAATATATATGGAAACCCGATAACAATGCAATAATATGATAAGTGCAATCTGGTGGTGCAGCCAGGATCGTCTGCTCACGAGAGAACTCCTCAAAGGTTAATAGTACACAACTGAAACTTGAAATAAATATGGAAACCCGGTAACAATGCAATAATATGATGATAACAACCTGTTGGTGCAGCTAGGGACATCTGCTTACGAGAGAACTCCTCAATGGTTAATAGTACCGAACTATAATATTGAACATAATATATGGCAACTCAAATAATAATACAATAATATGGTGACAGTGTCTTGGTCGTGCAGCCAGGATCAGCTGCTCCCGATAGAATATGGTCACAACGACAATGAAATCTATTTAGGCTATTAATAAAATTAATTATTACATTAATCTATTTTGTCGTGCCCTGGGATCTGGAGGCGACTGCCCATCAGCGCGTCTATGAGTGGCGCGTGGAGGCGCAGCCCAGTCGACTTGTCGAGGCAGCGGGGCGAATCCCCGCTGGCGTGGCGGGAAGGGCTCCGGCGTGATCTCAGGGCAGTATGGAGGGAGCGACTGTCGCAACCGAGGTCCGGGCACGCCGCAATCGCGGCGGTAAGACCCCTCTTTGAGGAGTGGCTGGATAACCAGAACCAGACACCGAAGTTTCGGGAGGTTCCTGTGTCTGATAGGAAGGGAAGAAACGCCTGGGTGTCACCACTGCGAGGATCGTCCGGAGGACACGGTAGAGCATACGGTGCAGGACTACCCCGCTTGGGCAGAGCACCGCCGTGTCCTCACGACGGCGATAGGCGGAGACCTCTCGCGCCCGGCATTGGTCGAGGCCATGCTGCGGGCCGGTACGTAAAGGGCTATTGAAGGACACCGTGGATTTTAGTCAGTACAAATCTGACAGTCCCTCCCGCCCTGCCCTGGGTGGGAGGACTCATTTGATGATTATACCACGATAAAAATAAAAAAATAAAAAAAAACTATTTTGTCGTCTATTTAGGCTCAAAGCTCTTCGCTGCTGGCCAATCATACGTGGCCTTAAGTAGAGTCAAATCACTAGAAGGTCTTCTTATTGAAGAACTTGACTGTACGAAATTAACAGGTAAACGACCATGCAATAATGACGCACTAAATGAAATGGAAAGACTGCGAAATATGTCCAACGAAAACTAAAAATTGAAAAATAAAATAACAGTAAAAAAACAATTTTAAAAACAAGCTTTTATTTAAATGCTCTAAAAAGGACAAAATAAACTTTAAATTAAATCAAACATATAACTTAAGTATAATATAAAAGCTTGTCGCGAGATTTACTTGTCACAAATAATTCAACGACAAAATGTATGTATCATAACATACTTTACACAGGTAAATCTCGCGACAAGCTTTTATATTATACTTAAGTTATATGTTTGATTTAATTTAAAGTTTATTTTGTCCTTTTTAGAGCATTTAAATAAAAGCTTGTTTTTAAAATTGTTTTTTTATTTTTCCTTTATGTTTAAATGTTCACGAACATAATGATACAGTTAAATTTTTACGATCCTAATGGCTTGTATCGGGTATAGCATAACATTATTATAATTTGACAACACGGTTGGCGCAGTGGCTGAGCGATAAACTGCTGCGCAGCGTATCGTGGCTTCGATCCCTGCACGGAACAAATAATTGTGGGATCTGCAAGTAGTTGTTCCGGGTCTGGGTGTTTGTGTATGTGAGTTTCTATGTTTGTAATCGCACCCACGATACATCAAGAAGTTCCTAGTGCGGCAGAATGCTTTTTAACAAAAAACAATATATATATATATAGTCTAATCTCATGCAGTGTTTCTTGTATATTTCTAATGGATAAATCCATTAAATGGAATCGTGAATCAGGTGAGACATAGGCACGGTAATGATATTTATACTGTGACATAGCGAGTGAGAGAGCACGAAATGAGCGCGAAACAAAAAGCATATCCTCGTTCATGAATTTACAATATTCATTAAAATTTAAATGAAGTAATAACAAAAAGTGGGCCTTATTCGCAAAATGTAGGGGTTAATGTTCTCGACGGTAATTGGCTATCGGCTTGACGCGTGGTCCCGAACCTGAGTCACTCAATAATTAATACACACACAGAGATATTTGTCAGAAAATGAACAAACTCCATTAACTTTTCGTAATAGCGTGTCAGCTATCATTCAATTCACTGACGGGAATGCGAATGGGAATTATCTGGACACAGTCATTTCATTTACTATTTTAATTTATCAGTAAATTACATCGATTCTGATTTGTGGTTAATGAAAATTTAATTCAAAAGAAATTTCTAAGATTTTTAATACTAGGGGTGCTAAGACAGGAAACCTCCACGTTCGTCCATGTACCTACTGGAGTTCCCTCTCGGATACATCCGGGGGGAAGAGACCAGTTTTTCGGGCCGGTGCACCCTGGGATCCGGGCAAAAACTCTTCCTTAGGCGTCCTGCGTGCCTAATGCGTATGCGAATAGCCTGTATGGACGCTCCAACGCGTGTCCCTCTGATTAGCAGAAGGCACAGCGGCGGAGCGAGCTTGCGGACGTTGAGTAATGGGTAGCTCGCCGTCCGACCATGGACCAAGCCCGGGTCGGTGGCGTGTCACGCGTGCCTTCAAGGAGTTGTCAGCAAACTGACGGGGCCCCATATGAGGCCAAATGCCTGCTGGGGTCGGAGGGATTGTCTAAACAGGATACCGTGCCCCGGAACGTAAAGGGCATCCGAAAGAACATGAGTGGATTTTAGTCAGTAAGAGTCTTACAGTCCCTTCTCCCCCATTTCATGATTTTACCACCCAAAAAAAAAGAAGTTTAATACAAATCCTTAAATAATGTGGTAAGTAGATAATAAAACGATGTATTTCATTAAATGCTGTAGAAGCAATTTTATTGCTCAATATTTCATATTATATAGAGTATTCATATCGGGTGTATTATTCGCAACGTTTCAACTAATATCAAGAATATTCTGGCGCGCAGACAGCGAAAAATTATGACAATGAGTTTTCATCAGAGCGTCTTTTGTTATTCTGATTGTATGTTTATGTAAATGAACGCTTCGTAGACAAGATGCGGCATTGGCAGCCATATTGCAGGCGTAGACAAACGGGTACATGACGATAAAAAATGACCCTCTACAAAATTACTTGTTTCAGGATTGGTCCATTAATTATTGCTGGCGTCGCCCCGCCAACGGTGGCATGACAAATTTGTAACGTTATACCGTATCATTAATGTACAATTTGAAATTTCCTTTATTATTGTCATATAACATTGGGCCCTTCCGGGGACGAATTAATCTGTCCACTGTTTATTTCGAATAAAGAGATGTGTATTTATGAAGCGAGTATTAATCATTCTTCAAATGCGGTGGATTAAGTAACATGACAAATTCTTCTCTTATTGCTTCTCTGGGGAAGTGGACGTTTCCTCATTAGAAAGCGTAGGACCAAAGGGGATTACGAGATTACATTAACTTGTCGGTGCCGTCCAACCGACTACTTATATAAATCTCTTAGTTGCTTCTTACGACACCCTTGGAAAGGGTGTTCTTCGCTAGGGTTACTCTGTATTCAAAATACTCTTGTGTGTATTTTACTTCGCAAATTACCTCTAATGGTCAGGGAACTAATTAAACTAATGTTTAAAAAAGGTTTAAGGAATGAATCTTTTCCAAAAAGAAACATGAAAAAACTTGTTTAAATTACATTATTATAAATTATATTAATTTATACTCACCTATGGGCGAGAGAGCAAAATATTCGAGATAAAACCTTTACATACCCAAAAAATATCAAGC